>CM069232.1:24576093-25851719 GCA_035582765.1 Acer negundo | reverse complement strand
TGTTAGGATTATGCTCAATAGCAAGAGTGTAATGTTGTAATTGATAATCTTTTTCATATCAATAAAGTGATTTCTGGTTTAACAAATCGTACATCATTTATAGTTTAATATTATAATTGTCAAAGTAAATAATCATAAGGTCTAAAGACTATGGGAAAAGAAGAATTGTTCATACATCTGGATATGTATGTGGTAGACACAATTCTTTAGTTAGTCTTGAATAATGTTCACAACTTAAGTTAAAGGTTGGGCACCTTTATCTTGTTAAAGTTGTAGAGTTCTTTTGCTAGCATTTGAGTGGGATCAAATGAGATATGATGAGTCTAAAATCATCAGAGTGTCTTCGAGCAAAAGGATCTAGTGCACTGGGTGCATTAAACTGGATCACAATGAAATACTTTATCTATAACCGTCGGTAGATAAAAGTCTTTTCATTATCAGGACAATCGGAGAGTCTATCTTAATCCTGAGATAAATGATGGACTTATGGTTGCAAGTGATATCATTTGAGTTATCAATGAGTACGATTATATCGCATAGTCTATCCTCGATAGTTTGGTGATATTCATTTGTTAATCGATAGAGGACTTCATTTATAGATATGGACATCGTGGCTCCATTTAATTAAATGAGAGTATAATATCATCATATGGATGTTTTGAGGTAATTGGATATTAAATCTCAACGTTGAGTTTTCGATAGTGTCTATTGAAAACATGGCTTCTGGACAAGTCAAAATATCCAAGTTGAAAACGTGGTCATATGAGTAAATATAGTAACTTGGAGAGTTATAGGCGGTCTATGAACTCTTGGCGATTACTGATATTAATCACGAGGATACACTATCTCCAATATGATTGTCTAGGGTATGAATGAGGAGCATCTTCCTTTTCTATCTTTATTTAAGAGTTCAGTTTTAGCTCTTTAGTGGAATGAGTTAAAATTAATGGATCGGACTTAAGTGAATCATTTGTTGATTGTGATTAGGTTATGTCTATTGAAGCTTAAATTTAGATGGCCCGCCAAGATCCCCAATCCACACGGACTTCATGGATCACTTGATATATTCTACCGGACCAATTTAAGGGTCCATCTGGAATTGCATTTAATATATTAAGAATATAATTTGCACATTATTTAAGTAATGGGCTGCTCAATTATATTAATATATTAATGAAAGACATGTGGGCTTGTTTCTTTTAGTAAGAATGAGTCCGGTTCACATGTGGGCTTTTTATTTAAAGTCCAATGGATTAAATGAAATAAGAAAATAATATTTTGGCCCATTTACTCTAAGTGGGGCGGCAAGGGTTAGTTTAACATAATATATTATTTTGTTTCATTGTTTTAATTAAATAAGAATTAATTAATTGTTTAATTAAAGAAACAAATCTTTTCTAATTAGGAAATATATTTCCTAAAAGTAAAATTAAAAGACTTGTTTGATAAGGAAATAAATAATTAGTTTTATTTATTTAATCAAATAAGAAGTCTTTTTTATTTAGTCGAAATAAAAGAATAAAAGATCTATGAGTTGGATTAGGGTTTGATGTCTTAAAAACTAGATGGAAATTAGGGTGCAACATAAGCCTATGGTGGGCATGTGATTTCGGCAACCCTAGTTATTTCTAGGTTAGGATTTCGGCAACCCTAATAATAATAAAAAAAAAAAAGAAGCAAACTTAGGCCACCTATATATTGACAAGTATAGAATTCGGCCATGATATGGTTCATGATACAAATTTCTTCTTCTTCTCAATTCATAGAAAACTTTTTATTCTACTAAAACAAAAAGGAGTGTTAGATTATTCTTTGATAGTATACTATTTGCTTATTCATCAATAAGCTTGTGTATACGATATCGATCTAGGTTCACGCGAGTTTCGATCATTAGATTGAGAACTCAAAAGTGACCGGAATAATCCTAGTCATTCTTTTGATTGTTTTTGTGACTAACAAAGAAAAGAAAGTTTGTTTTGTCCTTTCACAGGTTTGCAATTCAAAGAAAAGGGAGACCACGCTCCTAGGTGATCCACGTTCGTGCTAGGATTGAAGATCTTGCGGATTACCATCGACGTAAGTCAATCGGATCACGTGACAAAAGGTATTCTACTTTTGTTATTGTATATGTATGTTTAATTAATTAAAGGGTTTAAGGTTCATAAAGGAAAATTTTTTAAAAGTCACTAAATCTAATTTTTAGTATCGCTTCCGCTGCATGTACTTCTTTGGTATTTTTCCAGGTTATTTGTGTAGAGCAAAAGAACACCTGTAACATCAGAGAGTGGGTGGTTCTGGGGGAGACCCTATGGAGTATCTAAGGAGGGATCCGAAAATATCTGGGGATCAAGAGGGAGATTTGTGGGTGATATTCAGGGGTGACCTATGGGGATATTCGGAAGGGGTGTACCTGAAAGAGGACCTTATGAGCGTTGTGAGCTGAGAGCCATGATGTAAAGCTCGGTTGTGAGCTTAGTGGCTTGGTAAGGCTCGGTAGTTTGGGGTTTAGGTTGTGAGAGGGAGAATCCTGGAGTATATGGTTGTAACAATTTATCATATAGTGGAACTTTCTCTATCGTCTTGACGACCTGTGATTTTTTTTCCTTGATTTAGGGTTTCCACTTATATCTTGTGTTGTTTGATTGGTTTATATTTTCTCTCATCTTATTTTTTTTTTTCTATAGACGTTTATTTGTTATGTATGGGAATATTAGGCATGTTGTTTCTGCGTTCATCGGTTCAAATTTCCAACAATTTGTATCAAAGCCTAGTTCAACGATGGTGGTATCAAGTCTTTACGGGTTGTCGTATGGAGGACTTGGTGGTATTGGGATGATGATTCATGGTTGCCTAGTATAGGTTTAGCAAAGGAGATACGTCTTGAAAGTTGTTTCAAACTTGGTAAGGTTTGAAAAGAAGAATATTGATGGAGGAGAAGTTTGGCTTGTGGTGGTAAGTATGAGTCATGGAGATCCAATCTGGGTTACACAAGGTGATTAAAAAAAAACTCTTGAACTCAAAGTCTATGGTGTGGTGTGGGGCTTATTTGGCAAAACACCCACCGTACTAATAGCAAGTCTTTCACCGGATTGGGTGATGCAAGGAGCCAAGGACACTTTTATCCTTTTGGCAGGTTTCTCCATTGGTCATGGAAGAAGATATGTTGCTGCTAGTGGTCCTTAGGTTTGCTCATGGGCATCGGTCAGAAGGTGATGCAAGGTGTGTCGGTGGACAAGTATGTCGATGGTAGACGAACTCTCTGAAAATCTGACTTGAGGAGTTGCACCATAATTTCAGCAGGTTATTTCAACATGGTGCCGAAACAAAACAAAAAATTGATAGAATGGTTCGTTCATAAGTGGTTGTACCTTCTGGTGGGGTATGATGATTCTTGGTATGGACAGTCGTGGCTGTGGACAAAGGTCTTGATAATTCAAGTCAAATGAGAGAATTGTTAGGTTTTGACTCGTATTCTCAAGTGAACCCAATTTAACCAAACAAGACTCAACTGATGTGTAACTTCCTAGAGACGTGGGAAAATGTTTGGAAGTTGAAGATGGTTTTTCAGGGAGGTTTGAAGACCAAGAAGAACCGAAGAATAAAGCAACCCGATGTGGGTAAAGCTATGCAAGGGACAGTGGTATAACGCTATGCAATTGCGCAGTGGTATAACTCAATGCAATTGCACAGCGGTAAGGACATCGATCCTGTTCTAGAAGTTTATGTTGTGGAGAGTGATGTGGTAAGGACAATGGTTTCAACGTAGCGCATGGATCATGATTTTCTGAGCGATGTAATTTCAGGTGACTTGTAATAGTTTAGGAAACGGGTGCACAACTGTGACCTGAATCATAGTCAATCATAAGCATGCGTGGAACGGGAAATATTCAGCGAAAAAGGAAAGTATTCTTTCTAGAAGTTCTTGTGTTTGAAGGAAAAATATTTCTCTTTACAAGAAGACTTGTCATAAAAGGAAATAATATTTATGTGAAACAAGTAAATCTTATACGTATAGGAGGTGAATTTCCTTGTAGGTTTAAACTCCAGATAACTAGTATAAATAGAGCCTTGTAACTAGGTTATTTGTGTGGACAAAAGAACACATGTAATATCAAAGAGTGGGTGGTTTCGAGGGAGACCCTATGGAATCTCTAGGGAGGGATCCTGAGAATATCTAGGGATCAAGGAGGAGATTTGTGGGCGATTTTCAAGGGAGACCTAGAGGGGATATTCGGGAGGGGTGTACTCGGAGGAAGACCATACGAGCGTTGTAAGCTGAGAGCCATGATGTAAAGCTCGTTAGTTTAGGGTTTGGGTTGTGAGAAGGAGAATCCTGGAGTATATGATTGTAACAATTTATTATATAAAAGGCTGATTTTTTTTTTTATATATATAACAAATATTTGAACTTATTAAAACATGTGGCTATTGTTAGTCGTCCATAAATTATAATTTTAGGACAACCTGATAGGAGAACTATTCTATATATATAATGAGTCTCTCATAAATGATCCCTTATTTTAATTTCGGTAAAAACTACTATGAAATCACATTGATTTGAATTAATTAATT
The DNA here is from genome assembly GCA_035582765.1 of Acer negundo. Classification (NCBI taxonomy): domain Eukaryota; kingdom Viridiplantae; phylum Streptophyta; class Magnoliopsida; order Sapindales; family Sapindaceae; genus Acer; species Acer negundo. Next base: position 25,847,147 of record CM069232.1, on the reverse strand, counting down.
TCAGGACGACCTGATAGGAGAACTATCCTATATATATAGTAAGTTTCTCATAAATGATCCCTTATTTTAATTTAGGTAAGGACTACTATGAAATCATATTGATTTGAATGAATTTTGATCTGAATTTTTGTGTGGATGATAAGTTCATTGAAATCTACATGTAAATAAAATTTGAGAATTTTTCAAGCACTAGAACTATTTTTTTTGAATTTTCATATATTTCGCCTATTTTTCTGATGCTTTCATATTTAAAAAAATCGGGATAAATAGTTCTAGTACTTGAAAAATTTTCAAATTTTATTTATATGTAGATTTCAAAGATCTTATCATCCACACAAAATTCACATAAGGGATCTCTTATGAGAGACTCACTCTATATATATATACAGAAATTCTATTATTAGTTCGAATTAATAAAAGTTATATTAGTTTCTTGCATGTGGGCCACTGGATTTAAATACTCTGACTTGGCTGTATGCACTTGTTAGTCAAAGTATTTAAATCCAGGGGTCCACATGCAAGGAACTAATATAACTTTTGTCAGTTCGAACTGATAATAGAAAGACCGTATATAAATATAAAGATATATATATATATATATATATATATAATACTTCTCTAATCAAGATCGTCTTGATTTTATAATTTTAAGATGTCCAACCACATCCACACATTCACAGTGGGCCCACAACCCTACATTAACAAATACCCACATCCAATATGAATGTGTAGCTGTGGTTAGACGTCCTTAACTTATAATTTCAGGACGTCATTACTAGAGAACCACTATATATATATATATATATATATATAAATAAGCATCAATCCAACATCATATAAGTTGTGACATAAATCATGTAAAATAAAACGATTTGATATTGAACGAAGTAAAACCTGATAAAGAGGATGTCATACCTGATTGTAGCTTCAAATATTCGGTAAGCTAGTCATTCCAAGAAACCTGAACATTGAAAAAAAATTGCAATATATTTTCATAAAAAAAAGAATTTATAAGTGATGATATTAACCTGTATAGTAAATTAATGCATTAAATTTAATTTAATTTTTGATATATTGAATGAAATAAACTTTGTGAAAGAGAATATCATACCTGAATTTGATCTGTAGTTGTGGTTTAGATATCGGTTAATGTAGCCGTGCCAAGAAGCTCGAGCACTGGAGACTTTGGTAAGATATTACTACAAAATTAATGGTAATTATTCATAAGAAATGAAATCTTAAAATTTTGTTACAAAAAATGTATTTGCAATTATTGCAACCGCAAAATCAACTATTAAAAAAAGTTGATTTTGTATTCTTAGCTTTTATTCCTTTTTTCATTAACCAAACAGAAAATCGGCTTAATTTCTTTCACTTGTATTCTTTACATGTAATAGAAAACATGAATCCAAAAAAAAAAACTAAACAATCCATCGACTTTGTAGACTAATTGCAGCATAAATGTTCTTCGGTATATATTCAATGATCAAAATTAAGTCTGACATAAATAATTAAATGGACATGGACATATTAAACAACACTTACATGTTAATAAATTAATATAAGAGTAATGCTAGACAATCAAGAAATTTAGTTCAAATTTCAACCCAAATGATATGTCAAGTGAGTTGTCATCACATATAACATGGGTCAACAAATTATATAATTTTTGTAAGAAAAAAAGAAGAAGAAGAGGGCTCTTCATCTTAACATACACAGATAATAATAACACATACCAGATGCAATCTTAATTACCGAAAATGCATCAATCCAACATTATATAAATCGTGACATAATTTGTTTTTTTAATAAAGAATTCAAATTATATATATAACGAAATGAACCTAGAAAAGATGATATTATACCTGGATTGATTCGAAGTAGGTGGTGCTTCAAATATTTGGTAAGCTAGAGGTGCCAAGAAAATAAAATCCCATAGAAGTTTTGAGGAATATATATATATATATATATATATAACTCCAAATATAATGATAATCTTGTTTGTGAGTATAAGTAAAACCAAAGTCAAGAATCTTGACGCATGAAATAAAGCCAAGAATAGATGTTGAAGTAAGGAATATATCTACCTTGGGACATATGCTTAATAAGAAAAGAAAAGAATCAATATTTTTATTTCATTATTCCAATGATTTTTTTTCTTCTTCTTTTTAATCAAGAAGAAATTTTTTTCTTCTTCTCTGTCATTTGGATTATTGTAAATTGTAATATGATTTTACGCTTCTTTGCCTTATGCCCGTATTTGCATTGTCCTCTACACAGTTGTCTTTAGGATTCCTGTAGGATTGGAAATAAATCTCTGATACCACTTTAGGATCAAAAATAAATATCTAATATCACTTGAAGAAATTAAAACTAATGGTTTTGAAACCAAACTATCCAGACTCCAGTAATTATTGGTAAAGAATTTTAAATGTTTTTTACACGAAAAACAATCCGGTTACATTCTGCTAACTTCTTTGGACATTTGCATCTCTACTTGTTCTTTGATATTTTTTTACACTAATGCTAGTTAACTAAAAAATTTAACCCAAAAACTAATCCAAACGATATGGCAAGCGATTTGTCATGCCATATCATTCATCACATCATTCTATGATTTATGTGATGATGACAACTTATTTACAACATCATTCGGATTGAATTTTAGATTAATTTTTTAGGCTGTATAGTATTATTCATTTTCTTATTGAGATGAGCTAAGCTTGAACCCATGATTACGTAGACTAATAATCTAGGAGCGTGTAAATATGGTGTGTTGTGTGTGTCTCCTGTTATTTGGTTTCTTGGTTTTTAATAACCAAATGTCATCAATATAATGTTAGACAAATTAATAATAGCATGTGAACTGACATATTAATAATTATGACACTAATTTCTGCAATTTTATTATTAGTAGTGGTTTTTTACTCAAAGAAAAGCTTCAATACGTCCAAACTCATTTATATTGTACCATGTGACATGCATATTCCATTTGATTTGTTATTTTTTTTCATATGATATGATATGATTTTATTGGTTTGAACATTTGACTCCATAGCCCGGCACTCAAGCATTTCTCATTCACTAGAGAATGAATGTGTTTATATATGGTGTACTTTTTGATATTAGGACACCAACATTAGCCTTATTATAAAAATCAGATTAGAAAAGAAAAAAAAAAAAAATCCTGAAACAATATTTGCATCATATTTTCAGAGTACAAACAATTGGTTCATTAATTATTACATGCATAAAACTCTGTCAATAAACATGGATCACTCCATTATAACAAAAGGTTCAACATTAAAACCATATTTACATCAATCCATACAACAAGCAATCAAATAATAAGCAATCAACGTCTTAAGTTGACAGGTTTATTTTAACTCCTGTGCTTTGGTCTGATGATATACAAATTAAAAATAATTAAGTTAAAAGGGTATATAATTTGTAGATTTAAATTCATTAATGGGCGATATTTGGATTAAGGAATGAATCATGATGCCTCTACACTGGATCAATCATCAGTTGATCATCAATTGATAAAACAGAGGATGGATGCCAGCCTTTAAGCTGACGTGGCTGTTCTGATGAATGTTATTGGTTAAGATTTCCTGATTTCAAGGACTTGCTTTTAGCATGTGAGGAGGAATCTTATTCTTTTATAAATTATGAGACCTCTGTAAAGTGTAAACATTCATTCAATCAATACAATACACAGAAAAAGCTTCGAAGCTACAATTCTCTGTCAATGGAGTTTTCTCCAGTCTTCTATTTTCAACTTCTTCTCTTAGGCTTTTGAACGAACACCTTAGTGTTCTTATCAAACATTTTTTCAGTGTTGTTACTATAGGGGTCTTAAGAGCAATCAAGTAGAAGTTCACAGTCAAGAGAGTATATATATATATTTAACAGACAAGGAACAACAAATCAAAGTGCAGTAATTTGAAATGGAATCAATTAAAGGACGACACTTTGTGGTTGGAATTGAGTAATTTGAAGCTCAAAAAGTCTTGAAAGACAATACACAAATCAAAATGCAATCTTGAGAGAACCTGGGTTGCAGAGCCAACGATGACAACAAAAGTGAAAGTCAACGTTGGGAAACAAATATATATATATATATATATTTTTTAAATTATGACTGGTGTAGGCACGTCATCTAGAATGGCTGACGTGTCATAACATATTATCCTTAGTCGCTCGTGTGGACAAATATGTCAGTTTATGTGATGACTTGTTTGATCCCGTTAGTTTGGCTGGCTGCCTTGACTTGTCACGTGAGCCACTCTGTGCTTACATGTCCAAACACATTAGCCATTTGACGTGATATGCTCAGACACGTCAGGAAAGTGGCTGATGTGTATTTACACATCATCGATTGCCGGATACATGGCGTGTAATCGAATTATAAACCTTAAGAAGAAGAAGACGAAAAGAAGCCGAAATCTGAATCTGTTTCCATTTCCAATACATCTGATTGAAGGACAATGACGACCAAGCAGCTCACTCAAGATCTCTCGCATTTATTGCATATAGTTAGTGGGACTTGCGGTCAAGCTTGGTCTGGATTTTCACGGAAGGCGCTATGGTTCAGGTAAAATCTCTTACATAATGATCTCCTCCTCCAACCACTTATCTTTCAATATTGTTTTGTTAGATTTCTTCATTCAATGAATGATCTTGTTCTGGTTCTGTTTGTAGTTAAAAAAAAACTGAAACTTCCACGGATTTTTTGCTTGATTTTAGTGTTTATGACTTGTTAGTATCATTTTCTTTGTGATATGGTTTCTTGGTAATTGTTAATTTGGTGAGCTTACTTGTAAAGATCAGATTTTTGCTTGTAAAGATCAGGTTTTTTTTTTTACTTGTAAAGTTGAGGATTTTGCTTTGATGGTGTCAATTTTTCTCTGTTTGTTATATTTTTGGTGGATGCGAAGATCAAACGTGTATTGAATTTTGTTTTATAGGAAAAAATATGCAAAGAGCAGTTCGATCTTTGTTGTCCAATGGCAACGCGGTGAAAACCGTGGTCTTGGATAGATTCTTGGGTGGCCTGTTGTGTTTTCGCAGTTTCAGTCTACTTTGTCAGCTCGTATGGATGAGCATGGTTTCGAGAGCACCCAGATTGCTGATGTCTTGAAAGCTAAAGGTAAAGGTGCTGATGGGTCCTGGCTCTGGTGCACTACAGATAACTCTGTTTATGATGCTGTCAAGTCGGTAGGCGTTTCTTGGACCGTGACAAGTTTTGTTGTTGCGATTATGTGACTAAAACTTGGGTGCAACGGGATGCACCCAAGAACCTCTCCGATTATGTAGCTGTTGATGTATGCTGCCAAGTCTTTGCAGATGACTCAGCATAATGTTGGTGCTTTGGTTGTCGTGAAGCCCGGAGAGAAAAATTCAAATGCATAACTAACAAGAAACAATGGCTTGTCCTGAAGTGATGATTTCTAACCAAACAACATCACAAGTCCTGCAATCTTCTTGTTTCGATGATCACATATATAGCCAGACATCACAAATAAATGTATATACTATGCTCTTATTGCCTTCCGAAGAAATTCCGTCTCTAAAGTGTTTTGAATTTCTTATTTGTCCAATCAAAATCCCCATTCTATAACCATGATTAGTTCAAGAAGGCTAATCAAATTAGCCAGCCAGGAAGTGGCAGAAAAAGGCTGCGATGAAGCACCAGAGAATCTCGTTTACTGGAAATAATGGTGATCATGGCCAGAACTTATCAATATCAGTTGCTAATAAAGGCCTTTTTGTTGTGTACACCAAAGATGATGCAAGGTTCACAATATGTACCCTTGAAGTATCTCAGCAAAAGTGCCTTCTGAGAGCTGTTAAGCATTGGTTAGAGGAGACATATCCGAGGGTCTTGAGAAGTCTGCTAACTTCCCTGGAAACATGCCATTTCTATGTGTCTTCACTGAGCAGACATCAACAAACACGTAAGTCACAGTTTTCCATACTTGGTTGTATACAAATTACAGTTTCGATGTAGTATGCTTTCTTTGGTTTAGTAGATATAATATGAAAACTTTTCTTCTATTATTTCTGTGTCCAAATAGATGGTTGAATTTTAAATTTTAGGAACTCTTCATGCATTCCAGAACTATAAAAACCAATATTGAAATGTCAAAGAATTGTTATAGGTGTATCTTCATGTTTCAAAGATACCAATAACAATTTTTTTCAACATATTTGGTTGGTCCTCAGGAGTCAATTACATATTTGGGTGATCTTAGCATACCCTTATATTCTTTGGTAAAGATTTCTTCCACCAATTTAAAATTATAAAAGTTCGACAAATACTGAATAAAACAATTAGGTAAGAGCCAGAAACTAGTTAGTTGAATTTTAATTTGTTATATAATTGTACTTTTCTTCAAGTTGTTAGTGTAACTTTGTTGTTCTCTTGTTGCTTTACGCTGCACTTAGTGTAAATCAGTGAAAATTCGATTGACTAGCCATTTCATGTTAGGAAATAGTATACTTTTGAGATGCTTTTAGATGACACACACATATGTAAGGCAAATCAAATTGTAGCCACAGGAATTATCTGTCAGGTATTTGCAAGCAACTTAATTGGGTCCGTCATGCTTGGTTTTTTCGTCTCGTATGAGTAGACATCCAGGTAACCTATCAGAACATGCCAATATTATACTTTTGACTTACTTATTTTCCAGGTGATACAACAAAATAAGACAGATTAAGTTACTTTCTGGGCTTCATGTTACATATATAACGATCCCACTTTCGTTTTCATTACAAATAGCACAACAGAACTGCTCAAATTTTACAAATGGAGTGCATAGTCTTAAAGAAAAAGATTTTCTAAGCATTTCAGTTGATCCTGTAGTTTATTCAGATTTGCTAATGGAGTACATTTGTAGTGAAATATGTCATTACATCATCAATGGCTGAGAACAACATCATTATAGGGCTCTTCGAAATAGCAGAAGATGAGTTTGGACTGCCAAGCACAGGCAATGGAGTACGCGGTCTTTAGCGACTGGTCGCTGTTTACAATCTTCGTATCTCCATCAAGAGCAAGGCAATCAACAATTAATTTATGGCCTCTAATGCAAATCATAGCTGGAATTTTGTAAATTGGCAGTAGAACACATTGTAGAAACAATTGTAATGTGTTATGGTCTCTCCATTTTGTTATGATGAATCATAAGAAGTAGATCAGAAAAATCCAAACTTTATTTGCAACATATTTTTACAGCACAAAGTTGCAATTTGTTTACATGCATAGAAATCTGTATATATACATGGATCATATGTTTTATAAAAAAAGGTTCAACATTATATACAATATATCATACCACTTAGGTTCAACATTAAAACAATATTTACATCAATATGTACAATAATCAATCAAATAATTAAAATATCAGTATCATCGTCTTCTTTTTTTTTGAAGAGGTTTGATCTCCGATTGGCAAGCAAGCAAGTACAATTTAATCATGACCCGACTCAAATAACATTAGAAAAAAAAATCATATTAGAAAACAAAAGGAAATATCATATATCAAAATCACAGAAGGGGAGTAGGAGAGTTTGAGCTTTTGGATTGTCCCACTCCAATGCTTCCCACCATTCTCTTTGAACTCTGATTTTGTTAAGTGCAGGTGGTGGAGATGGCTCTCCTTTCTCATCTACCGGTAGATAAATAGGGAGGCGTTTAAGTTGAGGGCATCTCCATATAAAAATTTCTTGGAGAGAATCACAAATCATCACTCCATTACTCCCACAAACATTTATAATGCTCTTCAATTTTGGCATTTTAAATAAAGTCAACTTTCTCAATTTGGGAAGACTAATCATCAATTCTTTCTTACAATCAACATCATGTATTGCTATTATCTCCTCCACTTCATCACAATTTTGTACTTCAATCTCTTCATCAACATCATCTATTGCTATTATCTCCTCCATTTCACGACAGGATTCTACTTCAATCTCTTCCAAGTTTTTTAGTACTCCCAGCTGCAACTTGGATGATGATGAGAGAATTTTCTTCAATTTCTGGCAAGACTCTATATTAATTTTTTGGAGAGAATCACAAACCATCACTAATCCAGTGCAACTACAAATGCTCTTCAATTTTGGCATATAAGACAATGACAAGCTTTTCAATTTGGGAAGAAGGAATTCCTTCGGGCTTCTTTCTTCATTGTCATCATCATCATTTACGGCTATTAGCTCCTCCATTTCTCTACAACCATATACATCAATCCGCTCCAAGTTCTTCAGTTCCAACATCAGTTTAGATGACAACAATTTCTTCACTTTCCCACAGCTACTTATGGTAACAAATTTGAGATGTGAATATTGACCTGCTGGTGATGATTCTGACACATTCAACAATATACTACTCCAATTGTCAAGATATTCAACATGTAGGATCTCAAGTCTTTCAAGTGTGTTGAATGTTGGAATATTACTTATGTTTCTTACATCCCTGCAACGTCTTATGATTAGGAACTCAACTTCTTTTGGGAGAACAATAGAATCTTTTTCTCTTCCACAAATATTACATCCTACCAGAATTACCACCTTATTGACATCGTACCACAATCTCCATGTACTGAGGTCTAGCTGGTACGAGTCCTCGATGGGCATGTCCTCTGGGCTGAGCAAAAGACAATACTCATTAGGTCCTCTCTGACTATTTAAGGATTTTGCATAACAGTTAATGTCTTGTAAATTACGAAATTGTGCCAAAAGACGATCCAAATTCTTTAATCTAGCTGCCTCTTCCACTGCCACTTGAGTTTGCAATCCCCAATTTACCCGAAGTTTTTGGAGACGACATAGTTTAGAAAATATCCCAACTGGTATCGTGTGTAACTCTGAGCACAAAAGATCAAGACTTGTAAGGTTTGCTAACATCTCCAATTCTGCGGGCACTTCATTTATTGCTGTATATCCAAGCTCCAATTTCTCAAGTGCCTGAAGCCTTGCTAAAGAAGGAACACGTTTTAATCTCCTGCAATTTTGCAGCAACAATGCTGTGAGATTTGTCAACTCAGAGATGGAGTTTGGCAAGCTCTCAATCTGAGTTCCAGAAAGATTAAGAATCTTCAATCCGTGCATGTGGGAGAAGAAAGATTCTGGAATACTTAGTAAAGGATTGCCTTGTAAAAGCAAAGTTGAAAGAATTTGACAATTTGGAGACATACTTGAAGGAATTTCTCTTATAAGATTATCCATTAAGGAAACCTTGTCAAGATTTTTTTTCCATTCTTTTCCGCTTGGTAACTCTTTCAACTTCATGCCAGCTTTTACCATGAAAAGAGGACTTTCGCTTGTAATGTACTTTAATGCCATGTCTCTTAAAACATCATGAAGCTTCACACAACTTCTACCTCGATGAACACTCTCCAACAACAAACAATTGCTTACAAGAAATTTTATTATACTATGAGCCCTATCCTCCGTTGCTTTCAAATTAAACATCTCATCTACAAGTCCTTTTGCAATCCAACAATCCACAAGTTCATTTTTTGGGATGTTATAGTCTTCTGGATATAATGCACAGTACAAGAAGCAACATTGAATCCTTTCATCTTTCAATTTCAATCGATCATAACTGAATTTTAATCGTACAAAAATCCGATCATCATTGTATCTGATACTCCTTACATTGTTTGACAGCTCATGTAATGCAGTATTCCATTCACGTATATCCTCTTCTCCCTTCAAGCTACTCCCTATTGTCACAATTGCGAGGGGTAAACCAGCACATTGCTTGACAACAAGTTCCACGGTTTCTTTTAAAGTTGGAGCTTTAGAAATATCAAGTTCTGCTTTTTCAAAGAATAACTCCGATGCCTCTTTTTCTGAAAGAGGCTTCACATGGACTGCTGTACAGCCCATGGAGTGACAAACATTCAAGGAACGAGTTGTTATAACCAATTTGCACCCATTCTCTTCGGTTGGTTCAGGGATTCCTATTTCCTTAAGACTAATTGCTTCCCACATATCATCCAATATTAACACTAATCTTTTTCCGTCAAACATATGTAATAATTTCCCAGCTCGTATTTTCTGATCTACACTAGAAAGACTTTCTTTCAATGCATCTGCAATTCCATTTTGCACTTCAATAAGATCAAGCGTTTGTGATACGGTGACCCAAATAACATGGTTGAACTTATTTTCTTCAATGAGTCTATTGTTTAGATGAGTCACGATGGTTGTTTTACCGGCTCCACCCATCCCACAAACGCCAATTTTTTGTATTTCATTACCCATCAAGTGTCCCCAAATCTCTTCCATATTTTTCTTCGCTGTTGTTTCGCCTGCTAATCTCGTCGTTGGCAATGTTATTCCAACGGGTGGAGGTGCATCAATCACCAAACTATTAAATGAAGATAATGAAGTACCCTTTTCATAATATTCTTTCGCCTCTTGAATGTTCTTATCAACAAGTTCTGCTCTAAGGACCCTTGAGAAACATTTCACTTTCTTAAATGTGTCTTCAATATTTTTTGCCTCATCAATGATCTTTTGTACATTATTCAACCACTTATCGACTTCAGTCTTTGTTAATTTACCAAAACCACACTCTGCTTCCAACCTTAGTTTTATTTTGTTCTTCTGATCTTCCAAATCATCCAGTATTCTTATAAGATTCTTCTTATATTCTTCAAGCTTTCTGTGATATTCAATATATTTGCAGGATCGAGGCCGTATGCACTTTAAAATTTCAATGATTGGCCCTAAAAACTCCATCAGCAGTCCCCTACATAATTAAATTGTATGTAATCCAAATAAAAGACAAAGTTATATTCAATCCAATATAACATCTAATAATTATTTTGTTTGATGGCTTTCAAAAACCATGAATTAGGATGTTTTCTTTTCTTTTTCATCAATCCAAACATAGTATAAAGTTTTTATTTTTATTTTTTTATATTTCATTAAATCTTCAAGAATTTCGAAGTCTATTGTTTGGATGTTAAATTTTGAGAGCATCACTAATTTAATAAGTTAAGTTTAAATGGTATCAATAGACAAAAATACCCTCATCTCCTTCTTTTATTATGTTTGTGTCATTTTAGGTTTTTTCTTTTCTTCAAAAACCTCCATTGATCATGGTTTGGTCCTCCATTAATGGAGATGAAAGACCTATATTGGAGGTTGAAATTGGTCTCCAATGGAGGTCTCAATGGAGAAGATGACCGGTTTTTATTTTGGAAAATTTTATTTTTGTCTAAAATCTTGGAAATTGTAAATATATATAATAAGTCTCGGAAATTATATAATAAGTCTTAAAAACTACAAAATATGTCTTGAAAATTAGAAAATAACTCTTAGAAATACAAAATAAGTCTCGGAAACACCAAAAGGTGCTCATTCTTTTTATCATCCAAGCAAAAAAAATTGCATCAAGATTCAATAAATTCCATTAAAATTCAGCAAATGTACTTAAAGTGTGCATCGGAAAATGTACTTACTGTTTGGATGTTTTTTCAAAATCAGTTAAGGAAGTTTTTCTTGTAGTTTTTAAAACCATTTATTAGAGTTAAATTTATTTATTTATTTTGTTAAACCAGGGGGATGAAATATTCTTTATATAAAAGTGATAAAAGACAAATAACCTGATCAGCTCACAACAAGAATTAGTATCTAATGCATACAATTATCATCACAATCCTGACTGGCAGCAAAAAATACTAAGGCCATATTTGTTTGGTGGAATTGAGGTTGGAATGGGAAAGAGAATCTCAATTCCATTGTTTGGAATCCAGATTACTTAAAAATAAATAATCCAAATAATATGCAATCTAATATAATTAATTTCGAATTGTATATAATCCAAATAAAAGACAATGTTATAATATGCAATCCAATATAATTAATCTCGAATAATTATTATGTTCGTTGGACTTTCAAAAACGATAAAGTATATCATTAAATCTTCAAGAATTTTAAAGTTTATTATTTGGATTTTTTTTTCAAAAGCAGTTAACAGAAATTTTGTTAACCTAAAAAAATAAATCAATTTTTTATTTTATATATAATTTTTAGATATAAAAGTATTATATATTCTAATTTTTTTAGAATTTAATGAATGACTCAAGGTTTGTGAAAAAAAAGACTATAATTAGTTTTATTTAAAGAGAATTTATCATAACTGAGAGAAAACAAATTCTAAAATTCTAATTCTACGATATTAGTTTATTTTTAGGTGCATATACAGTATTTGTTTTCCATTTTTATCAATGGGTTAAGTGGGATATGAAACCTATTAAATGAATTGTGTTACTTTTTTTTTAATTAATAATAAATATATTTTTCTTAAGGTAAATAGAATTATTTTTTTTATCATAATTTTTTGAGAGAACCAAAAGTAGCCATTCAAAACATTAGAATTTCGTTTCTAACCACATACGAAATTTTAATTGTTAAGAACCGTATTTTTGATAAATTACCTGAATACCCATATTTAAATACCACAAAAACCAAAAACAACAGTATAGAGAAATTTGGAACAACCGAGAAAGAGAGAAGAGAGAGGAAGAGGTGTTGTCGGAGAGACAGGAGAGAGAGAGAGAGAGAGAGAGAGAGAGAGAGAGAGAGAGAGAGAGAGAGAGGGAAGAGAAAAGAGCGTCGTCGCTGTCACTGGAGCAACCGGAAGAGAAGACATCGCCGTCGTAGCCCGGAGACAAACCCACCATTCGTTGGAGAAGATAGTTTCTTTTTTTTTTCTAGGTATGATTTTCTCTTCCCAATTAATGTTTTTTGTTTCGATTTCATGTTAAGAACATGTTTAGGGAATAATAAATGTTGAAATGTATCAATTTTTTGGGTTGTTTGGTTGATTGGGTTGAAGGCTGGTATTTTGGATGATTTGGGATTGGATTTTGGAGTTTGGTTTGAAAACAAACTTGAAAACCAAACCAAAATAATGAATGCTTTCAAAAACATGAAATCTTTCGTATAAAACTTGAAATCTTATAAAACACTTGAAATCTTCGAAAAACTTGAAATATTTTGCTAAAATTTGAAATCATGCTTTAAATCTCGGGCAAAAAACATGAAATCTTTGAAAAACTTGAAATCTTTTGCAGGAACAACGATTCGTTGGAGAAGATAGTTTCTTTTTTTTCTAGGTATGATTTTCTCTTCCCAATTAATGTTTTTTGTTTCGATTTCATGTTAAGAACATGTTTAGGGAATAATAAATGTTGAAATGTATCAATTTTTTGGGTTGTTTGGTTGATTGGGTTGAAGATTTTGGATGATTTGGGATTGGATTTTGGAGTTTGGTTTGAAAACAAACTTGAAAACCAAACCAAAATAATGAATGCTTTCAAAAACATGAAATCTTTCGTATAAAACTTGAAATCTTATAAAACACTTGAAATCTTCGAAAAACTTGAAATATTTTGCTAAAATTTGAAATCATGCTTTAAATCTCGGGCAAAAAACATGAAATCTTTGAAAAACTTGAAATCTTTTGCAGGAACAACGATCAAAATTCAATGACGAAGAATGAACAGAGAAGAAGGAAGAAGACGGTTAAAAAAATAACAAAAGAAAATAGACGATAAAAAAAATAACAAAAGAAAATAGAAAAATTAATTTTGGAGTATTTTGGTAATTTATGGATATACACTGATTTTTATTTTATTTTAAGTGGTTATTAACAATTAAAGTTTCGTATGTGATTAAAAACTAATTTCCTATGTTAGATGTGGTCGTTTTTAACAATTTCCACTATTTATTTTTTATTTTTTATTTTTAAAGATTTTAGAAAAAAAAAACCTGAAAAGATATCAATCAATTTGAACCTGTATTATTTTTAATTAAGAAAATCAATTTAAATTAATTTAATTATACACTTTACTCTTATAATATTTTCAAAAACAATTTCATTGAATGCATATTATAATATTATTACTTCATATATATAGGGTTATTCTACAATACAACGTTACACGATACAATGGTATTTGATCACATATACTTAATGTTATCGGATATGAATTGTATATGATTTACACAATTAAGTTTAGTGTGATCGCAAGTGAGGACATGTGATCACATGGGAATTGATGTAATTGTACCAAAAGAGATATGATCACTATTGTGTCGATCAAATTTTTTTAAAATTACATCTTGCAACGTTGCACATAAGGACATCCCATATATATATATATATATATATATAATTGTTTGAATATAAAAAAATATTTAAAAAAAAGGAACCATGCTTGTCTGTTTGTATTTTTTCTAAACCTCAAAAAAGGTGGATTATATTAATTATTTCTCTTAAAATGTTTTATGATGTTATTTATTTATTTTGGTAAATTTATTTCATTAAAGGTTTTAATTTTTCATACTAAAAAAAGGTTCTAAATTTTCACCTTAAAACACAAATCCTCTCTCTCTCCTCTCTCTCTTATTAATGTTTTCTTTAGAAATATAATATGTATTATATGTTCTCATTAGTCAATTTTATAGAATTTAATTAACAACACTTGGTTTTTGACAAATTTTAAAACTAATGTAATTTAAATGGGTTTGCCTTGTTTGATCCTAACATGCATCGAAAATAACACATACAATATATATCTTAACACCGAATATGCATCCATCTACAAAATATAACTTGTGACATAGAAATAATCTAAAAAAAAATTAAAAAAAAATTGATACATCGAATGAAATAAACCAAGTAAAGAGAACACCATACCTGTAGAAGCTTTAAATACTTGTGGTTAGTTATAGTATAAGAATATCCTATGTTTGAATTATCGTCATCAGAGATGGTACATAATAAAAGAAAAAAAATTATGTTTAGCTATAGCTATACAAGAAACCTGAACATTGAATATGAATTTATAACAATATACAAAACTTTTATTCCTGAGTATTAGAGAAAAATAAAGTCAAGAATTTTTGATAAAATTTGGCCAATAATATACATATAATTAATATACATTTAAAATAGGCATAAACAATATATAATTTTAATTACTTAAAACGCATCAATCCAAAATTGTATAAGTTGTGACAAATTATTAATTTTTTTAAATAAAAAGGTTTAGATAAATTGATTGAAATGAACCTACAAAAAGATAATTTTATACCTGGAATTGTCGAAAGAAGGCGGTGCCAAAGAAGATAGAATGAACAGAGGTTTGTTTCTCAGCTGAAACAGGAGATCTTCTTTAAACAAGGGTTTGAATACTCTGCTAAAACAGAACGTTTAATTGTCATAAAATTGTGTGTAAAACATTGAAATTCTGACATGTAAAACTTGTTACATGTAAATTCTGAAAAATAACAAAGATGTCATACCTGGAACAATTTGTAAATGTTTCTTCAATTGTTTGGTAAGGTAGATATGCCAAGAAATGCTGAAATGCCTCTTCGTCAGGAATGAATTTATAACAATATATGCAACTCTTATTATTAATTCCTAATTTGATAATCTTCTTTGTGAATACAAGTAAAACCAAAGTCAAGAATCTTGATAGAATAAAGACAACAACAAATATTGAAGCAAAGAAAAGAATAAAACATTATAAATATACCTTTCTCTTATGCAACTTTTCTATATTATTCCAAAAATAATATAGTTGTATCTCTTGGACTAATTATACATGGGTTGTACTAGTAAATTTACGGTATTAAGAAACTAATAATAAACTACCATGATATTGTGAAAATGGCAGTTTTCAGTTTGATAATATCCCGAATTCAAGTCGCCACCATCTAATAATCAATTATACAAATTTGCATTGAGAAGATTGTAAATCTAGCTTTAAGGTAGATAATTTGGTCATTATTGAGGCAATCTTTACTAAGCGAGGATATAGACACTGGTGCTCTGTTTTTTCAATTGCCAACACCCATTTTGCTTTTGCTATTTGAACCAGTCATTTATTCAATCACTTAATTTTATCTTTAATGAATTTTGTGTTTGGTTTTATTTCAATGCATGTTTGGGATAATTTTTGAGTTTGAAAACACGAATGTTGTGTTCGGACGGTATAATTTTTTCACTTTCTTGATTATTTCTTTCAAGAATTTTGTGGTTGGCTATCACTACATTACGGATCAATGTTTACAATTTTGTTTATGAATGAATCAATGAAAGCTCTTGTAGAATTGGGTTTTATTTTGTTTAATTTGTTATGAAATAAATTTTTGAAATCTCTATATATGATGTTTTATATAGAAATTATGTTGCTGTTATACCTTACCTTATTTTAATTTCAATTTAATTAGGATTTACATGTAGAATTTCCTCCCATAAAAATTAAGCGATGATTTTATTAAGAGTAATGCTAGTGCACCCAAAAATTTGGATTTGGATCATGATCCTCTACTATGTTGATTTTTATTTTGATCTAAAACACTTGAGAATAGGATTTTGTATTTAAATGAAATAAATAAAATAAATAAATGACAGCTATTGATTACACATGTCAACAGATTTATACAGGACATGATAAAAATTAGCTCAGTAGAGGATCCAAATTCCAAAAATTTCGCCCAAATTTTAACTCAAATGATGTGGCAACTGAGTTGTCATCACCATATCACCATACACAACATGAGATGATGTGGTTAATGAAAAAACCACTTGCCACATTATTTTGGTTGAAATTTGGGCTAAATTTTTGAGTGGTCTGGCATTAGTGTATTATTAAATACTATCGTAACAATAGACAGTGATGACATGGGGTGTATATAGACTTTTAACGGGGGACATTTACAACAAATGTCGAAGAAATTAACCAAAATCAAAGGCCCAGCCCAAATCAAAACCCATATCCGGCCCAAATAAATAATACACATATTTTACAGGGAAGATTCGGGAGGATATTAAAACTAGAGGGGTTAATTGGAGAAAAGAGCATTTTATAGGGAATTTTAATTAATTATATTATATCCCTTAAATTTAATTTTTCTTTATAAAACCGCCTTTGAAGCTAGCCGTTAGTGAAGCTGTAAAATAATTTCGTAATATCCACGCAAGTCTGATGGGGTTTCTTAGATAAGATGATAGATATATCAGTCTGTTTATGTTTTTGTGTTTTCAAGCTTTACTTCTTTCATACTCTTTTTGCAGTGAAGAATAATTATAGCTTAAATGTACTTACATGACATAAATTGTTAGCACTTATCCAGAATTATCTATTCTTTCAATTGAAATGATCTGAATCAAAGTAAACTTGTGCTAGACTGGCATTCTAATTCTTTTGCATGGATAGTTAACATATAGTACAAAATGTAGGTCAATCATTCCTTCTTTCAAAATTATCCGAAAGCTCCAGTTTTGTCTGTCCCGATAAAATGTGTTGCAATGCCTTCTTTAAGAATGTCTAGGTTTTAGATTTTCTTCATTTTCTCAAGAAAGTGATGGAAAATTACAAAGGAAAAGCTACAAAAGAAAAGAATAATCCAGAAAATTTTGATTATGGTATTTTCTGAAAATGGTCGAATACATTCTTACAACTAAATGTCTGCTTATATACATACAAGCTACAATCCTTGAATCATGAGTACTTTATGAGATAAACAGATTATGTTACTAATACAATAATGCCAACTCACCATTCCCGTATCATTATATAACTAATTATCATTAGTTCTTCCTTGTCTTAAGTCCAATATTATAATGCTTTCTTAATTAACTCTTTTCACTTCAATTATTTTAGGTAAATGAGGTGGAAGCTTCCCTCTTTGACATGTTTTGGTTACTGCTTGTAAGTGTGATATTTGTTCCTTTATTTCAGAAAATTCCAGGAGGTATTTGAATTTCTTCATATCTAATACATACACATCCTTAGAATTTATTTTTGTTTGTAGTTCCAAAATATCACTAAATGATTATGTATCATGAAATGCTACTTGAAATTTTCTTATAATTTAATTCCCTTATTTGCAATCTATTATGCTTCCTCAAATAAATCCCTAAAGCAGTATGCTCAATGCTGTTATATTTCCTTCCTAGTGATCGTCATCTTGCTATACGAAATTGAGTTTCGTATGTGAATCTTTGTAAGTTTTGTATATTATATCTGTTTCCATGTATAGGCTATCCTGTTCTTGGTTACTTGCTATTGCTGCATGTTACGTGGTAATCGACAATAGATTTTAAAGCTTTGAAACTGTAGGAAACTGTGTTTTGGGATTATTGTGACCCTATTCAATCACTGTTTCTTAAATCATTTGCCTTCGGTTGCCCTCGTATCTCTTCTAAGGTGTGTGTAAAATGTTTTTCTTGATTCATCAGGTTTTCCTTTCCACTCAACTGTGATTATTTTGTGTCATCAACCATCATGCATGCATGCATGCATCTGTTTTTGATGTATTGATCCATTCATAAAAGGCTGAGTAGTAGTAGATGATGAAGGTGCTATAGTTTTTGATATATTGTGAAAATTCTGTGTTCATTATTCTGCATTTTCTGAAGGTTATAGTACTGTACAATTCATGTATGAGATTCAGTTTTCCTGATATTGATTCAGCCCATTCAATTTTCCTGATACTTGTTTCTTATCTTTTTTTCTTGTGCAGATTGGAGATGCCACAGAAGATCCAGTTCACACTTTTTAGTATACAGTTGGTCCTGCTGGCTGCCATCATGCAGTCAATTATGAGGAGATAAGTAATGACTGAGAGTTTTTAACTTTAATAACAACTAATGATCAACTACTAAACTTGCTAATCATCTCTGCAGCTTGATTTGAAGAAGCTTATCTGGCAGAATATGTATGTTCAAACTTCAAATCAAATGAATAGTCTAGCTGCTCCGGTTGGTAAAATCATGCTCAATTCTTGCTTCATTTTGTATTAGTTGTGATCTAAAATTACTTTTAAAACAATAACATACTTTAGAGGTTAAAAAATACAATTTAGATGCAATTTCTCGAAGAATAATGAAAACAGTTAACAGTTTTAATCTTTCGCAGAATTTGAGGGCTGGGGAGAAAGAATGTCTAGTACTGACATACATTTGAAAGCCAAGGTCACGTGGTATTTATCTATAATTCTTGCATTGGTTGTCTAGATTTTCAATTTTAAATGAGTTGCTAACATAAGAATAGATATTAATAAGACATTATTTCTCCTACCTCTCATGTTGTTACATTGCTCAAATAGTTTGGGTCAAAACTTTTGTAGGTTGTCCCAGAGACCTTGGAACCAAGTCTTGCAGTTACCAGCCGATGTTCTTGCACAGGTACATTTAATGATTCACCCCTTAATTGCATGCATCTTTTTTATGCAGCACATACATTGGAGTTAAGGTAAAATTGGCTTTTGTTTGTCATTTTTAGATGATATCATGATAACATACATGAACTGTGCAGATTTTGATTGCAGCATATTTATCTAGGTAGAGATATAAATTTTGTTCATTTTCTCATTTCTGTCACCCACTATTTTCAAATATATTGAAACAAAGGGGGAAAACAAGGAAACTGAATTTACTCTTTTTTGGGTTAAAAAGTGTTGGAATCAGTGTCGGATTGACTTTTAATGAAATAATAATCTGAACAATGTGTGACAAATCTCAGTGAATTTTCTAATTATTCATTCTCTTCGGTCTTCAAAGATCAACGTGGAGAATGAAATCTACATAGAATACGTTATGCTTTTATTTTGTCAGTGTGTGAAAGTAATCATTTCACTATCTCATTGGGTTTATTGTTAAATGTTCTACATGAAATTAAAGTGTTATAAAATATATAGCAATAGCTTGAAAGAGTTGTGTGCTCTGTGATACTTCATCGCGTTAAAAATGTTCATATTTTTAACCCATTTTTCCTATGTCTTGCGTTTGTGTCTCATGAATTTTTGTGTTTTAATGTGCTCAAATGAGTATTTCAGGTGAATTGGGAAGTTTCCGAAAGATTGCATAATTATGGAGAATACAGGGACAACAGTGAAACATTAGAGTCAAGATTAAAGATGTTATGATTAAAGAATAATACAGAGGCCTTTTCATAATTTACCATACAAATTCGCCAGCTGCCACATCAATTAGTGATGCTGTGCGTTTTGAAGGAGTTGGTTTGGGCCTTTTTAATAAGACAATAGGAGGCAGATTTGGGCCTCTATTTATACCCCGGTCCATATCTAAGAGCACCCCTTGTGGAGGGGTATTTGTGTCCTTTCACGCCATTTTTAATGCCCAAACTTCTCTTCCTCAAACTCTCTGATCGAATCCAACCATTTCTTCACAAAACCACACCATTTTCCACTGCAACTCCACCATTCCTCTACCAACCCGAAAACCCATATTTCCCCTCACCAATCAAGTGTAAACGATGAAGCTCACCATGTCCATAATGGGTTTTCTCTTTCCTTTCTCGTGCTTTCTTTAGTTTCTTTAATTATTTGTAACTAAATACTTGATGCTGGAAATTTTGTATACGTGAATTATTTATCTATATAATTAGTTGATTTTTATGTTAATTTGAGTTTCAATTTATGCATGCATGTTGATTACGGACCTATTATTAATATGCAATTAGAATCTAGACCATTTGAGAATTCAAATTTCATGCATGGATGGCCATTTTTGTATGGGTCTTTATTTTAAGCTAGATTGAGAAAGAGTTGCTTAATTTGTGCATGAACATGCCTTATTAAGTGATTCTTGAACTCTTAAGCTTGATAGTTATCTTTCTTGTTTTTCCATGATCTTGGGTGTTTAGATATTGATAATTTTGTGTTTAAATTGATTAATTTGTTAAGCTTGCCATGCTAAGACCTTAGGTGGTTAGTACTCATTAATTGGTTAAGACAAAAGCTAGATGTGCTTAATTGAATTTGCATTTTACATTTCTTTCTAGCGTCTCCATCACCATATCACCATCTTGCTACTCTTGTATAACCATACTTGAGTTGTAATTAGTTAAATTAGTTAGTTTAGTTAATTTGCATTTAATTGTAATTGTGTTCCGAACTTGCCATCAACAATCTCGATTTTACTTTTAATGCACGTAGTTAGATTTTAATAATTTGAGACGAGAACTAGCTTTAGATACCACACCTCCTTGAGGACGATTCCTTGCTTAACACTATACGAATTGAACGATTCATGCAATTGTGAGGAGAAATTATAGACACCTAAAATCTCCATACATCAATACTGTAAAACTAATTTCAGTAAATACACCATTTAATTTATCTTTAATAATCGGCAAAGAATCCTTAGAGTTCATTTTACTGTGTAGTTCCAAAACATCACTGAATGATTATTTATCATGAAATGTTGCTTGGCATTTTCTTATATTTTAATTCCCTTACAAGTCAATGAATTGAGTGATCAGAAGAATTGAAAGCTGAGCTTAAACTCTCCTAAAGAAGCTAAAGTAGAAGTAGAAAAGATAAAAAAAAATGTAATTCAAACAAAAAAGCAGGAACCACAGAAGGATTTGATGAGAGACTTCACCCCTTAATTCTCCTAAGGCATTACCGAAGAAATCTTCTTGTTTCTTTTCTGCTTCATTCCTCAATTTTGCTTTCGATGGGACTGAGTTCACACTGGCATCAGTTTTACAGTGTATTATCTTATGGAGTATGCAAGGAAGCAATCACCTAAGTTGGTTTTGGGTTTTTGCTTTTCGGAGCAGGGTATTTATTACTGTTTTTACTTCTCTGATTTTGTATCACTGAAAAACTGTTATCCATTTACTTAATTTATGATGAATATGAGTACACTGTTGCATTCCGTTTTCCATTGAACTTTAAAAAAATTGCTGCTTTTGGGAGACCATCACAACTTTTAGTTTTAGAGCATAAAACTGTATTTAGATTGAGATAAACTTGACAACTAGGTGAAGCAACTGGTAATAGTTTCCTAAAACATTCTAGTTCAAAGAAAATGTGTTCTTGCTGGTTAATTAACTGGAATCACCATGAAATAAATAATTTTACTGCTTGATTATGTTGATGTAAATGCCTCAAGTATATCTTTCCTTTGTTCCTGACTAGTGATTCTACTCCATTGTATTTTTATTGTTTGCATTTGTTATTAGACTGGCATATTCACTGTAAAGATTGCAATTGATCACACGGTGCTCAATTGATCACAAGAGTACTCTGCAGCTTCAACACCAGATGTTATTAGTATTACTATTACCACAAGTATTGAAGAAGTGTCATCAAATGCAAAGCCTATTATCCGACAAATACAGAAAGCTCCTAAGAGAATCAAAAAGTTACTTGATATGCTTTTTCAGCAAGAGGCATGCGGTCTTATGTACCATTCACTAGTTCTTCCTTTGGTCTTAAATCCAACGTTATAATGTTATCTTAACAATTTTCACTTCAATTTTTCTTAGGTAAATGAGGAGGAAGCTTCCCTCTTTGACATGTTTTGGTTACTGCTTGCAAGTGTGATGTTTGTGCCTTTATTTCAGAAAATTCCTTATGGTATTTGAATTTCTTCATATCTAATACACATCCTTAGAATTCAGGTTTTTTTTTTTTTTTGTAGTTCCAAAATATCACTGAATGATTATATATCAAGAAACGCTGCTCAGCATTTTCTTATATTTTAATTCCCTTATTTGCAATCTATTATGCTTTCTCAAAAAAACCCATGAAGTATAGTATGCTCAATGCTTTTATAATGCCTTCCTAGTGATCGCCATCTTCCATTGAGTTTCTGATGTGAATCTTTGTAAGTTTTATATATTGTTGATTTGTATATTATATCCGTTTCCATGTACAGGCTGTCCTGTTCTTTGTTACTTGGCTGCTGGCATCTTGATTTCTGCCATGTGCATTGGACAAAAGTTATTGCGGAATTTGGAGTTGTTTTCTTGCAGTTTAATACTGGCCTGGAGGTGGAATCCCTTTCTATAGATGAACCATTCTACCTTTACATTTCAAATGCACCATAATGAAGAAAGGTAACACTGATGCTTTGTTTCTCATTTCATAGCTTTCTGCTGAAAACCTAAGTTCCATGAAGAAATATATTTTTTGATTAGGCTCTGCGCAAGTGATTGGTAAATTTCCATTTTAATCATTGTCATATTTGTTTGGCTGCAACTTCATCTCGTCTGTTGCATTTGAAGACAGTTTCTTAAACTTAGATCTTAATGTGGAAAATGCAGGTCTTGGTGACGGCAGTGGTGGTTGGCTTGGTTGCTCACTTTGTTTATGGGCAGCTCAGTCCTGCTGGAATTATTGTTGGGCCTGGCATTGTCGTTCACTGCTGTTGTCCTGAGGTATGAGTTACAAACAATTTCTGCATCAAATCTCATAACACTATAACTTCTCCTTACTATGCCACAGTTATTTTATTGATTAAGTCACTCCCTTGGCTTATGCATAGTGTACAGGAATTCATTACTGGTGTTACAGGAACGAGGTGGGAGCACACCATGCCATGGACGTGCTACATTTTGTCTTATTTTTCTAGGTTACTCTACGATGAGCATGTAGATATAAATTTATATCATGCATAGTGTACTGCTTCCAAAGTGGTATTTGGGATATTGCCTTCATAATAGTTCACACATTTTAAATCATCTGTACTATTTTAACAATTTTGACAAGCCTTAGCACTTGCATAGTATTGTTACCTTCCGAAATTGTGTAAACTGTAATGAAGGTTATATTATTGTTCAAGTGCTAAGGCTTCTCAATCATCTCAAATTCGTAAATATTACAATGCTTAGAATATATTTGTGTTAAAATGGTTTTTTGCAATCGAATAGTTTCCTTCTCTATTCTCTGAAAGATTAAGCTTGTGGGAATTGTTGAGTGTGTGTCAGCTGTAAATGATATCAGTATGATTTAACAGGTTGGTAATCATAAATGCAGCTTGATATTGACGAAGCTTATCCGGCAGAATATGGATATATTCAGATCAATGGGGAAAATCATGCTCAATGCCTGTGCATTTTTGTAATAGTTGTAAGTTAAATTAATTTACATCCATTTGTTTTAACAAATTGATTCCGGATTATCTCAGGAAGATCATAGTGCAAGGCATATCATTCAAGTAAACTAAGGTTGGCTGTCGACATCATGACTGAGGAGGTACTAATTAATATTTTTTGTAGGAATATATTCTTACTTTTAACCTTTGCTCTCACTCTCAGTTGCATTTTGTTTACAAACAATTCATGTGATCGTAGAATAAGCTTATCACAGTCACACCAGACACCAAAGTTCTGATTGCAATGAAATTGAAATTGATGACAGGTTCAACATTTTCAATTACTTGTTCATGCCAATATTCAGGGAGGTAACTAGATAATGACAAAAAACGACTTGCTGTTGTTATGATATTCATCTTCTCTTTCGAAGACTAATAATCCAGGGGCTTGTAGAGTTACAGTTTGTGTCTCCTGTTATTTGGTTTCTTGGTTTTCAATTTCCGAATGTCATCAGTATGCTGTTCGACAAATCAATACAAGCATCTGGACTCGCATATTAATAATCAGGACACTAGAAAAGCATTTCTCATTCACCAGATAATGATGCATTTCCATGCAATTGGTTTATTACATTCATAAAAATCTGTCAATATATCATACCACTTAAGTTCAATATTATAACAATATTTACATTAATATGTATAATAAGAAATCAAATGATTCAAATACCATTATCAACATCATCTTTTTGAAGGGGGTTTGATCTCCAGTCAGCAAGCAAGTGCAATAATTCATGACCTGATTATCGATACGTACCTGGTATCGATAACTTCTTTTCTAAGGGGTTTGATCTCCAATTGGCAAGCACATGACCTAAGTGGTCAAGTAACATTAGGTAACAAAATATATATTAATGAACATAATAATAATAATAATAATAATAATAATAAATTAATAATTTGTAGAATTCCTTAAATAAAAAATAAGAAAGAAATATATATAATCATTAATGGGCAATGAATAAAGCAACGATTTACCTGGCTTCATAACTCAAGGAAGTGACAGAAGGGGAGTATGAGAGTTTTAGCATTTGGATGGAGATGGTCCCACTCCAATGCTTCCCACCATTCTCTGGAAACATTGATTTCGTTAAGTGCAGGCGGTGGAGATGGCTCTCCTTTCTCATCTATTGGAAGATAAATAGGGAAGCGTTTCAGTTGAGGGCACCACCATATATCAATAACTTGGAGAGAATCACAAACCATTAATACTCCATTACTCCCACCACAAACATTTATAATGCTCTTCAATTCTGGCATTTTAAATAAAGTCAACTTTCTCAATTTGGGAAGACTAATCATCAATTCTTTCTTACAATCAACATCATCTATTGCTATTATCTCCTCCATTTTCAAACAACTTCCTACATAAATCTCTTCCAAGTTTTTTAGTACTCCCAGCTGCAACTTGGATGATGATGATGAGATAATTTTCTTCAATTTCGGACATTCCCATATATAAATAACTTGGAGAGAATCACAAACCATTAATACTCCATTACTCCCACCACAAACATTTATAATGCTCTTCAATTCTGGCATGTATTTTAAAGTCAAGTTTCTCAATTTGGGAAGACTAATCATCAATTCTTTCTTACAATCAACATCATCTATTGCTATTATCTCCTCCATTTCACCACAATTAACTACTTTAATCTCTTCCAAGTTTTTTAGTACTCCCAGCTGCAACTTGGATGATGATGATGAGATAATTTTCTTCAATTTCGGACAATTCCGTATATGAATTTGTTGGAGAGAATCACAAACCATCACTAATCCATCCACATCATCTATTGCTATTATCTCCTCCATTTCAGCACAATTAACTACTTTAATCTGCTCCAAGTTCTTCAGTTTCAACATCAGCTTAGATGACATCAATTTCATCACTTTATGACAGCCATATATGCTAACAACTTTCAATGTGTAATATACCACTCAAATCGGAAAGATATTCAACATGTAGGATCTCAAGTCTTTCAAGTGTGTTGAATGTTGGAATATTGCTTATGTTTCTTACATCCCTGCAACGTCTTATTCTTAGGAACTCAACTTGTTTTGGGAGAACAATAGAATCTTCTTCTTCTCTTCCACAAATATTACATCCATCCAGAATTACTGCCTTATTCACATCATACCTTAATGTGCTTCTCCAATAACCGAGGTCTAGTGGGTACTTGTCATCGATGCCATTTGGGCAGAGCAAAAGACAATACTCACTAAGTATCCCATGACTATTTAAGGATTTCATAAAGCAGTTGAAGTCTTGTAATTTAAAAAATTGCGCCGTAAGACTATTCAAACTCTTCAATCTAGTTGCCTCCTCTACTGCCACTTTTAGAGTTTCCAATCCCCAATTTACCCGAAGTTTTTGGAGACGACATACTTTAGAAAATATCCCAGCTGGTATCATGTGTAACTCCAAGCACAAAAGATCAAGAATTGTTAGGTTTGCTAACATCTCCATTCCCGCTGGCACTTCATTTATTGCTGTATATCCAAGCTCCAATTTCGCAAGTGCCCGAAGCTTTGCTAAAGAAGGAACACGTTTTAATCTCTTGCAATTTTGAAGCAACAATGCTGTGAGATTTGTCAACTCAGAGATGGAGTTTGGCAAGCTCTCAATCTCGGTTCTAGAAAGATTAAGAATCTTCAATCCGTGCATGTGGGACAAGAAATATTCTGGAATACGTTTTAGTAAAGGATTGTCTTGTAGAAGCAAAGTTGAAAGAATTTGACAATTTGGTGACATACTTGAAGGAATTTCTCGTATAAGATTATCCATTAATGAAACCTTGTCAAGATTTTCTTTCCATTCTTGTTCACTTGGTAACTCATCCAAGTTCAAGCCAGCTTTTACCATGAACAGAGGACTATTGCTTGTAATGCACCTGATCGTCATGTCTCTTACAGCATCATGTAGCTTTACACAACTTCTCCCTGTCCAATCAGTACTCTCCAGCAACAAGCAATTGCTTACGAGACTTGTAATTATACTATAAGCCATATCCTCTGTTGCTTTCAAATTAACCATCTCATCTACAAGTCCTTCTGCAATCCAACAATCCACAAGTTCGTCTTTTGGAATGTCATGGTCTTCTGGATATAATGCACAGTACAAGAAGCAACGTTGAATCCTTTCATCCTTTAATCGATCATAACTGAATTTTAACCGTACAAAAACCTCATCATTATTGACTTTGATACTCCTTACATTGTTTGACAGTTCATGTAATGCATTCCTCCATTCACGTATGTCCACTTCTCCCTTCAAGCTGCTTGCTATTGTCACAATTGCGAGGGGTAAACCGGCACACTGTTTGACAACAAGTTCCACAATTTCTTTTAAAGTTGGAGCTTTAGAAACATCAAGTTTTGCTTTTTCAAAGAACAACTCCGATGCCTCCTTTTCTGAAAGAGGCTTCACATGGACTGTTTTACAGTCCATTGAGTTACAAACATTCAAGGAACGAGTTGTTATAACCAATTTGCACCCATTCTCTTCGGTTGGTTCAGGGATTCCTATTTCCTCAAGACGAATTGCTTCCCACATATCGTCCAATATTAACACAAATCTTTTTCCATTTCAACATACTAATAATTTCCCTGCCCGTACTTTTTGATCTTCTTCTTCTGAAAGGCTTTGTTTCAATGCAATTGCAATTCCGTTTTGTACTTTAATAAGATCAAGCGTTTGTGATACAGTGACCCAAATAACATGGTCGAACTTATTTTCTTCAATAAGTTTATTGTTTAGATGAGTCACGATAGTTGTTTTACCAGCTCCACCCATCCCACAAACTCCAATCTTTTTTATGTCATTACCCATCAAGTGTCCCCAAATCTCTTCCATATTTTTCTTCGCTGTCGTTTCGCCTGCTAATCTCGTCGCTGGCAAAGTTATTCCAACCGGTGGAGGTGCATCAATCACCAAACTAGTAAATGAAGTACCATCCTTATAATATTCTTTGACCTCTTGAATTTTCTTATCAACAAGTTCTGCTCGAAGAACACGTGAGAAACATTTCACTTTCTTAAACTTGTCTTCAATATTTTTTGCCTCATCAATGATCTTTTCTACATTTTTCAACCAATCATTGACTTCAGGCTTTGTTAATTTACCAAAAACACACTCTGCTTTCAACCTCAGTTCTATTCCGTCCTTCTGACGTTGTAATTCATCCAATATTCTTTTAAGATTCTTCTGATATTCTTCAAGCTTTCTATGATATTCAATATATTTGCACAATGGAGGCCCTATGCACTTTAAAATTTCAATGATTTGCCCTAAAAACTCCATCAGCAGTTCCCTACGTAATCAAATTTGTATATAATCCAAATAAAAGTCAATGTTATATTCAATCCAATATAATCTCGAATAATTATTATGTTTGATGGCTTTCAAAAACCATATATTTTTTTATTTCATTAAATCTTCAAGAATTTTAAAGTCTATTGTTTGGATGTTTTTTTCAAAATCGGTTAAGGGAGATTTCTTGTTGTTTTTAAAACCATTTATTAGAGTTAAATTTATTTATTTATTTTGTTAAACCAGGTGATGAAATACCCCTTTATCTTAAAATAATTTTAACATTAAATTTATTTATTTAAAAATTTTAAATCTTGTTAACCTAAAAAAATATTCCCACAAAAAACAAATCTATTTATTTTTGTATTTTTTAGATATAAAAATTATCATATATTCTCATTTTTTATTTATTTATAGAATTTAATGATTGACATGGGGTTTGTGAAAAATTCAAGAATTAGTGTCATTTATAGAGAATTGATCATAATTGAGTAAATTTCTAGGAAATTTAATTTGTCTATTTTTACATGCATAAATATATAATTTAGGGCAAGTTCTTTAACGTTTTATAAATGCTTTTTTTTTTTTTTTTTTTTTTGAAAACGAAAAACAGTGGAAAAACACATTTTAAACTTTTATTGAAGAAAATTGGAAAATGATGTTTTGACGTTTTCACTGTTTTGCAAAAAAAAAAAAAAAAAAAAAAAGTTTTACCAATTAGTTAAGTGGTATATGAATCCTATTAAATGGATTGAATTAATTTTTTAATTAATTATTTTCTTGAGGTAACACAAAACAAAACCTATAAAACATCAGTAATCAATTGATACACTTTACGGAATGAAATTTATAATATTATTAGATTATATCATAAATTCTGGAAATATGAAATTCAATTTCTTATTTTCAAAAGAAAATTGATAAAATAGATGACGAAAACATAATACATTACCCAATATGTCCTTAGTTTTATTTGTTCAAGGTTCTTAAAACCATGCTTTTGAGGTGGGTGATATTAATTATTTATCTTAAAATGTTTTATGATGTTATTCATTTATTTTGGTAAATTTATTTCCTTAAAAGTTTTAAATTTTCACCCTAAAACACAAATTCTCTCTTTTTTATTAATGTTTTCTTTAGAAATATAAGTATTAAATATTCTCTTTATAACAATCAATATTATAGAATTAAATTAACAACACTAAGTTTTTGACAAATTTCAAAATTAATGTTACTTAAATGGATTTGTCATCCTTGATCCTAACATGAATAGAAAATAACACATACAATATATATCTCAATACTGAATAAGCATCCATTCAATGTAATATGACTTGTGCATAAAAATAATGTTTAAAAAAAAGAAATTGATATATATTGAATGATATTAACCTAGTAAAGAGAATGTCATACCCGATTGCAGATACTTCAAATACTTGTGGCTAGTTATAGCCTGACAATATTCCCGGTCCGAATCTTAAAAAAAAAAAAAACAAACAAACAAACTTGTGGTTAGATATAGCCGGTTAAAGAAACTTGAACATTGAAAATGAATTTATAAAAATATACAAAACTTTATTCCTATGAGTAAAATAAAGTCAAGAATTTTGATAATTTTTGTAAATAAATAAAAATGCTCTTGATACTATACATACGTATATTTAATATGCACAGAAAATAATACATACCATATACAAATTTTAATTACAAAAAAAACATCGATACAATATTATGCATTGAAAGTTTAAAACCAAATAAACCTAATAAAACAAAGTGAAAATGGTAGGAAATAACACTATTTTTATGTTAAATTTTAAGAGCATCACTAATTTAATAAGTTAAGTTTAAATGGTACCAATACACAAAAATACTCTCATCTCCTTCTTTTATTACATTTGTACCATTTTAAGTTTTTTTTTTTTCCTTCAAAACCTCCATTGATGGAGGGTAACGGAGGTCCTCCGTTAATGGAGATGGAAAGACCTCTATTGGAGGTTCAAATCAGCCTCAAATGGAGGTCTTAATGGAGAAGATGACCAAATTGTTTTTTTGAAAATTTCATTTTTGCTCAATAAGTCTTGGAAATTGCAAATGTATATAATAAGTCTCAAAAACTACAAAATAAGTCTCGAAAATTAGAAAATAAATCTCGGAAATACAAAATAAGTTTTGAAAACGCCAAAAGGTGCTTATTCTTTTTATCATCTATGCAAAAAAAATAAATCGCATTAAGATTCAATAAATTCCATTAAATTTCAGCAAATGTGTTTAAAGTGTGCATTATAAAAAGTACTTATTGAAAAATTTATCATATATATATATGAGGTCAAGCTAAATCAACTTAAATTTGTAACTTAATTTTTCAACTTTAACATTTCAATCACTCATGTGCCCCCAGGGGAGGACCCGCCTTAAGGTCAAGTGGGATTCATGCCCTACCTCAATTTTTTTAAAAAAAACATTGATTTTCTATTCACGTGGATAAATATAAATATATATATATATATTATATTAATTAACAATTTAAAAAAAAATTTGATTTTCTTTTCATGTGGAGATATATATATATATATATATATATATTAACATTAGATCTAAAATATTAACTCATAGCACAGTTGGTCATGTGTCTCTTATATATTGATGGTGAGGGGCTTTACTCCCACCATCTTAATTTTAATATTTTTTTTATGTCTTTTGTATTTTATTATCTTTAATTCTTTCTCATTTCCTTTCTCAAATTTTCATCTTTTCCTAAAATAAAACAATTAACTTTCTCCTATTTGGCATTGTCAACTTCTTAACTATCTTTAATTTGTGTTTACTTAATTCAATTTTATTTTATATTAAATTATCTATTATTGTTTTAAACTTTTATTATTTCTAAAAATTTTGGTTTGACACACTTAACACATCCAATCAATAAACCTTAAAATCTCAAATTTTAATTTACAGTATTAAAATAGTCCATCTATCTTTATAATTCATTTTATTTTATCCTTAGTCATTTTCTTTATTTTATAATTTTTTTTTTCATAATAAATAAATCAAAAATTTACCAAAAATTAGAATAATTATAAAAAAAAATCAAAAACATGTTTAGTAATATTTATTAATCAATAATTTTTGTATAAATTTAAAGTGAATTTATTATAAATACAAAACAAAATTTCTTATTATAAGATTAGATTGTAATTTATTATTTTAAGAATAAATATTGTAATTTTTAATTGTTTATGTTGTTTTTCTTGTTATTATTTATATTTTAATATTCATTTTTTTTAGTTTTTTTTTTTAATTTAAAATCATTAAGTTCATCTTAAATAAGTATTTTATTTGTTTTATTTTATCTAAACTTCATTATACCATCGATTTTTCTTTATATAAAAAAACTCATTTTAGTTATAAAAAAATAATAATTATTAAAAAATAAAAATAAAAACTCATTTTACTATTACCTTAATTTTTCATTATTTTTTATATAATTGTTATTTTTTTAAAGTGCCCCATCTAATTAAAATTTCTAGGTCCACCACTGTACGCTCCTTATCTGATGGTTGAGATTTAAATGCATTTACAACTTTTAAACTCGAACCTGAGATATTGTTAGGTTGAATGATCGTTCTGACCATTGATCTACATTGGGCGGTGGTGTGACACAAATTATATTAACAATTATATTTTACCTTTTTTTTTTTTTAATATATTGAATGAAATAGTTATAGTAAGCAAGATGATCAAGCAAGGGATATCATGTGAGTTCACTTTAATTTTCATTAAACCTCGAAGTTATAGTATTAAAACCCTTTATATTAAAATTATTAATCATAATCAACGTATATTTGTTAATTTTTTATATTTTATTTTAAATGTGAAACATTGTTATCTTTAAACACAAAAGCTTTATTAATTACATTTGGCTTTTTTATTTATAATTTTTTTAATCTAATCTCTAAGGTGGCCTAAGTGAGCTATGTATAGTATTAAGAAAGGAAAAAGGTAATTATTATAATATCTATTGCTATTTTAACAATAATTGTTTGTTATAATAATATAGTTTAAGCAACGCAAGATTTGTGATGACGATGATGTATATGTTGATAAGAAATTAAAAAATATAATCTAATTAACAACATGAGATGTGTGACAATGAATCAATGACATAAATGAATTAAATTGATACGAAGAAGGAAAAAAGAGTTTTGATATACCAATTAAAATGAAATTATATCCTAAATAAAAAGAGAATTTCATACCTGGACTAATTCGAAGGCAATGTTTCAATATTAATGAATGCTAGAGAAATTGACAATATATCGCTCCAAAAGTGCTAATTTTTCATACAAGTGATTTTTTTTGAAAGGGTTTATAGAAATGAATTTATTAACGATTTATAAAACTCTTAATATTCCAAGTTGATAATCCTCTACGTGAGCATAAGTGAAACCAAAGTCAAGAATCTTGATTGTTAGACACATTAGATAAACAATAATATCGTATAAAAAATTTACAGAATCTTGCACTTGACAATTTCTAATATTAATATATTGAAGTAAAGTATAACTTTACTTGTGTTACATGCCTATTAACAAGTAAAGAAAAGAATCAATATTTAGATTTTTTTTTTTTCATGATTTAGAAATCAATAGCAAATTGTTGAATGAGTTATTCCTTTCTCTTTTTGCAACTTTAATTTAATACTTTAATTATTCGAATGATTAAAGAGTTGTTTTTTATGCTTTCAAATAGTTTTAATTGAGGTTTAATTGATGATGACGACGTTTTCAATGTTATTTTAGTAGCCGTCAGGGACGAATACAGTGTAAGACGAGGGGGTCCACTGCCCCCCCTGAAGTTTTAAAAATTTATAAATTTACCTTTATTTTAATTTTTATAACAACCTTAATTTTCTTGTTTTTATGTTTTTATCCTTAGTTTTCATGTTTTTGTGTTTTTATCCCTTTTTCATTTTTTATTTTTCTAGTTTGATCTATAAACGAGACATCTAATATTTTTCTTTCAAATCACATTTAAAAAATATCTTTGATTTTATATATAGTATTTTTTTTAACGAAGCTTAAATATAAATGAAAATCGAATCATAACATATATGTTCTATCTCAGCTAATATTATTTTCTCATTCAAATAATTTTTTTTTTCTATCTTACTTATCTCATTCACCATAATAGCATATATTATACTTTTGATGTGTTATTTATTTTTAAATAATTAATGTGTCAACTAAACATATACATATGTTAGACAATATGAAGTTGACATGATGGTATATATGCCTCTCACACCATAAGGTTGTGGATTTGAGTCTTTCCCTCTCCCTAAACCGTCGAATTATTATAATATTTCAAAAACATATACATATAACTATTAATATATTTTATCAAACAAACTTTTTAAAATTTTAAGAATTAAAATAGTTTTTGGATGTTAGAAAAATATTGAGTACAATTTAATTTTTAATTAATTCTCTAACTTCTAAACATTTTTATTGAATCACGAATAAAGGGCCAAAAAGTTTTTCTATATTACGTTTAGAGTAGTTTTAGACATTCATACTGATCTATAAATTAACTTGTATTCCAACTACTTAGATGTCAATTGATAAATGAATACGGTATTTATTTATTTATTAATTTTTTCTTTAACATACCCTCTAAAATATATTATATAACTCATTATTTTATGACTCCCTGCTAGAAATAATTTCTGGCTCCGTCCTTGATAGCCGTATTGGTTTTCTTAAATGATTCAAAAAACGTTGGGAAAAGACTTTATTTATTTATTTATTTGGACAAAAAAGAAGAGTTTAATTTTTTATTTTTATTTTTAAAAGATAAACTTTTATTAAAACCAAAAGAGGTAGAACAACTAATCTGGAAAATCTTCCGAAACATATCTTTCCATACAAGAAGGGAAAATTGCTAACCAAAACCTATCATAGTCGATTGACAAAGTCATATTGGCAAGAGCATAAACAATCACATTCGCTTTCCTAGGAATGAATCCGACACCGTAACCTAGTTGATTTGGTAACTTTGATGAAATGAAGTTATGAATCAATTGTGGCAATCAAAAAAATTTAATAAAATTAGAAATTAAAATTAAATTATATTTAAGGATATGGCCCCCACAAACCGCAACCTTTTTTTTTTTTTTTTTCCTGACCCAAAGACTACAATCATCTGAACCTGTCATAACGCCGCCCAGAAGCTGCTAACGTGGACGCGATCCCGACGTCCACGCTAGGAGGTAGGGTCCACACCAGAGAAGAAGAAAGAGTATTGAATGTGAATGACTTTCTTTCGTGACCCACTTGAAACTTGAAACCATTCAATTACTCATCGGCTATCGCAACCAAATCCAATTTCATGTTCAAAACTTTCACACAAAAAATTTCTCACTGAAAAAAAAATAATAATAAAAGCTTTACTGGGTCGTCGTGTGTTTTTATTTTCTTCTTTTTTTGTTCTGTTTTTTGTTGTAGAATCAAGTTCTCAACCCAGAAGAAAAAAAATGTAAGTGCCCTCTGCTTTCGCTTCTCAGTTTGGATTTTTAGTTTTTTGATTCTTAAAATTTTAGCTTTTGTTTGCTGAAAAGATTATGCTTTTGTAGTTGAGGGTGTGTTTGGAAGTGCTTTTGTTGAAATGCCCTTTTGAGTTCTTTCTGGGAAAGCACTTGTGGTGTATTTCAAGTGTTTTCTTGATCCAACTAATGGTTTTTAGAAAGTGCTTTTGACTCAAGTGTCCAGTGCAACACTGTAGAATGAACATAAAAGTGCTTTTGTCTTGTCCCATATATAACCTCTTATCATGCTTTTATATATATTGACTGAGATTGGAGACTTGGTATTACTGGTTAACTTGTAACATTTTGGTTGTTAATTTTATGCTCATTAGTCCTTAGTTTCATGTAGTTTGGTGGATTGAGATTAAGCTAAATGATTGATATTCGATTGTTCGAATGCAGATTGATCTATCGTAATTTTCCATTTTAAGCAGTATGGCGAGTTTGCTTTTCGCCCCAGGGTTTATATCTATCTTTGATAATGCCAGTCCAAGCAAAGAATTTCGCTGGCTAGCATCCGTCTTTTGTGGCATCATTATGTGCAAAATTGTAAGTTTTCTTGTTAAATTTAAGATTTTAAGTAATTTTTTCCCCTGTAATTAGTAGGAACTTATCGATACATCATACAAGACATTGTATATATAATATATCTACATTGTTGTAGGCTATATTATCAATGGATGATGTTTCTGTTATATTTTCCATGCTTCGTATTTACGGATTGGTCTATTCTGAACAAATTCACAATATAACCAAATACACTTTGATTCAAAATAACCTCCAACGATTCAACTTTGTTGGCTTCTGAACATGAAATGTTTAGGTTGAACCTTTCAGAAGTTAGATACTTTTATTCAGCGAATTATTTTAGTTTCCATTTTCATTTGTTACCGATATGAATGTGCATGTCATTTTTCTATTAACTTCAGAATCTGTTCAATTTTGTTCTGTAGGTTTATGATATAACAGCTACCGTCAGCTTTCTTTGTTTCAAGGGATATGGAAATCTAAGCTATGCTAAAAAAGTTGAATGGAACAACCGGTGAAGCTCTTTTTGATATCTTCTTGTTTATGTTTACAAAGGTTATGTTCTATGCAAACATAAAAGTTGTTGGCTTAACCTTTACAGGGGCTTTTCAACATTTCATGCTATTGTAGTAGCATTTGCTTCTCTCTACCTGCTACTGCTCTCAGATCTTTTCAAAGAAGATTATGATGAGTTAATCATTAATAGAACATCTGCTGTATCGGAAACAGTACTCGGGGTAAGTCAATGCTCTGTCATTGTCTGTAGTTTAGATAGAAATTTAGACAATACGTTTACATATTTTTTGACTGTAAAAACAATAGGCTTACACATAGAAAACCAGTCTATATATATCGAAAATCTGCTGTATCAGAAGCTGTATTTGGGTAATTCAATGCATGAATGATGATTATTATAAGACTTCTTTGTCATAAGACTCATAACTGTGAGTGTTAGCCCTTTAACTAATGTATTCGACTTTATGGTTTATGGGGCTTTCATTGTTGAACAACTCTCGACATTGTTCTTATTTGGTATTTTTGGTGTGTCCGGAATAGGTAGTGATGTATTTTATCCGTATGCTTAATGCAACTCATATTTGTTGTATATATTATTTCCCTTCTCCATTAGGTAGTCATATATTTGGTCATATATCTTGATCTAATAAGTTAAAATATTTATAGTTTAGATAGGATTTTACTTTCCTTTTAAATACTCGGTGTCTGTCTTGTGGGTATCCTCCGGCATCGATGCATTTCATTTTTATGTAAACTTAGGCATGCAACATTAAAGAATCAATATGATTAAAAGCTAACCCAGATTTTGGAGTAATAGGTCACAAATTTAATTAAGAAAGTAGTGTTCTTTGATACTTGTTTGGAGGAATGCTTGTTTTACCCCTTTTCTTATCCTACGTTATTTGGTTTTTGTACAGATCTCTATAGGATATTTTTTTACTGATATGGCAATGATTATCTGGCAATATCCAGCTTTAGGCGGTCTGGAGTATGTAAGTATTTGATGCTAGTTAAATACTGCATTGATATTACTGTGTGAGACATTCTTAATTTTTCGACCTTGTTTTAAACTCGATAGAGATTTCCTATTTTTGGCAATGATAAAATTTATAGAATCACTTCTCCTGATTTTTTGAAATGGTTTATTAGTTGCCAATCTTACCGTCCAAGTTGACTTGAATTTGCTGAGACTAGTTTAGAGTAAGTTTAAGTAATTTGGTTTACTAACTATTTTCTTCGTCTCCATTTCTATTAGGTTCTACATCATGGACTTTCCATGTTTTCAATTATTCTCGCCCTCATAAGTGGCCAAGCACAGATTTACATACTCATGGTTCTCTTCTCAGAGTGCACAACACCCTTTGTAAATCTAAGATGGTAAAGTTAACATTTAGAAATCACTTTTCCTTTTTCTTGCATGTCAAACATATGCTTATCGCCATAACTAAGTTTCAGGTATTTGGATGTTGCTGGTCAGAAGAATTCAATCCTCTACGTCTTCAATGGCATTGCACTGTTTCTCGGTTGGTTGGTACTGTCTAGCATACCTTAATATCTTGATTTTCTTTGTTCACAACTTCACATGCAATATTATGCTCATGCTGGGCTGAATGATTGACTACTTATAATATCTGGGTTATTCATTGGCATTTAAGCATCTTCTTGTCATGTTCTGTTGTCTTTGTTTTGGTTTATTTCTTGCTGTAATTTGTTAAGGATCTTTTCGGGAATGAGTTTTAAGGTAATAAGGAAGAACAATGATGTTTTCTGTGAGGCAGCCGTGCTTTGCATCCTTTTGGTGCATACAAAAGAGATAAATGGGAATTTTCGTTGAATTTACCCTTTTGCAAGTTTTCTATCCATTAACTTTCTAAATTACAAGAAGTTTTGTACTTGTTGAAATAATTTTGATATGATAGCAAAGTTTCGAAATTCAGAATGACTTGTGATCTATTTTACATAGTCAGAAATGTGTGCTGTGTAATTTCATTTATGATAGGCCCTGCACTTTATCTTTATCGCAATTCTAGTAATGGTTAATGGTCGTGACATGGACTTTTGACTTCAGATTGCAAGGGTTATTTTGTTCATCTACCTTTTCATCCACTTGGCTATCCATTTTGATCAGGTGAGTAGTTAATGAGCTTAAAATAACAGAAGCTAATGTTTGGATTCTACCTTTTTCTATTTGTTCTTACATTCCTATTTTGAAGTCATGGTATGTAGTCTTTTCGATAGTATGCACTCGGTCCTATTCTAGGATCGTATACTGAGATGCTTTTAAATCCGATATAATCCCATTACTTTTTCAGTTCGGCATCCTGTGTGATTAGTATTAGTGAGGAAAAACCGTGTAGATTCCAATGTGTACAATATTTTCTATAGAATGTTAAATGATCATGAAAAGTTTTTAATGATGTCCGATGAGATTTTCATGCCAATTTCGAATAATTATGATGACTTTTCCGATCATGCCCTGATCTCTCCCTTAGGCTCTCATCTCCTTTTGTTTCAGGTGAAGCAAGTCTTCCCCATGGGATTCTACTGCTTGCTCACAGTGTCCCCTGTGTTGTTCGCCATGAATGCGTTTTGGTTTTGGAAGATTGCGAAAGGTTTGATTAAAACTCTTTCCAAAGCTAGACACACTCAATGACCGAAGAAACATTTGTTCGATGGTGACCTCCTCCACACAAACAAGCGAATGTTGATCCCTTTTTTGAATACGGATACGTTTAACGAAAAATTGTACATTGAACTGTAAATACGTTTCCTGCTATCCTGTTATTATGATCCGAATAGCAAACAATCAATGTAGGATGGTTATAGGAAGACATGATATAAGCACACTTTATTCATTGATATCTCTAATCTTATTAAATACAATTGTGATTCTGCCTGCAATTTGTTAATGGCTAAAGCTTTGGCTAAGATAGAAAACAATGAGGTTTGAAATTTACCCAAATTTTATATTAAGTTTGGAGAAAATGACATTTAAGTCTTTGATGGGGTTGAAGAAGTGAAAGAATAAAGCAATGAGTCATTATAATGTTAAGTAAAAATGTAGAATCATCAAACCTATAAGTCAAAGAGCAATGAAAGTTTTGAAGTTAATACATAAGACTTGACAGATTTGAAATTTGACAACAGAAAAGTTGAGTTGACTATTAGATTGTGTTTACCATAAATTATACAGTAAACCGTCCTGATTTTATAATTTCAGAATATCCGATCATAGCCATAAATTTATAGTGGGTTCACAGTTCACGTTAATAAATACCTACATCCAATATGAATGTATGATTATAGTTGGATGTCCTTAATTTATAATTTTGGAACATCTTTACCAGAGAACCACCTATATATCTATACTAACCTATAGTGTTGTAATTCGACTCGAAGATAAGATATTATCGATCTGTTATTTACGGGGAAAACTTATATTCAAACCTTGACGTGTGTGAGATTCAAATTGTATGGCTAGACTTGTCTAGCATCTGGCCCCATCTTATTGTGCCGACGTGCATGTCTATTCGACCCAATTTGACCTCTATTTTGCACTATTGCACACTTATTTTCCTCTTTTCACCAACCCACTAGTTTTACAACACCTTTCTAGTTTCTACCACAATATATTCTTTAGAATTGGACCAATTGGTCAAAAGTCACTTTTTTTAGGATTCAGATTTCACTCCATTCTTTAGGATACATTTCTCAAATTTGGTCCATTTCACTAGTGCATCTTTTATTCCTTATTATCCTAATATTGGAAAATGTAAATTAATAATTCATAATCTATGATTATTCTATTTACTAAAAATAGTTGAAAATTAATTTACGTGGATCCCATACATAAATTATAAATTAACTTTTTTACTCCTCATTCAAGTAATTGAATTCCCTTTTTGATCATTTTCAATAAAACTTGATTCTCTTTCTAGTTTGATTGAATTGGTAAACCAAATTGGACCCTTTTAAAATTTCCAATTACCAATCCAAACTCTTAAGTAAATGACAAATCCATATTTTTTCCAAACCGATCTAATTCAATTGATACTAAAACTATTCATACCACATGATATGATCCGAATGAAAACAAAAGATTGGACCGTGTGGATGTTGCGGACAATAATTCAAAACCTTTTTACCCACCCTACACACGCCAACTCCGCATCACACATACATCGATGCTTATGGATTGGGTAAGGCACATCCATTATAACATAATAGATGGAGAGTGGACCCGGTTGTACAAATGTGTCGAGTTATTACAGAGAGAGAGACTGAGAGTCCGAGACAGTGAGACATTAGCGGAGTCCCCACAAAACAGCCGTGGACGTGTACTCAGTTGTGTAACAAGCGTGTGTTATGGTGGTGTTAGTTGTTGTTTAAAAACTGAGTACATGTAATGTAACGTAACATTTTCAATTCCTAGTCAAGTGGGGTTTTCTTGGCTTCCGGTAGATTTGCCTTGCTTTTCTCACCGACCCAATAAATAAAAATCCAAACTTTTCCACTTTCCTTTTTCAGATTCTCTCTCAACTCTCAAGTTCCCTTTTTTTGTTTTTTTTTTTTACCAAATTTTTTAATCTCTCGAAAATACAAAAGATTACTGTTTTGATTTGCTTTCAATGCAGTTTTTTTTGGTAAACGTGAGAGAGATAGGGTGCTTGGCTTTGTGGGTTCTCAAAATTTAATGAAAAAAAACCAAAACAAAAGGGTTTTCTTAATAGATCCAGAAGACGGAATCCTTAGCAGAAACTGAAGCTGCAACAATGGCGACAGATAGAAGAAGTAGATAGAAAACAAAAAAAAAACTTTTTTTTTTTCATATATTTATATAGTTTTTAGATAGATAGGAAGAGGAAAGAGTGAAAAAAAGATGTGGAGGAGAGTTTGGTCATCTGGGTTATTGAAGCAGAGCTTCATGGCGGTGGATACGGCGGCGGTTGGGAGGAGAGCTCCTCCACGGTCGTTCTTCATGGTGGTTTCTTCTTTTTATTATGATTCTAAGTATAAAAGTTTCAATTTTGAACCAACATTACTGGGAAAGATTGCTTTTTTCTCTTCGAATTCGTCTTCGAAGCCTCCTCCTACTGATGATGACCATAATAATAGCAATGGAGATGGATCGAAAAGCTGTGAAGAAGATGGATCGATATGGAAATCGAAGCCCAGACAGGGTTTGGATAACATAACATTTGATGAGGCCAAAAAGCTGATGAGATTGGTGAATGTAGAGTCACTGAAGATGAAACTGGGGATGGATGGCAAAGAAGTGATTGGATATTCTGAGTTGCTTGAAGCTTGTAAGAGTATAGGAATGGCTAGATCAATTGATGAAGCCATTGCCTTTGCACGTGTGCTTGATGAAGCCGGTGTTGTACTTCTCTTCAGGGACAAAGTCTATCTTCATCCTGACAAGGTACAGAGAGAGCTCTCTTTTTTGTGTGTGTTTCTGTACTTGGATTCGTTTAATGTTTCTGTTTTTGATTTGATTTTCAGATTCTCATTAGTGGTAATAGTGGGTTGTTTTCTTTTTTATTGCTTTTTGTTGATTCGATTAATGAAAAGGGACCCATATTTCCATGGTTGCAAATTATCAAAGCATGAAATATATATATATTCCTTTCGCTTTCACTTTTAGGGTTGCTTTAATGCTATCATCACAGGAATTTCTTGAGGAAATTCGATGTTATCTTCTTTAGGATGCTGAATATGTTCTTATATATTTTAGCCCTTTGAAAAATAAAGTCGAAACCACAATTGGGGATCGATTGAATAGATGGAATGATAAGGAGCTGCCTCTCCGTTTTCGTGTTGCTTTTGGGGTTATTGATTGGAATTCTTTGAATGCAGTTATCTTTCCTTGCTTGTTTAATATTCTATTATGATAATCAATTAGGTAACATGGGTTTGCATATTAAATTTTGACTGAGTTTTTTGTCTTCTAATAAGTGTTTCTTCTGTTGAGAGTCTAGTATTCCTTCTGTTTTCTGCTAAATCTTGACACATGGATTCTTAAACAAGTTTCGTCATATCTTATATCGGTACTCTTTTAACAGAGAAGAGAAGATTTTGTGTTAAAACGGAGTGTTTGACTGTGTAGAACAGATACTAATAGCTGAAGTTAAGGGTCCATTTGACATAGTTGCTCATAAGACTTTAACTTCCTTGATGTCCAGTTAGGGAAAATTCTGCGTAGTGCTTAGTTCGAGTTCCATCGTTAGTTTTCGTATGCTAAAATCAACCTGATTTTCCACCTAAGGAAACCCCTCAGGTCTCGTTCTCTTTTCGTAAACTTTTTTTTGATTGCATCTAGAGCAGGACTTGTTTTAGACTTTTAGGAAATTTAAAACAATTGGTGCATATAAAAATCCTTTTCTTCATGCATTTCATGAACTGTAAGACGTCTTCATTCCTCGGATAAAAGCCTTTAGATTGTGCCTAGTTGAATA
Organism: Acer negundo; assembly: GCA_035582765.1. Taxonomy (NCBI): domain Eukaryota; kingdom Viridiplantae; phylum Streptophyta; class Magnoliopsida; order Sapindales; family Sapindaceae; genus Acer; species Acer negundo. Next base: position 25,804,803 of record CM069232.1, on the reverse strand, counting down.
TATTTCTTTGCTATGGCTCACTATTTTACCGTGCTGAAAGTCAGTAGACTGTAACACATAATGGATTTGCTCGATTGGTGCCTGGATGAGGGCATATTCATCTGATCTAAAGATATTATGTTCATTCAGATTTTTATTAACTGGTGGTGCTCTTTCTCGTTGTTATTGTTCAGGTGGTGGATCTTGTTAAAAAAGCCATGCCAACCGCTCTAACTACTGAAGATGACCCCACGAGGGAAGAACTAAAGTTGCTGCAGGAGAAGAAGGAACAAATCGACGTGCAGGCTCATAAGCAAGTTCGACGCATCCTGTGGTTTGGGCTTGGTTTATCAATCTTCCAGCTCGGTCTTTTCTTCCGGTTAACATTCTGGGAATTCTCATGGGATGTCATGGAACCCATTGCGTTTTTCTCCACAACAACTGGCCTTATCATTGGCTACGCCTACTTTCTGTTCACTTCAAGAGATCCGACTTACCAAGACCTGATGAAGAGGCTCTTTCTCTCCAGACAGCGGAAATTATTCCTGAAGAGAAATTTTGATGTTCATAGATTTAAGGAACTACAGAAGAAGTGCAAAACCCCTCTTGATGCTAATGCCTCTATTAAAAAACGTGTAGGACTGGATCTCGATCTCGAGGATGCTTTACAAAAGGATTAACTGTTTCTCTGTTCCCTCTCCCCACTTCGTGTTGAAGATCTCATACATCCTTCATCCGATAAGTTTTTTTGGTAACCTTTTTGCCTCTCCTATTTTTGCAGTGGCAAGGCATAATATTTTTAACTTCTTTGCTGGCTTACTGCTTACATTATAATTTTTGTCAATTGAATTGATGCAATTTTCCTTTAAAAGGAGAAATCTTTACAGATATCAGGAACTGGGTTGTAATCTTTACTTCCAGTTGAAGCACTTAATGTGCGTAATTCAAAGCAATTACAATTAAATTTCTTTCACGTTTTAGATGGTTTGTTTTCATATACTATATATGTCCAGAACGCATTTGTTAAAACGTTTATATACATAATTTATGAGTAATGTATAACCTTAATCATACCGGTGTCCTTTGTTTATCATTTCATTTTTGAAGTAGTTTGTAGCTCTTACTGCAATTGATATATCCATAGCAGCAGATTCCAAGTTTAAACGTATTTCGAAAGCTTTATTTTGATGAAGAAGCAGTTGGCCGAAGTTCTCATCCAAAGCAGACTCCTGACCCGTTTTGTTTCTTCATTATCATAATTTCTTAAGTAGTTTTAGAAAGATTGAGCTCCCAGAAGGGCCAGGATATACATATATGGCAATAGGTGTAAATGATCTAGTAGCTGCCTCAAGTTGTCTTCTGTCGATGACCAGTGTGTTATTGTTCGACCTGGTTTACTCTGTTAGATGCCTGGCTGCTATTCTTGCTAGATTATTTGTGTTTGAAGCATCTGATTTGGCTTATACACTCGGTCTGGAATATTTCTGCTCGACTCAAGGTCATGCCAGAGTTACGACAGCTCTCATTTGAGCGATTTCCGACTTGCAAACCCGCCCTGCTGGTGCTTCTGTCAATAGAACCATGCCCTTTGGTGCGACAATTCGTATTATCAGTCGTGTTAAAACCTATAATCTAAAAGAGTGTCCCTTGATCTAAATACAGGGCATTTAATCTCTCGTATTAAAACCATCCATCAATAATAACACACCAAAATCGATTCGTGTTCGTGTCGTATTCATGGTAAAAACGTATCTTTAACTAATCTAAAAAAGAGAGAGCCGAGAGGTTAGTCAAATTATCACTTATTGAGATGCTCACATGCTGTCTTTTATATTTTGTCTCTTCTCTCCAAAACAAAATTCTTCTGATATGAAATTACGAATAATGAATTCAATCCAGCTTTGAAGGTTTCCAATAAATAAACAATACAAAACAAACAACAAGCGAGTACAAATGAATATTAGATATACATACCCATATTATACAAAGCAAGTAACAACGAAGACACATAAATATGTGGAGGACAGTTTGGTCATCTGGGTTACTCAAGCAGAGTAGTATTCCGGTGGTGGCGCCGCTATCGTCATGGTGGAGAATAAGAAGAACAATGTGTCCTATTACATCTTCAACTTGTTATGATGATACTAAAAAAAATGGTGACTGTAGAAGAGCATTGTTAAATTACTGCTGCAACATCGAATCATGGAAAATGAAGCTGAGCATGGAAGGCAAGAAGGTTATAGATTACAGTGAGCTGCTCGAGGCCTGCAAGAAGATGGGTTTCGCAAGGTCACTTGATGAAGCCATTGATTTTGCTAGAGTTCTTGATGAAGCTAGAGTGGTTCTTCTTTTTAGAGACAAAGTCTTTCTTCATCCATATAAGGTACTACTTCTTCTTCTTCTTCTTCTTCTTATTTTCTTTGATTTGTTTGATTTTTTCATCCATATAAGTTGGTAATGTTATATAATGTTCAGGTGGTGGATCTTATTAGAAGATCAGTGTCTCCTGCTGTAACACTTGCAATGAAGGAAGAATTAAGGATTCTGCAAGAGAAGAAGCTCAAAATAGACATACAGGCACACAAGCAAGTTCAACGATTCTTGTGGTCCAGATTGTCTCTAGTTTCTTTCAAGTTTGGTCTTTTCTTCCGGTTAACATACTGGGAATTCTCATGGGATGTAACCTCACCCATCGCCTACTTCTGCACCGCAGCTGGCATCGTCTCAGCTTACAGTTACTTCCTCTTCACTGGAAGATATCCCACCTACTCAGACCTACTGGAGAGGCTCTTTCGATCAAGGCAGCGGAAATTGTTCCAGATGCATAATTTTGATGTTAACAGATATAAGGAATTACAGAAGCAATTGAAAAATCGTCTACAACTGGAACTGGACTAAAATCTCATGAGATAAATAATGTACTAGCTTAGTTGATAAGATTGTAGGGCACACCTCTAATACACATCCCATGCCATACCTGTGTAGTGCCATTTCATCTCTGCTCTAAAATGTCATGCCCTTGTTACATAAGGTCTATTTGAAGTTATGGAAATACATGTAATTAGGTTGTGGTTAGCTTTAGCATTAGCAGCATTAATTGTAGTGGTTAGACGTTTGTAGTTAGTAAGGATTCCTTTGTATATGCCTTAATTGTAATCTTTTGATGAATTAATCAAATATGAAATTCCACATGGTATCAGAGCAGTTCTAAAGATTAATTCCGTTCATTACTCTGGCATTCATTGCCAGAATATTAATCACATGAGGCAAGGCACCTCCTTATTCATTAGCTATATCAGTTCATTCAGGTATTCATCGCATTACTCTAACTGCGGCTTCCCTCCCGAATTATCCTTGGATTATTGATTCTGGAGCTTCAGATCATATGACAGACCATTCTAATATTCATTTTGTTGTTGTTAGACCGATAAAACATCTGATTTGGTTTATAAAACATCTGTCAACCAAACCCGATCGATCCGTATGTCAATCATGTTAAAACCTATAATCTAAAAAAATTATCCTTTAATCTAAATACGACCCATTTAATCCATCGTGTTCATGTCGTATTCCGGTGAATCTCACTTAACTTGCATGTAGCTCCAACGAATCTCAATCACTTGCCTTCTTTTTTAGATGCTCGGATGCTGTATTCTCTCTACTTTCTCTTTAATGTCTTTCTATGCTTTTCAAAACAAACACTCAATTTTTATTCTTCAATTTTGAACAATACAAAACAAACAAACAAAAAAAAGTAACAAAGAAGACGCATATAAAAATGTGGAGAACAGTTAGGTCATCTGGTCTACTCAAGCATATTACTGTTCCGATGCCAGTGGCAGCGGCAGCACCGTCAAGGTGGTGGAGAATGAGGAGAACAGTGTGTACTTATGATGATACTAAAAAAAATGGTGATTCTAGAAGTACATTGTTAAAGTATTGCTGCAACATTGAATCATGGAAGATGAAGCTGAGCATGGAAGGCAAGGAGGTGATAGGTTACGTTGAGCTGCTTGAGGCCTGCGAGAAGATGGGTTTTGTAAGGTCACTAGATGAAGCCATTGATTTTGCTAGAGTTCTTGATGAAGCTAGAGTTGTTATTCTTTTTAGAGACAAAGTCTTTCTTCATCCATATAAGGTACTTATTCTTTGCTTTTTTCTGTTCTTGGTAATTTTATTCTATCTTTGTCTTTTCATTGTTGGGATAAATACTGTTTATAGATTTGAACGTATAAATTTATTCATAAAATCGTCACTAAGTGATACAATTGTACGATTATATCCAACATTGTGAATTACCAATATAGAAATTCTCCAGTTAGGACGATCATGATCAATTTCAAACCCTCTGGCTTATACATCATGTACATCTGATATATCCTAGACTCGCTCCTTAATTAGTCGAGGCTTCTGGTTTTTAGGAGTATTTTGATCTCATATTGTAATTCATCTATATTTATAACAATGCTTGTATGATCAAATCATATTTATGATTTTGCTAAGTTGGTAATACTATATATAAAGTTCAGGTGGTGGATAATATTAGAAGATCAATTGCAGAAGTCCCAAAAATGAGGGAAGAATTAAGGATTCTGCAGGAGAAGAAGCTCCAAATAGACATACAGGCACACAAGCAAGTTCGACAAATCTTCTGGTTCGGACTGTCTCTAGCTTCCTTCAAACTTGGTCTTTTTGTCCGGCTAACATACTGGGAATTATCATGGGAAGTAACCTCACCCATTGCCTACTTCTACACTGTGATCGGCATCGTCTTAGGCTACAGTTACTTCCTCTTCACCGGAAGATATCCAACCTACTCAGACCTATTGGAGAGGCTCTTTCTCTCAAGGCAGAGGAAATTGTTCCAGAAGCATAATTTTGATGTAAACAGGTTTCAGGAATTACAAAAACAATTGAAAACCCTTCTAGATGCTAATGCTCCCATTAAAAATCGCCTACCAGTGGAACTGGACTAGCTGCTATCATCAATGTAAATTTACTGATTAGAAACACTTACAATCAAATTTATTTCAGGCTTTAGATGGTTTACTTCACATACTATCTGCCCAATACCTATTGTTATAGTGTTCATATACGTAAATTTATGAGCCATGTAGAAATTGATTCATACTACTGGTGTGTTTTACTTGTCATTTCATTTGAACTAGTTTATAGCTTCAAGTATATGGTTATAAATACCAACGGATTCTAAGATTAAATGTGTTTTGAATGATTGTGGACGAATTTTTCATCAATCGTGGACACGACTAGCTTAGTTGATAAGATCTTTTATAGTTACAAATTAAGGTCACCAAAATGCTACATTAAGTTGTCAACCATCTACATAAACTAATTTTCCTCAGCAAACTGTATCGGATCAATAAAGTTACAATAGCCTATAGAGATTATTCTTCTTGAAAATCATGAACTCACCTTCAAGGGAAGTCAACAGATCAATCACAGATTCTGGGTTGGAACCACTGAAGTGCTTCAAAATATCGGACAGAGCAGCCTGCAATAAATTGAAGATTGTTGCATAGAGTTTGTATTCAAAATCTTCTTGATGAATCATAATAAGATAAAGATAGTTACAACCCACATTGTTACTCACCCCTTCATCATATTTCTTGAGCCAATCTATCAGGAAGCTCTCTGTTGCTTCCAATGAAGTGGAACTTCCATCTGGACTATAGACTTTCTGTCTTTTACTTGAGAAGTGTTCATCATCGTCATCCTGGATTTCGAGTACCTCTGGTCCCTCGATCCCTGTGGCTGCACAACACTCTGGTTTTCCATTAATATGTGATACATCAACCTCATGAGGACCTTCCAGATGATACGACGTATCAGTGGAACACGGTTCTGATGCCTTGCTTGGAAGTTCATCAGCTTTACACATATTCCAGTGGCCAGACGAAATCATTTCCAGAGAGATACCAAGGCTCTGCATTGCCATGAAAGCCTTGATCTGTGCGTAACTTATCTGGAATTGTTAAGTAATATATTAAGTTTTATTCATGTGTATATGACATAGATACAAAATCTATACATATTAAGCATACGGGAAATACAGGTTCAAGTACAATATATTCATTCAAACAGACAAAAACTTACCTCTTCAGGTAATTCATTTTTGATAGGCTTCAACTTGTCTGTAGAGCCAACCTTTGAGATTGCAGCCTGGATAGCTGAGAAATTCTCAATTGTAAGTCCACCTTCATCACAGAATCTGGCCCAATCGATCTCAAAACCTTCTTGAGCAGCCTCCAAGAGATATTCGAGAACTGTTTGTTCTTTTATAGGAGCTGCCCTACCTGGGTAGTTCTATGTATACAGAAAAAGGAAAAGTGGAAATGAAACGTTATGTGCTTGAAGCATAATTATAGTGTAAATATTATATTTTATTAGTATTCAAGAAGTCATACGGCAATTTTCTGAATTGATAGACCATCCTCCTGCCACATTTTCCAAGCTTCATACTTTGCTGGAGACAATTTTCTCTGGTTTCTAGTGGGGATCAATTTTCTCTGGTTGTTGGCTACCGAACCCAGGTTTCTTGTCGGACCAATCTGCACAGCTACTTCCCCATCCAATGAAAGGTTTAATTTTTGTGATAGATTACTAATAGTTTGAAGAAGATGATTCCCATGCGCCGTTACAAGGTGCTGCAACATTGATGATTTCAATTTAGCATTTCAAAAATTCCAAGGCATGAAGGATACTAAGCTACAACAAAGCAAAATGTTTGGATAAATATCTGTCATTGTTTCCATTGTTAAAACATGCCTGGTTGACACCATCGATGTTTGCCAATCTTGCTTTAGTAGATGGCCTTGTCAAAGCAATTATTTTTAATGTTTGATCACCGCATATAGCATATCTGCAACAAGAAAGATGTTTAACATGCTCATAATTAAACATTCCATGTTAATCAACATAAGATCTTGCGATGTCATAATCAAATTGCTTTTAAAGATTGGTAGCCTTGATGATACAAGAAAACCTACGGAGCAGTTCCGGTAACTCTTGCAAGCTTCATTCTCTCTTCTAAAAGCATGTGATAGAATTTTGCCTCCGCCTGAAGTAAAAAAAGATACAAAAATGCACATAAGAAAATTATAAAGTCAGCAACCAGGATTTTAATGGTAATGTATACAAAAGCGGCAAGTGAAACAATGTTAATGTTAGACCAACTTATTTGATGCTAACAGAACAATTTAAAGGCCCAAATTCGGTAAGTTGAACTATGAGAAGGAATTCAGAAGCAAAGCCCTACAGAAGATTGAGGAAAGCAGAAAACTCAAGGAGAAAGGAAAGAATTTCCTCAATTCTGCTAATCCTGTTAAAAGACAATTGTTTAACCTATCTTTTAATAAAGGCAATATTTAGCTGCTTTAGTTCTCACCATAACAGAAACACTTGGAGTAATAACTGGAGATAATAGAGATATTTTGCCACTTAAGATCCTTAAGAAACTGAATGCAATAATAAAGCAGTCAAATCAAACAAGAATTACAGCAATAATAAAACTAACAATTAATTACTGACCTCTGAAAATTCCTCTTGTTCTGAAGCTGCCAAACTCTTCGACTCTCCGATTTTGCTCAAAGTGCTTTGATTTTCATTGTCATCAATCATTGCATCAGTAAGTGGTAATACTAATGGTGGTTGATCATCAGGTCTTGCAGAACAAAGGTATTGCTCTCCTTTCTGACTTACACTGATCCATTAAGGAATAAAAATTTTCACTTTTATTGTAGGGAGAAAATTGCCTAAACGTTATGACGGATGAGGTCTCGTAACAGATAGCTCAGTGCAGAAGATTATGGGAAAAAGTACTAAACAAATTACAGCCTAAAAATCTGATAATTTGCACTTCATATAAAAAAGGAATAGAACAAACCTTACAGTTCTGTATATATCTTTAACAATCTCCACCAAATAACCTGTTTACATTACAATATTTAGCTTAAGATTGATAGTTACCAATTTATAGTTCAAGCCAAAAGTTTAAGACAGTTTAAATAGTTGTCAACATTAAAACACACATTCCATAGAAAAAAAAATCAATTAGTGCAAGAATAGACATATATAATGTACTTGTCTCCATATACAAATACTAGAATCGGTAAAGCAAATATGATTCTACCATAATATTAAGTCATGCCTAAAATAGAATTAGTATGTGGATATGATGATATCACTTCGGCTATCATAATTTCCCACAGGTATTGCTAGAGCTTGACAAACCGTTAGCCTATATTCTAACAAGCACCATCACATCACATGCAAGAACAAATACAAATAACAGCTTTATTACACATTAGTCTATATTCTAACAAACACCATCACATGCAAGAACAGATACAAATAACAGCTTTATTACATAGATCTTCACGCCCATTCTAGGTTGTATCATAATTTACTTGATCAAACAGCTCTAGTACCAAGTGAGAAGCCATTAATCCAAATGTTTACACTAGTAGGTAAGTACTGACAGTTTTATTCATATGCTTACACTAAATATTTGAACTTATTACACCAATACGTCAAAACCTATAACTCAGCATCAAGCTATCATAAAATATAAACAGTCATTCATGAATGATCGATTCTCAATATTAAGCAACTAATGTATCGCTGAAAATACCATGAGAAATTAATTGGTAAGCTAGATCTTTCCACCAATTTGATGAGTAATCTTTCCCAAGACCGTGAAGTGGAAGCTTGTCAAACTGAGCATCAACAATTTTTTTCGCCTATAAATCACAAAGAGAAACAATTACCAACAATAGAAGCAACCTTGTAACAATAAAAAAAACCAACAAAATTCAGAATAAAAAAAATCAGGAAAGTGTTAATGTCAGCCATTTAAAAAATAAAGATAACAACCAACAAATACTAGCTATTCTTGGGGAAAGCACTCACTCGAGACCCCCGAAGAACATCTACCGGTAGATTAAGGCCCCAATGACCCCCACATGACTTAATACAAGCCATTAGAAGAAATGATTCCCTAGACATGTCACGCTCCCTCTTTGAAACCAGGCAGTTATCACAATTTCCTGCAAACAGAAGGTTAATTAGCTACACCACAACTTATACAAATTTACAAGACTAGTATGAGAATTAATGCAACAGGACCACCTTCACCAAAGATGTAATGTAACTAAGAATAGTTTTCTGTAATGTGCAAATCCCTCAGCTAAAGAATATTGTTTCCAGAATCAACAGCCAGTGATAATAAATTAGGTCCAATTATCATGGGATAAATCCTAACCAGATAAGGAATGGTAATGATGAGTTCTAAATGAAATCATAAATACTGCAGTACATGTGTGGGCATGGTGGATGGTTACAGTTGTGTTTACTTTATGTATGTACTTGATTTTGAATATATTCAAGTTAAAGCCCAACCACATTTGTCAGCTGGAAATATTTCCCCGAAGTGATTGAGCAAGAATTTTCTTCTGCAAGTTGTGAGTGAGCAATAACGCTGTGCTGCCATCAGTGACTCCATGATAGCTTTTCTTTGCTTTTCCTGGTGAACAGTAGCCCAAAAATCTCCTTAAAACGAAAGACAGAATTTACAGAGATAGTTCATTTAGGAGAAAATTCAAGAATAGCCGATTCCAATACTTGTTTACCACAATTTACAGAAATAATGTAACTGATATACAAAATCTTAAAAACCGGATGGAAATATGTTTGAACATATGTTTCAAAGCAAAAACTTGGCATGTCTCACAGAAAAGAAATAAAGACAAATTACCGTTTGTGCTTCTCCACAATAGAAATCAGCCTTTGCAAAGTCACCTCTTGCATAATAAAGCCAGCAGACAGAGGCTATTCCATCTCTACCACATCGCCCACTCTCCTGATAATAGGACTCTATACTCTTTGGACAGCCATAGTGTATCACATGCCGTATGTCAGGCTTATCGATACCCATTCCAAAAGCAACAGTAGCAACCATAACACGAAGTTCATCTCTAATAAATAATCTGAGACAACAAACAGAAGGTTCAACTTGGGAAAATAAGGATCCCGTCAAGCTTTAATAAATTGATAATCCAACGGACAAAAGGACAAGGAAAAATATTCAACCAAGTTGTATTGCATGTGTGACAACTATAGTTTCTGTTCCACATGTACATGGATTAGATGTGAAAAACCTGTGGGATTCCTCACGAGCTTTACTCCCCATTTGACCATGATAGGCTCCAGCTTTAATTCCAACCTCCTGAAGTTCTTTGAAAATCTGATGAAAATGTAATGATTAAAAGGGGCATGGGAAAACTAATCTACATAAATAATAAATGAAAGAAAAATAGTATCTGGAAACTTGTGCGGGCAGCTCAATTTGGATAACATGAGTCATGTTTGCTATATATAAATTACCCTTTACTAAATAAGAAGAAACATGACAAAGTAATTTCAAATGTCACAGGGACAAAGTGCCATTCATAAAGCAAGAATTTAGTTTAACAGGCAGATTCCATAAGATTCCAGACCCTTCTCACTATTCTAATAGATTCAAGTTTCATGCGAAAAATTTATAATTGTCTTTAGAAACTCTTGTAAACAACAGAATAATATTTTCTTCTTTTACTGGACTCATCTTGTAGGGCACACCTCTAATACACATCCCATGCCATACCTGTGTAGTGCCATTTCATCTGTGCTCTAAAATGTCATGCCCATGTGACATAAGGTCTATTTGAAGTCATTTTACAAAAACATACTCAGGTATTAATAAGTGAATCTTGCCCTAGTTTTGAGAACATGAGTTTTCTTTTTCTTTTGGGGGGAGGAGATGGGTAATTTGTCACCTATGTTTTACAGCAATGATTCTGTGAATTGTTTATGGGCATGCTAGTCTCAATCTTAAATTGAAGAATGAATCAAAGTATAAGGTAGATAATTCAAAATAAAAAGAGATAACAAGGATATTAAGAGAAGAAAAAGACCTGCTCAACATCTTTAATTGTTGTACAGTAAACGATAGTTGAACCACCACTGGCCACAAACTTTGAAATTTCTTGCACAAGTTCCTCCATAAATAGTTGGCCACGATTAATCTGCTTAACACCATAGTAGAGATTTTTGCGATCGAATGATCCAATGGCAATATAAGGATCCTTCATCTTCAGGGAATTAATAATGTCAACGCGGACCCTGGAATGCCAAAAAAAGAATTTGAGAAAATAGAGAACATATCAGAAGCTTCCTTTCCATGATAAAATTCAACTAAGTGGTGTATGAGGAGTACTCTACAAAAACATATAACTAGAAGCCATATTATTAAACTAGAGTCAAGAGGACAACCAAAGATTGTACGGAATGAAAATGAAATGAAGCAATTACAAGAACAGATTAAACAATGCTTTTTATTGAATTGCTTTTGACACTAATATGACATAACAAAACAATTTCACTAACAGTTTTTTGCTGCTTTGTATAGTATCCATTTTATAGAATTTGATCAATTCAATAGAAGGTACTATCTACAAATGTGTGCGTGTGTAGCTGAAGGAATGGGGACTACAGGATAAAAACTATGCATGAATATGTATACTTGCACAAGATAGACAGTCAAAATTTTATGGCAGTATAAGAATAATTCCTTCAAATTGGAGATCCAGCAAACTCAAATATCAGCATGAGAGAGAGAGAGAGAGTCAGACTTTTGTGACGACGATAATAATAATTCCTCAAACTAGAGATATGACGTATCACATATGGTACCTACTTTTCAGTAGCAGTCGCAGTTAAACTAACAAATGGAACATCCGGGAGACAATTGCGTAACTTGTCTAACTGCTTGTATTCCACCCTGAGAAGCCAAGAGAGAGAATTGTTCAGAACATGATTATTATTTTGAAAAGCTAGTTAATCTGTTCAATCTGGAGAATTTGACAAGGATACGAAACAACAAAAATGCGGTGTTTGATGTCCCAGGTTGCTATTGCCACAAAAATTTATCTGGTCAACATGCTCTCTCTACATAAATTAATCTCAAAAAAGCAAGCAAGCAGCCAAGCACAAGTTTAAAAACGAAAATCACACAAACTAGGACAACTGTAATCACGTTTAAAGGAAACCAAAATAGAAAGAGGAATTATTAATAACCTGAAATCATGGCCCCACTCTGATATGCAATGAGCTTCATCAACAGCAAACAAACAGATTCCTGAATTCAGCAACTTTGACCAGAAACTGCAAAAAAAAAAATAAGGATGGCAGTTCATAATAAGTTGATAGACAGAATGAAAATGTGACATCGTACAATATAACTTCCATCTATAGAAACCTGCAGACCATAAGAAATATCAAATTTCAACACAAAATCACGTTGCATCACCAGGAAAAGATTTCTTACTTCAATTTATAAAAAAAAAATGATAACTTTGGATTTATATATGTGTGCATGGGTGCATCCTCAAAATAACATTCATCATTTAAAATTTGCAGTAAAAGTGCTTGTGTAAGTCAAATGATGAAAGTGATATAATGAGAAAAAGATACAATTAAAAACATTTTAAAAAGGAGAAAAATCGGATCAAAAAATAATTGAAAAAAAAAAGAAGTAAAATGTTAATATCAACTAAAATATAATCCAGAATTCTGAGCAATTGCAAATATGCAATGACATTTTCATTAGAAGCAACCATAACTGTTAGAATTTCTTTGCATGAGAAGATGCATAAATCTTTGGTCCTTAGATGAAACAAAGACCTCATTGCAAGTTAGAAGTACATTTCCCACTTTCAAAAATAAATGCACAACTGCAGGGAAGAAAATTAATAGTCAATCTCCACCAAACAGAGCTTAATTATCACCTAAAGACAGAACCAGGAGATTGTGCAAATTAAATCCCATCTGTCATTTTTAAGACCGATCGAGAGCAAGTTACGTGGTCTGTGGTGAGTACCTGGTGGGAATTATCATTGCCTTTTCAGGAGTGATAAACAATAACTGAAATTGACCAGTCTCAGCTTTTGATTGGACAGTAGAATCAGTCTGTGCACTTCCAAGAAACTCAGCTTTGATCCCTCGCTGTTTTAAACTCATTACCTGTTACCTTGTGACATTAAAATAAATTCACAGAAAAAAACAAATATAGAAAAAATGAGTAATTGAAACGAAACTTCATACCTGATCTTGCATCAAAGATATTAGTGGGCTTACAACAACAGCAGTCTTCCCAGTAACCAGAGGAGGAACCTGATAGCTGTTACAAAAAAAAAAAGGCTTGTATTTACAGAAATACTAAAAAGCAGTCTTTTTAATAAGTACTTCCTTTGTTCACAACAGAATCTCTTAGAAACACACTAATTAAGTATTTGCTATTTACCAGAACAGAAATAAGTAAAATCTGAAAAGGTAAAAACTACTGATATTGGGAATGCTTATAGAAAGCACTTTTCAATCAAACCATTTCTTTAGAAAATCACCCTAAATTACACTAATTTAAAGTACTTACAATTACAAAACACCTTTTATCCTCCAAAAATATATTTTTACAAAACAAAGAACATATTTATGATTGTAATTTGTAGCTGAACTCGAAGTATTCATTTTTCCTTTTTCATTCTCAAACATTTCAGTCTACTTCAGCCAAACACTACAAACAAATACACAAGCACTTCTAATTACACCAAAAGCACTTCAAAACCCCAAAGATAAAAAGAGAGGGCTTTTAACTATTTGAAACCACTTCCAATTATTCCAATATGACTCTTGAACTTAATTTCACAAAAGCACTTACTGAGTCTACTCAAAGTAAACTCTTTTTTTTTTTTTTTTTTGTCAATCTATTCCAGCCAAACACAACAACAGATAAAAAAAAAACCACTCTCAACTAATCCAAAAAATAAAATAAAAAAGCAATTCTATGTTCCAACTACATGAATAACACATTCGAAAGACGAAAATGAAAAAAGAGAGAACTTTGTTGAACTATACCAGAGAGACTTGCCGCTTCCGGTGGCCATAACCACCAAACAGTCCCTTTTTTCGATGACTTTCTCGATTACCTCCTTCTGATACCGCCTGAACTCCGTAAACCCGAAATATCGCTGTAATCAAAAAAATAAAAATTTAAAAAATAAAAAACAAATTTGATCAAACCGAAACACAATTAAAACTAAATTAATAATAAAATCAGATTTTGCATGTTGAAATTACCTTGAGAACAGACTCCATTTTTGTTTTTGCTCACTCTCAGTGTGTAGTCGTCGACGATTCGTGTGGTGGCAGTGAAGGTTTTTCGTTTTATATGAATAATTAAATAATATTGTTTTAATAAATGAAAAAATAAAGTAGTTTCCCGCTATATTTTTATTTGGGCCGGGTATGGGTTTTGAATTTGGGCCGGGCCTTTAATTTGGTTTCTTCGAGATTTGTTGTAAATGTCCCCCGTTAATAATCTCTATACATCACTATTGACTATTGTTGCAATAGTATTCAAATAATAGACGAAATTTTCAAGAGAGAAACAATTCTACTTGTAAATCCTATTTAAATAGAAATTAAAATAAGTTTATACATCTTTGAATCCTATTAAAAATTAAAAGAGGAATCATTTAAAAAAAAATTGCTTACAATAATCACAACCAGGAACCAACTTCTGTGGTTTCGATCATTTTGGTTGGCAACCGAATTCACCGAAACCATTGAAGATTTCGATTCAGTAACTTTGACTGTACGAGTACAAAAATTAAGATTTAATTGAAAAAAGAAAAACAAAAGTTTAATATTACATTTAACCCAAAAAAAAAAAAAAAATCTTACAATAATCACAAACAAGCAATTTCGGTTGTTTCAATTGGCAACAAATTAACTGAAACCATAGGAAAACATAGATTTTGGTAACTTCAATTACAAAAGATAAATCGCATTCTTTTTATTATTTTCTTGTTTTTGTTTAAAGGTATTATATTAATTCAGAATTATTTTTTTAGAAAAAGGGGATTCGAATCCACAATCTTATAATGCAGGTGTGATATTACCACATGACCAAAAAAAATCGGTGGAGTTTTGAAGTATTACATTAATTTAGGATTTTTTTAATATAAAGGAGGATTCGAATTCGTAATCTCATAATGCAAATGTGATATTACGCATGATCAATAAATCTATAGACTTTTGAAATATTATATTGATTAGAGATTTTTTTAGAAATGGGGCTTCAAATTCGCAATTTCAGAGCACAGGTGTGAAATTACCACCGGACCAATAAATCGGTGGGCAGTCAATCAAACTCCACGTGGGTTGGTTTGATAATCCGTGGGGCGTGGGCCCTACAAAGCTCAAGAGAGAGAGAGAGAAACGATGCCACAACTTATTTTATTTTCATTTTTTAAAAGAAATTTCGTATTAATTACATAATAATAATAAAATAAAAAGATAGAAATACCAGATAACTAACTAGATAAGGAATCGGTTGATTGTCTTCTATTGGCAGAGCCTTGAAACAACAAATATCTCTTCTCCATTAATCAACTTCAACAACAATACAAGAAAAAGCAATGATGGGTTCAGCGAGCCTGAGCGTGACGTCGGCGACGGCGGTGGGCAAACCCATCTCCGCCCAACACGGCGGCGGGGCCAGCAGCAGAGCTTTTGCATTGTTGCAGCCATTTCCAAGCAGTAGTAACCAAAAAGTTGCTCAATCACTGCAACTGGGTTCTATGGGATTCACTAGAAGAACAAGTAGAAGAAGCACTTCCTGCTTCAAAACAGCTGTGGCTTCTGTCGACTCAACCCAGCTCAATTCCTCTTCCAACTCTCCTGAAAAGGTCCCATTTTTATTTATTTTCTTAACTAGTTTTTAGAATTCGAATGCTTTTCTCTGCATTACAGTGATTTAGCTTGGTGGGGTGTTTGATTTGTCATCCAATACATTTTTATCTGTTAGATTTTTCAACTGGATTGGAGCAATTGGTGGGTATCTATATATTTATAATGTGTTTGGAAGTACTTTTTTAGTAATGATGGAAGAAAAAAGTGCTTTTGCTGCAAATAAATGAAAACTCTTTTTTGGGTCGAAAGATCTCATGTATAGCTTTTGGAATAAGTACTAAATATATTTCTGCACAATTTGGATTGGAGAGTGTTTCGATAAGTGTTTTTTCAGCAGGATGGGAACAATTGCTGGGAATTATAGTGTGTTTGGGAGTGTTTTTTTCGCTAGCATTTTTAACTAGTTAAATGCATCTTTGTGTCTATTTTGTGATGTTCTGTAATACAATGATTCTCATGGTGAATTAGCTTTGTGAAGTTTTTGATTTGCTATCCAATACATTTTTATTTGTTAGATTTTTCAGCTGGATTGGAACAATTGTTGGGTATCTGCAAATAAATGAAAATTCTTTTTCTGGTCAAAATATCACATGTATAGCTTTTGGGAGAAGTACTGAATATATTTATTTATGCACAATTTGGATTGGAGAGTGTTTATGTGTTTTTTCAGCAGGATGGGAGAAATTGCTGGGAATTATAGCATGTTTGGGAGTGTTTTTTTTTTTTTTTTCTTACGAGTACTTTGAAGTAGTAAAATGCATCTTTGTGTCTATTTTGTGATGTTTAGATATATGAAAACGCTTTTTCAGGTCGAAAGATCACATGTAATGCTTTTGGAAAAAGTACTGAATATATATTTATGTACAATTTGGATTGGAGAGTGTTTCAAGTTTCAACATGTGTTTTTTCTTCGGGATGGGAGCAATTGCTGGGAATCATACTTGTTTGGGAGTGTTTTTTCGCAAGAATTTTTAACTAGTTAAATGCATCTTTGTGACTTTGTGTCAATTTTGTGAAGTTTTGATATATGAAAACTCTTTTGGGGTTTAAAATTACTTGTAAGGCTTTTGGAGAAGTACTAAATTTGAATAAATACGCACATTTTGGATAGGAGAGTATTTCAATGTGAGCTTTTTCAGCTGGATGGAAGCAATTGCTGGGAATTATAGTGTGCATTTGGGAGTGATATTCCAAAAGCACTTTTTGAAGTAGTTACATAGGTTTTTGTTTGTAATGTTTCGATAAAGATAAATAAAAACTCTTTGGGATTGAAAAAACACTTGCAGTGCATTTGGAAGTAGTCGTAAGGATTAAAAGGAAGCTCTTGATAGATGATTTTTCAGACAGTAGTATAAAGTACTTTTGTAGAAAAGCTTCTTTCATTCAAAAATGCTTTCTATGAAAGCTCTTCCAACACACCTTAATTCATTCATTTCCACTGTGTCGCAACACTATAATAAGCATTAACTAGGCTAGAATCAGTTGAATCTTAGTAATGGTGATGTAATGGAACTTTCATTAGCTTTCTGATCAATATAAAAAGGAATTCGGGTAATTTTCTCATATAAGTCATAACCCTTAAAAGCATTTTCAATGTTAAGTTTTTACCACCACAATCATTTTGATTGGAATAATCTTTTATAAATGAAGTGCTTTCGATGGTAATAAATAATGAAAACGAGTGAATTCCTTGTATGAACATGTGATTAATTTCCCATCATATGATCATTTTGGTTTTTCATCAGAGGCAATCTGAATTTATATTCTTGTTGCAGCAAGACAACAAATATTATTTTGTGGTTGCGAATGCCAAGTTCATGTTGGACGAAGAGGAGCACTTCAAGGAGCTCTTATTTGAGCGACTTCGTTACTATGGAGAGCGTGAAAAAGAGCAAGACTTCTGGCTTGTGATTGAGCCCAAGTTCTTGGATAAGTTCTCCAACATTACTAAGAGATTAAGCAGACCCGCTGTTGCTCTGGTTTCAACTAACAGTACCTGGATTACGTAAGAAATTTTCCCCACAAACCATTTCTTTCATTATAATTCTCACTTCTTTTCATATTCGTGCTTTCTCTGTGTTATTTATTTAATTTTGACAATGCTGCTTAGATTCCAAAGTGCATCGCTATCATATGAGACCAGTTAACTTAGGAAGAGAAATCCTCAAGCATTCCTTGAATCGACCACTTAAAAAACTGCTTTGTGTTTAATTCAGTCTATTTAATGAATCCATTATCGCTTCTTCTTTAAATGTTCTGATCTTGCAGGCAGTCCAGACCAACAAGCATTACGATAAACAAAACTAACTTTAACATGTTTACTTGTGAAAACTGGACCTTCCATTGTTCGATAGCAATGGAAACCTTAATCACCATTTTAATTTCGAAAAGTTACTTGAGTCATCTTAGTTCAACAGTTTTTTTCCCACTTCGTATTCTCTACTACTGATAATGTGTCTTGGCAGGTTCATGAAACTGAGATTGGACCGAGTTCTATCAGATTCCTATGAAGCTGAAAGTCTAGAAGAAGCACTAGCCTCTAACCCTACCACTATAGAGTTTGAGAAGCCAAAAAATTGGGTTGCACCTTACACAAAGTACGAATACGGATGGTGGGAGGCCTTCTTGCCTAAGGAAACGAAAGAGTCACCAGTATAGGACATTTTCCTTTGCTTTTTGCCTTGTTTTCTTTTCGCTTCTCTTAACAGTGAGGAATTTTCGCCACATCTTAGTAAGTAGCTCTAGTTTTCGGGTATGTGTGCATCTTTGTAAGTTGTTGAAGACAGTTTTGTATCTTTATTTTGAAGGTGCTAATCAAATAGTATTCAAGAATTTACATTCCAATCTGATCTGATTTTGAAATTTATGTGAGGATAGAAGAGACACATGCCTTAAATATATGAGTGGTGTTTCAAATGATAATTGATAATTGAAATCTAGTGTATGCAGAGCAAGAGGTGGCCAGAGGAGATCATAATCATATCAGTGTCAAATTAGTTTTAGATGCTCTAGTGATCGATATACTTCTAACGTCGAATCAGGATCAATTACGACAAAAGCAAAGCATTGGGTCGATTCTTCTGACATGTAACCGTTATATGCATACATTACTCATAAAAAGAATGCATGATGCTATTAAAACCTGTTACAAATAGATACTTGATAGAGCAACATTTGTTTGTGCAAAATCTGATCACTACATAGGCAAAAACATGAAAAGAAAATGAAAACATGTAAAAAAAAAACTGAAGAAATTTGCTCATTGATGCTTTTTCTGGAAAGATGAAATGGGGAGCTTCTGGAGAACCAATTCATCCACAACATCATAGTGCTTCTTCAATTCAACTAAAGCTTTGGCTCCATAAATGTCCACAATATCTTCATTCTTCTCATACAGGGTTGGAAGTGTCAGCACCATCACAAACACTGCATGAATCCGCAAAATAAATAAATAAATAACTCGATATCAAGATCCATTATATCAATTACAGGATTCGAGATACAGACTCCTGAGGCACAAAAGTCAAGATGAATATACAGACAGTTCGCACTAGAGAAACTCTCGAAAATGAAAATTTACGGACTATATAACTTCAGGAGAGGGGATCAAACATGAACTTACAGAAGTATATGAGTGTCAAAAAGTTGAACCAGTTGCCAACAACTGAGGCAATCCACAGAACCAAAGCAGCCTGCAAAGGTGATTCACAATCAGAAAAACCAAATGAGTTATTTAGAGTTGTTCATGCTTGGAAAAAATAAATTGTGGGATGAGAAGTACCAAGAGAAATTTCTTTATATCTTGTCCCAAAGCTACTTCCTGAAAGGTTTTACATGCCCAATTGAATTCGTTCCTCAGCATAAGCGCGACTTTCAAAAACGTATCCTCTGACAATTTGATCTCAGGAAATTCTGGCGGGGACCTGTCATTGTAGTAAACATAAACGTAATGTAATTCAGGTTGGGGCCTTACTCGAAATTTTTGAACACTAATTGAATCATGTTGTTCATTTCATGAAATCTGACAAATTAATATCTTAACGAGAACAAGAGCATCTAGTACATATAATTTTTTCGGCTAAGATCATATATCAAACCTAACTCAGGCCATTTCCAGGATCATTCAACCACCTAAAATAACTTGCACACAAAGTTATCATACAAAATGTTCAATTCTGCTTCAATCAAACATTGAACTTGATCTATAAAATTAAAACACACAAGAAACACAGAATTTATATCACGGAAAACTGAACGAAAAGGCGAACTCACAAGTTGCTGAAGGCGGCCAGATTGGACCACAGGAAGAGCACAGACAACGAAAGAATAAGCGAATGGCAAATGAAAGTAATCAAGTGATAGCCTATACATTCAAAGAGAATCCATAAGACTGTGCCACCAGCAAATATGCCTCCTGAGATCTGCTTGTTTCTCCACAGTAACATGTTGGCAGCTGAACATACACACAAACAATCCAATTATTATTCGAAATTTATGAACAAATGTGCACTTATCAAAATTTTACTATTATGGTCA
This sequence comes from Acer negundo, assembly GCA_035582765.1. Lineage (NCBI taxonomy): Eukaryota > Viridiplantae > Streptophyta > Magnoliopsida > Sapindales > Sapindaceae > Acer > Acer negundo. The sequence continues at coordinate 25,784,481 of CM069232.1, read as the reverse complement.
TGAATCTGTATCCGAAATCGTCTACTTCTAGAATGATTTCTACAAAAATATATATATGCCCAATTCAATTCTCTAAATATTTTGTCTTCTAACAAATTTAAATCGTTATAAGTTTATATCTGCTATTGAAATTTTGTCTTTCAACAAATTTGAAACGTTCATGAGGTTCCAAATTTTACTATAATGGTCATGAATCTGTATCCCTCTACTTCAAGAATATATAATTTCTACAAAAACAAAACAAACCCATTTCAATTCTCTAAAAAGTTTGTATTTTAATGAATTTGAAATGTAATTATAAGTTTATATCTGCATTTTGTCTTTTAATGAATTAGAAATGTTATAAATTTATATCTGGGCATGAAAACTAAATGTTATAAACTTTTATATAAAACGAAAACGAAAAAGAATGTAGTAAGAGAAATACTATTTCCACCGCCAAGGACGATATGGAGAGGCCTTTCACGGCCGAACAAACGGTTGGAGCCACCGCAAAAACCAATGGAGCGTTTACTAACCAATGGCTCAGGCTCAAGCAATGGCTCAAACATAGGCTCAGGTACAGGCTTAAGCTCAGGCACAAGCTCAGGCACAGGCTCAAGCTCAGGCACAGGCACAGGCACAGGCTCAGGTTTCTTCTCATGATCATTCACTACCTCCATTAACGGTTCCGAATACGAATCCGGCACAGGATCAGGAGCACCAGGTGCTCCTTCCTGATCTGGTTCAAGCATGTTTTCCATGCATGCAAGTAATTAATTAGCCTGCAAATTAAAAACCAAATCAAACATCAAATGAAAGTGAAAAAAAAAAATTAAAAAAAAAAATTGATGATTTCAAGACGATTAATTAACAATCAAAAAATCAAATAAATGAGGGATTTTTTTTTAGTTTATTTTTTCGTACTTTGTTTTTGGTGGATTATGGGTGGATTGATCGATCAAGAAATCAAATGAAAGTGTTTTGCATGGTATTATTTGAGTCGTTTGAAGAAGTGTTCAAAGATCGAGAAATCAGGAGGCTGTTATGATTCCAGAGGATCTCCCGCCAATTTGAAACTATTTGCTCCAATATCTCTTTGACACTTGTCTATTTCTATTTTTTTTTTTTTTTTTTTTTGTAAAAATATTTCTCTTTATCGAGATATTCTGATTTTAACAAAATTTTGAAAATGAGATTAATTAGAACCGAACAATGATGAAATTATTCATATTCGTACCATGATTAGAGTCTATACACATGTGGATGGTATATAAAAATAAAAAATAAATAAATAAACTAGAGTTTGTAAACTGAATAATAAGTATTTAATTAATTTCAACACTATATCTTAATTTTATTTTTAGTATACTTTCCCCAACTAAATCACATGAAGTATTTTATAAAATCACATGAAATACTTATCTAGAAGACTAGAACCCAAGAAAAATAATAATAAATATACAAATATTTAGTTGACCTAAATTCATTGACTAAACTTTTCGATATATAATTTTTTATGACAGTTTAATATAAGATCAGATCAACAAAGAATCATTGTCTTGCAACTTCTTCACCAGAAGTTGGACTCCATGTTCCGGCTCAATAACCAACCGAAGAGTAGGCGAGTGAACGTATTTCGGAGAGAGAGAGAAAGAGAACTTGGATAGAAGAAGAGCCATTAGCATCTTGAGTTCAACCATGGCCAAGTTCTGTCCGAGACAAACCCTAGGACCAACCCCAAATGGCATGTATAAATGGGTTGAACTACCATTTGAAAATCTCTCAGGGTTGAACTTGTAAGCATCTGGTCCCCATATTTTTGGGTCTGTATGCAATGTTGACACCAAGGTCCAAACGTTAACACCTTTTGGAATGTTAATGCCTCCAAATATCATGTCTTTGAAGGCCTCCCTAGACACCACAGACACCGGAGGGTATAAACGCAATGTTTCTTGAATTACCATGGTTAACTGCAATAACAATTAAAACATTTTGTTAGTGACAGTTTTTCTTTTCTAGTGACTGAATTTTTTTATTTTATTTTTTATTTTTTTGTCTCTATTATATACCTGTTTCATTTTATTAAGCATTTCATAATCTGGAGTTTGACCCTGACAAATTTCTAGTACTTCTGCTCGAACACGATCTTGCCATTCTTGATTACAAGCCAAAAGCATTAAGCACCAAGTGGATGAAACTGCTGTAGTTTCAAACCCAGCCAGATATATATTCTTGCAATTGTCAACAATGAATTGGTCAGTTTCTTCTTGGCTGAAATTGCTGCTTTTAGCACCTTCAAGAATCATTTGCAATAAGTCCTTCTCATAAGCTGCTTCTTGCTTCCTCTCCTTGACCACTTTCAGAATCAAATTGTGGATCTCCTTCTCCAATTCCCAAGCATTTCTATTACTCTTTGTGGGAAGATACCTGTTAATTAATTATTAGTTATCAAATTAAAATTAGTGGATTATTTTCACAAGTAATTAATTTATAATACAGTTATAATATTGCAATTTAGAAAATCAATTTTTGTCTTGGGAAATTATAAACAAAAGAAAATCAGACTCAGTGGTAACCTCTCACTTATATACAAGAGGTTGCGGGTTTGAGTTATATCCTCTCCTTCTTTTTCTTGAACTGTATAAGATTTATTGATAAAATAGGGGGCACAAAGGCCAAAAGGCACACCAAGAAACAAAGGAAAACAGAGCACATTCCACAAGTAACAAGACACATACATGCAGCCAAAATATTGTAATAGTAAAATATATATATATATATATATATATCTCTACCTCATGCCTGGAATGCCCATGGAGAGACTTTTCTTGGACATAATCTCCTGAAGAGCTCTTAATTTCAGGAAAATCTCTTCTCCTTTTGAATAATTGCTTCCAAAACAGGCTCTTGAGATCAAATCTCCGGAGAAACTTCTCATGTCCCCATCAATTTTGATGTTTGCAATTCCACCCTCTTTTTCAATCCTGCTATTCCATGATGTTAACAGCATCATTGTTGATTCTGTAATTAGGCTCATCATTCCCTAAAAAGGATTTGATCATGAGGTAATTAATTAGTATGACTTGAACCTGGAATAACCTGAGACATTACCAGGCTGAATGACGCAATACGTTTCGTAATATGAAAAATCATACCTTAACCTTGTTCTTGTAAAATTCAGGTGCAAGGATTTTCCTCTGATGAGACCAAGCAGCCCCATTTGATGTTAAAATGCCTTGGCCAAGCAAAGGACCTCTCTCTTTCTGTTGGTATGAAGGTTTTCCCAAGTCCAAGGATGTGCATGTTATGATCTCTCTCACCACATTAGGTTGAGTCACGTGTAATATTTGTGTGTTTCCAAGAGAAAACACAAATACTTCACCTGTAAATATATATATATTTTACAATAATAAACAAATTAATAGCAAGCTTGAAAATTAGTGTGTATATTAATATCTATTATCATAATAGAACCCATATAATTGTTACATTGTATACAAGTTTAAGGGTTGTTTGTTTTTTTCACTTAAAACTTAATGGGTCTGAATCATAATTATTAAGTTGTTTGTTTGTTTTTTTTAAGTGGTCAAACAATTTAAAAATACCAAAAAACAACTTAAAATAAAAAGTAAAAAATCTTGACTTTTCATTTAATTGTAAATCACTTAATTGTATTAAATGCAATCAAAAAATCCTTTCTTCCAATACTATCCTCCATATATAATATATCTCTAATTTCATCATAATTATATATTGTATAGAAATCTTTATTATAATATATTTATTATTTTAAATAGCTTTAAAAATAAAAAAGAACCATAATCATTTCTCATATTGGTGTTTAATATCAATACATTATTATGATATTAGGGTGATGTATTTATATATTATTATTTTTAAAGTGTTTTGTGTGAATTTTCATGCTGCCCCTTTAATTTTTTGAAATTTTTTTTTTCTTTTTTTAGTAAAAATAAAGTTTGTTTGTAATCGAAGAGGAAAATCATGATCATATGTGTTTATGTAATAATTGTTATTATTGGATTGTTTTTATTCTATATTATATGTATAATTGTTGAAAATAGGTATAGATGTAAAATTACTTCTTTTAAGACAATTTTATTTTTAAAAAGCAAACTTGTTGACAGTATATTCAGATGTGAAGAAAAAAAAAAAAAAAAACATGTCATCCAGATTCAGGTTTCAATCACTATTCAGTCTTTAATAAAATTCAGAATTATTTAGTCTTCAGACAAAAAAACAATCGACCCCATGCATCTCAAGTTGAGAGAATAGAACCCATATACATGTCTCAGTCAATTCCAAAAGGCATAAAAAGGTTAAGACAAATTAATAATTGTATTAACCACATATAAAGATGGCTTGTTTAACTTTTATCATTTAATTTTATGCAATTGCAAACTAAAAAGTAAAAACAAAAACCAGATTAGCGGTCCAAGTCTCTCTTTAAGAGAATATATTTGGTAAAGATGTGAAGATATAAAGTTAAGACAGCTATATTTGGACCACCAAGCGTACTCAACTGTAAGAGATATTTGATAAGATGAGGTAGGCCCAGTAGTAAAACCCCTCATACCTATATTATTAGGTTGTGGGTTTGAGTTTTTTTCTCTTTCTCATAAAACCTCGAATTATTGTAATACTTCAAAAAAATACTATAGTGATATTTAATTTGAACAATACAAATAAATTAAGGACAATACTTGGGTACTAACCGGTCAGTACCTAAGGTGCTGACTACCCAATAATTAATAGCCACATAACCCAAAACAAGGAGAAAAGTGGAAATAGTAAAAAGATTTTTGCCACGTTGCAACACCCCATTGGGTGGTTATAGGTGGTCAGTATGCTTTGGGTACTGACCAGTCAGTCAGTATCCAAACATTTTCCATAAATTAATATCAGATATAGTTGCAACTATCTCAAGTCATAAATTTAATTAGATTTGGTTTAATATTAAAAACATCCCCTCACCTTTGAACTATTATTGGATGTCTAGATAAAAATGCTTTTATTTCAGAAACACCCATTTATGGACCAATAAACAATACTTTATTTGGTAAGATTCAGAGGGTATAATGTTCAATTAATATAATTGAAGCTTAAATACAGATATTATAGACTTTTTAACATCAAAAATCGATCAATTGAATCATTGGTGTTAGTCCACAGGGGATGTTTCTGAAATAAAAGCATTTTTAGCAAGACATCCAATAATAGTTCAAAGGTGAGGGGAGGTTCTTAATATTAACCCATTAAATTTTCCTCCAAAAATTGATTTGATCAGGGAGATCCATCTTCTCTAGACCTCTTGCTTTCCGTGCAAGAGTATATACCAATAAGTTATAATTAGAGTTATTTATTCGATTATTAATTAATGAATAAGATCAAAAAATTATAATAGCCATATATGTTAAAGAAAATGTATATCTTGCTAATAAGATTTAAAAAAATAATGGGATTTAAATGAATCTAATTGACTGGGTTTACATTAATATTTGGATAGTGAAAAAAATATTATTTTTCATTAAACTCTTATTATATAACTCTATTTTTTTATTTTTTTTATCAAATTTATTCTTTATACATACTTATCTTGACAAACACAATCATGATGACATGATGATATGCAAGGCTGCTACGTACTATTCAAACTTTGGATATTATCGAACCGAATGATTGCACTTATATCAAGATTCATTATATCAAGATTCATTAAACAATACGTGTTCATGATGACATGCATGGTATTCTTTATCAATATATAATTATAACATAATTAATTAGTGAATTTATAATAGCATACCATATTGCTTTCTCCATTGCTCAAAAAATGGAAAGAGAGTAGCATCAACATTGTGGGAGATACTAGTAGTAGTTGCAGCAGCTGATTCATCATCAATGGTGGATAATATTAATCGAACTTTTTTCCTTTGAGCTTGAGCCTTCTTGATCTCCCTTATATTTCCAAGCATCATAGTTTGTGGTGGCCCGCTGATTCCTTGTTTCCTCAACATCTCTCGAAGTCTCTCAGGCTTCACCACCAACCTCTTGTATAAACTGATCACCAACAGCTCAACAAAACCAATGACCAGCACTGCAAAACAAACCAGAATTTTCACATTTTCAAACTGAAGATAATCAAGAACCTCCATGATCAAGCTCTCGAAGCTCGAAACTCGATTCGTTCTTTCTCTCCCTCTCTCACTATGTAATTTCTCTCTATTGGTTTGAACATGTTCAGGGTGGCTAGTTAAGAGTTTATATAGAAAGAGAATGTCACTAAAAGTGAGAAAGGAAGAAGAAAAGAATGGAGCATGTAGAAAAGTTGTTGGAGTTCGAAGTAATTTTGGAAGACAAGTTTTGCTTTCCATAAAGATAAACATTTTATCGACGTTAATATTATCAATAGGGTTTAATTAACGAGTCCCTTAAAAGGGCACACGTTAAGTGATTAACGTAATTTTATATATTAAAAAAAAAAAAAATCTAACGGTGTGCAATATTTCTTTTTAGCACTATATTACATCACATAGATTACAAACACACAATTAACACAATCCTTATTAATAATAATAATAATAATAATAATAATAGTAGTAGTAGTAGTAGGTTGATAAGATGAAATTGATTAAATATCCCTTGCAATTACATCCATAAAGTTGTTCGAGTTAATTCTAAAATATTATACTAGTTTAAGTAGATAAAAAACCATGGCCTTGCGGCCGGACCCCCTCCCGTGGTGTTGGGTATTCGATCACAACACCATTTCAAAACCGTAAAAGTTTTTATAACTGTGATAAATTTTAGATAAACATATCCTAAATTCTATATTATAAACTATGTGGTATTTTACTTATAAATATCACTTTATTCATTTAATTTATTTATATTTTGCTGAAGTTGTGTATTTTAGACTCATTTTTTTTTTTTTAATGAATAGACCAACCTGAAGGAGTGTTGCATAGTAAGAGCCGTGTGACACTTCTAAAAGCACCTAGCCACCTATAATTATGTGTCTTTCACTTGCAAAGAATCTTCCTCCATTTTCTACTTTATTGGTTAATTAATTAGCGAGAATTAATTAGACAACTCTTAATGTCACTGTTGGGAGTTCATTTTCACAGAATTTTCCACCTCAATATAACACTTTCTTCTTCGTTGAACATAACAGTCTGGGGTCTTCTGTTCCCACAATAAAACCATGTAATAATGTTCACATTTAGCTTTTTGACCATTGTATTTGACCTAGCTAATATTATCTTAGCACAAATAAAATTACTTATATGGGTAGTTAATTAGAAAATAATTAAATTTTACCGAGGGACACTTATATTGATGGTTAGAGACTTCAAAATGAAGCTTTACCACCACCACCACCAGAGTTCAAAACCTAAAAAAAGTAAATACAATCTCTCATTTGCCTATTAAATTGTAAAATATTGGGAGACCCCTCTTCTAGATTAATAGTTACATTTCAGACCGTGTTTATAGAGTTTAATAACGCTACATCCAGGTAGACTAAAGAAGATCAAAATCCATTAATTTAAAAGAAAGTCAAAATTTCATAAGGAGATCGAAAATCCGTTCCCTCTTAATTTTACTCGGGACTCATTTTTGGAGTTCCTTTGTTAATTAGAGATGTAAATATAATATGTATTTTTTTAGAAAATAAAAGAAATAAATCATTTATCTAATGCATCCATGCTTTGCAAACTAAATTAATTTTAATCAATTAAGTATATCACCTATGAACACAGATGGTAATACATATTTCTTCCACGTTATTAGTCAGAGGTTGGAATTCAACTCCACACATTTTATAGGTAAATTTCTCCCGATTTGATGTTGACAAGCCCCATGTAATAGTTATGGTAATACACTGATACTTTAAAATAAAAAAATAAAAAATAAAAAATAAAATAAAATTAAAAAAAAAAAAAAAAAAAAAAACGAAACGAAAAACAAAAAAGGAAAAAACAAAAACAAAAACTTTATTAGGAATTCCTATCATTGATGTGCAGTAGTCATGACTAACGTGTTGGACGGAATGACAAAAATGACTTCCAAAAGCAAAAGCTTTATCTTCAGGGTTCATTGAATTTTATTAATTTATTAATAACAAATCCCCTAGATTGAAGTAATAAAATATTTTGAAATTGTGCTTCACGATTTTCAAACAGATAATTAAAAAAAAAATTTAAAAAAAAACTGTTAAAAATTAATAGAGTAAAATATTTGGTATAAAATGTGGTATCAAACTGTTAAAAAGCAGATAATTTTTAAAAAACTGTTAAAAATTAATAGAGTAAAATTAGGTAAAATTTGGTATCAAACTGTTAAAAAGCAGTTTTAAAGATGCTCTTTTGATATAAAATTTGGTATAGAATATAAAATTTTTGATGTAAACGTATTCTTTCAAGATTCTCTTTTAACACCAAATCAGTGTAAAATTTGGTGCGTTGGAGATGTTATTTTACTACCAAGCCAAACCTTGTACTGTCAAACTACCATTATTATTAAATAAGGAATATTGTGTTAACATATGTCTTACACTATGTGATGTAATATAGTGCTAAAATGTAATATTATAAACAGATTTATAGATTTTATTTTTAAATATAAACATACATACATACCCTAATTTGATTGGTTAGACACAAATTGAGACACCGTTTAATTTGAGTTCTCTGATTAATTATTCCCAATTAAGTTGATAATCAGAACTAGCTCTAGCTAGCTGCTAGCTTGATGCAATTACCTACAAGGCTACAACCACTTGATTGAGCTGGCTTAGCATTAGCAGTTGAAGGTTATTTCTCTAGTCAAGTGAGGTAATATTCTTCGCAGAACCTTTGTTGAATTAATAAAATTCGATGAACTGTAAAGAAAAACTTTTATTTATTTATTTATTTATTTATTTTAATACAACAATTGTCGGGATCGATGAGATTAGGTTCTACTAGCACAGTCCGGACTGAAGTCCTCACAAACGGGGAGAGAGAGCCTCCACACCTTGGTAGGACAACACCCACACTATTGGTGGGACAATAAAAATTTACATATATATTCATGTATGCCATGGGCCTTGAACCATGATGGTGAAGTCTCTTTTTGAAAAGTCACACAACATTGGCAAAAGCTTTCTTTTCAAGTCCATTGTTAATATTCATTTCGTCTAACAAGTAAATGAGTAATTGACTACATCTATGATAAGGAAAATTATGTTAGATTAATAATAATTAAATGATAAAATATGATTGTTGTTTATTAAGTGGGTTGTTGACAGTTTGATAATTCAATTGAAAATTATTGATGTTTTGCATTATAATTCAATTAGTGATGTAGTCAATTACTCACTAATTTCACACCAATATGATTGTTGTTTATTAAGTGCAAAACATCAATATGATTGTAGTCAATTACTCACTAATTATAATGCAAAACATCAATAATTTTCAATTGAATTATGTTAGAAAATTATTGATATTTGCATTGTAATTAGTGAGTAATCGACCACGATCATATTGGTGTAAAATTAGTGAGTAATTGACTACATCACTAATTGAATTATAATGCAAAACATCAATAATTTTCGATTGAATTATCAAACTGCCCACAACCCACTTAATAAACAACAATCATATTTTATCATTTAATTATTATTAATCTAACATAATTTTCCTTATCATAGAGATGTACACTAAATGAATATTAAGAATGGACTTGAAAAGAAAGCTTTTCTTCACGGTTCATTGAATTTTATTAAGAACGAATTACACCCACCTCCCCTGAGGTTTGCTAAATTACAGATAAAAACGACTTTATCATTAATTAACACTCACCTCCCCCGCCGTCAGTCAACGTTCATCTAATCTAACAGTTGACCTTGTGAGAAAGGGTAATTTTGTCCTTTAATAACCTATATATTTTATACGATATATTAAAAAAGAAAAAATAATGATACACCAAAATTTAAAAATAGAAAAAACTTTAATTTATTTTCAATAAAAATAATTTTAAAAGTGATTGGTTTCCACCGTCCATCACCATGATGGATGGTGGAGATCAAATTAAAAAAAAATTAAAAAAATAAAACGTAATTTAAAAATAAAAATAAAAAAGATCATATCTTCAATTTTTCTTCCAAACCCAGATTTTCAGATTTCTTCAACCCAAACCCAGATTTCTCATAAGTCCAACACTAAACACAATCAAAACAACTTGATCCACTGCCTAGATATCAAAACAACCAATTTTTTTTTTTTTTTTTTCAAAACAACTTGATCCACTGTTGCTCATCTCCATTGTTGCTCATCACCACCGTTTTGCCTAACATCCAAAAGCCAAAAGAAATTCAATCATCTTCTTCATCACTCACTGTCGAGTGTCCCTCATCTTCTTCCTCACTTCTTCATTTTCTTCAATACCACCCAACAGAAACCCAGATTTGTAATCACCCAATAGCCAAAAACAATCTTTGAAGAAAAAAAATGACAAACAAAAACATATTAACAACAAAAATCTTCATAAAATAAATAAAAAAAATATGTCACCACCCAAGAACAATCAACAACCACCGATAATCTTACAAAATAAATTTGTCACCGCAACAAAAAACCCAGATTTGTTTCATCACCAAAAAAAACTCAGGTTTTTCACCACCCAACAACCATCAACACCAAACAAACTTCCACCTCCATCTCTGGCCACACCATCTCTATCTCCATCTAGAACTAAACAAAAACCTAACTGTCACCACCGCCACAAAACCAGATCAAACCGAAATCCACCCACACACAAACACAAATACAACAGTTGTTAATGACAGGAAATCACATTTTCTTTCAATTTAACAACCAAACATAAATAAATAAATAAAAAGGAATTCCACAATAATCAAGAACAGAAGATGAACATATTGAAAAAAAAAAAAATGAACCACATGAAAAACTGAAAATCGATTAATTTTTGAGTTACGGTGTCTCAAAAAATGTTTGGGTTTTAAGCAGTTTCTCCATGGATCTAAAACCCAAACACCCCAAACGAAACCTACCCATTAGGCCGCCACGTCTCCGTCACCACTACCAAACGGAAACAACCATGAAGATAAGAGGGGAGGGAGAGATGCATATGAGAGATAGAGAGATGCCGATGAGAGATTGGAGATGAGAGGGAGTGAGAGATTCATCAATGGGGAGGTTCTCAGGAGAGCCTCTCCACACACTAGGTTTGGTGTTCGAAGAATACTTAAAGCCAAATGCCCACATCTAGGTTATTTTTGTTAATTTTTTTTTTTTTTTAACGTTTTAGGTCATCGATGAAGTTGATATGAATTGGTGGATTTTTTTGGGATTATTAATTTGGGATTTTTTAAAATCTTTTTTTTTTAAATTTTTTTAATTTTTTAATTTCTTTTAGTTTTTTTTTTTTAAAAAAAATTGATCTCCAACCAATCTTTTTTGAAATTATATTTATTGAAAAAAAATAAAATTTTTAATTATATTTCTTTGAAAAAAATATTTATTTTACCTTTGAAAATATTTATTAAATTTTTTAAATATATGTTTTAAAAAATAGCTAGACCAGAATTTTTTTTTTAAATAATTTTTTTTTTTAAAATCTGAATCTTTATAAGTTTTTTATAAAAACATTATTTTTTTCAATTAATTTTATTTTTTAAATAGTTTTTTTTTTCAATTAATCTTTTTTTTTTTTTTTTTTTGTCTTTTACATGGGTTATAATACTAAATAGGGTTTCTGATGTCATATCATGGGTATTTTGGACTTTTACCCTTCCTGATATGGTCAACGGCTAAATGTAACGGATATTGACTAACAGCGGGGGAGGTGAGTGTTAGTTAATGATAACGTCGTTTTCATCTATAATTTAGTAAACCTCAAGGGAGGTGGGTGTAATTCGTTCTTTTATTAATTCAACAAAGGTTCTGCAAAGAATATTACCTCAGTTGACTAGAGAAAGAATCAAACCTTCAAGTGCTAAAGCTAAGTCAGCTCAATCAAGAGGTTGTAGCCTTACAGGTAATTGCATCAAGCTAGCAGCTAGCTAGAGCTGGTTCTGATTATCAACTTAATTGGGAATAATTAATCGGGCAACTCAAATCATCAGGTCAAAAATGATGTCTCAAGTTTGTGTCTAAAAAATCAAATTTAGATTTACATCTACATTTATATTAAAAAATAAAATCTACAATTCTATGTATAATATTACATTTTAGCACTATATTACATCAGATAGCGTAAGACATATGTTAACAAAATATTCCTTATTTAATAATAATGGTAGTTTGACAATTCGAGGTTTGGCTTAGTAGTAAAATAACATCTCCAACGTATAGTATCAAATTTTATACCAATTTGGTGTTAAAAGAGAATTTTAGGAGAATATATTTACACCAATTTTTTTTTCATTCCAATGTTCTATACCAAATTTTATACTAAAAAAGTATCTTTAAAAAATATTCTCCTAATAAATCTTTAAATTATTATAAAATTTTAAATTAGTTAAATATATAATTAATAAGTACATTAATTAAATTAAATATGTATATCAATATCGGCATCATTTTAAAAATCTTAACGAGAACTTTCCAATGATATATTTTTTTTAGAATACATATTTTTATAAATAAGTATGAGAGAGTTAAATTGGTAACTTTAAAAATGAGTGATCTAACATTTAAAATATAATAATAATAATAATAAATAGATTTGGTGTATCTAAGGGACGCACCAAATAGCCACTGTAGTTACATCAAATTTTTCATTTTGGAGAGTTGGAATTTAGTGTCTTCATAGGACTTGATTTTTACACCAAATTAGTGTTTTTGGTGTATTTAGTGTATTGGTTGGAGTTCCCCTAATCCCCTCACATCTACTTAAGGTCATGAATTCGAGTCATGCCCATTTTTCCAATTCTGAAATATTATAATAGTTCAAGAAGAAAAAATTAATGTTAGATCATTAATAACAATAGGGATGAGCATTTATACCTGGGGATCCAAATTCCTAGATCCACATCCTCATTTGGAGGAGAATTTTTGGAGAAAATTGAGGAAATTGTAGAGTGGGGAGAGGGGATGGGGATGATTTTTATCCCCAAATTAAAATGGGGGTGGGGATGGGGCTGGGGCCAGGACCCCTCCCCATCCCCATTTTCCCATTTTCCCCACAAATTTATGGAAATGGGGATGTAGATGGGGGGAGGTGCCCCCATCCCCATTTCCCCAATTCCCACAAACATTATATATAATATAATATATCTATTAATATTTTTATTCTTTTATTTTACTAAGTATATATACATCTTTTTAACATAAAAAATCTAACCCTAAATCATAAAACATGTTTGATAGTCTTTATTTTGTAATGGATTAAAACGCTTTCATTTGAAATTGTAATGGATTTTATTTTGTATTTGAATTTATCATAGATTTTGTATTTTTATAATATGTAATTTTTAGTTAAATAGAGGAAATGGAGAAAACGGAGAAATGGGTAAAACTAGGAAATAGGAAAAAACAAGAAAAATAGGAAAAATAGGGAAATGGGGATTGTGATGGGGGACATTCCCCCAAAACTCCCCCATCCCCAATTTCCCCAAACGGGTGGGGGGGTGATTTCAAAATTGGGGATGGAGATGGGGGGATCTATATCCATCCTCATTCCCCAAATGCTCATCCCTAATTAACAATCACTATCTAGTCAAGGTTTCCTTATTTTAAATAAATAAATGCATATATGGTCCTGATTAAAAATATTGGGCAAGGACGGAACCAGGCCGGCAGCCAATGTAGTAAAACAAAAATGTCCGGCCAATAAATTAAGCTTAAATAAAAAAAATTAAGTAAATATATACCTTTTTTTTTAATTATTTAAAAAAAAAAAAATGAATGTTGGGTATTGATCACAACACCATTTCAAAACTCAAAAAGTTTTGATCAAGAGATAATACTAAGTACCCTGATAAATTTTATATAAACATATCCTAAATTCCATATTTAATTTTAAGCTATATGTTGTATTTTAGTTATAAATGTAACTTTATTCGTTTAATTTATTATTTATATTTTGCTGAAGTTATGTATTTTAGACCTTTTTTTTATTTTTTATTTTATTTTTAATGAATAGATCAACCTGAAGGGGTATTGCATTGTAAGAAGTAAGAACCATGTGATCCACTTCTAAAAGCACCTATAATTATGTTCCAAGAATCATCCTCCATTTTTCTACACAGTTTCTTGGTTAATTAATTAGTGAGAATTAACAAGACAACAATGGATGTCACTGTTGGGATTTCATTTTCACTGAATTTTCCTCTTCTTCAATATAACACTTTCTTCGATTCTTTGTTGAACGTAACAGTTATTGGAGTCTTCTGTTCGATCCCACAATAAAACCATGTAATAATGATCACATTTAGCTTTTTGGTCCATTGTATTTTACCTAATTTTATCTTAGCACAAATAAAATTAATTATATGGGTAGTTAATTAGAAAAGAATTAAAATTTATCGATAGTCACTTGTCTTGGTGGTTAGAGAACCCGGCCCTCTTTTGGAGTAAGAATTACCTGTAGGCTGTAGAGTCTAATCAAACCATGTCTCAACAGACCTCAATCGACATATAATAATGTCAGTTTTTGTTTTTAAAAGAAGATTGAAATCCATTAATTTTACCGGGGGTTCATTTTTGGAGTTGTTTGTTTAAATAGGGATCTAAATATAAATATATTTTTGTTTTTTAGAAAATAAAAGAAATAAATCATTTATCTAGTGCATGCTTTGCAAACTAAATTAATTTTAATCAATTATCAAAACACAACATTAAGAGGAATTCCTATCATTGACATTGACGTGTAGTAGTCATGAATAACGTGTTAGACTATTACACATCAATGACTAAAATGACTTCCAAAAGCAAAAGCTTTTCTTCACAATTCATTGAATTTTATTAATTTATTAATAAACAAAGCCCCTAGATTGAAGTAATAAAATATTTTGAACTTGTGCTTCACGATGGCCTACATAAGCACTATAAGTACATAGTGCATGCGTGGGCAAATTGATTGCACCTGATCCCAAAGGTTGTCCGGAGGCGATGGCGAGGGGCGACTCCATCAATATGGAGGACTAATTTGAAAAACTGTTAAAAGTTTAAGGAATAAATATAAATAACAAAATAATTAGAGTAAAATTTTAACTAATTTTTTTTATAAAAATATATATATATATATATATATATAATTGAGAGCCTGAATGCCATTAACGTGGCTTCGCCAACACATACATCATATGCTGCTTACAAGCTTTTTTATGAGGGTACCAGTAGCGAAACAATGATAAATACGGAAATCGAACTAAATAGAATGTAAAAACATTCAAAATTACTGTAGAATTGTGGCTAATGAGTGGTTGCAAATATCCAAAATTATTGAGTTAACCCTTTTTTTTTATAAAAAAAAAAAAAAATTGAAAGTCGACACTAAAATCGAATCATAAATTTATGAGAATTGACACGTTGAAATCAAACACTACTTTACCTTGAAATTTTGCATATGGGAAAGGAAAAAGTGGTGGAAGCTGTGAAGTACTAGTAAAATTATCATCTTAATTATTAAAAACATGTAATAAGTTAACTTTGTGGTGTGAGAAGTTTACCATCAAACCAACCTTATCTTATCTATAAAAAAAAATCTTTTGATTAATAGGCTTGACTAATGAGATTTTTTCCTAACAACCGATGGGAACATGATGAGTCATTGAAGGAATTTTAAGATATAAAACAGACGTAATAAAAGGATAAAAAAAATAATATACAAATTAATTTACTTTCAAGCAATGAGATGATGTTGGTTAAGTAATTACCCCGAAAGTAAGTACAATTGGGGTCGTCACAACCGTTGTTTCTATCTCTCTCTTAATAAGTCCATTTTATAATGCAAAATATCAATGATTTTCAATTGAATTATCAATGCAAATTGCCAACAACTCACTTAGTAAACAACAATCATATTTCATCATTTAATTATTATTAATCTAACATAATTGTGTCCTTTGTCACAGATGTAGTCAATTATGAATTGCATCAATCGTGAGAAGAAAAGCATCGTGCAAGACTAAGGCATCCCAATCTAGGTTGGTACCCAAAAACCTCTCATCTCACGCCTGCAACATGACAACTTTTATTAAATGTCATAGTTATAGTAGATTACTAATCGGGAAAAGTTCATTTCAAACCGTTTGAAATACTGAGTAATCGTTTATAACCTACTTTCAAAATTTAAACGTTTATAACTTAATTTTTACACTATTACCGTATTGCCCTATATAAAAGCAGTCATCTAAAAAAAAAACCTTCCCTTTACTCTTTTTCTCTCTTCCACGGCATCTCTTTTTCTCCTCTTTCCTTCTTTCTCTTCTTCTTCCATTTTCAATATCAAAAATTGAAGATCCTAATGGATGTTGATGTAGATTTGGCAATTTTTTCATTCATTTTTGTTGCTACAACTTGTAGAGTCTTCTCTATCTTATACAGAGCCATAACTAAAACATGGATCCCCAACAATACCCACTTAGCAAGATTCGTCGTTTTGCAGACTTTAATGTGTTTAATTCATCTTCTCTATTAATTTCTCTTTCACAATTAATATTTGTTTCCTTTTATAATTGTCAACAACAACACTAGGAGGCTAGAGTGATTCATGGAATATGGAGGAGACAAGTGGGTCTAATGGAACCTTCATCGATTGAACTGGGGCTTGAACTCGGAAGTGGGTCTGATATTTATATGTAATTGTTTTACTGTTATTGAATTATTATTTTACTCATTCTAGTAATGTTAGCATTTCAAATGTATTCATGATATATGTTGCAAAAGGAAAAAGGTAACCGCTCTGAATTGGGGTTTTACTAAGTGAAGTTGAATTGCCTAATCAATTGTATAATTCTCTTTTATTTGCACATAGTTGGACTGGTTTAAGCATCAGAATTTTTCTAGAGAGAGTTTAGCAGTGAATAACTTTTCTGAAGGTTAGGTTTCCTAATTTCTTTAATTTATTTGTGGAAACTAATCTAGTGTTAAAGAAAGCAAGGTACTATTCAAGAAAAAATCAGTTTTAATTTTTATTTATTTATTTTTATTTTAATTCTTCAAATTTTCCATCATGGAGAAGATGAAGAGAAGAAGAAGGAGAAAAGGAAGAGAAGAAGAAGAAGTCAAAGACCGGAAAAGAAGAAAAAAAAAGAGCAAGAAAGAAGAAAGAAGAGAGGTCGTTGAAGAGAAGAAGAGTAAAGGGGAAAAAATTAAAAAAAAAATTGGCAGGGGTATATTTGTAATTTTTGCTAGGGATTGAAAGAATTTATTTTAAATGGTTATAAACGATTAAAATATGAAACAAGGTTAAAAACAATTTTTCCATAATCAATTTGGATAGATTTGAAAATTTTCTCTTACCCAGTTAGACAAATTGAACAATAATGACTTGAAAAGAAAGCTTATCTTCACACAGTACATTGAATTTTGTTAGTTCAACGAAGGTTCTGTGAAGAATATTACCTCACTCAAGAAAGAATCAAAGCTTCAAGTTCTAAAGCTAAATTAGCTGAGGCTCAATCAAGTGGCCTGTTGTAGGTAGCATGAGCTTTTTCACAAACATCTGTTTGTTCATATCAAACACTTTTGTTACAGTTTCATACTGCATATTTCTAGCTTGCTACGTTTCAGCTCGGTAGTAAAAGCACTTATTCAGTTTGTTGACAATTATACGGTTCGAGTATTCGTCACCGTGCGTTTGTAATATAAATATAAATATATATATGAAGGTTCTCCCATCAGGTCGTCCTGAAATTATGGTAGTAAAAGCACTTATTCAACCTGCTAACAATTTTACGGTTTGAGTCTTCGACAACCGTGCATGTGTAATATAAATATATATATATATATATATATGAAGGTTCTCCCATCAGATCGTCCTAAAATTATGGTAGTAAAAGCACTTAGCCTGCTGACAATTTTACGGTTCTAGTCTTCGCCACCATGCATGTGTAATACATATATATATATATATATATATATATATGGAGGTTCTCCTATCACATCATTATGAAATTATAATTTCAGGACGACCAATCACAACCACATGTTTTTTTTTTTTTGTTTTTTTTTTTTAATTTTATATTTTAAGTTCAAATGTTTGTTAAAAGAATAACATTTTATTAAAACATTTGGATGTGGTTGGTTGTCTTGAAATTATAATTTCAGGACGACGTGATACGAGAACTTCCCTATATATATATATATATATATATATATATAAGTTTCTATATTGAAGTAATAAATTATTCTAACTTGTGATGTGATTCATGATGCCCCCAACAAAGTGTGAAATTTTTTATGAGTGGCGCTATTTTATCGCGCCAAATATGTAGTATATGTAAGCCCTCATTTCTGTATCCTTTGTTCCGTTTTCGTGCGTTTTGGCGTCTCTAATGGTTGTTATGTGCGTAATTGCAGGGAATGGTGCAATGATGGGTTTGGAAGCGTGTTACGGTGATTCCGGCAGAAAGGTGGCAAAAGGAAAAGCAAAGGATCATCAGCATTCTTATAGTGCGGGTCCAGTGCAGGTCGCAACCGCACTTCTACCATAACCGGGACCTGATGCTAGAAGAAGAGTTAAAGTGTGGGTACAGTGCGGGTCATCCAACCGCACTCCACCCGCACTGTTTCCAAATCCAGAGAAGCTATTTTGCGCCTGACATTAAAGTGCGGGTCATCCAACCGCACTTCACCCACACTACAAGCAAATCCAGAGAAGTTGATTTCATACCTGACATTAAAGTGTGGTTCAAGTGTGGGTGATTCAACTGCACTCCACCCGCACTCCGAGCTGAAACCGAGAAGTGGAAATCACATATGACGTTAAAGTGTGGGTCAAGTGCCGGTCATTCAACCGCACTCCACCCGTATTGTAGTACAATCCAGAGAGCTGAATCTGCACCTGATCATCATAGTGCGGGTAAAGTGCGGGTGATCCAACCGCACTCCACACGAGCTAGATCTCATTTTGAAGCTTAAGTGACCTATTTTTGTATGTAATATAAATAGAATGTTATAGATTTGTTTTAAGAAGCTTTCACTTAGTTCTTAAGATAACCTAGATCTAGAAACACTCTCTCTCACTCTCACATACATTCTCTACTCAACTTCAAGGAAGATAGGAGATTGAAGGAACTTCAAGGAAGGAGATGATCTCCAAGGGTTCTTCCTCTTTCCTTGCTCTTGTTTTCCTAGTTGTAATGAGTAGCTAAATCCCCTCTAAGGGGTTGATGGAGTGGTTAGTTAAATATTGGGCTTGTACATAAACTTGGTTGTATATATATATATATATATTCATATCTACCTTTCATTGTTCTATTTTTGTTCTTTAATGGTTTTCATTGATTATTTGTTGAGATACATGATCTTAGCAAGTTCTCCTTGGTTTATGTATGAGTATTGCATTTAGATATACATGATGTTTAGTTGTATCTTGCTTAAATGAATAGACAGAATGTCATGAACTCCGATTCTTAAATCGCGGTCTCAATCTAACCTCGAACAGGTTTCCAGCACTATACATCCTAGGTCGGTACTCGTGAGAGGATTAGAAGTCAACACTGTACATCCTAGGTTGGCTAATCTGTAATCGGTTGAATCTTTGATAGGTCGATGGCCTTCATTTCCAGAATCCGTATGAACAACCAACACTATACATCATAGGTTGGTGGTTTACAACGGATTAGTCCTTAATAGGTGATCCTCACTATACATCCTAGGTTGATCACTTTATAGGGATAAATAACTGGCTCTATACATCCTAGGTCGGTTACCTTTGAATAGACGTGCTTATTTATGAGTTGTTGCATTGCTAAGTATTTACTTTCGAATCCGTTAACTCCTTAGTTTCCATTATCTATATATCCTTCATTCCATTTCCCCTTTATCTAGGTTGTATTGTTAGTTTATATTTATTATTGTGTTAAGTCACATTTTACAACATCCTCAATTACTTATTATTATTTACATGAATGCTACTCTAGCAACAACTAGTTCTTGCTAGTCCCCGTGTCCCTGTGGACGACACCCCACTTACCACTATACTTTTGTTTTAAAAGCCAATTAGGGCTTGTGTGGGTTTTACAAATAGTTTTGACGGACGGTCTTCTAACGGCGTGAATCGTAACGATCACTATTGGCACACCCACTATTGAACTATTTATACCCCACTTTTTAAATTATTTAGTATTTTTTTTTCTTTTATCAAATTACTTAAAGAGATATATTTATATTAAAAAAATCTTGTATAAAGTAAAACTAATAAAACCTCACTTTTCTTATTTTAAAACCCTAATAACAAAAGATTTAATGATATAGATTATTTCAAAGTTTACTATTTTGTTTATATTTTCTTTTAGATTTTGATCTCATATTTCCCATGTTTAGTATTTATTGATTTATTACTATTTTTGTTTATATTTTCTTTCAGATCTCGATCTCATGTTTACCATGTTTAGTATTTATTGATTTTATTGTTTAACATATTTGTTTTATTTTTCTTCTCAAATTCCAGATCCATATTTGCTATTTTTTTTTCTCGATTTATTTTCTTTCAAATCTTCTAGGTATACTATAATTTGTATCAATTCTTTTGTAGATTTTATTTAAGATCTTCCAAAGTTAGTTTAATATTATTTACGAAAAAAAAAAAAAAAAAAAAAACAACGAAATCACACCAAGAATCGAAACCAAGAAAACCACACCAAAACTCTAATTCAATCGCTAAAAAAAAAAAATCATCAGACATTTAATATCATACTCAAAATCTACCACCAACAATCCAATCAACTACAGAAAAAAAAAATCGAATATAATAAAGATGGTTTTATAACAAAATAAGAAGAAAAAACAAGTCATGCGAATGGATGTGAGAAAAACTATATATAAATATTAGAGATGAAATATATTTTTATTTTTATTTTTTTGAAAAAGATATGAGGTGTATTAAGTTTAAAAAAAAAAAGTAAAAGGGTAGTCCTTGAAATAAATCAAAAATATTAATAAAACCATTTAAATTTATATAATTAAATCAAAATTTTAAAAAATAGGACATAAATAGTTCAATAGCGAGGGTGTCAATATCACCGCTCTTTTCTTATTAAATGAAATAGAAATGACCACCTTGATTATTAAATGATATTATAAACTCTCGGATAAATATAAAATTAATGTTCAAAGAAGTATTCCATTGATTGACATAGGTTAGTGAACACAATTCATTGCAACTTATATTATGTATGATATTGTTCTGTAAATATATATATTTATGATCATTCATTTTGACTGTTCTTTTCTTTCAAACATTGCAGATTTATTCAACGTTTGATTCTGTTGTGACTTCTACTTTCAAACATAGCCTATATATTAAAATTGTTGATCATGTGAAGTGAGTAAATCTACAATAGTTTCTTCATGTCAACCAAAAACTATTGGCAATGTTAGTTCCATAAAGTTTCAATTTCTCTACTTTTCATGTATTCTTGCCTTTGTGTATATGTCTAATGTTGTATTATGTAAAACATAGAATTTGCAGTTTTCAATCTATTCTTAATAATTTTACGTAAAATAATAGGAAAATGAAATAAAACCGAAGTATACTCATCAATTTTTTTTTTATTTTTTATCATTTAGCTATCCATTAACATTTTTGATCCTTGATTTTAATCTGTGTTATATATTTTTTAATTAGATTCACGAATCAAGAAAGTGAATGTTAACAACAGGCTTGATATTCCTTTCTAGCTGTCTTTTGAATTCCGTGAACAATTTTTTGCTTTAATTAGCTTATGTAAGAAATCAATTTAAGAGACTGTTACAATTCTGCCATTTTTATGTCCATGTACAAAAAATGTGATTGAGTAGGAAAATGAAAATGGCTGATTGATACAAGGGAGCATTGTCTATTAGTCCTTTGAACTATCACAATAGATGTTATAGTTCACTTTATATATTTTTACCTTTAGAGTAGCCTTTGAATGCTGACTTGCTACGTGAAGAAAGTAAATATTGGAATCGAAAGAAGCTCCAACTTAGACATAGTATGTAATATTCTTATTTTGTTGATGCATAAACTCTGATAAATATAAAATTAATGTAATTATAAGTGGAAATCGTTTTGACTATTGAGAGTTTTGTCTGGCGAAATGAGAGTATATATATGATCAGTCATTGAAAAAATGAGGAAGAAATGATTCTAACCTGTAATTCTATTAACGTGGGTGTCAAGGTGAGACTTGTGAGAGATTTATATATATATTGTAATTATCAAGTTAGGTATACCTTATTTTAATTTCGGTAAAGACCTTGATGAAATCACTTCTATTTTTATAAATTTAGATCTGGATTTTTTTATTGATAATAAGTTCATTGAAATCTACTTATGAATCAAATTTGAGAATTTTTTAAGTATTATAGCTTCTTTTTTTTTTTTGAATATTCCTATATATTTATATCTCATTTTTCGATGCATTTATATTTAACAAAACCGAGATAAATAATTTCGGTGTTTGAAAAATTTTCAAATTTTATTCATAGATAGATGATAAGTTCATTGAAATCTCACTTTTTTTTAATGACATAGATAGATTTCAATGAACTTATCATCAAAAAAAAAAAAAAAAATTCAAATCAAAATTCATAAAAATATATGTGATTTCATCAAAATCCTTACTGAAATTAAAATAAGATTTACCTCACCTTTTTTTTAACTACAAACTTTATTAAAGAGGCCTAAGAGGCACAGACGAATACAAAAAGCCCAAAGGCAACACAAATTCAAACAAAATAACCCACAACAAAGAAGCCAAACGAGCTAGAAACCACAAACAACCCAAAAACACAACACCATCAAGCCATCATTCAGAGAAACCCCAAAACACACTGCTCCAGATAGCAAAACAAACAAGCTACTTAATTTTCGCTTCTTTTAGACACACCAACTTTAAGCTCTTCTTCGCGGCTACTAGGATTTCAAACATCCCCACTTCCTTGCCTTCAAAATCAAAACCGAATGCTACACCAGTCTCAACCACCTTTGATAACTCCTCCTCTAAGATCCACGAAAACTTGAAATTATTTTTGAAACTCCTAGTTTTCAATCCATGAACCTTAACCGCAAGACCAAAGTTCCTAACGTTGACATCCCACATCACCGGAACAGTGACTAGATTTGATGCTATGGGCAACTCCGTTGAAACCTCATTTGGACATCCACCTTCCATAGAGCTTTGAAATTGTCCCTCTTCCCACCTCAACCTGATAGTTGACAAGTCCATCACCCAAACTATTACAATTCGATGGCTGAAGGCCCAATTGACTGTCACTTTTAGCTTTATAATTTGGTCCAACAAACTCAAAACCCTCCTTAGAATTTGGGCCTTCTTTCACCACTTTTGGATTAATGCAAAATTCTGGCCCAACTTCATTTATCCTATTAACATTTCCACCCTTCAAAATCTAGAAATCAAAAAGCTGCCCATCTGTGATCTGTGCAATCCATTTCCTGGTCTGACTCCACTTTCCTGCCTTCATCTGCATTGATACCTTGGTTTCAAGTGAGGTATACTTTATTTTAATTTCGGCAAGGATCTTGATGAAATCATATCTATTTTTATAAATTTTGATCTGAATTTTTTTTGTTGTTGATGATAAGTTCAAATACTAGAATTATTTTATTTTTTTGAATTTTCCTATATTTATCTCATTTTCCGATGTCTTTATATTTAACAAAATATAGATAAACAGTTCCGGTGCTTAAAAAATTCTCAAATTTTATTAGTATGTAGATTTCATTAAACTTATCATCCACATAAAAATTCATATCAAAATTTATAAAAATAGATGTGATTTCATCAATGTCCTTACTGAAATTAAAATAAGGTATATTTCACTTGATAACTACTATATATATAGTAGTTTCTACATATAAATATATATATATATATATATATATATATACAGTTCTTTTCTCCTCAGTACGTCCTGATATAACTTCATCAGTGCGTTGCATGTGAACAATAGATTATGGAAAAGTTTTGACAAGTGCATACACTTTGATTCAAAGCATGTAAATCTAATGGTCAACATCCAACTCACTGATGGAGTTATATCAGGACACACTAACTTAAAAATTTTCATATATATATATATAATAAATTTCAAATGCAGGATCATGCGGAACGAGAATTAGTGGAAACCGCAAGAAAAATGAGTACGGGATATATATATTAGCATATTATTGTAGGAAAAGGTTTAAGGCGTGCGTAGGATTTCATATATTTTTTTCATACGTAATTTTAAATTACCGTATCTAACACGAAAAAATGTATATACCGTATGTTTAAATTTTTGTATCTCTACGGTTGATATATTGATATATATATATATATATATATATATATATTGTTATTTAATTTATTTGTCATATATTATAATGCAAATAACCAAAATAGCCTTAGCTAGTTCAATGACTTCAATCAAGTTAACCTTTGACTAATGGAAACACTACATGAATTAACTTCCTGAAAGAAAGGGAACTTGATTCCCCTCACGCGCCCTTGGAATCAAGTTTCATTTCCTGAAAAATAAAAAATAAAAATAAAAATACTTGTTAACCATAGAAAAGATTAAAAAGAAAAGAAATATATGTATTAAAAAGGGTACGGATATTGACACTCATAAAACTTATTAATATACCCATTTTTATAAGTACACCCATATCTAAAGTTTAAAAAATAAATATTACTATAAACATTCATCATAATGCCAATAGTACCCTTATTGAAATAAATATATTCATTTTAATACATATTATTTATAACACTCTTAAATTACTATCACACCCAATTTATATATATATATATAAATCATATTATTTTTGGAATCAAATCCCTTTTTAATGTTGGTCCAATTTACTTTTGGAAATATCTCGAATGTAATAACCTTATAAAAGGGAAGAGTAATGCTAGCCGTCCCAATTTTTTTTCCTAAATGATGTGGCACGTGAGGTGTTAGCATCTTATGAACCATGAGATTATGTGGTGGCTGATGTAATGTTAACACCTCACGTGATGTTTTGGAACAGAATTTGGGAAAAAAAATCTGGGATGTCTAGCATTACTCAAAAGGGAATATGTGGAACCGTATATGGGGTTAATAGATTTTCTCTTATTTATATAGCTATCTTAAAAATAAAAAATAAAAAACTTATTGATATCTACGGCTATTTTTTTTATAAAAAAAAAAAATAAAAAAAAAAAAAAACTTGTTGATATCTACAACTATCGTTAATTTTTTTTTCTTTTTGGTTTATATAGTTAATAACTATACAAAAAAGAAAGACAAAAACAATATGATAATCATGTGATGATGAGAAAGTTTGATACTTGAAATAAAATTAGAGTTTAATAATAAAAATCAGGGTTTATCATAAGTTTTTTTTTTTTTATTAAATTTTTTTTAAGGTAAGTTTTTTTTAATAAAAAAATATAGTTGGAGATATGAGTGTAATTAATGAGTGTATATAGTATTTGGTTTATTTTTAATTTAAATAATTTGTTCTTAATGGTAAATTTTTATTGGGATATTTTTATAATTAAAATTTTTAATAAAATATGAGTGTATCAATAAGTTTTATGGATGTCAATAATGACACCCTTAAAAAAACCTCAAACAAGCACATTACTGATATAGGATCTGTATCAATGATGTTATAGGTTCAAGTCATATCTCTCCTCTGAATTGTAATCGTTCAAAAAGCAATAAATAAATAAAAAAAGATGAATTAATTCCTAATAAAATTTTTAATTGCAAGTTTGCAATACTAGTGTAGCCAACTCCAGACCCTTGTGTTCCAACTTTTATCAACAAAGCCACCGGGAGCCATTCCTCTTCAGTCCCCTGAAAACACCACGGCACACAAAAATAAAAAATAAAAGTTAACTTCACTCACTTCATTAAAATCAAACAATTTTAAGAAGAATAATAATAATATTGATCGAAGTTAATACCTTGAGATCCACAAATTTTACTTTAACAACATGAGAGTTTCGGTACAACAGAAATTTCCACTGATCACAAATAAATATAATCAATCAACAAGAATCCAATTTCTAATTCAACTCCATATATATATGTGTCCTAATTTTTCTAATAAACACAACTGATTAATTGAAAAAAAAAAATTTAAGAAAGAAATTGAAATGTACTCACATTGGAAGTGAATCGATCTTCAGCTCTTCAAGAGCTTGGTGGCAATTTTTCATAGACAACCATAGAGGGTTTACCATTCAAGTTGAACAACTTGAGTGTTGGTGCAGATATCACTAAGCATATATAACATTTCAGAGTAAAAGTTCAAACTATGTAAACAGCCGCACAATAAATTAGAATTAAAATTGTACTGCAATTCTGCAAATATGCTTCCAAATATATAACAATCAAAACACATTTTGGGAAAGAGATGTGTTTGTTACACATTACACAGAAATGCTATCAGGAACATAAAAATCAAAACTTGAAGTCAAATTAGCAAATCAGTACTATTTTGGATACAGTTAGAATTAATACACCTATACAACATGATGTTTTACTTTATTTAGTCTTTTAATTGATTCTTCTTTCAAAATTCAAATTCATTTCACCTCTGTTTGTGTTTGTGATCCTTAGTTTCCTTGAAACTCAAGAGGCAAGTAGTAGTATTTCTCCAGGCTAATCATGATACATGATTTCATTATATGATAGCATTTGTTTAATCAACTTTAAAGTCAACACTAATATTAAGTCAACTTACAATTGCAAAATTTCTTGCGATCTATCATGATTTTACTAGCCAATATATACATACTAATTTGATCCGAGATTTTGGAATCATATATATATTGAAAATCTTTGGAAAAATATAAAAATCTGTCTACCTTATTGATCTACTGTCTTCTATTGTATTCTTGTTGAGAAAAAGCTCTATACTATTCAAAATCTTCCAAAACAACCATCATTCTCTGCTATCGTCGAAGCTTAAAATAGAACTCCAATGTTTACTCATTGCTCCATAATTTAAAGTTAAGTCTTTTTGCTTCCGCATCAACTTCAATTCTTTGATAATGTCTTTATTTTTGTGACCGATGATTATTGTAGCAGAATGTTTTAGTCTGTTGTATACTTGTTTCATTAGTTTTGCTGCTAAAAAATTATGAGTAATGTCAGACGTTCCAAATTTTTTTTTCCAAATTTTATCATGATTCATAAGATACTGACAACTCACGTGTCATATCATTAAGGATAAAATTTGAAAAAAAAATTTAGAACGTCTAGTATTACTAAAAAAATTATAGTTTAATTGGGTTGGTTATGGTCGTAGAGACACAGCAAATATTCTTGAAGAAAGATTGAATTAAATTCTCTTTACATTTACAACATCAAACACTAAATATGCAATGGTTATGGTTGTAGATGCTGGAAAGCAAAGACACTGATTTGTCTCTTCTTAATTTGCAGCTTCTCCTTGACTTGTGATGTGTGGTTGTAAGTAACATAAGTATTGGAATTTTACAAGTATTACAGACCAGAAGCTTCACTCAAACCTCAAAGTGTACATGGATCCATAATGTCAAAAACATTATTGGGTGCACATCTTCACCACGTGTCCAGCTTCCTATTGGTCTAGATACTCCTAATTTATTCAACTTATCGGATATATCCAATGGCTCCAGCACTGCTTCACTCACTCCACTTTCTTCAATTCCTTTCCAATCACCATTTTTTCTCACCCCTTCTATTATTTATCCAAACACTCAAATGTTCCAACTTTCCTCCCATTCCTCTCAATTTTCTCGGCAAATATCAACTTCTCTAGCAACCCACTTGATCTTAAAAAAAAACGTGAAATATTGAGTCAATTTTGCCACGGACACTCCTTCTAGTTGATTATGGAGGAAGAAACAGAGAATTTGGTGTCCAAAAATGGTTACAACATGAAGAAAGAAGCAAGAAATATTGTGTTTGGCAAGTACGAAATGGGGAGGATTTTGGGACAAGGCACCTTCACTAAGGTTTATTACCGGAAAAACCTTGCAACCCAAGAAAGTGTAGCAGTCAAAGTCATGAAAAATGATGAGGTGAAGAAACAAGGATTGATGGAGCAACTCGAGACAGAAATCTCAGTCATGCAGTTGGTGAGACACCCCAACATAGTTGAACTTAGAGAAGTCATGGCCACCAAAACAATGATTTTCTTTGTAATGGAGTACGTACGTTAAAGGAGGAGAGCTCTTCGACAAAATAATTGCTAAAGGCAGACTCAACGAAGATTTGGCCAGAAAGTACTTTCAACAGCTGATTAGAGCGGTGGATTTTTGTCACAGTCGCGGTGTTTACCACCGTAACTTGAAGCCGGAAAATCTTCTTCTGGATGAAAACGAGGACTTGAAAATTTCAGATTTTGGCTGAGCAGGTGTGGAACGATGGCTTGCTGCACATGCAATGCGGGACTCCAGCGTATGTTGCGCTGGAGGTCTTGAGGAAAAAAAAGGGTACGATGGAGCCAATCAACTCAAAACCAATGGACTCGTAACGTGTTCCTTCGGACATTATATATTAATGCTTGGAATTGGATAGGTCACTTTGAATGTGATTTTAATGATATTGAAGCTTCAATTATTCTACCCTACCAGGTTGCCCTTTAGTTGTGGAAATTCATGAAGCTAGCCATGGCTATTAGCTATATTTCTTCTCTTGGTTTGGACTTTGGAAGAATATTGAACAGAAGACGATCAAGCATAAACATGGATGAGACTTGATCAAGCATAGCTCTGCAATCACAGCACATCACACATAAACATCAAATTTCCAGATAATTAACCTTTCCATTAATCTTATAAGTTAGCAGGATCACCATAAACAATAATCGATGAAAAAGTTTGAGCATCTTCAAAACCACTAAAACAATGCTTATCACAAGTAAAACAACAATGAATGAAAATATGAGTTCATTAATTTCAGCTGAATTTGATGATTTAAAATGCTAAAATTTTAGCTGAAAATGGCAGAATCTTGATCAAACGTGACTTCCCAATCAACCCCATGAGTTTCAAACATCAAATTTTCTTGATGTTTAAGCAGTTTCAAATGAGCACTAAACTGATTCTCATTAATAAATCATAAACTCTCCAGTCCATCTCATTCTCAGCCACACATCATAAGTATCATCAATTCCTGCAGAATTTGACAATTCAAGCTGCTAAATTTTTGCCAACCCCATGACTTTAAACATCAACATTTCACATAAACCTTCAAATCCCAGGTGGGTGTTCACTAAACCATAATAAAAATACAAATTTTACCAATCTTTAAAAACTCAATTGACAGACATTTCAAATTAAAACAAAACAAAAGATAGGAGACTACCTGGTCCCTGATCTCTCTAACTTAGTCCACTGAAATCTTCAAAAAAAAAAAAAAAAAAAATCCCACATTTTCTTTCATTTTCCCTCACTTTTCCGAGCCCCAAACAGACTTTTTTTTTTTCCCTTCCTCATTCCCACCCAACACGCGAGGCGACCACGACGCCGTCGCTGAAGGAGGCGCCAGCGGAGGGGAAGATCATGTCCCTCCTTGGCAGTTCCGGCAAGGTGGTCGGCAGCCTCATTGGCGGCGCCGGCGAGTAGGAGGGACATGATGAAAATGCTTCGCGGCTTTTCTGCTCAACGGAGGTTTTTTTTTCGTAATTTAATGTCGTTAGTGGGCACGTCACGACGTTTTCAGGTGCCGTTAGTTGACGTGCCCGGCCACGTCAATACGTATTTCGTCGTATTGTGTTGACGTGCCCAGTCACTGCTTAAAAGTAAAAACTCTATAAAAGCCCAAAATGTCTTGTCTTTTCTCACTTCTCAGCTGCTTCAAACACCACAAAAATGGCGAAACTGATGAGAAGTCTAATAAAAAACCCATCAAAGCCTCTCCAACTCCAACTTTTTCAACGCAACAAAGCAAAACCCATCTCTCTTTACATCGAAACTGCACCCGGTTTCTCGAATCACAACCAGAAATTGAGTCTCCGAGATCCAATACGAGCTTGAACACTTTCCTTCTAATCAGGTTCTTATTTCTTCACTTTATTATTATTATTATTGTTACTGTCTCTGTTTTAATCTTTAGCTTAGTTTCGATATGTTTGTATAATTTCATTTTCTTTCAGATGAGACTCTGGTTGGTTTTTGAATACAAAGTTTCCATTTTGGTACTAAAAGATGATTATTTGATTGGGTGTTTTGAAGTGGGTCTACCGTCTATGTCTGTGCTCCGCAAATGACATTTTGTTCTGTTTCTGTGATATATATTTTTTTTAATGAGAGTCTGGTTGGTTGGTGAGATAATGTTTTTTAAGGTTCTGAGAAAATGCAAAGGAGGTTTGAATTGATTGCTTTGGTTTGCAAGAAAATGAAATAAAATCCTAACACAATTCAATTGATTTAGTTACTTGAACAAATCATTTATATTTTAATTCATGTGTCATTGGGTTTCCTTTGAAATTGAATGAAGAATCTTCATAATGTTGATTGATAGTTTACATGGAAGCTTGTGGTGCTCATATGAGCTTATGTTTTTTGGAAGCACAACTTTCACGTGTTTTCTTGGCAAAGTTGTGTACTTTGGCTGAAAAACCGTAATGTCCTGGAACATATTTTTCGTTTTGATAATATATTTTCTTATGAAATCATTTTATATATAAATGGATTATTGTGTGATTTAAATTTCGTTACGTTACCATTTTAGATTCTAACCGGAATTTATTTTGCAGCTGACTTCCAAATCCAGCTAGTTCACGTACAGTCGATGATCGACCTGAAGTATTAAGGTTGAAGCCACCATGTTTGATGGGTCGATTCCTGTTTCGAAAGCTGGTGGCCCGGGTCAAGATGTTAAACTTCACATTAGTTTGCTTGTTAATATCCATAAGGGTGATGGTGAAGTGTTAAACTTTTTAAAAATGGTTTCTATAATTTTGAGAAAAAATTAAAATTTATAATTTTCAAGACCAGTGAATATATTTGATAAGTGATAAGTTGTTGGGAGGGGCCATGGCCCATCCCAATATTTTTTAATGCACAAGTTGATATTTGATAATATATATATATATATATATATATATATATATAAGGATATAATTATGATTGAACGTTATGTGGACTATAATAAATTTCCTTAAACCTCGACACACGATGAAATTTTATTAATCGAAAAACAAAACTTCACCTAATGAAGGAGGACATAGTGTGCCTTAGACCTCGAAATGCATATATCTAAATAGATATATCAACTAAAAAATAATCAAAAATCATCATTATTTTTTATTGAAATGATAATGGAATATTAAAAAAAAAAAAATTATGTCCTATATAAATAAAAAGATAAAAAATAAAATAAAATAAATAAAGTCATGCAAGACACCAAAAGATGTAAAAAATTATATACAGCAGTTAAATTTTTACTCAATTACTTAATTTTTGTATCATAATTTTATAATTAGATTGGCCCTAAAATTTCAAAAACAAATATATTGAAATTCATATAATTTTCAAAAGTATACCTAATTTGAAGGTGAATTGTTTATACAGCAGTGGCGGTGATCTGAACCTCAAACATTATAACTTATATGGTTCAATGAGCATATTTTCAACTAAGCACATTGGACGGTACTTGGTAGTCATAAAATAGTTATATAAAATGCAAGAAAAATAATAATAAA
Organism: Acer negundo; assembly: GCA_035582765.1. Lineage (NCBI taxonomy): Eukaryota > Viridiplantae > Streptophyta > Magnoliopsida > Sapindales > Sapindaceae > Acer > Acer negundo. Next base: position 25,752,624 of record CM069232.1, on the reverse strand, counting down.
TATAAAAATATTTTGTTTACCTAAATTCATCAACTAAAACTTTTTAATGATGTCTAATGACATAGTCCAATATAGGATCAAATCAATAGAGAATCATCATCTTGCAACTTCTTCACTAAAAGTTGGACTCCATGTTCTGGCTCAATAACCAACCGAAGAGTAGGCGAGTGATCGTATTTCGGAGAGAGAGAGAAGGAGAAGTTGGACAGAAGAAGAGCCATTAGCATCTTGAGTTCAACCATGGCCAAATTCTGTCCAAGACAAACCCTAGGACCAACTCCAAATGGCATGTATAAATGGGTTGAACTCCCATTTGAAAATCTCTGAGGGTTGAACTTGTATGCTTCTGGTCCCCATATTTTTGGGTCTGTATAATATCATGTCTTTGAAGGCCTCCCTAGACACCACAGCCACCGGAGGGTACAAACGTAATGTTTCTTGAATTACCATGGTTAACTGCAATTACAATAAAAATATCTCGTTAGTCACGATTTTTTTTTGTCTCCGTATGTCAATTTTCTTGTAGTGCTATACTTAAAAGCCATTAAAAATGGATACCTGTTTCATCTTATTAAGCATTTCATAATCTGGAGTTCGATCACTGCAAATTTCAATAACTTCTGCTCAAACACGATCTTGCCATTCTTGATTAGAAGCCAAAAGCATTAAGCACCAAGTGGATGCAACTGATGTAGTTTCAAACCCAGCCTGATATATGTTCTTGCAATTGTCAACAATGAATTGGTCAGTTTCTTGTTGACTAAAATTGCTGCTTTGAGCACCTTCAAGAATCATTTGCAATAAGTCCTTCTCATAAGCTGCTTCTTGCTTCCTCTCGTTGACCGCTTTCAGAATCAAGTTGTGGATCTCCTTTTCTAATTCCCATGCATTTCTATTACTCTTTGTGGGAAGATACCTGTTAATTAATTATTAGTTATGAAGTCAGTACATCCTGATACAATTTATAAAATAGAAAAATTTTCAAGTCAGTGCGTCATGATATAACTATATTAGTGCGTTGGATGTGGACCATTAGATTTACATGCTTTGACTCAAAGTGTATGCACTTGTCAAAACTTCTCTATAATCTATGGTCCACATTCATCACACTGATGGAGTTATATCAGGATGCACTGAGGAGAAAAGAACTGTTAGAAAATAAATCATGTTTCTTGGGAAATTAAAAACAAAAGAAAATTAGATAAGATGTGGTTGACTCAGAGGTAAGACTCTTACCACCTACATACAACTATATAAGAAATTACGGGTTCGAGTCATACTCCTCCCTAAATCCTGAAATAGTGTACTAGTTCCAAAAAAAAAAAAAAAAAATCTCTACCTCATGCCTGGAATGCCCATGGAGAGACTTTTCTTGGACATAATCTCCTGAAGAGCTCTTAGTTTCAGGAAAATATCTTCTCCTTTTGAATAATTGCTTCCAAAACAGGCTCTTGAGATCAAATCTCCAGATAAACTTCTCATGTCCCCATCAATTTTGATGTCTGCAATTCCACCCTCTTTTTCAATCCTACTATTCCATGATGTTAATAACATCATTGTTGATTCTGTAATTAGGTTCATCATTCCCTACAATAAAGGATTTGATCAGGTTAGTACAACTTGAACCTAGGATCTGGGATATTACCAGGCTGAATGAGGGTCGTTCTTTACCTTAACCTTGGTCATGTAAAATTCAGGTGCAAGGATGTTCCTCTGATGAGACCAAGCATCCCCATTTGAAGTTAAAATGCCTCGGCCAAGCAAAGGACCTAGCTCTTTGTGTTGATATGAAGGTTTCCCCAAGTCCAAGGATGTGCATGTTGTGATCTCTCTCACCACATCCGGTTGGGTCACATGTAATATTTGTGTGTTTCCAAGAGAAAACACAAATACCTCACCTATACATTTTTTACAATAATAAACAATTTTTTTTTTTTAAAAAAAACTTGGTTATTAGTGTATATTAATGTCAATTACCATAATTTATATATATACTAATCATTAGAAAACAAAAAAAAAAAAACAAAAAAAATAAAACGATTCTCTAATGTTAGAGAACCTGCTGCCTATAAAAATAATACATGGAATCCACACCTGTTAAATTTTTATCACTAATGCTAGATATAACCCAACAAATTAGTCTAAAAATTAACCTAAATGATGTATCAAGTGATTTGTCATTCACCATATCATCACACGATTTGTATGTTTTTAACTAGTGTTTTGCCACATAATTTGAATTGATTTTTAAACTAATTTTTTTTGTTGCATAGTATTACTCAAATTATATATATATATATATAGAATATTGAAGCTCAATACATCTAAAGTTGAGAGAATAAAACCCATATACAAGTCTCAATCAATTCCAAAAAGCGAAAAAAGGTTAAGACAAATTATTGTATTAACCACAGATAAAAGTGGGCTTGTTTAACTTAAAGAGAAAATAATTTGGGATAATGCTTGGTATTGAGTATTGACCGGTTATTACAAAGATACTGATCCATTAACAAGTTGTTGGTATGTGATATATATATATATATATTTTTTCACTTTTTATTTTTATCTCATTGTATTTTTTTCAAAATGGACCACGTTCTAACACCTCATTAGTGAGATCAATATTTTGGATATTGACCGGTCGATACCCAAATATTATCCGATAACCGGTAAAGATGTAAAGATATAAAGTTATGGACCACCAAGCGTCAACGGTACTCAACAGTGATGCATTAAAGCAAAGCTAGCTGCACTACAATTGATTGGTCTACCAGCACAGTTTGGTGATACACTATGTTCATTAATGTAACAGGTTCAAGTTATCAGTGACATTTAAAAAAATGATATGGACTATTTCCATAAAAGCAGGGTATACTTAGAGTTACTCAATCAATTATTAATTATATATATATCAAAAATTATTTTAGGCATATATATATATATTTAAGAAAAACTATATCTACCTAATAAAATTTTAAAAAATAACATGTTTTTAATGAATCTAATTGATTGGGTTTACATTGATATTATAGTAAAAATATTATTATTATTTTTATTAAGTTCTTATTTATGATATTATAATAATAACTAAAACACGAGCACAATATAAAGAATCCAATTAATAAAAATAATAATCCTCTAATTTTAAATATTTAAATTTTAATAAAAATTCAAATATAGTTCTAAACCCTTAGACGAATCATATTATATATATATACACACGGTCTTTTTATTATCAGTTTGTCCTGACAATAAATATATCAAGACGAAGAATGTGAATGTAAATTATAGATTATAAAGAAGTTTTGACAAGTTCATACACTTTAAATCAAAGTATGTAAATCTAGTGGTCCACATGACGAATTGATAATAGAAAATTTGTGTATATAATATGACTAATTATTCTAAGCCTTTAATTTCAAACTATGAACAGATCTAATTATCCCATCTAATATGGCTAAGTGGTAAAAACGCTCATTCAATCTGATAATATATCAGATCCGAGTCGACGCCACATCTTATAGTATATATATATAAATAAAATAAATAAAAAACCTAACTAATTAAACAAAAAAAAAAAAAAAAGGTGCATACATAATTAATTAGTTAAGTGAAATTGATTATATATATATATATATATATAGTATCATACCATACTGTTTTCTCCATTGATCAAAAAATGGAAAGAGCAAAGCATCAATATTGTGGGAGATACTAGTAGTTGTTGCAGCAGCAGCTGGTTCATCATCATTAATGGTGGATATTAACGGAGCTTTAATTTTGCTTTGAGCTTGAGCCTTCTTGATCTCCCTTATATTTCCAAGCAACAGAGTTGGTGGTGGTCCACTGATTCCTTGTTTCCTCAACATCTCTCGAAGCCTCTCAGGCTTCACTACCAACCTCTTATACAAACTCACCAACACTTCAACAAACCCAATCAGCACTGCAAAAGAAACCAAAATTTTCACAATTCCAAACTGAAGATCAAGAACCTCCATGATCCAAACTTTGCGAAACTCGAACGTTTCGTTAATAATTATTAATTCTCTCTCTCTCTCTCTATGTGATTTATCTCTTTGGTTTGCTATTGTTCAAGGTGGCTTGCTATGAGTTTATTTAGAACGAGAATGTCACTAAAAGCGAGAAAAGAAAAGAAGAAGAAAAGAAGAGGATTTTGAAAAGTTGTTGGAGTACCACTTCAGAGCAAATTTGAAGGACATGTTTTGCTTTCCATAAAAGAAGAAAAGACCCAGAAAGATAAACATTTTCTCTGTGTTAGATATTATTATAGGGTCTTGTCAATGCGTGGGAGGTGGGTCCCACACTTTAAACGACTACACAAGAAAATAGGACCCGGCTACTATGCAGGGACTAAAAAGTCTCTGCATCATGCAAACAAAAATAATTTTTATATATTATATTAATTTTATTAATTATAAAAATAACAATAAAAATAAGATTAAAAAAAAATTATTTAATCTTGAAAAACAATATAGAAAAATAATGTTGTGAGTCAAATTGACCTTTTGGAATTTACAATTTGCAATTAATGTTAAAAGAAATGGGATTTCGTTTTCTAAATACACGTTGATAAACATATATCTGGTAAAAGTTCACACAACCCATTAGTATGACCTAAAATCATTTGAAAATAGCTATTGATTGATCTAGTTTATTAAATCGGATTGTTAATGAATCAACCTATTAAAACTCATTATATAATGGGTCAGTTTTTAATTCACCTTTAAAAAGTCATTAATTCGGTATAAACTATTAATATAAAGATTTATATATATATATATATATATGTTTATGAAATTTATTAAAAAAAGTATTTGTATTTATTGACTTGATAGTAAATAAATTTATTAAAGTTGTTGAATTTATAAAAAAATATCTTATAATTATATTTAGGATATATTTTAATAATTAATTAAAAAATAAATTAATCAAGCCCATTTTATAATGCAAAACATCATTAACATATTTTCAATTGAATTATCAAATTGCCAACAACCCACTTAATAAACAACAGTCATATTTTATCATATCGTTTAACAAGTAATTGACTACATCTATGACAAGGAAAATTATGTTAGATTAATAATCATTTATACAAGTAATTGACTACATCTATGACAAGGAAAATTATGTTAGATTAATAATAATTAAATGATAAATGACGGACTTGAAAAGCAAGCTTATCATCACAGTCCATTGAATTTTATTAATTTTAACAAAAAAATTGAAATAATAAAATATTTGAACTCGTGCTTCATGATGCCCAACAAATGTGTGGAAATTTTTATTTAAATAAAATTTTTAATGATCACCTTAATTATTAAATGATATCATAAACCTTTGTGTAAATTATGAATGGGTTAAGCTAAACCAATTTAAATTTATGATTTAATAATTTGATTTGAACGTCCCACCATTTATGTGTTCTTAATCCGATGGGATTATTGTGATTACAAGTGAAGAAATCTTTTTGACTAATGGGCTTCAGTGCTTGACTAATGTGAGTTTTGTCTAGTGAAATGGGATTATATGAGGAGTAAATTGAAGGAATTGTAAGATACGAGCAGACACCAAGAGGCGTTCATGAAGTGGTCTCTATTTTCTTTTTTATTGATATAATTCTATATATGTTTAATTAATTAATTATATATTTATAATAATGCTATATAATTTTAAAAAGTAGTCCGAAAAATCAAATGTGGAAATTGGTTGCATTATTTGCATACCAATACCCCCGCATGGCCTAGTGGACCAATGAGAGAACTCGAGATGAATTGTTAATTCAGACATCTTAGAGCATCTCCAATGGTAATGTGGTTTGCATTTGAAAAAATGGTGATATGTCAACATTATCAAGCAAATTACTTCATATGTGGTATGTAATTAAATTTGATAGACATCCAAATGAAGAAATGGTTTTCAATGCTTCACTTGTAAAATATATGTTTTTAAGGACGTGTCAGTTTATTATTGGTCTCCTTAAATATACTTTAGAATTATTGAATAAAATAAAGTAAAAGACAAGAGTTGTTGCTGACTAGGCCAACAAGATGGCCGTCCAACAGACCCATCTGAAATCAGAGTCATGTTGATAGCCTCTAAAAAAAAGTTGTCATCTCAACTTGAAGTTGTACTAGAGATGTTGCATTGGAGATGAATTTTTTAATAAAATGGATTTCCATCCTACGTGGTATCTAATTTTTTCACAACCCACGTTAGCATCGGAGATACTTTTATATTCAAATTTATCCTATGTATAATGTATGTTGTTTGCTTGCGGACCTTGTTGTTACACGTATCTAAAATTTACCGTAAATCCTTATATCTAAAGAAAGAGTGGGTTGTGGGGTTGTCTTTATAAAAAAAATATATATATATATATATATTAATAATAATAATAATAATTACATTTTCTTTCTTTCTTTCAATTATTACAAATTAAAAAAAAATAAATAAATAAAGAATATGACATTATTTGGACAGGCAAATTAATGGTTATACTGGGACATATTATTGGCTTAGATTGTACCGATACATTTCAAGATCCCGCAAGAAAAAATATTATGGTACTTGTATTTCTAGGTAGAAGAGGCTTTTTTATTTATTTATTTATTTATTTTTAACTACAACTATTATAATAGGACTGTAAGAAGAAAACTCTTCACACAAGCTTGTAAAATACATATGGTATAACTCGAACTTTTGACCACTAAGTGTGAAAGGTAAATACAATATCATCTCTGCTAAAAGGTGATATGCTCTATATAAAAGAGTATGTCAAGTATAAGTGTTTGTTTTCTAAATTTTGATATATTGAAAATTATTCCAAAAATCCATACGAAACACCATAAAGAACGTGAAAATACTAATGTTTTAGCAATTATCTACTATATATAATAAAAAAAATTAAAATGAAGTGTAGAAAATTATTTAGTGGATTGTTAATATATAGTATCACTCTAACAGCAAATTCAATTAATGAGCGGTTCAAATATCAGCAAATGTTTTGCTATTTTAGTGGTTCATCAATTTAAAACTACGATCCATTTAACACGTATGAAATTACACGCCAAAATACTAGCAATAATGTATCAGTTTGTTAGTTTGCCATTGTAATCATATTGTAAATCTAACCCCAAAGCTATTATACCAATGTCATATTTACAATAAGAATAATATCTTCAGAACGTAAAGAATAGATACTTTCGGTATATTATTTCTCAAATTTGTTTTGCTTTCTTTTTGCGCACATGTAATATATTAACAGATCATTTTGACAAAACACGTTTCATATAAACTAAAATTTTACGTTAAAAGAAAGAAAAATTTGTTTTGCTTTCTTTTTGTGCACATGTAATATATTAATAACAGGTTGATCATGTTAAAAATAATCATGGAAGTCTATTACAATCCATCATAAGTAAATTTATAACAATTTTATCAAGTTTCAAGAAAACTCCTAGATGCCAAATTTGTTATACTGTAACTGTAACCAGATTTACAAGAAAAAGGTATCTTAACATACCCATTTGAAGTTTTGAACCCATCACCTTGGTGTCTCCTTCCATCAATGATTCAAATTCCACACGATTATTAGCTCATAATCATGTTGACAAGAAGATCATGGAACTCCAAAACCTGCAATTCAAAAAGGTTGAAGATTATGATTTTCTGGTGTTGGCAAAACAGAGTAAAATTCATAGTCACAGAGACCAATTGAGATTGCAATCCCATCACACCTGTATAAAAATCAAACAATGCCAATCAATGTAGCTTAAAATTCATCATTCATATTTCAATCAAAGAGAGAATGCAGGTTCCATAGACATTACACAGAGACGCCATCAGCAACATAAAAATCAAAACTTGAAGTATAAATACTCAAAATTAGCAGCTAGTTGATTTTATTTTAGGTTCATTTACAGAGCTACAAAATACAAAACAGAGTGTCTCAATAGAGCACAAACATTTACCCATCAGAACTCACTAGATTAGCCATTGTTAGGGTTTTGTTGCCTCATATCGGGAAAAAAAAACATCGAAGCTCGACTGCGGTCGCTTAGCAGCCGTACCCAGATACGAAATGATACGACACGTCGTTTTGAGTTTGGGATCCATCTTCCTCCTTCATTCTCCATCGCTGCTGCACCGATTTTTCAGAGAGAGAGAGAGAGCAGAGACATTTCAGAGGACGAAACCAGATGATGACGTTTCTGGTCAAAGTCAAACCTTATCTTATGACGTGAGTGAGCACGTCACTGCATTTCCAGGTATTATTTGTTGACGTGCTCAACCACATGCCCACTTATTCGATCACGTGCCGACCACCTTGTTCAATAACCATGTGATGCCGTGTCCTGACACACGTCCATACATACGCGATGACGTGGCCGGACACACGTCAGTACTTAATCGTTATTATGTGATGACGTGTTCAGACACGTCAACATGTATCGAATAACGTGACAAGGCATGTCAGTACTTATTAGTTATTAATTGGTAAAGCGGAATATCCATTTTATCCTTCATCTTTTAGTATTTTACCGCTGAAGGCTATGGGAATATCTCGTAATTTTGGGACTTTAATGAATTTCATTCAAATTCTGTCCTCTGATTTTATTTTTATTTTTATTTTTTAAATTTTTATTTTTTTTTAATCTCATACACATTTTAATTTGACTTATAAACTAAAAACTGCTCTTAATAGCCATCCTCGTTTTTTTTAGTTTTTATTAAATTCAAGATAATATATATTTTTTATTTTGATAATTAGGATGATTTAAAAAAAAAAAAAAAACTAATGAATTAAGACTGAAATTGGGTCACATATTATATATGTTATGTATTATTTTTTAATTAGTGTTTTACATAATCATTAAAGAAAATAAAAATGATCATTTGCTGCAAACAATATTCTAAAAAAAAAAAAAAAGAATTTATCTAGGAGAGATAATTGAAAATGGGAAAAAAAAAAAAAAAAAAAAAGTCTTCTTTATATATAAACAGACTTTTTTCATAGTTTTTAAAACACTTATATAATTATTAGTTGTCAAGAATAGGGCTGTACTATAGTCGCAACATCACAGACAGAGCTATATATTCACTGGCCCAGAGCCGAGTGAAGAACAAACCTGGAATGTGGGAGTCTATGAAAGATCAGTATGATGAAGAAGGGCTTAAGAGTCTGAATATAAGCCGGTGCACGGTACTGACCCTCCTGCTGTTCAGGCATTATGTGATACATTTCCTGAACTTCACTCTTGCTCTGAGTGGATGTCTGAATTTAACATCTGTGCATTGTGTTTGTGCCATCCAATCACATCGCACAGCTACCTAAATTCCTCACCCAGCTCATTGAAAGGTTCTTTGATACCAGTTCAAGTTGTTTGTTTGAGGACCCCAGATAAAAGGAGAGTATTCTTCCTTTATACAACATGGGGTTTTCATCCTTAAATATAGCTTTCTCTTCACATTTTTCAATACAACCTTAGCAACACCTACCCGACACGACACAAACAGATCAAAAGAATGTTTAACAAATTCTATTCATAAATTAACTTATGGTACTTATAAATTTTTCCACGGAACAGTTTACGTAAGCATAATCAAAATAGTTCAATGAAACTATAGATGTGGTCAGGTAAAAATAATTAAATCTTGGTGAATTTCTAAAGAGGTTTTACAAATCAGAATTCAGAATCAAGAGAAGTCAGTGTCACCCTCTACAAACATTATTTCAAGACTAAATTGATGTGCCTTATAATACATCAAATCAATTCACCAGCTTGTTAACTAACAAAAAGAAGACATTGCAAAGTGTCAAAGCAACAATCTTTATTCAAACAGCATCACAGATTGGTTCTACTTGTACAACCAAAATGGCAAACTCAGGAATATGCATTACAAGTAGTCCAAAAACAATGCATAATACTAGCTCAGAACCCTATCAACACAAACAGATAATTGAAATTCTTTGACATGTAAAGCAAAAGCTCAAATTTTCTATAATAATTCAAGAATTAACCCTAAATCCTATGGACAATAACAAATGATTCAAATTACTTGAATTGTTAAATAATTTACACTGTCGAAAGAAGAATTTCACAATGCAAAAAAGAAAAGAAAAAAGGTACTATACAGAGAAACAAGATTCAAACCCAAGTCATTGGTAATGGTGGTATTGTGTTGAGCTAAGGAATTGGCCACAATACCATCCACATCCTCCAAACGAACCCCAATAAAGAGAGGATTGGCTGGAGTGTCATCAACAGAATTATATAGCTTGACATTTGGACCATTAATTTTTGCATTTTCCCAAACATTTGCAGCCAGCATGAACAACATCAACATCAACCGGTCCTGATTTCTTGCACTTGCCACACGTGCAAACTTGCATTCTCTTTGTATCACCATTGCAATTTGCAACTAGTAGCAGTTTCTTCCTTATGTGAGCTTCGACCTTGGAAAACATTAATGTTTTCCCCACTTAGTAGTCTCCAGCCCGGGCTCCTCCTCTTCAGATTTGTGTTCGCTGTCAATGGATTCCAATGATGATTTGAGATTTGAGCATGGCCTTTTCTTGCTTCCTTTTTCTCTTCAATTCCTTCTCCTCAGGCGGTCATGCCAGAAGAAGGAAAACAAAAAATACTTACCATCCATATCCTAAGAATCTAGTATATTTTGCAGAACATGCAGAAGCAAGAATCAAATAAGAATAATCAAATAAAATAGCAGCAACGGAGTATGCAGAATGCACTCCTTGAAGGAGCAAAGCTTCTTGAGTTGATTCCCTATCTGAATTGCGAACCAATTCGAATTCAAGCTCCGTTGACACTCGCTCCATGTACATCTGGGCCAGCTTCATGGAAGCTTGCTTTATCTGCATGATATTAAGAATGGATTGAAACTTCACTCACCCTAACTACAGTTTAACGCAGAATAATGTGAAGCTTAATTAGAAGAGTTTTCAGTAAAAATAATTACAAGCAGTCACATAAAGAACGAAGTACTATTTCTGATAAATCACTTATTACAAAACTAAGATTTCAATTTTAAAGAAAAAAAATATATATATATATATATATAATTCCTTTCATTATCAAACCCCTAGGAGTAGAAGAGTCTTAAAAAATAATTCCTTTCATTATCAAACCCCTAGGAGTAGAAGAGTCTTAAAAAGACGTACCTTACTCACAATTCCTGAATCAAGCATCCAATCAACTGGAATCCAAAGGACCCAGCCAGCTGCAAAAGAAAGAGCAATTAAAGACATCATTGTTCATAGCCTCTAAGTTTCATGCTGACCCTAGCTTATTGTTATGATGAGGAATTTTGACAATTGAGTTTCATGCTTTGTATTTTTTTCATTAATTACTATTATGATTGGACTTTTTGAGGTAGAGGTACCACCGCCGCTGCATCCTCCTCCTCCGCAGCCGCAGTGCAATTATCATTTATTGTTTGCCCGATCATTGCCACTTGGCTACAGTTTGAATACGAAGCCATAATGTTCTTATTAGACTATACCTGTTAACCATTCTTTTTCACAGGGTTTCCATTATAATAGGGCTGCTGAGACAGACAATACATGTCCGGCTCTATCAATCGGTAGAAAACTCTCCACACATCTTTGTAAAATGTGTACGATGAGATTCTAACCCCTGACTACAATGTGTGGAATGGAGGTGCACTGCCATCTCTACTGAGAGTCAAGTGATGTGCAAAGAAAAAAAAGTTGTAGTGAGAAATGTTGTAAACAATTTATAATTACTCAAATCTAAAATTAAATTAAACCATTGTTGTTTAACCGCACTTAGAGTGTGAGCTACAATTAATGAGTGTAAGGAGATATTTAATTCATAACTTTACCGATCATATTTCTTAACATATACGTGTAATAACAATTTCAATGAAATTGAGCTAACGTGCGGTGTGATCCATAAGGTAATTTCAATATTTTATGTTTGGACATGGTTAAAGTATTAAAACATAATTAAATTATTATACCCCAATAATTGTCCATAATTGTCTATATCATATCATATTTACGTTAATTTGATCAAATTGTTCATACGTTTTGGTTAAAGTGTTAAAACATAATTAAATTATTATACCCCGATAATTGTCCATAATTGTCTATATCATATCATAATTACGTTAATTTGATCAAATTGTTCACACGTTTTAATACAAGTTTTTAAGATGAACAATTTGGTACCATGCTATCACACTATATTTTGTTAACTCCACTTTCAAGCAGGCGTGTTAAATAAGATAACTATTTACATAATACTTGTGACATTAATCAATAGAAAATCATCACCTATTTTCAAATGGGCCAAACAACCGCTGTTGAGTTCAATACAAATAACACGAAATGAGTTTTTTGTTTTTCTTTTAAAGATGGGGGAGTGTGGGACTGGTGTTGGTAAGGAAAAGGAAGGAGAAAATTTATACTTTTCTACCTTAATTCTATTATAGATATTTTAGGTTATCTGTTAATATTTTAATTGGTTATAAACAAGATGGTTAATCCACGCTAATGATCTTTTAGTTAATGTTTTCATAAGTTAACATAAATAATACTTATCATCGCAAATGATTGGAGTTTATGTAACAACTAAATTTGTTTCAGGCTCTCAATTAAACTCGCTCCCGTTGGTAACATATTCAACTATAGGAATATTTTTGCAAATTATAGTTTTGTAATCAAATTGTAAATTTAACCCCAAAGCTTTTATACGAATGTCATATTTACAATAAGAATAATAAATTAAGTCTTCAGAATTCTTGATTATCATAGACTTGTTTCACAAAAACATAAAGGTAAAAAAGACTCCATAATTTGATAAGACAAGATTTGTTTTTCTCTAAAGATATACGGTTTGGATAATTCCTGCTTTGTAGTTTAAAGAATTACAACCATCACTGTTATAACTAGTTATTGGAATACTTTAAGAGTACTGGTAAAATACTGACTAAAAAAATTAAAATGTGATGTTTAGTCTACTTGAAATAAGATGTTAGTTCTACTGTTAACAGAGGCGTAGCTTAATTGCTAGATGGACGAGTTTGAGATTTGGACAAATGACTCACAGGTCAGTGGCTCAAATTCTACCAATAGCGAAAACTTTCAAAGAGATATCTGGTCCCTAAAAAGAAATTAAAATTTAGAGGAAAATGAGAGGAAATACTTTCTTCAGATTGATTCATAAGAGAAATATATATATATATATATATATATATATATGGTGGTATCTACATTCACTAAGCCGACTCTAACAGAATCTCCTGAAATTCAGGGATCAATACTGATGTAGTAGAATCCTACGCTACCCGAATTATCAAGAATAACCACCTTTGTTGACGTAGCTAACGGACTAAGATTTAGAGTTGTTACTTGGATTGATCACCGGACTCTGCTCTTGTGTAGGTCATTGATATGGAGTGCTATGTGTTTGATAAAAGGCATGAGTAACATGAGCTTGCTGTTGTGCACTTATACTAACAGTCCCGAATTAATAGTTATCGTAAAAAGATAAAAAACAAAAAACAAAAAAAAAATGTTTCTTTTTGGTATCCAGGGTCCCGGACTTCGTCCATCCGCCTATCCTCCCCAATTGCGTGATACACCCATAACCAATTTGTTGGTTCTTACGGTCTATTTATTGGTTGTTATGAAGTAGGATGGATAGGAAACCCCAGCTCACACCCCTCACCATGCAAAGATGCAAGCGGGTAAATCAGAAGTCGTCTTTGCCTGGATAGGATTCGAACCGTTAACATGGGAGTAACCTGTGCCCCATGCTCGTCATTCCACCAACTGAGCTAGAGTTATGATAGCTGGCCACTGTGTAATTGCCAAGAGTAAAACCAAGGACTTAAGATTTTCATTCCAAGCCTTGGACCACCAAGGCAACCACCTCGTGGTTCAAAAAAAAAAACCAAATAAATATATAAAAGATCTGTTAAATTGAATGCAATAATTAATGTTTTTAAGGTGTTACCATTAATATTTGATTAAAAACTATTATTTTAATTTTTTGTATATTATGATTAATATATTTTTAAAATTTACCATTAATTCCATAAATAAAAAAAAAAAAAACGGATTACCATTGATTTGGTATTACATTTGATATTTTAATTTGTTTTGAAAAACATTATTTATTACCATTTATAAGAATAATTAAAATTTAAAAAAATTAATTTTGGAAAAAATTATAGTGTATTTAATGCAAATTTAATAAATTTTTAAAAACACAATAAAAAGGTATTTAAATATATATAAAAATATATACGGTCTTTCTATTGTTAGTTCGTCATGACAATAAATATATCAGGACGAAGAATGTAGACCATATATGTAAATCTAGTAGTCAACTTTCATTGTCATGATATATTTATTGTCAGAACGAACTGATAATAGAAAATCTGTAAATATATATATATATATATATATATTATATGGTGAGACTTAAATCTCTCACATCATTGTGAAACAACGAAGTAAAAAGGTTTAAAGTAAAGAAAGAAAAAATTATAATTTTTTTTTGGTTAAACTTCCTTAAAAAGGGTAAATTGCAGTAAAGTATCCTAATATTTGATAAAAGTGCAATGAGATTGCACTTTTATCAAAATTATAAGATAGTACCCATGACTAACCCTTTGACCGTTAGAATTAACAGTTGACCTATCAAATAATAGGAAATGTCTAAATGACCCCTAACTGCAGTAAAAAAAATTCTGTGACCGTGGAAAAATGCCACGCCATTAATATTTTTTTAAAATAAAACAAATTTATTTTGAAAAAAAAAAAAACCGGTATCTCCACGGTGGAGGAGATCTGGATATATCTAATGGAGGAAAAAAAAAAAAAAACAAACAAACAAAAAAATGTTGATGATGGTTTGGAAGAAGAAAATAAACGGAGATCTAGAAAAGTTCTCTAATTGATGATTATGAGTGAGAAGAAAATTGAAGAAGAAGAAAATGCCCAGAATTGGAAAAGGGAAAAAACATATATATATATATATATATATATATATAGATGATGATTAAAGAAGTGATCTGCATACATTCCCTAAATCTCCTAAAAATTTCTAATGTTTTCCTTTAATTCAATTTCTTTAATTGGAATTGATGGAATAAGAAAATTTGATGATTTTTTTTTTTTTAATTGGGAAATGGTGGTGAAAGGACCATTTTTCCCTTGCACCATTATGTCTAATGGTGGTCAAAGTGGTCAAGGGTATCTTTTTGTAATTAAAACATAACTTCGATCCGGTAGTAGTATGGGTAAACATGAGGTATGTAATTGCATTTTATCCTAAAGAAAATCAGACGGATACGGATACAGTGATCTTTTTTTTTTTTTGTTGATAGAATACTGTTAGACTTAGAAAACCTTAAATACCTTTCAAAAAAAAAAAAAAAAACTATAACCCTAAATAATATATATACAGTATATGTGATAAATAAAATTCTATATATTTTTCTCTCTCTATCGCCGGAAAATCTCCTATCCATCATCACAAGGCTCAACTGCTCCATTCCTTTTCTGCTTTCGTGGTGATGACTGGGATACTAGCGTTACCAGAGGGTTGCATAGCCGCTGTCATCGCCTTCACCACCCCTCGCGACGCTTGCCGCTTGGCTTGTGTGTCAACGGCCTTCAGATCCGCCGCCAATTCCGACGTCGTCTGGAACCGCTTCCTTCGTCCTGAATACTTGTCCAAGATCTCGGACCCTGTATCCGTCTCCAGTTTGCCGAAGAAGGAGCTCTACCTCCGCACCTGTCACAATCTCATTCAGAATGGAAAATTGGTAATTTCAAAGTTTTAGGGTTTTGTGTTTGTATGTTATATGATTGATATATTTTTTTTCTGAAAGGTTTACGTCATTGATATTTGATTCATGGTGTGATCGGAATTTCGGATTCCTCATTTCGTATTTGTAAATTGATTGAGGGTTGTTTGTTTTCGTTTTTTTTTTTTTTTTTGTGGTACGAATTTCTGATCATTTAATTCTCTTACTGAACAGTGTTTTTGGATTGACCTCCCAAGTGGGAAGAAATATTACATGATATCACCTAAGGAACTCTATATTCAGGATATTGAAGATATTGAATATGATAATGTTGTTGCAGTATTAGTTTCACTACATACCCTTTGGCAGGTACATTTCCTCCCTAATTCTTTGTTATTCTTATTGTAGTAATTTTTTTTTTTTTTTCTAATATTGATGGCCTACGCATTTTTAAAAAGCTTCCCCAAGGTCGTCGGGCACGAGTCAGAAGATTTTGAAATTCGTGGCAAGATTAGTTCTTCACTTTTATCCCCGATGACAACCTACAGAGCTTACCTTATGTTTTCCATAAATGTGCACATCAAAGATGTTACATCTTACATAATATATATAGTCCGATAAAAGTCTTTGCTGAACTTGCTGGGAGTAATAATGGCCAAAGAAAACCGTTTATTTTCATCGGGAGTATCAAGACGGAGACGATAATGGCTTCCTCTCAAAAAAGTGGGTAGGGTTGTTTGAAAATGAATTCGGTTAGAGATATGGGTGGTTGGAAAGTGAATTGGGTGAACCCAAAAAGGAGTAAATAAATAACTAGAAGGAGGTTTGAGGTTTAGTTAGGTTGGTTTTTCTATAAAAGCTTGTGTGCAAATTAATTTTATTTATATGTTAGCATATTTTGCTTTAAGAAAAAGAAAAAAAAAAAAAGAAAGATTATCGTTATTATTAAGCCTCTTTTGATTGTAATGCTTTGCCACAGACGGTTTAAATACTGTCTTAATAATATATTTTATATTAGTATACCCCCGGAAGAACTTGCAACATTGTTCTGAAATCACAAAAAAAAAAAAAAAAAAAAAAAAGATTCAAAACAATGATTTCAACCAATACAGTTCATTAATGTCTAGAGTATAGACCCCAAAAAGTAAATTAGTAAATTGAAAAGCTAAAACTCATCAAATGGGGTTCCATGGTTAATTCAATCAATATATAAATTTATATCTAAAAAAAATCAATTAACAGCTACATGAGAAAATCATTGTAGAAACCAAAAATTCATAGAATTCAATTAGAAAACAGGATACCAACATAAACATCCATTGAATTCCATTATTAACTGCCTTGGCAAGCATGGTTTTGCCGGTTCCAGGAGAGCCATAGCCCATAGAGTAGAACACCTCGCGGAGGATCTATCCCAATTTGCTTGTACAACCCATGGTGAGTCAGTGGTAACTCCACCGCCTCACGAATTTCCTGTTTCAGAATATTACATCCTCCAATATCCTAATACAAAGTTTGGTTCAAACAATCAGATATACAAAAGCAACACAGAAGCACTAAAAAGCCAATCTTTTTCTCTTGAACATGTTCTTCTATAATCTAATAATATAATAAAATAAAATAAAAAATTGGTTAAACCAGCTTGGTATCACATTCAAGTCATAAAACATTTGAATAAATGCGTCCAAAGTATTCCCTCGTCAGTTTGAAAGGAAGATTGTTCTAATGGGGACATAGTACAAAATATTACATTTTATTTATAAAAAAAAAAAAAAAAATGTTTGAAGGAACATTGTAGAGTATTGAGCCATGACCCATAACCATTTGTCCAAATAATTATCAACATTTCACCTAACCTAAAAATTTACGTTTAAAAGAAAGAAAATTTTGTTTTTCTTTCTTTTTGTGCACATGTAATATATTTATAACGGGTTGATCATATTAAAAATAAACATGGAATTCTATTACAATCCGTCGAAAGTAAATTTATATATGTTTTATCAAACTTCAAGAAAACTCCTAGATGCCAAATTTGTTATACTGTAACTGTTACCAGATTTACAAGAAAAAGGTAACTTAACATACACATTGGAAGTTTTGAACCCATCACCTTGGTGTCTCCTTCCATCAATTCCACACGATTATTAGCTTATAATCATGTTGACAAGAAGATCATGAAACTCCAAAACCTGCAATTCAAAAAAGTTGAAGATTATGATTTTCTGGTGTTGGCAAAACAGAGTAAAATTCATAGTCACAGACACCGATTGAGATTGCAAACCTGTTCTATGCTATCTAACCACATGAGATTGCAATCCCATCACACCCGTATAAAAATCAAACAATGCCAATCAATGTAACTTAAAATTCATCATTCATATTTCAATCACTGAGAGAATGCAGGTTCCATAGACATTACACAGAGACGCCATCAGCAACAAAGAAACCAACAACAAAAAAAATCAAAACTTTAAGTCTAAATACTCATAATTAGCAGCTAGTTGATTCTATTTTAGGTTCATTTACAGAGCTACAAAATACAAAACAGAGTGTCTCCATAGAGCATAAAAAGACAAACATTTACCCATCAGAACTCACTCGATTAGCCATTGTTAGGGTTTTGTTGCCTGCCTCTCATATCGGAAAAAAAAAAAAACATTGAAGATCGGTTAGCAGCCGAACCCAGATAGAGAATGATACGACACGTCGTTTTGAGTTTGGGATCCATCTTCCTTCTTCATTCTTCATCGCTGCACCAATTTTTCACAGAGAGAGAGAGAGAGAGAGAGAGTTGAGAGAAAACAGATACATTTCAGAGGACGAAACCAGATGATGACGTGTCCGGTCAAAATCAAACCTTTTTTTCATGGCGTTTGTGGGCACGTCACTATATTTTCAGGTACGATATGTTGACGTGCGCAGCCACGTGTTCATTTATTCAATCACGTGCCGATCATCTTGTTCAATAATAACCATGTGATGGTGTGTCCAGGCACGTCTCCACATACGTGATGACGTAGCCGGACACGTCAGTACTTATTCGTTATTAGGTGATGACGTTCTCGGACACGTATCGGACGACTTGACCAGACACGTCAGTGCTTATTAATTAATAAAGCAGAATATCCATTTTATCCTTCATCTTTTCGTATTTTACGGCTGAGGGTTTTGGGATTTAGGATTATAAGAAAGTAATTAAATTACAGAGTAACATGAGATTTTTTAGACTACACACGTTTAACCTTATAGATAAGCATACTGGTCTTCTTATAAACTTAATCACATAATTGAAATATTAACAAGATCACTAATTATGTTTATGTAAAACAGGTTTAGGCCCTATATCGTTTAACTTACCAGTATGTACTATTATGTATTTTTGGTATATAACTGAGAGACGTTTGCACTCGTTTATAGTTTATACCTTAGAACAAATATTATTTAAAGGGATAATTTGACAAGAAAATGGTATAAATATATTGCTAGGTTTTTATCATTATAGTTATAGAGCGTTAAAAACGAGACTCCTAAATTTAAAACTATATGGCTATTCACGTACGTTTAAACTTTTGGTTAATTACCCAAATAATGCATTGACAGATGCCTTTATTAAATATTGATTAAGAATACTTGTTCATCATTCGTTTAATTGAACACATAATGTATGTTTAAATGCTCACGTTTAGGGTAAATATCACCCATGCACGCAATCGTAATTCTTTCATTTTACCCATCATGATCTTGGACATGAACATGATATCATAATTAGTTAACAACATTACAGTCCAACATTTTGTTAATTTAAATGCTATTTGGACATGAACATTCGCTTTATGTCCATGTTGTTGTGCGAACTTAAATTAATGTTCAAGTGGATTTTATCTTAAGGCAATATTCATAATAATGGCATGTAGATAGAGGAAAGGATGGGTTAAGTTCTAAATGTGCTAACTGAAATGATATTTGTTCTATTATATTTCAAAAGGGTGCGGATATTAATTGCCCATAAATATTATAAATACAATCATATTTATAAGTATATTTATGTCTAAAATTTAAAATTAAATCATTACTATAAACACTCATTTTAATATCAATATTACCCTTATTTAAATGAGTTCATTCATTTTAATATAATTTATTTATAAACCCGTATAAGTTATTAATACACACAATTTCATAAATGATAAATTCTTAAATTCTTCAGATTCGAAAACACAGTACAGTCATAGGAAAACATGTAATACGAAAAAAGTACTAAAACCCTCCATGAGAAGTACAAAACTTAAGGTTAGGACTTTTAAGTAGTTCGTCCTAATTATTTAATGATATGTAATAACATCAAAATGATGCCCAAACCTACTTTTGAATCTTCTTCACCAAGAGATTGACTCCATCTTTCGGCTCAATAGTCAACCGGCGAGTAGGGGAGTGAACGTATTTCGGAGAGATGGACAAAGAGAAGTTGGACACAATGAGAGACAACAGTATCTTGAGTTCAATCATGGCCAAGTGTTGTCCAACACAAACCCTAGGACCCATCCCAAATGGCATGTATACATAGGGAAGCTTGCAAGAGCTTGAAATCCCATTTGCAAATCTTTCCGGATTGAATTCGTAGGCATCTTGTCCCCAAATTTCTGGGTTTGTATGCATAAATAACACCATTGTCCTAATGGTCACATCTTTTGGAATGTTGATATCTTGAAATTTCATGTCTTTATAGGTTTGCCTTGACAGCTCAGATGCTGGGGGATATAAACGCAAAGTTTCTTGAATTACCATCGTTAACTGAAATAACAAAAGAAATTGAGAGAACTATTTTCAATGGGAGAAAAAAAAAGTACTTGGAGCTTTTATTGATGGAAAAACACTTAATAATTCATACCAGTTTCATTTTTTTAAGCATTTCATAATCTGGAGTTCGATCTCCGCAAATTTCAACAACTTCTGCTCGAACACGATCTTGCCATTCTTGATTAGAAGCCAAAAGCATTAAGCACCAAGTAGCTGAAATTGCTAGAGCTTCAAAGGCAGCCACATATATATTCTTGCAATTATCAACTATGAATTGGCGAGTTTCTTCTTGGTTGAATTTACTGCTTTCAGCTCCTTCAATAATCATTTGCAATAAGTCCTTCTCATGAGCTGCCTTCTGCTTCCTCTCCTTAACTACTTCTAGAATCAAATTTCGAATCTCCTTTTGTAATTTCCATGCTCTTCTGTTACTCTTTGTGGGAAGATACCTATAAATTTGAAATGAAATTAAAATTTATAATTTTCAATATCAGAGAATATATCTAATAAGTGACGAAACCACTCGAAGGCCTGAACGGGCCATGACCTCTGACCCAAATCTTTTTAAGAGTCTATAATTTTGAAATGAAATGAATTTTAAAATTTCCAAAATCAGAGAATATATCTGATAAGTGGCCTGGAGGGGCCTGGCCCCGAATAAGATTTCCTGCCATGGTCCTCTGATCTCCCTAAATTCAAGGAAGCTGGTTTCGCCTCTATTGACGGCTAATAAGAATAATAATAATAATATATGTATGTATGCATGCAATAATATTTAATTAAACAAAAATTTCTTCTCGACAGTTTTTAATACTTTTTAAATAATTTTATTTTCTTCCAAATATAGATAATTCTCTGGTGTAAAAAAATAAGAAGATGAAAGAAAGCACTTCACCTCATGCCTGGAATTCCCAATAATTCAGCTATCTTGCCCATAAGTTCCTGAAGAGCTGTTAGTTTCAGGAAAATCTCTTCCCCTTTAGAGTAATTGCTTCCAAAACAGGCTCTTGAGATCACATCTCCAGAGAAACTTCTCATGTCATCATCAATTTTGATGTCTGCAATTCCACCCTGTTTCTCAACTCTGCTTTTCAATGATTTTAATATAACCATTGCTGATTCGGTAATCAGATTAATCATACCCTACAAGATCAATTAATTCAAAGAAAATATTCTTGTTAGTAAAAGTTGTATATAATAAAGTACATAATTTTACACTATAATACTAATAGTTTCTAAAATTAATATTGATTTTGATCGAATATGATTACAATTTTTTTTATATACACCACATGCGGGTATGTTGTTGGAAGATGGTGAATATGATTACATCGTAACGTTTTAAATACTTATATAAAAATATACGTCATCAAACTTTTAAATGTGAAATTGAACTATAGAGCATGTGCTTACGTAGCCTTCCCTCATAAAAACTTTAAAATTTCCTTAAAAAAATTATACTAAATTTTAAACCCTTTACACTTTGGCCTCCCTAAATTTTTTCATTTTTTTATAATGGCTCTTCAAACTTGAATTTTTGATTCTATCCTTGCTAACATATAGATCTGGTAATGAGTCATGTTATGAAGAATTCGGGTTGTGTTCAAATCGTCACACCCGAACACGACCCGATAGCTTAATGAGTTTAAATACACAAACCCTAAATCATTTGTTAAATAAATTGGTAACCCGATCTAACCCGTTGTTGTAGGTTTAAATTAATGGGGATGTGGAATTTACTGGGAATTGGCTATAACTAATTTTAAGAAAGCGGAAGAACACTACTTTTAGAGTTTGGATTAGAATATAAAGATATAATTAATTGATAGTTTTATACTTTTTAATTTAGAAATTGAAAAAAAAAAATTAAGGATTTTTTTCTCTTTCAGTAAAACGGATATTTAGGTTTTTTTCCTCTTTCAAAAAAAAAAAAAGAAAAAGAAAAAATTAAAAGTTTTTAAAATTAATTATTTAAATATATCCCAACCATAATTATAGAGATATTTTTTTTTTATAAATTCCATAACTTGATTATTAAAATTTATTTACTATTGATTCATTAAATACAAAAAAAATATAAATAGATTTCAAAAAAAAAAAATCTTTATATAAACGGGCTATTAACGAATTAACGGTTTTTTAAAGGTGAATCCAAAACCAACCCATTATATTTCGTATTTTAATGGATTGACCCATTAACAACCCGATCCGATAAATTATACCCATCAACCGTTATTATCAAATGGGTTTGGATCGTGTGAAATTTTACCATGTCTACTAACAGGATATCTATAAATTAATGAAATCGTACCTTAACTTTGGCCATGTACAACTCAGGAGCAATAGTCTTGTTCTGATGTGCCCAAACAGTCCCATTTGTAGTTAAAATGCCTCTGCCAAGAAAAGGACCAAGCTCATTTTGTAGATATGATGGTTTTCCCAAGTCTAATGACGTGCATGTCACAATCTCTCTCACCATCTCAGGTTTTGAAACATGTAATATTTGTTTGTTTCCAAGAGAAAACGAAAACACTTCACCTGTTTTTTGAAACAACAAAAAATATATTAATTAAAAACGATGGCAAAAGTTTTGAAAAAAAATTTTAACGGTTAAATTTTATTTAAAGAGTCCAAAAAAGCCACGGAGAAAAAAAAAAAAAAAAAAAAACACAAATATTGACAATTTAAATGGAATTTGACTTTACACTAATACATGATAAACAAATATCGACAAACATACTTTACACGACTTGTTTGTAAAAAGATTGTCTAACATGAAGGAGCAGCCAAAAATTCAAGTTTTGGGATTGTTATGCAAAATTAAAAATAAATAAATAATTAGGGGGAGCTAAAGTGAAAAAGGTTCAAGATTTATAATCATTTTGTAATTTTTTTTAAACAGATCTTAAAAGAATGAAAAGAGATTTTAAAGCTTTTATGATCCGGCCCTGGTAACATTCCAGGCCCACCAAGTAAGCTCCATGCAATCACCCTTCATCGTTAACTCAAAACGCGTATATTTAGTTAGAGGAGAAATGCTTATATGTAAGTTTTGGACTTCAGTAGCTGGTCATGTGAGATGTGACAAGTTGCATGCTTAAGGATTTCATGCTTTTGACGTTATTAAAAAAAAAAAAAAAAAATCACATCATGTATGAATTAGATCTGACCATAGTTCAGGTTTCAGACTGAACCAGAACCAGAACTGAAATCGGGGTGGTCCGGTTCCGACCAGTTTGGTTCCTCTTTTAAATTTTTTTAAAATAATTATTAAAAAAATTAAAAAACATAATAAATTTGAAAAAAAATGTTAGAAATATAAATATAAATTTTGTTAGAAATAAATTTGAAAATTTTGTTGGAAATAAATTTGAAAAAAATGTTGAAAATGAATTTCAATTGAGTAAAAAAAAAATGTAATTGCGATTTAAATATTTAAGTGCAATAAAAAAAAATATTGATTAATTAAGAGAGAATTGAGTAATTGAGAATTTGAGAGAGTTTGGAGATTTGAGAGAGAATTGGAGTGGGGAGAGAAATAAAATGGGAGAGGGTATTTTATAGGGAATTAGGAAAAGGGAGAATTATATATATATTTAATGCATGAACCGGTGGTTCTAAACCGGCGGTTGAGAACCGCCGGTTCAATTCGATACAGATTGACATAGTTTTAGCTCAACATAATCAATTAAACGAGCCATAAAATTCGGATTGCGTACCATATTGTTTTCGACATTCCTCGTTATAGGGAAAGATAGCAGCAGCAACATTGTGGTAGGTGATGGTGGGTTGATGTTGAGAGTTCCGGTAAGCTTTCTTCATGTCCATGATGTTCCCAAGCAACCAGCTGGTTGGCAGCGGTCCGACGATGCCTTGTTTCCTCAACATTCCCCGAATCCTCTCCGGCTTCGCCACCAGTTTCATGTACAAACTTATCAACAACCAAAGAAAACCAATCACTGCCACAGAAACCAAAACTTTCACACACTCAAACCGAAGAAACTCCATTGCTAGCTAGCCAACCTCCCTTTTCTCTCCTGTGAATGATTTAGTATGACAGGTATATATATATAGTCCTTATATTATCAGGACGAACCGAAAATAAAATATTATATATATATATAAATATAATGACGAATAAAATATAATTTTTGTCATGTGTACGTCCTGCATAAAAGATAATGATTGTGTACTAACTGGTAAGTACATAAGGTATTGACAACACTAATGAGAATTGAAATTGACCCATAATCTATTTAAAAAAAATATGAAAAGATAAATATTAAAAATGAAAGAGAAAAATACCACATATCAACATTGGTGGATCAGTATCTTTAATACCGATCGCATTATCCAAGTATTTTCCCTGTATAAACCAGCGTGAAATCTCGAATGTATTCTTTCATGCAATAAATAAAATATTTGACCTTGTGCTTCACGATCGATATGAAGGCCAACAAAGTGTGTGGAAATTGGTTGCACACGTATCGATGACTGACAAATCCCCTGAATTGAATCGAAGTAATAAAATAAATGAATTTGTATGTCTGTCACAATGGCCATTAAATCCCGCTAGAATCTAGATTGCGGTAATAAATATAAGAGGTTGTGCTTCGCGAGAGCGAAGTGTTGAAATTTTCATATGCTTGTAAATATCCATTTTCGTGAAAATACCGGGATCCGAATTTTTGGAAATTTCGATGGAAATTATCACAGATATCTTGAAAATTTGAAGATATTTAAAGATATTTTTTTATCAATCCTTTTAAAATATAAAAATTATAAGAATATCTCGATTAAAATATTGATATTTTCTTCATTGATTGCATCTAATCCGAAGGATAATGACCCATTGACCACTGTTCAAGGAGAGGAAAGAAGCTGCATAGACTTCCATTTTTTTTTTCTTTTTCTTTTTTTTTACTTTTTTGGGTTCCTGAATATGTATGTATATATCCTTAAATATATATATATATATATATATATATATTTATATATTTGTTTTTTTTTTTTAAGTATTACATAAATACGGGTTTTTTTTTTAAGAGAGGGAAAAGATATGAACCCATAACCTTGTGGTGTAGGTATGAGGGGTATGCCACCGGACCAACCTCATCTCGTGTATATATTTGAATCAAATATACAATAGAAATTAATGGGTCATTTGTTTTTTCTACTTAAAACTTAATGGGTCTTACTTGAACTCATTAAGTTGTTTTGTTTGTTTTTTAAAGTGGTCAAATTACTTTAAAATATATAAATAAATAAAAATTTAAAAAATAAAGTAAGAAATCCCGACTTTTAACTTAATTCTAAATCACTGGATTACAATTAAAATATTTTCTTCTAAGGGACTATTTGATTTTTCCGCTTAATACTTAATGACACTTAATGTGTTCCATTAAGTTATTTTGTTTGATTTTTTAAGTGACAAAAGCATTTAAATATCTCTGAAAATCACTTGTTTATAAAAGTAAATTTTTTTCAAGTTTCACTTAATAAAAAACCACCAGAGTTTATATCAATTAATTACTTCCAAAATTATCTTCACAAATCTAACTTATTTCCTATTTTGTCTTCTCTTACAAACCTAACCGTTTTTGTTGACACTACAACCTTACCATAGTAATATTTCCGATTAACTTCAAATTCAAATCTCCAATATATATATATATATATATATATATTACATTATTTGTTTTATGAATACAATATACATGAAGGTGTGTTAGTTAACTCAAATTAAATTCTCTAATATATCTGTTTATAAATTACATTATCTGTTAATAATTTATATTATTTTTTTTTAAGAATACAATATACTGGTGTATACAGGTGTGCCTAGTTAACTTCAAATTCGAATCTCCAATTTATCTATTTATAAATTACATTATTTGTTTTACAAATTTATTGGCAATGCAATTATAAATGGTTTGAATGATTTTGCTTGTATTTAATTTCATTGGATGCAATAATTTATATAAATTTGAAATATTATTAATATTATTAATAACAAAATAATTTTTTAGAATTAATGGATTGGCTTTAATATAAGCTCGATGAATTTCATCACGTTCATTGACGTGATAATCTCATATTTGTCAACGTAATCCTAGGTCACACATTTGTTGGAAATTCTTTGGATTGATTTTCAGAAACTGAAATATTAATATTAGATATTGAAGAAGATGAACCGGCTTTTGAAGTTTTAATTCTTTTGGAAAATCAATTAATTGTCGATGGCTTTCTCTTCTGAAGATCAAATAAAAATAATCCAATTAATTTAAATAAATAAAAAAAACTAGTATAATAAATGTAGAAAAATCATTTTTTTAAGAAGAATTAATTAAAGAAATCATATTAATAAGAAAATAACAAAAATAAAAAAAGAAAAGAAAAAAAAAGTTAAAATATTCATTAATTTGTAGAATAATGTCAAATATCCCATCTAAAATCCCATATTTTTCATCCCGACATATATGGCATATGAGGTATCAAATTATGAGCAGATACATATTAATAATGATTTATCTTATCTACCACATGTATCCACTAACAATTTAATATTTCAAGTGCCACATGTGCCGGAATAAAAAAATGTGGTATTTTTGGTGAGATGTGTAACATTACTGTAATTTGTAATATCGTAATTGAAATTGTTCGGATAGATAAACTGAAGAAAAAGAAGAATTTAATTTCAGCAGGAATGAAATTTCTTTAGTGAAAAAATGGAAAAATAAAAATAAACAAGCATATATATATATATATATATATATTTATATATAGGTTAGAGTAGTTCATGAATCATGATATATGGAAACCAAATCCTAAAATGAATATATTTTCTCCTCCAAGTTAAAATTGGACTTTTATTTATTTATTATAATAATGATAATTTAAATTTAAAACTAACCTATTTACTTAGGTTTCAGGTCTTTCCAAAAAAAAAAAAAAAAAAAAAGATTATCATTAAAAAACCAAGACTCACGGTGGACAGGAGGGCCATGTACCGTGTGTCATTCATATTATTTATATGAGTAATGCTAGATAACCCAAAAATTTGATTCAGTTGTCATCACCACACATAATATGAGATGATATGGTTAATGAAAAAATCACTTGTCACATCATTTGGGTTGAAATTTGGGCTAAATTTTTGGGTTCTCTAACATTAGTGTATTTATATATAGCCCTAAATCCGCTTCTATACGTGACACCCATATTCACTAATGTTAGACAATCCAAAAATTTAGCCCAAATTCCAACCCAAATGATGTGGCAAGTGGTTTTTTCATTAACCACATCCTCTCGTGTGGTGATGACAACTCACTTGCCACATCATTTGAATTGAAATTTGGACTAAATTTTTGGATGGTCTAGCATTACTCATCCACATTATATTATTATATATTTTTTTAATGCAAGATTTATCTATCTTGTTAAGTTTTACACGTAGGTTCTCTAACAATATATTAATGGACCGTAGAATTTTCCATTAAAGTTTACCAAAATTTTCCACTGAAATTATATTAATTATTCAATAGTGCATGCACTGCCAATTTACAAACCAAATAAACTGAATATAATATATATATATATATATATATATATATATTCATTTCATTCACTACATATATATTCATTTGTGAACCGAAGCTTACTTTTCAAGTGTGTATGTATAAATATAAATATATATATATATATAGCTCTCCTATCAAGTGGTTCAGAAATTATAATATCATGTCGTATTAGGTCGTTTTAAAATTATAATTTCATGATGATTAACCACGGTATATGTTCTAATAAATTCAAATGTTTGTTAAACACCATACATGGTTATGGTTGGTCGTCCTGAAATTATACTGATAGGAGAACTATCATATATATATATATATATATATATATATATATATGTTTGACTTGAAAAACAAGCTTCGGTTCACAAGTTGTTAGCTAGTTTCATGCATGTTACGTATAAATTATATATTTGAACTCGTGCTGCACGATGCACAACAAAGTGTGGAAACTGGTTGCATGCCCCTCACCGTTGGCCTTGTGGTTGTGGAGTTGTGGAGTTGTGGACCAACAAGGGCAGAATGTTGGAGAAAATTTTAAAATAAATAATATAATTTGAAATTAAATTTGAAAAGACACAACTTTTTGTTATTAATAAAAGAATGAGGATTTTTACGATACACACTTTAAGTACTTTTGATGAAATTGTATGAAATATATTGAATCTTGATTTGATTTTTTGTATGCATCATAAGAAAATTAAAATACACTTTTGGTAAAAATTTAGAAATTTTTTGAATTTGAGAACTAATTTTTCTTATATTTCTTTATTTTTAAAAGTTTTATCTTCAAAAAAATCGAAAATAATTAGTTCTTGCACCCAAATTTTTAATTTTTTTTTCCATAAATGATCAATGTTTTCATCATCTATACAAAAAATCATATCAAGATTCAATATATTTTATGCAATTTCATCAAAAGTACTTAAAGTGTGCATTGTAAAAAGTCCTTATTGGAAAATTACTATAATGTCATAAAGCCATCTCCAATAGCGAGCGAGGGCTATACTTATAATTAAATTTTATTGATTAAATTTTTAAATTTTAAATTTTTATATATTTTTAGATTTTTCGTTGTTTTTTTTTTTTATAAATATTTTTTGGATAACAAATATATTTATTTCAAATTTTAATGTTTGAAAAATTATAGACCGTCCATCTCCAACAAATAGCAAATATAGTCTATCTATCTCCAACGCTTAGTAAATTTGATCTATCTATCTCCAACGATTAACAAATCCGATCCGTCCGTCTCCAACGGTCCTACATATTCATCTATCTTCACTATAGCATGGGCCCACAAAAAATATCATTATTTTATTCATCCAACACATAGGTCCCACAACTTTTCACATGAGTCCCACATAAAAATCTCACTCTTACCTTTACTATATACAACTCAACTAGCGGAGGCAAAATAGACCGACCTGGCCTAGCTTGGCTTGGCCCAGCATGATGGGCCCTTAACAGGCTGGGCCCAAAAAGGCCTGGGGACAAAGGGCCAAGCCTGGCTATTAAAGTTTGGGGTGGCCTAACTTGGCCCGGAAGCATGGCCATAGCAGGCTATGCTGGCCAGTCCGGCCTGTAGGCCTAAATAGGTTGCTCGTTTTTTTTTATTTATTATTATTTATTTATTTTATTTTTTTCAATTCAATTACATATAAAATAAATTAATTAATCAATTGTTTGTTTTTTTAAAAAAAAAATTTTTTTTTCCTATTTTATTATTTTTTTTGACTTAAAAATTTATTTATCTTTTAATATTTTAAGTTAAAATTTTATTTATTTTTTTAACTTATGTATTTTAATTTTAAAGTTAAAAATTTATCTCTTATTTTATTTAAAAATTAATTTCTTATTTATTTTAGTCTAATGAGTAATGGAATAAAATGTAAGAAATAGATTAAATTATATTTTATTTATTTACTAAAATTATTCAAAGAATAAATAAAGTCATAAAAATGTAAGAGTTAAGAAAGAACTGAATTTTATTTACTTATTCATGTTTTAGTTTACATGATTTGTGATTGTCTCATTAAAAACCTTACCCAGAAAAACTCAATGGGATAAGAATTTGGTAATGAAAAAGGAGTGCAATCAAATTTTAAAATTACAAATACATGTATAATTAAAATTTTTAAATTAAGTCTTCAATCCTGGTGGTTACTGATAGAACCAGAAGCCTCTTCGAAGTATATGTTGGAAAAACTTTGAATTAGTTCTTCATTCACCAGTTGATGCTACATCTTCATCTCTGCATGCTCCCAATCATTAAGGCATGTTAATACCTCCACCATTTTAGAGGTTAAACAAGATCCTCTAGGTTCGATTATATGTCCACTGGTGTTGAATGCCTATTCTGAACAAACAGTGGACACAGGGATGACGAGTACGTCCCGTACTAGTTGGGACAATACTGGATAACTCTCGGTATGGTTCTTCTACCATAACAGCAAATCAAATTCTTTGAAGTCCCTTTGATAAGCTATGTCGAACTTAGTTTCCAAGAAAGTGTTCAGTTCGCAATATTGAGATGATGATGATGAAGATGAAGACTCTTGGTTGCCGGTTAGGATTCTCATACTTCTCTTCATCGGTCGGGTGTCCAATTGTTCCGACCGTTGCATGTTTCTGCCGCTAAACCTGTTCTCATAAAGACGATAAACTTCGAATATATAACTTAGATTACAGGTTAGTAAAATGTTGAGTAAGATCTAAATCTAAGTAACCACCAATAAACTCAGTAAAAGTTTTTAAACTATTTAAGTTAGTCCTAGGATCTACTATACAACCTAAGGCATAGAGTAAAAGAATTTCAGACCAGTATTTTTTAAATTTTGTCACCATCGTCGCAACTACAGTGCTTAACAGTTAATGGCAGGAATGTCATAGGAAATGTTAAACATGTGAACCTTATCTACGATATTCGGAGCTGGATGCAGATGATGGGTGGTATGTCAATCGTTTTTAATCAAAGATCAACCAACTCCTTTGTAGACATGCTCGCAAAGTCGGGCTCCAGTTCGAGCAAAGATAACCTGATGTGGGAAATTACTTGAGGTGGTTCTAGGTTGCAGGCATATCTCCTTTTTCCTGGTGCAGCAGCCCGTTTTTTAGTCTTGTATTGGAGCTCTGTTGTTTGCTTTGTTTTTTTATGTTTGTTGCTTTGTTTTCTAGCTTCCTCTGTTAGGGGGCGTTGTTTTGTCTCTGTTGGTGCTTTGTTTTTGGTCTCTTGTTTTCTTGTCCTGCGCCTCCTATTGTTTTGTCAGCTTGTTCGCTGGCTATCTTTGTAAGGCTCTTGCCTTCTTTCTTTGTTCTATATAATGAAGCTGTTCCATCACTTTTATAAAAGGTGCCAAACAAATTAGATAGATGGTCTTGCTACTTACGATATTGTTAGAATGCTATGATTTGATACTCCAATGTGTTATAATTAATACAATGATTTTACATTCAACAACAAAAAAATGTAATTATTCCATGAGATACTTATAAGGTGTTTAAACGAGTTTAAAAAAATAATAATTTGGTTGATTACAAAAGCTATTAAATTGTATTAATACAATCAAATTACAAATTGGTTAATTTAGCTATGCTTAATATAACTGAACAATTTTATGTAACCTTGGTAAACATAATTTTGTCTGAATAATTTAAACGTTTAATCGATGAAGTGCAGGTAATAACTGGTTTTTGGGATTTAGGATTATAAGAAGGTAAATTATAGAGGAACATGAGATTTTTTAGACTACACACGTTTAACCTTATAGATAAGCATACCGGTCTTCTTATAACTTAATCACATAACTGAAATATTAACGAGACTAATTATGTTTATGTAAAACGGGTTTTTGTCGGAACAAACCGAAGGTTCCTGTTGGCTGTTGCTAGTATGGGAAAATCCTCTTAGCCAATGGCTGAGGTTTCTGTTGAGGAGCCAGTTTTTCAGCCTGTTCACCCTCGGTCTTCTAAGATAGTTTATCGTCAGATAGATAAGTGGGTCCAGGAGGTCCCGGAATCTAATGCTTTCGCTGCTATTTCTAAAGTTTTGGTGTTTATAGATACAAGGGGTATGAGTCAAAATGTAGGGACCTTAAACACAGAGGCTCTCGTTGACAATCTTGATCCAAAAGAGGTAAATATGCAACTTTTGGTCTTGGAGGAGCAGAGCAACCACCGTGAGAGACAGTATTCGGTTGAGGAAAATATTCCTTTTTTAGTTCCGCAACTGTTAGAGGATATTCAAATTCCTCCGGTTGTTGCATTAGTTTTGGGAGAAGAATTTGTAGATTACTTTGTCAATAATACCAATTCAATCTCTGCTCATTTAGGAAGCGGTAATTCTGGGAATCCAGGTAACAACTTCTCAGGGAAAGATGACAAGTATGTGAAATCTCAGGATTTAGTTGATCTCGACAATAATTAGATTTCTGTGGTGACAAAATCGAAGAGAAGAATGAAACCAACTTTCTAGACTTTAGCTAATTTCAAGTCTCAATTGAGTAAGGGAAGTTCTAAGCGTCTTCCTGTTACTGAGACTAAGATTCGCCCTAATTCTATGACTCTATTAGCCCAAGCAGAATTAAATCGGGTTTAGGCATCTATATTGTTTAACTTACTGATATGTACATTATGTATTTTTGGTACATATATAACTGAGAGACATTTACACTCGTTTATACCATAGAACAAATAATATTTAAAGGGATAATTTGACAACAATATGGCATAACTATATAGGTTTTTTTAATCATTATAAGTATAGAGCGTTTTGAGTGGAGGTTTCACCTAGAACTAGTGTGGCTCCGATTGTTTTAGGTGACCGTCCTAATCGGCTGTAGTTTCTTTTCTATTAAATGAATTTGATTTAAAAATAATAATAATGATAAGTATAGAGCTTTAAAAACGAGACTCCCAAATTTAATGTTGACATTAACTATATGGCTATTCACGTACGCTAAAACTTTTGGTTAATTACCCAAATAATGCATTGATAGATGCCTTTATTAAATTTGATTTTTTTTTTTTTTTTTGAAGAAGGTGTAATTTATTCAAAGGACAAAGAGTCCAAAACAGAGCAACCAGAAACATGAACAGAGCAACCGTATTTGTTTTGCCAACCTATCGGCGAATGAGTTGGTGGCTCTCGAATTGAAGATGATAGAAACCTTAGATGAAACTTTCTGCTTTTCTCTTATGTCATGGATAGAACCATCGCTATGCACTCATGACACCGTCACTTTTGAATCGCTTACGATAATTATCTCCTTACCATTCGATTAATTGAACACATAATAAATGTTTAAATGCTCACGTTTAGGGTAAATATTACCCATGCACGCAATCTTAATTCTTTCATTTTACCCATCATGATCTTGGACATGAACATTATATCATAATTAGTTAACAACATTACAGTCCAACATTTAGTTAATTTAAATGCTATTTGGACATGAACATTCGCTTTATGTCCATTTTGTTGTGAGAACTTAAATTAATGTTCACGAGGATTTTATCTTTAGGCAATATTCATAATAATGACATGTAGATAGCGGAAAGGATTGGTTAAGTTCTAAATTAAATGTGCTAATGTTCAATTTAAATGATATTTGTTCTATTATATTTCAAAAGGGTGTAGATATTAATTGCCACCTATAAATATTATAAATACACTCATATTTATAAGTATATTTATATCTAAAATTTAAAATTAAATCATTACTATAAGTACCCATCTTAATGTCAATAATATTTTTATTTAAATGAATGTATTCATTTTAATACAATGTATTTATAAACTCTTATAAGTTATTAATACACCCAATTTTATAAATGATAAATTCTTAAATTCTCCAGACTCGAAAACACAGTACAGTCATAG
This sequence comes from Acer negundo, assembly GCA_035582765.1. Taxonomy (NCBI): domain Eukaryota; kingdom Viridiplantae; phylum Streptophyta; class Magnoliopsida; order Sapindales; family Sapindaceae; genus Acer; species Acer negundo. Next base: position 25,718,544 of record CM069232.1, on the reverse strand, counting down.
TAAAACATGTAATACGAAAAAAGTACTAAAACCCTCCGTGAGAAGTACAAAACTTAAGGTTAGGACTTTAAGTAGTTCGTCCCAATTATTTAATGATATGTAATAACATCCAAATGATGCCCAAACCTACTTGTGAATCTTCTTCACCAAGAGATTGACTCCATCTTTCGGCTCAATAGTCAACCGGCGAAAAGGGGAGTGAACGTATTTCGGAGAGATGGACAAAGAGAAGTTGGACACAATGAGAGACAATAGTATCTTGAGTTCAATCATGGCCAAGTGTTGTCCAACACAAACCCTAGGACCCATCCCAAATGGCATGTATACATAGGGAAGCTTGCAAGAGCTTGAAATCCCATTTGCAAATCTCTTCGGGTTGAATTCGTAGGCATCTGGTCCCCAAATTTCTGGGTTTGTATGCATAAATAACACCATTGTCCTAATGGTCACATCTTTTGGAATGTTGATATCTTGAAATTTCATGTCTTTATAGGTTTGCCTTGATATCTCAGTTGCTGGGGGGTATAAACGTAAAGTTTCTTGAATTACCATCGTTAACTGCAATAACAAAAGAAATTAAGAAAACTATTTTCATTGGAAAAACACTTAATAGTTGATAATAATCCATACCAGTTTCATTTTTTTAAGCATTTCATAATCCGGAGTTCGATCTCCGCAAATTTCAACAACTTCTGCTCGAACACGATCTTGCCATTCTTGATTAGAAGCCAAAAGCATTAAGCACCAAGTAGCTGAAATTGCTAGAGCTTCAAAGGCAGCCGCATATATATTCTTGCAATTATCAACTATGAATCGGTCAGTTTCTTCTTGGTTGAATTTACTGCTTTCAGCTCCTTCAATAACCATTTGCAATAAGTCCTTCTCATGAGCTGCTTCCTGCTTCCTCTCCTTCACTACTTCTAGAATTAAATTTCGAATCTCCTTTTGTAATTTCCATGCACTTCTGTTACTCTTCGTGGGAAGATACCTATAATTTTTAAATGAACTTAAAATATATAATTTTCAATATCATAGAATATATCTGGTAAGTGACGAAGCCACTCAAAGGCCTAGAGTGGCCAGGTCATGGCCTCAGACCCAATTTTTTTTTTTTTTTTTTAAAGGAGTCGATAATTTTGAAATGAAATTAAAATTTATGATTTCTAAGATCAAAGAATATATTTGATAAGTGGCAAGTGGCCTGGAGGGCATGGCCCTAAGTCCTAAATTTATTTAAAAAGTTTCTTGCCATAGTCCTCCGGTCTCCTCAAATTTAATGAAGTTGGCTTCGTTTCCGATCGCTGATAACATATATGTATGCAAGCAATATTATTTAATATGAAAAAGTTCTTCTTGACAGTTTTTAATACTTTTTAAATAATGTTATTTTCTTCCAAATATAGATATTTTTCTGGTGTAAAAAAAAAAAAAAAGGAATAAGAAGAAAGAAAGCACTTCACCTCAGGCCTGGAATTCCCAATAATTCAGCTATCTTGCCCATACGTTCCTGAAGAGCTGTTAGTTTCAGGAAAATCTCTTCTCCTTTAGAGTAATTGCTTCCAAAACAGGCTCTTGATATCACATCTCCAGAGAAACTTCTCATGTCATCATCAATTTTGATGTCTGCAATTCCACCCTCTTTCTCAACTCTGCTTTTCAATGATTTTAATATTATCATTGCTGATTCGGTAATCAGATTAATCATACCCTACAAGAATTAATTAAAATTAAAATTTAAAAAAAAAAAAAAAACAATTCTTGTCAGTAAAAGTTATATAAAGAATATAATTTTATATATTTACACATCATTTCTAAAATATTGATTTTGACCGAATATGATTACAACGTACTTAGGAGCAAGTGTTAATGAAATCGTACCTTAACTTTAACCATGTACAACTCAGGAGCAATGATTTTGTTCTGATGTGCCCAAACAGTCCCATTTGTAGTTAAAATGCCTCTACCAAGATAGGGACCAAGCTCGTTTTGTAGATATGATGCTTTTCCCAAGTCTAATGATGTGCATGTCACGATCTCTCTCACCATCTCAGGTTTCGATACATGTAATATTTGTTTGTTTCCAAGAGAAAACGAAAACACTTCACCTGTTTTTTGAAACAATAACAAAAAATATATTAATTAAAAACGATGGCAAAAGTTTTGACATTTTAAATGGATAGAATTTGACTATACACAAATATTGGCAATCATACTTTGCACTACTTGTTTATAAAAAGATTGTTGGGCTTGGTTTGCTTTGCCTTTGGGCTATTGTTATCCTGGTTGGTCGGTTTCTTTATTTCGTTCTGTTTGGTTTTCTTTGGTCTCGTTGAATAAAATTTACCATTTAAAAAAAAAAAAAAAAAATCTGGTAGAAAGACCAATATTTATATAAAAAATTTTGGATTTAAATAGCTAGCAATGTGAGATATAACAAATTGCTCTGTAAAATTCGAATCGCATACCATATTGTTTTCGACATTCCTCATTATAGGGAAAGATAGCAGCAGCAAGATTGTGGGAGGTGATGGTGGGTTGATGTTGAGAGTTCTGATAAGCTCTATTCATTTCCATGATGTTCCCAAGTAACCAGCTGGTTGGCGGCGGTCCGACGACGCCTTGTTTCCTCAACATTCTCCGAATCCTCTCCGGCTTCGCCACCAGTTTCATGTACAAACTTATCAACAACCAAAGAAAACCAACCACTGCCACCGAAACTGAAACTTTCACATACTCAAACTGAAGAAACTCCATAACTAGCTAGCCAAGCTCTCTTTTGTCTCCTGTGATTGATTTAGTATATATGACAATTATATACTAAATCATAGTTGTATACATGACAAAGATTATAATTGATTCCTCATTCTGTAAATATATATAGTTGTATACATGACAAAGATTATAATTGATTCCTCATTCTGTAAATATATATATATATATATATTTACAGAATGAGGAATCAATTATAATCTTTGTCATGTATCCATGCACCATGAAATCTCGATCGAAAGTTGTCTTTCATGTAATAAAATATTTGAGCTTGTGCTTCACGATCAATTATATATTTCTGTGTTTCCAATAGAAAACGAAAATAAATCACCTGTTTTTTGCAACAACAACAATATATATATATATATATATATATATATATATTAAAAACAATTAAAAGCTTTGACAATTGAAAATAAAAGAGTGGTCAAATTAACATATGAAAACAAATTAAATATTGATTATATAATGTCAATGATTATCGGCTATCTCGTTAGGATTTAGGCCACAAAAATACAAAATGAGAGTCTAACGTTGTGAGAAAATGAAGCTTTTGAGAGAATAGTGAGAGAAACTGATAAACGAGAAAGATGCAGTTAGGCTAGCTTCATTAAATTTAGAGGGTCTGGAGGGTTATGATAAAAGAAATAGAAAAAACATGTAAATATAGAAACAAATGGGGTAAAAATTAAATAAAATTCAACTATATTTTTTAAAAAGATTTGGGCTCGGAGGAGCCTGCGAACGAGTAAGATATTTTTTGTACTTTTGTTATTCTCGCCTCTAGTGAAATTTATAGCCTCCATGGACGTTAACATAGAGGAGTAAAATTCGAATTGCATACCATATTGTTTTCTACATTGCTCATCCTAGGGAAAGATAGCAGCAGCAACGTTGTGAGAGGTGATGTTGGGTTGATGTTGAGAGCTCAGTTGAGCTTTCTTCATGTCCATGAGGTTCCCAAGCAACCAGCTGGTTGGCGGCGGTCCATCAACGCCTTGATTCCTCAACATTCCTCGATCGAACCTTCTCCGGCTTCGCCACCAGTTTCTTGTACAAACTTATCAACAACCAAAGAAAACCAATAATTGCCACCGAAACCAAGACTTTCACATACTCAATTTGAAGAACCTCCATAACTAGCTAGATAGCCAAGCTCTCTCTAGTAATGTTTCTGTATTCACTCTCTATTCTCTCTTGTGAATGATTTAGTATGTCAATCGACAAGTATTATATATATTGAGGAATGCAAGAAGAAGCATGGAATGCATGGTCGTACTCAGGGGCGGCTCAAGGGTATCCGAGACCTTAGGCGAAATTATAAAACGAGGCCTTAGATGTGTATGTCAAAATATACAGTAAAAACAGTTTACTTAAAATTAATTTTTTGAGTTTTTTGTATCCGGATTCGTATTTTCTACTAGACATGTCTTATGTCTATTGTCTAATATTATATTATCAAGTATAAACACTTAAAAAAAACAAATAATTAAGTTACGGGGTGAAAAAAAATGATAAAAAAAAAATTAAAGTAACAGAGTTTAGAACAATAAAACCTGAAAGCCAGAATGTTGATAGAAAGAAGATATAGTAAGATAGTTTGATTGTAGCAATTTGCAGATTACAATATAAGGATTTGATTGAATATAGAATATATAAAACAATAGATTTTATTAATAATATATAATAAAAAAAAATTAACTGTTGAAACTTGAAAGAAAAAATAATAACATTAATGAGTATTTAATTCCACTTAAATGTGGTTTACTTGAAAATAAGAATCTTTTACTTGAAAATGGGAATCAATGGTAAGTTAGAAATAAAAAAGATATATATTATCCGAATAATAAATAGAAAGAAAAATATTGGATATTAATTGTTAAGATATATATACATATTTTTTGATAATAAAAATATGGGGCCTTGATTTTAGGTGGGGTCTTAGGCAACTACCTTAGTTGCCTATAGCTTCAGCCGGCCCTGGTCGTACTTAAGTTGTCTATATATGAATCTCAATCAATTAAACATATATGTTCGAATCTCAAAATTTGTATTAATTATCAAGTGCGAGATTTCCATCTATTACTACCGATAATTATTTAATTTATATCGGTTATAATTCAATTGATATCGGTAGCAATCCAATAACTACCCGTATGAAAAATCTCTAACTATTATATTTATAATTAAATGTCATGCATCTAATTTGACACGGTGTCTTATTCCATATTGTGTATTTGTGTTATGGGAACTGCTACGTGAATAATCGACAAGTACTTCCAATTACTTCGATACAACTGACAGCTATGTTGGGATTAATTTCAATGATGAATGTATTAAATTATTTTTTTATATTTTATATTTTGATTGATGGTGGTTGCTTGCGGGTTGCATAAAAGATTAAAAGGATTCCATGCATCCATTGATCCATACGAAATTCAAGAAAATAATCTGCGTATCCCACTAGTCACGGAAGCGAGATCTCTAGACAATTATTGGAAACTCCCATATTGTAACTATGTAAGTTTATTCAATTTTTTTTTTTTAACTCTCATCTTATCTAAAAGATTGAAAAAGGCGAATAAAAAAAAGTTTATTCAATTTTTTTAAAGACATAATATATGAATTGATGTTTATATATATATATATATATATATATATAGTGAATCTCTCTTAAATGATCTCTTATTTTAATTTCGGTAAGGATCATAATGAATATACATCGATTTTAATAAATTTTAATCTGAATATTTTTTATGAAGATAAGTTAAATGAAATCTACATATAAACAAAATTTGAGAATTTTCCGAACACTATAATTATTTATTCAAATTTTGTTAAATATGAAGGCATTGGAAAATAGGCGAAATATAGGAAAATTCAAGAAAAATAGTTCTAGTGTTCGGAAAAATCTCAATTTTTGTTCATAGGTAGATTTCAATGAACTCCTCATCCACAAAAAAATTCAGATCCAAATTCATTAAAATTAATGTATTTTCATCAAGGTTCTTACCGAAATTAAAAAATAAAGGATCTCTTATGAAAGACTCATTATATATATACACACTATATGTTAGGTGGTGCAATTATGTATTAAAATTTTAAAATATATATATTTTACCTTAAAAGGCAACGCTTTAAAAGGATTTATAAATGGATATTATATATATCCTCTCAGAAGCAATTTGAAAAGTTTTAAATTATAATTTATTAATTTGTCAAGTCACGTGAAACTCCTATTCTGGTGTCGATTTTTATTTTATTTTTAAATAATAATAATAATAACAACATTTTCAAGTAGATAAAATTTGGTCAAATGGTAAGTATCTCATATTTAATCTAATGATGTCCCTAATCTTCAATTCTAGTATTTACAATAATAACAATAAACAACTTCAAGTCTCCTCGTAATAATACATAAAAGATTCTATTGTGTCTCACGTTGACATGAACAAGAAGTTGATTTCGAAATTCGAATGAGAATATTTGAATGATTTGATTTTTACCTCAAATGGAAGTTATTAGGCCCTATAAATAGTAATTTCAACAATTCAACAACAAAAGCAGAACTCAACATATAAATTAAATTATGTTTGTTGAGTGTATATCAATTATTCTCCTTTGGCATCAAATAAAAGATAGTACTAGGAGTCTAGGATGATACAACATCGATATCTCTCGTGCACCACATTCAATTTTGAATATTCTTTTTAGAATAATACAATATGATCCAAAAAATTAATTATTTAAAATTATATGATTGTGATTAAACAAAACTTATTTTAGTTAGATTTGAAGTATTTTTCTTTCTTTGTTTTCAAACGGTAAACTTATAATTAAACAATATTTTATTATTTAAATATGGCTTTGGCATTACGCCTACGATTTTAATATAGAAAATCGTATAGAAAATCGTAAGGGTTCAAAAATTAAATAGCACTTTTTGGAGGAGGGTTGGTGCAAATAGCACCACTTTAATAAGTCTTGTTTTAATAGCACAAAAATAGGTGATGAGACCAAAATGCCTCCACTTACTCTTTTCCTTTTAATTTTTTTTTCTCGAAAATTCGAGACTTATTTGCATTTTTGAGACTTATTCATGCATTTTCGAGACTTATTCGTGCGTTTCGAGACTTCATTAAAGTTTATTCGGGACTTATTCTGTTCAACCTCTATCAATGGTGACAGTGACGATCCGACGACGGCGCCGGTTGACTCCTGAGGTAGTTGGATCTGGAAGATCGAATGATGCCGAGTTCGTTGGCTCCATCAGTTTCGTTAGATTTGCAACGGATCATCATAAATCAGACGATGAAGATTCGCAACGGTTTGAGTTCGGCTTTGTTTCTCTCTCTACATAACTCGAAAATGAAAACGAACACTTCGGTTGCAATGATTGGCACTCGACAAATGTTTTCCCGGTGGTTTTGCCTGTTAATTTGCCGGTCAGTGGTGGCACCTTCATTGAAGCTCCATCAATGGAGGTTTGAGAAAAAGGAAGAAGAAGGTGAAGGACACACAAGAGAAAAGAAAAGAAGCTGGGGGTATTTTTATCCAAATTCCATTTTTTGGTGCTATTAAAACAAGAGTTATTAAAGTGTGATAGTTATACAAGTCAAAATTTAAAATGTGTTATATATCCCTATTTCCTTAAACGGTAATATACTAAAATTTTTACAAATTAATATCATCATCAAAGTGAATAATTTTTTTTTGATATAAAAGAGATTATTATTTGAAGTCCAACTTTCGAACCATGGAAAACTACATAACAATAGATAAAGAATATATTTTAGACGACGCGATGAGGTTGGTCCGGTAATAAACCCCTCGTACCTACGTTTACTAGTACTTAAAAAAATAATAATAATAAATAAAATAAAATAAAATAAAAACATATTTGAATCTTAAAGTGAAAATTACTAGTCACTTTTAAAAATAATAAATAATTTCATAACTAATCCATAGTGTCCAATGAAATCCATTTACATTCGTATCTCAATTCATTCTCATTAGATTTTTTGAATTCCTCACTTAAAACATGTATGTACTTTCAACCATTTTGTTCCATGTGATTATTATTATTACTGACATTAAAAAAAATAAAAAATAAAAAATAAAATTCTACATTAATTCTTAATATTTCATAAATAAAATATGACTCGATTACATTATTAGTTTCGAGCAAATGCATCCTCGTCAAAATCATAATTTAGAATAAGTAATAATGATCAAAGAATGCAATAACTTAACTGAATTATTAGAATTAAAAAAAAAAAAAAAAAAAAAAAAAGAGGAAAAGACAGCAAAATTACAAATCGCTCTTTCACTACAAAAATGTTAGTGTATCAAATTGTCGATAGATAATTATCGTTTCTCTTACCTCCATTCAACGTAGTTTGATGATAAAATTGTTTATTCAACCGATAATGTTTTAGTTTTTTTTTTTTAATGAAAGCAAGGCCCATTTAGTTTCTCTCGAGTCTTTTTTTCAACATCAAACATTTTCAAAAAAAAAAAAACCTAACGGCGGCGACGGCGGCTTCGATGGAGGCGGTGGCGAAGGGACTGTGGGGTCTGGCGGACCACCACTAGAAGTCTGGAGTGATCGGGAAAGCAGTGAAGTGCCTGGAAGCGATATGCCAGAGCCACGTGCCGTTCCTGCCGATAATCGAAGTCAAGACTCGTCTCCGAGTCGCGACTCTATTGCTCAAACACACACACAACGTCAATCACGCGAAGAACCACCTGGAGGCTGGAGCGGTCGCAGCTACTCCTCAAAACGACGCCGTCTTGCTTCGAACTCAAGTGCAGGACCTTTAGTTTACTCAGTCAGTGCTACCACCTCGTCGGAGCCATCCCTCCACAGAAAAACATCCTCTTCAAAGCTCTCGAGTTCACCGCCTCAGCTTCGCAAATGTATGATTTGTTTCTGTGTCTATTTTCTTTGTTCGTACTTGCAATTTCGTTTTTCATTGTTTCTGGTAGCCTCAATTTCGTTTTTGCTTCGATTTTATTCGATTTTTTGTAGTTGCAATTTCGTTTTTTCTTAGATATATATTATTTGTTGTTTTTCGTTGATGGGGTTGTTTTATTTTGATTTTTGTTTGAAGGGTTGCTGTCAAGTTGTGGTCTTGCAATTTCAATTATCAGCTTGCGAATGTTTTGATTATCGAAGGAGATTATCCGAGCTCAATCTCTGCGTTGCAGGCCGGATATGTTTCCGCAACTGAGATTTCTTATCCTGACTTACAGGTTAATTTTGGTTTTTTTGTTTACTAGGCGATACAATTCATTCCAGCATGTCATTTATTACAGGTGTGATTTGGGATTAGTTTTGTAGGGATTGTGTTTTAAGTAGAAGCAATTGCTGTTACGTTCTCTTTTAGAAAGCACTTCCAGTGTTTTTATGATCCAAAATGCACTTTGGTTTTAACTGTTAACTATAACTCCAAGTGTTATTTATGTTATAACAGTTACTTTTATTTAATTTCAAGCAGTGTTATATTAGGCGCTTGTCCGGCAGTGGCATGGTGTCTAGGCAGAAGCCCTTATTTTTTATTTTTAAATTGCAGCTAGATGATTGCTTAGGGTTTTTCAAAGAAGTAAAGTGACATCGACTCTGCTAAGGTGGCTGCTGGCGCCGATTATGTGCCCAGCCGCCTAGGCTGGTCGATTAGGCCATAGTCGGCACGGCTAGGGCTGCCTAGACCGATTTTCGAACACTAATTTCAAGTAGTATGAAGTGGGCCTAGAAGTGATTTTGACTGTTTGAAAGTGTTATGGCAATAGCAAGAGCACTCCCAAATGCGCTACATATATCTCCGGGGGCAGAACTAGATTTTCGAAGTTGGGGGGGCCAAATTGTATCTAACAAACTTTTACGGCATGTATGATAATGACAAAAACAATCAAATTAGCAATTTCTTCTATGTATTTCTTTTAAAGAAAGAATCAATAGTTTTAAGTTAATTATGGTGCTAATTTTGATTTTCAAGAGTCAAGACTATTATGAAGCACAAACCTAAAAACCATTTAACATGTTTATATAAATTTTTAATTAAATCGGGGGAATGACTATGTAAAATACACTTAACACCTCATAAAACTCTATAAAAACCATAACGATTACAATAATCTGTAAAATTTAAACATATTTTAGATACCAAAATCATACGATTATCAAAAGAATGTTAAGTTTAGTAGGACCAATAAATAATGGAGGAGGCAATGGAGATGTTGAAATCATCCATCATTAATTGCATCAACTACACAAACACTGGTAGTGCAGAGAAGTGTGCTAGAGTTAGGATATATGTACAGAAGAAGCAACGGAGCAAGAGTTTAATAATTGGTTTTTTTGTAATAACATTACCAAGTGAGGACTTTTATATGCATAATTTAAAAAAAAAAAAACACTGCAGGTGCCATGGCCCCTGCTGGCCTCTACACTCTTCCGCCCCTGTATATCTCAATATAGATTGCGCAGAAGTGGTTTCTAAGAAACACTTAAAAGCGCTTGCTGTTGAGTGCTCTTTTAGGAAGCACTTCAACTTCAAGTGTTTTTTCTGATCTAAAATGTATTTCTGCTTTAACTATACGTGATTCTCCCAAAGCTCTAAGTGATTTTTTATGCAATCACTTTCATGTAATTCCAAATAGTATAAAGTAGACCTAGAAGCTCTTCTAACTGTTTAAAAGTGCTGTTGGCAATAGCAAAAGCATTCCCAAATGCACTAAACATATATCAATGTTAATTGTTTTCCTTGCCTGTTCGTTTATCAGATGTTCTTCGCAACTTCTATACTGTATGTGCACCTGATGCAATGGGAGGATGAGAATTTGATTGCGCAAGCTATCAACCAATGCAATGTAATATGTGAATCTATTGATCCAAATTGAGTAAGTGCAGCAGTCTTTAACTTTCGTTTCTAAATTTTGTCGCAGTTTTAGTAAATTCTTCATATCCGGTTACAGAAATTGAGTATATGCTGCTATGCTTGATCATAGACTTTCTTCTTATATTACTGACATATGAAACTCTTGACTCCCACAAAGAGAGGGCAACTTCTTGGTTTGCTCTTTTACAATGAGTTGCCGCACATGTTCTACTGACTTCGGATATGCGATTACAGAGGTCTCCTATTTTATACAAGAAGATTCCTCACATGCTAAAAGCATGTGCTTGAAATCAGGAAATCTTAGCCAATTACATTCATCAGAACAGCCACGTCAGCTGTCTGTTACTTAACTGTAACTAACCAACAATATTAACAGCTAACTAATACAAGCAACTTAACGGCTGGCATCCATCCTCTGTTTTATCACTTGATGATAGACAGATGATTGATGCTGCTGATCCTGTGATGTTCATCCTTTGAAAATCCAGTCCAGCAAACAACTAATTATGCGAATGTAGTGTAAGAGCATTCATTCTTCTAAGTTGAAATTTGCACTTGTAGAAGATATCTAAATCTTGTATGTTTATCACTTGTAATAACTACTGCACCTTCTTCATCTAATTTATAGGTTATATTAGATTTTCTTTGAATTTTGGTTTACGGAGAATCATTTACAAGTGATCCAAAAAGACTCATCCTATGGATAGTGAAAGAAACAAGAAAGTGTTTGCTAGAAATATACTCTTGATTGTTAACTTTGACTTGACTGCTCTTAAGTCCCCACAAGACCCCTATAGAACTTGTCATTTTTTACAACTTATGTTGGATGGCCCTGGCAAGTATTATTTAAAGGGTGCTGGAGCTCGAGCATGACAAGAATTGAGAGTAGGAAACATCATACTAATCTACATCTCAGATAATCTTTTATTGTGAAGTTTGCAAAAATTTTAAACGTTTTAATGAATTGTTCTAATCTTCATCTTGCAAACATTCTTCGATTTTATTTGTGTTGTCGAGGAACAATTTGTCCAATGTAATGAACTCTAACAAAGCAAAGTTTGATTTTTGTTTGTTCATTTGGTATCTCATTGTTTGTTCTGAGGAAAGCACAGATTATGCAAACACAAGTAACAGTTTTAGAAGTTTTGTCCAGACACTTTGGTCCTGCCCAATAAGGCAATAACACAGTTTGACAAGCCAAGTACTTAGTTTTATTAGATTCTTAGTTGTCTGCCTTTCTGATTCTCTCTTGTTCAGTTAGCTGCATCATTGTTAATATCTATGCTTAATAATTTCCGAACAGATTGAGAATTTCGTACTACGGTCTTCAATCAAGTTTTTTTTTAGAATATTCATTCTAGCATAGAAGAGACCTAATTCTATTCTGTAGTATCCTTCTTTGCTTTATCATGAATTGAATTGAATATGACCTGTTGGAGAATGACAGAAAAGGGGTTCCAATGCTTAAAAACTTTAAGCATGGCAGAAGAAAACAAATACACAACCAACATGTGACAGTGGCCTACCTGCGGTGCTGATGGTTCATCATCTTTCTGATTTGATGATCATATTTCCTACAAATTTGGTAAGAATTGGCAAGGAAGTAGCAGGGAATGGCTGCTGCGAAGCGTAGGAGAATCTCATATACTAGAAGTGATGAGAATATCAATCTATTGCTAAAAAGGGCTACTTTGTTGTGTACGTACACAAATGATGGAAAAAGATTCATGGTTCCCTTGAGAATATCTAAGCCATGGAGCTATCACATTGCCTTGTGATAGTACAATGTTGGAGTATGTCGTTTCGCTGGTTGGAAGGCGGATGCCCGAAGAGTTAGAGAAGGCTTTGCTCACTTCCGTAGCAACATGTCACCAATTGGCATCATCATCATCTTCTCTTGCTCAAGGACAAATCCACCAACAACAGCTTATTTTGATAGCAATTACTCTTTTGAATTGTATTTGTAGACAAATTATATACAGTTTTCAACAGTCTATAGAATTATATGTGATACGATGTCTTGTAAATCCGAAGGAAATATAAATAAAAAATTCATATTGTCAACTAAATATAAATATATTTTATAAAATTGATTCTTTGCTTTTAAATCATCATATGTTATGCCAAAAAAGAAAAAAACCCATTAATGAACAAAGACACTACATGCAGCCTTGGATCAAAGACACTACATACAAAATGAAAAACTGCATCACAAGGAAGTGTGATAGGTCCATTGCCTGGATAATTCCCAAATTATATACCTTAAAGCTAGATTTACAATCTTGAATTCGGGATATTATCAGGCTGAAAATCGTCATTTTCACCAAGTCACGGTGGTTTAATACTATAAATTTACTCATACAAGTGTGTATAATTAATTCGAAGAGATACGACTATATTATTTTTAGAAAAGTTGTATAAGAGAAAGGTATATTTAGAATGTTTAATTCTTTTCTTTGCTTCAATATTTATTGTTGTCTTTATTCTATCAAGATTCTTGACTTTGGTCTTACTTGTATTCACAAAGAAGATTATCAAACTAGGAATTAATAATAAGAGTTATAAATTCATTTCTGATGAAGAGTTAACATTTTGAGTGATTTTCTTGTAAATTTTCTCCGGCATTTCAGCATTTCTCGGCATATCTACCTTACCAAACAATTGAAGAAACATTTACAAATCGTTCCAGGTATGGCATCTTTGTTATTAGGCTTATTTTCATTCAATATTTTAAAAAATAATAATTTATTTTTCAGAATTTACATGTAACAAGTTTTATATGTCAGAATTTCAATGTTTTACACACAATTTTATGACAATAAATTGTTCTGTTTTAGCAGAGTATTCAAAGCCTTGTTTGAAGAAGAAGAAGAAGAAGTCCCCTGTTTCAGCAGTGAAGCAATCCTCTGTTCATTCCATCTTCTTTGGACAATTCCAGGTATAAAATTTTCTTTTTTTCTCTTTTCATTTCATTCAATTTATAACTTTTTATTTTAAAAAAATTGATAATTTTTTGATAAAAAAATTTAAAATTAATAATTAACTTGTCATTCAAATTTTTTATTTATTTTATATAACAGAATAGTAAAAGCCTAGTTTGAAGAAGAAGAAGAAGTCCCCTGTTTCAGCAGAGAAGCAATCATCTGTTCATTCCATTTTCTTTGGCACCACCTTCTTTGGACAATCCAGGTATACAATTATCTTTTTCTAGGTTCATTTCATTCAATTTATCAAAAACTTTTTATTTAAAAAAACTAATAATTTGTCACACTTACACAATGTTGGATTGATGCATTTTAAGTAATTAAAATTATATATTGTTTATGCCTATTTTAAATGTATATTATTGACCATATTTTATCAAAATTCTTGACTTTATTTTACTCTAATATTCATAGGAATAAAAGTTTTGTATATTTTTATAAATTCATATTCAATGTTCAGGTTTCTTGGACTGCCATAGCTAACCAATTTTTTTTTTATTTTTTATTTTTATTATGTTTCATCCATGATGGTGATAACTCAAACATAGGATATTGTCAGACTATAACTAACTACAAGTATTTAAAGCTTCGACAATCAGGTATGGCGTTCTCTTTACTTGGTTTATTTCATTCGATGTATCAATTTATATATATATATATATATATATATTGTATGTGTTATTTTCGATGCATGTTAGGATCAAACATGACAAATCCATTTAAAATAACATTAATTTTAAAATCTATCAAAAACCTAGTGTTGTTAATTAAATTCTATAAAATTAACTGTTATAATGTGAACATATAATACATATTATATTTCTAAAGAAAACATTAATAGAGAGAGAAAGAGGTGTTTTAAGGTGAATTTTTTTTAGAAGGAAAGTATTATTAAAACACCACAAAAGGATTAGGCAGTAGCCTCGTCTTGGATTAGCCTATCCACACACGGAGGGAAATCCTATAACCAAAAACCGTCATCTGAAGCAGATAGCCCCGTTTTCAACAAAGTGTGAGCCACATAATTGGCTTTCCTAGAAACATACAAAATAGAACCATTCTCAACGCACTTAAGCTTAGCAAGGATCTCCCCAATAATCATTCCTATATCAGCTGAAGAAGGTTTTCCGGTCTGAATCAGATTCACCACAGCCAACGCATCTGTTTTGATCACAAAAGGAGCTAGGCCTGACTCAATTGCCAGGTTAATACCCTGTAAGACTGCTAAGGCCTCAACCACCATAGGGCTAAAACCAACAAGGACTCATTGCACACTAGTAGCCATCACCGCCCCACGAAAATCATGAATTACCAAACCAATACCCACCACACAAGACTCAACGTTAAGAGCTGCATCTAAATTAACCTTATAAACACCCTCATTCGGTGGTCTCCAAACAAT
The DNA here is from genome assembly GCA_035582765.1 of Acer negundo. NCBI lineage: Eukaryota > Viridiplantae > Streptophyta > Magnoliopsida > Sapindales > Sapindaceae > Acer > Acer negundo. The sequence goes on along the minus strand of CM069232.1, from coordinate 25,703,488 downwards.
CGTCCCCCCACTTGTTATTTTCCCACCATCCATAATCTGAACAGTTGCAGCCCTAAAGCTAGCTAAAAAGTCCATTGACCAAATCAGGGCCGAGATCTCACCCATTCCTCTCTTCCCATGAGTATATTTATTTCTCAAAAACCACACAATACACATTAGAGCCATTTTATCAACAAGCAAATAGTTGTAGCAGGATTGAAAGAAATCCATAAAGCCCACCACACCAACTAAAAAGTAACAATCATGTTGAAATTTCTTTAAACTTGGGCAATTCCAGAGGGCATGCAACATTGTCTCGAAAAGTTTCCCGCAAATAGAGCACATTCCATCAGTTTGGACTTTTCGATTCACTAGGTTTACCATCGTCAGAATATAGTTTTTGCAAGCTCTCTATAGGAAGATTTTAACTTTTGGAGGGACTTTTTTACACCAAATATTCTTCCACCAAGACACACCTTCAAGCAAACCAGAGGAACTAGGAGAAGTTGCAGCCTTACCAATATTCAACCCCACTTTGTACCCACTCTTAACCGGGTATTCCCCATCCGCTGAAAAGTGCCAACAAAGAGAGTCATCAACTCGCATATTAGAACATGGGATAGATAGAATTGTTGTTATGTCATCAACCAAAAAATTATCCTTTAATAGTGGAATATTCTAACCTTCTGAGTTCGTTTCCAGCTATCTCACCAAGAGCAAGTCTAATCTTCTCTAGGGATATATGATTTTAAAGGTTGATGGTCTACCGATCCATTTATTCTTGTAGATAGAAATCGACAAGCCAAAACCAACCCTCTATCTATAGCTAGCCTCCAACAAACCACGCCCTCAAACGATACCTTTCCGGATTGAAGAGCCATTGTCAGAAAAATTTGCTTTCACAAAGGTGGAAGTTGGGAAGTAACGACCCTTAAGAACCTTAGCAGTAAGTGAACTTGGATTTTTAATAATTCTCCATCCTTGTTTAGCAGGCAGCTCACGATTAAAGACCTTTAAATTATGAAATCCCATACCCCCCTCCCCCTCCTCATTACCCTTACTTAGGTTCTGCTAAGACGCCCAATGCATTTTCTGAATCACCTCACCACCACCCCACCAAAACCTATTGCATATACTTTGAATCTCCCTAATAAGGCCCATTGGTAACTGAAAAAGGTTCATCGAGTAAGCTGAGATTGCTTGAACCACGGCTTTCATAAGGACTTCTTTACCCGTAACAGACAAAAGTTTACTTTGCCAACCTTTAATCTTGCACCATATCCTGTCATTATACCATTAAAAAGCATCCGCTTATTCTTTGACATAAAGCTTGGGAGGCCTAAATATTTTTCTTGACAACGGACTCTTCTAACACCAATCACTGCAACCGGCCGATCACTTTCTTCACAAGAAACCGACTTGCTAAAACACATACCCGATTTTTTGAAATTAATTTGCTGGTCCGACACCTTCGAGTAGACATCCAAAAGGCTTCGAATAAGTTCACACTCATCATCTGTTGCAGATGAAAAGAGCAGGTTGTCATTCGTAAAAAATAAGTGCGAGACAATTGGACATATATTACTACTTTTGTACGCAAAGTAACGTCTTTGCTTCATGGCTGACTCGATCAGACTAGATAGACCCTATGTTACTAGCAGATAAAGGTAAGGGGACAATGGGTCACCTTGCCTTAGCTCGCGGGAAGGGCACCACGGACCCCCAGACAAAGCCATTAATTAGGAAGGAGAACAAGAAAGTTGTCACACAACACATGATACGTCGCACCCAAGTCTCCGAAAAACCCAAACAGCCCATTACCATGGCAAGGAAATTCCATTCGACTCTATCATATGTCTTCGACATATCTAACTTCAAAGCCATTGCCTCATTCTAGACCGACCTTGTTCGAAGAGCATGAAGACACTCAAAATCTATAATAGCATTATCTGTGATTAGTCTTCCATGAACAAACGCACTCTGCTCTTCGGAGATAACTTCATCAATCACATTTCGTAACCTATTTGCCAAAGCTTTAGCCACAATCTTATACAACACATTACATAAACTAATTGGACGGAAGTCCATAATATTCTCCATTGAGTTCACCTTAGGAATTAAGCACACCACAGTATTATTGTTCCTTGTAATTGACTTTCCTTCATTCAGATTTTTTTAACATGCATTAGTCACTAAATCTCCAATAATGTCCCAAAACTTTTGGTAAAAAAGTGAGAGCAACCTATCAGGTCCAAGTGCCTTACCCGGAGCCATATCGAAGATTGCTTTCTTAACCTCAGCGGTAGTGAAAGGTGCATCCAGGTAATCTCTAGACCTGTCAGACAGCTTTGGTCTCATACATTCTAGTACCTTATTAATTGCATATTGGTCAGGTTCAACCGACTTAAAGAGATTTACAAAATAATCAACCACCACTCGCTCAATTTTTGGTTCTTCAACACACCAGACCCCCCTCATTATATAAACCCCAAATCGTTGTTCTCGCTCTTCGCGCGGATGACTTATAGTGGAAATACTTCGTATTGCGATCTCCCATTTTAAGCCACTCTACCTTCGATCTCTGTTGCTAATACTTCTCTTCTTCATACCATAAGGTATCCAATTTCTTCTCCACCACCCTAATGTTATTCCAAGACTCATGCTGCACATCATTAGTAATTCGCTGAAGTTCCTCCCGTGTACATGCAATTGAATTTTTAATTATCTAACGATTCTTAACAGTCCATTTTGAGAGCTGACTAGTGCACCCCCGAATTGCAGATGCAACCCTGTCAACCGCATTCTTGCTCCTTGAGGAGTACCAAAAATTCTGACCAAGGGCTCTGCAATCCTCTCTATCAGCCTAGCAATTTTCAAAATGAAAACGGCCTCCACACTTGAATCTGGAAGCGTCCGTACCTGCATTATCCAAAACCTCAAACATAATTGGTCTATGGTCAGATCTCCTATACTCCAAGTGCTTCACAGTCAAGTACGGGAACATCAAATTCCAATTAATGCAGCTGACACCCCTATCAAGACGTTCTTGAATTATTGAGTCATCTCTCTTGCCTATTACACCAAGTATACATTAGACTTGTGAATCCTAAGTCCTCTAAACCACAGCAGTCTAAAGTATCTTTGAAAGCCTCCATCTACCATCTAGACCTCCTTTGCCCAATTTTTCGTCATCTGCAATAATTTCATTGAAATCTCTAATGCAAAGCCATGGTAGATTGAACAAACTATGCAATCGTTTCAAAAAAAGCCATGAATGATTTCGGGTTTCCGTAGAAGCCAGTCAATCTCCACACCTTAAGAGGATTAGCCGAAACCTTGACATCAATATGAAAATTTGAGTATGACAATAAATCCACCCATCACCAGCTAACCATAATAAACATAAACCACCAGTTTACAAGAAAACCCTAATTTAACTCTCACCACTTCCATTACTGAACAACCCACTTTCGTCTCCATAAGGAACAACATAGAAAGTCTCTGCTCCCGCACCAAACGTTGCAGGGAGCGCACCGCCCGAGGACTGCCCAATCCTCGAGCATTCCAAGTTAGAATCCTCATGGCTTCCGGTCAGTCAGGCTTCCCTTGGCCGTCGATATCTGAGAGTCTTCTAGCTCTCCCTTTGATTCAAGTCTACTCCTCTTCGCTTCTCCATCCCAACTGTCATACTCCATATTCACTTCATGCGAGCGTCGTTTTCCCAGATTCTCCACTCCGATCGTAACACTCCTCGAGACGACCTCACCTCTCGCTCTTCTTTTCCATTTCAGATGAGATTTGGTTGTTTTCCCCAAATTTATCCCTGTCAAATCCCTAGAACCTAAAGAATTATCCAACTCATTCAACCCGTCCCGCCCAAGCCCACTGGCTTCTCCACATAAAGCATTTGGGCCAACAGCAACAACACAATAACCGGTTTTGCTTTTCCTTTTCAAAATGGGCTTTTGAGAGGCCACGCTAGGCCCAACAGCATTGCCACCCTGTACAACCACCTCATTCCGTTGACTTTCAAAAACAAAACCATTTTTATTATTATTAGTCACATTATAAATATCCCCACAATCATTCTCCACATTACTTAAATTATTGTCATTAATATCTTTTCCATAACCATCCATAGCATTTATCTCATCAGCTTCCATGCCCGTACCGGTCAAATCCATCACCGCCGGCGTCCACTTACGCCTTTCAGCTACCCTTCATTTTTCCCCAACCTTGCTAGTTGGATAGTGTGGCTTGAAATTACTTTTCCACCGCCATTGCTTATCCTGTGCCGACGTACGTAGCCAGACTCCAAATGGCATTTCCTCCAATCTTGAATTAGGATTTAGAACTAGTAGCTCCACACATTTGCCCATCGAATGTCCTAAACGTCCACATCTAAAGCAATGATTTGGTAGCCTTTCGTATTACAAGATCATCATCGTCTCTACACCATCTCCCAACACATTAACCTTCAAGCACTGCCGGAGCAGCTTCGTTATGTCAACAACCATTCTCACCCTTAGAAAGTCACCCGAACATTCCCTAAAGGCTCCCACATTCACTTCCTTGACCACACCCACTATGCTTCCCAAGAAGTGTCCACTCTCCTTTGTCATACACAACAACAGAACCCAATGGATTTGTAACAATAATTCTGTATAATTGAAGCCCATAGCCTCAATGTCCCCCTTTCCCGATGGCTCCTCCAACACAATCAGTGCACCATCAAAAGTCTATGGTCCCTCCGCTAAGATCCGACACCGGTCCTTCACGCTCTTAAATTGGAACGTAAAAATATGATTGGATACGAATTCAATCTCCACACCTTGTTTTACTTGTCATATTTTCTTCAATATACCGATGAACACATTATTGTTAACTATCTTGTTTGTTATGACCTTTCTAACAAGGCTCAAAGCAAGCCTTTGAATCCCCGCCGATTTCAGCCCTTCCTTCAGACAAAGAACCGGTCTTCTTCTCCATCAAAGGTTTAGAGAGAAAACATAGAGGAGAGACTCTATGTACAAATAATTTAGGAAGATTTTTTAAGTTGAAATTTTAAAACCTTTTTTCAGTATGAAAAATTAAAACCTTTAATGAAATAAATTTACCAAAATAAATAAATAACATCATAAAACATTTTAAGATAAATAATTAATATACTCCACCTTTTTTGAGGTTTAGAAAAAATACAAACAGACATGCATGGTTCCTTTTTTAAATATATTTTTTTAATATTCAAATAATAATATGAATATATATATATATATATATGATGTCCTTATGTGCAACGTTGCATGTTGCAACTTATAAAAATTTGGTTGCCACTATTGCGATCATATCTCTTTTGGTACGATCACATCAATTCACATGTGAACATATGCCCTTACTTGAGATCACATTAAACTTAATTGTGTAATCACATGTAATTCATATCCGATAATATTAAATATATGTGATTATATGCAATTATATATGATCATATACCGTTGTACAACTGTTGCATCGTGAAACGTTGCACTGATAAATGACTATATATATGAAGTAACAATATTATAATACGTGTTCAATTATTCAATGTAATTGTTTTGAAAATATTATAAGAGGAAAGTGTATAATTAAATTAATTTAAATTGATTTTATTAATTAAAAATAATATAAGTTCAAATTGATTGATATCTTTTCAGGTTTTTTTTCTTATAAAAAAATTCAAAAAAAAATTATGATAAAAAAATAATTCTATTTACCTTAAGAAAAATATATTTGCTATTAATTAAAAAATTAACACAATCCATTTAATAGGCTTCATATCCCACTTAACCCATTGATAAAAATAGAAAACAAATACTGTATATGCACGTAAAAATAGACAAATTTCCTAGAATCTACTCGGTTATGATAAATTCTCTTTAAATAAAACTAATTATAGAATTTTTTTTTTTTTCACAAACCCTCGAGTCATTCATTAAATTCTAAAAAATATATAATATATGATTTTTTATATCTAAAAATTATAAAAATAAAATTGATTTATCTTTTAGGTTAACAAAATTTCTGTTAACTGATTTTGAAAAAAAAAAATCCAAACAATAAACTTTAAAATTCTTGAAGATTTAATGAAATATATATATATATTATCGTTTTTGAAAGCCCAACAAACATAATAATTATTCGAGATTAATTATATTGGATTGCATATTATAACATTGTCTTTTATTTGGATTATATACAATTTGATTATGCAGGAAACTCTGCTGATGGAGTTTGTAGGGCCAATCGTTGATATTTTAAAGTGCATAGGGCCTCCATTGTGTAAATACATTGAATATCATAGAAAGCTTGAAGAATATAAGAAGAATCTTATAAAAATGGTGGATGAATTAGAAGGTCTGAAGGACGAAATAGAACTAAGGTTGAAAGCAGAGGGTGGTTTTGGTAAATTACCAAAGATTGAAGTCAAGAGTTGGTTGGAAAATGTACAAACAATCATTCATGAGGCAAAAAATATTGAAGACACGTTTGAGAAAGTGAAATATTTATCACGCGTCAATCAAGCAAAACGTGTTGTTAAGAAAATTCAAGAGGTGAAAGAATACCATCAAAAGGGCAATTCATTTAATAGTTTGGTGATTGATGCACCACCAGCCGTTGGAATAACTTTGCCAACGACAAGATTAGCGGGCGAAACGACAGCAAAGAAAAATATGGAGGAAATTTGGAGACACTTGATAGCTAATGAGATCAAAAAGATTGGAGTTTGGGGGATTGGGGGAGCCGGTAAAACAACCATTGTGACACATATACACAATAGACTCATAGAAGAAAATAAGTTCAATCATGTTATTTGGGTCACCATATCACAAACGCTTGATCTTATTAAAGTACAAAATGGAATTGCAAATGCATTGAAACAAAGTCTTTCCGGTATAGAAGATCAGAAAATACGTGCCGGGACACTATTAAGTATGTTCAAAGGAAAAAGATTTGTGGTAATATTGGACGATATGTGGGAAGCAATTCGTCTTGATGAAATAGGAATTCCTGAACCAACGGAAGAGAATGGGTGCAAATTGATTATAACAACTCGTTCCTTGGATGTTTGTCGCTACATGGGTTGTAAAACAGTCCAAGTGAAACCTCTTTCAGAAAAGGAGGCATTAGAATTATTTTTTGAAAAAGCAGAACTTGACATTTCTAAAGTTCCAACTTTGGAAGAAACTGTGGAACTTATGGTCAAGCAATGTGCCGGTTTACCCCTCGCAATTGTGACAATAGCGAGCAGTTTGAAGGGAGAAGAGGACATATGTGAATGGAGGAATGCATTGGTGGAACTGTCAAACAATGTAAGGAGTATCAAAGTCAGGGACAATGAGGTTTTTGTACGGTTAAAATTCAGTTATGATCGATTAAAAGATGAAACGATTCAACGTTGCTTCTTGTACTGTGCATTATATCCTGAAGACCATGACATTCCAACAAATGACCTTGTGGATTGTTGGATTGCAGAAGAACTTGTAGATGAGATGGTTAATTTGCAAGCAACAGAGGATAGGGCTCGTATTATAATAAAAAGTCTTGTAAACAATTGCTTGTTGTTGGAGAGTCTTGATTATATAAGGAGAAGTCATGTAAAGCTACATGATGTTGTAAGAGACATGACGATTAGGTACATTACAAGCAAAAGTCCTCTATTCATGGTAAAAGCTGGCCTAAAGTTGGAAGAGTTACCCAGCGGAAAAGAATGGAAAGAAAATCTTGAAAAGGTTTCCTTAATGGATAATCTTATAAGAGAAATTCCTTCAAGTTTGTCACCAAATTGTCAAATACTTTCAGCTTTGCTTCTACAAGGCAATCCTCTAGAAAGTATTTCGGAATCTTTCTTCACCCACATGCACGGATTGAAGATTCTTAATCTTTCTGAAACTCAGATTGAGAGCTTGCCAAACTCCATCTCTGAGTTGACAAATCTCACAGCATTGTTGCTTAAAAATTGTGGGAGATTAAAACGTGTTCCTTCTTTAGCAAGGCTTCGGGCACTTGCGAAATTGGAGCTTGGATATACAGCAATAAATGAAGTTCCAACGGGAATGGAGATGTTAGCAAACCTAACAAGTCTTGATCTTTTGTGCTCGGAGTTACACATGATACCAGCTGGGATATTTTCTAAACTATGTCGTCTCCAAAAACTTCGGGTAAATTGGGGATTGGAAACTCTAAAAGTGGCAGTAGAGGAGGCAGCTACATTGAAGAAATTGGACCGTCTTTTGGCACAATTTCATAATTTACAAGACTTTAATTGCTATGCAAAATCCTTAAGTAGTCGGGGAGGACCTAATGAGTATCGTCTTTTCTTTATCCCATTGGAAATCAAGTTTGATCGCTACCAAGATGAGCACGAATGGAACCTACTACTTGATTGGACATTACCATATGAGTTGAATAAGGAGGTAATTCTACGAGGAGTTAATATTTGTGGAAGAGAAGAAGAAGATTTTATTTTTCTCCCAAAAGAAGTTGAGAAACTATTAATAAGAGATTGCCACGATGTAAGAAACATGAGCAATATTCCAACATTCAACACACTTGAAAGACTTGAGACCCTACAGGTAGTTAATTGTGCTGAAATGGAGGAGCTAATAGCAGTAGATGATGATGATGATGACAATGAAGAAAGAAAATTGAAAAGGTTGTCGTTGTGTTATATGCCAAAATTGAAGAAAATTATCTCATCATCATCATCCAAGTTGCAGCTGGGAGTACTAAAAAACTTGGAAGAGATTTATGTAGGAGATTGTGGTGAAATGGAGGAGATAATAGCAATAGATGATGTTGATTGTAAGAAAGAATTGATGATTAGTCTTCCCAAATTGAGAAACTTGGCTTTAATGTACATGCGAGAATTGAAGAGCATTATAAATGTTTGTGGTGGGAGTAATGGAGTATTAATGGTTTGTGATTCTCTCCAAGTTATTGATATATGGGAATGCCCTCAACTGAAACGCTTCCCTATTTATCTTCCAATAGATGAGAAAGGAGAGCCATCTCCACCGCCTGCACTTAACATAATCAGAGTTCAAAGAGAATGGTGGGAAGCATTGGAGTGGGACCATCTCCATCCAAATGCTAAAACTCTGCTACTCCCCTTCTGTCACATCCTTGAGTGCTGAAGCCAGGTAATTCCTTGCTTTATTCATTGCCCATTAATGATTATATATACTTCTTTCTTATTTTTTATTTAAGGAATTCTACAAATTATTAATTTATTATTATTATTATTATTATTCTTATGTTCATTAATATATATTTTGTTACCTAATGTTACTTGACCACTTAGGTCATGTGCTTGCCAATTGGAGATCAAACCCCTTCGAAAAAAAAAAAAAAAAAAAAAGAAGATGTTGACAGAATCAGAGTTGAAAGAAGCTGGTGGGAAGCATTGGAGTGGCACCATCTCCATCCAAATGCTAAAACTCTGCTACTCCCCTTTTATGATTTCTTTTTTTGACTGAAGCCAGGTAATAAATTCATTGCCCATTAATGATTACTTTAATGTTCGATTTTACATTATATAAATACAATTTAGCTGTCTTAAATAAATTTATATTCCGACTACTTTTTACAAAGATATAAACTAACTCAATTCTTCCCAAATTGATTTCCAAATCAAAATCTTCAAAATGCAAATGTAGGATTTTCTAATTATAATGTTCATTATGTATTGGTTGATTTTGATATATGATATTTCTTTTGTTTTCTAATATGATTTTTTTTTTTCCTAATTATAATGTTATTCAAATCAGGTCATGATTGAATTGCACTTGCTTGCCAATTGGAGATCAAACCCCTTCAAAAAAAAAAAAAAAAAAAAAAGATGTTGATACTGATATTTTAATTATTTGATTGATTATTGTATATATTGATGTAAATATTGTTTTAATGTTGAACCTAAGTGGTATGATATATTGGATGTGAAGACATATGATCCATTTATGTGCTGTAAATTGTAAATTTGTACTGTAAAAATAAGTTGCAAATAAAGCTTCTGGATCATAACACATAACAATTGTTTCTACAATGTGTTCTACTGCCAAATTACAAAATTCCAGCTACGATTTGCATTAGACTGCGTACTCCATTGCCTGCTGCTTGCAGTCCAAACTGACCCTTCTCAGTCGCCAGCTTCTTTGGACTGATCATGTTGTATCTTTGTTTCTGTGTAAAATATGTTGTAAAAAGTATGTTGGATCTTAACAACACTGAAATGCAATGTTATTGTCAAGCCAATGTTGCTTCCTTTCTGCAATCTGCAGGGGACTCATCGGAAGCAAAACCGTGTGATATCAACTTGAAATTGCTATTTCAAGTGGTTGGCATGTTCTGATAGGTTACTAGGATGTCTACTCATATGAGTCGAAAAAACCAAGCATGATGGACCCAATTAAGTTGAATTGCAAATACCTGACAGATAATTCCTGTGGCTCAATCTAGCATGCTTGAAGAGGTCCTGATTAGAAATACAATTTGATTTGCCGCACATGATTTCTTCAATGGCTGCAAATATGCGTTTGTTGATGGCTGCTCAGTGATTGACCCAGTGAAGACGCATAGAAATGGCACGTTTCCAGGGAAGTTAGCAGACTTCTCGAGACCCTCGGATATGTCTCCTCTAACCAATGCTTAACAGCTCTCGGAAGACACTTTTGCCGAGATACTTCAAGGGTAAGTATTGTGAACCTTGCATCATCTTTGGTGTACACAACAAAAAAGGCCCTTTATTAGCAACTGATATTGATAAGTTCTGGTCATGATCACCATTATTTCCTGCAAACAAGATTCTCTGGCACTTCACCACAGCCTTTTTCTGCCACTTCCTGTCTAATTTGATTAGCCTTCTTGAACTAATCATGGTTATAGAATGGGATTTTGGTTGAACAAATAGGAAATTCGAAAAACTTTAGAGATGGAATTTCTTCGTAAGATCCTCTTTGCTGTGCAGAAGGCAATAGGAGCATAGTCTATATATATTTGTGATGTCTGGCTATCTATGTGATCATCGAAACAAGAAGATTGCAGGACTTGTGATGTTGTTTGGTTAGAAATCATCACTTCAGGACAAGACATTGTTTCTTGTTAGTTATGCATTTGAATTTTTCTCTCCGTGCTTATGCCGAGTCATCTGCAAAGACTTGACAGCATACATCCCGTTGCACCCAAGTTTTAGTCACATAATCGCAACAACAAAACTTGTCACGGTCCAAGAAACGCTTACCGACTTGACAGCATCATAAACAGAGTCATCTGTAGTGCAAAAGAGCCAGTACCCATCAGCATCTTTACCTCTAGCTTTCAAGACATCAGCAATCTGGGTGATCTCGAAACCATGCTCTTCCATACGAGGTGACAAAGTAAACTGAAACTGCGAAAACACAACAGGCCACCCAGAATCTATCCAAGACCACGGTTTTCACCGCGTTCCCATTGGACAACAAAATTCAATACAGTTTGATCTTCACATCCACCAAAAATATAACAAACAGAGAAAAATTGACACCATCAAAGCAAAAACCTGAACTTTACAAGTTTAAAAAAAAAAAATCCTGATCTTTACAAGCGAAAATCTGATCTTTAAAAGTAAGCTCACCAAATTAACAACTACCCATAAACCATATCACAAAGAAAATGATACTAACAAATCATAAACTCATAAACACTAAAATCAAGCAAAAAATCCATGGAAGTTTCAGTTTTTTTATTTTTTTTAACTACAAACAGAACCAGAACAAGATCATTCATTGAATGAAGAAATCAAACAGAACCATATTGAAAGATAAGTGGTTGGAGGAGGAGATCATTATGTAAGAGATTTTACCTGAACCATAGCGCCTTCCATGAAAATCCAGACCAAGCTTGACCGCAATTCCCTCTAACTATATAAAATAAATGCGAGAGATCTTGAGTGAGCTGGTTGGTCGTCATTGTCCTTCCATCAGATGAATTGGAAATGGAAACAGATTCAGATTTCGGCTTCTTATCTTCTTCTTCGTCTTCTTCTCTTCTTCTTCGTCTTCTTCATAGGGTTTATAATTCGATTACAGGCCATGTATCCAGCAATAGATGATGTGTAAGTACACGTCAGCCACTTTCCTGACGTGTCTGAGCACGTCACGCCAAATGGCTGATGTGTTTGGACACGTAAGCACGGAGTGGCACACGTGACTAGTCACAGCAGCCAGCCTAACTAATGGGGTCGGACACGTCATCACATAAGCTGACATGTTTGTCCATGCGAGCAACTCAAGGATGATGTTTGATAAGAACACTAAGGTGTTCGTTCAAAAGCCTAAGAGAAGAAATTGAAAATAGAAGACTGGAGAAAACTCCATTGACAGAGAATTGTAGCTTCGAAGTTTTTTCCGTGTATTGTATTGATTGAATGAATGTTTACACTTTACAGAGGCCTCCTAATTTATAAAAGAATAAGATTCCTCCTCGCATGCTAAAAGCATGTCCTTGAAATCAGGAAATCTTAACCAATAACATTCATCAGAACAGCCACGTCAGCTTAATGGCTGGCATCCATCCTCTGTTTTATCAATTGATGATCAACTGATGATTGATCCAGTGTAGAGGCATTATGATTCATTCCTTAATCCATATATTGCCCATTAATGAATTTAAATCTACAAATTATATACGTTTTAACTTAATTATTTTTAATTTGTATATGATCAGGCCAAAGCACAGGAGTTAAAATAAACCTCTCAACTTAAGGCGTTGATTGTTTATTATTTGATTGCTTATTGTATGGATTGATGTAAATATAGTTTTAATGTTGAACATTTTGTTATAATGGAGCGATCCATGTTTATTGACAGATTTATGACCAATTTAGTAACCGAAAGTCAAAGCCGAGGAATTACCGCTGGGCAGACCGCCGCACAAAACAACCATGTTTCGGGGCCCATATCTCTCAGCTCCAATTGAAATGTGTGTCTTACTACCTATAGATTGAAAGCCCCGGAAGTCTAGTTTCTGGCGCACTTTTTGGATTGCAATTCCGATATTTCTAGAAGAAGTTATGACCATTTTAATACCCAAAGGTCAAATCAGTCAGTCATAAAATCCATGAATACTTTCGGGATTTGTTTCGCAAGTTGTCGAAATGGGAAATATTACCTTCTTGGACATGTGTGAGAGTTTTAGGAAGCAAGTAGACATCTAATCTTTATCTTCCATCAATAAGTAATTAACTTGGATGGATTAGGAAAGAAATAGAATCCCAAAAAGGTAAAGTTCTAAAGGGGAATTGATTTCCTTGTTGTTTAAGGACATAACCTATCATCTACACCTATTTAAACCCCCTTTGAACCCTAATTTCTGGAGATCCATCCGGAGACCAGCCGGGAGGTCCCAAGCCACCAAGGGGGTCATCCCTTATCACACCACCACTATTGTTGCACTTGGAAGCTTGAAGAAGACATCTATTGATTTTATCAACTCTTTCTCCTCTTCTTTTAATCTTTTCATGTTTAACTAACTTCATACTAGGGAATCGATGTGAACCTATGTAATGCTCATGTTATGATTCAAACTCCATATCTTTATTAATCAATTCGGATTTAAATTTGTTCAATTCATTATATGTCTTACTCTTGACTTGCATTAATCTAATGGAAATTAATTGATACTTGTCTAGTGTTTCGATAATTTATAAATTGTGATTGCGCTTGAGGAATTTAGGTTGTCTTAATTACTTTTCAATTGAATGAGTATGATTGTTCTTGACATAGGAATTAATGCGAGACAATTTTGGTTCAATAATTCTCGCATGTAATGGGTTCTTGGTTATGGCTTACACATTTGACAAGGGTGAATTGTGATTAAGAACATGTGGTTAAATCCCGAGGAATTAAGGTAATACCATATTTAAGATAAAAATGAGCTCTGAATCTGGATTGAATCTATTTAATGGAATTAGTTAATGAACATTGAGTATTATATATGGGGAGCATCAGTTACCTAGCTTTCCATCTCTTGATCATATTCACCAATTCTTTGTTAAACTGTTTTTTTAGTTTAATTTAGTTCTAAATCAATCGATCAATCTCAAAATCTTTTGGTTACTTTTAATTGCTTAGTTTTAATTAAGATTAGTTATAATTGATAAATCACTTTTCCTCGTGGGAACGATCCCTATTCGTCGCTGTACTTATCTCACGATTCGTGCACTTGCGAGTTAGGTTTTTATAACACAATTTTACACATCACCCCCGAACACCCCCATACTCAGTTTTCCCAAATGGATTTTGGAAGGGGTGGTACAGTGAGGGTAGATGAATAGGGGTAGGGGTAGGGGTAGAGGTAGGAGTAGGGGTGGGGATGGGGGCGGGGGAATAGGCCTCACGCCCATCCCTAATGCCTACTAAAATAACTCAATAACATCAAAAACTTCATCATCAATTAAAACTATTTGACGGTACAAAAACAACTCTTTAATGATTCGAATAATTAAAGTATTAAAGTTGCAAAAAGAGAAAGGTATAACTTATACAGAATTTTTCCTATGAGGATGTCCTGATAGAATTATATAAAGACATTAAATGTGAGCCACTCGTTTTACATAATTTGACTTGGTATGTATGCACTAGTCAAATCACTTTTATAAATGAGTGGCTCACATTCAATATCCTGATAAAATTATATAATGATGTCCTAATAGAAACGAGGCCGTAACTTATTCAACAATTTGCTATTGATTTCTAAATCATCAAAAAAAAAAAAAAAATATTATTATTATAAATATTGATTCTTTTCTTTACTTGTTAATAGTCATGTACCACAAGTAAATATTATAAATTGTCAAGTGTGAAATCCTATAAATTGTTTCGTACAGATTATCGATTATTTAATGTGACTAATAGTTAAGATTCTTGACTTTGGTTTCACTTATACTCACATAGAGGATTATCAATTTGGAATATTAACAGTTTTATAAATTGTTAATAAATTCACTTCTATGAACCCTTTAAAAAAATCACTTGTATGAAGATTTAGCACTTTTGGAGCGATATCTTGTCAATTTCTCTAGCATTCATTAATATTGAAACATTGCCTTCGAATCAATTTAGGTATGCAATTCTCTTTTTATTTAGGATATAATTTCATTTTAATTGGTATATCAAAACTCTCTTTTTCTTCTTCTTATTATCAATTTAATTCATGTATGTCATTGACTCATTGTCACATATCTCATGTTGTTAATTAGATTATATTTTTAATTTCTTATCAATCATATACATCATCATCATCATCACAAATCTTGCGTTGCTTAAACTATATTATTATAACAAACAATTATTGTTAAAATAGCAAGAGATATTATAATAATTACCTTTATTTTTTTTCCTTTCTTAATACTATATTTAGCTCACTTAGGCCACCAAAGAGATTAGAATAAAAAAATTATAAATCAAAAAAGTCGATAATTAGTAATGCTTTTGTATTTAAAGATAACAAGGTTTCACATTTAAAATAAAATATAAAAAATTAACAAATATAAGTTGATTATGATTAATAATTTTAATATAAAGGGTTAATTTAATTTCAGGATTTTTTTGGGGAAATTAAAGTTACTAAAATACTGAAGTCAAAAATATCGAAGGAATAAAATATGAAATCAAGATACAGTACCTAAAAGATTGAAAAAGGCAAATAAAAAAAAGTTAGTTCAATCTTCGTAAGACACAACATAATGTGCATTGATGTATTTTTTTATTTTTTTTATTTTATTTTTTTATGTATATACTAAAGAATAATGTTTGAGTACTGACCGGTCAATACCCAAAATACTGACCTCACTAATGAGAATGTAGCACGAGACTTTTTTTCTTTTACTTTTTACATTTATCTCATAAATTGGGTCACGTGCTACACTCTCATTGGTGGAGTCAGTATTTTGAGTACTGACAAGTCGGCTGGTAGATGGATGAACTCAGGATTTAGACAAATAACTTATAAGTCAGCGGCTCGAATTCTACCGATGACGAAAACTTTTTTTAAAAAAAAAAAAAATACCCAATCCCGAATTAATTAATTAATTAAAAAATAAAAGCAATACTTCAAATAATGATAATAATAATAATAATAATAATAATAATAATGACGACTTTTTTTTTACCTTGAAGTTTTTTAATCGTTAAAAGGATTTATAAATGGATCCTATATCCTCTCAAAAGCAATTTGAAAAGTTTTAAATTATAATTTGTCAGGTCAAGTGAAACTCCTAATCCGGTGCTGATTTTTATTTTATTTTTAATAAAAACAAGAGTAATAATAACATTTTTAAGTAGATAAAATTTGATCAAATGGTAAGCGTCTCGTATTTATATCAATAAATTATGGGATTGAATTATGTTCCACTCTTCAATTCTAGTATGAGAGCTTCCCCTTATAATCCACAAATTATCTATTCATATTAATTTTTTTATTAATGACAATGTTAACATAAATTAAAATTACTAAACCAGACAATAAAATTTAAAGACATATTAAACTCTCTCTCCTAAATTTATTATTACCATGTTAAACACCCTCTCATAATTAATCTCTATCTATTTCTAAAAAAAAAAATAATAATAATCATATTTCCATATTTTCTCAATTAATCTCTTATTAATAGTTAAAATAAAAAAAATAAATAAAAATAAATAAATAAAAAACTTATGAATATTTTAGTTTTTTACTAACATTGATATATATATATATATATATATATTAAAAAGTCAATTTTCAAAATATATATATATATATATATGAAAACTTGAATCATTTTAATAAGATTTGATTAAACTTATAATTTCTAAGACTAATGAAATAATTAAAGTTCTCTAGACAATCACATGCATACAAGAGTAATAAAAAATATTTTTATATTTCGATTTAAAAAAATAAAATAAAAACAAAAAAAAACAAGGTTCTTGTTTTTTGAGTTTTTGTTTTTAGTATATACATACATACGGTTCATAAAAATCAAGTTTATTAATAAGGTTTTTTTTCTTAACTGTGAGTCTTGCTTGAGAAAGAATGGAGATATAATATTAGAGATATGTATTGGAGGAGATAAAGTTTAATATGGTAATTAAAAATTTAGGAGATAATATTTAATATGTAAGAATTAATCTAATGATCTAGGAGAGATAATTTCTTTTTTTAATAATTTAATTCAAAAAAAAATAAAAAGGATAATCTTGTAACAAAATGAAGAGTCTTTAAAAATTTTTAAAATTTAAATTTTAAGAATGAAGTATTTTTAGAAAAGAAATGTAAAAAGAAAAAATTGGATTGTTAAAAGAAACTCTCTTCTAGTATTTATAATAATTATTATTATAAACAATTTTGAGGAGATGAAATATACATAAAATATTCTATTGTGTTTCACGTTGACATGAGCAAGAAGTTGATTTCAAATGAGAACATTTGGATGATTTAATTTTTACTTCAAAATGAAGCTATTAGGCTCTATATAATAGTTATTTCAAGTTTTCAACAACAAATTCAGAACTCAACATATAAATTAAATTATGTTTCTTGATAATACAAGATATCGATATCCTTTTAACTTTTAATATTCTTTTTAAAATAATATTATACGATCTAAAAAATTAACTAAAATTATGTAATTATGATTAAACAAAACTTATTTGATTTAGATTTAAAATATTTTTCTTTCTTTGTTTTTAAAAGTTAAACTTATAATTAAAAAATTACAAATTAATATTTTTTGGATAAGAAAGAGAATATTATGTGAAGTCGAACTTTTAAACCGTGGAGAACTATAAACATAGCAATAAATAAAGAACATATTTGAGTATTGAAGTGAAAATTACTAGTGATCACTTTTATAAATAATAAATAATTTAATAATTAACCCATAGTGCCCAATGAAATCCATTTACAAATAAAACATTTATGTACTTTCAACCAATTTGTTCCATGTGATTATTATTATTATTGACAAAAAAAAATTCAACATTCTTATTATTTCACAAATAAAACATTACTCGATTACATTATTAATTAGTTTTGAGCAAATGCATAAAAAATCGCTCTTTCACTAAAAAATTGTTAGTGTATCAAATTGTGAATAGATAATTATCATCACTTTTTTACTATCACTCGGTGTAATTTTGACCGGTAAAAACGTTCATTCAACCGACTGTTAAAAAATAAAAATAAATAAATAAATAAATAGTTATTCTTTTAAAAAATGTTGGGCCGTAAAGGCCCATTTAGTTTTTTTATTTTATTTTATGAAAGCGAGGCCCATTTAGTTTCTCTTAGTCTTTTCAACATCAAACATTTAAAAAAAAAAAAAAAAATTCAAAAGAAAAAAAAAAACCCAACGGCGGTGACGGCGGCTTCGATGGAGGCGGTAGCGGAGGGGCTGTGGGGTCTGGCGGACCACCACGAGAAGTCTGGAGAGATCGGGAAAGCAGTGAAGTGCCTGGAAGCTATATGCCAGAGCCACGTGTCGTTCCTGCCGATAATCGAAGTCAAGACTCGTCTCCGAGTCGCGATTCTGCTGCTCAAACACACACACAACGTCAATCACGCGAAGAACCACCTGGAGCGGTCGCAGCTGCTCCTCAAAACGACGCCTTCTTGCTTCGAACTCAAGTGCAGGACCTTTAGTTTACTCAGTCAGTGCTACCACCTCGTCGGAGCCATCCCTCCTCAGAAAAACATTCTCTTCAAAGCTCTCGAGCTCACCGCCTCAGCTTCGCACGAGTATGATTTGTTTCTGTTTCTATTTTCTTTGTTTTTCGTAGCTGCAATTTTCTTTGTTCGTAGTTGCAATTTTGTTTTCCATTGTTTCTGGTAGCCTCAATTTCGTTTTTGCTTCGATTTTATTCGATTTTTGTAGTTGCAATTTCGTTTTTGTTTGTATAAATATTCTTTGCTGTTTTTCGTTGATGGGGTTGTTTTTATTTTGATTTTTTGTTTGAAGGGTTGTTGTCAAGTTGTGGTCTTGCAATTTCAATTCTCAGCTTGCGAATGTTTTGATTATCGAAGGAGATTATCCGAGCTCAATCTCTGCGTTGCAGGCCGGATATGCTTCCGCAACTGAGATTTCTTATCCTGACTTACAGGTTAATTTTGGTTTTTCTGTTTACTAGGTGATACAATTCATTCCAGCATGTTATTTATTACAGGTGTGATTTGGGATTAGTTTTGTTGGGATTGTGTTTTAAGTAGAAGCTTTTGCTGTTAAGTTATCTTTTAGAAAGCTCTTCAAGTGTTTTTATGATCCAAAATGCATTTTGGTTTTAACTGTTAACTATTAAGTACTTCTCCCAAAACTCCACAAATGTTATTTATGTTATAATTACTTTTATTTAATTTCAAGCAGTGTTCTATTATGCGCTAGTCGGGTGGTGGCCTGGTGTCTAGGCTGCAGCCCTTAATTTTTTATTAAATTGCAGCTAGACAACGACGAAGTCGTTTTGCTCTTAGGTTTTTGAAAGAAAAAAAGTGATGTCGATTCTGCTTAGGCGACAGCTGGTGCCGATTATGTGCCCAGCCGCCTAGGCTGGCCGATTAGGCCATGGTCGGCACAGCCAGGGCTGCCTAGACCGATTTTTCGAACACTAATTTCAAGTAGTATGAAGTGGGCCTAGAAGTGATTTTGACTGTTTGAAAGTGTTACGGCAATAGCAAGAGCATTCCCAAATGCGCTACATATATCTCAATATAGATTGTGTCCGTAGTACACTTTTGAGAATTGAGTAGAATCAGTTTCTAAGAAATACTTAAAAGTGCTTGCTGTTGAGTGCTCTTTTAGGAAGCACTTCAAGTTCAAGTGTTTTTACTGATCTAAAATGTATTTCTGCTTTAACTATAAGTGATTCTCCCAAAGCTCTAAGTGATTTTTTATGCAATCACTTTCATGTAATTCCAAATAGTATAAAGTAGACCCATAAGCTCTTCTGACTGTTTAAAAGTGCTGTTGGCAATAGCAAAAGCATTCCCAAATGCACTAAACATATATCAATGTTAATTGTTTTCCTTGCCTGTTCATTTATCAGATGTTCTTCGCAACTTCTATACTGCATGTGCACCTGATGCAATGGGAGGATGAGAATTTGATTGCACAAGCTATCAACCAATGCAATGTGATATGGGAGTCTATTGATCCAAATCGAGTAAGTGCAGCAGTCTTTAACTTTCGTTTCTAAATTTTGTCGCAGTTTTAGTAAATTCTTCATATTCAGTTACAGAAATTGAGTATATGCTGCTATACTTGATCATAGACTTTCTTCATATATTACTGACATATGAAACTTTTGACTCCCACAAAGAGAGGGCAACTTCTTGGTTTGCTCTTTTACAATGAGTTGCTGCACATGTTCTACCGACTTCGGATATGCGATTACAAGAATGCCGCACAACATGTAGACAAATTGGATGCGGCTATGAAGGCTGACTTGCAGAAAATGCAACAAGTTCAGCAGCTGACTAGTGAACTTTATGCCTTAAATCAGAGTCTCTCTCGCCCCGACCTACCCTCCAGGGAGAGGTCAGCCCTCTCTGGAAGACAAGCACAACTTCAAGAGCGGCTTAAAAGGATGACCGAATCGAGCTTTACTAGCAAAGATTCTCTTGAACCTGCATATTTCGGAAATGAAAGACGGGCGTTGGGAGATAAGCTTTTCCTGGCACCACCCCCTATTGATGGGGAATGGCTACCCAAAAGTGCTGTCTATGCATTGGTTGATCTTATGGCAGTCATATTTGGGCGTCCGAAAGGACTTTTTAAGGACTGTGCAAAGCGGATTCAATCTGGAATGCATATCATCCAAGGTTAGTTTTTTTGCCTATGAGATGGTTATTTTTCTATCTTTCTCGTTACTAGTCACTGTATGTTGATGTTGGTTGCATCACTTAATTTTCTTGCATTTGAATATCCCTTCCCTGCACACCTTTTTAACATACACAGGCACTCAATAATTTGTTGAAAGTTTTGAATATGATAAATATCATCTTTATTTTAGGCTGCATTTTTCTGAACAGCTCGCAAGCCAAGAGCTTTCCACCGTAAATAATGTTGAAACTAGGAAATTAGCATTAGTTGCATTTACTGCCAAGAAACCTGAGCAATCTATATTTCTTGCAGATGAACTAGAGAAGCTTGGAATAACTGATGTTTCGACAGGTGTGAGTTTTGTTTTCTGTTTGTCTCAAACATAAGGTTTCAATTTCTGCACTTTTAAGGTATTTTATGTATAATTCTGAATTTTTCTTTGAGCAGAAGTGGATTTGAAACACTCAGCCATCTGGATGGCTGGTGTATATTTAATGCTACTAATGCAGTTCCTTGAAAACAAAGTAGCTGTGGAGCTCACACGATCCGAATTTGTTGAAGCACAAGAGGTTGGTGTTATGCCTAAACTATTGCCTTGCTTAATCATTTCTTTGTTTCTCTTTCTTAGGGAATGGCATGCAGCTTTCTTTGTTTCTCCCCCTGCCCATTGTTATTATTATTATGGTTTTAAAATTTTCCCAAGTCTTCCTAGTTCTCGATTTTTGTTTGTATTATTCATAATAGTAAAAAAAAAAAAAAAATCAATGCTAGAGATGATTTACGCTTAAAGCTAGGCATACTACTCGTCGATTCAGATAAAACTCTCATTACCACAAGTGTTCTAACATTCATATGCCTAGATTATTCTAGAAATTTGTTTCTGTTGAGAAAATGATGAATGATTCACCTTAATATTGTTATGATGTAGCCTAAGTAGTAGTATCCATCCCACATTAACCCCTTCAACATATTTTGACAACTTGTGTTTAGTGTGATTACTTTTGCTATTGGTATAAATTAAACATCTGACTGTCACTAGGTTGTTCAGTGTTATATCTTTTTGCACATTCAGCTTATATATTTGCAGCTCATAAAGTTAAGACACTAAAGATTTATCTATTTGCAGGCATTGATGCAAATGAAAAGTTGGTTTGTTCGCTTTCCAACTATTTTACAGGCCAGTGAGAGCATCATTGAGATGCTCCGTGGACAGTATGCTCATTCTGTTGGCTGTTACAGTGAAGCAGCTTTTCATTATGTTGAAGCAGCAAAGGTATACCATTTTGTTTCTAGCTCTTTGGTCCGAAAAATTCTTTATTGCCAGTTAATTTGCAAGTTCAGACTTTATAATGATTAGGTGTAATATCTAATATGCCTGTAACATGCATGTGCCACATTAGTTTTTTATTTTCTGTTTAGCAAATGCTGAAAATCAATACAAGTTATTTACTGTGTATATCAGTTCTCTCTTTGTTTCACAAATGAAGGTTTCTTTTATTTTGATTTACATTTTTGAAATTCAAATGTGTTTTGTATGTTCAGCTAACAGTGAGCAAACCAATGCAAGCTATGTGCCACGCTTATGCAGCTGTCTCCTACTTCTGCATTGGTGATGCTGAATCATCGTCGCAGGTTGAATCTTTCCTGTAGTTAGAGCAAGTTTGTTTATAGTACCAGCAATTGTTTTTGGTAGTTCAGTTTATATACTAATAAGTAGTTTGTTTGCAGGCGCTTGATTTAATTGGACCAATTTACCTAATGAAGGATTCATTTATTGGAGTTCGAGAGGAAGCTGGTCTCCATTTTGCTTATGGCCTCTTATTGATGAGGCAGCAAGATTTCCAGGACGCTAGGTAGATGCTTCAATTCTTGTTAACTTCTGCTACGGTTGGGATAGTTTGATGCTAGCTTTGAAGAAGTTTTTGATCAGTCCCTTATGTTTTCTGTTGAATTCGAGACGAGTTCACTTTAAATCCTAAAGCATTGGCAACTAGTCTAGGAAGCAATGTGATACCTAGTTTGTGGAAGGCGTTTTCCTCATTTCTTGACTGTGTTTCTTTCATTCTCTTACCTTACCTCTTTGTCCAGAGCATAGGTTTTACACCTACAAATGCCATGAACGACCATAACGGAAATTTTTCTTTAGAATGCGACCTCTAAATTGACATGAACTACAAAGTGATTATAAGACTTTTGAAAATCTGCAGTGGAGACTCTCTCTCTCTCTCTATATATATATATATATCTCCATCCTAATGCTGAAACAAATACTATGATGCAGAAATCGATTGGCTAAAGGTTTGCAGATCGCTCATAATCAAATGGGGAACCTTCAACTAGTTTCACAGTATTTAACAATCCTTGGGAATTTGGCACTTGCTCTGCATGACACGGTACAAGCTAGAGAGATCTTGAGATCCTCTCTTACATTGGCAAAGAAGCTTTCTGATATACCTACTCAGATCTGGGTGCTATCTGTTTTGACAGGTATGCTTAACTTCCAAGTTCCAACAAAATTCAACATTCTTCATAACCCAGAAACACTAATTGTTTTTGAGTTTCTGGTGTTCCATTATGGTGGCAATCACATAAACCGCCTTTGCTTCATCTAGTATTAATTATATTGGGACCGGAGGTTGGGAACAATGATTGATTGTTGAACCTAAAACATAACATGGATTATAGTTAGCATCCTGAGAGCCCGGTTGTTCTTTATAAAATTTCAGTTTTATCTAATAACTATTTCTAAACTTTCGAGAATGATTCTACAAGATTGTTTAACTGGTTAATTTGGCCATGCATCGTTGGAGTCCTATTCGTCTTTTGGTTGCCAGAATTCTCAAAAGGATTTGTTATTTGTCCAAAATTTTCAAATGAATCACAGGTTTCCATTGTCATTTTCCCAAAGCATTTTCCAGTTCTGTTTGATAGAAAAACTGTCTTGTAAATTGTAATGTGTGTACAGGATGGCTTAACTGCAAATCATTCTTCCATTGACAGAATGCATTATGTAATTTACAAAGTAATTTAGATGCTAAATTCTATCTAAATTATCACCCAGTAGCTTTAGAAGTATCTTGCATATGAGCATATCTTTATTACAATAATTTATTTTTTTAATGCACTTATCTCACCCCTGACTATTGTGCTTGTAGCTCTTTATCAACAGTTAGGTGAGAAGGGAAATGAAATGGAGAATGATGAATATCGAAGAAAGAAGTTAGATGAACTGGAAAAGAGACTCGCTGATGCATATTCATCCATACATCACATTGAATTAGTAAGATCTCTTTTATTTTTCAGTCTTATGGTAAGAATAGACATAACTAAGTGAAGTTTGAGATCTTGAGGCACTAATTGATTGTTCCTTCTGTGTATTTATTCGGCAGATTGACAAAGTAAAAATTGAAGTCCAGCAGTTTCATGAGTCTGACATCATGCGGGCAACAGCAGGCCAATCCATGACGGTCAATCTTGACATTCCAGAGTCTATTGGTCTATCAACACCATTACCGCATCCTTCATCAGCAAGGCTAGTTGATTTAGACATTGGAAGACGTGGGAAGAAAAAAGTCTAGTTTCAGCTTCTTTTTTATTTTTTGTTGGAGGTTCTGTAAATTTATGAACATGTCAGAAATACAAGCTTCAATACAACATATAGGCTATATAGCTATATAGAGAAGGCAATTTGGGCAACAATATTGTTATTTCTGTATATATTTAAATATAGTGTTTCCCTTTTCTTCAATTGCTTCGACTCTTTTTTTTCCTTAGTTCGTTTTCATTATTTTAATTTTTATTGCTCGGTCATGATAGTTTAGAGTTTTAGTTGGTTGCAGATGCTGACTGAATCGGTTATTCTTAGCAATCGGTTGCTGACTGAATCAGTTATTCACGGCAAGCAGTTGCATGGTTAAAGTATGTTTAACTTTTGCGTTGCGCGCTTATTTTTGTTATTAGGTATTCTGATTTGTGGCGTAGCAACTTCCCCTGGAGGGATTATCAATTGTATAGGCAGTGTTTGCGGAGAATGATAAGTAAAAATGTTTGACAATATTGTGTAACTAGACAGGTATCGAATCAAGACCACCGAACAAAAGGAGTTGGTGGTTGATTAACCAAGATGAAACATGTTTGTGCCTTGATCAAATTTCACAAAATTTACATGAGGAAGTTCTAGTAGTTGTTTTCCATGTATCAGCTTTCTTCATTTCATGACTGCAGTACAGCTTGGAAGATTTGGAGCCTACAGGTATTTTGATGTCTGTTATAATGTTGTTGCTCGGTTTCACCATGCTCATTATTCAGTAGCTAGTCCTGAAATTTCTTTGAGTGGTTTCCACATGAACTTTCTCCTGTACATTCATTAAGTTTTTGACAAAAAAATTCAGTTACAGTTTTGCTTGAATTTGCAGGAAATGATGCAGAACAAAGACTTCAGAAAACAGCCTTACCAGTTACCACATTCTGCGATGACCCTGACTTTTGGTCGGAGTTCTGGAAGCAAAGCAAGAAACTGCAATTCCGCCTTGGACAGAACCTATGCAAAGGTGACACAGTTGATTACAGATAGTTTTTTAATAAATATATACTGAATGAAATAGATACATTGGTGATGTTACCTTGGCTTCAATTATCCAGACAACAAGTCCTTTAGCATGTGGAGGCAATGCTTCGAGTCTGTAATCGACTTCTGGTGGGAAATACCATCTCGCTATGGGCTGTTTTCCTACATGAGCCTACAATTCACTCATTTTGACAGTAAACAGCAGTATCAGAATAAGTTTATGCCATTGCATTTTGATCATGTGATGGAAGCAGGATCAGGATGCACAGAACTTACAGGGCAAACAGGGTGAATCTTAGTGAGGGTAGTTTCAGGATCGCCAAGTCCTCGAGCACTGAGGTCGAGGAAGTAATACCCTTGGCGAACAAGCCTATTAAGGTATCGACCCTCGTAACCTCCCTCATGCGGTGTATAAATGGCAATCGCCTTGTGCTCCTCCACGTCCGAAAGCCACTTACCCAGATCAGGTTTCACCAAATCTCCTCCAATGAAATCACCAATTCCTATCCCACTACTACACTTTACCACTCTCAGTCCGATCCTTTTAGACCTCTTCCCATTTACCATGTTCATCATACAGCTTCTTGTGGGCTGCTGATTTTTTTGGAGACTGAGGGAAGAGGAGGAGGCTGGTGCTCCGTGGCGGAAGCAGGCTGCTGCCTGAGCTGCCATGTTCTTTTCTTGGACCTGAATGCTTATGGTTCTGAAATGTGGGTGGTGAGTTTCAAGAGGACCATAATGTGGTGGGGAAGAAGATTGGAAGAAATGTAAAAACCAAACCCAAAGCCAAAGATTGTATGGTGGAGATTGGAGAAACAAGATAAGAAACTAATGTCATGCTCACAAGTCACCTATATTGCTGTTAGCTATAAATTCCAATTCTATAATGTAAAATTATCAACAATTATTAATTCCAAATTACTGTTTTTTTGATTGTTTCAAATATTTATATTCATCACAATAGGTCGATGAATATTCGGTAGTGAACTTTTTTAATATCAATTGTTACATTTTATATATTAAAATAAAACACAAATTGCGTGTATATAGTTGTTCTATGCAAAAATAAAAAAAGTTATAATTTTAACAATTAATAACAAATAATATTATCTACTTAAAAAGACAAATAATATTATCAAAATTATATGCAAAAATACATAAACCATGATCATTAATTTATGTTGTAGATCTTCATGTAATAAACCAAACCTGTACCAGCTTTTGCTGTTCATAACTTTACATTTTCCCAACTAAATATAAAGTTATACACAAGATTCTTACAACATTGATATTCATAAACATAATCCTAATCCTCATTAATATATTCAAGAAAAACACCAATCTAGATGAAATCGAATAGTTCCTGCTTCAAGTTCAGGCAACACAGCCATCAAATTATCTATATGAAGAGGCTCTTGATCTTCAAATGGTATGAAGCTTTCAATCTTAAAATCTCTCAAGTAATACTGCCAACACTTGATTCCTTGATGATTACTACATTCTACATCTCTGTTCGTCATTTTCTTGTAAAACCACTGTCAATTAATCAAGAAAACTTGGAATTACTACACAATTAAACACCTATTTCAGAAAAAAAAAAAAAAAAAAGCAGCCATTAACCTTATGAATATACAACTGTTATCTCACAATAATAGTCTTTGATAATGAATGGGAAACAAGTGAGAAAAAGCAAGGAGCATTCAACTGTACAATATCAATATCAATATCAATGGAGATTAACGAATCACAATCAAGAACCTCCAACTCCCTTAGTCTATTACTTGAAAATGCAATTTTTTCAACTGTACAATCACATAAAATCAGTTTCTCAAGCAAAGGAAATTTCAAGATAAGGTTGTGAAAATCTTCATCAGAGATAGCGGCATCAGTTAAATCGAGAAACTTTAAATCATAGCACCCAGCCATGTCAATCACACATCCGCTTAAAACAGATATAATGGTGCATTGTTGGAGACTTGGGGAAACAATCTCAATAATGTCAACATTACTAAAGCCTGAGGACAAATCAATTGTAAGAATCTTCAGCTTGGGTGCAGGAGAAACACAAACACTGTCAGAATGCCAAATAGGGGATAAAAACAAATCTTCAAGCAAAGGGCATCCTCTAATAAACTTCTGAACCATTTGTTCATCTATACGAACCTTGTTTAGTACTAGCTTTTTGAGAGACTGGAACCTTATAGTGCCGGAAGACTGCTCCAAGTTACAATTTCTTAGTTTCAAAGTTGTAACAAATTTAGCAGAAAATACTGTTTCAGGCACTGTACATACTATTGCCATTGCCATCACCATCACCGCCACCGCCACCGCCATCCCCATCCCCATCCCCATCCGTTTCAACATCGTCATCACCATCGCTATCCGCTTCACTATCGCTATCCATTTTAACATTCAAATCTAACTCTTTTACCTCATGCGCCACAGCCAATTCTATCCACTTGTCAAGAAGAGAAGTGACTCCTTCAACATCATGAACTGTTATGCATAGTCTAAATTTCTGCAAAGGAACCTGAAGCTCACAAAAACTTAGTATGGAAGCATCCACAAATCTTAAGAATTCATCTGTACGCTCACGAGAACTTTTCTTTTTCCACCTGTTAAAAACCAAGATGGGAAACGATATCCGCAAATAATTCCATCTCCTTGACAATACACTCATTTGAGCCACTTTTTCTGAGGATAGGTAAGACATTATATGATGAATTATAAAATCCGGCAACTCCGAGATTCGATCCACAACACCAATGCCGTCCTCCACAATCTTTAAATCTATAACATTCAACTCCAAGATTCGATCCATAATCTTTAAATCTGTAACATTCAATTCATATATTCATATATATGTATATAAATATCGCAATCATTTTAACTTTTAAGCTGCACAAAACCTAATTTTCCAACGGTAAGTCAATAACCACAAATAAAAGATAAGTAATTTATTGTTACGTATAACAGAGTCATAGACAAACCCTAGATTTTTTTTTTTTTTTTTTTAAAGCAATAAAATTTTAGATTTCCCGCAGGGGAAGTTGTATGAATAACAGTAAAATATTTCGAATAAACGGGTGATAAGCAATCAAAAGAAAATAAAGGAAAAAAATTTACCTCTATTGGGAGAGACACTAAACGCAAGAAGACTCTAGAGCAGCAGCAGAGTGGGCTGTGAACAAAAAAAAAACAGTGGAGATTGATAAGGCTGTATACATTGCAGATGCTTCAGGCACTTGTCCAGTGAGTATGCTGAGCATCAATACAGGTGTTGGCAATACAAAGCCGAATACAGAGTATCGAAGGAAAGTGAAGCTCAAACAATATGTATTAGAGAACAAAGCAGAATGATATTGTTTAAGACTAGTTAGTTAGGAATTAGTTAACTACCGTTAATCTCTGTTAGTTGGAGTTAGCTGATGTAGCTACTCAACTTCTGTGAATCAGAGCACACGTTAAGTGTGTGAGTCCTCTTTGTATAAATACGATCAAGTTGTTATCATTTTTCTAATCAATAAAAAAACAGAGCTCTAGAGTCTGATATCCACCATTATTGATGATTCTTAAAGCTTCAGCTTAGTTTCTTCTTTCAGTACTTTTCACAAACACTTGTTGGTTGTTTTAGAGATCACAACATATTGCCACAAAAAAAAACTCACCAAATCCAAACAAATCGCAGAGGAAGCATGAATAAAATATCTCGAATAAGCACGCAGGTGATAAGCGATCAGAAGAAAATAAAGGGAAATTTTTACCTGAGAGAAACTAAACACTAGAGGACTCTGGAGCAGCAGCAGCAAAGTTGGCTGTGAACAAAAATTGAATTGGAAGTGAGAAAGTTGAATCTCCACCAAATCAAAACAATCCCCAAATGTAAAGAACAAGAAAAAATTTCAAAATAAAAAACAGTGGAGATCACAACAAATCGCCACAAAACCCAACCCTAACCACCACACAAAAATACCTTACCACGAGAGAGGCGGTAGCGAGAGAGAGAGAGAGGCGGTGGTGACTGGTGACAGAGAGAAAATCTGCGGTGGCTTCTAGTGAGTGAAAATGGGTACTGGTGAAAAAGAGAGGGAAATGGTGACCGTGAGAGGAAATGGTTTTTTTTTAAAAAATTAATATCTTTTAATAATTATTAACTTTACCTGTTGAGTTACGGTTATACCCCTACTTACATAAGCATAATAGAATGGAAGTGTAACGGAAGGGTCAAATTCACAGGAAATGCATTAATAAATAAATAAAGAAAATAAAGAGACCAAAACGCAACGTTTGAACCTGGTCGAAACAAGCGACCCGATTCACAACTTTGTAATTAAAAAAAATTTTCAATTTTTAGGGTTCATCATTTTTTATTTACTCCTCTGTAACTCGAATTCGACGACGACGACGGCAAAATCTTTCGAAACAATTGGATTGGATTGGATTGGATTAGAGGGGTTTCCGTCAACGAACCATGCTGGGCGGCGCCGCCTTGACGTCGCGCACGAGCTTCATGGCACGTGATCTGATGAATTTCGGCAGAGGTCTCGCACAACGTCGTTTCCTCACCAGCACGAACGATTCTGTTTTCCTGTTGAGAAACGGAGGACACTGTAGCTCATACTCTCAGTCGCATCCATGGAAGCGCTTTTCTCACATAAGCGCTTTTCTCTCGGATTCTGCTTCTGCTTCTGCTTCCAGACCTCCCCATCAAGCTATCCGTTCAACGCTGAACGGTCGCTTATTGTACTCGACAAGCTCCAACAAAGACGAAAATGCTCCTGCAAAAAGCGCTTCTGAGATTAGCGCTTCCGAGCAAGCTGCGGACATGAAAATACTGAGGACCCTCGCGAGCTATCTGTGGATGAAAGACAATTTTGAATTCCGGTACCGGGTTATCGCGGCTCTCGGGTTCTTGGTTGGCGCCAAAATCTTGAATGTTCAGGTACCATTTCTCTTCAAGCTCGCCGTCGATTGGCTGACCACCGCAACCACCACCAATGTCGGTGCTTTCGCCTCCTTCTCCGCAGCCAACTCCACTGCACTAGCAGTTTTTGCCACCCCGGCTGCTGTTCTGATCGGTTATGGGATTGCCCGCACCACGGCCTCTGCTTTCAACGGTATACTTTCCTCCGCAAGTATCATGTAATTTGCTGCTGCTACAAAACTTGTCATTTCATCATTTTCTTATAAAGTTTAAACCTTTTGGTTCGTTTGCTCGTGTGTTCATTTCTTCCTAATTGAAAGTTAACTCTTGTTTTGCCAGAATTGCGAACGGCTGTGTTCTCTAAGGTAGCATTGAGAACAATTCGATCCGTTTCTAGGAAGGTATAGCTCTCTTTTCACTTTTTTTAGTGATGCATAGAATTAATTATCGGTTATGATGGATACATTGAGGGTCCAAATTTTTGGAAATATTGGTGGAAATAAAAAACAAATCCTAGAGAATTCCAATATTTCAATAATTTTGAGGATATTTTCGATATTTACATCATTGTTTACATGTTGATGATGCAAGGTTGTACATTTGCAAGATATTGTTGAACTTGTACATTTTGCTGTACTATTCTAACGCAACAGTTTCGAGCTACTTGTATCAACATCATATGCTATAAATCCTGGTTTGTTTCTTGTGATTTAAAGTGAAATATCTAATTTTTGCAGGTGTTTTCACATTTGCATGACCTTGATCTTCGCTATCATCTTAGGTAGTGCTTCGCATCCAGACACTTTCTAATGCTGCATTTTGTTTGTAATTTTCAATTATGGTTGTTTATAAGTATATAATTTTACCTTTATGAATAATTTAGTGCATATATTATGTATTTCATCTTCTTACTTTCCTCTCAGAAATTAAGCTATTTTTAGATTTTCCATTTCTGCATAATAGAATATACCACTTGTAATTCCTATGTATAGATATTAACTGCTCTCATAGGCTCCATCCTTCTTATTGAAATAATAGAGAAATAGATTACATCACCAAGTAAAAATTATTTGGTTGGACTGAATTCCTAAAGGTTCTATCCAAGTTATAGGACTGGCACTATAACTGGACTGTGGGGCATAGACAAAGTCTGCCAGCATTATTGATCAAATAACCTCATTCAAAACTTTTGTATGCCAAACTTCATCTGATTGGGGTAATTCTGACAATTGGGTCCAAAGATTCGCTTTTGATGCTTTTTGAGGTGAATAAGCTTATGATAGAAGAGCCAATTAAAAGTTCATGGTCCCGGTTAAAAGTTCATGGTCCATGTAGGATTAAAGTGTCACTTCAAACATTACCGGTCATCTTAGAATGAATTGACACATCGAGGGAAGATTATTAATTGATTTAAATCTACAATTGAATAACATATGGAAAGTATGACGTAACTGTAACACATCAATCTATTTGATATTGATGAAACATTCTGTGATTACCATGGTCTAATTCACTTCTTATATTATTTACTTTGAACAATTCTGTTCTATATTTTTCTCATGTTTCTTACTTTGTCATTATACTTTCAGTCGAGAAACGGGTGCTTTAAATAGAATAATCGATCGTGGTAGCCGGGCAATAAATTTTATACTCTCGGCTATGGTTTTCAATGTTGTACCCACAATTTTAGAGGTATGACAATGCTTTGAATATCATTCGGCAACTTAAAATTATAGTGATTATTAGTCCCTGTACTTTTGCTTGCTGTCAGTATTATGTATATGCTGGAGTATTCAAAATTTATTCGTAATCTGTTAAAAATTGCACCTTTACCTATGTGTTTTCTTCTCTATATCTGAATAATTCTACAGATTTAATGTGTATCCTTCCAGATAACTATGGTATCAGGAATACTGGCATACAAATTTGGAGCACCTTTTGCGTTGATCACTTCACTTTCTGTTGCTGCATATGTTATTTTCACATTGATAGTGACACAGGTAATGTTTATCTTGCCAATTCTGTATGAATTTCATTCAGAGAAACCTTAGGATTGAAATGGTCTACCTTTTTATTTTATTTTTATGAAGCTTGAAATAGTCTACTTCATTTCCTCATTTCTGTCACTTTACCTATTACATGTTTTGTTCCGACCTAATGTTCTTTGGGCTAAAATTTATTTACTTTATATTGAGAAGTTTTGCTATTTTTTCTATAGGCATCTTTCATTTTCCATGCTGATAGGGGTGAGGGGTGGATAGCAACATAGGTGTGGTTATAATTTTTGGTCTTCATGTTTTTTATTGAAGCTTCTGTTCATTTTCTGCAGTGGCGGACCAAGTTTAGGAAGGCCATGAATAAGGCTGATAATGATGCAAGTACAAGGGCAATTGATTCACTAATCAATTATGAGGTGAGGATACGGTGTATAAGTTATGAATTTTTTTTTTTTTTATGGCTTTACTTTAATGCTATGGTTGTCTTCTATTGCAAACTGTTAAATATTTATACAATGAAGCTTACAAAGCTGAAAAATATGATGGTTTGGATAATTTAATTTAATGCTTTCTTTTTGCTCTATTGCAGACCGTTAAATATTTCAACAATGAATCTTTCGAAGCTGAACAATATGATGGGTTTCTAAAGAGTAAGTTCCTTAGTTATATAATAGTTCTTTGCTTAATGCATACATATCGTACATGAACTGAATAGCTAGTCAAACTGATGTTGGGCAGGTTAGAGATATAACCTATTTTATGAATTAGATTCAGGTGCAGATAGGAAATAAAACAATCTATAGAAAGTTAAGTTTGCTGTAGAACAGCAAGTTTTATTGACAATTCAAATTGGATTTAACACCAGATAATACAAACCTATATGCATGTTTCTAACACTTGGCCTCCGGGTATTTTTTCCTAAATGACTTATACGGAGGGTGGTGGTGTTGTTAAAGACAAGTAGGATAGTTTGTAGATGTAGCCTCTATAACATTTGAAAACATGTATTTGCGTGTATCTTTGTGATTTTTTTATATTGCTTCGATCTTACCGTTTATAATTGATGCATATCTTCTTCATTCTGTGATGTTCCTGTCCTAATGTGTGTCATTGCACTTCCTACTGGGAACTTTGCAAAACCTGTGATTTTCTTGCACCTGAATTGTAATTTGTCATGAGTCATGACAGGGTCTTGTACATATTACAAAAAAGTTGGACTTCAGAAAAAAAAAAATGTCGGGGTGTAGGACTTATTTATTATACTGTGCTATTTCAGTGTACTGCAGGGATCTTTTTTAGTACCTGGTTTAAAAAAGGAAAAAGAAATGTAAACATTTGTGGTATTATTTTGGACTCCTTTTGTTTTACTTTGTTTAAATTTGACACTGCTGCTGTCTTCATGATGGTTTCTTTCAGGGTATGAAGATGCTGCCTTAAAAACACAAAGAAGTCTGGCCTCTCTTAATTTTGGTCAAAATGTAATATTTAGCACAGCTCTATCTGCAGCTATGGTTCTCTGTTCAAATGGGATTATGCGGGGCGAGATGACAGTCGGTGATTTGGTAAACTTCTTAGTCATATACTTGCTCTTCAATTCATATGCTTGCAAAGTGATTGATTATTGGTTTCACACATTGAGCATATCTCTGGGACACAGGTTATGGTAAATGGGCTCCTCTTCCAGCTCTCCCTTCCACTCAATTTTCTTGGCAGTGTTTATCGTGAGACTGTACAGAGCCTTGTTGACATGAAATCGTTGTTTCAGTTACTGGAGGTTGGACTTTATTGCGATTTCCTTTCATTTTAGGGTTCAGTGTTTCTAGTCATTTCTATGTTTCCTTTTTCAGCTGCCTATTTTCTTGCATATGTACCTAAATTTTTCTTTGATGATTGCTGCAGGAGAAGGCTGAGATTCATGATAAAGATAATGCGAAGCCTCTGAAATTGAATGGGGGGAGTATTCATTTTGACAATGTGCATTTCAGGTAATTAATGGTCTGCACTATTAGTAATTTAATTGGTTTCTCTGTTTAGGAAAATTCCATATGTATGTTGTGTAAGAAATAGCCATAGCAGTCATTAGTTGCTAGTTGGAATATACCTTGATAAAAGCCATCCTGGTCTTCTCAGTCTTCTGAAATTTAGCTGTCATTGGAATATTGGACTCATAAATTTTAGCTGTCGTCTTGGTATATCTTTCCTTCGCTTTTTAATTGTTTGCTGTCTGCTGATACTGCTCCCGTGAGTATGGTCTTCCAATTTTGAAGCTTAAACAGTAATTGCATGTGTAAATATTTGGGTAGTGATGTGTACTTCACAACCTCTTCTGCCTATACCTGGATAAGTGATCTGTTATTCCTTACCCTGTAAATCCATTGAAATTTCACCTTACATGGGATTGGTAGTTCTTTTTATCTGTTGCGGCTGCTAAATGTTTTAATTTGTCAGTGCTTAGTTCCCTACCTGTTCCATCTTTGTTAACGAGATGATTGCTAATGCGTCCTATTTTAAACTTATAACAGTTACCTGACAGAAAGAAAGATTCTTGATGGGATATCTTTTGTTGTACCGGCTGGAAAAAGTGTGGCTATTGTTGGAACTAGTGGCAGTGGTAAGTTTTTTATATGTCCAGTAGTTTTACTCTCACTGGCTATTTGCATGTGAATCACACTCCTTCCGATCTTTAGATGTTTTATATAGTCATATCATAGGCCAGTGGTATGTGCAGCCATTTATTATTATTATTATTTTGGTTTTTACTCGGCCTATCCAATTTTTCTTTTGTTCATCACTCTCAAATAACATTCTCCTCTACGGTAATGCTATTTTTGTAGCTTTTGCCTTTTGGTATCTTGCATTTAAAGTTCTTAAAAGGTCACATCATGTGATTTATGTGAGGAGATGCATGATAGTTATGAATAATAGTGTCCGCTTCCTAGTTTAAGAACTTCAATTCTGAGGAAAAGTTGGTTTATCTCTTCAGCTTTACATAGCAAGTATCCAATAAATATGACATAATGAAATTCATTTGTTTTTTGTACTTCATTGTGCTTATATTAATCAATATTGTGGATCTTAATTTTGCACAAATAGTTAGCATCACTGATTAATCTGAATTCCTTACCCTTGCAGGCAAGTCAACTGTTCTTAGATTGCTCTTCAGGTTTTTTGAAACCGATTCTGGAAGTGTAAGAGCTTTCACTTTTTTTCTTTGGTTGGATATATCACTGAAAACGAGAAAACTTATGTCCATCTCTATGTAAATATTATATTATTAGAACTTAAGCCGACACTTTTTCGGTCTCAATTTTGTAACTGTCATAAGTATTCTAATTTATGCCTGGATGTGGTCATGCTTATGGTAGGAAACTTTACAACACATGAAGTTTTCTGAGAGCCATTTCCTGTCTACCTTATTATTATTTTTCTCCTATATGTAGCTTTTCTACTCCCATCAGGCCATCATCTCTCTCTGCCCCTCTATTACTTTACCAACCGTTGTAGATAAGTATTAAAAGTCTGCTCTTGAGTGTTGTATGCTAGATAAGGTTTATAATCCTATGCTCCTAGACAACAACTTATGTATCTAACATGTAGTGGTATAAAGCTTTTCAGTTTGACTTTAGCAATTTCCTCTTTGACAGATAAAAATTGATGGTCAAGACATACGGGAGGTGACACTGGAAAGCTTACGGAAGTCTATTGGGGTTGTACCACAAGATACAGTAAGTTTATCTTGGAAATTTGTCCACGTCCCTATCCTTGTGTGGATGTGGGTGTGTAGTGTGTCCCCCTTTTGTCTATACATGTTGTGTTTCCCCCATGTGATATCTGGTAATTTTTATGAGGTGAGCTAACTTCTGCACAATGGCAGGTGCTTTTTAATGATACAATCTTTCACAACATTCGCTATGGTCGTCTTTCAGCAACAGAAGAAGAGGTGTGTGCTAGACTGTTACTGTTGTCTCTATTTTTTGTGTTTCATATCTTAAATTTTTAGCCTAACGCTGCCATTCCATTCAGGTGTATGATGCTGCCCGCCGTGCAGCAATTCATGATACGATCATGAAATTCCCTAGCAAATATTCTACTGTGGTAGGGGAACGAGGCCTCAAGGTGAGAACCATATTGCTCTTAACGAAGTGATACTTTTTTCACGGATGCCTTACTTCGAGGCTTTAGGTGGGGTAGGGTTTTAGGTTGAATGAGGCCTAACTCTTTGGGATGAGCAACCACCCGCTGAAGATATGAAAAGGAATTTAAAAGGAAGAAAATGCTACAGAATCTATCCATATTTTATGGGGAGCAAATGGTGCAAATTTTTTAATCAATTACAAAGAATCTATATCCTTCAATTTATCTCATTTGTACGAAAGCTAAATAAACAGTGGTTTTGCTCCTTTTCTTGGTTCAAATTCTAAGCTTGTAATGGCTAGGTTGTGATCTGTTTTGTCCGATGTGGTTGGGTTGTTCCATTATGGTCAAGTCTATTCCCTTGAATTTTTTAACCAAAATCTGTTTTGATGATTCTGTGACCAAATAGCTTTAAAGCAGAAGCAAATAATATTTCAGTTAATTTTTTTTTGGTTAGTTAACTCGTGAATTTGTATTGATTGGTTGGCTTTTCTGTCCAGTTGAGTGGCGGCGAGAAGCAGCGAGTGGCCTTAGCTCGTGCCTTTTTGAAAGCGCCTGCGATTATGTAAGCGTTTACCCTCAGTAATTTGACTAGTGTTCCCATGCATATCATGTTTATATTTCAAGATTAAAAAATGGACTGTTTTCATTTCCTACCCAAAAGAGTTATAGCCTAGGTGGGAAATTATTGCTTAGAAGCAAAAATAAATATCATTTCTGAATTCATTTGGTTAAAGTTATCGTATGTAAATGCAGTTTTTGACTTGTTATTTCATTCAATCTATTCAGGCTATGCGATGAAGCTACAAGTGCACTTGACAGCACCACAGAAGCAGAGATATTAAGCGCATTGAAATCGCTAGCAACTAATAGAACTTCAGTCTTCATAGCTCACAGGCTCACAACTGCAATGCAGTGTGATGAGGTAAGCATTCTCTACTCCACAAATACAGCTTACTCATAGTCAATCATAAGTATTAGATTCGCTCGTGTTGTT
Organism: Acer negundo; assembly: GCA_035582765.1. NCBI lineage: Eukaryota > Viridiplantae > Streptophyta > Magnoliopsida > Sapindales > Sapindaceae > Acer > Acer negundo. The sequence goes on along the minus strand of CM069232.1, from coordinate 25,666,024 downwards.
AATACCCTTTATGACTGTAAATCTCCTCGGTTCTTATTTTTGGAAACATGGTTTTCAGATAATAGTTCTGGAGAATGGAAAAGTAGTTGAACAGGGTCCCCATGAAGTTCTGTTGACAAAAGCAGGGAGATATGCTCAGCTATGGACACAGCAAAACACGGTGGATTCCACCGACACAGCTGTTAAATTAGAGGCATGAAACCAAAAACGAGTAGTAATATATTACAGTATACATCGCAAAATTGATCAACTGTATACATTGAAATTTATGTGAACTTCTCCGGATGCAGGCCATTTCCCAAATTTTGCGTTTCTTCTCTTTTTACGGTCATATTTCTTTGCCGATAATCCAATATAGAGGTGAACATTTGGTCGATTCTTTGTATATTAGTCATATGGTGTTGTACAATAGATTATTTAAACATGTTATTTTGAAAGAACTGGTTTACATACAAAATAAAATAAAATAAATTACTGTGTCAATTCATTCATTGCTACTTTTCTTTTCATTTTTCGTTTTTTGATTCAATTGAATTTCTTCTAAATTGGTATAAGAGAGATCGATCTTTAAACCTCTTGCGTTCCATTTCAATTTCAAGAGTTCGATTGTTAATTAGAATTAATGCAATAGATATAGGATAAGTTAGGGTTTAAAATAATGACCCACTAATTGCAGTGTAGTCTCTGGTTTTTTTATTTTTTATTTTCCTTTTCTTTTAACTTATTACATTTATCTCTTTATGTTCTTTACAAATTGGACCACGTGTTACACTTCAATTGGTAAGTCAATATTTTGGGTGCTGCTCGGTCAATACCCAAGCATTATCCTAACGAAATATTTGAAACATTATCGTGAGATTTGAGGACGAAATAAGAGAATATGTTCTATGACGGTGCAATTCGTATTATATTACATAAATTTAACATTCAACTTGAGGAATATAAATAAAACACAATTTCAGAGACTACCACTAACTATACAAATGCATATTTTATATCAGTAATGTTACACTTTTCACCTAAAATTCTACCTTTTTAATCCTACTACATATGACATGTGAGGTGTCAAATTGTATTATTGATTTTATATATAATATCACAATATCTTAAGGTTAATATCGGGTCTATATGAAGGTGGGTTCGAACTTAAGTATCGGGTCATCCTGAGATTGCTTTCGAGAGAGGACTTATGGGTATAGCCCCGTACCCGATTCTCAAGCCCGATTGGGTCTAAAAATTAAATCCTAGCCTGCCAGGTCCTTCTAAACACCTCAAAATAAAATGACCAAGCTAGAAAAAACAGCTCAGTTTAAAAAAATTTAATGAAATGCAAGTGGAGGTCCAGTTGAATAGTTGATGATGCTTTTACTTCCATTTGCCACTCAAATGTGCTTACACTATAGTGCCAGTTCCATCTTCCCATAAGTTCTGATAGAGTTGTAAGAAAGAGCGTGACTCCGGAAAGGACGGAGTTAGAAATTGTTTCGGTAAGAGTATCATAAATTAACGAGTTATATTAACATGTATCTTAGAGGGTATGTTAAAAAAAAAAAAAAGTAAAAAAAAATAATGTTAATGTGTATCAATTGATATATTAATAGTCGGAACACAAGTTGAAATGTCTAAAATTACTCTAAAAATAATATAGAAAAATATTTTGGCTTTTAATTCATGATTCAATAATAATGTTTAAGAGATAGAAATTAAACTAATTAAAATTTAAATTCAAAAACTATTTTTATAACATCCAAAAAGACAAAAACTAGTTTAATTCTTTAAAATGATACAAGTTTGTTTTGGTAAAATATGTTAATAGTTAAGTATAAATTATATATGTTTGGTTGATATATTTTAATTATTTAGAGTAACACATACTGGTTATACTAAAATAAATAACATATTATAAGTGTAACATGATATTAGGGTAAGATAAGTAAGATTGGAAAATAGAACAAAATTATTTAAATGAGAAAATAATATTAATTAAGATAAAATATATGTTATAATTAGATTTTCATTTATATTTAGGATGCATAGAAAGAAATGCCATGTATAGTATCAAAGATATTTGTGAAAAATATTAAGACTTCAGACATTAAAAACAAGCTCTAAATGTCTAGTTTATAGAAACATTAGAAAATTGTTTCGCATGATGGTTGGACCCTCCTTTAGGAGCCCTCCACCATCCAAGTTCGAGTGTTAAGGTATGCATATGGATATGCTAATTTTCCTTGGTCCATCTATTATGTGGATCTTGTCCCACCTTGTGTGGGTGTTGTCTCTCCTTCGTGTGAGTGCTCTCTCTCCCCATCAATGGGAGCTGCTCTCCGGGTTGTGCTCGTTAGCTTGTCTATCATCGCAGGATCCTGGCTGTTGAAATCCAGTTTCAGTTGTTGTAATCCAGTTGTTGTACTCTAGTTGTTGTATTTCCTATAAAAAAAATAACATTAAAAAAAATAATAAAAAATGAAATAGGGGTAAAAGCATAAATATTTGAAAATTAAGAATTTAACAAAAATTGACATAGAGTCAAATTTGTAAATTTTGGAACACTTCAGGGGGGCATGGCCCTCTCTAGCTGTATATACTGCCTCCGTCCCTGACTCCTGACCTCAATCTACTTATATTGTGTCATATGGTATATATTTTTTAAGTGATCGATTATATATTCACATTACATCACATGATTTGATTAGATTGAACGTATATTTTGTACGATATATATCTTTTAAGATTATCTATATATTCATATCATATTACATAATTTAATTGAACTTGACATATACAGTCATACAGATATACTATTAAACACTTTTCTGCACAGAGATTTCGAAGGACAAAACTTGTAGTGGGGCAATGGAATATCCAGCGTATATAAGAAAGCAATTATGCATCAGCACTTCTAACATAAAAGGACACGTTTATCAGAAGATGGAACCAGCAAAAAAACATGGTGGAACCAGCAAAAACAGTGTGTGACTGTATATATATATATACATACACTGTTATATGTACAATGTCATGTTCTAATTTTAATTTCATCCAAATCTAGATCGAGGGTCAGTCTACGTCCAAGACGAGTTATTTATGTAGCGGAAGTAGTTGTTTGGATATTCTGATTTTAATTTCATCCGAATATAGATAGAGAACATGAGAGAAATTAAATTTAGTGATCGATATATACATCTTCTTGTTTGCTTAAAAATAAAATACCTTGGCAGTACATAACAAATGTGAAGAATTGTCAGTAGTAGTGTTGAGAGAACATAACATAGAAGTGGAATATATAAGCTTTTATCAGTAAGATTTTATTTTATTTTTTCAACATGAAAATCATGATTAACAATGCAGATCTCTTCAATCTTCATCATGAGATTTCTATGTCTTTTGTTTTGTAACACTTTGTGAGTCATTAGATTCTGCTAGTTTTTTTTTCTTTTCCAGCTAATTAGGTAAAAGTTGGAACTTCCTTTTATTTTTGTTGGAAGGGTCCTTTTTGGAATCATATGTCGAAACTGTACATTGATGTACATTGATATATAGAAAAAATAAAAATTATTATGTTTATATTTTCAATGATAGTACAAGTCTCCGAGAGAGATTTAGTTCACCCATGATTTCTGTTTCATCTTTTATTTTTATTTTTTTTGTTTTAAAAAATATATCAATTAATTTTGATTCTTTTTTTTTCTATTAATTCTTTTCCGATTGAGATGTATGAATCTATGTGTCTATATAAACTTTGTTTATAGATTAACAAAAATGTGCATTCAAAATGTTGTAGTTGTTAACATGATATAAATTATTATCAATTTTTATCACTATAAAAATATAAAAAAATTCCTTGCTAGGTTCTTATATGATTTTTATTATATATACAAGTTCAAATTTATTGCACAAGAGTTTAATCTTAACAAAAATAAAAAAAGAACATAAAAAATAAAAATTTGAATGAACCCACGATGAATCAATTTCGTAAAAACATTATTTTTTTTTTTATCCATTTATTTTAGAGCAAATATTGAAGATTAATATGAAAAAGAAAAAAGACAAGAACAGCAGGATTCAAGCTTTACGATGATACGAGAATTAAAACATAATTTAATTCGTTTTTAAACTAATTAATTAAATAAATAAATCACTAATTACATGACAACAGACTAACAGAGCATAGATTTGGCACAACCGTCCATAATTTTATTATAAATTTATAATGTAGTGGGATGATATTGATACCTCCATGGCTCCATTACTTACAAAAAAAAATTATATATATTAAAAATCAAGTTCAATTGTACTTGCATTATCGAAGAGTGCATCAAGGAACTGCTTATTTTATAAGTGATTCATTCAAAAGTACTTCTCATGAGGTCAGGTACTTCAGTACTTGTTCTTTTTTCTTTTCTTTTCTTTTTTATGGTACCATTAAGAAAAGAAGTGAAAGCAAATTGATGACTTTTTTTATTAGTGATTAATTCAATGTGACTTGGCTGCACCTCATAAATCGAGGTATGTATTTTGGCTTCTAAATTCTAATTAAGTTGATAAATATATTGGTAAAGCCCTCCTCAGCCACCCTACTTATATAGATCGAGCATTATATATTATATTAGGTCCGGTATATATAAATATATATCATCTTACTATTAAATTTAAAAATGGTAAATGGTATCAAAAAGTTAATAGAAAAATATATTATTTTTTCCTTTTAGGAATTTAAAATCGACTTTTTATGAAAAGAGTTTACGACCATATGTCTAAGAATTACTAACCCTAACACCGTGATTAACTTTTAACTATATATCATCTAATGTTATCTATGATCACATTGTATGTTATCATCATTGTAAGATATTGTTATGATTTATATATGATCATACTATTTTTATTTTAACAAAATGGATGATCACATAACATGATAATTTCTAATATATTGATAAGAAGTAATTAGAACTTCTATAATTTCTAATATATTGATAAGAAGTAATTAGAACTTCTATGGTGAACTTGATTTGAATCTATAATATTGTGGAATTCTGATAAATCAACCAAAAGATAAGAAGAGAATATTAAATTAAAATAAATAGATAGAACTTTGAAGTTGAGTGGCATACAATAAAAAAAAGTCCAGTGGTGTCACGAATGTGAACAAAACCCAAGAAGAGGAATTAAGTAGCTTAAATTAGCTCCAAGTTCCAACAGATACATAGACTAGACAAGAGAGTTACAGAGACACTGGTGGGGCATGCAATTTTGCACAGCTACTTCTTATTTTTTTTATTAATAATAATAATAATGCAAGAGATACCTAAGATCTGAGAAAGGAGAAATGAGAAACTGAGAAACTGAGACCTGACCTGATAACCCAAAAGAATAAACACGATTCATAATTTTACACAGTTGTTATTTTATAAGTGATTAATTCAATGTGTTAGGTATCGGAATCAAAATTTTCATTGGAACCTAACTAAATCAAACATTAATTAATATCGGTACATACAAAATAAGACTCGAACCCCTCACCAGTAGGAAGAGGGGGAGGAACTTGATCTCATCTATATATGAACATCAGTATTCAGTACATGCAATATGCTTGTGCTATTCCAACCCTAATTTTCTATGTTATCCGTCTATTCCAAACCCTAGTTTTCTAACCCATTTCGTGAATTTGAATTTGAAACCAACCAAGAACCCAATTTGACCCCCACAATCTTTAGAAAACAGGAAGCTCATGAGATTAAACTAGGTAGGTGGTCCTGAGGAATCAATTCAAACTCTTATTTTCTATTTAATATCATGTTGTATGTCTTTTCTTTCTTCTTTTTTTTCAGACCTATCATGTTATATGTCGGGTCAAGCATATAGTATTAAAGTTTGAACATTAATAGGACTTCTTCTCTCTTTTTTTACCTTAACAACACTACAATTTTACAACATATATTTGATCTCTTAATTACTTGCATATATCTAACGTTGCATATTGTCCCAAACCCCTCACCCAACGTCAATGATATTTTGTTGATTCGAATTATCCTTTCCTCGTAACTTTCAAATCTGGAATAATTTTCAAAAATAAATAAATAAATTTCTTATTATGCTTTATAAGACATCAACCTTTTCTCAATGTGCTTCTTGACAGTTCATAGAAAATGAATAAAAATTTCTTCATGTTTACAATTAAGATCGAAATTTATTTTGATCTTCTCTAGCTAATTAATTAATACAAATCTTCATATAACAAATTTAAATGTGGCATTTCTCTCAATATAAAGAAAAATACGAAATTGAATTATTTGATGAAATATTAATTATACAACCACAATAATTGTAAGAGGTTGTAGTACCATAAATTATTTTGTGAAAAGAAAGAAGCGAAGTGATGTAAGTGCAGAGAGAAAGGACGGCAAAAGATGAGAAAAAGACAATGGAATATCATTATTGGTGGCTGCTATATTTCAGCTAAAATCTAACACATATCTGCATAGCCATTACAGATATATATATATAGCTAGGCAGCATCCCCAAATGATGACATTATTTTAAACAATACCAAGCACCATTTTTTTCCAATAAATGGAAAAGGAATTTACAGGAGTTAATGGCTATAAATAAATAATATAAAAATGGTTAGACAGACTTGGTCACCAATCATATAAAGTTTGATTCCTTCCTCATGCTAGATAGAGCTTCAAGAAAACAATATATACATACAATAATAAAGATAAAAATGTACCATGTATTGTGAAGCAACTTGTGAGTCCAAAAAGAAATAATTGAGTCAAGAAACAATGAGAACAAATGTATGATTAGTTTTGACTAGCATGAATAAATCTTCAAAAATTATTATTTTTCTGTCATGTTAAAACTTTTATTAATAAGAATATTAAAGTAACATTTGCTCTTAAATTACAGATGATCAAGTATAATTGTTGATACAAAAATTTAAATGAAATTAAAAACAGTGCATAGACAGAGTATAGGAGCATTTACAAATTTAACTCTATCTGAATTCTCTTTACAAACAATTAATCACTCCCACCAAAATGATATATATATATATATATATATATTTACAATGTTTGGGTGCTGACTGTAGTACCCAAGTGACCCATCAATGGAGTGTTAGGTACGTGGCATTTTTTCTTTTGCTTTTTATATTTATTTTCTCGTATTCTTCTAAAAAGGTCACGTGTCAACACCCTATTGATAGAGTACATTAGTACCCTGGGTACTGATTAGTCGGTACAAGTATCGTCCTTTTTTTTTAATTTTTTTTAATTTTTTACTTATTATGTATGATCACTAATAATGGCATCCAAACTTAAAAATGTAAAATTGATAACAAGTATTATCTCCATTGCCAAGAAGTGAAATCTTTTAATAAAATTGGCATATATTAAAGGCCACCATTAATTCTTACAGTTGAGTAAGAATAAATTGAAATTGGTGTGAAAAATAAAAAATATAAATGAAAAGTAAAAAATCGTAGACCTATCATCATCATATGAACTCTATTTTTTTCCATATCCATTATGAGAAATCTTCCAACATTTCAAAAATCATATATATAAAAGGAATGCATGCACTTGCACAAAACTAGCTATATTAGAGACCATTATCGAATTAACAAGTAATAATATCTATGTATGTACCGAAAATATTCAAATTGGAGCAAATAAATAAATAAATAGGTCAAAAGGAATAGCAAAAGGGAGCTCCCTTCAGTCCAAGCACAGAGAAGAAAGGATGAATTTTATCTCCCGCATCATTCACACATTCACAGTAGCAACCAATTAATTCACTTCACTCCTTAATTTTCTTCGATCTACTGCGTTTGAATGAATGAGTCGGCAGCTAATCCAAACCCTTAACTCCCCCGTGAGTGGACTGAAGGAAGCTCTCTTAAACTACTTCATTAATTTATCATAATATATACACTTGAATGATTAATTAATCTAAATCATATATGCTTTCATTTGTGAGATAATGGAATGTACAAAGAAAAAATATATATATTTATATGCAAAAAATCAATGCAAATATCTGTATCACAATGAAGGATGTGAATAATCAAACTATAAATGGTAGCACATTAAGGATTAAGCTAATAATACTGATCAACATATGCATAGAACAATAAATTTGGGTAAAAACTTTGTATCTAATACAAAATTAATTACCACATTATTCAAAAGAGCATAAAAATTACAGCTTTTGAAAGGGATTTATAACATCATTATAAACTATAATTACGATAATTCATGTAGATTTACAAGATCTAACAGAAATCAACCACTATCTATAAAGGATTATTAGGGACATTATTATTACATGATATGACAAGTTGGTTGTGGTGGTGCATATCAGTGAAAACATATTAAATAGTTGTTATATTAACAAGCCAACCAGAAAGAAGAAAAAAACACACATCAATTTATGGAAGTTCACAATTTTGAAGCACGAGAGAGAAAATTAAGTTTCCAAAGATGGAAAAAGGGTCTTGCTTGCTTCAAAGTTCAAACCCAAACCCAAACCCTAATTCTAACCCTAACCCTAACCCTAACCCAAAGTAAAAGCTTTTTATTACTTGTACAGAAAAGAACAACGACTAGATGTTTGATTAGACAGCACATAAAATTAAAAATAAAATTGGTAAAAAAAATAAATAAATAAATACAAACAAGAGAAAACCCATTAAAGCACACTCAAATCAGATCAGAAAATACAGCTAGCACAAACATAAAATCAAACCAACCTCATCTACATTCTACAACTCCAATCTATATTGCAGAAGAAACTAACATATCAATAGTAATAAGGACAAAAATAATATATAGTAATTAACCTAGTTTAGAAGAAGAAGAACAGACCATATACTTGTTAAAAAAATGGCAAACAAACGTAGAGAGAACTTAATAGATATTTAAGTTTATTAAATGTTTATATGTATATATATATATATAGAGAGAGAGAGAGAATAACTTCACTTACAGAGATTTTTTCTTCTTGTCAAAGAAGACACCAAGTAGAAGTAGCTTTACTTCTCTGCATATATATCATGTTATCTTCAAAAAAACAAAACCCTAAACGATGATGATGATCGGTTGAACTGTTATATGGGAAAGAAAAAGTAATCAAATATAATTTTTTTATTTTATTTTTTTAATAAAAAAAAAAGGTGTGTACATAAACTATAAAGAACTGAAGAATAGAAGAAGCAGAAGAACACACACAATATATATATATTAAATATTAAAAAAAAAAAAAAAAAAAGGAAAAGAAAGAAATAAAAATGGAAAGTAAGGAAAAGAATTTGCAGAAATCACGGAAGAGAAGTGGGAGGAATTGAGGAAATGTCGCTTTCTTCATGAGAGTCAGAGAAAGAATTAATAGGAATAGGAAAGAAAAAAGCTTTGATTCACAGAGATTTATTAAAATCTCTACAAATCTGGCAAAGCAAATCACAGTTTGATAAAATTAAAAATTAAAAATTAAAAATAAATTATAAAAGTGATTGTGATCCTTTTTCAGGAGAGAAATGTTTATATGATATTATGATTAAAAGAAAAAGAAACCCTCTGTGGCCCTGTAAGGCTGTAAGTCTGTAACCAGAAGAAGAAGGAAGTGTGTATATATAAGAAAAATAATATTAATAATAATATAGGATGGTAAAAAGCACTTTTTTCTCTGGTTGCCAAAACCATAAAAATGAAAAAGTGCTTCTCCTTCTCTCTCTCTCTCTCGCTCTCTCTAAACCACACCACACAAGTATCCAATAAGTTTACAGTAGAAAGAACATGTGGTGGGGTTTTGTTTCTTTGACCATTGATCTTTTCTTCTTTGTTTGTGCTAGTCTATATGATGCTGTACTACTAGTATACTATTACACCACCAAACTCTACTTATTCAAAGTATTTGTGTGTGTGTAACAGTGTATATATAAGTATAGGCTACTCGTGAGTCATGATAACTAGGGTGGAAAGGGAAGACAGAGTGCTTAAATTGTGGGTTGAAATGACATTCATGCCCCTTAAGTAAGGTTATAGTTTATAGGCCATTTGATTCCTATTATAACATTTGGATCACATGGTATGAAAATCACAATTAATTCTAATTTCTAGTTGCAATAGTTTGGCACTTTGATAAAAAAGGAATTTACACCGTTAAAAGTGGCTATTCGGTGGGGCGTTCTCTACTGGCGGATCCTGGCACTTCTGGTGTGGGTGGTGTATCAAGCTCTATGACTGCTTTCTAGAAAGGTCTCCGGAAGTTACACATTCCTGTGAAAATTAAACTCTTCGTTTGGAGGGCTTGTAATAATTTCCTCCCAACTAATGAGTGTTTAGCACTTCAAAGTACCGATTGACCAGAGTTGTCCCTTATGCAAGTCCAAGAAAGAGTCGACACTACATGCTCTGTGGAGATGTCGTCTACTAAAGTCTGATCGATTGTTATGGCCTGATATTAAGGTAATCAGTTTTAGGGGTGAGTCTTTTTTCTTCGAATTCATTCTTGATTGTTTTTTCTCTCTTAATTCTAAGAAAATGGATCTGCTTTGTGTGACTTTCTGGAGAACATGGTTTCTTAGAAATGCTAGAGTGCATGGTTCTATTGTGGGTGAAGATTTGGTTAATCTTGAGTGGGCTACTCAATATTTAAAAAACTTCTCTGCGGTTTCTCCTGGTTTTCCCTCTGCTGCTGGGCAGATTTCTGAGCATAGTTATATTTGGAAACCCCCGAGTCAGGATCTTTATAAAATCAATTGTGATGTGGTGATTGACTTGGCTAGTTGCTTGGTGGGTTGTAAAGCTGTTATTTGTAATGCCAAGGGTCTGGTTATGGCTGTAAGCTCCCAAAAAGTGGTGGCCACTTTCCGTCCTCGTATAGCTGAAGCAACAACGATTCTTTGTGGCATTCAATTGGCTATTGACTCTGGCCTGAATTTGATAATGATCGAATCAGATGCAGCGGTGCCAGTGAATTGGATTAATGATGATTCTGATCTGATCTGCTCTCTGAGGTCGGTACTATCATTTATGACATTAAAAATCTGTTACAGTGATTCAGTGTGGTGCAGTGACCTTCGTCCCTAAATTGGCGAACAAGGTGGCTCATTACTTAGCAAAATTTGGCCTCTCATGTGATGAGGATAGATTTTGGTTTGAGGAAGATCCTCCCTATGTTAGGTTGCTTGTTCTGGCTGAAGCTAGTGTGTGTCTGTAGTTGTTTGTTTTTGTTTCCCTTCAACAACAAAAAAAAAAAAAAAAAAAAAGTTGCAAATTATAACATGAAAAATATGAGTTTGCATGAAAAATTAAAAGGGTTATGTTCACATTTAGGGGCAGTGCCAAAAATTTATTCTTGTAGGGGTTAATATATAAATACGAAAAAAAAAATTCACTTGAGATAAGACATGTAACTGTCATATAAGAATATCTTATCCAAATGTAATACCACTCAATAATACACACTGTGCATTGAAGATTTTCCCCACTATCTAGTGATAATATATATTTAGTAGCTACTTTCAGTGTAGGTTCATCTTTTAATACCACTGTGATAACCTTATCTCTTTATAAATAAGAAAGTGAAAGAAATTACAAATAATTAGCTTTATGTTTAGTTTTTCTCTTTTAAGAAGAAAATATTGTTTGAGAATTAATCTTTTTGTATATCTATGCTTATTTATGAGTGTGTTGAAAAATTAAGTTTTTGATGCAGAATTCAAATATAATAAAGAATAAATAAACTAAGAAAAGGGGTCCATTAATCAAAAACTCAAATTAAAATAGAAAAATAATGAAAATTTATTCTTAATTATTAGATTTTTGTATTTAAAAGATTATAAAAAAAAAAAAATCACACACATCAAATGTGTCTATTGATATTATGATAAAAATATAATTAGAGTTTTTAAATTATAACATAATTTGCAAAAAAAAATTGGACTTATTGACGCTTGACCCCCTGAATTGGAAGCAAATTTGTAATGTGCCCCTGAATTTATTTTTAAGGCATTAAATCCCCTGAACTCTCATTTTTTTACAAACAGTTTATTTTATTACCCCATGACCGCCTGTTTAAATGGGCATCTACATAAAGGTTTTGCCACAAAAAAATATGAGTGTTCAAAGGGTTTAACATCTAAAAAAAACATTTATAAGACACATTGTAAATTCGCGTACAATTCAGGAGTGTAAAACCAATAAGTCAATATTTTGTTGTAGAGTGTATTGGAAAAGATAATATAAAAATTTGTTGTAAAGTCCATGTATCCACTCACCAATTGACACCTCAGCTGCCACGTACGTTGTGATTAAAAAGTTGTGATGTCTAGTATCACTCATAAATAGTATTCATCTTTTAATACATGTGCATTGTATGTTCGTTGTGACACAAATACATGTTTAAATGTATGTGGTGTTTAAAATTATTATATATTTATATATATAATGAAGGAAAATTATTATTTTCTCTATGTATATAAACATTCTAATTATAGAACTTGTTAGAATTTTTTATTTGTTGGATTAATCTTATATAATGAAGACAATATATATATTTTTAATAGTTTCAATGTAATATTTGCACTAGTTTATTTGTGATTATGGATCATACATCACTGATAGAAGTGTATATAAAGATACATAATACGATCATCATGTGTTATCCTTTCATGTCCTCCTTTCCCGTTAAGTTATCTTCATTGCCCACCTCAACCTCCATTCCATCGCATACACAAACACAAATTATTATAAAACATGATAATTATCATTATTATTATTATTATTATTATTATTATTATTATCACCCGACATAATTCCCACAACAAATGCATGGAAAGTGAAGTGTATATATTGCTTATGTTATTGATTGGACGATTGGTCATAATAATAATAAGAAGGAATCTAATTGTCTCATGTAGGTGTAAAGAGAATATTGATTCCAAAGAAAACATATCATGTGTGTTGATGTCTTTGTGTGCATACAAATACCAACATTTGTGTTCTACTTGTTTTGTTGTATTTCTTACAAATTAGCTTTTTATCTGAAAATAATTTTTTGATCCATCTATCTAAAATAATTGACTTTGCAATTTGCATACGGCCGTCAGAGTTACCCCATGTCTGTTTGTCCCATAAAAAAGTTGGTCTAAAAAACACAATTGGGTGGGAAAATTATTATTTTAAAATATTATATTAAAAATAATTAATTTAAATTAAAGGTAAAAAGTGGGTGTAAGTGTATGCAATGCATGTTTCTTGCTTTGACATGATTCACGACTTGTGAAGGTGTAATAGTTTGATTAATTATTAAATTATTAAACAAAACGTTTTTTTAAGAATGATTCATACATTAACATATATATATATACTTTCTATTATCGGTTCGAACAGATATAAAATATATTAGTTCTTTGTACGTGAGTCATTGGATTTAAAAAATACTTTGACAAATTCATGTAGTCAAATCAAAATATTTAAATCAAATGATCCATATATAAAGAATTGATATATTTTATATCAGCTCGAACTAATAATAGAAAAATTATATATATATATATATATTTTTAAATTTTGAGATATTCATGGTGATCTAACCGGTAGTTAACATGTATCATGTGAGACATATAAACAAAAAAGTCTTTTAGAATGATTCATGCATTATCATTTTTGTTTTTTGAAATTTAGAGATATTCATGGCGATCTAACTTGTAATTAGCATGTATCATGTGAAACATATATACAGTCAAATTAATGGGGCTTCTTTTTACAAATTTGGTCTTTTTAATTTATATTTATCATACAATTTCAAATGGGTATCTCAAACACATGTTTAACATGCCATTTTATTTTCTTATTAAAAAATAATAATAATAATTTGTTCTCAAGGAATTAGCATGTCATGCTCTAAATATATAAATTTAAATGTACATATAGTATAATTAATTGTTGATTAACATATTGTTCTGTCTTTAACTATTATACTTATTGACACCTGATCCTCCAGAATTGTACTCGAATTTGCAATGTGCCTTCTAAATGTTTTTTTTTTAGACGTTAAACCCTCTAAACTCTTATTTAATTTCTTGGCAAAACCTTTATATAGATTGCCTCTCTAACAAGCGGTTATGGAGCAATAAAACAAATTGTTTGCAAAAAAATTGAGAGTTAATCAGGGGGTTTAACGTCTAAAAAATACATTCAGATGATACATTATAAATTCGTGTACAATTCAGGGGGTCTAGTAACTAGTGCCGATAAGTCTAACTATTAGGAGTGAAAATTTTACTTGTTATAGCAAAATTGGAAATGAATGTGTTGGTGTACTACTGTATTTGTGCCTTTACAACTAATATGGTACGAAATTTGTTTTCTTGTATGTAACTATGTAAGTGAAGTGATGTATTTGTCTATAGTTAGAGGGCATTAGGGGCCCATTTTATATGTTCGAGGGAGCAAAAAAAAAAAAAAAAAGTTTTGTTATGAAACTTATATGGGTTTTTGCCATTGTGTGGCCTCCTTCCTCTCTCCATCGAATCGGATGCTAGTTTTGTGGTCGATATGATCAATAAGGACTCTCATCTAAATTCCAGCAGAGGGCTTCTCATTAGTGATATCAATGGCCTAATGGAAGGTCTTGGCATCCCCCTAATTCTTTTGTGCAGGAAAGGTTCGAATTTGGTCGCTTCTGAGCTTGCTAAGAGGGTTCTTATGTGTAGAACGGATCATGCCTGGAAGTTTGGCAGCTCTACCGGCCTGTTTCCCTATTGGGATTTGTAATGATTTGCAGAACTAGTCCTGGCTGCTTTGCTTAGCTTTGAGCCTTGCTGTGGCTTGGCTTCATTTGCTTTGTGTCTTGTTTTCCCTGCTTTGTCTGGGTCTTCGGTTTCCTTGTATTGCTCTTCTGAGCTGTCAAAAAAAAAATTTAGAAAAAAAAAAAAGGGTTTTTGCCAAGTTTTGGATGATGAGATCAATATTATAATATCAATGTTAGCTAAATGAAAATGAAGTTCAACATTATATTTGTGATAATATTTTATAAAGTTTGTAAAGTTCGGATATAACATGAAAAATTATGTATTAATTTTAATATATAAAGTTGAATGTTACATTTATGATACTGATTATAAAATATGTCTATATTTATAAATTTTATTCTGAATTAAAATTCATCTCACCTTATATTTTCCCCTATATTCTACATTGAATATGCACCTCATAATTTCCCCATAAATATCTCCTTATCATCTTTTATCCTAATTGGTCAATTAATGAACTTGATTTTTTTTTTCTTCAACTATCTTTAGTTGATTATACATTGAACTTAGAGAGATTTGACAAGTATGGTAAATAATAATACATTTAAGTTTCATACCACCCTCCCTACGCGTTAGAACGAACAACTGCTCCCCCCCTCTTTTTTCCTGTATCGGAAATCTCTACACTCTACTTATTTTCCAAATAAGGTAGATAGTGAAAATCATGACGAAGAAATTTTTGTTAATAAATCAACTTTTAACCCCAAAATCGGGGGGGAAAAAAAACTTATTTACAATGAATCATTCCTCCTTCTTCACAAATAAGAAGCTAATGCAAACTTGCAAACATCAAACCGAATTTCATAATTTTCATTTATGTGTTCATTATTACAAGGATTGTCCAAAGTCAAACATTGGAAGAAACCTAATTTGTAGCAAAATCATGAGAGCCCAAAAGAAATCAAAAAATGGGCCAACAAATATATTTAAAAAAAAAACATAGAACCAATGTTGTGGGTATGGTCCATGACAAGTAACAAGAAGCCCAATAATGGAATATTTAAAGAGACTAAACACACCAAAATTATTTTTTAATTAAACAATTATCAAAGAAGATGATATGTCTTATAAGTTATAATACATTTTTAACAAAATATAGTCAATAAACGCACAGACATCTATTATATATATATATATATATATATATATATTTGAAAAAAAAAAACCCTTAGATTATTCTTTATAGATTAACAGAACTTATATAGGAAATTACTTACTACCGTTTTGATATCCTGACATTTGATACACTATAAATCTTCCGTTTAAATCATAATATACCAATAAAAAATAAATACGATTGGAGGCTATTATGTTAAATCATTTGATGTGGTTTAGATATAAAAACATACGGTGAATCAAATGCATTCACAACTCTTTTCGAATCAAATACATAGTATATATGGGTCGTGTTCGGATTAAAAGATCTCACTTAATTATTTAATCGTGTCAAGTTTAGATAGAATAAAATTGAGATTATTTTCGTATTAGGATGTCAGATACGATCCAGCCCGGCTTGGCCCGTTGATATCTATTGTCACAACTTAAGTGGTTGTACTTTGAAATATCAAATTGTGTGCTTAGTCTTAGACAATTGAAATTCACATTTTACACGCCCAACAACAAAATCGTAGTTGGCACAACAATTGGTAAACGGATCTGAATTCTGAACCAGAGCGTTGACAAATCAGGAAATCCACAAAAAAAAAAAAAAAAAAAAACACACACACAGAGGACTGATTAGGGTCTGAATTTGTTGTCGAAGTGAGAAAAAAAAAAGTGCTAGTTTTATTGAATAAATATTCATCTGCCAATTATGAATAAATATTAAAGTTGGGAATATATTTAGGTAGTCGGTACCCAAACATACTGACCACCCAATAGGGTGTTGTCACGTGGCCAAAACTATTTTACTTTTTGTATTTATCTCATTGTTTTGGGTTCCGTGCCAACCATTAGTTGATCAGTATTTTAGATACTAATCGGAACATACGTACAATTTTATTGAAACAAACGAAACACAAATCAATCTTTTATATATTTTATAAATATACATTTAATATAGTCCCTCAACTAATCTGATTTTTCAATGAAAGAAATAAATGTTGCATGGATTGGAATGAAAATGGCACGTAGAAAAAGACATCTCCCTAGCTAAATTTCGGGAATGCTATCTACTTTTCTCATTTGTCTTTTTCATTTATCTTCCCTACTCATTGTTTGACACGTATACACTTTTTCATTTAAAAAAAAACTCTAACTTTTTGCTACAAAGTTTGTTTACGTTTTTACCCTTTATTAATGAAATGATAGAAGCAGTCATCAAGGGTAAAGACGTAAATAAGTTTTGCACCAAAAAGTGAGAGCCTTTTATTAAATAAAAAAATGTATACATATCAAACAATGAATGGAAAAGGTAAATCAGAAAGACAAATGGAGAAGGTAGATAGCAGTCCCACAAAAGCTTTGAAGATATGCATGCATGGTTGCCTATCCATTTATATTGAAACTCGCAACTATTATTAATTATAGTTGCTCTCATCACTTAACTCTAAGGACAATACGTGGGTACTGACTGAGGTACTGACCAATAAATAGAGTTTTACTACGTAGCCCATTTATGAAAAATGTAAGGAAAAAAATATAAAAAGTTAAAAAAAAAAAAAAAAAAAAAGCCACGTGGCAACATCCTATTGGAGGGGTCAGTATCCTAGTCAGTACCCAAGCAATTTCCTAGCTCTAATCTACCTCTAATTAATATTTACTGCCCTCGTATTTAATGCATTCAAACAACATACATGGACACGAAATAATGTAAATTTTACACCTACACCATACCCTAACACTAAATTTGTTGACAACATGCACTGATAGCCCAAGACATGGACTTCAATTTGATGATATATCCTTTTGGGAATTTTTTTTTACTAAAGGTATCTATAGAGGTTGAGAAATATTGTTATAGAAAAGTTTTAAGAGAATTCACGATATTTATTTTAGTTTTCTTATCTTTTATTTGTAAAATATTATCTTTTCTATTTCATATTTCAATCCAATGATGATCATCAATTAGTACATACAATTACTTTAACAACTAGATTAGTTATTTGTAAAAAAAAAAAAAAAAAAATTCACATGTAAAACTTGAACTCAACAAGTTACAAGAAGTTATTTTTTTTTATAAAAAAAAAGTTACAACACGTTTATTTTTTTTATAAAATAAAAGTTACAACAGGTTACGACAGACTCTAATCTAATTTCAAAATCATATACTATATATAAATTCATAATTCAATGTGGTTTACCGTTGGGCTACCTTAACCATATATATCATTTAGTATAGTTGCAATCTGAAGTTCGACATTCATTCACTTTTGAATAGCTTGAGTATGATTTTTTTTTTTTTATCTAACACCAAAATGAAGAATGCGTAAGCATATTAAAAAGCTAATAAAAGGGTATTGCATGCTATTATACTTGACACATTTTTATAGTACGTCAAGCATTTGCAGAGTACTATGGTTATGTTTGGTTGGATAGAATGGAATGAAAACAGAGTCATTCCTCATGTTTGGTTTGCTAATAACTATTGGAAAAGGCTTTCCATTGGAATGGTCTTTTCACCATTTTGGTGGAATGGGTTTTCCTCCCATAACCCAATGGAAAACTCTTTCCAATTCATAAGTAAAATTGCTCTTCCAAAAATAACCCTATAATAATAATAATAATAATAATAATAATAATAATAATAATAATAATTATTATTATTATTATTATATACTTGTATACTTTATTATTATTATTTGTAATATATTATGTTATTATAAATGTTTTGTAATTATGAGTATTTTGGTCAAAATACGGTTAATTCTATTCCATTCAGTTGCAATCTGAAGTTCGACATTCATTCACTTTTGAATAGCTTGGGTATGATTTTTTTTTTTTTTAATCTAACACCAAAATGAAGAGTGAGTAAGCATATTACAAAGCTAATAAAAGGGTATTGCATGCTATTATAATTGACACATTTTTATAGTACGTCAAGTATTTGCAGAGTACTATGGTTATGTTTGGTTGGATAGAATGGAATGAAAACAGAGTGATTCCTCATGTTTGGTTTGCTAATAACTATTGGAAAAGGCTTTCCATTGGAATGGTCTTTTCACCATTTTGGTGGAATGGGTTTTCCTCCCAAAACCCAATGGAAAGCCCTTTCCAATTCCTAAGTAAAATTGCTCTTCCAAAAATAACCCTATAATAATAATAATAATAATAATAATAATAATAATAATAATAATTATTATTATTATTATTATTATTATTATTATTATTATTATATATACTTGTATACTTTAATATTATTATTTGTAATATATTATGTTATTATAAATGTTTTGTAATTATGGGTATTTTGGTCAAAATAAGGTTAATTCTATTTCATTCAGTTGTTAACCAAATAAAATAATACTGATTTAAAGACTAATTCTAAAGCCCCAACCAAAAAAAAAAAAAAAAAAAAAATTTCCTTTCCTTTCCATTCTCATTCCCATTCCAATTTCACCATGGTAACCAAACATCACCTATGTATTTAAATACAAACTTAGTATATTTTGCATTCAACTTCAAACTCCGTTCAACCTAGAGCCTCGAAGAAGAACTGCCATTTAATAAAAACATGAAAATGTTTCAAAAAAAATGGCAACGTTTCAAAATAAAAGGAGAGAGCAGAGAAAGGAGAGAAGGAGCGGAAGTGATGTCATGAAAATATATTTTAGTTTACATACTTGGTGGAAACTTCACGGTTGAGGAGAAGCCCTTAATCAATGACAAATGAGAAGTTTTTGTCTGCAGCAGCTTTAATGGGATCTTGGGAAGTTTGGATGTAAAATTAGGTCTGTATTCAACCAACAAAAGTAAATAAGGTGTTTGATTAATTTCAATAAGGAGATTAGAAATTGAACAATACTCACTTTTCTTTGTACTCTAGTTTCTCAACTGGTTTTGTAGATAAAAGAGTGAACTCTGCAACATAGGATATCAAACCCAAGAGCTCAACGTCATCAGCTAATTTCTGACCAGAATCTCTGGTAACAAGCTTTGAAGGTGAAACTAGTTCTTTCTGATGTCTAAAGTCATCCATTGAGTGATGGGAACCACCTTTAGATTTTTTGTCGCAATCCACTGGTTCCCTCTGACACTTCAATCTTCACTTGATGATACACTAGACCCACTCCAGCAATAAAAAAGGAATAAAATGTTAAGGTACAAATTTAAACCGCCAATGTTTTTGAACATGTAAAAGGTAGAAACAGTTACTACCATAGTGTAGGTCTTTTCTAATCCGATTTGTCCATAAGCAAATATACAGACATTATATCCGTCATCAACAGACTTTATTAATTTTTGTCTTTTTCCTTGATTTACTGGATTCACAACCACCAATTTACCATTTTCACCAATGTATTCTATGGTTGTTTGTTTTTTATTTTGCCCAGTAAGGAACGGTCTTATCTGACAATAGACTCTAATACTTCCTGCTTAAAGAAAAAAAAAAGAAGAAAAAAGCATAAGATATATACCAAGTGTATCATGCAAAAATATTACTTTTTTTTAACAGCAAAATTTATTATAAAAGAACAATTATACCGCGAAACAACCCAAAACCCTACAAAACAAGAGACTTCGCGGCCTTTCAAAACGAACAAGAAACCGCGATTACCAAACTAAGACCAAAAGCAAAGAAACCCCACTAGAAGAACACACACATCAACCAAACCAGCATATGCCTTCTTCCTCCATTCTTCCACAAAAGATTCTCCCATCTTCTTACCAATGCCACTATAACCCTTCACGATCTCCTCCTTAAAGTTCCAAGGAATTTTACACCACACCATAAAAGAACTAGTCTTCATACAATGTCTTATGGGAGCAAGACAATTTTTTCTCCCCTCCTAGTAGCAGTCTTAATCAGAGAGCGTTTACTCTCACCATTCTCCACACTTGCAAAAATATTACAAGGTGGTTTACCTTTCAAGTCTTGAGCTTCATTATACAATCTCTGGTTTTCTGCTAGAACTACATAATAATTCTCAGCGGCATCTATAAGCCTTTTAAGCTTTAGTCCTATCCAAAACAGAAAAGACTCATCATGGGAAAATGCCCATATCAATAAAAAACAATTGATAAAATACTAAACCAAATCGGTAAAGAATTAACAATCTTACCTAAGTAATTAAATTCCTCTAATCAACTCTTTTTTGTCTTCAATACTTCATGTCATAAATGAGGTTTTATGGACTCATACGCTACCCTTAACTCCTGAATGTCATAAATGAGGTTTTATGAATAAGAATCAACACACTACAAGTACAAGAACTAACAGTTAAGACAAACTTGTATAGCCCCATACTGAGAGTCTATAAAGCTTGGGTATGTGCGTTCCTTCTTTTTCCATTTTCGAGATTTGGATTTAGAAAATGACTCAAGTTCCTTTAACTTCTTTTCAGACTCAACTTTAGTTTTCTTAACCTGTGCCTCTAATTGCAAGCAACACTGTTTAAGTGTCCTTTTAGCCATTTCTAGTTCTTGTTTTAGTGTAGAAATCTCTACATCACTATGGTTCCTCTCCTTTTCCAATCTAAGCATATACTGCTCTTCAAACTTTTCATTCTCCTTCATTTTGGCTTTTTCAATCTAAAAGACACAAAATATATAAATAAAAAATATAATATAATATAATCACAATAATATAATAACTCAAGCAAGAAATTTAAACATTAAGTGTATAATAAAGATGGATGCAAATGAACTCGTCCTTGCCTCAACTGGAAGTTCGGACCTGTATTGAACTACACCATAATTACAAGCAACGATGTTCAAGTGTCCTTTTGGCTATTTCTAGTTATTGTTTTAGTGTAGAAATCTCTACATCACTATGGTTCCTCTCCTTTTCCAATCAAAGCATATTCTGCTCTTCAAACTTTTCATTCTCCTCTATTTTGGTTTTTTCAATCTAAAAGACACAAAATATATAAATAAAAATATAATATAATATAATATAATCACAATAATATAAGAACTCAAGCAAGAAAATTAAACACTAAATGTATAATAAAGATGGATGCAAATGAACTCATCCTTGCCTTAACTGAAAGGTCGGACCTGTTTTGAACTACACCATAATTACAAACAATGTTGTTCAAGTATCCTTTTGGCCATTTCTAGTTCTTGTTTTAGTGTAGAAATCTCTACATCACTATGGTTCCTCTCCTTTTCCAATCTAAGCATATTCTGCTATTCAAACTTTTCATTCTCCTATATTTTGGCTTTTTCAATCTAAAAGACACAAAACATATAAATAAAAAATATAATATATTATAATCACAATAATATAAGAACTCAAGCAAGAAAATTAAACATTAAGTATATAATAAAGATGGATGCAAATGAACTCATCCTTGCCTCAACTGGAAGGTTGGACCCGTTTTAAACTGCACCATAATTACAAGCAACGCTTTTCAAGTGTCATTTTGGTCATTTCTAGTTCTTGTTTTAGTGTAGAAATCTCTACATCACTATGGTTCCTCTCCTTTTCCAATCTTAGCATATTCTGCTCTTCAAACTTTTCATTCTCCTCTATTTTGGTTTTTTCAATCTAAAAGACACAAAATATATAAATAAAAGATATAATATAATATAATCACAATAATATAAGAACTCAGGCAAGAAAATTAAACATAAAGTATATAATAAAGATGGATGCAATTGAACTCATCCTTGCCTCAATTGGAAGGTCGGACCTGTTTTGAACCGCACCATAATAACAAGCAACGCTGTTCAAATGTCTTTTTGGCCATTTCTAGTTCTTGTTTTAGTGGAGAAATCTCTACATCACTATGGTTCCTCTCCTTTTCCAATCTAAGCATATTATGCTCTTCAAACATTTCATTCTCCTATATTTTGGTTTTTTCAATCTAAAAGACAAAATATATAAATAAAAAATATAATATAATATAATCACAATAATATTATAACTCAAGCAAGAAAATTAAACATTAAGTAAATAATAAAGATGGATGCAAATGAACTCATCATTGCCTCAACTGGAAGGTCGGACCCATTTTGAACTGCACAATAATTACAAGCAATGCTGTTCAAGTGTCCTTTTGACCATTTTTAGTTCTTGTTTTAGTGTAGAAATCTCTTCGGACCCATTTTGAACTGCACAATAATTACAAGCAACGATGTTCAAGTGTCCTTTTGACCATTTTCAGTTTTTGTTTTAGTGTATAAATCTCTACATCACTATGGTTCCTCTCCTTTTCCAATCTAAGCACATTCTGTTTTTCAAACTTTTCATTCTCCTCTATTTTGGTTTTTTCAATTTAAAAGACACAAAATACATAATAAAAAATATAATACAATATAATCACAATAATATAAGAACTCAAGCAAGAAAATTAAACATTAAGTATATAATAAAGATGTCTGCAAATGAACTCATCCTCACCTCAACTGGAAGGTCGGACCCATTTTGAACTGCACCATAATTACAAGCAATGCTGTTCTAGTTCTTGTTTTAGTTAAGACCACCGTTTAAGCCAACTGTGGTCAAATGGGTCAAGGGTATTTTGCTATAATTTAGCTAAAAGTTCAATATGGTAATGGTATGGTAAAATGTGAGGGTATGTTATTGCAATTTACCCATATTATTATTATCATCACCCGCCATAATTCCCACAACAAATGCATGGAAAGTGAAGTATATATAGTGCTTATGTTATTGATTGGACGATTGGTCATAATAATAATAAGAAGGAATCTCTAATTGTCTCATGTAGGTGTAAAGAAAATATTGATTCCAAAGAAAACATATAATGTGTGTTGATGTCTTTGTGTGCATACAAATACCAACATTTGTGTTCTACTTGTTTTGTTGTATTTCTTACAAATTAGCTTTTTCTCTGTAAATAATTTTTGATCCATCTATCTAAAATAATTGACTTTGCAATTTGCATACCGCCGTCAGAGCTACCCCATGTCTGTTTGTCCCATAAAAAGGTTGCTCTAAAAAACACAATTGGGTGGAAAAATTATTATTTTAAAATATTATATTAAAATTAATTAATTTAAATTAAAGATAAAAAGTGGGTGTAAGCAATGTTTCTTGCTTGACATGATTCACGACTTGTAAAGGTGTAATAGTTTGATTAATTATTAAATTATTAAACAAAACGTTTTTTTAGAATGATTCATGAATCATGCATTAACATATTTTTGTTTTTTGAAATTTTGAGATATTCATGGTCATCTAACCAGTAGTTAACATGTATCATGTGAGACATATAAACAAAAAAGTCTTTTAAAAAGATTCATGCATTAACATTTTTGTTTTTTGAAATTTATAGATATTCATTGTGATCTAACTTGTAATTAGTATGTATCATGTGAGACATATAGTCAAATTAATGGGGCTTCTTTTTACAAAGTTTTTCTTTTTAATTTATATTTATCACACAATTTCAAATGGGTATCTCAAGCACATGTTTAAAATTCCATTTTATTTTCTTATTAAAAAAATAATAATAATAATTTGTTCTTAAGGTATTAACATGTCATGCTCTAAATATAATTAATTGCCGATTAACATATTGTTTTGTCTTAACTATTAGATTTATTGGCGTTTGACCCCCCTAAATCATACGCAAATTTACAATGTGCCATTTGAATGTTTTTTTTAGGCGTTTAGCCCCTTGAACTCTCATTTATTAGCAAAGGCTTTACGTAGATGCCCAATCAAACAGGCGGTCAGGGAGCAATAAAACAAACTGTTTTTTTTTTTTTTTTTTTAAATGAGAGTTCATGGAGTTTAACGTCTAAAAAAAATATTCAGGGGATACATTATAAATACTCGTATAATTCAGGGGGTTTAGTGCCAATAAAACTATTACGAGTGAAATTTTACTTGTCATAGCAAAATTGGAAATGAACGTGTTGGTGTACTACTGTATTTGTGCCTTCACAATTAATATGGCATGAAACTTGTTTTCTTGTATGTAACTATGTAAGTGGAGTGATGTATTTGTCTATAGTTAGAAGGCATTAGGGCCCCATTTTATACATTCGAGGGAGCAAAAAAAAAAAAAAAAAAAAGGAGTTTTGTTATGAGACTTATATGGGGTTTTTGCCGAGTTTTGGATGATGAGATCAACATTATAATATCAATGTTAGCTAAATGAAAATGAAGTTCAACATTAGATTTGTGATAATATTTTATAAAGTTTGTAAAGTTCCGATACAACGTCAAAAATTATGTATTAGTTTTAATATATAAAATTGAACGTTACATTTGTGATACTGATCATAAAATATGTCTACATTTATAAATTTTATTCTGAATTGAAATTCATCACACCTTATATTTTCCCCCACATTCTACGTCGAATATGCTCCTCGTAATTTCAGTCCTAATTGATCAACTAATGAACTAGATTTTTTTTTTCTTCAACTATCTTGAGTTTATTATACATTGAACTTAGAGAGATTTGACAAGTATGGTAAATAATAATACATTTTAAGTTTCATATAATTTATCGAAACCCTCTTTTTTTTGTTTTCTATCGGAAATCTCTACACTTTACTTATTTTCCAAATAAGGTAAATCCACATTAGATAGTGAAATCATGACGAAGAAATTTTTATTAACAAATCAACTTTGAACCCCAAAATGTAAAATAAATAAATAAATAAATAAATAAATAAATAAACTTGTTTACAATAAATCATTCCTACTTCTTCACAAATAAGAAGCTAATGCAAATTTGCAAACATCAAACAGAATTTCATAATTTTCATTGATGTGTTCATTATTACAAGGATTGTCCAAAGTCAAACATTGGAAGAAACCTAATTTGTAGCAAAATCATGAGAGCACAAAAGAAATCAAAAAATGGGCCAACAAATATATTAAAAAAAAACATAGAACCAATGTTGTGGGTATGGTCCATGACAAGTAAGAAGAAGCCCAATAATGGAATATTTAAAGAGACTAAACACATACCAAAATTATTTTTTAATTACACAATTATAAAACAAGATGATATGTCTTATAAGTTATAATACATTATTAACAAAATATAGTAAATAAACACTTAGATTATTCTTTATAGATTAACAAAACTTATGTAGGAAATTACTCATCCTGACATTTGATACACTATAAATCTTCCATTTAAATCATAATATACCAAACAAAAATAAATACGATTGGAGGCTAACATGTTAAATCATTTGACATGGTTTAGATGATTCAAAACTCCTTTCGAATCAAATACATAGTATACATGGGTCGTGTTCGGATTAAGAGATCTCATGTTCGGATTAAGAGATCTCACTCGATAATCGTGTCGAGTTTGGGTAGAACAAAATTGAATAGATTATTTTTCTGTGTTAGGATGTCAGATCCGACCCGACCCGACCCGACCCATTAACAGGTATTGTCACAACTTTAAGTGGGTGTACTTAGAAATATTAAGCTGTGTACTTAGACAATTGAAATTCGCATTTTACACGCCCAACAACAAAATCGTAGTTGGCACAACAATTGGTAAACGGATCTCAACGAGAGGGTTGACAAATCAGGAAATCCGCAAAAACACACACACACAGAGAGGACTGATTAGGGTCTGAATTTGTTGTCGAAGAAAAAAAAAAGTGCTTTTTGATTCAGCTGAAAAGAACAAACAAAAACACCAACTGTTGGTTTTTTTGTTTTTTCTGTGTTCGTGTTCGTGCTCGTGTTCGTGATTTTGTTTTGAGAAATCTGGATGGCTTACAGGAGGAGACCGCCTGGTTTTTATGACGATTACAGCACTCAAGTTGGAGATGATCTTGACCGTTCAATCTCAAATTCATCATCTTCTTCTTCATCATCTTGGTTGGCTGCACAAGCGATTAGAGCTTCTTCAGCTCACAGAGACTCTTCTCTCTCCTCTGCTTACTCTTCTCCACTCTCCAACCCCACCACCACCACTGCCGCCGCCGCCTATTCTCCATCCCCATCTCCAACTATGCTAAAGGTACTTCCTTTTTTGACTTTTGTGATTTATTATTACAATTTATGAGTTCTATGTGTTTATATACTAACTGGGGTGTTTATTGCTGATTGAGTATTCGAATTTAATTGAGTTTGTGTTGAAAAATCATCTGGGTTGGTTTATTTTTTGAATTTATCATTTAGGGGAGCTGAGCAGCACCTGATGTGGATTTTTGTGTTTTATCACTTTTATGTTTTAGTGAATTCTGAAAATTGGTTGATAAAAATCCAGTGCATTTCCAAATGTTTGGAGTTTACTAAAAAGATGAAATTTTGTACCAGGACTGTCAGCAAGAGAGGAGTTTTGTATAATGTAGTGTTACAATATATTATTTTGCTGTTAGTCACAAATTTAGGTACGTTAATGAGTTTATTGACGGTCCGCTAGAGAGAATTTTCATATAATGTAGTGTTACAATTTATTATTTCCGTAGCAGTCACCAATTTACTTGAGTTTATGAGTTATTTGTGTTTTATTTTTCTTTAATTAGGATTCCAAGCCTCATCAGTACACATCAATGAAGAATTTGAATGAATCCAAATCTGGGTTTTGGGGTAATCTGGCTAGAAAAGCTAAAGCAATATTGGATGATGATGACTATGGTGAGTCCCCACAAGTTGAAACACCTGAAAAGAAGACTCAGCAAATGCCTAGTACTAACGACTCAGGAGGCAAGGTGAGAGTTTAAGGATTTCATGTTAATTGGTGTCAAAAGATCTTATTAGGTGCTCAAGTTTGGAAAAAAAGTTATTGCAAATTGACTTGTATAATGTATATTGTCTCATTATATTTGTGATTCTTATTGGCAGTACCGTAATACATATCGGTCATCTGAGGGCCATCGAAAATCAGACAGTCCTGCATTACAGAAGGGACTTGGTGCAATTACATCTTCTCTGAATTATATTGGCGGTACAATTGGTAAATCTGTTGAGGTGAGCTTTTGTAGGACCTTTTCTTTTTCCATTATGTATCAATTTTTAGCTTGCATTATGAAAGGATTGTAACGCTTTTCCTTCTTTAATATTATCCGGAAACACATCTTGATCAACCAAATTCCAAATATATCTTTTTGGCATTGTTCTCTCTTTCTCTGGACATACTTCTATAATTTATTGTTTGTTCTCCTTATGTGCACATTGTTCATTAATCTATTTATGTAATGTCTTTCTCAATTTTCACCTTTGCTGCTTCTCTGTTTTCAGGAGGGCATATCAATTGTGGAGAATCGAACAGCAGGTATCATTCAAGAAACCCGTAAGCATATTAGGAAAAATTCCAGCAGTTCTGTGCCACAGAATCAGGCAACCAAACAACCGCATATGCAGGCCCAAGTCCAACAACCTCTGATGCAAAATGATCAAGACCTTCAACTCAAGGCATCTCGCGACGTAAGGTGGCAACTTTATGTCACTGGTTCATGTGATAGAAGTATAGTGCATGATTGGGTTGCACCACTGTCATAGTACATGTCACTGGGTGTCAATAGAAAAAATCAACAGCATTAATTTTTTTGTACATTTCCTGCTTTACACTTACTTCTAGACTAAAAATTGAGTCCTTCCGGACACTCCAAGATGCTGCATGGTTAGTGGTCTACAAAATCTAAATTAACAAACACTAGACTGGGAACTAGAGGAAAATAAAGAAAGGATTTCATAAAGAATCAAATTTGTAGAATTATATTTAGGTTCCTGATGTATCCCCTTTTGTTTTTTTTTTTTTTTCTTTTACGTTTTCCTTGATTCCTTTTTTTCCTTATTGTAATATATTATACTTCAAGGAGAGGTTAATTGTCTCCTGACTGTGCAACAGGTCGCAATGGCAATGGCTGCAAAGGCAAAGCTTCTTCTTCGAGAGTTGAAAACTGTCAAAGCAGATCTGGCTTTTGCTAAAGAGCGCTGTGCCCAGCTGGAGGACGAAAATAGAAATCTTCGGGAGAGTCGTGAGAGAGGAGACAGTCCGGAAGATGATGATTTGGTACACCTATTTCCTACTTTCGCTACTTTCTTTCTTGTATGTATCATATTTTGTTTAGACAACCTGGATGATTATGATCATCATTATGTAGAGATAGATGAGCTAAGTCGAACATTTAAATTCAACTGTTACAATGAACTCTAAAATTTTCTTTCCTAGATAGGGGTCTTGCACTCTTGCCAGTCATACTTGTTGACATGCTTAAACTCAATTATCTCTATTAACAGTTAAACACTAAAAGGAAAAAAAACAAGTTTTGCTCTCCTAGCTAGGGTTCTTGTCGCATGCAGCTCTAATAGGCTCCCTAATTTCTGTTACTTCCAAAAAACTCAGATCTGCTGCCACGTTATGATTTCTGTAAGGATGAAGCCATATCTAAGGTAGGTCCTCTTGTAGATTTCCCCTTGTTGGATAATGAAAGAAATGAAACTAAAACATTATGGCTTATGGGTATTAAAAAAATGAAAAGAACGCCATACTTGGGTGAAAAGAGTTTGGTTGCATACTTGATTGAAAAGAGTGATTCCTTGATTTAATTTTGTGGGCTTGTGTCATTCATGGAGGTTTTTTTTTTTTTTTTTTTGAGAGAATGTCATTCATGGAGTTACTTGGCATAATCTTGTGCAATATCTAGGCAGCCCTACAGAACCGAAAACAATTTGTGAGCAACATTCCTAGTTTGGAATGAAGAGTAACGTCTCTCATATTGCTGCTCTATTTCTTTGATTGAAGTTGTGTTTTTGGTCCAATTAAAACCCTTTTTTTTTTGTATCCAAACTGAATTTAACTAATTGAACCCAGGTTTCGGTGGTTTCGGCTAATTCAGTAGCCAAACAAAATCTGAAACCACCAATTTGGGTTTGTGTTTGTAATATCTGTAAATATTGTTTGTTTTTATCACTTTTATTATTTATTTATAACGATTGAATTTGTGTTTTTGGTCCAATTAACAAACTGAATTAACTAGTTGAACCAAGGTCTTGGTTGTTTTGGTTGCCTACCAAAATCACCAAAACCGCCGATTTGGGTTCGTGTTTGTAACACATGTAAAAGCTGTTGTCCAAGTAGCCAGAACTTAGCATGTCAATTTACCAATTATAGCAGTTGGTTTCTAGATTTCAAAGTTTAATAGGATTAATAGTATTTAAATAATTTGTAAAACTTTCTTAATCAGATTGACATTTCTATTGACATGCATTTTGTTATCTTATTTCTGGATAAATAGCAAATATTAATGAACAAATTGAGTTATCATATTTCTGATTATATAGAAAATATTAATGATTGAATGGAATTCATCTCCATGCGTCAAACAAATACAGAATCTGATATACATTATTCTATTTCAGATACGACTTCAACTTGAATCACTTTTAGCCGAGAAGGCTCGACTAGCTCACGAGAACTCAGTCTATGCACGTGAGAATCGCTTCCTGAGGGAAGTCGTTGAGTATCACCAGCTCACCATGCAGGATGTTGTATACTTGGACGAGGGCACTGAAGAAGTCACTGAAGTTTACCCCATTAAGGTGGTTTCCAATCCGAACTCTGCCCCTTCTACACCGACCTTTCCACCCTCACCAGTGCCTCCTGAGGGCGCCATCTTTCACACAAGCCCGCAAGTCACTCGGGATGTCTTTCCTTGCCCTTCTCCACCACCAGAATTTGCAATGGTCTCCCAAATTGCGGCAGCTCCACCAAACTCCGTTTCCCCACAATGACGGGAGAGGGATGTAGAATGGAACCCCAATCAAAGTCTTTTCTTTGAATGTTACTTATGGAATCTGGATTCAGTCTTTTTCTACACAAAAAAAGTTTGAAATTGTAACAATATATACTGTATTCTGTTTTTTTTTTTTCTTCCTCTTTTAAATTGGTGTCAGTGTTCTCCCCTGTTTGGATCACAAATTGATTTATTCTTTTGGGTGATACTGATCTATTTTATATATTTGATTATGTATTATAAAGTTTCTGGTTAGTTTATTGGAATTTATTTTCAGCTTTCAAATAGATCAGTAGATATTGATGCACATGAATTTTGGTCTCGGAATGTAGTAGTGATATGTTTGTCGAACAGGATCTTCTGTTTGATTTGAACTTTGAATCATCCTATGCATGTGCGTTTTTGTTAGTTTCCTTTTGTTTTCTTTCGACTACTAATCACAGACCTTATATAGTACAATATAAGTATTGGTTTTACGCTAGAGTTGTGGATTTCAATTCTGGAAACGTGTTGTTTTATACATTGTAATTGTACAATAAGAGCATAAACCTTGTACTCTTAATTGGGTTACATGGTAATGTTAATCTGAATGTATATAGTGAAGAAGATGTATGGCATATGCAAATTATACAGAAGAAAAATTAATAAATATGAAGGCAGATGTGAACCCGAGACATCGATAGGTCTAAATGAGCATTTTTACCACCGAGCCATAATTAGGCGGTGGCTCCGGTTTGAGTTAAAATAACTGGAAATATAGACTAGTTGACCCATCACTGTATGATCTGATACCTGCTGGTTTCACCAAGGCTCTGCACAATGGACATGTCCTCTCTCTCTCAAACCATTCGGATACACAATCTTCGCAAAAAATGTGTTTACAGCGAAGCAAAACCGGATCATGTGTCTTCTCTTGGCAAATGGCACACAAATCTCCAGCTGCATTGACCTACATTTGTTTCCCGAAGATTCAGAACTCGTATATATGCAGGAAAACAACACAGAAGTTCAGCACATGCTTCGCTTCTCAGTCCGGGGAATAAGCTATGGACTAACCTGTTCGGATGTGGCATATGACCCATAATGCATCTCCTTGCGCGATAAGACCCTCAGTGCAGCTAAGAATAATTGAACCTAGGAGAAATTCAAGTCGTGTTGAGATGGATAAGTTAATGGAAAAAAACTATGTTTATTCGAGAAGCTCGAGAAATACTAAAGAGCATATACCTTCTCTATTACTGATGTAAGCTTTACAGTTAAATACAATCCTGTTATTAACGATGAAAAGAATCTTCCATATTCTTTGTTTAGAAAGAACCGATACCAGACTGGTGTTGGCAACAAGCCGCGATATAGCAACAACGAATACTCGAAAACATTTAGCATCTGACCCTGAAAAAAAAACACAGTTATTGAACTGTCTCCTCACAACATAAGAACATTTCAATACCATATGAATGTGATACTAATTTCGACATTCATTATCTAACCTGCTTACGGAAATCGTAGCCTCTGCTATTGTTCTTGTAATACATCAGAAGCATACATTTCAATACCATTGCTGCCTGCCTAACCATAGTATCTGTAACCGAAAAATCGTTCATGAAAATATAACATCAGCATATCAATCCTGACTTTTTCAACTACATAATTATCGCATTCATGGAGACCAACGATGTCCCTCGTGACATATCGAGCAAGTTACATGATTACCATTCACTGCAATGACAAATATGGCATGGGAGAAGAGAGGTATTTGCTTCGGAGGAAGTAGAATCAACGGGTACAGAAGTTCTTCGCTGCAACACCACCAATAAAAAGACATCACCTGAAGAATCAACACAGTAGAAACACCTAGTAGAACACAAAATTTTCTCTCCCCCTGCATAAAACCAACAATTAGTACCAAGAAATTAAAACCAGTCAAATAGTTGTTTTCGACTTTTCGGTTATCAAAATGCAAGTTTGAGCACCTTTAGAGCTGTCTGTTGTTGTAGAATATCATTTGATTTGAACATCACAGCAGCAACCCAAACTGTAACAAGAAAACCTGCAGATTCAAGGAAGAAAAACTAAATTTCCAGCTCAATCATTCAAAGGGTACTAAAATTTTACGAAATCGCACAATCAAAATAAGAAAATATGTACTAATGTAAAATTGAAAAAAATAAATTAAAAATGGTACCTTGAAAATGTTGTCTAATAAAAACCAGCAAGAGAAACAGAGAAAAAGGTAGAATCTGCTCAAGCCAACCAGTCCAGAGCTGAACATCATATCTCTGGTAAGAAGAAGAAGACGACGAAGATGAGGACGATGACGATGAAGAAGAAGAAGCTGGCCCACTTAAACCCACCTCCCCAACTCCTTGATGATCATCATTTTCAACGATCCTGATTGAATGTTCCTCCTGATGATGCTGATCATCAGAAGAAGTACTAGTTGAATATCCCAAAAGGGTTGTCAATGGTGCTTGAAACAAACCAGACCCTGAAACTTCAACCCTGGATTCGGTTGCTGAACTTGCAGATACCTCCATTGTTGATTCATTCAAGTGGGGTTGTGTCGTATATAGTAATTATATATACTATATATACCAAACACATCATTTTTTTGGTGCAGTGAACAAACACATCTACATACACACAGCTGCTAGTGAGCTGCCATCTGCATTGCAATTAGCTTTCATGATCAGGATGATCATCATCATTTTGCTAGCTATCTACATCCATGATCCATCCATCGTTTTCATCAGTCAATGTCATAGTTTTTTGGGTTCGTGTCTTCAAGATCAAGATCATATTGAAGCATACATATACCTTGCAAAATTTATATGTTTTCGTATTGAAATTGATCAAAGACTTGGATTTGTTCAAGTGAATTCAAGTACTACTCTTGAGAATTGAAAGTTGAAGAAGCAAAGAATCAAATACATTATTATTATTCTATGCGTATAACATCAACTTCTTTTTCCTGTGTTACTCATATAATTACTATTACATTATTTCCGATTATAAAAGTGGACATCTGAATCGTACTTGTAGTGTTTGATTTCGACAGGTCACGGTAGACCGTTGTTAAAAATAAAATAAAAAACAGAATCTTATTGAATATTATAAACTTGTTTAGGTACATACATAGAGATGATTAATCAATAAAACATTTTAGTTGTATTGGATACATCTAATGTGTTTCAATCAATAATATATATTATTCTATGTTATGATATATATATATATATATATATATTTTAATTAAATATATAGGTTTGGTAAACTTCACATGGAACTCAACATCAAAGTAATTAATTAAAGAAGACACATTGGTCCCATTCCTTTTGTTACTTAGAACCTTGTTTGAAATTGATACCATACCTATCTTCACTCAAAATTGTTAATGACATTTCTTTAGAGACATTATATATCAATATCATTCACCTCCTTTTCGTTTTCGGTTTAAACACTGACATCCGATTAATTTCAAAATTGAAACAAAACGTAATTGAATTGGAATCAGAAACAAAGATGTAAAATCAGTAAGTAAAGTCATGCAATATTAAAATCAAGTGATATGAAGAAAGAACCTAACCTCGTAACAAATAATATTTCATGGTTTACCATCTAATTAAATGAAACTATCTATATATATATATATATATATATATAATTTTTCTATTTTACGTGGCTAGACACGTCGTGGGCTTCAAGGGTGCCCACACACGTCATGGGCCTTTTTGCTAGACGTGCCATGCACATTTTAGGAATTTATGCGAGACAGGCCCAGGCTAAAAATTGTTGGGTCATTGAACTTCATAACTCATTTTCAAAAAAATAAAATAAAAAACTAATTATTTGAAGTTAATAAGCGATCAAAAATTAATTCAAAACAACTCGTAAAACATTTAAGTAATTCTTAAAAACAAACTAAAGTGAAATCCTCAACCAGTATTCGATATGAAACAAAACAGAACATAGAACATAAGCAGTTCATTAACACTACATTAACAAAACACATAATGATAAACTTGGATGAAGTTT
The DNA here is from genome assembly GCA_035582765.1 of Acer negundo. Classification (NCBI taxonomy): domain Eukaryota; kingdom Viridiplantae; phylum Streptophyta; class Magnoliopsida; order Sapindales; family Sapindaceae; genus Acer; species Acer negundo. Next base: position 25,631,373 of record CM069232.1, on the reverse strand, counting down.
TTCAAAGAAAGCTAAATCTTGGACAACAGAACATCCTAAGATGTTGCATCAATGAATGCTCTTCCGGGTTGACGGTTGGACAAGGGACCATGGCATCCAAGAAGCTGCAACATAAAAAAACAGAGTCCTCTTCATCAGTTTCATGCTCATATTATTGAATTCAAACTAGCAAAATATAAGCAAACAGTACGGAGGAACGAGAACAGACCTTAGCATTGACACCATCGGGCATAATACGGTTCTCTGACTTGAACCTGATGTAATCTGTCCGGTTGAACTTGGTGAAACCCCTGGATTCAATACAGATTAAATCATAAGTTGTTGATATGCGGAGAACAGGAGTACAAGACCATCTAAGAGTTTAAGCGGAGGAAACAGACAGCAAATACACAAAAATATATCCCAGTTTCATGGCAATCAAGAAGAGTTAAGTACTATGATACGTACCACTTCCTGCTGACAATGATCTTTTGACGACCTGGAAACTTGAATTTTGCACGGCGAAGAGCCTCCTGGGCATGATGACTGTTGCTGTCCTTGCAGCGAACAGAAAGGAGAACCTGACCGATGGCAACTCTAGCACAAGTACCTTGTGGCTTACCGAAAGCACCCCTCATACCAGTTTGAAGCCTATCAGCTCCAGCACATGAAAGCATCTTGTTGATACGCAAGACATGGAATGGGTGAACTCGGACACGCAAGTGGAAAGCATCCTTCCCAGCAAACTTGGCCATATACTTGTTGCAAGCAATACGGGCAGCCTCAAGAGCTTCACTTGAGACATTTTCCTTCTCCCAAGACACCAAATGTACACAGAAGGGGAACTCATCAACACCTTTCTTTTTCATTCCCACATCATAGATCCTGATCTTGGGGTCAGGCACACCACGGCAATAACGTGACTTTGGGTAAGGCTTATTCTTGATCTGGCGATAACACCTTGCAGGTCCTACAAAACCAAAATAATCGAACATTAAAACAATATCATGACAACCCCACTTCTACATCATTGTTCATAAATCATACAACACCACAATCAATAAAACTCACTATATCTTATCTGCAGATCTGGCATTAAAACTTAAACTTACGAAGTTACATAACCTATATCGTAAAACAAAAATATCACAAGATCCAAGATATCATATCAAGCCTAATAGACATATTCGATAACCAAATTCCCCATTGATCCTGCTGAGAATATCTAAGTAATCAAAACAAAAAGGTACTTGCTACGGGAAAGCTAACAATGTAAATAAATTCCTACAAACAAAATAAAGGGCAAACAAAAAACTCCAACATAACATTTTATTGACTCAGAATTCAACTATATCTTCGTGCCGCAACACAAGGACGGAACTACTTAGAAACACAATCCAATTTACAAATCAACATGTAGTGAAAGCAACTAACTCATCATTAACATTTTATTGACTATTCAGAATATGACTATATCTTCGAGCAGCAACATACAAGGACGCAACAACTCAGAAACATGATCCAATTTACAAATTATCATGTAGTGACAGGCTGACAGCAACTAACTCATCATCACTATAGCACAAACTAGAAGTAATTAGATACCATACTATAAATCATTGCAGGAAGCAATAATTTTTGCAATAACAGGTCACAAAAAAATGTAGAAAACGACGATAAAAATGAAGAAACTTATCAGATAACGAGGCGTAAAATCACGAAATTTAAAATGAGCATATCAGACAACCCTCATATATGACTTTTCAATAAGCTTTTGCACATATTATAAATTTATAATACACGAAACAACAAAAAGGGATCCGAAACCATTAACGCCGCCTATATTAACACAACCAAAGCCATAGAACAAAATAACCCAATCAAAACCTTTTCAAATATTAAACGTATCACAATTCAAATCACATCTTGAGCTACGAATAGATTCTAGCAATGAAACAAACAACAAACAAAAGAAAATGGGTAATGAACAATCAACACACAGCAATACAAATATAAACACAAAATACCCAGAAAAATTCCAGCACAAAACAAACAAATTATCGAGAACCCATTTCAGGGATTCAATGAAAACACAAGATCGATGATCAAAAAGGGTACTTACTTCTCCCCATCGCGAAAGCTCTATTGGATATACGCAGCAGATAACAGAAACCCTAGAAAATGAGAGAGTAGTGTCGATTTTTGTATATATATAGAGGTGGAAATCCAAAACCCTAAAACACGCTTTGGGCGGTTGTACTTAAACGTACACGCATGTGCTTCCGTCATTTTCTTGTGGGCTTCTAGATTTCGGCCCATAACTTGGCCCATAAGAAAAAAAATGTGTGTTACTTCTTGGACTTGAATTCTTTTGGTCTTAAGTTAGAAAATCTTCGTTTGCCGTTATTATTATTATTACTATTATTATTTTTAGCAACTTCCACTATTTTTTTATTATTATTATTATTATTTGAACTATACGATATTTTAAAAAATATATATTACATAAATTCAGGTATTTTTGGGGAGGGGGAGGACTTGAACCCGGAACCCACAACCTCGTGACATAGGTGTGAGAGTTATTTTTTTACTTATTAATATTACAATAAGTTGGGTTTTATGAGAGAGAAGAGATTCGAATCCACAATCTCGTAGTGTGGGTGTAAATGACTTTATACAGGTGTGAAGGGTTTTACAACTTAACCAACATCATCTTGTCCTAACTATACAATATTTTTCGGATACATTATTATTATTATTATTATTATTATAGATTGGGGGAAGGGTCTGACTCGAATCCACCGAGCCAACCGCATATTGTCAACGTTTGTCGTTATGGGTACGAAATTATGTTCGATAGTTAATTTATAACTTTGTGAATCCATTAAAAGTTTGAGTGAATTTTTGTGTTAAATGTTTCAAATTGATTCTTTAGAATTGAAAAACAACTCTATTATTTTAGTGGGATTTCTATCTAATCTTGACATTACAGGGTGGTTTTTTTTTTTGTTAAAATTTGGTGAGTTGTTGGAGATATCCCTTAATAATTTTAATATATAAATATGCCCCACTTAAGTTAGTTTTTTATAATAGTCCTACATAAACATTTGACTTCTTTGATTATCTTTCTTTTTTGCAAGAAAATTTTTATCTCAAAAAGTCAATTTTGTTTATTTTCAAGTTTCAACCAAACTCCATAAGATAGACCTCAATTTTGCTTATTTTCAACAGTTTCAACCAAACACCATAAGATAGACCTCAATTTTGTTTATTTTCAACTAAACACTATAAGAGATAGACCTGAAAGAGCTTTCAACAATTTTTTCAACAATTTTTTCTTTTTGATAATATTTATCTATCCACTTATCTAGACCGGATTTTTTTTTTTAAAGCTTTTTGCAATTTGTAGGATTCGAACATCTGACTTGAGAGTTATTTGTCCAAACCCCAAATTCTTCCATCTACCAACTGAGCTACGCCTTTAGGGGCAGCTTTCAACAATTTAATAGCACTTCGCACAAAACTGATAATACTCAAAAAGAAAGATTTTACTTTTCTAATAATTAAAATGCATCATGATTCCATTAGATATGTATGTGATTTCTGTCGTTCACAAACTGTGTTTGCATTACAACTACATCACATACACGTGTTCCCACCTATTTTTACAAACAAATCAAAGTAACAAAACTCTATACAGAAACAGAAAAAAGTGAAAAAATTTCTAGGATCAAAGTGACCTTAAAAGCATGTATAACCAACTATTTTAAGAGTATTGTTATCTAGGTGTGATGGTAGGGATGACTCCACTAACGAGGTTGCTACCGGAGACATCGGATGATACGAATGGATTCTTTGTCGTTGAGGATGAAGATGCAGATGGTGAGTCTGGTAATTTTGTCGCAGGGTCTTTGGTTACCTTTTCTGTGGTGGTTTTGGTATCGGATTCTGGCATCATCAACCATATGTTTTCAAGCTTCTCTGACAACCTCTGCCATTGAAGGTCTTGCATCAGTATCATCTTTGCAACATTTGAGGGCCAAAGTCACAAACTTCTCCACACATTCAGAAGGGTAAGAGCCCATTTTCTCATCAATGACTGAGAAGATCATGCCGGATTGATATGCAACATTAACCTGATATGGACGAACATATGTAAGACGATAAATAGTAAGAGACTATCATGAACGTAAAGATCTTCAGATCTTTATATTTTTCATGAATAGAAATGTAATGCATTTATAATGAAGGCCGAACTTCAACTACGAGATGGAAGTAAGAGGATACCTCTCTAACGATGTTTTTTCCGTGTGAGATTGGCTGCATACCGGTCAAGAGTTCCAAGAATACCACACCAAGGCTATAAACATCACTCTTGTCCGTTAATTTATGAGTTAAGAAGTATTCTGGATCAAGGTAACCCTGTAAATAATAGAAGAATATTAGAAGTATAGCCATCAGTTTGCTAAATACATTCCAAATAGTTTTGTTATATTACAAATTAGTTATGCATTTCCATGAAATTTTCTGGAATTTATTGTGTACCGTTTAAATGTCCAAGGTTGATATGTAAGATCACGAACTACATTACATGAATCTCTAGAACTGTTGATAGTAATTCTTACCGGTGTTCCCTTTACAACTGTGGATACATGAGCTGGCACAATCCCTTCAAGATCTGGAACTGGTGCAAGTCTTGAAAGTCCAAAATCGGCAACTTTGGCTGTGAACTTGCTATCCAATAATATGTTGCTGGCCTTTATATCTCGGTGGAATATTGGAGGATCAGCTTCTGTATGTAGGTAGAGGATGCCCTTGGATGAACCCAGGGAAATCAACATTCTCATTGCAAAACTAAGAGGTTCCTTAGACTTAGCTGCGATATCATATGCATCAACATTAAACCATACGTTAGACCTCACATTGTCGTACTCAGCTCCAAAAATGGAACAAAAAGAAATGAGGAAAAAGTTATGTGTTCTATTTGATTCTTTTCATTATAATTTGACATTGCATCAATGTATAGAAAACCGAGGTAAGATTGTAAGAAATATAAAAACACAAATTCGCTGAAAAATTATAAGTAACATACCAGAAAGTTGATCCCTCAGAGTGCCATTGGACATAAACTCATACACCAACATCTGTGAGTACAATAGTAAGGCATAATTTAGTTTTCCCAAATGATGATCTTTGCCATGCAATAGCGAGCCAAGTAATTATCTTGAAGTATGGTGCAGTTAATAAAGAAGGGAAACAGAGATCGAATTCAACCAAGTTCACCATTAACGAGGTAGAAATCTACCAAATTTTAATCTTCTCTGTAGTGTGTTTTTATCAAAGCTTGCAGAAAGTGATACTTCAAAAAAAAAAAAAGGCTTGCAGAAAGTGTAGTATATGGATTGATGGAAAGTTGAGTGTGATTAAAAGTTTTCATAGCTGTGAGGAAATACCTGCTCGCCTTCTTCATCACAATATCCAACCAAAGATACCAGGTTCCTGTGATGCATTCTTGACAGAAATTGTATTTCTGTTAAGAACTCTTTTTCACCTTGCAACGATCCCTCCTGTGCGCGTTTTATGGCCACTACCATGCCATCAGCTAGAATTCCTTTATAAACCTTTCCATACCCCCCTTGGCCAACTTGAGCAGAGCTGCTAAAATTATCTGTCGCTGAGGCCATTTCTTCATAAGTGAAACTTTTCACACCATCAATTTTCATGGAGATCTTGGATGCTGCATATGTGACAGTACCAGCATTAAAATAAAGATGCATTGCAGATTAATAGTCATAATAAACAGAGATACTCACAGTGTCTTTTTTTTGAAATTGTACGGTAATTCTTCATATGCAACCTGACAATAAAAAGAGCAATAATTGCAGATAATGTAACTGCAACTGCAATGCCCCCCAGGATTGCGCCAACCAGAACACCCGTGCCTATACCAGATTTGCGAGTGGCGGGAATCACTGTCACAAAGACGAGTAATGAGCACAACCATAGTCATAAAGTAATTTTCATCACATTTGTGGATACATAGAAAAAGGTGACATGCTTGCTCTGAAGTTCATCTATGCATAGGTCAATCAAGAAAGTAATATTAATTTTGAGCTCTCGTTTCACATAAATTAGCACACAACATAATCACTAGACAAACCAAAAACATCTAGAACCATGCCTTGACAACATGTCATACATACTAAAATTGGAATAAGAAAAGGAAAAACTTTGAAGTTTAAAAGAAAACTCATACTCTTCAACCAGTTTAAAGAATTCAAAAGCAATGCATAAGTATATGACTTGAGCAAAATGTATCAGACAAGGTTTATGAGACGAACCATGTTGGTATGGTTCCAATAGAGTGAAGTTGAGAAGTTCATAAGGGCCAAATAGGTCACTATCAGGAATATTCCATCCTGTGAACATGGATCTGATCCGAAGAACCTCACTATCATTGAAGACATTAGCGGTTTTGTTATCATACACAGGAAAAAGCTTCAAGTACATTCTCAGCCGAGGTCCTTTTTGCCATGTAAATGAGTCAAGGTCCACCTGAGAAAGATTCAACTTGAGACCTTCGGTGATGTACTTTTCAAATGTAGTCCTATATTGACGGAAATATGAGAATCCAGGACTTTTCAACCGATATCCAACAAGCAGAGGAGCAGCACAGAAACAAGGAACGGGTGATGATCGTGAATATTCATAAGGGCTTGGGCATGATTGAGGTTTACACTCGGGAGAAGAGTATGTTGATCCTTGCATATTACTCTCTTCGTCATTTTTTGATCCACATAAATTGGGTAGGTTGGTGTTTGAGCATAAAGGATTTCCTCGAAGCCTGTAGATTATTGAAATGCAATAGTGTGTTAGACCTTCAAGATGCAAACTAAACAAACAGGTTCTGATCCTATCACTGTTATTATTATAAGAAGTTGTTGCTCTTCTTGTTATCTAGGCCGATCTTTATTACGTAGTCACATGATTGCGAAATACATTTCATCACGGATTCAGGTGTATTAAAAGAGACCTACATCACAATCGTATAGAAAAAAAAAACAGGACAGAGACAAAGGCAAACCAGAGAGTGACATTCGGAGGGAGGTTTGGACTGCCTGAAATATTTACAAAATTATTGTTCTCGAAATCGCTGCAATTCCAAAGAGCCACATAGCAAAAGTTAGCAAAAACAAGAACAATATGCTGAAGCAAGTGTCAAATATTATGCAGAAAGAAGTTAACTTTTTAAGGGTAAAGTTAGTCTTACAAGATAAGTGTCTCATTTGCATTTAAAGTCCTGTTCTGCCAAAGGGCGGATGGAACGGAGCCATCCAATGAATTATTTGCTATCATCCTGCCATGAGGAAAGACAATTAATAAACAATGTGTCATTGGATTTATTGGCACCATAATTAGATTTTCCAATATTTATGGTGACAAACTTAGAGAGTTAACTCAATTTGCTCAGTGTAACTTAATTTACAACAATGTTTCGGAAATATTATAACTAGATGGAAAATAGGGCAGAGCAAGTTGAGAAATGCTTACAATCTCTGAAGCTTAGGAAGACTCGTAAAGGTGGCAGGAATAGTTCCTGTGAGATTGTTGTTGGATAAATTGCTGCACATATTGTTCAGATGAAAAATATCAAAACTTTTGTAAATCATCATAATATATTAATAGGTTTTCCAAAACTTAAAGACGGTTATTAGCGAATATCTTACATAAAACAACAGAATTCATATTCTGTCAAAATGCCAAGAACATGTAGATTGAATATTTTTTGCAAGATGAAGAAGCTTACATGGTTGTGATATTCGAAGAAAGATCGCCTTGAGGTAGAGACCCAGTTAGCTGGTTTGAACTTAAGTCTCTGACATTAAAGATAAAGTGTAAATAGAAAATAAATCACCAACATGAAGAAAATGACTATAGAAGGGACATACAAATTATGACTTACAAATAACCAAGTTCTGGTATCTTGCTCAGGTCCGGGATCTCTCCTTGCAATCTGCAATTCCTGAGACTCCTGATAAAGCCAAACAAGAGAAATAACAAATTTGAAGAGTTAAATTTTATAACATGAAGTCTCTGGAACATCTATTTGACAAATATAACTCCATTGGCCTACAGAAGATTATTTACAATAAAATTAAAAGATGATTAATGATTAGAAACTTGCTTCAACACATATACATATATCATCTCCATTTAATATGTGTCTTAATTTTGCATTTTAAGAAATAGTGAGGTCCTGATACTTTCAGCCTCACACCTTGACACTTTTAGATCTTACACATAAATGAAACAGAGAAATTGGCATAGTGCTCAATGCCTTCATTTTACTTAAAAAAGAAGGGAAAATAATTAGCACTTACAGTTTCAATAATTTCGACATGTTGCTATACGTATCTGGAATAGTAGTCCCTTCAAAGTTGTTGTTATCAAGTTGTCTGCAAAACAAATAAAACAAAGCTGTTAAGAAACCCAACAAAAGGTTGTTTAAACTCAAAATGAAAACCAGTAATTCCAGGAAAGTTTGAAACCATACATGATAAGCAACTTTGGCAGGTTAGAGAACTCCGGCGGAAGATACCCTGATAAGTTGTTATTGTCAAGCAGGCTGCAAATAAATTCAGGCTATTAACAATGGACGTAGTATAACAGCGATATGAAAAAAACTAGCATATAACTAAACTGAAGATTGTTGACAATTGATCAATGGTACAAATAAATCAAAACTCCACAAAGTAGCCAACAATCAACTTACAAGTGAACAAGCATTGGTAATCTTGAGAGTTCAGGCGGGATTTGCCCACTGATTGAATTGTTGTTCATGTGACTGCTCAGAAAGTGGCAAAGGCAAAAGAATAAGACACATAAAGATAAAGAAAGGTAAAAGAAACCAGATACATTAGCACTAGTTTTAGCCCATATAACATCAGAAAAAAACCCTCACAAATGCTTTGTTTTGTTCAAGTTCGCAAATGAATTAGGTATCGGTCCTGATATATTGTTCTGGTCAATTTGTATTCTGTCCAAGTTTGGAAGATAACCGAGCTCTTCGGGCAAGGAACCTGTCAACTGGTTTCCATTCAGAAGCCTAAAAACAAACAACATTACATAGTAAATAAGAACCCAAGCAAATAGAATTATACAAATGTCTGCAAAGTCAAAAGATGAGCAAAATCTACATAAAAATTAAACCAGATCATAGAAATACATAAACATTACACAAATTCAGAAACCAAGAACTTTTAAACTTACAAGAGAAATAAAGATTTAATGTTTCCTATCTCCTTTGGTATAGGCCCAGTTATGTTGTTCCACATAAAATCCCTTTAGAAACAAAGATAGAAAAATCATATTAGTACGAAAGGAGACAATATGGAGAATATTGACAAAATGAGAGCCACAAATTCAAATTGTAGCATAAAGGTAGCCTCCATAATATATTGTGCCTTACAATATTTCTAGATATGATAAGCGGCCAAGCTCTGGTGATAACTGTCCCGACAGATTCATATTCAGTAGTTGCCTGCAAAGAACACAACAATTACTGGGAATATATTACAAATTTAAAAAGCTCAGCTGCTAGTTGATCCAGCTAGTAACTACTATTCATGGACTTAATTCTCTAAGAAAATGAAAAGATCATATCGGTGTCTTTAAAATTCATCAAGAAAAACCATGTTATCTTTCCTCCCAAGTTAAAAAGGTAAGAGGCTGGAAAGGCGGAAATCATACAATTCTCTAACATGTAGATAGCCATCCTCCTCCTTTGTTGTATTGAAGCACAAAACTCCAGTCCAGTTCGATGTACACGGGTCACCTCGATTCCAATTACTCAAATTGTTATTGATATCAAACAAACTTTTCTTGATATCCTGCAATGCCTTCACTGAAAATCGATACAACAACAATCAAAACAAACAGTAAAAAACTACATAAATTTCACTAGTTCTCCTGTCCACATCATTCAACACATCCAACTTTATTGGTGATCTCAATCAAACAATCAAAATGCAAGCATCTATCTACAAAGCAGAATACAAAATCTATCTTATATGTTATAAACAATCTCCAACATTTCTGGAGAGGAACAAACTTATAAACTAAATTCTACAGTCAATAAGTTCAAATTACCATAATTCACTTACTAAGTAATCTAAAACACACTAGTGTGAACTCAAACATAAGAGCACAATTGCTGGAGACATCTTATAGGAAAAAAAAATTTGTTAAAAAGAAATTCGAACAAAATTACCTTCATCTGGGTCAGTTATGGAATCATCTCCAACAACAACTGAAGTCCAACAACAAAACCCCACCAGCAAAACAGCTAGATATGTCCAATTTTGAAACATCTTTGATCACCCAAAAACATCTAGATCCCAGAATCACCCAAATTCTCTCTCTGCCTGAAAAAAATAGGAAACAGGTAAGAATATACCCACATCACAATTTAAATCTATACCCGAAAACAAACAAAAAACAAAAACAACAACCTCCAATCACTTCCAAGCAAATGAATAACGACAAAAAAAATTCTACTTTAAAGCATAAGTAGAGTAAAAAAGTGCTTACTAGAGATAAAATTTGATTCTTGAACAAGGGTTGTTCTTTTTTTTTATTATTATTTATGAAGAAGTACAAGAAATGAATCTTTAACAGTATTAATAATACAGAGCTAGAGCTTGAAAAGATGGAGAGAAACCAAACAGGGTAGTTGTTTATGTATTTTTCTGACCAATTCTGCATTATATTGATGATCAAGATGGTGATGATAGCCACCTCTTTTCATTTACTATATAAAAATATAAAATAAAATAAAATAAATGGAAAAAAAATCAAAACAAAAAATCAATAAAACTCGATGTGGATTTGTAGCAAGTTTTGACTTTCTGGGGAGGATCTGAGATTTTAATAAACAGAGACGGAGACAGAAAACCAACTACTCTCTATGACTGCTAGGGACATTTGAAATAAAAAATATAACATTTGGGAAAAAATCGAAAATAAAAATCGAAACTTTAGACTTGATTCGAAGTCTGAACATAAGAAACATTCCTTTTACATGTGGTCAACATGGCCTGCCTATTTATTTATTTATTTATTTATTTATTTATTTATTTATGTGTTAGAAAATAATCATAATCATAAAGTGTTTTATGAAAATAATTGTTTTATTGGGTGACGACATTTTATTTTAAAGATTTTATGTTCTAGCTATGATTTACAAATATTGTGTTTAGATAGAAGTTATGATGCTTTAATGATATTTATATATAAAAAAAAAAAACACTTCGAAATCTGATAATCAAAGTGCTCTAATCAGTGATAATAAGACTGTTGAGACAGCCAAAATTAAATAATATATGTGCGGTTCAGATATCTACTCTCATAATTCGAGAAGAAAACTCTATACATATACTTATAAAATACGTATAGTAAAATTTGAAAGACATGTCTTGAATTATAATTTTATTGAAATAGAATAATATTAAAACAAGTGTAAAACGAGTAACACTTTCAAAATTGATTTTGTCAAAAAGTAATGAGGTGGTAATAAGAAGTATTTGGGCGAAAGGGCCATGCTACTTTATGGATTTATCGATAATGTTATCAATCAATCGGTACACATATTAATTAATTTTTTTAAACAAAAAAAAAAGTATTAGATTTATATTCTAAAACTTCTAAAACAACTTAAAAATTTTAAAATAAAAGAAGTAAAAAAATTGAAAATAAGTTGTGAATTTTCTAATAAATATTCTACAATTAATAGTGTTTGATATTGATCTAGCATATTGTCTGGATGTCAGTTTCAAAAACAAAATGAAAATAAAAACAGTTGGGTGAAAATTTAGGATAAATTTAGTTTAATAAATATTATAATGGCAAACATTGTTTTAGGGATCATTTGTTTTTTTATTTTTATTTTTTTGTCTGAAGACTACATAGTCCTGAATTTCTCTGAAGACTAAATAGGGACTGAATCTAAACATGAATGACATGTTTGTTTGTTTTTTTTTTATGAAAACAAAGTTCAAGTTTAATTTATTGTCAAAAAAAAAAGTTCAAGTTATTTTGTATGTTGTCCACGTTTATAATATATACAATTGAGGAAACCATTTTTGTTTTTTTGGTTTCCTCGATTATATGCATCAGAAACCAAATAAAAAAAAATTATTGATTTAAAAAAAAAAAGGTTTTTGAATTATATGCATCAGTCTCTATGATAAATGACTAGGGTTTTTTTTTTTTTTTTTTTTTTTTAATTTTTAAAAGCAGTTTAAAATAAGAAATATATTAAAAGAAATAATTATACACTATATCAAGTTAAAAGTCAGGATTTCTTATTTTATTTTTTAAGTTGTTTATATATATATATATATATTTTTTTTTTTTAATTTTTTGACCACTTAAAAAACAAACAAAACAATTTAATGAGTTCAATTCAAACCCATTAAATTTTAAGTGGAAAAAATAAACGACTCATTAATCTAACCCTAATTTTAACTTGTAAACAAATGATTTTAGTAAAAATAGCTGGTTAACTAACCTAATTAAAGAAAAAAGTCATAGTCAAATAAACGAATTGGTAAAAAAAAAATAAAAAATAATTATAAACTAACAACTTGTATTTTAATCCAAAATGAAAAATAAAAGATAAAAGGTCTGTCATATATGGTGATTGAAGCATTGGACTAATCAAGATGGACCCAAAGATAGTCTATGATAATGATTATTATAATGATTTTTGAATCTTTTTGTTGATTTGCGTTTACATTAAATTTTAAAGTTTTTGTGACATAGTTAAAATCTATTTTCTTATTACAATTTTTTTTTTATTAACTACTAATTTTAAGTTTTATTTACAAACTTTAATTAATTAACTACTATTAATAGTGTAAAATAAATTAAAACCTTTTATTAATTTATACATAATAAACACAGTCTAATGTGACTTGGTGTTAAAGTATGTTCAATAAACCTAACAATATTTGAGTTTGAGTCGGTGCACCTTAGATAGTATAAGAAAAAAAAAATGTAAATATTAATTATCACACCATCACTTAGAACAAGCCCTTTTCAATACAATTGGAACTTTGGTAAATGACTCTCAAGTCGATAGCTCAAATCCTATCGATAGTAAAAAGCTTCAAAAAAAATATTTGGTGTAGATAGAGGGATAAATAAATATCGTAATATATATATATATATATATATGCTTGATTATTGACTAAACTATAAACTACCTCTTTTAAATGAGATGCTGACAAATTAGGTTTTTTTTTTATTTATTTTATTTTATTTTTTATTTTTTTAATATATATTTATTTATTTATGAAAGACCAAAAAAAAAAAAAAAAAAAAAACCTAAAATATCAAGCATTAATTATTAACCACCTGTTTTAAATGAGATGCTGAAAAATTAGGTATTTGGTCTCTATATTACCAAATATCTCAACTTCCCAAAATAGATAGACAATGTTGTCTTGATCAATTCTTTTTCTTTTTTCTTTGATGGATGTCTTGATCAATTCAATTATTCATAAATTCAAGAATTTTAACTTATTTGTCAAATCTCATGTTGTATAATATTATCATTTGGTGACCTAACCAAACATAAAAAGTAAAATATAAGTTAATTAACAAGACAAGTAATCCAGTAATTTACTTTCACATGTTTTGACTATGAATACATGTTGTTCATATAATCACATGGTTTTTTTCAAGAGGCAGCTGAGAAGTCTTTTTCAAAATTCTCTATTATTTTTAGCCAAATCAAATCCCATATAAATTACATCAATATGAGAGTGTTTGATAAGTGATTTGAAAGTTAATTTTATAAATTATGATATAATAATAGTTAGCTTTCAAGGAAAAAAAAAAAAAGAATGATCTAACATAGTTGAAATTAAAATAATCAATGACATATCAATTACAAATAACTTCCATCATTGACTAAAATTTCATATCAATAAATAATCACAACCCATTAAAATTTTATGATACATCCATTGTTAACGCGGAATTCAGAAACCCAAGCCTAAAAATGACTATACAAGTTACGACGACTTCATAAACCTACTCCGTTGTACATATTTTACTAGCTAAATCAAATTAAGAAGGCTAAACTTCATGTTTATCTATCAATTGATGAGTTTGAAAGTACTCAGGATCAAGGTAACCCTACAAAGAATACATGGAAATTAAAAGTGTAGTCATAAGTTCGCTAAATGAATTCCTTAGTAGAACCTGTTATACTCAAAAGCTTAAACTCAATCGTGAGAGTAGAAAGTACTAATACAATCATAGAGAGACTCAAATCCAGACACTCCTGATAAAACTGGTAAATAAAAAAAATAAAAAAAAAAAGTGTCTTACCGGAGTCCCCTTTACAACTGTGGATACCATATTCATCAACCATTGAGTTTAGTGTATATGGAGATTTCGGAAAATCCCTGTGATTTGATCAAAATCGAAAAACAATCATGTGATTTCAGAATCTGGTAGGATTTTGATTAAAGGCAGAAGTGGACATGGAGATTTTTACCTGATTCTGAAACCATGGAGTTGTTTTTCGAAGTTGGTTAAACCTCGGGAGGGGTTTCGTTGCAATTTTTGAATCAATTTTAACTTGCATTTATACCTGAAAAGTTGATCTCTCAGAGTGCCTCTAGACATAAACTCATACACCAACATCTGTGTGCAAAAACAGTAAGACATAATAAGTTTTGCAGATGGCATAATATATGGATTTCATTGGAAATTTTAAAAGTAAACAAAACTTGTCCTGGAAGCTAAGAAGAAACTAATACCTGATCACCTTCTTCATTACAATATCCGACTAAAGACACCAGGTTCCGGTGATGTAACCTTGACAGGAAATCTATTTCGGTTAAGAACTCCCTCTGGCCCTGCAATGATCCCTCTTGTGCACGTTTTATAGCAGCAACCGCGCACCATCCTCCAGAATTCCCTTATAAACTTTCCCATAACCGCCTTGGCCTACTTGAGAGGAGCTGCTAAAATTGTTTGTAGCCAAGGCCATCTCACCATATGTGAAGCTTTTCACACCGTTGATTTTTATCAAGTTCATAGAAACAAACAATAAGAGTCTGAGAATAGGTTCGAAGAGACTAGCTCATCAGGCGTGACATGATCAGATACTCACAACGTTGTCTTTTTGAGAGGAGATGGTATCCCTTCAAATTAGCCTTGACAATAAAAGTGAAACGATTGCTGATAATGTCACCGCAGCTGCAATGCCGCCCAAGATTATTCCAATCAATGCACCCATGCTTATAGCACCCTTCGGGGCAGGGAACCCTGTTTACAGAGATGAGTACAATGAGCATAGCACTCGTCGTGCATTAATATTCATTGGATAACACACAAATATGTTACATGTCTGCTATAAGGTTCATATATGCATATGTGATCAAGAAAAAGGTTGATGAGACAAACCATAAGGAGCGGAGTACAGAAGTTCATGAGGGCCAAAAAATGGAGTGTCGTCGTGAAAATGTTTTCGATCCTTTCAGCCTCACTAACATTGAAGATTTTAGAATCTGAGTTACTAGAATTATATGCAGGGAATATCTTCAAGAACATTCTAAGTCGAGGTTCATTTAGCCATTCAAATAACTCGATTTCAAGCTGATAAGATTTCAGGATGAGACTTTTGGTCAGGTATTCTTTAAATTCACTAGTATATGGAAGAAAATATGAGAATCCAGGACTTTTTAATCGGTATCCAATACGAAGAGGA
This sequence comes from Acer negundo, assembly GCA_035582765.1. Classification (NCBI taxonomy): domain Eukaryota; kingdom Viridiplantae; phylum Streptophyta; class Magnoliopsida; order Sapindales; family Sapindaceae; genus Acer; species Acer negundo. The sequence goes on along the minus strand of CM069232.1, from coordinate 25,615,610 downwards.
ACAGCACAGAAACACAAAAAGGCCAGTGTTCGTGGAGCCTCGAATGGGGTTCGACATTGAGGACATTCAAGTGTACTAAAGTTTGTAGATGGGTTCATGTCACTATCATCATCATTATCCTGTCTTTGTGATCCACAAAAATTGGCTAGGCTGGTGTTCGAGCATAAAGGATTTCCTCGAAGCCTGTAACATAATCGAAAGCAATATAAGATAGGGAGATCCGGTTAATTGCACCAATTTGAATCTGAGATAGGGAGCAAAGGCAAAGGAAAACCTGAGAGTGACATTCAAAGGGAGGTCAAAACTGCCCGAAATATTCGAAAGCTGATTGCTCTCAAAATCTCTGCAGTACCAAAAAGGCCATGTAATCAACACAAACCGACATGGTTTTTTTAACAGAACAAGTTCAAGCATGAAGACTACACCAGTTCTGGTTGTGGTCTTACATTTCAAGTCTCTTAGTTAAAATCCTGTTCTGCCAAATGGAGGATGGAACTGAACCTCTCAACGAATTATTCGATAGGAACCTGCCACAGCAAAATCACATTTACGATTTTTGAGTGACTTTGGCAACCAATTAGACTCATTAACTAGATTTTAAAGACTGCAATGCTCACAGTTTTTGTAGTTTAGGAAGATCCGAAAAGCTGACAGCAGGAATAGTTCCTGTTAGATTGTTGTTGGATAAATCGCTGCATATGTACATTGTTCATATGATTAAAAGAATTTTACAAAACTTAAATGGCTACCTGTGGGATCACTTACGAATTTACGATTATATAAAAGGTCTTGCAATCAAATCATAATCAAGGTACGATGAGACTTACATAGTTGTGATATTCAGAGAAAGCTTGTTTGGAGGTATGATTCCATCAAGATGATTTGAACTCAAGTCTCTGACATATATGAACAAAAATCACCAATCATCAGTTGAATGAATTGATTAATTGGAAAGCCAAAAACAAAAAATGACCATAGAAAACAAAACCAAGTTAAGAACTTACACATAATAAAGGTTTGGTATCCTGCTCAGATCAGGAATTGGCCCTTGCAAATTGCAATTTCTAAGGCTCCTGAATTGATCAAGTTAACAAAGACTTCAACGCGAAAATACATACGTATGCATACGTTATCTCTATTTACGTAGTTCTATTTCCTACATGTTCTAAATTTGCATTCCAGGATACTTACAGTTTTAACAGTTTCGACATGTTGCTATAAGAATCCGGAATTGTAGTCCCTCCAAAGTTGTTGTTATCAAGTTGTCTGCAAAACATATACAATTTTCATTTGAACAAAACCATTCAACTATATATGATACTAATTCCAGGGAAGTAAGAAATTTACAGGATACTCAAATTCTGCATTTTCTAGAATTCTGGTGGAAGAGATCCTGATAGATTGTTATTGTCAAGAAGGCTGCAGAGGTTCATAATTAGTACAAGTGATTGAAATACTTGAAATTTTAAGACTTATAGCCATAGATGATCAACTTACAAGTGCATAAGATTCGGTAATGTGAACAGCTCAGGCGGAATTTGCCCGTTGATCAGATTGTTGTTCATGTGACTGTTCAGAAAAGAGTAAAATGAAATGGACTGACAAACCGAGTAACTCTAGGTACGACATCCTGCATGTTTTTTCATGCGGGATTCTCAATAACTACCGGTATTATTGAATTAACACCGGTAATTATTGGGAATCCCACACGAAAAGATGTGGAGCATCCTGTGCCTGACAAACATATGTATGAAGTCAGGTAATAATTAGAAACCAGAGAGAGCCTCACAAGTGCTTTGTTTTGTTCAAGTTGGAAAAAGATTCAGGTATGATTCTGAAATTTGATTCTCATCAATTTGTATTCTGTCCAAGTTTGGAAGATAACCAAGCTTTTCAGGCAAACTACCCGTCAACTGGTTTCCGCTTAGGAGCCTGGAACGAAGAAATTATCAGGTCAGTACCGTCTAGATTTTTATTATCGATCTGAAAAAACATACATCGAGCATCATATCTTACACTTACAAGAGTTTTAGTGAGTCAATATTTCCTATTTCTTCTGGTATGCTACCACTTATGTTGTTCCACATAAAATCCCTTTACAAACACAAATAAAAGAACCATGTTAGTAAACAAGAGATACAGAAATACATAATCAAACTCTGATAACATATTAGTAACCGGCAGGTCTCAGAATATTTCCAAATAAGATAAGCGACCAAGCTCTAGAGATAGATTCCCCGACAAATTTCATGTTTAGTACTAGATGCCTGCAAATTAGAACACCACAACAGCGGATTCAAATAACAATTATGAATTAAAATTTATAAGAGATGATCATATGCTGCTGGTTGAAATCATACAATTCAGTAACATGTAGATGTCCATCTTCCATTGCTGCACTGGAACACAAAACTCCAATCCACTTCGACTTGCACGGATCCCCACGGTTCCAGCTACTCAAATTATTGTTGACATCAATCAAACTTCGTTTGATCTGCAGCAATGCATTCACTGCAAAATTAACCATACTATGATACAGGATCCTCGGCAAAAGGGTGTTGCAAATAAATCAGGATCCGCGGCAAATAACTTATTTGTAACGAATTGTATGAAAAATAGTCGCGATAGTGACATGGACTTGATCATACAAGTATTGAAAATTTTCGTAAAGTGAAAGTTTTACCTTCATCTGGGTTGGTTTTGATATCACCTACTCCAACAAGTAATGAAGACCAGCTTGACCAAACAAGCAACAAAACAGCAACAAAGGTCCAAGCTCTTGAAGGAAACATTTTGCTACAACATGCAAATAATGTGTATATATATATATATATATATATTATGACTCTAGAGCTCTAAATTAAAACATCTGTAGAGTGAAAGTTCTGTAGAGTGACAAAGATTGAAGCCAACATTCAATTGTTCAAGGAAATGGGAGGGAAGATTTTATATTTAAAAATTAAATAAAAATAATATATTCCTGAAATGAATTGAAAATATATTATGAGTCGATCATATGGCCAGCTTTATATGTGTTGTAATTTATAAAATAATTTTAATTATATTTGTTAACGAAAAAACATATAACTGTTTAATGTTTTTAAGTCAAATAATATTTTAATATAGATAGTTTTTATATTCCTATCTATTATATGACAAGGTTGAAAATGAAAAATAAAAAATTATTGGGTATAGTTAACCGTTGACTGTTGACTGTTGACTGGAGTTTCAAACCAATCGGGTAGTGACACATTTTGTCATTTGTAAATTAGCTTGTATAAATACAATTGTTTACATAATCAGAGAAATATTTTTGTAATAAAATGATGAGATTTATTTATAATTTGGGTATAGTGTGTGTTAATTTGAGGAGAACAAAATAATAAATAAATCTCATCCGTCAAATCATCCAACGGTTAGAAAAAATCAATAGATACCAATATAAAAAATTATTGGTAAAAGATTGTTTAAATAAAAAATCTTATAAATCTTTTTTTTTTTTTTAAATAAAAAATTCCTTATATCACAACACTTTTATAAGATTGTTTTGCTAATGCCAAATTATTCTTTATTTTTTTTTTTAGTTGAAGTTATCTCTTGACTTCTTGTTATTTCTTCTTCTTTGATTATGTATATAGTTTCCATCATCCAATTATAAATTCGAAAAAAATAGATTCTGTTAATATGTATTCCAAAAAAAAAAAAAACGTATGTTAAAATTTAAGAATATTATTATTCAAATATCTTTTTTTTTCCTTTAACGATATAAAATTCAGTGTATATTAATTTATGTATTGAAAAATAAATATAAATGTTTTTAAATATTTTTTTAAAAATCTATTTAAGTAGATAGAAAGTCGCATCACTTGCCGGCTTCAACGAAGAGAGAATCAGATGGAGAAGGAATTGGAGTCAAAGGTACTTGTGACTGGATTACTTTCTAGTTTCAATAAAGAAACCATCAAGACTCTAATTTAAATAACTTTTTCTATGAGAAATGTAGCTTTTAATATATACAAAAAAGTAAAATATTAACTAGAATAATTGAACAAGGAAGATGTGAGCTTGTATCAAAGATAAGGGTTTGTCATCAATCTCATCCAATCTTTATCTCCAATCCCCGAAATTGATTTGATTCTTCGGTATATTTTTCGATATATTTCTACTATATTTCCTGTTTTAGATTTTCGTTTTATTTATAGACGCTAACTTGGTAGGTCATTGGTTAGCTTGGCTAGCTTTTGTTAAATTTATTTATAACAATATCTATAATGATTTGTAATTCACTATTGTTTTATTAATCTCTTAAAAAAAAACGTAATAAATAATAAAACAATAGATATTTTCCAACCATTGATGAATAGGGTATCACTCTAGTGTCACGAGATTATTCAAAATTTTAGATTGGATCATCAATGATCTTGATTTCAATTGTATACCTTAGCTAGGCACTTTGGTTGGAAGAGAAACAAGAGTCTACCGATGAAAAAGAAAACAAAGGAAAAATCTTGGTGCAATGCAGTTTAAAAATCAAAGGAAATGTTCTTAAATTAACATTATTCTCAGATGTTTGTCTTAAAAAAAAATCATATATATATACGTATTTTTTTTAATGGTTGTTTTCATTATAAGTAAACGATGAAAAAAAAAAAAAAAAAAAAGAAAGAAAGAAAGAAAGATCGAAGTTACAGTGAGGCCACCTGCCGGCTTCTATGTACATGACAGGAGAGGAAGTTGAAGTCAAGAGGTGTGAATTTTCATTCTTAAATTGTATATCTCTTTTAGTAATTTTAATAAAGGAAAAAAAATACTAATAATTAAAAAAATTGAACATAAATAATTCGGTAGGGAATGTGCCAATAGTACAACTCTTTTTTTTTTTAATGATTTGGAAATTCATAGTCAATAAAAAATAAAATTAGCAAACAACACATCTCCAGTTCTCCACCATACATATATTAATAATTATAGTTGTGTCACAAATTCATTTAGAACTTAATTAACAATACGGATCCGGAAACGTAAGGACGTAACTAGGATTAAACATTAGGGAGGGTTTGAATTTTTTTTTCTTAGGTGAACCTTGATGGCTCAGCCGAAGCTACATCTAACATCTAAATATATAAATTTTATTGTTATTTTCGGATTTAACAATTTAATATATAGAATTTTAAGTTTCAACCAAATTAATTAATTTACCAATAAAAAGGTATTAGAAATTTTTATTTATTTATTTTTTAAATTCCAATCAACCTTTAGCAAACCAACAAGATGAAATTTAATTAAATACCTCATTTATAAATGTTTAGACCGATCCAAAACATCAATGATATTTTTAATAAATTAGCTATCATATTTAATGTAGCACTCAATTTTTGCAACCTTATTACCATGTATTATATTAACCTTAAATTTTTTAAGAAAAAAAGCAACTATTCAAAACAATATAATTTACCAAAACATATATAGTTTTTAGATTGAATCAGATTTTTGTAAAATTAATAAATAAAAGGGATGTTTTAGTAAATTTCTACAATAGTTATTTTGTTATTTAAAAAATAAAAATAAATAAAAAATCAGGTGGGGCTGGGTGGGCTTGCTGAAGCGGTCCATCTCCGTGGAAACGGGTATATATATATATATATGTCGTGATATCTTATACTTTAGGTTGAATGTTTGATGATCAACTCAAAAGATTCTCTTATTATACATTTACGTGAGTTTTGTCACAATATGATAATAAGGATTCGTATTTACATTAAGTATATAAAGTTAAAAGTTAAATTTACTATACCAATCACAAAATCTGAAGACTATATATGTATGCAAATTCTGTCATACAACCTTAGCAAACCCTATTTGCTCAACATGAAATTGTGTCGATTAATGAGCAGTAGCTTTTGATTATAGATAAGCCCAACTGCCCCACCTGAAGAAAATTTGGAGAGCCTTATGAGTCTAGTAGTTGGTTATTGACATTATTGAGGTGACATTATATTAAATTTTATATAAATTTTGAAGTTGCCTTGTGTGGAATTTCATCCACAAATCTTAATTTTTAGAAATAGAAATCAAAAGGGGACCAAGAATATATATTATTTCTTGGTCCCCCAAACCAAAATTTCTTGGTCCCCAAAGCCAAAATAAGTGCAAGTTGCAGTTTCAACCTAACTTTATGTCTATTGAGTAAATATTCAGTGTACTGGAAATCCAAAATACATACACCATAATCATGAATGATATCATATACCGAATGATATAGATGATCAATCAAATACTTTTTCATGACATGTGCACATAACATGTTCTCCTCTCAAAGATTTACCTATCTCCCTTTCACTTTTTGTATCCAAAATTCATTTGGTTTTCTAGGAACATATCCATTTTTTTTTCCTAGGTAGCTTTGATTAATTATGTCATATATATATATATATATATATATCCAAACTCACCATAAATAGATTTAAGATTTTAGTGGATATATGCATGCTACAAATGATTTATTATTATAAGTTGAGGATCACAGTTTATATATCTATATTTGTTGGCCAAAATGAACTTATATCCACATAAACCATTTTCTAGTCGATCATTTTCTTCTTCCTTTGAGTGGCTGGGGAGATGAACTTTTTAAACTTTGTCATATCCATGAGAGTAACTTCATGAAATAGATGCACCATCAATTTAAGCTATGATTGATAGATAATATAATCCATTAAATAAGCTATCTGATTCGAGATTTAAGATTCCTGATTCTTTTGTTTATCTACTTTTTTTCCTTTTTTAAACCATTTATTCAAGAAAAAAGATTTTGTACGTCATGTTTATGTAAATTTAAATAAAGGTTTTGATATTATGGTTCACAAAACTCATATTAAAATACATAGACTTTATTTATTAGAATCATTCATATAACATTTCACTTTACAAATTATCGTGTATATAATTAAGCATTACCTTATGTCTCATAATTCATATTATCGATCTATATCTTGATTATTCTGTTCAATTTTACATACGATAACATGGATATTAATCTCTAAATGAATTCGTGCTAAAATTTTCTATCATCATAGGTCATGATAAGATTTCTTGTAACAAGCATTTATTTAATTTATTGACACAATAATACGACCAAAACAACCTGAGTTCATCTATTTGTATTCGTAAATACATTCTAATGGTATATAACATAAAATTAATACCGTATTTCTAAAATAGCAAGACCCAACAAAGAAATTAAAGTACTATTAAGTAACTAGTACGAATTGGAAACCATGCAACGTACGGTCAAGCATGCTTCCACGATCATAGACCATATATAATTCTCATTCTCGATACTATATAGTATACTATACTATACTATATATTCTTTCTTTTTGCTTTAATCATATTAAAGGCCATTAAATTAAAATACATAAATAATCTATTGCCTTAAACCGTAGTTGGATATTGTAATGACACTTGCCACGTGTAAGCCCACCACTGGTCAATCAGATGGCGATTTGATCCAAGTGGGACCCTAATCTTCCTATCATGTCTGCCCTTATGTTGTGCACCCCAGTACATGTGTGTGTGGGGACTTGACTTGTCCGGTTAGTGTGGAGATTAGGCTGCAGCCGGATGACGTGGCAGCACAGCAGCCAAAACTTTTTTCACTCTTTGACAAACCTTGGTTGGAGAAGTCCTGACCACTTGTTTGAGTGGCAGAGACATCTCCTTTGAATGAGTTTCAACTTTCAAGAAACCCTAGAAATTAGAAAGACACTTCACATACGTACATTCTTGTTTTCATTGATTGAAATTATAAATATTCATTCATGCATGTGATTGATGATACGGTGTTGATAAGTATTGTATCGTTTTCTTTACGGAATTATATTATAGTATGAATGGTTCTTCAATTTGTTATAGTGAATTGACTGAATTATCCTTATAAGTCGAATTAGCTGCATCTCGAACTCTTAGTTAAATGATTATATAACTCTTAATTCTCTGTATGGGATTTTTGAGTCTTACCATATTCATAAAAAGACTAACATGAACAGTTCTCTCTTTAATGTCATTTTTATACATGTTCTTTAAAACCTTTATACTTAATTATATGTATGACTCTTTTTCCGTACGGGGTTTTCAAGTCTTACCGTACTCGTAAAAAGACGAGTGTTGAAAGATCTCTTCCACGCATGTATTGTGATGGTAGCTACTTGGATCACACAAACAGTGCTTAATCAGTCAATCTCTAAAAATCTCGACAAACCTATAACTTGATCCCTTTTTTATTTCCATAGTCAATTATACATTGGTAATTAATTAAGCTCCCCAATGTTTGGTTTTCAAAGACTTTAAGTTAATGTTATTGTATCTCTAAACAAATACAAACCTTAATAATTTTACTTAAGGATAGTTAATGAAAAGAAATAAATATATGAACATGAACCAAAATCTCAATATTAGAGAAACAAGAGCCAAGATCAATTGATGCAAATCAAACATTAATGCTTCTAATTAAAGGTGACAATCAGTCCAAACGAATACGAATTCGTATTCAAATTTGATAATCCGATCTGATTGATTCCAATTTTGGAGACAATAAACATTGATCATGAAGGGAAATGAAATTATAATGGATAGGTGTCATATTCAAGCCAGCCATGCATGAAGTAGCTAAATACCGGTAGTGAAGCTGACATGATTGATGAGGATAAACATTTGGATGAGACGGTCTCATTGATGTGACAATGAGACTGTCCAATCAAAATATATTATTTATATTAGCAGTATAAAAATACATTTTTAAAAATATTATATGGCATATTTTGATTGGACTGTCTCATTACTATGTCAATAAGACCGTCCCACGTATAATTAATTTCTTTGAGTTCTCTGTCTAAAAGCGAAAGACTGGGGTAGAATGGTCCAATGAAACACCAATGAGAACTATCAGTCAAAAAAGTTCAATTTTCAGATTAAAAAAAAATTAATAAAAGGCAACTTAATAAAAGGCAACTTGTAAAGATAACATAAAATCTCTCTCTCTATTTATTTTTTTAAAAAAATCTCTCTATTTAACACAAAATCAGATAATTATATTCTTCATCTGAAAACTCTCTTTCTCTCTCTCAAACCAAAACCAGAAGCAAAAGCAACCCAACCATGGCTAGTACTCCTCTCAATAATAGACTCTCCATGGCCATGGAAAGAACTGGCCAATGGTAATTATTCATCATCATCTTCAACAACAACCCAACCCCATTTTTATGTGCTTGTTTTTAATTATATGCTAAATTTTGAAACTTGTGATGTGTTTTCAGGGTTTTCTCTCAAGAAATTCCACCTGATGTTGCAGTTGTAGTTGGAGAAGCCAATTTCTCTCTTCACAAGGTACATATTTCGCATTTATATATATGTGTTTATTTGATTAACGTTATTTGATTCTTAATCCGAATACAATTTCATGTTTGTTGCTTGATGGTTAATTGTAGTGATTTAAAAACAAAAACTGTTTTCGAATCAAGAACCATATTATATATATATATATATATATATAAGTCACTGATGACAATTTTGATTACAATTTATGAGTCATGATTCGAATACATAATTCTAAATTGTTTTCGGGTCATGAACATATATAATTTATGTGTTTTTGAAAAAGAAAAACAGTTTTCCGATCATGAAATATTAATTACCATGATCATATATGATCAGTTCATGCTGGTAGCTAAGAGCAACTACATAAGGAAGCTGATTATGGAGTCAAAAGAGACGGAGCTGACAAAGATCGATCTCTCTGACATTCCGGGAGGCCCGGAGATCTTTGAGAAGGCGGCGAAGTTCTGTTACGGAGTCAACTTCGAGATCACCGTCCACAACGTGGCGGCTCTCCATTGCGCCGCTGAGTACTTGCAGATGACGGACAAGTACTGTGACAACAACCTCGCCGGACGGACAGAGGACTTCCTCTCTCAGGTGGCTCTTTCGAGCCTCTCCAGCGCCGTTGTGGTTCTCAAGTCATGTGAGGATCTTCTTCCGTTGGCTGAAGAGCTCCAGATTGTTCAGAGATGCGTGGAGGTTGCCACTGTTAAGGTGTGTTTATGTGTTTGTGTTCTACTTGTTTAATTAGCTTCTATGAAAAGTGCTTTTTGTTGAAGCAGCTTATTCCAAGGTGCTTTTTTAAAGGGCTTCCAAAGAATGAGAGAAATTTGGGTGCAGTGGTGCATCCCGTTGAGATCCTTTCACTTGATGAATTTTTCTTAACAACAGAATCACAATGAAAGATGTACGGTACATTTCTAATGAGATTTGTCACGTGTCACGTGATAGGATTACAGTAGATGATGCATAGCCGTTCAGATCTTTTCACGTGACGAAACTTGCCACGAGATTAGATCGTTACGGAAGATGCATTGTACCTACAGGCTACACCCAACATTTTTCCTGACTGTATACAATTTTTGAGAAATCTTTTTTCTTCAAAGTGCTTTTGATAAAAGCACTTTTTTTTCACCATCTTCATGTGACTAAATTAAGTCGATTACTAATTCAGGCATGTTACGAGGCGAATTTCCCCTGCCGTTCGCCACCGAACTGGTGGACGGAGGAGCTATCGATCCTTGACATCGAGTTCTTCGGCAGAATTATGATCCAGATGAAACAGCGCGGCGCCAAATCCCTAACACTATCGAGCGCCTTGATCACCTACACCGAGAGATCGCTCCGCGACCTAGTCCGTGACCACTCCGGCAGCGGCCTCAAATCCTTAGAATCCGCCGGTTCAGACCTGAGAGTCCAGCAGCGCGAGCTTCTCGAGTCGATCATCTCCCTCATGCCGTCGGAAAAAGCCGCTTTTCCGATCAACTTCCTCTGCTGCCTCCTCCGATCTGCGATCTTCCTCAAAGCCTCCACGTCCTGCAATAACGAGCTCGAGAAACGAATCTCGGCGATCCTCGAGCACGTGACGGTCGAAGACCTCCTGGTTCTGTCGTTCACGTACGACGGCGAGAGGCTGTTCGATCTGGAGAGCGTGAGGAAGATCGTCGGTGGATTCGTGGAGAAGGAGAAGAGCATGGCGGTGTTTAGCGGCGGCGATTTCAGGGAGGCGTGCTCGCCGGCGATGCACCGGGTCGCGAAGACGGTCGACGCGTATCTCGGAGAGATCGCGACGTACGGTGAACTCAGCATCTCCAAATTTAACGGCATCGCAAATCTGGTCCCCAAAGGTTCGCGAAAGGTTGATGACGATCTCTATCGCGCCATTGATATCTTTTTGAAGGTAAAATTCTCTAAAACGACATCGTTTCTACCATGTTTATGTTTAATTAATTTCAAATTAATAGTAATGAGATCCATTTTCTTACCATATATTCACAAATAGCTTTATTAAATAATTAAAAATATATATATATATAATTATTGAAATTTTAGAATATTTCATTACAAAAAGAAGATTAAAGTGTTTTTTTTTAGATTAAAAAAAAAAACTTGAAAGTTGAGACCATAGTCTAATATTATGTACGAGATTTGGATATGCACCGATACAAAATATATTCTGAATACATTTTGCACTGTTATGTGTGAGATCTAGAATTACATTGATACAAGATGGATTCGGAATATATTTTGCACCGATACAAGAGAAAATCTAGTGTCTGGCAGTGAGACTGTTACATATAAGTTTTTCACTCAATGCAATCGGAATCCGACAAGAAAAAATATATGAAATTTTCACCCCTTGATAATAAATATAGATACGAAAATTTCAAGTGCAGGATTTTCTGTAGGGAATCGTTGATTGTTACAATAACTACCGGTGGCAATCGACGATTCCATACGGAAAATCCTGTACCGGAAAAAATTACTATATATATAGTAGAACTTTTCTTATAAGCACTCCCTTATTTTAATACAATGAGTACCTTTTTATAAAATTGTATGCAATTAAATGTTTTTCTATTCGATTTTTCGTATGTATCCTAAGAAAATTAAAATATACATTTAGTAAAAAAATTGGAATTTTTTTTTTTTTTTGATTTGAGAACTTTTTTTTTTTTTTTTTTGATTTCCCTAGTTTTAAATGTTTTATCTTTAGAAAAGTCGGAAAAAATTAGTTTTTGCATCCGAAAAATTTTAAATTTTTTTCCACGGATGTATTTATCATCCATACAAAAAATCACATCAATATTCAATATATTTCATTAAATTTCATCAAAAGTATTTATAATGTACATCGTAAAAAGTTCGTCGTTAGAAAATTTATATATACCTATATTAGAGGTTTTATATATAATTTGTGTATTATGATGATCATCTATCTAATTTTTATTATCTCACCAGACACATCCAAATTTGGACGAAATAGAGCGGGAAAAAGTGTGTAGTTCAATGGACCCATTAAAGCTCTCCTACGAAGCTCGAGTCCATGCTTCACAGAACAAGCGCCTACCCGTACAAATTGTCCTTCATGCCCTCTACTACGACCAGCTAAAGCTTCGTAGTGGCACCGGTGTCGACGACGACAGGACTATTCCGGAAGCTGCTGCAACGAGGACCCAGCTGCAAGCTGACGTGTCGTTGGTTAAGGAGAACGAGGCTCTGCGATCGGAGCTCATGAAGATGAAGTTGTACATCAATGATATCCAGAAGAGCAATAGCAGCAGTAGCCATGGAAACACGTCGACTAAGGTCAGTTCTAGTGGGCAACGAAAGCATACGTTTTTCTCGTCCATGTCGAAGACATTAGGGAAGCTGAATCCGTTCAAGAACGGGTCGAAGGACACTTTGAACTTGGACGATGGTGTCGATATCACGAAGCCGAGAAGGAGAAGGTTTTCGATTTCATAAGAGAATTAATTGATTGAATTATTGAATGGACTGAGGTGACAAAAGATTGTTTGAATTAAATTTGTATAATATGTAGGGGACAATTTTTGTTTTTTCTTTTTCTTTTTTGTGTTATTATGTATTGTGGATTTTTTTAGATTGATTTTTTATGATTAAATTTGGGTTTGTTTGGGGATTAAGATGGATTTTTGTAGTTAATTTGAAAATGGTATTAAATCATTCTTTTTGAAAAACAACTAAATCAATCATGATCGAGAGTTTGAGAGGCAAATGTGACTCTTGGGCCAATCTCTTATGTGTTAGTGGGTGGGTTTCAAATTTGAAATTTGAGTTAAGTTTGGTCATTGGACAAGCTAATGGGCATTGGGCTAATGGATATTGGTGCTAAATATACTTTACTAATTTGTATCTTAAGCAATTGCGATAATCGGGATCATTCAAATTATTGTTATAGTAAATTATATCGCACATATAAATATACAATCATACTCAATTCGATAAATTATTGATTCTCCTTTACCTATTGAGTTGTTTTGTCTGATCGGTCACTCTAGACTTGTGGTTTGCACCCTACCTGAGCTCGAAGAAAAACGAGATCACTTTTTCTAAACTCGTTTGGAATGTTTATAGTCTAGTTCATATCTTATTAGAAGTAGAAATCGCTATTGTGAGATCCTTACTAATGGAAATATATTACAATCGATTTTAAAAATTATATAATTTCTAATGCACTCACAAAAATTTTAAAAATTGCTCTCAATCTCTTAACTTCCTATTTGGGATGTTCATATATTTTTAATTGGTTATCGGTTATCCACGTTGTTGCTTTGTCAACTCATTTATTATAGTTTAATTAATCGTATTAAGTCCCATAACTCTAATTTGTTAATTTCGTTTTGTGCTTATGTTGATAAGTATTATAGATCGAGTCAAGATTATCCTTAGTAATCATGTTTAGGACCTTAGGTTAATCCAAACATGACACATTTAATTAATCGTGTCAAAATTTAAAATTTATTACCTTAACAAGTTTAAATCACTTCCTAACTTATCCGATGGCCGTGTTAAAGATTTTCAAACTTTAGTTTTATGTTATGTAAAAATGGATAATAATAGTAATAATAAATAAATAAATTTAATATAAATATTAAAATAAAATAATAAATATGATAAAAGAGAGAGATGTGCAAAATAAGTAGGGTGGATTTATACTGAAACGGGTAAAGTCCGTAACGGGTACGGGTCGACTCGGCTCTTTTGACTTCTCTACCTTAAGCCGATTGAGCCTTATAATTATGGCCCAGCGCGGCCCATTTGGTCTCAACACAGCGGTGTTTAAAACGACGTCGAGTAGAGGATAATATATATAATTATATAAAGCATCAAGAATTTCTTGCTTCTTACTCCAAAATTTTCTCTATCGAAAAATCTCTCAAACAACAATGGCAGCCTCAGCGATGGTTCTCGATCCAAAACCCCCTTGCGAGCCGCCACCGTCGCTTCCGTCGACGAGATCTGATCTCAACAGCGGCTGGTTGGAGCAGTCGTCTTCGGACGACGACGACCTCTACAGCCGCCTCAAGTCCCTCCAGCGCCAGCTAGAGTTCATCGACATCCAAGAAGAGTATGTCAAGGATGAGTTGAAAAATCTGAAGCGCGAACTCCTCCGCGCGCAGGAGGAGGTCAAGCGGATCCAGTCGGTGCCGCTGGTAATTGGACAGTTCATGGAGATGGTGGACCAGAACAACGGCATCGTCGGGTCGACTACTGGGTCGAACTACTATGTTCGGATCCTAAGTACTATCAACCGGGAGCTGTTGAAGCCGTCTGCCTCTGTCGCGCTACACCGCCACTCGAACGCGCTCGTTGATGTGCTACCGCCTGAGGCTGATTCGAGCATCTCTCTGCTCAGCCAGTCTGAGAAGCCCGACGTTACTTATAATGTGAGTTGAGTTGAGTGAGTGAGCGAGCGAGATTCTCTAATGCTTTTACTTTGGGAATAGGTTATGATAAAGACTGCCTTTTTTGAACTGTGTTAGGGTTTTTAGGGGAAACTATGTTAGTTTTGTTGGTTATCTGAATGATTTGAAGTAAAATTGGGTATTTTTGTTTGAAGTGTTAAAGAATTTTAAAAACTGTTTGTTTGTGTTGTTAGGGTTTTCGGAGCAATTATACTAGAATTGTTAGTTGTTGAAAGAAAAAATTCTCTGAATGTTTTCGGTTTTCATAATTCAAGAAAAAGCTATGTTTTTTTTTTTCCAACAGTGTAGGGGTTTTTAGGGGCAAATTGTTAATTTTGTTAGCTCTTGAATGATTGAAGAAAAAATTGGGTTTTTGCTTAATATGTCAACGAATATTGTTTGTGTTGATCCGGTTTAGGGCTAATGTATGTTTGAATTGTTGATTTGGTTAATTTTATTGGATAGTTGAAGAAAACATTGGGGCTTTTCTTTAAATTTGTGATCTATAATTTTTGTTGAAACTTTTTTACATGTTAGATTCTATATATCAATGATTGTTATATATGTATTTGTTCAAAACAAACGTTTTGGCTCTCAAGTCCTTCTGTGTTGCTTTTGTACATGTAATATTCTCTAGATGTTCACTTGGATAATTCTAGAAAAAACTGGGTATTATTTAGCAATTCAAGTTATTAGAATCATTTGTTTGTATTGATAGGGTTTAGAGTCAATTATGTTAGCTTATTAGTTAATTCTTGAATTATTGTAGAAAATTTGAGCTTTTGCTTAACATGTCATAGAATTTCAATTATCTGGTTGTGTTGATAGGGTTCAGAGCTAATCTATGCAAGTTTAATTAGTTGGGGATTTTCTTTTCCTTGTTTTTTTACATGTTAGATTATAGACGAACATGTTCGAGAGAAAAAGTTAGATTATAGAAGAACATGTTCTAGAGAAAACGATTGGCTTTTTGGTGCTTCTGTGTTGCTTTTGTATATCTGATTGTTTGAACCAAACTTTGTGTTAGGATATTGGAGGATGTGACATTCAGAAACAGGAAATTCGTGAGGCGGTGGAGTTACCACTGACTCACCATGAGCTGTACAAGCAAATCGGGATAGATCCCCCACGAGGTGTTTTACTCTATGGCCCTCCTGGAACCGGCAAAACCATGCTTGCCAAGGCGGTTGCAAACCACACAACTGCAGCTTTCATTAGAGTTGTTGGCTCTGAATTTGTTCAGAAGTATTTGGGAGAGGTATGGGTTGAAGCTCATTACATATCATATATTCTTAAAGATTATTTGCACTTGGTGAATATCTGTGAAACTCGTGTTAGTTGATGGAAAACAGCAACCCGCCTTATCGTCTGAATTGTCAATGATGATTGCCTATTAACTTGTGGGTTATCTTTTTGTTTTGCATGCTTTAGGGACCACGGATGGTTCGTGATGTTTTCCGTCTTGCAAAAGAGAATGCCCCTGCTATTATCTTCATTGACGAGGTCGATGCTATTGCTACTGCTAGGTTTGATGCTCAAACTGGAGCTGATAGAGAAGTTCAGCGAATTCTCATGGAACTCCTAAATCAGGTTGGAGTAAATTACAGTCATTACTAATGGATTTCAATGAATGTTTTATGGTTTATGGATACTATGTTGTTTAGTGGGTATCCTGTTTTGTAATTGATTTCTATTCTTAGATGGATGGATTCGACCAGACAGTGAATGTTAAGGTTATCATGGCAACTAATCGAGCAGACACTTTGGACCCTGCACTTCTGCGTCCTGGAAGGCTTGACCGAAAAATTGAATTCCCTTTACCTGATAGACGGCAAAAGAGGCTTGTTTTCCAGGTAGGTCTTGCTCTCAGCTCCATGTCTTGTATTGTATTTATCATAAATGGCTGTCTCCATTCCTTGGTTTTTTATTTTTTGGTACAAAGGAGGGCTAAAGCCCAGAAAAAGAAACTAAGGAGCCATTCCAAGGTTTTAATAGTGTCTTTGTCTTTATAACTCTTCCTAAGTATAATTCATTTGGTTCTGGCCTATTTTGGTGCAGGTTTGCACTGCCAAAATGAATTTAAGTGATGAGGTGGACTTGGAGGATTATGTTTCTCGGCCAGATAAAATTAGTGCTGCTGAGGTAATTTTATTTTACTTTTCTTTATAAAAATAGCCTAGTTATTGGAATAAAACTTAAGTTACGATACCAATTCTATTGTTATCTAATGGCAAATGTTCTTTTTCAAATTGCATATATTGTTATTTGGGAATCTCCTTCAATGAGACATTATAGAACTACTGTTATATGCTAAATGATGCGCCTCTCTCAGTGCACAAAGAGCATACAGAAGAAGATCCCAAAAATAAATTTCTATTAGAAAACAAGAATTTGAAAAACTAATGGCGAGAGCCACTGCAATTATGTCTTCAAAACTCTCATTTGAGCTACCACTTTAGTCTTTCGGGAATGACTGCTCTTTTCATCTCACTGTTTTTTGTTGCTTCTGGTTTCTTAAATAAGTAGTTAGTCATGGAATTAGGGCCACTCCTGTGATATTATCTACTGAATAAAGTGTTTATTATTGCTGACATTACAACTTTGAGAATTGTACAAGAGATCTGATGTTTAAACAATAATTTTACAATGAATGTGGCAATGTGGCATGGCCCAAAATATTTGGATTGGGCTGTTATACTTGATGTATAATTGTGGACTTCGGTTCAGATGTTTGCCTATGCTTCAACTTGACTAGTCTGTCAAAATAGATGCAGAAAGAGTTTGTGTGTGGGTGGGAGAGGTTTACTTCCAAGGTTATTTGGATATTTTATGTCAGAGATATGTTCACAAACTTCATATAGTTATTTTCGATCTATATTTGAGATTTTTGACTGTTTTTCATAGTTTCTATTGATGTTTTTGTAACTTGATGCTGGTAATGCAGATATCGGCTATCTGTCAAGAAGCTGGAATGCACGCCGTAAGGAAGAACAGGTACGTCATTCTCCCCAAAGATTTTGAGAAGGGTTATCGAACCAACGTGAAGAAGCCTGACACCGATTTCGAGTTCTACAAATGAGAGTGCTGGAGATTCATAGAAACACATCAATCGCTTATGTTTAACCCTGTTGTCATTATCTTACATTTACACAACTAGCGATATGGGCCTCCTTGTAGACTTTGTTTGAACAGTTCATCTATTTCACGGAAGAAGAAGTAGAAGTGTTAATTTGCCAAAACTCATGTATGGCCAAGAAACCGACCCACTGTACTCATCGCCCAAACAAATAGGTCTATGATGCAAAATTGAATTTTTTTTTTTTTTTTTGTTAAAATGGAATCAAACTTTCAAGATTAGTAGTTTGATTGATCTTTTGTCTTGATTATATGTTGCTGGTATTTTAGTTTGATTGGTCTTCTGGCAACAGTGAAAATGTTTTTGATAGAGCAAGAAGATTCTTCAAATGAAAAATGTTTTTGATCATATCAAAGACTTTTTTGTACATAATAAGCAGCTTCTCACGATCTCAAACGCATTTCACAGTGAAATTCATCGGATGCAAAGTATGATTAAGCTACAACTTAATCGGATGCATGGATGTGAATTCTATGATTTACTCCTGCAAATGTTAATGGTAGGGACCACCGACTTTGATTTATTACAATAAAGTTGATTAGGATGATGGAATATCACTAATTATTAATTATTGGAACTTTAATAATGGATCACTTTAATAAAGTTTGACTACTCCAGCAAAAGTCTGTGGCACAGCATGTGAACCTGACTACCTATATGGTCGATGGATCACTTTAATTATTGGAACTTTGTTGAATTTTCTGTTGAATTTCATATCACTGTTCTACGGGGTCCGATCTTTTTCTGTGCAACGAGGAGCTTTTCTATCGATAAAAAAGTTATAAAAAGATAGAACTGATATAATGATATGTCTCTTACACACACCATGAGTTTATAGATTCGAATCATTGGTTCTGATTTTGAGTTTTTTAAACTGGAGTTTTAAAAGTTTTTTTTTTTTTTTAATAATATTAAAATGTCTAATATAATTATATAATTTAATATTGTTTTTGAGTATTTTGATAATCCTATACTTTTAGATTTTAGGCTTTTTCAAATTAACGATCGTGTTTATATAAACATTAGAAATCCAACTTAAGTGAGATTTTATGAATTATATTTAAATAATATACGTAGTGGTTGATATTTTGTTAACTCAAGTGGTTTACATATCCTATATCACATATTTTACAAATACGTGGGAGAACTTTCTAAGAATAGATTTTTGATCATCGCGAATGTATTTACGGTGAAATTTCATCAGATTCAAAGTATTGGCTTTAGATAGCAACTCAACCAGCAAATGTTAGTGGTAGGGACCACCGACTTTAATTTAATACAATAAAGTTGATAGAGACTACTCCAACACAGCATGTGAATCTGTCTAGGATGATGAATCGCTTTAATTATTGCAACTTTGTTGAATTTTCAACTGTGGGAATTCAATATCAATTTTCTTAGGAAGTTAAAAAGAAATTTTATAAGAATAGATTTTCAGATTGTAAATATAATACTTGATCTCATCAAGATTCCAACCGGTCCACTTTGAACCGGTTTCGCATAAAGAACCTGTTCCTACGTTATTTTATATCTTACATTAGTTTACACTTTGAAAGGTTACCTTTTCCATATCTGAGAGTAAACCAGTTTCTTCTCTGTTTTTCAAATCATATCAATCCTCTAGATTTCTTTCTTTCTCAGTTCTCACAGACAAGACCATGCCTATCGGAGAGCTCTTTCTTTCTGCCTTCCTTCAAGTGTTGTTTGAAAGATTAATGTCCCCGGATCTTCTGCAGTTTGCACTTCGAGAAGGGCTGCATCAAACCTTGAAAAAGTGGGAGAGAAAGCTGAAGACTATCGAGTCAGTACTCAATGATGCAGAGGAGAAGCAGCTGACAGACAACGACGTGAAGATGTGGCTCGATGATCTTCGAGACTTGTCTTATGATGTGGAGGACATACTTGATGAGTTTGCAACTGAAGCACTGAGACGCAAGCTGGTCATGCCAACACATTATGATGATCATCAGGGTGCTAGCAGTAGCACTAGCAAGGTACGAGGTGTTTTCACTGCTTGTTGTTTCAATACTAGTAATTGGAGTCCAACTGCTATTAAGTTTAATATTAGTATGAGTTCCAAGATCAAGTCTATCACTAGTAGAATGGAAGAGCTTTGCAATCAAAAAGCTGATTTTGGGTTGAAAGATATTGGTGGAAAGGCATCGGGTACAAGCTCTGCTGCTGCTGCTGTTTATCAGAGACCACCCACCACTTGTTTGCCTACTGAGTTTGCTGTTTATGGGAGAGATGTAGAGAAAGCCAAAGTGCTTGGAATGGTGCTTAATGATGAAGGACCAAGTGATTCCAACTTTGGTGTAGTACCCATTGTGGGTATGGGTGGGCTTGGGAAAACTACGCTTGCTCGAGAGGTGTACAAAGATAAAGAGGTGAAAGATTTTGAGCCTAAAGCATGGGTTTGTGTTTCAGATGACTTTGATGTTTTGGGAATTTCGAAAGCAATTCTTGAGTCGATCACTTCCAAGCCTTGCGATCTAAAAGATCTGAATCAGGTGCAGCTTCAATTGAAAGATGCATTAGTTGGGAGAAAATTCTTGCTTGTGCTGGATGATGTTTGGAGCAAGAACTATAATTTGTGGGAATCCTTGAGGCCACCCTTTATGTGGGGAGCACAGGGAAGCAAGGTTATTGTGACAACACGCAGTGAAGAAGTTGCTTTAACAATGGGACCGAGACCTGTTGGTTATTATATGTTGAAGCTTCTATCAGATGATGACTGTTGGTCTGTGTTTCAGAAGCATGCATTTCAAAACGGAGATATCAATAAACATCGTAACTTGGAACTAATTCGTGATAAAGTTGTTAAAAAATGTAGAGGTTTGCCTCTAGCAGCAAGGACTCTTGGTGGCCTTCTATGTTCTAAGCAAGGAGATGATGAATGGGAAGATATACTGAACAGTGCAATATGGGATTTACCGGATGAAAATGGGATTCTTCCGGTTTTAAAGTTAAGTTACTACCATCTTCCTTCACATCTTAAAAGATGTTTTGCATATTGTGCAATTTTACCGAAGGACTATGTGTTTAATAAGGAAGATCTTGTGCTTTTATGGATGGCAGAATGCCTTGTTTTGAAACGAAAAGACAATGAGCAACTTGAAGATCTAGGCCGTGGGTATTTTAATGAGTTATTGTCGAGGTCAATTTTTCAACAATCAGACAATAATGAATCCACATATGTAATGCACGACCTTGTAAATGATCTAGCTCAATGGGCTTCTGGAGAAACAAGTTTTAGATTGGAAGAAGAAGATGAAGAAAATAAGCAATCAAAAAAGTTTGAAAGGGCTCGACATTTTTCTGTCATATCCGCATGTTATATTGACAAAGCAAAATTTGAAGTCTTACACAAAGTTGAGCGGTTACGGACATTCTTGCCAATAACCCCAAGTAATAATTATTATGGATATTTTTGCATGTCAACTGTGGTTGTATCTGATTTGTTTTCAGAGTTTAAAAAATTGAGGGCACTATCTTTAGAAAGGTATCATATAGTTGAATTACCCGATACAATTGGAGGTTTAATCCATTTAAGGTATCTCAACCTTTCTCGCACTATGATTCGAACTTTGCCCGAGTCTGTAAGTTCACTATTTAACTTGCAAACTTTAATATTAAGTTTTTGTCTTCGTCTCGTGAAATTGCCTTCTAAAATGGAGAATATGTCCAATCTGCAACATCTTGATATTAGAGGCACAGAATTAATCAGAGAGATGCCGTTGGGGATAAAAGAATTAAAAGACCTGCAAACATTGACCAATTTTATTGTAGGGAAAGATGGGGCCGGTTGTGCTTTGGAAGATTTGAGAAACTTTAAGTTTCTTCAAGGGGAGCTTTGTATTTCAAGACTAGACAATGTGGTTGGTGTCGATCTCGTGACAAAGGAAGCCATACTGAGTAATAAGAAAGGCTTAAAAGTGATAAAGCTAGAATGGGGTTCTCAATTTGATGACTCGCGCAATGAGGTGGAAGAAAAAAATGTTCTTGAGATGCTAAAACCTCATACAAATCTAAGAAATCTCACACTCAAATGCTATGGTGGCATAAGATTTCCATCTTGGCTTGGAGATGCGTCATTCTCCAACATGACAGTCCTCAGGTTGGAAAGTTGTGAGAATTGCACATCTTTGCCTTCTCTCGGGTTGTTAAGGTCGCTCAAAGATCTCACCATCGTAGGCATGAAGAGGTTAAAAAGTTTAGCTTCCGAATTCTACGGACCAGGTTGTTTAAGGCCTTTTCAATCAATGGAGATTCTTAGATTTGAGGATTTGCAAGAATGGGACAGTTGGGAGACTACGGAAAACAATGAGCATTTTGAAACATTTCCTCGTCTTCGTAAACTTTCAATTAAAAAATGCCCCAAACTCTCTGGAAAGTTACCTGACCATCTTCCTTTACTGGAAAAGCTTGCGATTAGTGAATGTTCACAACTTGTGGTTTCATTATCTAGCCTTTCGATGCTTTGCAAATTGGAAGTAAATGGATGCAAACGCGTAGTGTGGAGTAGTCCACGTGACTCCCAGTCAATGCAAGGGTTCCAGAGAGTGGAAAGCCTGAAGATCGATGGTTGTGAAGAGCTCGTTCATTTGTGGCAGAAGAATGAAATGTCTCTTGAGAAGACACCAAAAGAGTTGCATGCCTTCAACTCCCTCAAAAATCTCTGTATTGAAGGTTTCCCAAATCTTGTTTTGTTTCCAGAGATTTGTTTTCTTCCCCTTCTGACTGAACTCAGAATTGTAAATTGCTATGCTTTAATGTCCTTACCTGAGGGAATGAAGCAGAAGAATGTACACCTGGAAAGCTTGTGTATTGATGGCAATCATTCATTATCATTCCTGACAACAGGACAGCTACCTTCATCACTGAAACAACTTTGGTTAAGAAGATGTGAGAAACTGCAGTATGTGTTTGGTGATGCAGATGAAACACATACTTCTTCTTATTATTCGGTGATACATGAGGAGAATATCAACACATTTCTTGAAAGGTTGACTGTGATATCCTGTCCATCTCTCACGTGCTTATCAACAAGAGATCAGTTACCAGCCACACTCAGATATCTTCGCATAGAAAACTGCTCAAAGATTACGACATTATCGAGAGTCCAGCTACCGGACTCGCTTCAAGAGCTCCGCATTTATGATTGTCCAAAAGTAGAGTCGATAACAGAGAGGTTCCATAATAGCATGCTTCTCGAAACAATTGACATCCATGACTGTGCAAATTTTGAATCCATACCTGAGGGTATGCACAAACTTAGCCGTCTTCGCCGTATTTATATATATGGATGTCCAAGTCTTGTTTGCTTCCCAGAAGAAGGGCTTCCCAACAACAATTTATGGGTGTTTACCATTTGTGATTGCAAGAACCTCAAAGCCCTACCCAGAGGCATGCAAACCCTTAATTCCTTTTACATACGGAGCTGTCCAAGTATCAAATCCTTTCCAGAAGAATGTTTTCACACCAAGCTAACGTCACTTGGACTTGGGAATCTCGATATGTATATTTATGAGCAACTAATTCAGTGGGGCCTGCCTAAGCTTACCTCTCTCACATCACTCGAAATTAGTGGATTCCCAGATGTAGAGTCTTTTGAGATAGGAATGATGTTGCCCACTTCTTTAACTCAGCTGACCATTTCAGAGTTCCCCAAATTGAAATACCTGTCTTCAGATGGTTTCCAAAACCTCACCTCTCTTGTATCTTTTTCAATTCGGTGGTGCCCAAATCTCATATCATTTCCGAGAATAGGCCTGCCATCCTCACTAATGGAATTGTATATTTATGATTGTCCTATGCTGCGAAAACTGTGCAAAAGGGATAAAGGTCAAGAGTGGTCCAAGATATCCCACATCCCTTGCGTGAAGATAAATTACAAACTCATCGACGATCTAGAGGAGGAAGAATAAAGTCATTCCAGCCTTATAGTCTTTCCAAGGTCAGCCAATTTATATTCTTTTGTAATTTGTCCATCATTTGTAATCAAGAGTTTTACTGATCCATTTTCATATTCATCTTACCAGATATACCCTGTCATGGCAACTGGACAAGCTACCTCGATGTTGCTACACTTTGCATCTGAAATTTAATCTACTGTTTGGATTACAGATTCATTTATGAGAAGCTGGCTTATGTGATCTCTGTGAAGAAACCACGCAAATTAAAGGCTATGTACTTGTAAGTCAGGAAACCATTTATTGCTTCATTTTAGTACATAAAAATCTATCCAATTCTTTGATCTCATACTCTTTCGTTTCAATAAACTTGTTTTTCCATGTTAGATAATGAAAAATCTTCATCATTTGCTTTAAAGTTATGAGACTTGAAATGTTTTTGTAAATTTTATTTGGTATACATCTAAACAAGTTTGCTCCATCTATCAAAAACATTTC
This sequence comes from Acer negundo, assembly GCA_035582765.1. Lineage (NCBI taxonomy): Eukaryota > Viridiplantae > Streptophyta > Magnoliopsida > Sapindales > Sapindaceae > Acer > Acer negundo. Next base: position 25,591,260 of record CM069232.1, on the reverse strand, counting down.
TGAATTGATTTCTGTTTCCCAAATCTAGTAGATGTTGCTAATTTTTTCTTTTCAAAACTATTTCTTTTCGTAATTGGTTTGTTCAAATTATTGTTTTTGTTAGAGATAATTTACCAGGAAATGATCTTTAGATAGATTGTTTCTTGTGGATACTTATCTGCATTTCCTGTTTTGTTAATTGAGTTTAGCAACTAATTACGGTTTTTGTTAGAGAGTATTTGGACAAAAACTTTCTTGTCAAGAATATGGGACGTTGTGTGTGACATTCAAGAGCTGAGGCAGTGGAGTTAGCAATCTTTAGAACCTCCATTAATGGTGAGTTTCTCGATTTGCTGTGGTTCATGTCATTGAAACTGCTTATACGTACTCAAGGTTGATTCCATTTATCAAAATTCACTTTCTGGGAAGGAAATTGTGTTGCTGATGGTCTTGCTAATATTGTTTGGCTCTCCATAGTTACACTTGGTGGAATTCTTTCAACCGAATCAAATTCAAGGTTTGTCGCTCAGAGAAGCTTGGAGTCTACAGAAGTGTAGATTTTCTTTGATTGTTTTGTATTATTTCTGTTGACAGAGTTATGTCTATACTGGATTTTGTATCTTTTTTCTTTCGGTCTAGATTTTTGTATTTTTCTAGATATTTTTTTCTTCGATATTTTGTTATAAATCCTTTCTCCGAGGGTAAGGCTCAATACTTCCCCCCTAACTAGGTGTAATTTATTATTTGTTTTAATAAATTTCCCTCGTACCGTCGAGGTTCTACTAAAAAAATAAAAGAGTATATCAAATGAAGGATTTGATCTTTGTCTATTTTGAATCATGTTATTTTATGACCTCTCATTAACTCATTTTCTTCCATTGTGCATTCTTTTAATCACATATTGCTGGTTATATATTTAGTTTGATTGGTCTATAAATAGTGTTATTTTTTTTTAGCTTCAAACTTCAATGGCATTAGAATCAGAAACATTTCTCTAATTAATTTGTTGATATAAATATGTAGTCAATTTTTTCGTATCAAACTTTATTGACAACTCACCTCCTCTCTCCACGTTTATAGAAAATGATTCAACCCATACTTTACATAAGTGTGGGGAGATCTCTCCCGTATGTCATGTGAGTTTATTGGGGCTACATGTGTCCCGATAGACCCCTAATCCATTCCATGTAAAACGAAGAATGAATGAATATACATATAAGAAATGTAGGGGCATGCAAAATTAAAGGTAGGAGAAATGTTGCTGTCTTCTAAGAAGGTAAGAGGAGAAGACTCAATTTGTGGGCATGCAATGGAATATTCCTAAGCCCACTCAAAGACAATAATATATGAACTGTTCTGTTGCCAACATTAAAATTATTAATTCTAGACAATTATTTGACTTTTTTCTTTCTATCAAATAAATCAAAATTTGGCTGTTATCTTTGTATTGTTTCTGTCTCCTTTCTTATTTTATAATTCTTTTGTTATTCCTTTATACAACCTTTTCCTCTTTATATGTCTACATGTATAGATAGAGACACATACATATAAATTCTTATATCAAGGTGTTGTGATTTTAACAAAAATCGAACTTTTAAAGTTTAAACTTTTTTTTCGAGACAAATTGATTTTATTAATGTTAATTCCGATCCTCAGCTACGAGATGTTAGATTATCAACTTTAATTTAGTCTTGAAGTAATATTATATTATTTATTTTTGGAAAATGTTTGGGTACCGGTCGTCAGAACCCAAGTATACTGACCACCCAATGGGGGGTTGTCACGTGGCCAAAATTCTTTCACTTTTTATATTTTTCTTCTTGCTTTGGATTACGTGACAATCAACTATTGGGTTGATCGGTACCTTCAGCACCCAAATGTTGTCCTTTATTTTTTTGTTGAGTGGTTATACATTCTCCATATTTATGATGAAATAAATGTAGGAGAGTAGTTGTTCGAGTCATACTATTAGAGTTAGACTAGTAGTGTTTGATTTCTGTAATTTCCGGGCTTACGGCGGCACACCTTTCATTATCAATTTTGAGAAAAAGAAAAACTACTCATATATGAGAAATAGAAACAATGAGAATGAATTCTTTCAAAAATCAAAACCATCCCCACCACAAAAATAAAAAATAATTGAGGGGTCCTACACTATCTAATATGTGGGTCCAAATTTGTAGGCTTGACCTAATTGATTCTAAAACTATGAATTAAAAGACTCTAGAGTCTTTTTAATGGGCCTACCATGTGGATTTATTTTCCTTTAGGCATAAAGCTTAATTTTTTAAAGTAATAACCCACAAACAAAAAAGTCATATGAGAAAATGATTGTGAGAAATTCTTTACTTTCAATACAAAATTCAAATTCTTCATTATTATGTCATACACGCAACGGTATAACCATGCCATATACAAGATTAATAATAATAATAATATAATAGGTTTTAGATGTAAGATTATACATGTGTGATTCATCTGTGTATTGGAATGTGAACCATTAGATTTATATATTTTGGTTCAAGGTGTATGCACTTGTTAAAATTTTTCCATAATCTATGATCCACATTATTCAGTAATGATGTAATTACATCAGTGCACACTAACTAGAATGGAACCGTATATATATATATATATATATATATAGTCTTTTTACTATCAGTTCGTTCTGATATAAAATATATTAAGACGAATAATATGGACTATAGATTATAGAGAAGTTTTGACAAGTGCATATACTTTAAGTCAAAGTATGTAAATCTAATGGTCCACATTCTTCGTCATAATATATTTTATATCAGAACGAACTGATAGTAGAAAAACTAAATATATATATATATATATGAACTTGTTAAAACTTCTCTATAATCTATGATCCACATTCTTCATCCTAATATAAAAATTAAAATATAACAGGACGAACTAACAATAGAAAGAATATATATATATATAGCAACCAGTAAAGTTTAAAGTAAAATTTTTGGTACAATCTCAGAGCCTTTAGCATTCAAGTATAGTAATATTACTAGATAATTAACAAACAATTGGAAAAATATAATATAAATTTTTTTTTGAAAAAAGAATTTAATAGACTTCCATGCAATTAAAATTTTCTCCTTAGTGCACGTCAATAAATATATATCAGTGTCATACATGCGAATCATTAGATTCAATTACTTTGACTTGATCTGCATACACGTGTCAGTGTTTATCTATAATTTATGGTCCATATATAATACACCGATGGATTTTATATCAATACGCATTTAAGAGAAAAGGAATATATATATATATATATTATGAGAAAAAAAAAAATATGAAATGGTTTAATTGGGACCATGCATCCTATCAAAAGCCAGAATAACCTCTTCAATTTCATTTTTCTTTTATTTATTCACACCTAATCTTTTTATCATAGCGGGTTTAGATTGGATGGGTGCAAAAATACTTGGTAAAACTATGACATCGGAAGTTTTCCCATAACTTGTAATATTAGAATTCTATAAACCTGTATTACATCATCTATTTTGATTTTTTTTTTTTTTAAGTATTAAATCTCATGAATTAAAAATAATAATAAATAATAGATACAATGTACATCTTCTATTACGATCGTATTACAATCAACTCGATGACAAGTTGACAACTGATGGTGCATTGTAGAGAGTCGATGTCTTGGACTTTTTTGATGTCTCCAAGTCTAATAGCTAATTAATTAGTCTAGTATAAAGTCAAACGCATGATCCAAGATAAAATAAAACTTATTCATTACTCTAATTGGTTAATTTATTAAAGTTTCAATGTTTTATGTCACTAATTAACATTAAAAGAAAAATGATTACATTTATATGCTTCTTTGTTTCGCTTCCTTCCAACTTATCAAGAATATTAATAGATTGATTTCAAAGCATCCAAATAGCATTTTCATATAAAATAATAACATTAGCTAGCTAATTTCAATATATTCACTGGTATCTTGTTTATACCTGTCGAATTTAATAAATTTTTGAAGCAAATTGAAATCGATATGAGTCGTCTTATCGGAAATCTCAAGTCTTTTTTTTTTAATTTCGTATACTTTAAATTACATTTAAATCACTTGCCGTGCTCTCGTTTCTTTTAATATATGTGCAAGTTATACTTATAAAAATGATCAAATTTTGATAATTGAAATGAAAAGTTGGGATAAAAGACGAGAAGTTTAATATTTGTTATATAAAAATATACAATGTGGCCACTCGAACACATGATATTATCAAATCGAATGAGTCTTTTACTACCGAGATACATTGGGTGGTGGTTATGTGAAATCTAGTATTATTAATTGATTAACTATATCAAAAATAAAATAAAATTATGAACTATATTAAATGAAGATCTTGTCATAGATGTTACCAACAATTAATGGTGATATTGAGCTTTAAAGAGTTAGAAAGCTGATACATCATGAAAATAAAGAGTTGAAAGTTCCCATTCATGTATTTTCTAAATTAGGTTGGAAATTGTTTTAGTAGTCAAATTAGCTTTGTTGGAAGATTTGAACAAGTAGAATGGTCCAAGTAGAATTTATGGTGGCAAAGATTGATCAATCTTAGTTATCACTTACCATTCAACACTATATATCCTTTTCTTTTTATGTGTTAATTGCAATTATAAGTTCATTAAGATGAGTTACTGACTGTGGTGGTAGACATAATTCAAGTAGTTTAGATTATTTTTGAAATTCATTAAAGACTACTTTGTGGTTTATTTTGAAACCATAAAAATCTTCTTATATCAATTTTTTTTTTTTTAGCAGAAAAATCTTCTTATATTAAAAGAAAAGAAAAAAAAAGGATCAATAATACTAACCCTTCTATTATTTGTGATAATATTATCATCTACCAAAATATATAAGATTTCATAAATATATGAATCATTAGTAGAAAGAATCCACGTTGCATGGATACAAAGAAGAGCAAATTAAATAAAAATTTGGTGGGGGTGGTTGAGTAATTAAACAATAATGGTAGTAGTTGGATCAAGATGAAGAGTCCTTAATCTTCTTCTTTCTTTATAATGTCCCAATTATTATTTACTACGGCCCTCATTTGAAAGCAAATTCAAATTCCTTTTCATTGTTTTAATTCTCTCACACACACACATATATGTATATATAGTCCCGATCAGATTAGAGTATTCTAGACTTGGCAAGGTTTCGGTTCCAACCGTGGAATCGGAACCGAAACCAGAAAAACTGGAACCAAAACCGATTTTCCAGTTCCAATTCCAATTTTTTTAGAACCGAGCGGTTCTAACCAAAAAGCTTTTTTAATTTTTATTTATTTTTAAATATAAATACTAAACCTAACCTAAACCTAAATCTTCTTCTACTTACTCAGCAGCTATCAAACACTTCTTCTTCTTCTCAATCTCCTTTTCTTCTTCTTTTTCTTCTTGATCTCCTTTTCTTCTTCTTCTTCGATCGGTCGATCCACCCCAAATCCCTTCAATCCACCATCATCACCATCGACATAACTAAAACCGAAAGAAAGCCGATCCATGTCGATTTGTTGTTTTTGTTTATTAATTATTATTGTGTTGACTTTGAAAGGTTGATCTTCAATCCTCATCCTTCATTTTAAAGATTATGATATGATTTTGATTTTTTTTTTCCTTCTTCTTGGATAGTTGCTGGACTGATCTGGGGTGGGGGGGAGTATTGGACAGTTGGAGAGGGTTTCTTTTTGGAATTTGGAAAAAAAAAAAGGAGAAAGAGAAGGTTTAGAACCACCGGTTTGGTCGGGACTGAAACCGAAACCGACCTATACGGGCTCCGGCTCCGGTTCCGGTTCCACTAAACCTTGGAACCGGAACCTTTTCAGGTCTAGTATATCCTGATATAACTTTATCAGGATATTGAATGTAAGCTGCTAGTTTTGATAGGTGCATACACACTTGAGTCAAAATATGTAAAACTAGTGGCTCACATTCAATATCATCACGAAGTTATATCAGGATACACTGATTTGAAATTTTTTGTATATATATTTATATATCTAAACTCACACACAAATACATAGTAATTCTCTATTTGGGTCGGTTTATAAACCAAAGTCACATAACGTTATGAAATTATATAATTAAATATCTTTATGAAACTTTAGTCCTGAAATAAAATTTTAGAACCGATCTGACCAGAAAATAACCCTATATACGTGTGACCGCCAACTCACCAAGCATCGAATATTTTAAGACTTATTAGGTATGCATTGGCCTAATTATATATATTCTCTCTGTCAAAATAAGGAGATACTAGAAGTTGTTCATGCATTAATTGATATAGAATGTTAATAGGAATCATGAATGGAGGGAGAGAAAGTAGTTGGCAATAAAAAAATATGTGAAAGACTTTTTTTTTTTCTCTATTCATTAAGGTATAATTTGTTTGATTGAATATTGAGAATATTGATTATATGTTGATCTTCCTTATAGTTCGAGTTTCAAATAATTTTATGAAACCATTTTTTTATTATTAAAAAAAAAAAAAAAAAGGTTTTTAACCTTTTAAATAGATATTTGAACTATCCTTAAAAGAAAAAAGATTTGAACTCAATATCTTCAATACAATTATAAGTTGTTTTACCAACTAAACTCGCTAATACTCACAAATCAAAATTAAATGCAACTGAGACTTTATCTATCATTATCATGTATGTTGAAAACAGCTGGAAAATTTAATTTCTGAAACTGAAGATGAGACCACTTCATGCTTACCAACATATCCATTCACACAAACAAAGTGAAAAATAAAAAAAATAAAAAAAAAATAGTCTCATTTCTCTACTTGAAGCCATTTTATTGCCAACCACTTTCTCTCTATCCATTCATGATTTAATTGAATATGTCATTCACATGTGCGGTGAATGAATGCAATTAAATTCAGAGATTCTTGCTACAAAAATAAGAATTATTAAAATTCACATGCTTTGTTTTATCAGTTGCCACAATTAAATTGACATCTTTATATTCTCGTGAATATTTTTACTATAATCAAAATTACACCGACTCTTATGTTTCGAGGAAAAAATTAAAAGAAAATTCTTGGTGATGTGATTGTTTTCATACATCTAGACGAGTATGTAAAATATAGGGAGGTTCTTTTATGGACGACCGACCAAAATCATATATTCAAGTGTGTTCAAATGTTTTTTTTTTTTTTCTTTTTTTAATAAAAAAAATAACCTTTTATTTAAACATGTAGCTGTAGTTAATCGTCCTAAAATTACTAATAAATTCTTTAAATGAGGACATACCACATAATCGGAAAACTTGTCCAATCACATATACATTGTTTACCAAATTTGTTGATATTTGAGATCATTAAGAAAGCATATTTTTAGTATAAATTCATGTATGACAACTTCTTAAATAAGTAAATATTAATTATATTGCGTTCATCCTACTAAAAATGTTGTCACATCCGCGGTGGATAGAAAGAAAACACCAACTCTCGGTTGAGTTTGTTGTATACCTCTACGACTTTACCCCTAATCTTATGGGAGCATTCGAGTCTTTACTCCATAGTCTCTCCCGTGTTGTACGAGTAATTATTAAAATTACACTTGTAGTGTTCGATCTATACAAGTTTCTGCATAATCCGAACCAAACCTGACCTAATTGTACGAGTAAAATCCACATTTATTTATTTTCTTTAATTTATAATAATAATAATAATAAATAATAATAAGAAATAAAGTAGTTTTCAACTGAAGGTGAGCAGCTTAAAGTGAAAGCCTTTCTCTCTCTATTCACTTCCAGTCAAAAGCCATTTTGCTTCTCTCTCTGTGTGTTTTCATTTCTTCTTCTTCTTCTTCTTCTTCTCTATTTATTTATTATTTATTTTTATTTTATTTTTTAAAATTCTTCTCTGTAATCTCCAGCTCAAAACATCGGCTTGAAAACATGCCAGACAAACCCACCACGTGTTTGGAATTTTCGTGCTTTTTATTGGAGGAGACCACAATTTAACTCACTCACTTGTAAGTAAACTAATTATATTAATAAAAACCTTAAAAAAGCTCAAGCTGGGTTGTGTTCTCTTCGAGTCAGAGCTTCAATGCTGGATCTGGGTTCACCAATGCCGATGCAGAGAGTCAAGTCTCCCAGTTCTAGCTAACCTGGTTGCTTCTGAGTTGAGCTGAGCTGACCCGAGTTGAGTTTGTCAACTCATTTGCTGGATGAGAGGTTGGTTTTGGTTTTGGTTTTCTAAAGTTTGAATCTTTGAAGCTTGTACATTGTTTGCTTTGTGTGTAGATCTGAGTAACTGTGAAGCATATTTGTGGGTTTTTAGTGTTTTTCGTTTCTTTTAAAGGTCACATTTTTAATTATTTTTTATAATTTGGTTGAGAATTTGTGATGTGGGTTTCTTGGAGTGTGATTTTTAGATTTGATTAGTGTTTTTGTTGTTGTTGAATGAATGACTTCTGCTTTTCTGGGGTTTCTATTTTCTTGCAAAATGCAGCAGTTTTCTTTGGGTTTGTTGAACTACTCCAGCTATGTCAATAATTAAGATTTGATTTTTATGTGGAAAGCTTAATTTGAGGTGATATTTGGAAGTTCTTTTGTAAACACTGCTTTCGATTATGGTTTTGTGAATGCACTTAAGAGAGCCAATTTTACTGATTCAAGAAGCAATATCTAGGACAGCTTCAATTAAGTGATTCTCAGAAAAACACTCTACAATGCTCTTTTAATTCCAGAGAGTGCTTTCATTTTTTTTTCAGCCAAACACTTGGAATAAATCCAAATGTGCTTTTCAACTATTTAAAAAGAACTTTTTGGAATATTGATAGCAATCCCAAAAACACCATTAGACAACATTTTTTTACAGTTTAGCATTTAAGTATTGATTTGGTGTTGGAAGCTCATTGTTGGAGCAATTCATGTGTTGCATGCGTCGTCACCTTTTTTGTGGTTTATACGCATCATTTTACTTTTCGTATTGGAGCTTTTTTTTCAGGTGCTTTATTGTATAATTGATAAAGGTAAGTGTATTTCTGATGGGGCCTTATAAATTTCATAGATAAAGTCTTATTCCTGTGCTTTATTCTCTCTGTGATGTTCTTGCCTCATGCTTTTCGAGAATGCTTACTTTTCGTATTTGGAAATCACTTCCTCTCAGCATATAAATGCATGTAAATGAGACTTTTTTTTAAGCATGTTGTCTCTCTCGCTGTTTGTTTAAGTTAAGCAAATTGTTTGTTGGTCGACAACATTGGGCTGAAAATTCATCTATACTGGTATAAAATTCCGTATTCATAACTTTATACTTTAAAGATCAAATGGGAAGTGGAAGGCAAGATTCTACTCTATAATTTCTGTTATCCATGAATTCTTTTCTATGAGAAGTTGCAATACCTTTTATTTTTCCTTCACATATCTTCTGTGCTGCACTATCGCTGTTATGTGCATAATGTTTGCTGTATTCCCTTCTAGAATTGTGAGTCATGTTGTCGTTTTACCACAAATTTTGCTTGCAAATGGATGGATTTATTTTCTTTTATTTTAAAGACGACTGTTTATTGTTTTTTCACTCTTAGTGTTGTTGCTTTTGTGTTGCTAGTTGCCTAATGTTGTTTGTGGTCTTTTTTGGCTGAATCAGGAATACAAGAAGTTCTCAGAAGGTTGCATTCCTGTCAGTACAGTCCCATACATATAACCTGTGTTAAAAAACTCCCCATGAAGTTCAACATTAATTCGGTGTTTGTCTTCCTATTCATCATAGTCACTCTGTTCTCTCTGGCTATTGCTGATCTCAGCTCAGATAGACAAGCCCTTCTTGACTTTGCAAATGCTGTACCCCATCGCAGAAAGCTCAATTGGACCTCGACCACCCCTGTCTGCAAATCTTGGGTGGGAGTCACTTGCACTAAAGATGGTACTCGTGTGTTTTCCCTCCGGCTCCCTGGAGTTGGACTTGTAGGACCTATCCCAAACAACACCCTTGGTAAACTAGATGCCCTTAGTACTCTCAGCCTTCGATCCAATGCACTAACCGGAAACCTTCCTTCGGACATTGCCTCCCTGCCTTCTTTGCACTACCTCTACCTCCAACGTAATAACTTATCTGGTGACATTCCTGCCTCCCTCTCTCCCCAACTCATTGTATTGGATTTATCATTCAATTCCTTCACTGGAAAAATTCCACCAAGTGTACAAAATTTGACACAACTCACCGGATTGAACCTCCAAAATAACAGCCTTTCTGGACCTATACCAAATCTTAACAGCCCTAAGCTCAAGCATTTGAATATAAGCTACAACCATCTTAACGGTTCAATCCCGTCGTCCCTTCAAAATTTTTCCAGTTCTTCCTTTGTGGGAAACTCTTTCCTATGTGGACCACCACTGCAACCTTGCTCTGTGCCTTCACCTCCTCCACCAGCGGTAATTCCCAAAAAACAAAGCCCCAAAAAGAAACTTTCATTGGGTGCTATCATTGCCATTGCAGTAGGAGGGTCTGTGGCGCTATTGCTTGTAGCTCTACTTCTAGTGTGCTGCTGTTTGAAGAAAAAAGATAATGGAAGCAATGGTGTATCGAAAGGAAAGACTTCTGGTGGGGGTAGGAGTGAGAAACCCAAAGAGGAGTTTGGAAGTGGGGTGCAAGAACCTGAGAAAAACAAGCTGGTTTTCTTCGAAGGTTCTTCATATAATTTTGACCTTGAGGATTTATTAAGGGCTTCTGCTGAAGTGCTCGGAAAGGGTAGTTATGGCACAGCATATAAAGCTGTATTGGAGGAGTCAACGACTGTGGTGGTGAAAAGGTTGAAAGAAGTGGTGGTGGGGAAGAGGGAGTTTGAACAACAGATGGAAATTGTGGGAAGAGTTGGGCAGCACCAAAATGTTGTTCCACTCCGTGCTTATTACTACTCGAAGGACGAAAAGCTTTTGGTGTGCGACTACTTTTCAAATGGCAGCTTATCCACACTCTTGCATGGTATGAATATTTATGCACTCTATTTTCTTCTTTCTAATTTTTTTGGAACACGAATAGTGGATCATAGTGCCATTGTGACACCTTAAATTTTATTAATGTGGAAGTACTCCTACCATAACCAAATTATTCAAGAAATTAAGCTTGCAAATGAATGTTAAATTCCTCTAAAGGATTCACTTATGCAGGACACTTATTATTTTACTTGATAACAGGAAATAGAGGAGCTGGAAGAACTCCGCTAGACTGGGATTCCAGAGTAAAGATATCCCTCGGGACTGCTAGGGGAATCGCTCACATTCATTCAATGGGTGGTCCGAAATTCACTCATGGAAATATTAAATCTTCAAATGTCCTTCTCAACCAAGATCTTGATGCTTGTATTTCTGATTTTGGCCTGACCCCTCTTATGAATGTACCCGCGACTCCATCTCGGAGTGCAGGCTACCGTGCTCCTGAGGTTATCGAAACACGTAAACACGGTCATAAATCAGATGTGTACAGTTTCGGTGTCCTCCTTCTTGAGATGCTGACCGGGAAAGCTCCACTCCAGTCACCGGGACGTGATGACCTGGTTGATCTCCCTAGATGGGTTCAATCTGTTGTAAGGGAAGAATGGACAGCTGAGGTTTTTGATGTCGAGTTGATGAGATTCCAGAACATAGAAGAAGAAATGGTGCACATGTTGCAAATTGCCATGGCCTGTGTGGCAAAGGTGCCAGACATGAGACCAAACATGGATGAAGTTGTTAGAATGATCGAAGAAATCCGGCAATCTGACTCAGAAAACCGGCCATCTTCAGAAGAGAATAAATCCAAAGATTCAAATGTGCATTCCCCATGATATTACTTCAAGTTGGTTGCTGTTTGATTTCCAAGTTTGAATACTAATATTGAACATTGTTTGCAACTTTGCATAGTAAGGTTTTCTTCCCAATCATCATTTTGAAAGTTACATACATTTGTTTCTCCATATACTGTAATAATTTTTCCAACTTCTGTAATTTCTCTTAGGGTTGTAGTATTTCTATGATTTTTTTTTTTTTTTTTTTTTCTCCAGGTGGGTTTTTCATTTTCATGATTTGTTGTAATAATATTTATTTCAATGTTATGAATCAATTCATGAGGTTCAAGCACCTCTTTTGCATGCATTCTTGGTTGATGACTAGAGTTGTCAAGACTATTTTTAGTTGGATTTGTTGAAATATTTATTGACTAACAGTTGGACCAATCTTATTAACAACATAATAACTGAAAAGACTTATCTATATATAGAGAAGAGACCAATTAAAGTGTTGTTTGTGAAGATGCCAACCTTGATTTACCATGTATGTCTCTGGTTATTTATAACAACTTTTGACAACTCAAAATATTCTGAGACAACAAAAAACTGACATCTGAGATTTGAATATTTAATCACCAATTCCAGTCCTCAGGTCTTCTATCGATGGAAGGTTTGCAGCCAAGCGAAAACGTAAATATAAACTCATCGACGTTGCCACCAGCTATTCGGGGAAGTTGCAGCAAGCAAAACCAGCGAAGTTTGAGCAACAAGAGAGTTGCTTTCTGTAATATCCCTACCAATCAAACCATGTCGGAGGCAATGAGCGACCACGAAGGAAGAGGGTGCCGTTCGCAGTGCTACATTTGTTGTGCATGGACATGCTTGGCCGTATTCGTCATCCTCGTGATCGCCATAATTTTTGGACTAGTTTCTATGTCGTTGCTCCGTTCGACAGTGCCCAGAATCACTGTCAATGCCCTTTCCTTCCCTAGGCTGGAGATTTCCTCCTCTTCTGGACAAAACCTCTTGACTGCTGATGTTAACATAACTTTTGAAGTCACCAACAAAAATGATAAGGTTGTCTTGAACATTCACCCCTTGACGGTGGACGTCTCATCGGAAAAGGTTAACATCGGACGTGCAAAAACTCGAGGGTTTTCTCTTAAAACCGGGAAGTCAAGCACGATGAATGCATACTATTCAGTTGTAAAAAGGAAAATTGATCTTTCTAACACGGAGCAATTAGAAGAGAATATCCGAGACAAACACATGGTTGTTGATATCGAATTGCACGGAGATATGAAGATTAATTACGGAGGGTTGACGATAAACAGCTTGCCGATGACCGTAAAGTGTAAAGGTATCTGGGCAGCAGTTTTTCAGTCTGTTGATGCACCTAAATGTGATGTTAAACTCTTCTCTTTAGAGTAAAATTTCCCTAGTTAGACAAACCAACTCTGTATTCTTTCTTTTTTTTTGCATAATGTTTTGTATTTTTGTTAACAACTTCCTGTTCAAGACAGGCTTCTGACGAATTCTAATAAACTTCTAAGTAGATTTATAGTGAATCATACAAGAAGTTTATAAAAAATCTCAAAACTTTGAAAGAAAGCTATCAACGGAAAATGTAAACTTTAGGAGTCCTTTGATTGTATTTAAATCAAACCTCAAGGGACGTCTAAATTTTTCCGACGTCTACCGTGACTAGAGAGAATTGCAACATGTATGAATATGGATCGCCCAATTTTAATTTTGTTTTTTTTATTTTTTTTATTTACTCTTTATCTATTTGAGCTTTATTGCTACCAATGTTGTTTGATTCAAATCTTCATAGGACTATCCAAGAGAGATAATTTTCTTAGAGTGATATAATTATAAAAATTGTACCTTAGATTAAACAATAGGGTTGTAATAATTATAGGACAATGCGTCAGTACACAAGGTACTAACCACACTAATAGGAAGTTGACACGTGGTCTATTTTAAAAGAATGTAAGAAGATAAATGTAAAAAGTGAAAGAAAAAATGTCACGTGCCAACACCCCATTGGTGAGTCAGTATCTTGGGTACTGACCGGTCAGTACCTACCCAAGCATTTTCCATAATTATATACCTTCTCATGAGAAAATTGTTATTATCAATGTAGAGAGAAAAAAGTGAATTACACTAAATTAAAAGGGCATACATGCAAATACACAAAAGATAAAGGAGGTACGTAACTACAAAAGATTGGATAAATTTATTACGCTAGCGGTATTTTTTATTTTGGGATATTCGCAAAAAGTACCTTGACTTTTGACAAAATTTTAAAAATAACTATTCAATACATAATTTAGATATAAGTTCTTTATTTTCCATTAAAAATACTTTGTAATTTCGAAATTTAGTTAAAAAATTTGCTTTGATTTTGTACCATAAACTCCTCTTACGAGGGATGTCAAACAAATCGAATGGATCCGGTTTCAATCTAATTCCATATAGTCTAATTAGATTTAATACAATTCGAAAATTTAAATATTCAATCTAACCTAATTTAATATTTTAAATATTCGATAAGACCCAATCTAAAAGTTTAGATATTTGATCTTATTCAGACCACTTATTTCAAGAATTAAATTCAACTTGTGCCTTTATGATAAAATATTTGAATCCAGTCCAATTTGTTGATACAAATAGTTAATAATTTACTAAAAATGAAATATAAAAATACAAAATGTGAAGAAACAAGTATTTAGATCTTATTTGATTAGAACTGATACGATTATGAGTGTGTTTGATATAGCTTTTCAATTTGAGCTTCTAGAGTAGATTTTTTTATAGTAGAGCTTCTAATGAGTAGATCTTCTAATAAAAAAAGGCTTTTGGTTGTGTAAATTACAAAAAAGATGTTGACAATATAATTTTAGAAATAGCTTTTGGGTAAATAAATTACAAAAAAGATGTTGATAATGTGTTTATAATGAAAGAGTTATGGTGGAATATCTAAAATTTATAAAGGGTGGTTGAGACAATTCATATGTTTTAAAAAAACTCAAAAAATGCTTCTTGGAGAAGTCCAAATTGAGAAAATTCATATATTAAAAAAACTGTTTTGAGTTTTGTCAAACAACTAAAAAAAACTTCAAAATAGCTTCCAACATTTAAAAAGTGTTTTTGATCTTTTCAAAAGCCGTACCAAACATACAATATATCTAATTCCTAGATCAAATTGTACATTTTAAAAATTATAAAACTTGATCCAAATTACTATTTAGGTCCCAATCGAACCGATTCAAACTATTGTTTTCTACCACATAACACATCTAGTTTTACAGGGATTTGTATTTAAATTTGAAACTAGATTGTTATTTCCAAAAAACAAAAAGTTCAAAATCTGAGGGTAGTGTTTGGGAATCTCCCATTTATATATAATAATATATATAAAAAAAAATACAACGACGTAGATCTTACGCTAATCAATAGAGAGAGAGAGCTAATCAAGAGAAGAGAGAGAGAGAGAATTCTAGAAGCATCTCTCTCATCTATAATTAAACCATCGAATCCACTCAATTTTCACTCGTTTTCTCTCTCTATCCGTCATCCAAGTTCCAAGGTAAATCTCTCTCTCTCTCTCTCTCTCTCGCTCTAATCGCTCTTCGTATCTTCACACGAATCGCACAGATCTGGTGCTTCTTTTTTCGCGGTTTTTTTTTTTTTTTTTTTGTTTAATCGTTCAGATTCTGATCTGGTGTGTTTGTTTTGTTTTGTTTGGTTAGCAGTTTGAATTGTTTTTTATTCCGGTTGATTTTCGAGGTCGTTTTTTTCAAATGGCGTCGAAACGTATCTTGAAGGAGCTCAAGGATCTGCAGAAGGATCCTCCTACCTCTTGCAGCGCCGGTATAATTTTTTTTTTATATATATTTTTTTGATAATTAAAATTATTATCATTGTTATTATTTTGAAGGTTTTGTTGTTTTATTAGTTTTTTTTATTTTTATTTTATATATTTTTGTTGTGTGATGAAAATTTTGTGTGGTTGGAAAATAATGTAGGTCCGGTTGCGGAGGACATGTTTCATTGGCAAGCGACGATAATGGGACCCACCGATAGCCCGTACGCTGGCGGTGTGTTTCTCGTTTCCATTCATTTCCCTCCGGATTATCCTTTTAAGCCTCCCAAGGTAAATTTCTTTTTGAAATCGAATAATGTGTTTTTTCATGATAGTATACAGGTGCCTAACCAGAAACTTCTTTGTGGATGTTTGAAAATATTGATCAATTAATAACAAATATTTTAAAACAACTCAAATTCAACCATATACCTTAGAATCCAAAATTAAGAGATAAAAATTAAAGAAGTTATCATATTGAATCCTTTGGAGAAGTAGCAGAGTCAACTTTCATAATTAATTAGATAATTAGAATCCAAAATTAAGAGATAAAAATTAAAGAAGTTATCAAATTGAATCCTTTGGAGAAGTAGCAGAGTCAACTTTCATAATTAATTAGATATTTTTTTTTCTTAGACTAAATGAAATCTAATAGTTAGATACAAAATTGGTCTAGTTTATTTTTAATTATAAATTTTTAATCAAAACTAAGATGGAGAATGTGTTTCAATGGGTCAGGACTTTGTGCTATTATTGTTTTTTTATTTTTCAAAAATCTGACTAGGCTATAGCTCAGCACAGTCTTTTCTAAATCACTACTCATACAGCATCTGTATTTGTTGCTTGTTAGTGAAATTTGTTATATTTCGTTGAGTGCGAGTAGACATCGTTAATTTGTTATTTTTGTAAGCCACTAGATTTGTATGAGCAGTTGGTTTGTGACTTTTTTTGTTCGGTGGTGGATTTAGGCTGGGTTGGATTATATCTCAGTTGAATTTTTGGAAAAAAAATTAGTAGCCGAACGCAAAGGCCCATTGTACTTAACTTTATAAAGATCTATTAAAACACATTATCATCTTTGTTATGATTAAAATTTATAAGGCTCATTTTGTATTTCTTTTGGACCTATATAAGGATTAGAAACTCTATTAGATCTGTTTAGTCTAAAAAAATGTAATTAATTATTAAAGTTTGGGGGGAGGTATCCCCATCCAGACCCCGTTTCCTCCAATCCACAATCCCATATTTGACTCCGTTTGACCCTATTTTCCCTGTAGTATGAGTAAATATGTGAGAAAACAACGACCAACAACACTTACAGATGAGAGCGTATGTGAGAGATCTAGACAATGAGAGCAGCTTGAAAGAGAGTGAGTGAGTGAGAAAGAGAGAAATCATATTAGGATTTAGGAATATTTATAGTTAGGGTTATAATGAGTAATTTGGTACATACATTTAAAAGTAAATATGTATATATTTTAGGGGGAAATGTGGAAACAAGAATGAGGGGACTTATCCCCAACCCCAACCCCATTTAGAAATGGGATAAAAATCATTCCCATTTATGGAGGATTTTTTTTCCTCAAATGGAGATGGGGATTTGGGGCCCCTTGGTGGAAATTGACATCCCTTCCCCATTTGGGGATGATTTTCATCCTCATTTCTAAATGGTGATAGTGTGTTATATATATATATATATATATCGGGGTTCCCCCATCCCCATCGTGTGTGTATGTGTTTTTTCCTCAAAATGGGGATAGTGTTATATATATATATATATATATATATATATGGGGGATGGTGTTTGTTATATATATATGGGTTTCCCCATCCCCATGCCCTAACCGCTTCCCCAGTTGGAAAGAGAGTGAGTGACAAAATATAATAATTGGGTACCCTAACCCCTTCCTCATTTGGGACTATTTATAATAATTGGGTACATCTAAAATATATCCCATCCTCGTTTCCTCCAAATGGGGAAGGGGAACCCCCATATCCATCCCCATTTTTCCAATTGGCATCCCTAATTTTGATGTATGTTTGCCCTGGTGAATTACGTAATTACATTGGAGATCAAAACATGATAGCTAATGAGTTTAAAAAAAAAAAAAAAAAAACATGATAGCTAGGATTGTGAAATTAAAATTTGATTTTAGGTTTTATGACAGATAAGTTTGATAAAACTAAATGCCATTGTATTGATTCATGAAGAAGTCATGAATCATTAGTTAATTTATGCCATTGTGGTTCATCGGACATTGTTATCTTGTTAAGTCCTCAATTTTGTTATTTAAAATGGAAATATTATAATTGGGTTAACTTGTGTATGTAATTGTAGATTGTCCAAAGAAACCAGGGGCTGGAACATGTTTTCAAAATTAGATTTTGTATTTGATACCTCGTATATATCATGACAGAACACGCCATACCTGTGCTTTCAAGTATTTGAAGTTAAAGAGGTCATTTGTAACAGATGTTATGCCATGAGAGAGTTGGTGGATAGGGTTGAAGAGAGAACTTTCAGGAAGAAAAAGGAAAAGAAAAAAATTCTTTAATACTATTTGATGGAGGGGGAAGGGAAAAAAACCAGACGTGAAACATTTAAATTCTTTTTACACTAAAGCCTTTAAAATCGTATTTACTTGTTAGTCTAAAATTACTTGTTTGTCCTTTTTTTAACTAAATGAGGAAGAATTTGTAAATTGAAAAGTGTTGTTAGGTGATGTTTCTTTCTCCGGGGACAACCATTTTAATTTATACTGGAATAATTGTCGGTTCTCTTGGGAGTTGGGGATTCAACTCTCAAACTTTTGTTTTGGCAATTCAAAACTTAATTATGTATCTTTATTTATTTATTTATTTTTGTAAAGTTTGCTGCTATCTTACTGATCCGTTGTTGTAACTTGTTGCAGTATTTAAATTTGTAGCCACAATCGTGGCTTGTTTTACATGTATAAAGTTCTGAAAAGGTTAGCCAAATTATCTTATCCAGGTTGCATTTAGGACCAAAGTCTTCCATCCAAATATTAACAGCAATGGGAGCATATGTCTGGATATTCTCAAGGAACAATGGAGCCCAGCACTTACCATTTCCAAGGTTTGGTTCAACTATTTACTTCTACCTTGTTCTTAATAACCAATTATCTAAATTGAGTTGTTGAACTTGATTAGCTTTTTATCTTGGAAAATAGAGTAATGCTAGGCTGTCCAAATGATGTGGTAAATAACTAATACATCCTCCACCACATCATCTCATGATTTAGATGATGGTTACGACTCACATGCCCCATCTTTTGGGCTAATAATTTTGACTGTAAAATATTTCTATGATGTTAGGGTCTTGAGCACTTCAAGACATCTCTTTAAAAGTTGAGGGTACCTATTTTAACATCTCTTTAAAAGTTGAGGGTACTTATTTTAACATCTCTTTAAAAGTTGAGGGTACTTAAAAGATAATTCTCTTTGGCTTGTAAGTTTACTCATAGAGTTGTATTTATTTTCTTTCACTATTTTTGTATCTTCACCAAGCTAACACACATCTCATTATAGTTAAAACATATGCTAATAATTCAAACACATATTCATGTTTGCATTCTCGACTATAATTTTGGTAGTTGTTATGTCTACAGCCCAAAGCTTGTGTATGTGCGTTATAATCGTATGTATTGCGGGACAAATGCACATGTTCATATATTCATATTTAAGAATGTTTGTTCGTTATCTACCCATAGAGGTGGGGATTTACCAGTCCAAACGTTTGATATTATTTTGTAACAATTTAGTGTAATCAATGATGATAAAATGATATTCGTAGAAAATATATTAAATCATATAAAACAAAATAACTTTTACATTTTAAGATTTTATCATTTTAACCTGAGCCAATCTATGTAAGGTCTGGTCTGGTTGGTCGGTAAAATTCCTTCGACGATTGATGTTAAAATGTATACAATTATTCCTTTTAGTTAAACAATGGTTCAAAAGATTGAGCAAAACGCTAGTAAAGTTGCGTGGTAGTTGGGGGAGTAAAATATATTGGAGTCGGCTGTAAGGGTGCTTGAAATTTTACAGAATGATTAAAATTTATAGAAGTTTCCTTGCATAATATTTTATTTTGATGTTTCTTTCAGTGTTTCATATTAACTTAATGTGTTATTTGGGTTGTAGGTGTTGCTGTCTATATGCTCTCTTTTGACGGACCCAAACCCCGATGATCCACTTGTCCCTGAAATTGCCCACATGTACAAGACTGATAGGGCCAAGTACGAGGCCACAGCTCGCAGCTGGACTCAGAAGTACGCAATGGGTTGACGGTGATATAATCCCCAGCAATTCGATAGTAATTGAGTCTCCATAATTCTCAGTACCACCTTTAGGTAAAAAAAAAAAAAAGGGCAAAAGAAATATCCAGATTGCGCCTCTTTTCTGTTTTGTCTTTTGTCGGGATTGATAATCGGTAACAAACTTGATCGTTCATTTTTGTGAATAGTTGTTTGAAGAAGACGCTAGAAAATTGGGGAAAATCAACTGTAATGTAATGTTTGCTATGTTGTTGTCAAGTGAATGATCTACCTTGTTAAACCAAGTTTTAAAGCTCTTGTTTACTTTTGAGAACTTGAAAATGTGAAAATTATTGGTGACAACTATTGCTTAGACTTAAGTACTACTCTTATAATCTTGTCCAGGTTGCTGTTGTTAAACTACTTGTTGGTGAGAACAACACAACTTCACGGTAAATTACTTCCCACGATTTTTTTACTAGTTTAGTGTATGAACGGTGGAATGTCGGGAGAGATTATCTTCCGATTTCTTCCGACCTTCTTGTTCCCCACTACCTACTGTCAATTAATGGTGTTACCGTCTCATTCTAACCCATCTATAGATTGTTAATTGATGTTCTCATTTTGATTTTGATAGCATGTTAAAGTCCATTGGACAGATTTTGTAGTTGTGCGTTTATTTATTGTCGTAATTTTGTGACCATTGAAAGTGTAATAGAGTTGGTCAAATATCGAAAGTTGCTGTTTTGTGTCAATTGTTGGCCAGAGTTTAGTGACCATTGAATGTGTAATAGAGTTGCGTCAAATATCAAAAGTGTTTTGAAATATGTTTTTGCAGGTCAAGTGTTTGAAATCTTTTAAGCTTCTTCTGGTCTCACAGGTACTCAAAATCGTAAGCTCAGTTCCATATGTTCATATGAGTTGATAGATGCTTCGAAGGTTTCGAAATTAATTAGATGCAGCTTTCGAATTCAGAAACTTTAGTCGAAACGTTTCGATATCTGCAGTAACCTTCACCTCCCTTACTTTTTGCTGGGGGGATATGCATATGTTGGGATATGATTGGTCTAGTGTTAAAAGATGTTTGAAATGTGGTTTAATTTTTAAGCATTTATATGAGATTGAAAGTTAGGAGAAGATGAAAGGTGTGATAGAGATGGTGGAACTGAAATAGGACATAATTGGTTGGAAGACCTTTTTTTTTTCAATGCGTGAGAATGAAGCATGAGGTCTTTTATGCATATTCTAGACAATTTAAACATGAAATTTCATATTTGGCTGTTGATATTTGATATTTGTTATCTTTTAGTGGGGCAAAACTAACCTTTTACATCCTTCTTGACTTGAAAGTGATGGGATCTACTTCCAAGTCCTTTGTGTTTTAAAATGGGAACTTATGTCACTATGATTGTGGTTGGAAAGATGATAATATTTTCCCTAAGAAGAGTCTCGGTTTCGTTCTGGTTCCATCGAAAATAGATCGCTATCGGAGTTTTTTCGGTCATGATTACAAGTCTTCACATTTGCATCGATTGTGCTAATCTAGGCTTATTAGATCGGTGGTCCTATTTTACAGGACGGGTATATCATGTTATTTGTACGTTATTTCCACCGATTAAACTTAAATCAAATGTGTACCGTTTTATAAGAAGAAAAACTAAATATTACAATGAATGATTGAGATAGTCTGGATATGGATCTAAATGTGATATTCTTTCCATTTGATCAGATATACAGATGATGTTATATGTTCGTTCTTTAAGTTATATTTTTTTGTTCTAATTACCTGTTATTTGAACGATTCGAACATCTTATATTCATTCTTTGAACGATCCACGGAAAACTTTTTTGTAGATGGGATTGTAAGTTTCAGGAGGATGTGTTTATACAATCAAAATATTAGTTCTACCTTGGTAAGATAGATTGAGATTGAATGGAAGCAATTGAAGAATAGGAATTACAATCCAGAAAGCATAAAGTAATGATAAATAAGTATAGTAGGTGAAGATATTATGGTATTCTTTTCAAATGAGAGGCCATTAATAATGTTAAAAGCCCTCAAATGTCATTAGGTATTTTATTTTTGTAATCAAATGAAAAGTAGAAGGAATTAAGTTGATCACTTGGTTGACAAGCAATGAAGGGGCCATCTCTTCACTCACTCTAATCAATCAAATTTTATTGCATGATTGGTTGCTCACGTGCCACTTCCATCACCATTAGTAGCATAAGGTCCCCTTCTTGCCTTTGCTTCACGTTCAAGTTATACTTATATAATAATTCTCCGATCAGGACAATCCTGAAAAAATAAAATAAAAAAATAAGGTTTTTTATTTTATAACATCACGGAATCATTTCTGTAAGTTATAAATTAAACTTCTAATAATCTTATAATGTTATATAATTGGTTCCGTAACGTTACAAGATTAGGATTAGTTTTAATTTTTTTTCAAGTCCGTCGTGATTAGAGAAACACCCGATGTACATATAGGACGATAACACTTGTTCAACGTTTTAATGTTATTTTAGGCCTATCAAGATGCTACCTACTTCTATTTCTATGATTGATTATATTGTCACTTCTCAAATAACTAACAAATGACAGGTTGGATCAAACTTACTTTGTAATTTATATAATCATAATCGAGTGTCGAGTATTTTGTTTCTCTTTATAGAGATTTGATATAAAATTGTAATATATAGATTCTATGTTTAAAGAAATTGAGAAGCTGAAAGTCTTGAGAATCTTGGATCTTGCATATGAAAAAGTTTTTATCAATTTTTAATCCAAGGAGATAGAATTTATTTTCTATAAAATTGGCGTGGAATGATTGAATCTACATGAGTACTCTGATTTTTTATTTTTTATTTAAAAAAAAAAAAAAAAGATTTCATATATGAATTGCTTTAATCAAGCATACACTAGTTGAAATCTAATTGGAGATTTGGAGCAATATTTATTTGGTGAACTTTGTTAATGTTATCTGAATTTTTACTCGAATATATATATATATATATATTAAAGCTTGTAATTAGTAATTATCGAACTATGCAAATAAATCACCGATGACCACCGTACAATGTAACTTGATGGAATCGAGTCATGGACACCGCATGTGGTATATTAAAATATATTTATATATCACCAATGATCATGTGACATTGTGACAAACACATAACATTATTGATCTTATGATAACATATTTAATATCTATACAGAATAAATGTTTAACTTCAATTATACACTATTCAACGTTTTTAACGCAAGATATGAATTTTTTTTTTTATTATTATCATTATTAAAAATAATACATAATACATAAAATAATACACAATTCCTTTTTAACATATTTATAGGAAGGAGGAGGACTCGAACCCATAACTTAATAATGTAGGTGTGATCAGAGGCGAAGCCAGAAATTCAAGATTGGAGAAGCCAATATACATAAACAAAAAAAAAACAAAAAAAATAGTGGGATTAAAGTGAAAAAAAGTTAAAAAGTTAAATTTTTTTTTAATATGAACTTCAGAGTTTTTTTTTTTTTAGGGGTTGCATAGCCCCGACCAACCCCATTCTCCCTCTGCTCTTGGGTGTGATGGGTATATTACTTAGCCAACCTCATTTTATAATAAGAAAAAACAATTCTAATATTCAATATATGTATTTACTGTAAAACGGTTCTTATAATGGACTCGGAGTTTAAATCGGCAGAGGATCATGATTCACCTGTGTATTTCATAGTAGAAAACTGAAAACCCAATGAGTCAAACATGGAGGGTGAGTGAGTGGTTTGAACTTTGAAAGTGTGTGATCACAAATCTCAATTCACATGGACAAGAGAAGGAGTGTCACAACCAAAGAGCAAAGACGCAACAACTACAACATCAACAAAAAAAAAAAAAACAATATTTTTTTTTTACAAGACATTTGACACGACAGTAAAGGCAAAAAATTAAAAATTTAAAAATCGACCACGTTTTGAGAATCGAATTATTTGGTCGGTTAATTTGAGTTTTTGAGTTTTGATAAACTGTGTTTTCATGGAATTTTACATTGGTAAAACAAACAGTACTTTTTTATATATATATATATATATTTATTGAAGCTTTTAGTTGTGTGTTGGATCATTATTACCACAATCAATTAATGTGACCCATGCATGTCCGCTCCTCTTTGCTCCATAGTCATATTTTATGTGGTTAAATTCGTTCAGTTTCATCCGGCGTACGTTAAGTAAGATTTGATAAGTTTGAAGTTTCAAAAATATTAAATAAATCATTGTTCTAAGGACATATGTTAGCATGATTAATGTTTCTTGAATTCTACTAGAATTTTGTATTTTATTTTTATCTAGATATTGATCAAACCTAATTTTGAATACAATTCAACAACGAGTAAATGATGTATCATTTTGTTAAATAATAAAGAGAATAGAGTCTTTGTATGAATATTAAAAATACGATAATCGTGATCCGAAACTTCTTATAAAATTGAGACTTATTTTAATTTATTTTTGATAACCTAGTTGAAACAAATGTTATAAAATATTAATAGCAACCAAATTAATTATTTTTCATCACACTATGAATTCGAGACCTTAATAGAATTTCTCTTATATAAAACGACAAAAAACCATACTAGATAATAATCTATCTAGTATCGATTAAACTCACTCTCACTTTATTCTTTTTATAAGATAAATGAATGAAAATTCAAATCAGATAAACGTTCAAAATATATAAATTCCGAATAATTTTACCTTTATACCTTCACCAAATGATGAGTAGTAATATTCAACTTTAACAATCCGTGTAGAATATATATTGGCATGATTTCAAACTAAAAGAGATAGAGATGTAAAACAAAACTCCAAAAATGACATATTTTGAGAAGCTTCTGATATATTATTTATTTATTTCTTTATTTATTTATTTTTACATGTCAAAAAGAGTCTCTCAACACTCAACACTACTACACAGTGAGTGGAGAGAGGACTTGTAAAGAAATTGCAAATATATAAAATAATGTGGAAATTTTGGAAAAAAAAAAAAAAAACTATTTAATTAACCTTTTGACACGTCAATATTGGCAACTGGATTCATTGCTCCCATTCTTCTCTTCCATTGACAATGACTCCTCATCATGCCCACAACCAAGAAAAATTTTAATCTAACGGAGCTAACGGACCAATTACGTTACATTTTTTTTGAAAAATGAAAAATCAAACATTGAAAAACCGGCTGATCAAAGTTCTCTCTATATATATTTTTTATAAAAATAAGATGAGATTCGAATTTCTATTATAAATTTACAGAAAAATCGTGTCGTGAAATCTTTGATTCATATATGTTGAGAGTTTTACCTTAAACTATTGATGGATTATAAAATACAGACGGGATCCTCCATCATTTACCATGTTTTTAAGTAAATTCGTTTACGACTATAATGATTAAGATTTAATTGGACGGACATACGAATAATATGGTAGAAAGGTTCGGCCTAAAGACGTTTGTCTTCTCGGCCCACAACCCACGAGACAACACACTCACGCTTATACACTCAATATTAACTCTCTTTCTCCCACGTTCTTGCCCCATTTCCTTCCGCTTTCCCTCTCAATTCTCTCTCTCTCTAAATCTCACTTTCTCTCTCTAGCGGTGGAAAGTCAGTCAATTTCCCGCCAAAAGCTCTTTATGCTGCCTACAACCTGGTAAAAAATTGAGAAAAAGAAAAATCATAAATAAATAAGTTTTTTTCTCTCTCTCTCTCTCCCTCTCCCTCTCTCTCTGTGTCTCCCTTATCTTTCATTTTTTGTCTCTTCACTTTCTATAAATTGCACACTCTTATCTTCAACTCATACTGATCTCTTCACTCTCACTTTCTACTCATTTTTTTTTTTTAATATACCCTCTCAAACCACCACCTCCTCCTCCTTCTCCTCCTCCGGACTCCCCATCTTACGTTTACTCCGATCCCTTCGAAAACAACGAATTCGTATACGTAGAAGGTTCGAGAGGATTTTCGGGTATCTATTCGTAAAATTCTTACACAAAGAAAGAAAGTTCGGAAGGAGTATTCCTCCGGACAAATCCGTGAAAATAAGAAAGGTCTGGGGAGTTTTGGGTATATATTAAAAAAATTGAAGTATAAAAGAGAGTTCCTGATATTTCTGGGTACTTATATGAAATATGACTAGTTGACTTGATCTACCGGACCAGTACCCATATCGTGATGTCGGATCAACCACTGTCTTTTAGACCCGACTCTGCCTTCGACTCCATCTCTTCCACCATGATCAAGTTCTCAGAGCATGTGGTCACAACAAACAAGCTCATGATCAATCCGGGTCACCCGACCCACCCGACTCAGAAGCTTGTCCGGATAACACTCACGGACGCTGACGCGACGGACTCCTCCAGCGACGAGGACGAGGAGGAGCTGAGGCGGCAACGCAGCTTCGTACGGAGAGTGAAGCGGCACGTAAGGGAGATCAACCTCGAATCGCCGCCGTCGAAGGCGGCGGGGAAGGAGACGGCTGCTGCTGTTTGCAAGCAGGAAAAGAGAAAAAAGAGACCGTTGAAATCGACGGGAAGTGATGTCGCTCGCCGGAAGAAGTTCAGGGGGGTCCGACAGAGGCCGTGGGGACGGTGGGCGGCAGAGATCCGTGACCCGACCCAAGGAAAAAGGGTCTGGCTTGGGACCTTTGACACCCCAGAAGAAGCCGCCACCGTGTACGACAAAGCGGCTGTGAAACTTAAGGGAGCTAACGCCGTCACTAACTTCCCTAACCCCGTTATAACGAACGAGGAAGAAGAGGCCGTCGTTGACTGTCAACGTGACGGCGTCGAGCCCTTTGATTCGCCTGATAACAGCTCCTCGCAGTCTATGTCCTCACCGACGTCAGTCCTCCGTTACAACGAATCACCGATTCAGTTTGACGATAACGACTTGGGTTACGGAGACGTTGACGTCTTTGGTTTCGAGTTTGACGTGCCGTTAAGTCTGCCGGATTTTATGTTGTCGGGGATTTCATTCGGCAAAGAAGACTTCAGCGAATTTGATGTTGGCGATTTTTTGGTGGAATACTAGCATTTACACGTGTATTATTGATGATGTTTTTGTCGTATAGTGAGAACGGTTAAATTAACGGAACAGACGTACAGCGTTATTCGTATATCCTACTACTACGTAAGTATATATACATAATTGTTCGGAATTGAAATTGTCATTATGGATCTTGTTGGACGAGTATATGAATGACGTGATACATCGTTCGATTGAACCATTTGCTGC
Organism: Acer negundo; assembly: GCA_035582765.1. NCBI lineage: Eukaryota > Viridiplantae > Streptophyta > Magnoliopsida > Sapindales > Sapindaceae > Acer > Acer negundo. Next base: position 25,564,080 of record CM069232.1, on the reverse strand, counting down.
TTGTTTTGTTCAATACTAAACAATGTATCGTATGAACGTATCGATCGTTTTATTGGGTGACTAAGCCGGAGTTGGAGCTAGTGATGTAGCCAAGTGTGATGATGCCACTACAAGAAGACAAAGGAGGATGGTGAATTTCAAAAGTGCCCTTATAGTGAATTTTGTTTGATAAATGATAATAATAATCAACGGAGTGTAATTATACTATATTATAGTGAGTTAGCCAATTTTGATAAATTATAAGGCAATTTTGTCTCCTCTAATGAGGGTGTTCTCTGTAATTTTGTTTTAAGGTTGCAATAATAATTATTTAATATAATTGTTGTTACTTGATATAATATTTAAGTTTATTATAATGATATTTAACAAGAGAAGAGATTGAGATGAGTATAAATTATATAAACAATTGAAATGAATAATTCTCGTATTGAAAATTATAATTTATTGTGAAATTAAAATCAACCACATATAAATAAATTGAATAAAGTAGTTGTGCTAATATCATAATATTTATTCATCTAGATATTATGATATGATATATTTGTTTATCTAGATTTTTTATTTATTTATTATATTAAAGATATTGTTAACAACCGTAATGACGATTACACATTAGCATACGTAATTGAATGTGGGCAATTCCTTGAACATCACGCATGGCGTTGAAAAAGCAAAGAGATTTTTTTTTTAAAAAAAAGACAAGTAGGCTAAAAATATAATATTAAATTACAAATGATAATAATAATAAAATAAATGTGTTTCTAATTCCTTCTATTTTTCTTGAAATTTGAATGAATCTTGTTTCACTTGTCACTATTAATAGTGACAATCTTTAATTAGGTGAAATAAATAATAAATAAATACTTGGCCATTTCGGTTGATCGACACGTGGCAAAAATTTAGACCCCTAATGGGAAATCAATTGTCCATGTTATGGCCATTGTCGGATATTTTGGGCTCCACTAAAAATTCTCAGTTGCTTTCCTTAAAGAAGATCTAATTGAAATTATTTTGTTATTATTTTGTTTTAGATTTTTTGTTGGGTTTAAAAATATATATTTTATATATATAAATAGAGAGCTTCTCCTTACAATCCATAGATTATCTATTCACATTACAATTTTTTTTTTTATTAATGATAATATTAACCTGAATTAAAATTACTAAACAAGACAAAAAAATTTAAAAACACTCAAAACTAATTAAATTATTAAAAAAAAATCTCATAAATTATTAGATTAAATATTACTTATTAAACTCTCTCTCATAAATATGATATTACCATATTAAACACCCTCTCCTAATTAATCTCTCTCCATTTTTCAAAAAAAGAAAATCATATTTCCATACTTTCTCCATTAATCTCTGATTAATAGTTAAAGAAAAAAAATTATGAATTTTTTAATTTTTTTAATAACATTAATATATATATATATATTAAAAAGTCAATTTAAAAAAAAATATATATATAAGCTTGAATTATATTGTTTCAACTAGATTTGATTAAACTGAGAATTTATAAGACTAATAAAAGAATTAAAGTTGTCTAGACAATCACATACGAAAATTAGAGATATGTACTGTAAGAGAGAGAGTTTAATATGGTAATTAAAAATTTAAGAGATAGGATTTAATATGTAATAATTAATCAATGATTTAGGAGAGACAATTTCTTTTTTTAATAATTTAATTCAAAAAAAGATAAAAAGGATAATTTAGTAACAAAATGAAGTATCTTTATATATTTTTTTTAAATTTTAAAATTTGAGAATGAAGTGTTTTTAGAAAAGAAGTGTAAAAAGAAAAAATTAGATTATCAAAAAAAGCCCTCATAAAAAAAAATATATATATATATTGAATATTAACTAGTTGATGATTTTGTAAAAGAAAAGGCAAAAAATCACTCTTCGCTTAAATTGAATCCACTGTATCATAATATTTTTGAACCATGTAACATTTAATTATAGGTTCTAAATATATTCAGATAAAAGCGTGGATCCGAAACAGAAGAATCAAGTTGTTAAAAATAATTAGATATGAGATTTCTTTTGATTCATTTTCCATTTTCCCTTCTTTTATCGATTTTTTTATAAATAAATAAAAAAATTTGAAAAGATTGAAAGTATAATTAAAGGTTTGTGGGTGAGGTCAGGCCCACCGCGCCACCACCACCATCACCGGCGGTGGGGCTAATAATAACAATAATAATAATAATTTCCAACACGCGCCTGAAATGCTTTCATAATTGAATTGCAATTTTTTGTGATTTTTAAAATAATAATAATTGAATTAACTGTGAACTCGGCGGCCGCTGATAGAAAAAAGCACTTAATTGAAAAGCAAAAGTGGTATAATTAACTTAAAATGTGGGATTTATAGAGTTAATTAGGATGAGACCAAACAGGATTTTGGTGGGGCCTCAAAAGTGGGTGACCAACCAGATTTTTTACTTAGACATATCAAACCAAAACTGATGATAATGAAATTTGGATACACCACCACCTCCAATACTAAAATTTAAAATGAAAAGAAAAGAAAAGTCTTCAATAAAATAGAAATACCATGTGATTCTATGTTTATTTTCAAAGTATTGGTTTTACAATCATATTAATTATGATTATGAATCGATGATTTTAAGACCTCTTATTAATTGAACGGAAATTTTTTAGATAATCTATAGCTGGAGTCGATTAATTTGTTAATCAGTCGAAAAAGGTTGATTTGATTACCATTGAAGATAGAGAATTGTATCTGTAAAGACATTTCGATGACTAAGTATTATTAATATTATATCCTATATATAATAAATACAAATCACCTGTAGAAAACATATAAAATTTTAATTTTGATTACCTATTTCACCTTCTCTTCTCTTCTCTTATGTTGAAAAGAATAATCCTTTATATAACCAAAACAAAGTTATTATCTACCAAAAGATCAATTAGAAGCGTTATTGATTACAATATTTTTGTCAAAATCTTATTAAATCATTAATCATATGTGTCACATCATATGCTAATACGATAAAATATTTGACTTTTCTTCAAGCTCCACCACAACATCTTCTACAGACCAAGAAGAAGCAGCCGCCTTCCACTATCACCAATTTCCTATTCGAAGAACAACAAAGAAGATAAGGCCTCAGGGTCCCTCATCAAAATATATAATATTATCAAATTACAATTTGTTGGTAAATGGTGACATGTTGTTTAGCCAATCAATTTGAGTCTACATGTATCTCTATTATTTATAATTATACATACACAAATTCAACACGTGTCTTACGTTAACATTGATATGTCCGGAATCACGGTCATCTAAATTAAAATCGAATAATCAAATTTATAACTTTTCTGTAACGTTAAAGAATCATAATTCTATATATGATGGGATTATATTTGAGATTCTAAACTTGAAATATTTTTAGTGTATAAATACACACCAGATTTTGTGCTGTTCATTGTTCGAAGAGTTCGTACTCGAAGCTCATGACCTAATAAACTACCTCCTTATTGCTTGATTTCGAAATTACAGACGTGAAATCAATTAATACAAATTTGCTCTTGTTGAGAGGGGCCACAGCTAAGATTATACAGTGAAGGTGCATGCATGCACTGTTAAACCAATCAATGATTACGTTGTTTTATTATAATTTGTTGAGCATACAATTTTTATTGTTTTTGGACACACTTTTCAGGCTATCACTAATAATAATTCGATTGTTTTATCAATGCTACATTTTGTAGCTGTTGTTCCAACAGTTTGGATTCATTGATATGTTAGTGATTTGGTATCAACACGTCGCTTGATCAACTCAATCTGGGCTAGAGTTGGATGGAATTGAGAGTCCGGATTCTCGTTTGATTTTTTTTATATGACCTTCATAATCAAGTAACACTTAAGTATAATTTTTATTTTTAAAAAAATACTTATTATATAGAATCTATTATAGAATGGAATTGTAGTTGTATGGGTAGAATTCAAAAATGTAACGGGAAGTAGAGAATGCGGTGAAGTACTATGATTGAATGTCACAATTTCGGTTTGAATTTTTTTTTTTAATTGAAATTTTTATAATCAAGTAACACCTAAGTATAAAATAACATTACATGGTCATTATATAGAATTCATTACGAAATGGGATCGGAGTTGTACAATTCTTATTTAGACATAATGAGTATTATAGCTAGAATCGGATGAAAAACGGTTGAATGTCACGACTAATCACAATCCTATATTAGATAAAAATAGGAATCACTGTCTAATTATAAATATGTATTTTTTTTTAAAAAAAAAAAGAGCACCGCCGTCTAATTAATAGCTAGAACTATATCATTAATCTTTTTGTAATTAAGATGTTATGAAAAAAAAAAAAAAAAAAAAACTCGTGATTACAAACAGGTTTGACAATGTCACTCTTTTTGAAAATCATTTGGTTAAACATGTAAAATTGCCTTGTATGGGTTGCCATCCAATAAATAAAGCAAGTTCTCATTAAACAATACCTTTTAATTTCATTAATCAGGATGGTGGTCAATACCTTCTTTTTCTTTTCTTTTTTACCATTTAGATTCGTGATTTAGACTAAAGTAATAGAACAACTAGCCTTTTATATTATCCTAAACAATTGATTTACTCTATAAATTCGGATGAAATTAAAATCAAGATATTTATGAAATATATATTAAAAACAAAATAGGAAAAACTAGTAGTGGCCGGTGAGTGATACTAGATGTCATAGTAGCTAGAGCCATCCACAGGAGGAAAATGAAGATAAGATCAAGAGAAATTAATATAGATCATATATATGTCATCAATATATCACACATTTTAGATGGCTATGATCGTCACTAAGTACTTGAGGTGGTGATGGATAGTGGGTCTAATTAATGACTAATGAGCCCCACTTTGATAAGTGTTCTCTTACCAAATTTGAAGCCGCCAATATCATTGATGATTTGTAGACAAATCGATGATAGTGTGCTTGAAAAATTGAATACAAACAAAAGATTTTACACTAGGAAAACATGTTTCGTTGAGAAGAATTCACGTTCATCCGGTGGTATATACGTCACTCGCACTTTATACTATTGAGGTTATGAGTTAGAATTATGTTTCTCTTTTACATTCATTAAATTAATGATATTTTTAGACGAAGAAATAGAGGTATATATCATTTTTTTTTTTAATTTTAACTTGTACAACTATCTTCACTTTAATAACTCTAGTTTTATTAGTACCAAAATAGGTAGTGAGACCAAAATACCTCCGCTTATTCTTTTACTTATATTTTTAATTTTCTCTATTTTTCTATCTCCTTCTTCCTCACCTTTCACAACTCACATAAACTTCTCTTTGATTTTTTTTTTTTTTTTTCGTTTCGTTCTCACTTTATTGGTAAAATTTGAGACCAAAATCGAAGTCCACTCAGGTTTTTCCATTGTATTTTTTTTCCCACTAATTCGAGACTTATTTTCAGTTTCGAGACTTATTAGATAAAATTCGAGACTTATTTTGCAAATTCGGGACAAACTGGTAAAATTTGAAACTTATTTGAAAAAATTCAAGACTTGTTTTTGTCTTCTTCTTCATCTCAATGGAGGTCAGTTCGACCTCCATCAATGATGAAAGTAACGAGCCGACAACGGAGCTAGTTGACTCCGGAGATAGTCGGAAAGATCGGACGATGTCGAGTTCGTTGGTGCCATCAGTTACATTAGATTCGTGACGGATCATCACAGATCTAACGATGAAGGTTCGGCCACGATTTGTGTTTGGGTTTGGGTTTGTTTTTCTCTTCACACAATTCAAAACTGAAAACAAACACTTTTGTTACAATGATTGACACTCGACGAACGTTTTCCTGATGGTTTTGTTGGTCAACTCACCAGTCGGCGGCGAAAACTCCATTGATGGAGCTCTGACCTCCATCAATGGAGTTTTTTGAATTTTTTTTTTTTTGAAAAATAAAAGTTTGAAAAAAAAAAGAGAGAGAGAGAGAAAAGGACTGATAAGAGAAAAGAATAGAAGAGTGTGGGTATTTTTGTCCAAATTTCATCTTGGCACTATTTAAACTAGAGTTATTCAAGTGATGCTAATTATGCGAATCAGTCCCCAAAAAGTGCTATATAATTTTTCAACACTTTTTAGATTGTAATATGCAATCTAAAAACTCTTAACAAAAAATAAATAAATATATTTTCATAAATATTACGTGTCTTTTTTTTTTGTTGAAAAAAATGACAAATTATATTTAATCTCTCTACATCAAAAACCCTTATAAACTACTTAAAAGAATTTCATGTAAATATTATTTCCAAAAATCAAGTCAATACTAACTTGATTGTTGGAGTATTATCTTTCCAAATACACCGTTGTTCACTCCCATAAAGTGGATTCAACCAAACTTTATTTTGATTCTCAGCAATCAACCAAGTCATGGGTCAACTTTAAATAATCATCAAAAGAAAAAAATTGTGGCTCATAAAATTTGCCCAAGATTTTGGAAACCATAACCAAGCATTACAAATAATAATATAAACAAAAGTCTCAAAGACGTGTAAGAAAAGAAAATATGAGAAGGCCATATCTTTCATTATATCCACAAATTTTTTTTTTCTTTGGCCCAAAATCTAAGTTCAAATTGTTGTATAGGTCTTTTCTGACTCAAAACACAAGTTGCATGTTTTGGAGAAGAAAATGCAAAGAGAAGAAAATGCAAAAGTGAAGAACAAAACATTCAATAGTTGAATTTTTAAGTGAGTTTTTATGTGTCAAATACAAAGCACACATTTTTTAATTAGCTCAAACATCATTTTCTTGGTGTGGTGAGGTGAGAACTGGGAAATTAGTTTTGCTAGATAGGTGTTTTCCAATAATATTGAAATGTCAACAAGTCCATGTTATTGTTACTTTCAAAATATATAGTTTTTTTTTTTTTTTTTGTTTTACAAAAATTATATTATGGGTTTGTCCTTCAAATAGGATACACATGTGACATGTGGTCCTTTTTTCTTCGTTGAAAATTGTTAGATGTGGACTATTGTTTTTTGTTTGGTCTCGCAATCTAGATAATTAATCTTACAATCTGAATGATTTTTGAGATCTATACAACCGGTTCAGCCATCAAAATTGTTCGGTATTTGCACTTGAGAATCATTCTTTTCACAACTCTTTTCCGTAATATATTTTGTTTAATTTGGACACTTTTACTAATCAAAAATTCTAACGAAGGAAAGAAATTTTAATTCTTGATTTGTAATTATAATGTTTATTAAAATTAGTTTGGAATAAGATTATGTGGGTTATTTTAAAAAAAAAGTTATATGTGTCTCACACACAAATCATGAATTAAGTTCATACCGGAAAGGGAATTTAGTTCCCTTTTCACACTTAAGGAATCAAGTTCCCTTTTATTATATTTCCGAATAGTTTTCACGCTCTTAATGTATTATCTTACGATAGATATTGACATAATATATTCCAATATATATATATGATAAAATCATTGTTATAATATAAGTCTAGTAACCTTATTAAGTAGTTAATATCGATTATATTTCAATCAAGACAAAATTTCAAGGTAAAAAAATGAGTAGAATATTAGTAAAAATTAAATTTGGAGAAAGTATATTATTACTGCTACTATATCTATATACAGTCTGATAATATGTACACAATGTAGTAATAGAATTGATTTGTTGACCGCTACCAATTCAATTCAAATCATCACAACCAATCCCCATGAAAGTATACTATACTATCACATGAAGCATAGTAAAATTTGTCAAAATTTGAAGGTGACAATTCATGAATTAATATATATATATATATATATATATATATATGAAGAGACAAAAGAAAATGAAAAGGACAAGAGAGATGGGAAGAAAATTCTTCCAAATGGAAGGCAGGCAACTATCAATTTATACAGCAATGACTTTTCTTCACTAAATTTAATTTAACAAATCAAAAGCCTTTTGTATTTTAATATTCAATTCAAATTAAAGATTTGTCAAGATTGTGAGAAAAAATCTCAAAGAGTCAATAGAGTTATAGAGTTTGAATACAGACAGATTTAGTGGGTGAATGCAGTTGGAAAAAGTGAAGTAAGAAGAACCAGTCAATAGTTTGTTGACCAAGAAAGGTTCTATTATAAATGTTTTCTAGAAATCTCTTCCAATGTTGTCTCTCTCACAAAATCAAGATTAGTGTTGAGTTTTGAAAATTGTGTGTAATCAAAGTGAAAATGAAATGGTAGGAAAACGTGTTTAATGAAATGGGGTTATTGGTTGTTTATATGAAAAGTTTTGATGGAACAGATGAATAACGATGACGGCGTACATTCATTATATTTTTTAAACGTAAATGAATAAATATTTCGATAAATTGCATTTCAAATGAGGTTGAAAGTTGTGTTACAAGTGTTATTTAGATAATGAAATGAAGTGGTGAATGATCTTTCGAGCTTCAAATTGTCTTTAGAAATGAATGAGATGCAATAGTCTTGTCCTAATTTTTATAGTTCATAGAATGAAAAATCACAACAAGAGTGATTTCTGATTAAGTTTGGAAAATGATATATATTGGGCCTATTTAGAGGCCCAAAAAAGCATAAATGAGCAAAAACATATCATGTGTGATTTATGAGTTTTTGTGAATTCCAAAATAATTAAATAATTTTTAAAATCTAATCAATTAGATCAGCAGCCTGTTGGGACCTGGTTAGATCAACAAATGTTAAAAGCACAACCTAAAATGCAATTCTCACTACATGGGGAATATGTCCCCCTACATTTAGCGATTTAATGGATTATTTTTTATTTTTCAAAATAGATTTAATGGAAAATTTTTGATCACTCACTTTGAATTAATGAATAATGGTAATTAACCCCACCACAATAGCACATTAATATACACAAATTATTCGCCTAATTAATAAACTCGCAAGAGCCGCCTTCATCAAAGAGTTAGGAGGAAAATGAAATACATACAACGAAACTAAGTTATAACTATCGTTTAGATAATGAAATAATGCGGTGAATAATATGTCAACTTTAATTCAATTGCTATAAAACATAAAGGGTGTTTTAGAAAAAAATGAGAAGTTATTTAGCAATTGTCCAAATTCGATAAAGTCCAAGAAACAAAAAAAGCCCAATTATGTAATTGTTCCAAAATAAAAGCCCAATACAAAGTTTGATAAAATTTAAAAAAAAAAAAAAAAAAAAAGCCCAATTACGTGAGCCCTAAGATTCGCCTCCATATAAAAACCTAGACAATACTCAATATGTACCAGTTTTTGCAACAACCGAAAAAACAAAAAAAACGCAGACAAACGAAAACCTAAAAACGCCGTTTTTTCAATTTTCTGATTTTATCATCTCAAGAAAGCGAACCAAGAGATAACCCCAGCAGCCACCACTCACTTCACCGCCACAACAACAACAACAGATCTCGTATCAAAACCAAATTGTACGGTTTCTGATTTGATTTTCGTTTTGGTTTCTTAGTTTCTTGTATTTGATTGATTTTTGTTCTTCGTTTATGTCATTGTTAGGGTTTCAATTTTCGTTTTCTGATTCAAAGTGATTAATTTGTTTGTATTCTTGCAGTGAATATGGCAGACGATAAACAGAATGACGTGAAGGACGAGGTGGCAGAAGTAAGTTTATTTTTCTATTTATCTATTTTTTACTTTTATAAGTTTGTAATTTTTACTCTTATTATTTCAATAGTATGTATAGTATATCTTTCTCTTTGATCATAATTTTGCTAGTTTGTAAAGCATTGTAGGTTTGTTCTGTTTTTTGTATGCATAAACTATATTGTGTGTTCCAAATTGTGTTTTGAGGGGTTTGAAGTTGTAGTTTGTATATGGATGGTGATTTTTTTTTTTTTTTTTTTTATGGATTGAACAGATGTATAGTGTCAAATACCCTTTTTTATTTTGTGAGGATAAGTTTAATGGGTTTGTAAATCATAGTATCGTGGTAGGTCTGTTGGTTTCTGCTTATTTGTTAAGGCATAGGTTGTTGAGTGGTTGGTTTATAGTTACTGAGCAATTGTGAATGATGAGATGTTGTGGTATGATTTTAATGATGAGTTTCTTTGTTGCAGCTTGCCCCTTTTGATCCTTCTAAGAAGAAGAAGAAGAAGAAGCCAGTAGTACAGGATGACATTGATGATTCAGCCGAAAATTTGGCTGAGAAAGTTGAAACATTGTCAGGTATCGGAATAAGAGTAACTAATTTGTGTATAGATGTGTTGGTACTTTTAACTTGTGATTGTTTTGTTCTATCCCACATTCGGGACTTAATTCTTTTTTAACTCTTGCAGTTTCAGAGGGGCTAGAAAGTACTTTCACTGGTTTGAAAAAGAAGAAGAAGAAACCAGTAAGTCTGAAGGCTTTTACATTTTTTTTTTCAATGGTAAATGTTTACCATACATCACTACATCAGTTCACACAATTTTTTTTTTTTAATTTGTGGAATTTTAGGCTGAAGCCAGTCTATTAAATGAGGAGCCTGTGGAAGCTGCAGGAGAGGATTTGGATGGTAAGAAGTTGTATCTTAAAAGCTAGTTATTAATTTTGTAGCTGAGTTTACAAGATCTATATTTTGTTTTGACTTGGTTTTTTCTGTATTTTAATTTTAATTTTAATTTTTTTAATGAAATCTAAGAATTACTACTTTATTGTCCATTCAGATCCTGCAGCAGAAAGTGAAGAAGGGGAAGGTATTGTTCTGCAACAGCGTTACCCTTGGGAAGGAAGTGACCGTGATTATGAATATGAGGAGGTATATCAATTATTTGATTGGAACTGATTTCTACTTGAATAGTTCTTGTGCTTTTGTTGTCATACAGCATACTTGATGATATTTTATCTAACTGTAAAGCATTTTGGTTATTATTGCATTTGCAATTTATGTAGTCAATGTATTCTAAGTATTTGCAAATTATCTACTTTATTTTGTGTACTCTATTTGATTGTTTCTGACAACCAAATGCCCTTTGTATTGTCCTGCAGTAATTTTTCAACTTCAGCTTGGTATTTTACTTAATTATTTCTATTTACGAATCATGATTATTGAGTTACTTTAATTGGCTAGTTTGTGAAGGAACATGATCTTTCGTAATATCTCTCTGCTTGCTTTTTGCCATCATGAAGATGCTTAAACTTATATTACATATTTGTTTTCTGCTTGTGATGAAGTTGTCTGATTTAATGTCTGCAGCTTCTTGGGAGGGTCTTCAACATTCTTAGAGAGAATAACCCTGAATTAGCTGGAGACAGGCGCAGAACTGTTATGAGACCTCCACAGGTTCTTCGTGAGGGGACAAAGAAAACGGTCTTTGTGAATTTCATGGATCTCTGTAAGACGTATGTTCCAGTCCTTACCTTACTCTTTTTTTTAATGACATGCTGGTACTTATTGGTCATCCTTCTTTGTTTGTGTGTATTTGGTTGTTTATAATGTTCTTTGGATTTAACTGTATAACATAAAAAATTGCATTCTTTACTATTATGTGCTTCTTACATTTGTTGGAAAAAATATACAGCATGCATCGGAATGCAGACCATGTGCAGGCATTTTTGCTTGCTGAACTGGGTACAAGTGGATCACTTGATGGACAACAAAGGTTGGTTGTAAAGGGTAGATTTGCTCCAAAAAATTTTGAAGGGATATTGCGTCGATATGTTAGTAAGTATCTTGATGATCAATTTTTTCTCCTGTTATTTTAATTTGCAACTGGGAAGTTTCTTCTCTTGTTTTTCTTCAATCTGACATCTACTTATTGTTTCCAGATGAATATGTTATTTGCCTTGGGTGCAAAAGTCCTGACACAATACTTTCGAAGGAGAATAGACTCTTCTTTCTCAGATGTGAGAAGGTACAGTTTCATTTTCCCTTGTATTTTTTTCCTACTCCATCCCTCTTTTTATTCCCTACTTTTTAATGAATGCATAACTCAATTGTGGCTCTTGATAACAATTCTTTTGCTATTTTGACTGCTTTTCATGTATATGGTGTTTAGCCTGTATTTCTTTTAGTAATGTACAAAATTTTCAAAGATATTTATAAAAAATGTCGGTATCTCCTTTATGTTGTTGGGGATGGAATGGGAAACTAAGTTAACTGATAACTGTCAATGTTTTCCAATTTGTTGACCTATGACGATTTATGAATTGCCTACATTGTCATATAGTTTTGTCAATGATGATTGAGATTGAATACTTATTTGAGGCCCCTCATGTATTGATAACATTAGTATATATATTGGGAAAGATTGATGATGCCTTTTGTTGGCTGATTATTCTGTTCTTGAGTTTATTTTTTATTTTTTATATTATTGGTAGTTTTCTGTTTAGGGGGCTATGATGATCTTAAAATTGCCTACATTGTCAGATTTACCAATGACTGAGATACCTTTAGAACTGATGCCTCCATGGAAAACACTATTGTGCTTTCAGAAATTAATGTTTTGACAACAATTTTTCTTTAAAGAAATAATGGAAGGTTTCTAACTTATGGTTATTGCAAAATCTTCTAATTAGGTGGCCTATGATGATTTATGAATTGCCTACATTGTCATATTTTTTGTCAATGATTGAGATTGAATACTTATTTGAGGCCCCTCATGTATTGAGAACATTAGTATATTTATTGGGAAAGGTTTATGATGTCTTTTGTTGGCCGATTGTTTTGTTCTTGAGTTTATTTTCTTATATTATTAAAAGTTTTCTGTTTAGGGGGCTATGATGATTTTAAAATTGCCTACATTGTCAGATTAACCAATGACTGAGAGACACGTAGTACTGATACCTCCATGGAAGGCCACTATTGTGCTTCCATAAATTAACGCTTTTTCCTTGAAAAAAATTTCTCTTTTTAGGTGGCTTATAATGTAAGAACTGCCTACATTGTCAGATTTTTACATCGCTGACTGAAAAACACAGTAGTTCTGAGGCCTTTGCATATGTTTTTTTTTTTTTTCTCATTCTTTGGTTAAATACTGTGGAAATTATTTTGACAAAATCGATTCTTTGGTTTCTTTACAAATTTGGTTGGCCTATGATGCAACATTTGCCTACATTGTCTGATTGTCTTATCAGTGACTGATAACAATGTAATACTGAGGCCTTTCTGTGCTTTCATGTGATCCGTGGAGATTATTATTGACATTTGAATTTGAATTACTATTAGGTGTGGTTGATATTGCAAGTTTTAGTCCGTGGAATTCTTTTTTTTTTTTTTTTTCCTTAACCATTATTTGCATTTGGGCTTGTACTTATGATCTCGTTATTGCAGTGTGGCTCTGGACGATCGGTTGCTCCTATAAAAGCTGGTTTTGTTGCTCGTGTTGGGCGAAGGAATGCAGGAACTTGAGCTTGCTAGCCTCTTATCCATTTTGCATCTTGATATATTGTATCTGATTTTTGACTTAGAGCTGCTCATAAAAAGTACGGTTAGATTTGTGTTGATCAAAATTCAGTACCCCTTTTTTCTTTCTTCTCCCATTGTTAAAGGTTTTCTGTTGAATGCTTGACTTTGCTATATAAATATTACTTAGAAATAACTGAATGGCGTGTCACTCTCTCACTCTCTCTTTCGTGTTCCCGTTCTATTTTATCTGCTTTTTCCATCTATATTTTTAATTCTTGTGTCCCTTTTAATGCTGATTTTATTTGTTTGTTAACGTTAGGACATTTTAGGGGATGTGGGTAGTAAAATGGGAAGGTTTTCTGTAGTAAAGTGGCTTCCGTAATATCTGTTCTAGGTTTTGGATGTACTTTAAAATAGGAAGCTATTTAGAGAGCCCTTTAGAGTGCTCTAAATTCATCCCCACCAGCTATTTTAGCTAAGGAGTGGGTTTAGAGAGTCCCCTTAGAGATGCTTTTAACGGAAAAAAAATCCATTGCAAGGCATTGAAAATATTATGATTTTGGCACCGACAAATATTAGAAGCTAATATATATTCATTATTCATTATATATCTCCTTCTCTATTAGAAATTACAACACAATTTTTGGTTTATTTCTTCTTTGTAATCTCCCCCTCTCTATCGGCTCCAGCAGAGTCTAGATTTTGTGCGAGAGAAGTCTCAGATATCTAAAGGTACAGTCAAGATTTTTTATAAGTCGTTGTATTGATACCTGCCATTGCATCAACCATGTAAACAAGACATTATTTGGTTAAATGAGCGTTACCACCGTGTACTTAAAAGGAAAAGAAAATAGAGATAGAAGTTTTACCAGTGGTAGTAGAGCATCCGTGGGTGATAGCGTTGTCGATGAATTGATAAGGGGCCTTGTTAACGAACCAGAAGTCTCTTTTGACTTGATGAATGCATTGTAGCACAGTCTTGAAATTGTCTGCACATCCACCCCTAATACAGTAGTTTGCTACCTCTTCTTGCGGCACAATCACTATTCCACTCATCGTTAACTTGTACTTTGCTTCGCATGGATTATTTTCCTGTTCAATGCCCTGTTCACGAAATAACATATCTGTTTCTCGTAAGTGTCTGTTTGGTATGACTTTTAGAAGCTAATTGTCGTTTTCTTGGACTCAAGAGTGGCTTTTAGAAGTGTTCGATTGAACAATGAAAAGAGAATTTAGTTTTTGAAAGCACTTTCAAGAGAAATTAGACCCTTGATACGTATGATCGCCGGCTCCCATTTTAGAGGAATCCAACGATCAATAGAGGAATCCCATTTTGTGTAAGAATTAAGTTAAAATAAGAGGAAGATATGATACATTACCTGGAGTATGCATTCGTAGGCGCTTCTCCATTGCCTGAATGGGGATAAATTTACATATTTTGTAGGATCCCAGTTTTCTGAAAACATAATAATATATCCATTACATTCTATTAGCTTACAACTTATAAACCATATATAAAAAAATAAAAATAAAAATAAAAATTCAACATAAACTATAAAATGATCATAGCACTACATCCAGATGTTTTATTACAAACTGCCTTATGTTTTATGTCATAATATTGTTTAGTTATATAAAAATATTCAAAAAAGCACTTTTGCAGTGTAGAATATAGAAGCACTAGAAAGATTTTTGTTACTGAAAGCACTTTTTACAAGTTCTCATAATGAACTTGTTTGCTATGTATTTGAGAAAGGAAAAGAGAAATTGTATACCAGCTTTGGTAGAGGAAAATAGGAGAAATATTATCCCAAATGAGAACCAAAGAAGACCATTTAAGTGCTTGTAGGTCATCACCATCCTTGAAAGAAAGTGCTTCTACTTATTGCTGAAACCTGTTTGAAAGTGCTAGCTTCTAAATACTAATTGTTGAAATTTGTTTGAATTAAGTTGAGAGGAAACATTTGCATTTAAAGCATTTAAATACATGATCAAGAAGGTCTCTTATTTGAGGAATGAAAACGAGATTAAACTTTGGAAGGAAAAACATATGTGTTTTTAAGTATATGCTGAGAATATGTGGAGAATAATTTGTTTGAAAAAACCAAGAAAAGTTATATAGCAGACAAAGTTTATCAATAAGTTTATTTGGATTAATATGTCGGAAATTAAGAGGTGGAAACCAAGATTGCATTACCATTTTTTGGTTTGTTTAATCTTATTTGTTTACAGATTATTTTAACGTATGTTCTAAAATCACTTGTTTAGCGATTATTTAATATTAAATGGCTAATTATTTAACGTTATACAATAATATAACTTTTTATGAAAGTATTTGTTTTTTTCTTTGTATTTGATTTTTTTTTTTTATTTACTACATAAATAGATAATGTTACATAGTTAGTGAACGTATACCCGTAAAGCACAGGTTAACAGGTCATCTAAATGGTTAAGTATTGTAATACAATGTATGCTTTTAGGTTTGGGTAAATATTATAAGCTTTAGACTTTACGTACACATATTTCATGTTGTAGGAAACCACTATCCATTTCTGACCCCAAAATACGTTTACTTACTTTAATAAAAAAGACAAGACAAAGTCTTATATGTTAATCCTAAACCTCATTAAACCTCATTGACTAGTGATATAAGATGCGACAAACTTCTTTCTTTGGATCATGGACACTCACGAGGGCCATATAAATTCACAAATCCATACCCATAATTAATGCTATAAAAAAGGGGCCGGCTCGGTCCATTTGGGCCTGGTATGCTAGACCCGTTTTTCTAAATGGGTCAGGCTTGGCATGGCACAGCAACTTGCCGTGCCGTACCGGGCTTGTTTAGGAAAATAGGGGCATAGCACGGCCCGTATGTCGGTTCAAACGCCCCAAGTCCATATTGAACCGTCTGATTCAAAAAATAATAATAATTCAACGGGCCCAACGGTCGACACACTGCATGCTACCGTAGCGTGCTGACCATTGGGCTTGGCACACCCCACATGCATGTCGGGTCGAGCCAGCACGGCACATGCATGGGGGTTATACTTGGCCTTACACGGCCTGCCATCCTTGGCTGGCCGATCGGGGCTGAGCACATCAGATCCGACCCATATTGACACCATTACCCACAATGAGTGGTTACCTTACCCTAATAATACCATAAGCATTTTATTATATTAATAACTTGATCAGATCTCAACAAATTCTAACACGACCGTTCGGTGTTAGAATGTATAAAATTTAGAAAAACAAATGAAATCTAGTGTACTCATACATGTATCAAGTCATCTAGTATGTAAATATATAGTTTTTAACATATAGCTTATTTTAGTGGTGTATTAAAAAAAAAAAAAAAAACATATAGTTTATTTTATATTTTCAAATATTAATATAAAGCTCATTTTCTTCAATAATAGAATTAAACATATATAATCTTTAAATATTTAAAAATAAATAATATATTTGAATGTGAGAAATATGGTTTTAGAAAGAAAAAGAAAAGATAGAACGAGAGTGAAGTAACTTTTGGAAAAAAAATTTAAAGGAAAAAAAAAAGATAAATTTATTATATCTTCAGAAATTCAAATTTACATGTAAATTGACCCAATAAAAAATAAATTGAAAATCAACATTTCTGTTTCAATATGCTAATCTTTCAAAAGTAAGTCAAAATTTCTGCAATTTATCAGAATTCTAATGGTATTGATATCCAAAATATCATCGAAATATTCAGATTTCTTGTAATATTATTTTCGATATTTTCATTGATCCTTTCTGCAACTTAATCTAAATCTCCCCATATATTTATCAAAACCGATATTTATTTATTCAATGTTTTATAAGACCTTGCGTTCAAATCTTGCTCGCATTGAATTTTTATAAGGGTTTGGTTCAATATTAGATGCTTAATAATAATTAATATGGATATTATTATTTGTCCCCTTGAGGTTTGTCATGTTCGTTACTTTGCCCTCTCTAGTTTCAAAAACGGCAGTCTTTCCCTTGAAAACTAAATTATTCAAAGATTTATCCCTGCCGTTGGGATTTCAGTTGGAGTAGACGAAGAGATAAAGATTTTAGATTTTGGTGTTTAAGTTTAAATTAGGTATTATTATTATTTTTTTAATGGTTTTTTTATTGCTATTATTTTTATAGGTTTATTATTATTATTATTATTATTAATTCTGATTTTCCTTTAAAAAAAAAAATATTCTAATTATCTAAGATGGATGTTACAGATTGAATTTGGAGATGAATTAATGGTGATGAGTTTTTATTTTTTAAACTCGGATTTTTCTTTTAAAAAATCAACGTTATTATTAGGGTTTGGGGGGGTGGGGTGGGGTTGTAAAAACGTACTTTTTCCATTACTTTCACAGTCAAACCACTATTTAACGGAAATCCTAATAACAAGGGTTAAATCTTCGAATAATTTGGTATTCAGATGGAGATCAGTCATTTTGAACATAGATGGGGCAAAGTTATGAATACGGAAAAACTCAGGGTAAACATAATAATATCCCTAATTAAAAAGGAAATTACAAGTTGATTGAAGCCACAACTTTGACAATACAACCAAAGAGAACAAAAGGGTTGGAGAAGAAAGGGCTGTGATCACTCTCTATATCAAACACTTGGGATGGTGGCCACCGTCTAATCATAGCATCTTGTTGTTTGTCTGGTTTCAAATATGGATCATACAATGCCCTGATACAGACACGTGGCACATTGTCCGCATCTGGTCCGTCTGTGAATTTGGCACCTTTTATACCCTTAGGTTGAGGCCTTAGAAGCATTGACTTCAAAATAGAGTCCTAATTTTAATGCAATTATCAATATATATATATATATATATATATATAACATTGAAACATTATATTAATTAATAAATAATCATGATTTTTTTTTTTTTAAAGTACAATTGAATTATAATTCTCATAGTCAACTGGAGAGAGGGTTGATCCCATAATATTGGGATAGAGCTACCCACACTTTGAGAATTAATTGCCAATGGTGGGACAATAATTATTTTACATACCAAAGTATTGAACCTCGGTGGTGGAACCACACTTGGGAGATTCCAACCACCAAGGCAAGAGATCTATTTGTAATTTTTCCATTGTTATACATTACTAGCATATTAAAATCTATTTTTTTATAACCGAGTTCGAAACTATATGTCTTCCCTCGAACTCTATAATCTCTGAGAAAAAGAACATATAGATAACCATGAGATGATTCGAACTCTAGATCGTTACATAATTGTATTAAGAGAACTCCAAACATGATAGATAAATAAGGAATATATAGACACACTCACCTCCGATGGATCATAGAAAAGAGGGGTTTTTCTAGGCTCCGGTGAATCTGGCATCCCCTGCATTATAATTTGTTTGTAGGAAAAGATTCAAATGATATTTATAGGTTATACCTACAAACATATATACGAAAATTTGTATGTGTGGGATTAATTTCTATACGGAATTTCTAATAACTACCGGTATCTGTTTGGAATTTCACACGGAAAATTCCACACCTGAAAGTTACTATAACGGTACAGAAAAAAAAGGCTTACATCTTTGAAATCTTCATTAGTAAACAAAGCCATTTTTCAACATGTTAGCTGCAACATAAAAGGCCATATGAATTCTCTTAGTTCCAAATCTGTGAATGCAATCTGTCACACTCATTCCTCCAGCACTGTGTCCCACCAATATCACCTGCTCAACCACAAATCTAAAATGTAACTGGGTTTTATATATGGAACTATGGATCAGATAATTCAATGTAAATATAAAAATTAAATTTAACTTAGCATATTAAGAACAGTTTCATATGAATCAATTAAACCAGATCGGATCAGATTAACAACAGTTTATAAGGATGTACTTTAAATTATAATTTATCTGATCTAATCATTAGATCCGACTACAAAATCTAATAGATTTGATAGAATTTCATTCGACAATCTCCCCGTGTGGCAGTGAGTCCGTCCATGCAAGTTTTTCTCCCGCTTGACTCTTACATATTTTTGTTGTTGAAAATGAAGATGTTTTATTAAGTGTGTGTTTGGTATGACTTTTGTAAAGATAAAAAACGATTTTTTTTTTTTTAATTATTTGATAAAATTCAAAACAACTTTTTTAATATATGAGTGGTTAGATTATACTCGATACAAAACTGAAGCAATTGAAACCCACATATTTATAAAAACGTTAGTTTCTCTTTTACGTTGTTGTGGATGGAATGGAAAACTAAGTTATAGCCGTTAATATTTTCCAATTTGGTGGTCTATGACTATTTATGAATTGCCTACATTTCCATATTGTTTTGTCAATGATGATTAAGGTTGAATACTTATTTGATGCCCCTCGTCACTGTTTTAGTAGGTGTTAGACGTCAGTTATACGGTAAATCGGCACCTAACATCCAAACCATCTAGACAACCAATTTTATTTTATTTTATTTTTTATTTTTTATTTTATTTTTTTCCGATCCGTTTCTTATTTGTACACTAACTTTGGTGCTTTCTAGATTGACCCTACCATTTGACTTTTTTGTATTTCCATTATTTTTTATCTTTTTATTGTTATCATTAGCCTTATTAGATTTGTGTTTTTATTTATTTATTTTTATTGTATCCCTCAGCTTCTGGATCATACTTCCACATTTCAACACACATTCTCTTCATCTCTCTCTTTAAAACTCCATTTTTTTCATATTTTTTTCTCTACAACTCATCTTCTTCATCTTCTTCTTCTCAATCATCTTCTTTTTTTCATTGTTAGTCGGTTCATCTTCTCATATATTGAGATTTCAGAACATTAGTATATATATTGGTAAAGGTCGATGATGTCTTTTGTTGGTCTTTTTTTTTTTTTTTTTTTTTTTTAATTGTAAGTTTTTTGTTTGGGGGGCAATGATGATTTTAAAATTGCCTACATTAATTGTCAGACTAACCAATGACCCGACCCACTATTGTGCTTTCATAATTATTTTGACAAAATCTATGCTTTGTTTGTTTTTTCAAATTTGATTGGCCTATGATGCCACATTTGCTGACATTGTCTGATTGTCTTTATCAGTGAATGATAAACAATGTAATACTGAGGCCTTTCTCGAAGTTTGCTCTTTTGTTTGATCGGTGGAAATTAATTGAATTACTATTAGGTGTGGTTGATATTGCAAGTTTTGGTCTGTGGTCTGTGGAATTCCTTTTTTCTTAGCCACCATTATTTGCACGTGGGCTTGTTCTTATGATCTCTTTATTATTGCAGTGCTGCTCTGGACGATAGTTGCTCCTATCAAAGCTGGTTTTTCTTTCTTCACCCATTGTTAATGTTAAGGATTTTTGGTGAATGCTTGACTTTGCTATATAAATATGAATTAGAAATAACTGAATGGTGTGGCACTCTCTCTTTCGTGTGCCCGTGCTCTTTCTGTCTATGTTTTTAATTCTCATTTGCCATTGAAGCATTTAAATACATGATCAAGAAGGTCTCTTATTTGAGGAATTAAAAGAAGATAACTTTGGAAGGAAAAACATATGGAATTTAAGTATTTGCTGAGAATATATGAAGAATAATTTGTTTGAAAAAACCAAGAAAAGTTATAGTAGACAAAGTTTATCAATAAGTTTTTTTTGGAATTATATGTCGGAAATTAAGAGGTGGAAACCAAGATTTGTATCACCATTTTTTGGTTTGTTAAATCTTATTTGCTTACAAATTATTTTAATGTGTGTTGCAAAAAATGGGAAAAAACAGCCGCCTATTTGTTAGGCGGACGCCGGCCGTCCCGTATCGGCCAAAACGGCCATATTAGGTGGCCGAAAGAAAATCAGCCAATATGACCGGAAAAATTGGCTGATTTGATCCAAAAATCGGGCTATGCGGAGTCAAAGTCGTTGACTCAGCCTAATCATTCCAAATGTCGCCGTTCGCAAACACTGGTGAGTGGGTTGTCACCACCCCAACCTAAAGCTTCAGGAGGCGCCGGAGCACAAAACCCAAGTGCTCGGTATCCAGATACGACACCATTAAAGATGAAATGAGAGGCCCCAGTAGCGATCGTCGTCAACGCATCCGCCGCCGTTGGGATTGACAAATTGCGATGGCTTTTATGGCCTTTTGTAAGACAAGATTTGTAGGTGATGGCGGTGGAAATGGAGTCGCGATTCTAGATTTTTAGTGTGAGAGCATCTCCAACCCAATACACTAAGGGGTTGTTTTTTTTTTTGTCTGAAGACTGAATAATCCTGAATTTTATTGAAGACTAAATAGTGACTGAAACTTGAATCTGAATGACATGTTTTTTTTTTTTTTTTTCTTCACATTTGAATGTACCGTTAACATATTTGTTTTTTAAAAATAATAACAAATTGTTTGAAAAGAAGTAATTTTATATATATATATCCATATTAATTAAAAGAAGTAATTTAACATGCACCAATAGTATAATTTTAAACCTGGAGCTGAAGCAATGTTAATAAGTCTGGACCAAAGAAAAATTATGACTCGACCAAAAAATTAAAAAAAAAAAAAATGGGATTTATCTTGTGTTTGAGTTTAAAATGAGCTTAATTTTTCTGCTCTCTTTTTTGTATTTCAGGCAGGTGACATTTGCTCAAGTATCCACGCTGCACCCAGACGAAGGTAATTATAATTAGCTTTTCATCATCACCACCTACATGAATATTTCATTGATGATTTCTAATTATTCTTAAACAACGTTTGGTTTTGTTTTCTTATTCTTAATCAGTTGCAATGTTCTTCTTTGTTCCAATTAAGTCCATGTCAAGAGCTTTTGTTTTAATACTTGTTTCTATCTTTACGATTTTATTTCTTTTAATTTTCTCTAACTAATCATATATCTTCTTGAAAAATCATATATAAATTGTTCAATCCCGAAAAGATTTCAATATGAGAAGTGAATTTTTTTTTTTTTTTTTTCTAAAAGCCGTTTAAAATAAAAAATACGTTAAAAGAAATAATTCTACACCATATCAAATTAGGACAAATTTATAAATATATCTTTTTTTGGAGGATAGACTTGGAAGAAAATATTTTAATTGTAATTCAATGATTTGGAATTAAGTTGAAAGTCAGGATTTCTTACTTTTTTTTAAAGTTGTTTTTTGATGTTTTTAAGTTGTTTGACCACTTAAAAAAAAAAAAACAAAACAACTTAATAAGTTCAATTCAGACTCATTAAGTCTTAAGCGGAAAAAACAAACGACTTCTAAATATTACACCAATTTGTCATAAAAAGAGCATATTTCTTACACTAAAAAAGTATCTTTAAAGAATATTCTTCCAATAAATATTTATATAATACTAATTAATTTTTATTAATTAACTTATACAATAATAATTTTTATTTTATTTTTGCACAATTATATTATTCTTAAATAATTACTCATATAATGTCAAAAAAAAAAAATTACTATATTGGTTAAATGTATTAATTAATAATTATATTTAATAAATTAAATATATATATAATATTAGTATTATTTTAACGATTTCAACTAGACTTTTTTAACGATATATTTTTTAATAATATATATTGTTATAATTAAAGATAAAACGGTTAAATTAATAATTTTAATAAATAATAATCATTGATGTGACAGTAACAAAAACAAAATTGATGTAGGTACATTGCTCACCATCTACACTAAATATATTTGGTGCGCTAGTTGGAGAGGATTTTCTCGATGAGATTATTTTTTAATGGGTTTAGTGTGTTAATCGAGATGCTTTGAAGTAAAGTAGAAGAAACAAGAAGAATCAGGAAGGAGAAAGTGAGAGAGATGAGGACCGAAAAGGACAAAAAGTCTTTGAAAAAAGAGATATGGCCTGAAATTAGACCCATCTTTCTGGCTTTGTGTACACCGTATATTTATTTTATTATATTAAAAAGTTTTTGAAAAGAAGGAGAAAAAAAAAACACTGAATTTAGGAGAGAATTCTCAGATGAGTTTGGTGGGCTCGTTGGCAATTGGGTCAGCTGTCTATTGGGTCAATTGAAATATCAATTGGACCTGTAATATATATATATATATAATTATATCAAGATAAAGAATATGAATTATTAGATTTACATACTTTGACTCAAAGTATATGTATTTATCAAAACTTCTCCATAATTTATGCTCAACATTCTTTATCCTGATATAAAATATATCAAGACGAACTGACAGTAGAAAGACTATATATATTAGTTGTTGTATAAATAAAAGAGTACCGATATTGACACTCATTAAAAACTGTATGTACACCCTTAAAATATTTTAAAAATCTTTGGTTCGTAAATAAATCTTATTTAATACCAAAAATACCCTTTCTTTAATTTTATTGTATTATATTTTTGTTAGCACACCCCATTATTTTTTTATTTAATCAGATTTATTTATAAAAAAAATATATTTTATATCTTTTTATTCAAATAAATAATTTCTCTTTAAAAAAATAATTTCTAACTCCTGCCAAAACATTTGATGTCACTAAAAAATAGTGTGAAAAAAAATTATTTTCATTGCATTAAAACTTTTTTTTTAAATTATTTATTTTTTTAAAGCTCAAAATTCTCCAATTCCAACAAATTGAAAAACTACTAGTTGTAACCGTAACCGGTGCATGTGTTGCTTTAGCTCTTTTAGTTTTTAATTTTTAATTTTTTGAAATTTAAAATTCATTAATAGAAAACAGCAATTATACCAACCAAGAAAAAATGCCATATGTAAAAAGAGGCTCTAAGCACACAATAGTGTATCTCAATTCCTTTGTTCATAAGATTTTTTATTTTTATTTTTTTTTTCATAAGAAAGTTTATTGTTGATATTGATTTTTGTTTCACGCAATTATAGCAGTAAATTGTTTGTCAACTCAATCAATTTGTATTCCTTAAAAGAAATTGAAAATGGTATTTTAAATAGAAGTTGAGTTTGATAAAATAGAAATGTTTTTTTATTATCATATCAAACAATTAATAGGAAACTTCCTTTTTTTTTTTTTAATTTTTTTATTTACAAAGGATTGATATAAAACCAATTAATAATTATTGGTGCATACTTACAAACTATTTAGTCATTTAAATAATTTTACTTAAGGATAATATTGGATTTTTTTAAATATACTAAATTTGAATGTACATACTATTTTTGAGGGGTGTAAATATCGTCACTCCAACATTTTGTAAAAAAATTAACATGTTTGGGTTAGTTTAAAAAAAAAAAAAAAAAAAAAAAATGACGCCTACACTGCATTCAATGTAAATGTTGTCAACCCATTAAGAAACCTTAATATTCAACTTAAATCTAAACCCATTAAATCAAGTTAAATATTATGGGCCATATAACCTAAATTTAATATTAAAAAAATGTAGTCTTTGAAAAAAGAGATATGGTCTGAAATTTTGTGTACACCACATATTTATTTTATTATATTAAAAAAATTTTGAAAACAAGAGGAAAAAAAAAAAAAAAAAAAAAACATTGAGTTTAGGAGAGGATTCTCATATGAGTTTGGTGTGCTCGTTTGCAATTGGGTCAGCTGCCTATTGGGTCAATTGGACCAAATAGTAATGATGAAATAGTCAATTGGGCCTCCAATATATATTAGTTGTTGCATAAATAAAATACAAAGCAAACAAATTCCGTCCGCCTAAGCGCTAGGCGTTAGTCCACCGTTCGACTATCGTCCGGCGTTTACTAAAACACTACTATTTAACATGTTTTAGTTAGTTTTTTTTAAAAAAATTAAAGCCTACATAACTACATTCAATGCAGATCTTGTCAACCCATTAAGAAACCTTAATATTCAACTTAAATCTAAACCCATTAAATCAAGTTAAATATTATGAGCCCTATAACCTAAATTTAACATTAAAAAAAAAAAAAAAAAAAAAAAAAAAAGTCCAACTAAGCAATTGGTCCAAAAACAAATGTTAAATTACCAAAGCCAAAATTAAAAAAAAAATTAAAAGACCAAATTGTATGGTCATTTACATTGAGAGAGAACTTTCTGATACTACGATTCAGTATCAATAATTGATATTGTTTGTGCTTTGAAACCTCATAGTGCTCCACTTTAACAATATCTTGTTGTGTTTGTAATACATTTTTTTGCTTTTTTTTTTTTTAAAAAAAAATTCTTTTATATATATATATATATATATATTTTTTTTTTTTTGGGGAGGGTTCCTTACATTTGATATGTATTTGAGGGTAAGACTCATTAGACTCATTATGTCCCCCTAACTTAGTATATCATTGATACTTTTTAATGAAACTTTTCTCGTTTCGTTTTTATTTGACTATTATAAAGAAAAATTTTGTTTGGTTGTTATAGTTCAAAATATTATGACATTTAAGTAAGAAAATAAAATTTAGATTAATCCACCCTAATTTTTTTTCTAGCTACACTCTTGCGCAACTAATTATACAACGTTATACAACCGTATAACTTTTTTCTCAAATCTGAAAATCTGTGCCATTTTGTTTGTTTTTTTTTTTTTTTTCATAATTAAGGTAATGTTATATAGTCAGTAAATGTATGCCCTTAATTAAAGCACATGTTAACAAGTCCATTTCGCTAGAAAGTCATCTAAATAATCAAGTATTGTAATACAATGTGCCATTTTAGGCTTGGGTAAATATTATAAGCTTTGGACTTTATGTACACATCTTTCATGCTCACACATTAGTCGTAGGAAAATGCCATTCATTCATGACTCCAAAATGTTTGTACTTAGTTTAATTAGGAATACAAAGCTAGTCTTAAACTTCACTAACTATATAAGATGTGACAAACTTCTTTCTTTGGACCCTGTACACTCACGAGGGCCATATAGATTCACAATTCCATATCCACAATGAGTGGTTAGCCTACTCTAATAATACCATAAGCATTTGATTATGTTTGATACAAAACTGAAAATTTTTATACTATCAATAACTTGATCAAATCTCAACAGATCTTAACGTGACCGTTTGGTGTCAGAATTTATGAAGTTTAGAAAAACAAATGAAATCTAGTGTACTCGTATATGTAGAATGATAAAATAGAATTACAATTAGGAGATTGAAGCCACAGCTTTAACAATGAAACCCCAAAGAACAAAAGGGTTGGAGAAGAATGGGCTATGATCACTCTCTATATCAAACACTTGGGATGGTGGCCACCGTTTGATCATAGTAGCTTGTTGTTTGTCTGGTTTTAAAGTTTGATCATGCAGTGTCTTGATGTACACACGTGGCACCTTATCAGCATCTGGACCGTCTGTGAATTGAGCTCTAAGGATAGCCTTGACTGATGGCCTCAGAAGCATTGACACCAAAATGGAGTCCTAATTATATATACATTATATCAACAATTTATCAGTTATAAAACCTCGACCATTCGATAGCAGAATGAATCCTTATAACTTATAAAACCTCCAAACATACCTGTGTAGGAGTCTGAGGATAGGTGATTTTTCCAAGCCCTGAAATCTCTGGTAGCCCCTGCATTATAATTTGTAATGAAATCAAGTCATAAGAATCACAGTTTCCTCTAAAAAAATTCTGATAGAATAAGAATAGAAATTCAATTGTGTGGTAATCCAACAAGTTCAATAATTTCATTCACAAGGATTAGTACTGATTAATTAGTACTTTAACTAAAAGCAAACCTATGAACGTCTTTGTAAGAAAAGTTTTTGATTCATTTTATGAAATGCCTAAGGAGATTTTAACATTTTTCAGGATGGGTTTATACTCTTTATATATATATATATATATATATGTAAATTAGATTAAAAAAAAAAAAAAAAAACTTACATCTTTGTAATCTTGATCGGTAACAAAGCCATTTTTCAACATGTTAGCTGCAACATAAAATGCCATATGAATTTTCTTAGTTCCAAACTTGTGAATGCAATCTGTCACATTCAGACCTCCTGCACTGTGTCCAACCAATATAACCTGCCCAACCAAACATCCACTTTAGCTAGAATTAGAAACAAAAAATAAAATTAATCAAAATTACTAGCAATAGGGTTTTATGGGAACCATCTTATCAAATTATGTTATCTAATCAAGAAATATTCATTTTCTCTACTGTGTGTATTGATAGAGAATTTTCTAATCAAGAACGAAAAATATGTTTTAAGTGTTTCTAAAAAAAAAAAAAAGTGAAGCATATATTATCAAACCTTGTGATTTTCCGGCAAGTGAAGGAAGAAGTCGATAAGAGGCTGATTATATTCATCGAAACTGCTGATCGTTTCGGGGTCGGTTTGATCGATTCCGGCGCCTTTGAGGTCAAGACAAGTGACTTTGTAGCCGGAAGTTTCCATGAGGCAACGAAGCTTGTACCAGCACCAGGCTCCATGACCAGCCCCATGCACTAACACAAAGTGCAATTTTTCTTCACTCATTTTTTTTTTTTAATATTATTACACACTCTCTTTTCCTTGTTTAGATTTACAAATGTTTTTTGTATATATGTTTTTTTGGAGATTTTTTACCTTCAATTTTGTCTATTATATCTCAACTTTATATTGCATTCCCATCCAGCAACTTTGGAACATTGTCTTATCTTATCTTCTTCTTGAATATTTACCTTTTTTTTAGTGGTGCTATTGGCACCCACCTCATGAACTATTAATGCCCCATTTTCAAAAGTTTTTAGATTTATAAAATTTAATTTATTTATTCTCCAAATTGCCCTTTTTTCTCTGTTCTAAACTTCACACCCACAGCTTGCTTACATCCAGATCCAGCGTCCCCACCCCCTGCAATCTTGTGGCAGACCCTTATCATGGACAACACCCTGTTTATCATCAACATAATTTGTTTCTCCTAAAATTGAAGTTTTAAGGGACTATACAGAGAAATCAAACTTCAGTCTCTATGATAGTGTAATGAAACATTAAATGACTATTAGTCAATCAAAAACCATAAAAATCAAAGAAATAAAAAAAATACGTTGTTGAGGAGGTGGGTTTCTTTAGTCTCGGTGATGAAATCAGGAACGTGCATCAAAGTTTGCAAATTCCCAACTTTGAATTGATCGAAACTTCCACTTCCTTCCATTACTTGTTCAAAGCAAAGAAAAGATATATATTTCAATTCATTTACTTAAGTTGTCATGTGTCATGACAATGGTTATACTCGGTTTATGTTTGATTGACATCTTAAAGGCTGGAAAGTGAAAATCAAGGCTCCTTGGATTATATGTGAGCAAACTGGGTTGTATGAAGTTTAGAATAAAGAAGAATGGTAATTTTGAGAATAAATAAATTAAAATTTATAAATTCCAAAACTTTTGAAAATGGGGCAATAATAGTTTATTAAAATAGGTGCCAAAAGCACCGCTCTTTTTTTTATATAATCCGAATTACATTTACTTTTAAGTTGTGACTTACAAAACTAAACATTAAAGATTTAAAAGTAAGGTTGATTAATATTATTGGAGATATGATCTCTAATAGATTGACTTCATTAATTAAAAAGGATAAAAAAAAATTCAATAAAAAAAGTTTATTAAGCTAGCTAGTTTTTTATATCGACTATAACCATACAAATCATGTATGGTATTTTATTTTTAAAAAAAATTATATGTAAATATTTAGTTTTTATTATATATTTTAAATTTTTATATGTAAGTTTTTAATATATGGGTTAATTTTAAATTAAAAAAATTTAATTTTAATATATGGGTTAATTTTAAAATTTTTAATTGTATATAAAAAATATTATTTTCCTCTTCAAATATTAACATAATAGCTCATTTTCTTCAATATTATAATTAAACATAAATAATCTATAAATATTTAAAAGTAAAACATAAATAATAACATGATTATATTAAATCATGAACCTCATTTACTAGAGATGCCACAAATTAACTTCTTTCTTAGGACCTTGCATGTGTACTCGTGAATGCCTAATAGATTCACAAATCATCACCCACATGGGCCACATTGAGTGGTTAGCCTACTCTAATAATACCATAAGCATTTGATTATGCTTGATTCAAAACTGAAACTGTTTATACTATTACTAACTTGTTTTTATACTATTAATTAATAACTTGATCGGTTTTCGACAAATCTGACCCGACTGCTCGGTGTCAAAATTGATTGATTATAGAAAAACAAATGAAATCTAGCGTCTCATATATAACACAATCATAAAATAGAATTACAATCAGTTGATTGAAGCCACGGCTTTAACTATGAAACAAAGAGAATTACAATAGAATTACAATCAGTTGGTCACTCTCTATTTCTAACACTTGGGATGTTGGCCACCGTCTGATCGTAGCATCTTGTAAGTCTGGTGGTATAGATTGATCATGCATTGTCTTGATGTATATATACACGTGGCACCTTGTCAGCATCTGTTCCGTCTATGAATTTAGCTCTCGGGATAGCCTTGAACATTGGTGACCTTAGACCATCTCTAATCCATTGTACCAATTTGTTGCAACTTTGCTCCAAAATACAGTAACTTTCACATTTTCATCTCCAACTCATTGTACCAAATCCTATTATAAAAAGAATATTCTCTTACATATTCCCTCTCAACCAATCAAAAACAATGAAACAATTAAAAATAAAAAAAAATAAAAAGTAGCACAAGAAGGCTTGTTGCGCCAGATCTGGCGACAGAAGAAGAGGAGCTGCACTCTGACACAGAATAGCGTCTGGATTGGAGAAAAAAAACCGCACCACAATAGAGAATGGTGCTCCCGTTGGAGTTGCTGTTAGAAGCATTGACGCTAAAATAGAGTCCTAATATACATTAAGTATATCAACAATTAATTTACCAAATACTTTTCTTTAAATCCTTTACAAATTTATCAGAAACCTTCCTTGCAATGGAAGTTATAACATATTTATGAACTCTTAAATAATACCCGATCTGCGCCACGAACTCTAGTGTGAGCCATCAAATCTCACATCATCTGTGTAGGAGTTTGAGGAAAGTTGATTTTTCAAGCCCCGAAATCTTTGGTAGCCCCTGCATTATAATTTGTCTGTGGGAAAGTAATTAATTATGAAACCAAGTTATAAAAATCACAATTTCCTCTAAAAAATCTGATTGAATAAGAGGAGAAATTCAATTGTTGTAATCCAACAAGTTCAATATATAATTCCATTCACAAGGATTAGTAGTACTCTAACTACAAGCGTCTTTGTAAAAAAGGTTTTTGATTCATTTTATGAAATGTCGAAGGAGATTTTGATTTTTTACAGGATAGGTCAGCCACACTCAAAATTTAATTTTTTTTTTAAAAAAAATTGTAATCTGGCCTGGCTCAGTAACAGCAATTTTTCATCATGTTAGCTGCAACATAAAAGGCCATACGAATTTCTTAGTTCCAAATTTGTGTATGCAATCTGTCACACTCAGACCTCCTGCACTAGTACTATGTCCAACCAATATTACCTGCCCAACCAAATTCACAATATTATAGCTAGAATTAGAAACAAAAATTAAAATTAATCAAAATAACATTTGCTTGATAGGTTAATTAGAAGGGTCTCTAGGCTTGTAAATAATAGCAAGTATCAGATCATATATGTAGAGATGAACCTGTGAAATATTTATCGCCCGAACTAAATTATATATATAAGTAGTATTTTTTTTTCTCAGTACGCACTAACATTATAAATCAACTCTTTACCTATCAATAGCTGGATTTATCTACTTTTGTTTAGTCGATATATTATAATGATTAATTAATGATTCACAAATTCTCATATTAAATTTATTAAATTCGGTGTGTGCATTGTGGAGAAAACTCTTGTGATTTTCTTCCTCAATGCATATTGATATAATACAGTCAATGCAATATATGCGAGACATTGATTAAGAATAAAAAAAATTTTATATAACTTTTGATGAAGTTTTTTTTTTAATTTTTTAAAAATAATTTGACACCGATTCAATAATGGATCACTAAAAAATATGAAATACATTATAAATTTTATGCATAAACAATTATTTAAACATGTAATTAAAGAAAAAAAAATTATTTAAAATTGAAAATGACTTAATTCTATAATATTAGAAGCCATAATATTATTTGTATTTTTAAAACTTACTTTGAACAACAAAATATTTATATTATATTAAATTAAGATAAAAATATCATATTTTTATAATATTATCAAAACTTAAAAGTACCTTATACAATAATCCCTTTATACATAAATTGTTTTTTTCTAAAGGGTTATCCGGGCTGCAGCCCCCTTGGGCAACAAGGAAATACCTTATTTTTTTCTCTTCTGATTTTGTTCCGTTTCCTATTTGTGCACTACACATAACAGAGCCGCCATGACTTAATTACTTTCTATCATCACAAGTCCTTGGGCAACAAGGAAATATAACAAATCCCACAAAAGAACTCTATTAGAAAAATATAAGACCAAAGAAATGGGTTAACGTGATTGAGAAGTAGAAAAAGATAAGACTAAAGAAAAAAAAAAAAAAAAATTTGAAATTTCAAAATATATTAAAATCTGACAAGTCAATTCTGGTGGTATCCAGCAGCCTATGATTTGCCCCATAAAAGACAAAACCAGAGAAATGGAAGGACAAAAAAAAAAAAGAGAATAGATATTACCGCTAGCCTCCGGTCCACCGTATGACCGGACTTCTACTAGAATACTTTATATATAGATAAGAAAATACATGCATACATCAAAGGACTCTATTAGATATTTTCTGTAACTTCTGTTCTGTTTCACTTTCCGGATTTAATTCTTTTTTAACTCATGCAGTTTCAGATGGGCTAGGAAGTACTTTGACATTCTTATTAGAAAGAATAACCCTGAATTGGCTGGAGACAGGCGCAGAACTGTTATGAGATCCCTACAGGTTCTTCGCAAGGGGACAGAGAAAACTGTCTTCATGAATTTCATGGTCTCTGCAAGACGTATGTTCCAGTCCTTACCTTACTCTTTTTTTTTTCTTCTTTGGATTTAACTGTATAACATAAAAAAAAAAAAAGGAAAACTGCATTCTTAACTATTATGTGCTTCTTACATTTGTTGGGAAAAATATATAGCATGCATCGGAATGCAGACCATGTGCAGGCATTTTCGCTTGCTTGCTGAACTGGGTACAAGTGGATCACTTGATGGACAATGAAGACGAAGAAGAAGAAAGACAAGTGTGTGGTGTGTATTTGTTGCGTGTGTCTTTCAGTTATAACTTCATTTTCAACGAGCACCGACATGTGACCGTATTATGCATATGCGGTGCTTATTTTATCACCTTTTTTTTTTCAAGTATTTTTATTTGACTTGTTTACTTCTCTGATTGAGTTCATTTTTATTTTTAGATCTCTTGATACCATTTTTATCTAGTCCATCTAACCGTGTAAAATGTCATTTGTCTTTTCTTATCAAGTATCAAGTCTAAATTGATCTCTAAGTTGAATTAAAATATTAATAGTGATTGAAAAAATATATATATAAAAATAAGTCTAAATTCATTAATAGACTAATCGATCTAGATGTTGGACGTTTGGTCTCCAACCATCTTGCGTCTAGCGTTTATCAGTATTAGAAATTATTTTGACAAAATCTTCTTTGGTTTTTTTTCAAATTTAGTTGGCCTATGATGCAACATTTACCGACATCGTCTGATTGTCTTTATCAATGACCGATAAACAATGTAATACTGAGGCCTTTTTCGAAGTTTGCTCTTTTGTTCGATCAGTGGAAATTATTATTAACATTCGAGTTTGAATTAATATTAGGTGTGGTTGATATTGCAAGTTTTGGTCTGTGGAATATAATTCCTTTTTTCTTAGCAACCATTATTTGCATGTGGGCTTGTTCTCATTGCAGTGTGGGTTTGGAAGATCGGTTGCTCCTATCAAAGCTTGTTTTTCTTTCTTCACCCACTGTTGTTAGGATTTTTGGTGAATGCTTGACTTTGCTCTCTCTCTCTCTATATATATATATATTTTTTTTTTTCGAAGCTTTATTCATCGAACCCAGAAGCCGAAAGAAAACAAACCACAGAAAACAGAAGCAACCAACAAGCACAAGGGCCAAAAAAAAATACCTAAGAAGGCACAAACCCATAGCTGAAGCACCACCGCGGAAAAGAAACCGCAAGACACCCGCGGAGACAACACAGGAAAGAGCCGCCAAAAAACCACCGCTGAAAGACCAACGCCCGAACCGCGGACCAGAGGCGGATTAACCTCTGGAAAAATTCGCAGCTTGACAGCTACAAGGGAACCGCGGTTTGTCCAAAGGCCGAACCGTAGAACAATGGCGAAGAAACCTCTGGAGAAACTCGCTACCTGAACACTGAAAAACTGGAACCGCGGATGAACCACGCTCGAACCGCGAAAACAACCAGAAAGATAAATATGAATTAGAAACAACTGAACGCTGTGGCACTCTCTCTTTCGTGTGCCCTTGCTCTTTCCGTCTATGTTTTTAATGCCTGCAGATTTCATGTGTTTGTTAACATTAGATCATTTTAGGGGATGTGTGAAGGAGTAAAATGAGAAGGTTTTCTGTAGAAAACCGCCTTCCATAATATATCTCTGTTCTAGGTGTTTGCTGTACCTTATGAATTTGAAATCCTTGCAGGAGAGGTTATTAGCGAAGTAAATTGTAAATAAATCATCTGGATCCGTCTGTATTTCCTTCATTGAAAATCCATGCAAGGGATTGAAAATATTACGATTTCGGCGGCGATGATATATATTCCTTATTCATTATATTTATCTCTCTCTATTAGAAATTGCGACACTATTTTTGGTTTATTTCTTCTTTATAACTCCTGAATTTTTAATTTTTGTCTTTATATATCTGTATAATTACATTTACTTTTGACTTGTGCATGAATTAAAAAAGAAATTACACATTAAAGACTTAAAAGTAAGGAAGATTGATATCATTGGAGATATATGATCTCTAATAGATTAAATTCAGTAGTCAAAAAGGATTATAAAAAAAAAATTCAATAAAAAAAGTTTAGTAAGCTAGCTTTTCCTAACAAGTCAACCATAACTACGTAGATAACGTGTGGTAGCGAAAAATAGCACAACTCAAATGACTCAATTTTACAGGCTCAAGTATGGAACCGTATCTCTATTAAGAATAGTCAAGCCTAGCAAAGCCCAACTCCTTTATAAGGGCCCAACTCGCTCACCAGATTTAACAAAACCGATATTTATTTATTCATATTTTTGTTAGAGATCTTGCGTTCAAATCCTCGCTCACATTGAATTTTGAAGGCTTTTGTTCTTTAGATGCTTAATGATAATTAAAAATAAAATTACAGTTCGATTGATGCCACAGCTTTGACGATAAAACCAAATAGAACAAAAACGTTGGAGAGGAAAGGGCTGTGATCACTCTCTATATCAAACACTTGGGATGGTGGCCACCGTCTGATCATAGCTGCTTGTTGTTTATCTGGTTTCAAATATGGATCATACAATGCCCTGATGCAGACACGTGGCACGTTGTCAGCATCTGGTCCGTCTGTGAATTTTGCACTTTTTATACCCTTAGGTTGAGGCCTCAGAAGCATCGACTTCAAAATGGAGTCCTAATAAGTAATAACATTACAATTATCAATATATAAATTAACATTTAAACATTATATTAATTAATTAATAATCATGAATTCTTTTGTTATATGGTGTGGGTAAATTATTTAATAATTAGTTGAACCTTACAAGAGATCTATTTGTAATGTTTCCATTGTTATACATTTACTAGCTAGCTAGCCTATTAAAATCATTTTTTTTTTTATTTATTTTTTTTTTTTTATAACCGAGTTTGAAACTATAATATATATATGTCTAAATTTAACTATGGTCTCCCGCCTTTGGCCATATAGATACCCATGAAAGTTTGAATTCTAGATCATTGTATATTCGTATTAAGAACTCCAAACATGATTGAAAAATAAAGAATATATATATATATACACTCACCTCCGGAGGGATCATAGAAAAGGGGATTTTTCCGGGCTCCGGAAAATCTGGCATCCCCTGCATTATAATTTGTTTGTAGGAAAAGATTCAAATGAAATTTATAGGTTATACTTATAAAACATAGGTACATATAAAAATATATGAAAATTTTTAAATATGTGATATTCTGTACGGAATCCCCAATAACTAGCGGTAGTTATTTGAAATTCCACATGGAAAATACCGCCTAATATATATATGGAAGATAACAAGAGTGCAGAAGAGCTTACATCTTTGAAATCTTGATCAGTAACAAAGCCATTCTTCAACATGTTAGCTGCAACATAAAATGCCATATGAATTTTCTTAGTTCCAAATCTGTGAATGCAATCTGTCACACTCAGTCCTCCTGCACTGTGTCCCACCAATATCACCTGCTCAACCACAAAGAAAACCAATCAAATATCTAAGATGCAAGTGGGTTTATATGTGGATCAGATTCAATGTAAATATAAATAAAATCAAATTTAACTAACTAGATCAGATTAGATTAACAACAGTTTATAAGGATGGACTTTCAATTATAATTTAATTATCTGATCTAATGGGATCATTAGATCATATCCCACTATAAAATCTAATAGATTTGATCCGCTACTCAACCTTAATTAGTTCAATGGTCTCAACTCTCTTAAGACCTCTTCCTAATTAAAACATATCTATATATATATATGTTTAACAACTCAAATTCAAAAATAGACGAGATTAACTTAGTGATATATACGTGTTAATTAATTAGGTCAGTAGAAAAAAAAATGTAAAGCCACCATATAAACACCAACCTTTTCATTTTCCGGCAGGTCGCGAAGGAAGAAGTCTATAAGAGGCTGATTATACTCATCGAAACTGTCGATCGTTCCGGGGTCAGTTCGATCGATTCCAGCACCTTTGAGGTCAAGACAAGTGACTTTGTAGCCGGAAGTTTCCATGAGGCAACGAAGCTTGTACCAGCACCAGGCTCCATGACCAGCTCCATGTACCAACACAAAGTGCAGCTTTTGACCACTCATTTCTTCGCTCTTTATCTTAAATATGAATTCTTTCACTCACTGACTCTCTATATAACGGATAAAATTTGTAAGTCACCAAAATATCCTTTATTGTTTTTATTCAAAATTAAAAAAAATCTACTTTGTGGACAAAATTGTCCTTCTTTTTAATTGATTTTCTATTTTTTTAAAAAAATTTTAAAAAAAAAGAGAAAATTTTCTCTATTTGTCTTCTTCTTCTTCTTCTTCAACAATTTTTTTTTTGTCCTCTGTGTTTAATTGTATTAGACTTGGTCCGTTTAATTTGGTCTTGTCCTGGTGTATTTAATTTGGTCTTGTCCTGGTGTGTTTAATTAATTTATACATGGTCTTGCCATCTTCTTCTTCTTCTACAATTTTTTTTTGCCCTTTGTGTTTAATTGTGTTAGACTTGGTCTGTTTAATTTGGTCTTGTCTTGGTGTGTTTAATTTGGTCTTGTCCTGATGTTTTTAATTGATTTACACCTGGTCTTGCCATGATATGTTTAATTAAGTTGCTCTTATATGTTTAATTGATGGTCTAGTGCGTTTAATTAGTTCGCCCTTGTGTGTTTAATTGGTCTACACCTTGTGTGCTTAATTGGTCTGTCTTTGTATGTTTAATTGGTCTGTCATGGTATGTTTAATTGGGTTGTCGTGGTGTGTTTAAAGAAATCTGAAAAAATTTACAGATTTGAATAGATTTGAAAATTTTCCAAATTTCCTCGTACCAAAAAAAATTAAAAAAATCTTTGAAGAGTTCTAGAGAAAAAATTAACTTTATTTTTAATCATCATCAAAAATTGCCCAGTAAAAAAATTAAAAAAATCTTTGAAGAGATCCGGATGGATTTATCGAGATCTCTTCAAATAAAAAAGTAAATAAAAAAACAAAAACTAAAAAATCTTTGAAGAGATCTAGAGAAAAAATTAACTTTATTTTTAATCATCATCAAAAATTCCCCGTTCATCATCAATCTCAAACAACAACAGTACAACACCAATCTTCATCAAAAAAACATTTTTTTAAAATGATAATAAGAAGAAAAATGGATCTGGAGAAACACCATCGAATCCGTGACAAACAAAGCCAAACATGTGACAAACACTGTTGAATCCGTGACAAACGAAGCCAAATCCGAATTAAAGGGGTTTGAACACAAATAATTTTTAGGTTTTAACAATGGTGCTGTTATAGAGATTTTGTTTCTAACAACAATGGTTTCAAATATAAATGGGTTCTTTAAAGAGATGAGATTTTGTTTGTAGCTGAGATTGAAGAGAGGTATAATTTCAAACAAAAATATAGGAAAAAAATTCAGCAAACCGTATATGGTAGAGAAAGAACGAAGAGAGAAATCTGGGAAGAGAGAGACCGTTTCTGGTGGAGAGAGAGAAAGAGAGAAAGAAGAGATTGAAGAGAGATAAAGAAAATAATGGAAAATGGGAAAATGAAGGATATTTTAGTCTCCACAATCAATTGTAGGGTAGAAACAATAAAAATATTAATCTTTAGTTAAAATAATAAACCTCCTTATTTTTTTTTGTCTAAAAAGGGTATTTCCCCCGTATTAATATATATTTATTCAACTAAAATGTTATGAATACGAATGAAAGTAATAAACATTCACTAATAAGTTAGAATAAAACTATCTTATCATGATATTCTAGTAGAATCCATATGCTGTCCCAGATCTCGACTCTATATATCATCTATTATTATTTTGAAAAAGATCTATTGCAATAATTTTCAAATCAGCACCTTTGCAACCTCTTCTTGTCTTATCTTCCTTTTCCATTGTAAGAATGTTTGAACCTCCACTTGACGAGAAAAACTTGCATGGGACGGTCTCACTATGAGGCCCTAGAATGAAATTGTATTATTTATATTGGACACATAAAAATATACTTTAAAACTCTAATTTAATAAAATTTCATTGGACAATCTCCCTGTGTGGCAGTGAGGCTATCTCATACAAGTTTTTCTCCCACTTGACTCATACACTTTTTTATCTTCTAATAAAGATGTTTTATTAAGGACACAATTAATAGAGATTACAAAGATGAAAACTAGCAATCAGCCAAAACAAAACTACTAGATATTCCTCCGACCAAAATCTATCATTTGAAATTGATTGGGCATTTTTTGCTAAGAAATGAGCTACTTGGTTTGCCTTGTGCGGCACAAAGTTGACAACCCCACAACTAAAAACCCTAATTAGAGTGTTAATTTCATCTAAAACAAGACCCACATGCCACATCCGCACCACAATAGCTCCCCTCATTGATCCATTTTACCACCATAGCCGTATCCAACTCAATGGCCACCGGAAGTAAACCCGTATCACGAGCAAATTGCAACCCATGAAGAATCGCTTCTGCTTCGGCCACATGGGGAGAAAAGGTTGCTATTACATTCTAAGAACAGGAAGCCATCACAAAATCTGTAGCATCCCAAATCACTAAACCAACACCAATCTTCTTACCCATTTTATTTATCGCAGCATTTGTATTGATACACTTACCCATGATATTTTATTTATATATAAACATGATTTCTAGCACCCCTTGGTGCATGTTGATTTGGTGAGACTAACATCAACTTAATAACTTTAGTTTTAATAGTATTAAGAATGTTTTATGACAAAAATATCATTCAGATACAAATATAAAATAAGTCTCAAGGCTTTATGGAGACTTAATTTCCCTTTGTTTTAATTTTTTGATAAGTTAAGTAAGGGTATTTTTATCGGTTTCATTACGTTGATGCTATTAAAAGTTACTAAGTTGATACTAGTCCTATAAAATCAATATAAATGGCGCGTTTGTTGAGCCAGATAAGCTTAGGATTGGACTATTAATAGTCCAAAGCCCACTTTTGGCTCAACAAAAGGATTAGGGTACCTTTTCCTAAGGGTGGGTACAAAAACCGAAACCAAATTGAACCGAACTGAATCTAAAAAGGGTGTTTGGTTCAGTTCATGGCTTCTATTTGATTTGAACCGATTTGAAATTTGAAAACCCAATTGAATTCGGTTCAGTTTTGGTTTTGAACATACAAAACCAAACTAAATCGAATAAACCGAATTGTTTTAATGAATTATTTTGTAAAGTTCAATTTTATTATAGACAATTTGTTGATGATGTTTTATTTTGTACTACATTTTTTTTACTTTTATTTTATAGGATTTATGAAGATTTTGTATTTTGATTGAGTATGTAGACTGAATATGATTAAAATTTTGGTTGTATTTTGTTTAAATTATTGTTTTACATACAATAATGCTACACATCTCATCTATAATCTCACATATAATCCCACATATAATCCTACCATTTTCATCCCAACACACGTGGCAGCTGAGGTGTCACTTGGTGAGTGGACAAATATTAATTGGTGAGTGAATAAATAGGTAAGAAAGATAAGTATCAATTAATGTGTATCCACTTACCAAGTGACACCTCAGTTGTCACGTGTGTTGGGATGGAAATAGTGGGATGTTTAGATACATATTATGTTTAAATTATTGTTTTACATATTATGTTTTCTTAAAAATGTTTAAGCCTAAATATAAAAAAAAAAAAAACCAACTTAAAGGTCCAAAAAATAAATTAAAAAATTAAAAAAATTTAAAGCCCAATAGGTCCAAAACTAAACCGAATCGAACCGAGATAAATGTGTTCGGTTCAATTTGGTTTTCAGGTTCAAAACGATTCAAACTGATTCACATTTTCAAAAACCTAATATACATTGTTTCAATACGGTTTTGGCCAAAACCGAATCGAATCAAACCAATCCATGCCCACCCCTACCTTTTCCCAACAATGCAAAATAATCCCACCAACCCTGGACTAAATAAACCCACCTCTCATCATAGTTTTAGTTGTCCTTGCCTCCTAGAACTAATCATTTTTTTTTTGTTTTTTACATTAAAATTGAATAGTTTCTTCTTTTCTTCTCACTCTTCAACCAATAAGCCTTCATGTCCTCATTC
Source organism: Acer negundo (assembly GCA_035582765.1). Lineage (NCBI taxonomy): Eukaryota > Viridiplantae > Streptophyta > Magnoliopsida > Sapindales > Sapindaceae > Acer > Acer negundo. The sequence goes on along the minus strand of CM069232.1, from coordinate 25,523,678 downwards.
CTGGAACAATTTTTTTTCTTTTCCAATAATCTGGTTTGTGACTAATTGTAATTAGAAACCAATTCTTTGAATATTTCTTTGATATTTTTGATTTGTTTTCCTTTTCCATAACCTATTTTGTGACTAATGTGTTTGAATAGAAACATGCAAATCCATCAAAAACTCCCAATTGAAGAAGGAAGATGAACAGTTCTTTAAATTTTTTCTGTATGTGTTTGGTTACCAAAAAAAGGAAAGAAAGTACAAAAGAAAATGAAAGAGATCAGCTGTGATCCATTGGCAGGGGTGAAACCAGAAATTTTTTACTGGGTGGGTTGTGTACAATTTCATATAGATAAAAAATTATATTATATAATAAAAAAAATCATTTTGATGTCGAATCTTGACGGTATGAGAAAATTTTTATTAGTTAAAATGAAAAAGTATACTTAGTCAGGGACATAATGAGTCTTACCATCAAATACATATTATAACCGAGAAAAAACACAAGATAATAAAATGGAAATATGCATACAATGTAAATATAATAAGATCCTACTTATATTTTGACTTCTGAGGTTTCAAAGAAGCAAACATCTATTAGAGAATCCGAATCAATTGTAAAAACAAGTTCTCTTTCAATATAAACAACCATACAATTCTTAAGAAACTCGTCATCCATTTTGTTGCGCAAAGACATTTTGATAAGTTTCATAGTCGAAAATAAAACTTAATTTTACAATTAATTTTACAACATAAACTTAAAATAAAACTTATAGTTTTCTTATACCTATGTCTGTATACCTCCACAAACCCAAAAGCTATGAAAACTCATAACATTAAAATTATTGGAAACTTGGAGATTAATATATACAGTAAATCTATTGTTTTTGGTTTGTTGTTAAGGGGTTAAAATTTTTCAATTTGATCAGGCTTTAATGAGTTTGATGCATATTTTTAAGTTGTTGAACTGTTATTAAAAAAAAAAAAAAATATATATATATATATATATATATATATGGGGTAAGTTAGGTGAGAATCAATTGACTGAGATATACTTATAATTAAATGAGATATATTTAAAATTTATGAAAAACCTTTAAAAAAAACAAAAAAAAATTCAAAAAACTAGGGTGGGCTACAGCCCACCCTAGCCTGGCCTGATTCCGCCTTTGTCCATTGGAGATGGATCCCCGAGCTTCGGAGCAGGAGCGTCATCGGAGACAGACTCCATCTCCGGAGCTCGCTTGCAAGCCTCACCTCATAGGGGATAGAGCTCTCTCCTCCATCAATCTGGATTTGGAGATGGAACTTTTATTTATTTTTTAAATAAAAAACAAAAATTAAAAATCTTGGTCCGGAGAGGAACCTGTGACTTAACAAAAAATCTTTTTTAATCACTTTTACTAATGCATTATTATATTTTTCTATTTTTTATTTTTAATTTTGGATCTAGAGAGACTCACACAGTTTCAAGATATTATCAAATTAAGAAAATTATTATATTTTCCTTTCAACAAATATTTTTATTATATTTAATCCAAACTCATGTTTCACCAAACAAAACACGATATTAATTCAATCCAGTCTCATGTTTCTCCGAATGCATCATAATATTAATTTAGTTAAATCCAATCTTATCTAATCTCACTCCCATCTTAATCCAATTCAATCTAATCTCATGAAATAGTCTAATCCATTCTCACGCACCAAATCAAAAAGTACTATTTTGCCAAGCTATTAAAAGTGTTAAGAAACATTTTATTTTATTTTTTTTTTGAAATATTGCAATAATCCTGGGGGTTTTGTGGGGGAAGAGATAAGATTCAAACTCACAACCTCGATGTGTGGGTGTGAGAGGTTTTACCATTAAACCAACCACCATCTTGTCACTATAAACATGTTATTAATCACTTATATATATAACTAAATGGATTCTCTTTGAATTATTATTATATATATATATATATATATATTTTAATATATCATTTATGGTGCGTTAATTTGAACCTTAGACATTATTAGGAATATCATTTACCATAAAGCTACATTGCACAATGATCGGATCTCCTTGATATAACGAGACTATAATAGATTATGTTTCTTATGTGTATTGTTAATTTTATTTGTTCCAATTAAAGTGTCTTGATTATTTTTATTTATTTTTATTTTTATTTTTAATATATATATATATATTTTTTTTGAGGGAAAAGTGTCTTGAGTTTTACATAAATAGAAAATGATAGAAAATGATGTATGAGTTGTAGCTAATCAAATGAATTTTAAAGCCCATTTTTCAAAAAGAAAAAAGTATCATACCAACCAAAAGTATGAACGTAACATTTTTAATTCTTTTTTTGTATAAAGATGTTGATTGAAGATATATAGTTGAAAATCCATTACAGCCGAACCTGTTAGTTGAGCAAAGCAAGCAGAATCTCACTCACATATAGAGAAGAATTAATTATATAAATTTAGAGAAACTAAAAAAATGAGTTCTTTACTATTTTATGTGGTTATTTCATTATAACTTTTAAGATCTTTTAAGAGATGTTATATATATATATATATATATATATATATACACGGAAATTTTCCTATGAGAATGTCTTGACATAATTATATAAGGACATTGAATGTGAGCCACTCGTTTTACATACTTTGACTTGGTATGTATGCACTTGTCAAATCACTCTTATAAATGAGTGACTTACATTCAATATCCTGATAAAATTATATAAGGATGCCCTGATAGGAACATGACCGTATATATATATATATATAAAATTACAGTTTTTTTTCCTCAGTGCGTCATAATATAACTCCATCAGTGCGTTCTGATATAATTTTATCAGTGTGTTGCATGTGGGTCATAGATTATGGAGAAGTTTGACAAGTGCATACACTTTGAATCAAAGCTTATAAATCTAATGGTCCACATCCAACGCACTAACGAAGTTATATCAGGACGCACTTATTTAAAAATTTTCCTATAAAACTAATTGTCTATATATTTATAAATTATATTTTAATGGGACATGTGTACATCATCGTCATCTAAGCACACCCTTCTAATAAAATATGTCACGCATGTTATGATTTTGGAATTAAAATTCACAATCAAACTCTATTTTTTGATTCATATTTCTTGACGCTTATTTCTTTTTATTTTAGTCTAAAAATTGGTCTCATTTTATTCATAAAATGGATTGGATTAATATTAGTTTTGATAAAACAAAAGCACTCTAATATTTATGTTAAAAACTGGATTCAAATTATCATTTATTTGGTATCTCCCAAAGATTATAGATTATTTATTTATTTGAATGAAACAAACATAGATAGAATCATGTCGATTCTCTAAATGCATTTGTTATAGATTTAGACTGTGTGTTGGTTGGATGGAGAAATGGAGGGAAGGGGAGGGTTGGAGGGAGAGATTAAATCATTTGTTTGGTCAGAGAGATGAGAGGGAGGGAGATGGGGAGAAGAGGGAGAGCAAATCCTCTTGGGTCCACCATTTTGGATCCTTCCAATTAATGGCAGATGAGAGAAGGGAGAGAATATTGGATGAGAATTACTATAATGTCCTCCAATTTTATACTAATCTCTAATTTTTTAAGGGGCAATATAATAATTTTATAAATTAAATATCAATTCATCCATTCAACCCTCTTTTCAATACCAAACAACATAAAAGATAGATGTTATCATTTTCATCTCTTCTACTCTCTCTCCCTCTCCCTCTTAATTAATTCATTCCTCATGTTCTTCCTCTCTCTTACCAAACATAGTGTTAAAAACGTAGACTCGTTTTATCTAAACTTTTAGATGGATTCAAAAGTATTATAAATTTTTCCCATTAAAAAATATTGAAGACATGGTATGGGAAGTGAGTGGGCTACCTACATGGTCCATAATTTGACATGATTTTAATTCTTTTGAATTTAATATTTTCATGTGTAATAAATAAATCATTAAAAAAAAAGTAATAATAATAATAAAATAAAATAAAACTCCAGATGACTCGGGGTTGGCATTGCTGTCTTCAAAAGGGACATATTGATATTTTAATTGATTATTTTAGACCCCGCACTAACCACGTTATCCATGTAATATAATGATGTAATTACATATATATCCATTAAATTCTTTTATATATATATATATATATTACACTTTTTTGTTTTCAGAGTCCATGTTAATAATGCATAGCTTTAAATATATTATATATTTGATTATCGAGTATACGTACATCGACACGACTCTATATAAAGATTAAATATATTTGATTGACATAATTTGTTAGTGTTTTTTATTTTTATAATTTAAAAAATTAATTTTCCATTGTATAATTTTAATAAAATAAAAAAAAAAAATCTCATAAAACAAATCAATTCTCAAATGACTTATTAAGTTTTCATTAATGAATTGAATTAGCGAAAATTTCAAAATAATGTAAACATTGACAAATCTTTTTCAAAATTTGAATACTTATTATTAATGAAAATCTTTTTCATAATATTTTTCAAAATTTAATTTTCCATTGTATAATTTTAATTTAAAAAAAAAATCACATAGAACAAGTCAATTTTAAATGACCTATTAGAAAAAGGAAAGAAATATTGAGAAGTTTTCATTAATGAATAGAATTAGCAAAAATTCCAAAATAATGTGAACATTAACAAATCTTTTACAAAATTTAAAGTACTTCTTTATTGAGTAAATACTTATTATTATTTGTCTTATTAATTAAAGATACTTAAAATCCTATTACATTTTACAATTATTAGATATAAATATACTATATATTTTAATTTGACAAAATTATCTTACAAACACGACTTTATGTGAATAAAAAATTATATATAATTTAATATGAGTCATTGAAATAAAAAGAGGCCTGCATCGACAGCATATATGACCCTATTTTATTTATTAAATATATATATATATATATATAATAATTTTGTAAGATAATTATTAAATGTTGTAGGTCAACTGGGTACGTATTTTCTGGATTGTCGAGGGACAGATGGCAATATATTGAATGTAAAAACTACTTCAGAATTTTTAATATTTTGATATTTTAATGCCAAAAATCAGCCAGCAATCCATATATTATTTATGTGATGATCTTTATTTACGATTTCCATTGAATGCTAATCTAATGATGTAAGTGTGAGGGGTTTTACTATCGGACTAATCTTATCTCGTCATATCACCTTGTTTATGTATCGGTAAATAAACTACAATAATATTGAAATATAAGATTTGATACAATAACACTTAGAACATGAAATCTCATTACGGTTCTCATAAGGGCCAATGATTGTGAATTAAGTATAAATTTGAAACATTAACGATAATTGTATAATATTGTAAAAATTAGGTGGTATTTTCATACCACACAAAAATCCTTTATTTTGGGTTTTTTTACTCATATTTTAAGAAAATTATCGTCAACATTTCATAATTAGATGTCTTCTTTTGAACAAAACTCAAAGAACTCTAGACTCTATAAAAATAAAAAATAATAATTAGGTTATATTTATCCGGTCTCGTTTTGGTCAATACGAACTGATGTAACTATATAAGTATCAATGTATGTGGACCATTGATTATTGGGAAGTTTTGACAAATGCATACATTTTGAGTCAAAGTATGTAAATTTAATAGTGAACATCTAACGCACTAATAAAGTTATATCGGTGTGTATTGACTTGAACATTTCCATATATTTATTACCTTTGTCGGTCAACTCGACTCTGCCTTTTTGAGTTTTTTATTTTTAAAATTTTTCTTCTGATAAATAATAAATTTGTAGTTAATACAACAGGCTAGTCTTTTTTCTATGTTGACATGTTGTATTTAAATTGTTTATGTGTATTTTAAGTTAGTATTTAAGGGAAAGTTGAAAGGTTTGGTGCATCATCCCATCATAATTAAATACTTTTATTAAATTTCGTTAAAAATTCTTTATCATTAATTGACTTCTTTTTTCTTTTCCTTTTTAAATGACATATTTCGATTATTTTATAATATAGGAATTTAAAAATTTTAAATTAAAAATAGAAAAGTAAGATGACATGAGGTATCATGTGGAAGAGAACCTATTTTTTTATAAAAAAAATTAGTGTAAAATAAATGTAATTATTATATAAACATTACAATATAAACATAAATAAAATCAATTAAATTATAATACGGATGTAATTTAATTTGTGACACTTGTTTTATAAATACAATGAGATTTCATCCACTAAATATTATATTTAAATGACTATCAAGTCAGTATCAACGGTGAAAAATATCTGATTCCAACTTAATAGATATCGTAAAAAAACTATATATTTAAATTAAAAAATTAAGAATATATCACAAGAAATATCCATAAAAACACAAAGAATAAACAGTATGGATGTTTTTTTTCCTAACATATTTCTTCAATTTTAGAAAGTAGTGGCAATAAATTGTGGTTGTTCGGTGAGATATTTAAAGATGAAGAAGTCAATTCAGTGAAGAAGTCAATAAATGGAGGTTAAAATCGTAATTTAAGTAATAAAAATAGGTCGGCAAATCGGCATAATAGCTGAATAATTCAAATTAAAAGTAGTCATTGTAATTAACACCTAAAAAAGAAAAAAAAAAGAAAGTGAAAGAGTAGTAGTGCTTAGGCTTGTCTAGATCTTTTCGATCTCTTAAAAAAAAAAAAAAAAAAGAAGAAAGAAGAAGAAGAAGATATTATTCAAATCCAATCAAATCAGAATAAAAATATAATTTATCTTCACTTTTTAAAAGAGTAATAATAATATAGTTTTATTCTAACTTATTAGTGAATGTTTATTAATTTCATTCATATTCATAACATTATAGTTGAATAAAATTGTCACCTCATGAATTAATATATTCGGTGTGAATAATACATATTTGATCACGTCACATGTGGCATCAAATTTGATTTGATGAGATTCAAACACTATTTGTATAGACTCTCGATAAAACAATTTCCTTCGACTAATATGTAACTATTGAAATTTAAAGGTGAAAGTTCATTCATGTATCGGTCTATAAAAGCTACCGTATATCATATCATGTGAGTAATAGTCCGGACCGTGATAGCAAGATTCGATCTTAGTGAGTATCTTCGACTAACACACTAAACACATCAAATACATTAAACACATCAAATAATCCTCTCCAATCAACACATTAAATGCACAAATTAAATTAGATGAAGCTATATTGTTCACTAAACCTGGTGTGAACCGTAGCTACACCATTTTTTTCTTTTTTTTGTTGACAATATTTATTGATTTGAAATTTTTTTCTACGTGTATGATTTGAGTCGTTAATCTGGGAATTATTTGTCCAAATCCTAAGTATATCCATCTACCAGCTGAGCGATACTCCTGTTCGAATTTTATTTTATTTTATTTATTTATCTTTTTTAACTTCCCCATCTATATAGTGAATATATAGTAACTAAATCCAATATAGTTAAGGGTTAGATTATGATGTTGAAGTGAAATATATAGTAAATAAATACTTATAGACTAAAATCCTTGTAAATTATTAAATTAATAATGATTTTTGAATACTCAAAAAGACTTTTGACTTTATTGAAATTCCATGTGAAAAAGAGCCAAAGAGACAAAGGAAGCTCCATTTTAAAAAGCTTTGTCTCCCTCTCTCTCTCTCTCCCCCACATCTTCTCTCTTGAGAGTTGAGTCCAAACCAAAACTCCACACACACTCTCTCTCTCTCTTTTGTCTGAAATTCAAATTCTCCATTCCAATTTCTTCTGGATCCATTCGTGTGGAAGGCTCGATCGAGATTATTACCAGTCACTTGAAGTTTGAAGAAACAATCAACTTGTAAGTTTTCTTTTTTGTTTATTTTCACACACTTTGAACATCTGGATCTGTCTGAATATTGATTTTTAGACTTTTTTTTTTTTTTTTTTTTTTTTTTTTTTTTTTTTTCCATTTGTATTTTCAATTGTATTTCCAAGAAAATGTTTTTGTGAAATGTTCCGAATTTTATATGTGCTTCAATTCTAATCAAAAAAAAAAAAATTTCGATTTTGGTTAAAACAACAATTAATTCCATTTCATTTTATGAGAGATTATAAAATATTAATGGAGATATTTTTAATTTAATTAATATCAGTTCCTTTTAGAGAAAATTGCTAAAGAGTCCCTTGAATTTTAAGTGGAATTTGTTTGTCACGAACAAAAAATATTTGTCACGAAAAAAAAAATTGATTTGTCACGAAAAAAAAGTTATTTGTCACGAAAAAAAAATTATTTAAGTGGAATTTGTTTGTCACGAAAAAAAATTATTTGTCATGAAAAATATAATTATTTGTCACGAAAAATATCATTTGTTAAGTTAAAAAATTATTTGTCACGAAAAGAAGTTATATGTCACGATAAAAAATTAATTGTCACGAAAAAGCATAATTATTTTTCACGAAAATAATTTTTTTGTCAAGACAGAAAATCATTTGTCACGACAAAAATTATTTTTCACGAAAAAAAGTTATTAGTCACGAAAAATATCGTTAGTCACGAAAAAAAGTTATTTGTCAGGATCAAAAATTATTTGTCACGAAAAGCATAATTATTTTTTTCTCCAAAAAAAAAATCATTATTCACGAAAAAATATATATTTGTCACGACAAAAAAAAAATCGCTAAAAATATCAATTTTCACCAAAAAAAAAAAAAACATTTGTCATGAAAAAAATAATTGAAAGAAACTAAAAAAATAAAAAAAAAATAATAAAAAAAAAATTTAGGAAAATTTATTTTTTGTCTCTTTTAAAAAAAGAGTGAATCGGGTGGATTTAGCTGGACGTTTCGTTTGGACAGATGTTTGTTTTTTGATCAATTTGTCGCCGATTAGTGTAATTAAGGACCTTTCACTGTTCAATCCCCCGCGCCTTTCATGCGCGTGATTTCACTTTACATCTTCAATGTTATAATAACTATAAAAAAGAGAATTTTTTCATGAAATAATTATAGTTCTAATTATTATTTTATTATGAGAATGTATGGTTTATGAAATTATTTAAAAATGTTTAAATAAAATATCATTGTATTTAAATTGAGGGTGTTGTAAGTTTGTGCTAATTATTATAGGAGAGATTTTTGATAATTAATTAGTTTTATTATATAAATATGTATATATATTACTGATTTGTGCTTGTTTTAATTTTTATGTGACCAGGTGTATATTGTCAGCTCTCTATTTTGATCAACTCTTTAAATGGCTACATCTTTGGTAAGAATTAATCTCCATTACTCGAACCATATTTGTTTTGAGCCTATTTGACATGCTTAGTATAAAAACAAACGTTGTAGTTTATCTAAAAAAAATAACGTTTTCACCGAGAAAGACTGTTAATATAATGTTTTCACTGAGAAACTGAGATAGGCTATACGTTATTTTGCCTACTAGTAGTAGTAGTAGTAGTACTATGTGTTCATCATGTAATATAGAGAATCATGATCTTGATCGTATCCCTTATATAATGCGGCATTTATGTATGTAATTTTTGTATTTAATCATATGATGTTACTTGTAGCACGATGGACAGATTAAATTTCCGCTTTACATTTGCGTAATGTTAATATATCACTCTTGCAAAATTGTGGTCTTCTTCACCATAATTCCGCGGGTTTCCTCAGCTAAATATTTGGATACTCAATTGGCTTTGGCATTTTTTTTTTAACAGATTCACTCGAATAAGATGATGAAGAGAATGGACTCAAAAAAGTCGCATTCGTGGTGGTGGGATAGCCACGTCAGTCCTAAAAATTCTAAGTGGCTTGCGGACAATCTTGAAGGTAAGCAACTGAGAATGCATTTATGTTTCGGTCCTATTTTTGGTTTATAAGCAAAGGTGTTTGTTGAAACAGAGTTTTGTTAATATATTGTTCGTTTTGAACCGTCATTTGTTCCTGCTATCTTTTCATATACTAACAAATATATGGGTGGTTTCGAATTTTTCGATATATAGAGTATAGACGTCTCTGTAGTCTTTGTTTTCGCCTTTTATTTGACCGAAACATGGAATTTTCTTTTTGTGCACATCCTAAAAAGAGCAGGTTGAATATGTTTAAAAGTGGAAAACGGTTGGATAATTTTAGTCACTCAATTTCCTCTTAATGTCTGTTGATCTTGGTGTTGCCTGATTCCAACAGCCGGGCTGTTGGGACCGGAAAATTTTCAATTCATTCATTTGAACTTTGAATAGAAAAAAAAAAAAAAAAAAAAAGAAGAAAAAAGTTGAATTCTTGAATTGTTTTGATTGCCAAAATGCCTAATAAGAAACTAAGCATACGATCTGTGTCTTCAGAGATGGACCAGAGCGTTAAACGGATGTTGAAGCTAATCGAAGAAGATGCAGATTCGTTTGCAAAAAAGGCTGAGATGTATTATAAGAAGAGGCCACAACTAATATCTCATGTGGAGGAGTTCTACCGCATGTATAGGTCGTTGGCTGAGCGTTACGATCATGTAACGGGGGAGTTGAGGAAGAATGCTCCGATGGACCTCCAATCACAAGGCTCCGGCATTTCTGACATTGGCTCTGAACTGCCCTCCGTATGTCCCTCTCCGGAAGTCAGGCTAAGTCGTAGAAAGTCTGGCCCCCGAGCTGCTGGTTTTGAGTTCTTCCTAGGCTCGAATGGAAGTACTGTCAGCGATTATTACCAAAAGGAAGGAGATGAATCGTCATCGTTAACTGATTCCGAACCAGAATCGGATGATTCCTCGGTGAACAATTACTCGGTTGGTGGTGGTGGTGATAATGGGATGCAGAGGAGGATCATTGAGTTGGAGATTGAGCTTCGTCAAGTAAAAGAGAAACTCCGATTTCAACAGGAAGAAAGCACAGATGATTCGGTAAAAGGTGGGAAAAGTGAGAATTGTGTAGATCATCTTGCTAGCATTGCTAGATATGAGCAAGATTTGAGACTTGCTAATGAAAAGATACAGCTTTCAAGAGAAGAAATTTCTCGGTTGAAGATCGAGCTCCAAAAGTATAAATCAGAAGTTACCAATGATTTACAAGCTGAACCCGGATCATCAATGGAGAAAGATGTTGAGACGCGGGAGGCTGAGACGGGTTCTGAAGGAAGGATTAGTGAGCTGGATCAAGCGGAAACTTTGGAACCAGATAACAAGATTCAAGCACTGGAAGAAGAGCTAAGAATCACGAAAGAAAAACTTCAGGTTTCAGAAGTAGAGATTGCTAGCTTGAAACGGGATATCGAAACGGGAAAATCTGAAAAGATCAGGACTTTGCAGAATCAGCTTGAGTTGGCGCAGAAAGACAGTGCTGCATGGAAAGCCAAGGTGAATTCCGAGAGAAGAGAGGTGTCGAAGCTGCAGGAAAGAATTACCCGGTTGAAAACTAGTTTGACAGACCGTGATCATGAGGTCAGAGATTTGAAGCTAGCAGTATCAGATGCTGAGGAGAAGATTTTCCCGGAAAAGGCACAGATTAAGGCTGAAATATCAGGATTGTTCGAGGAGAAGACTCGTTTAGAGGAGCAGCAAAAAGAATGGGAACAACGCGGCAGGTCTCTAGAGGAGGAGATCAGAAGGATAAAGGCGGAGAAAACAGAAATGGAGGAAAGGCTTAAAGGTGAAATTGAGCAGTTAAAAACAGACATTACGAAGAGAGACGATAGCATAGAAGACTTAAACGGAAGCCTTGATGCTTTAAAATCCACGACAGATAGACTCAACGAAGAACTTCTTAAACTCAAAGCAGATTTGATATCTCGAGATGATCAAATCGATCAACTGGAAAAGCATTTGCATGATTTACATATGGAACATATGGAGCTAAATATGCACGCTGATGAGGCACGTAAGTTAATACGTGAGCTGAGATCGAGAACCAAGGAACTTGGGGAAGAGATCGAGAAACAAAGAGTCATAATCCTGGAAGGAGCTGAAGAGAAACGGGAAGCTATACGACAACTATGCTTCTCACTGGAGCATTATAGAAACGGGTATCTTAGGCTTCGCGAAGCATTCGTAGGAAACAAAAGAGTTCCGGTTTTAGCATCATGAGTTTGTCATATATATACATATATCTATATATTTTATGTATATGTATGTATTGTAATGTTGCATATATGCATCTGGTGCTTGTTTCTCCACCATTTCACAAAAATTTTGTAACTGGTCATGGTTGAGATCTTTGGTTTTGTTTTCTTGAACATAAACAATATTCAAGAAAACATATATAGCATGGTCACCCTTATTAGGGAATCACTTAGGCACAGTGAGAAAACTTCCCCGGCGGTGGCTGGAAGACAGGTAGAGAGCTGAACTGCCCCGGCTGGCAGGTATCCGGTTGTCGGAAAAGCTGTTTATGGTTGTTTTAGTTTGGGTTGTATTTGTATGAAATGTGTTGTGAAGAAAAATTGGCAACTGTTGTTTTGCCGTATAGTTTCTGACCATTTCTGGTTTTCTGAAAACTGAAATTCAAAACAATATTCGCGCCAGGTAGGTGTCGAACCTTCGACTTTCTGCTTAGGAAACAGACGCTCTATCCACTGAGCTACAGGTGCCTTTTTATCTAATTTTATGATGTAATATTTTATCAAATTTGTAAAGAATAAAATCAGTAGTTTTCATATTTATTTGTTCTTGGTTTTTGATTGGTAATTTTTCATTTTAGTTTTCATAAACAGTTTGTTAACAAAATGTTAATAACTTTAAACATGATTTGAAATAAATTGAACATTGTTATTTTTCGATTTTCTAAAAACTTATAATTTTATCTAACTTATAAAAACTATTGTTCGGATCACGATCAAGTCAGCAAAACCACATAGTTATATATTTCAAACAGGCTGTTGCCAGAAACCATGAAGCCATGAACATGTCCTACATGCATCTTCATAGCTGTCTCAAGCATCAAAGATCTCTATAGATTTTTCTTTTACTATATCCTGCAATAATCCCACGACCGACCGACCTTTCTTTGTTATAAACATACGACAGCCTTGGTGTGAGTAGGGTTCGATTCGCAAGGCTATGTATATAGAGGATAAATGTCTCATTTATCAAACAATCATTTATTTTCCAGAATAATCAAAAACCAATCAAATCAAAATGAAAATTAATATCAAAGCTTGATTGACAAAGAAATGGAAGCTGTGAATCTATAGATTGCTCTCATAAGTTTTCGGATAGAACTTTTCAAAGATATACAATGTACAGAACCTGTAAGCCAATCCTACAAACTCTAATTGCATCAAACCCAGTTTGTACGTCTTGGTATTCGCTAAGTACATTGATGTTGAGTGGGAACAACAGGAATGAAACATGAAACAACTTACACGAAACTTGATCACCAGCACAGTTTGAACTCGAATCCAGGAGTTGGAGGCATAATAAGACCTGTAAACACAATTTCATTTTGTTACGATAAAATTTATAACACACATAATCACACATAATCGACACTGGACAGTTGTAGAACCTGCAAAAATGTTCACCAACCTTTCGATTTCTGAGCCTGGATCATCGATCATCGATCATCTTTTGAGAGGAATTCAAGTGGACTTCTATTAATCATCCCAAGCACTATCTGCTGCACCCTCTTTTTTCATGTTTGAAGCCGCAATCATGAATTTATACTTGTCTTCAATGTTTACTGATGCAGGTCCATTCATTGCAAGCTTGGACATAGCAATTCTTGCTCCTTTTTGCGCTGCTGCTGCTTCTTTCTCCTTCCTTCTTGCAATCTAAAAGCAAAGAGCACGAAACTGTACTTAACAAGGAGATAGCTACACACGTAAACCGTTTAAGGTAGGAAGTTTAAATAATAATCCTACTTTATTCCTCCACTTGGCAAACGACAACACTAAAAAAATAGGACAGCATGCAAAGTTAAAAGTGAAAGATTTAGCTAATCGAACTGGAAGTTATTATTATACTGAAAATCTTTACCTTGCCAGTTGCAAATCCTATAACATTACCAGATTCAGCATCTGCTATTGCTTTCTTTATTTGTGCCACGAGGGACTGGAGTAGGTCAAACCAAACAAAGACATGCTTAGTGTCATATCTACTCGGGGGAAGGAGCAAAAGAAATTGAAAGACAGAGGAAAGTAGAGAATACCATGTCACGATCTGTGTAAAATGAAGTAGCATGGCCCATTGATCCAGCGCGTCCAGTCCTTCCAATCCGATGTACATAATCTTCCATGGTCTATATATATAATTGATGCAGCCATAACTGAAGCTTCAGATTCGCTATTTCAAAAAAAATTAATCTTGACTGAAAAGATGAGGCTAATGAAATGGTGAAAAATTAGAACAGAAAGAGTTCATGACCATAGGCAGAGATGTAGGTCATGAGGGGGAACATGGCTCACCACAGCCTGAGAGTTGCATCCTATGATATCTTCGACGAGACCAATACCAATGACGTTTTGATTTATTTCTAATTGTTATATTATACAGCATTCTCAATTGATCAACTAATCACATCAAGTTAGCAATTAGAAAAAAACAATTTGGCTATCAAAAAGCTCTCACTTGCAGCCAAAAGTACCTTTGGAAGATCTAGATTAACAACATGTGAAACTCCAGTGACATCCAAACCACGAGATGCAACATCTGTCGCAACCTGCAAATAAAGACCTCAATTACCTCAGTGTTTAAAGGATAATTTAAGATTCTCTATTATATTGAATTGGAACCCAGAGAAACAGAAATTATAAATGGGCAACAAAAGAAAAAACAAAAAAGGTGCAATTTAGGCTGAATCAAATGCCCCACACAACCACTTGATATGTTACAATTGATAATAATCTCACAATCTCAGATTCATATCACTGATAATAATCACACGATCTCTGAAAACTTCACAGCATACCTTGCATCTCACCTACCAATATCAGGTTTTTATAGAGGGTTATTCCTATAATAATAAATTATAACACTGATGACAAGTTCATTAAAAATTGTAAAGAAATTAAATCGCTGTCATTTCCAGATACCCTAATAATTATTCCATGCCACAAGTTTTGTCAATGGACATCATATTTGTTTTAATCGGCTGCAATCTGAGATTATGTATAAGCGGCTTGATATCATAAAGCTAGGGGCCATTTCATATTACATACTATGCAGTATGATCAGCCATGATAAACATGGTTTTGCATGCAAGCATCAAAGCTGTGTAGCAATAGATAAGAAGAATACCAATATATTAGTAGAGCCATTTCTAAAATCACGTAAAGCAGATTCCCTTTCACTCTGACTACGGCCACCATGAAGAGCAACTGCACGCAAACCTTGTGCTACCAAAGCTTCAGCAACCTCATCACACCTTGTCTACATCCAGACGCACATTCAAGTATTAATATCCACAAGAAACTTGTAAAATATAGATGCAAATAGCACAACCAGATGTACAAATAGCAAAACATTTAGATGCAATTACTTTCTAACTTTATTGCCAAATTAGGTACGCTGGTAATATACAAATCCAGTTTCAGAGGCTATCCATTTCTATTTTTCTTTTAGCTTAAATCTTGAATATGAACTATTTCAGAAAATTTAGTGCAAAACTTCAGAATGTAAGATTAGAAATGAGAGGCATTCAATTAAAAACATATACTCAAAGGTTTACGAATGATGTGTTGATAGGCACAAACCAAAAAGAAACAAAGCATGAGTGTCTGACAACACATGAATGCATGTCTTGAATAAGAATGTCAAAAACAAATAACTAGGGTAGAATAAATAAACCAAAAAGGCAAAACATAACCCGTTGATACTTGATATCCACAATCAAAATGCTGTAACTTTGAAACCTAAACTAACAAGTAACAAAAATGATGGTAATTATAATTATGAATTATATAGAACTCAACCTACCTTCCTTTCCACAAACACAATAGTTAAAGGAAAGGGATGGTCAGATCTCTCAGCCAGAGAAGCCTCCTCTACGAGCAAAGCTAAAAGTCGGTCAATCTGCAACAGATTAAATGCCATCACAGCAAAACCGTCAAGCCAACAACACTAGGAGGGAATTATTTTATAGTATGCTATTCCAAGATAATATGACCAATATCATGCATAGTATAATTAATTAGAATAGATAAGTTCTATGAGTCTCTAAAATAATCTGTTTAGCCACAAGGTACAAAGCAGCATCCTTGTTAACCTCTATAAAAAGATTTTAAGAGTGGGATTTTTCCTTTCAGAATTAGTAGTGTTTAGATCATGGTAATGATGAAATCAAAGAGCGTTGAGATTTTATACCTTCTCAATCTCAGAAATATTCTCAGAAATCTTCTCTAAAATCTGACTAACATTTGCCGTTGGGCTACTAACTTTACCCACCTTAACTTGCACGGGGTTACTAAGATACTCCTGAAATTAGATGAAACAACAGTGTGTAAGTTCCCAAAAATTTAACTGTGATTATTAGATAATATGAAAGAATATAAAAAGGAATTACTGTTCTTCTAAATGTGTTCTTGTTGCTTCACAAAGTTTAATCAAACCAATAAAAATATGCAGATTCATCAAATTTTTCATTATACTCATATTTTGGCAGTTTACCTTACTGAGAAGAGAGACATGAGCACTTTACAATCTTAAATATCCTTTACATCTACAGGATTACCTTTACTAAACAAAACCATAAATGTGACAAAAAGAACATATAAAAAGTAGGTACAAGAGATACAACCAGACAGACAGATCATTCGGAGTTGCTCTAAAAATAACCATTCATTGTGTCTTGACTCTTGAATATGTTTCAGTACTATATTTAATAGAAATTTATAAGTAAGCAATCTATATAATGGGAAGGACTTTTTAGGCCAAAGGTATATAATCAACCTTCATGGCTGTTAAAAGAATATCCAAGCACTGTTTCAGAATTATAGAATAGGGAGTACCAATTTATACCAACTCTCCAACACATATACTCCACATTACAAGATCCCAAACATGAACTCTAATACTACTTTTAGATTTGTGTCAACCAACAGTCTAGTCATGTTATAAGAGTGTTGTGTGAATCTGAAAGCAAAACCTGCCTTCCCAACATCTCCAATCTCCTCATTTTGAAGTGTTATTCATTTATAAAACTACAAACTAATTTAAATTGGATTTGTAATACAAATCAACAGGCAATTCAATAACGTTTCAAGGACTAAGAATGCACTCAGATTGACTACTAATTCCTCCTTTTTTCCATTCATCTTTTTATCAGAATATGATGCCTGGTAATTCACTGCAACAAAGACTTTCCAGAATATGTCACTTTCTCCTTCTTATAACTTAAATGAAGCTCATAGAAAAGGAAAATAGAAAACTAACGAAAGCCTAACCTGTGCTAGTTCTTCAATCTCCACGGGCATGGTCGCACTAAACAGCAAAGTTTGATGCTTTTCTGGAAGGTTCCGCATTACCTGAAACAGTATCAAACGGCACAATGGTTTCTCATAGAAGGTAAATGAAGAATGCATAAAGAATGGGATGATGTCACGCAGGCACCATATAAGTGATCACCATTAACACAGTGCTTAACACATAGCAAGATCAAGGAAACTTTCCTATCAAGCAATTACACACACACACACACACAAAAACAGTTGGAAGTTCATCTACACCAATACATCATA
Source organism: Acer negundo (assembly GCA_035582765.1). Taxonomy (NCBI): domain Eukaryota; kingdom Viridiplantae; phylum Streptophyta; class Magnoliopsida; order Sapindales; family Sapindaceae; genus Acer; species Acer negundo. The sequence continues at coordinate 25,506,019 of CM069232.1, read as the reverse complement.
CAAAAGGCCTCACAAAGTAGAATTGTACGTAAACGAAGTCTACCAAGTATGGTCCATATCTGCCTCACGTCGCATGTTTTACATTAAGAATTGAATGTGTTGCTGTTTTTGGATTTGTCTACTTGTTCTCATCATGAAGAAAATGTTCTTGTCTGTACCTTATCAATCTTGTTTTAAGGCCATAAACAATTATACCAAAAAGAAATGACTTATGGAACTGCAAGAAAGAGAACTAAATAAACAGATCCATCGACTTCAGAGAAGACAGAGGAATCTAAAAGGAAATGGATCATATAACCGAAACAATGAAGGCTCTAAGAGAGAACATTGCATTGCATATGTGTCTACTTACATGAATGCATACAAGTGTAAGTATGAGTGTATGCACTAATGAAGGCAATAATAAAATTAAGACACCATATACCTCTCTTATCTGTGGTTCAAAGCCCATATCAAGCATTCTATCAGCTTCATCCAGTACAACAAATGAAATTCTACCAAGGGAAGTGTTTCCTTGCTGTAAATGATCAAGAAATCTTCCCGGAGTAGCAACCACTATGCTGACTCCTCCTCGTAGCTCAGACCTCTGCATAGCATCCACAAACAAGCATTAGCAGGGACAACATAAAAATTATTCCATCGTAACAACAAGAAATCAGAGCCTTTAACATGAGAAGGGGGAAACTTTGACCAACAATTAACATGAGAATGAAATTATCATGCCAAAAGTAATCACCTGTTCAGCAATGTTTGTTCCACCCACCACTATTGCAGTTTTGAAGTTTTCAAGAGATCGACTAAAAGCTTTAACCTATAAAGATACAACAACAATATGATAACACAAAAAGTGAGAATCAATAATTGCTCTGGCATCAGAAGATAGCAATCATAATGTACATAGAAACCGTTTGCGAGCTGAACACAATGTACTTTATAATCAGTATAAATAGTTCTCTGACACAAAATGCAGTGATCCAAAATAAAAGAGTGGAAATGGGTGCTGAAAGTGATGAATTAAAAAATAACAAAAACAAAAGATACTACAAAGTTATTAGATGAAAGAAAACATTGTCTCTGGTTGAAGATAATTTAAACTACACAAAATCATATGGAACTTTTAGCTGAAATGAACCAGAAAGAGGCACAAATTATTTGCCAAGATTTTCTTTCTAAATTCGATTGTGCAAACTGACCCTAAAATCCTCGGCTTTTAGAAAGCTGTTTCAGCCGAGCATTATATTAAAGAACCACATAAATGAAGAATATTAGAGCCTACAGTTCCAACTATTTCCAAAACCAACTCATAAATATTTAAAATTACATAAACAAATTCTGCCGCTAACAACAGCTTATTCACCTCTTTTTCTATTTGTTGGGCAAGCTCTCTAGTAGGAGCCAATACCAATGCCAAAGGTCCATCACCACGCTTAATAGGTGCTTGTGCCAAGCAGTGCTGCATATTGACATTAGAAAACACAAACAAACATGAACACAAAATGAAAACTGTAAACAAGATAACATCCAATTCCTTATCACAAAATAGTATGGCCTAGAACCTGTATCATAGGAATGGCAAATGCCGCTGTTTTTCCACTCCCAGTTTCCGCGCAACCCAACAAATCCCTTCCGCTAAGAGCAACCGGCATGGCCTGAGCCTGAATAGAAGTCGGCCTAGTGTATTCGTGAAATTCGATATCCTTCATAATACTCACATGCAAACGCTGTATAAATTACATTTCAAAAGCTTTGTAAGCTCACTCACAAATTTTCATCAATCAAACCAAAAATATAATAACTTCACTGTAAACAAACAAACTCCAATATAATTTATTTACCATGTCCATAAACGATTCCACCGGAGCATGCGCCGGAGGTGAGTCTGAAGCAACCGTAACATCAACATTAAGCCGTGAACGAACCTCTTCGATCTATATAATACCAATAATATTCTCAGAAATTAAATTTCAAATTTTGAGATTATCATTTTTTTGCGTGTATAATAAATATTCACTTTCAATAAATTAAAATAAAAATCACAATAATAGCAAAATCATCACTTGTTTTCTACGAAATCACATTCAATAAATTCATTTTCTTAAAAAAAAAACATATCAACTCAGTAACTATCAAAACGCCACCGTATAAAAAAAAACGCAAAATCGAAAGGTGACCTGTTCAGGAGTCAAGCGGAGGACGCGGTCGGAGGGATTCCAGAGACTGAAGACGGGGTCGGGGAGAGGGAGAGAAGCGGAGGTGCGGCGACAGGCGAAGGAGACGAGGTTGTTGTTGTGGTGGTGGCGGTGGTTGTTGTCGGCGGCGGCGTCTAGGGTTACAACGGAGGAGGAAGAGGTGGAGGACGACGACGACGGAGAAATAGAGGAGTTGGAAATGGAGTTTCTGAGGTGCGGTGGGACATACGACATCGTTTTTGGATCGTGTTGGTGGAGTGAGTCGTGAGTGGACTGGGACTATGGATATAGTGACGAGTTACTGAGTCGGTCGTTTCTTCGCCAGATTTATTTTGATTGACGAATGACGATGATAATAATATGTCCATGTGTACACACTCTATTCTTTCGCTTTTTTATTTTTATTTATTTTTTTATTTATTATTATTAATTTTTAAAATTACATTTACGACTATTATAACAGAACTGTCAAAATCTGTCAATATCTTCAATATATGTACGGTTCAGATAACTACTTTCATTAATCGAAAGAAAATTCTTTACACATGTTTATAAAATACATATGATGTGACTCGAATCTTTAATTACTAGGGTTGGAAGGGAGATACACTACTATCTTTACTAATACGATGATATGCTATTATTATTTGAAATATTTCATTCAAAAAACAGTGACTCGAATATGGAATATTGCCGATCATTATTATTATTTCTTAAAAAATAAGTATAACATAAGTAGTTTTGTTCAGTTGGAATAGTGTTCGAAATTAAACATTATTTATGTGATTCGAAAATCTTCGAAACGTGTTATAAATCAAACATTATATGTGAATCAACTCTCATAATACAAATCAATTAGTAATGTATACACTTTAATGATAGATTTATTCCACCTTTGTGATATGCAATGAAGAGGGTGAGTGTTGCTTAAGTCATTTATTGATCTTTAAAAGGTCAATGGCTATGTCTTGGACACTTGGAGTGTATAAGAAGGAATTTGTGTGTTGAAGACTTGAAGAGTGGGTAAAATGCAAATTCGATTACTTCCTTGACCGTTTGACGTTTGTTAATCTATACGTGTGTGACAAATAGTTTAACGAAGAAATCAAGCAATTCAATTGGTACTATCAAATAGATTGGTTGATTTTTTTGGGGCATAAGAAGGAATTTGGGTGTTGATTGTTGAATAATTTTTAAAGTTTGGTCAATGTTTATGTATATATATATATATAAAATTAATATGGATCAGGTTGTAAATTCGTATTTGAATCGTTTGGAAGATCTAAAACGGGTCTGACTTTACGAGCTTATATCTGTTGCATACGGGCTTAGAATTTATAACAATATGTTTTTGTCCTTATGGGGCTCATAGGATGTCAAAAAAAAGGTTGTTTAATTTGTTGTTCAGAGACTTATAGTTTTTTACACAAAAATTAGGTTTTTTTTATTTTTTTTTTCATTTTTCATTTAGGATTTGTTTAACAGTGGTGTAAAAAGGGACTGGACTAGCCCGAAAACTCGGGTCTTTTGAGCTGATAGCCCAACCTAAAGAAGATATATCTTGGCTTAAGTCAAGTCCACATGCTTATCAATATTCAAAAATGATAATGTATTTAATCAAATTTCAATCTCTATCTCACCAAATCTCTATTTTATATCATTATATAATGAAATCTTTCTTCTTGGTGGATTAGAAACACAATAAGGATAACATAATATCATACCAAAGCAGCATTGACTAATGAAATCATCTACCATTCCCAAGTAAGTTCTCACAATTTTGCACAATATTTTTTTGCAAACGAAAACAAAAAACATCATAACTCATAATCAATGACATCACACATGCTCTCTGACCTTGCTCTATAATAAATAGCTTTATAGCATCTCATTGTTTGATTCACTACAACACCAAAACTTGATTATAAAAAAATGGATGACAAATTGGTTTTGTTGGATTTGTTGGCAAGTGGTTATGCAATGAGGGTGAGAATTGCACTGGCTCAGAAGGAATTTAGGAATTGAATGGTGAGTAAAACGTAAATGTGATTACTCTCGACTAATTGTTAGGTTACAATCTAACGACGAAACTACACCATTCAATTAGGACTAACCAAAAAATTGGTTTGACTATGTGTACCGTTAGCATTCAACTTCGCATACAAATGCATATTAAAATTAGGATGTGGTGTAAAACTTCAAACTATAAACATTTTATATGCGAGACATGTGAAGTTGAATACTAAATTGTATGAAATTCAATACAAAATATGAAATCTAAAGTAAAGCATGAAAATATAATTAGTGGTGTAAAACGGACTTGGCTAGCCCGAAAACTTAGATCTTTTGAGCTGATAGTCCGACCCAAACAAAGTTAAGGAGATCCATCTAGACTTGAGTCAAGTACTCAAGTCCACATGCTTATCAAGATTCAGAAATGATAATGTTATTTAATCAACTAACAATCTCAATCTCACCAAATCTCAATTTTATCAGTACATGATTAATACATTTCTAATTTTCTATTATTATATAATGAAATATTTCTTTTTGGTTGACAAGAAACACAAAAAGGCTAACATAATATCATATTATTTGCCAATACGAGCATAGCTCAGCTGGTAAATGGATGAATTTGAGACTTGAGTAAATGATTCCCAGATCAGTGACTCGAATCTTACTAATGGCGAACAAGAAACACAAAAAGGCTAACATAATATTATATTATTTGCCGATACGAGCATAACTCAGCTGGTAAATGGACGAGCTTGAGATTTGAGTAAATGATTCCCAGATCAGTGACTCGAATCTTACTAATGACGAAAGCTTTCAAAAAAATACCTGGTTCCGGATTAATAGTTATTATAAAAAAAAAATTAAAAAAAAATCATATTATCACACCTAAACGGCATTGACTAATGGACAATACTCAAGTAATTTTTGAACAAGGTTTTTTTTTTCAAATCATAACTCATAAGCAATGACATCAAATACTCTGACCTTTACTCTATAATGAATAGGTATTAGCATCTCATTGTTGATTCACGGATAAATCAATTTCTACAATTCCCGAATCCCAAGTAATTTTGAACAATGTTTTTTTTTTTTTTTGTCAAATCATAACTCATAAGCAATGACATCACATACTCTGACCTTCATAATAAATAGGTAATAACATCTCATTGTTGATTCACCAAAGTTTGACCTAAAAAAAATGGAAGACAATTTGGTTTTGTTGGATTTGTGGGCAAGTGCTTTTGCAATGAGGGTGAGAATTGCACTGGCTGAGAAGGGAATCAAATATGAGTCCAAAGAAGAGGATTTGTTTGACAAAAGTCCTCTGTTGCTAGAAATGAATCCAGTTCACAAGAAGGTTCCTGTATTGATTCATGATGGGAAATCCATTTGTGAATCACTCATCATTGTTGAATACATTGATGAGGTTTGGCATGACAAATCAACCCCTCTCTTGCCCTCTGATCCTTATCAAAGATCTCAAGCTAGGTTTTGGGCCGATTATACTGACAAAAAGGTAAAATATCATGTTTTTGTCACGTTAAAAATATTTTGATATCATACTGGTAACCATTCAACCATATGTATACGTAGTTATATATATATATATATTATGTGTATTAACTGGTCTGATACGTAGTTATATATATATCTTATGTGCTTATAACGCAGATATCTAGTTTCGGGAGGAACCTTTGGGCAGGCAAAGGTGAAGAACATGAAGCAGCAAAGAAAGAGTTGATAGAGTATTTGAAGACAATGGAAGGAGAGCTTGGAGACAAACACTTTTTTGGTGGAGAGAGAATTGGCTTTGTAGATGTGGCTTTGGTGCCCATCACAAGCTGGTTTTACACATATGAGACTCTTGGGAATTTCAGCATTGGAGCTGAGTGCCCCAAGTTGATTGCTTGGTCTAAGAGATGCTTGGAGAAGGAGAGTGTAGCCAAGTCACTTCCTCATCCTCACAAGATCTATGAAGCTGCCTTGTGGTTTAGGAAGAAACTTGGGATTGAATAGACAGTAGAGAGATCTATGTGATTATCAATGTTTGTATCGTCTGTCATGCATTTAGAAAATCAATAAAGGATCGATAACATTAACGATATAACGTTAAATTAAATGATTAAACGATCTTGGTATGTTTAATTTACTTTGATTATATCCTACCACTGATATAATTTAAATTAAATGATTAAATGATCAGTATTAATGATAATGGACACGTATCATAAGATATTTCGAAGCTCAAAAGAGCTTGATCAATAAGGAGTGAATTTTTTTGACTTGTAGTTGAATTATTTTCTTCTAAATCCTAATGATTCGATTCGACTAAAAGGAAACTCGCTCTGTGTTCTATGTTCTATGTATGTAATAATAAAATCTGCCGGCCAAGAAGGGTTCTAGTAACGCCGGGGATTTTGTGCAATGGGGGGACTGATGTAGCGGAAGCTCTATCGAGAAAAACCTGCAAGAAAACAATTAGAAACAACGATTTGGATCCGTTGATTCGCGCACGAATACCGGAAACAAACCCTACTAACGCTCCGTTGATTCGCGCACGAATACCGGATTATTAGGCTTCAAATACGATAATCGACTTCGCACACGAAGGATAATGTAATTGGATAGTTGAGAAACATCTCTGAATTTTATTTAATCAAAAGCTAATTCTCAAACCCTAATACAAGCTACTTAAATAATAAAAGAAACTCAAATCTCTTAGGATTCGATATCTCCTAGGATTTGATATCTCCTAAAATTCCTAAACAAGAAAAGAATTATAAAACTTCTAAACCAAATCGGGAAAAGAATCCCAAATGGAAAAGAAATCAAATCTCCTAAAAATCAAAAGAATCATAAAACCTATCTAAAAAGGAAATTGGATTTGATTTAATAAAATCAAATCATAAAATAATTAATAACCTAATTACATATAAACTAAAAGGAAATAAAATATTCGTATCGAATCATGACGATAATTGGAAATAATAATTAAAGCAACAGTTGTCTTGCCGTGCACGAAACTTAACGGCCAAATTCGGACATGATGCAGCCCATTATTGAAGATGAAGTCTTCATAACATATGTAGGTCTCGTCTTGGGCTTTCCGGAAATATATTATAATGGACGATCCGACATCATATGCTCTCTGTAGAGGTCCACGAAGTTCAGCCTGGATCATCTCGTCCAGGTCATGGCGACCAGCTCGTCCAGCTCATGTCTTCGCGCAACAAACTAGATGGCCAAAATTGGATATGCTGCAGCCCGTTATAGAAGACGGAGTCTTCATAACATTTGTAGGGATCGTCTTGGGCTTTCCGGAAACATATTATATTGTCTATTTTGAGTTCGTTTGCCCTCTGAAAAGGCCCCCGAAATTCGTCCATTCTGACAGTTTCGACCATTCCGAGTCTTTGCTTCCTTCTTTCCGCACCCTTCGTCTTTGAGTCGATTCCTCAGCTCCATGAAATCCAAACCTTTGTTTGCTGTACCGTATTTGACGGCTGCATCAGGGACACTTGAGTTTTTCTGGTCGGTTTTCCTGCTCTGTTTTTTCGTTCTTGTTCGGTTTTCTTATTTCTGCGCCTGTTTTCTTGTTGCTTTTGTTTGGTGCTTCGGTGTGTTGTTCCTCTCTGGCCTTTATTGGCTTTTTGCAATAAAGCTTGCAGTTCAAAAAGAATAATTTGTATGTAATAATAATAAAATGAGAAAGAAGTAGAAATTATCTGTGGCAGGCTGCTGGTTGATGGAGGAATTAATTGCGAATTTTGATTTGATGAATCAATTGACTAATGAAACCTTCTGTCTACCATTCTAAGCATTTTGTCACAATTTTCCACAGTATTTATTTATTTATTTATTTGCAAATCAAAACAGCGTAAGCAATGACATCACATATGCTCCCTGTCTCTCACGTAACTCTATAATAAATAGCTTATAGCATCTCATTGTTTGATTCACTACAACACCAACATTTGATTAAAAAAAATGGAAGACAAATTGGTTTTGTTGGATTTATGGGCAAGTCCTTTTGCAATGAGGGTGAGAATTGCACTGGCTGAGAAAGGAATCAAATACGAATCCAAAGAAGAGGATCTGTCTGAAAAAGGTCCTCTGTTGCTAGAAATGAACCCAGTTCACAAGAAAGTCCCTGTATTGATTCATAATGGGAAACCCATTTGTGAATCACTCATCATCGTTGAATACATTGATGAGGTTTGGCATGACAAATCAACTGCTCTCTTCCCCTCTGATCCTTATCAGAGATCCCAAGCCAGGTTTTGGGCCGATTTTGTTGAGAAAAAGGTAAGATATCGTCTATAATACGTGCATTAAATCTTCTGGATTGAAGCACAAACCCGTTTTTGTTATGTTAAAATATGTTCACATATCATATTAGTAACCGCTAAATTTATATGTAGTTATATCTTATGTGCTTATATCGCAGGTATTCGATATTGGGAGGAAAGTTTTTGCAGTCAAAGGAGAGGATCATGAGGCAGTGAAGCAGGAGTTCATAGAGGTTTTGAAAACCATGGAAGGAGAGCTTGGAGACAAGCACTTTTTTGGGGGAGAGAGAATTGGCTTTGTAGATGTGGTTTTGGTTCCCATCACAAGTTGGTTCTACACATTTGAGACTTTTGTGAATTTCAGCATAGAAGCTGAGTGCCCCAAGCTCATTGCTTGGTCCAAGAGATGCTTGGAAAAAGAGAGTGTGGTCAACTCACTTCCTCATCCTGAGAAGATCTATGGCTATGCTTTGGAGGTCAAGAAGAAATTAGGGAGTGCATAAAGTGTACGAACACATCTATGTAATAATAAGAAATCCTAATGAGAGAAATAAAATTTATGTAGTTAGGAATCAATACGTGGACTTGAGTCACCCTCTCTCTCCCGTAAACCTCAAATTAATTGTAATATTTTTGCTATTTTGGTTATGTCCAACCTTCAATGCAAACCACACCATTTTTATTTGACCTCTTCTGTATATGACAAACTTCTAAAAAAAATAAAAATTCTCAAATAAAAAATCTCATATACATATGACCATTGTATGTATATTGATGTATGAAGTTAAACGTAACATCAAATGATAATGTATTTAATCAAATCTCAATCTCACCTAATATCAATGTTATATTTAATACATGATTAATACATGTCTATTATTATAAAATGGAATCTTTCTTTTTGATTAATACCATTCCCATTGACCTAAAAAGCATTGACTAATGAAATCTTCTACCGTTCCCAATAAGTTCTCACAATTTTGCATAATAATTTTTTGCAAATCAAAACATCATAACTCATCAACAATGACATCACATTTGTTCTCTGACCTTTAGTACCCTATAATAAATAGCTTATAGAATCTCATTGTTGATTCACCAAAATTTGATCTAAAAAAATGGAAGACAAATTGGTTTTATTGGATTTGTGGGCAAGTGCTTTTTCAATGAGGGTGAGAATTGCACTGGCTGAGAAGGGAATCAAATATGAGTCCAAAGAAGAGGACTTGTTTGACAAAAGTCCTCTGTTGCTAGAAATGAATCCAGTTCACAAGAAGGTCCATGTATTGATTCATGATGGGAAATCCATTCGTGAATCGCTCATCATTGTTAAATATATTGATGAGGTTTGGCATGACAAATCTCCTCTCCTCCCCTCTGATCCTTATCAAAGATCCCAAGCTGGGTTTTGGGCTGATTATACTGACAAAAAGGTAAGATATCACGTTTATGTTATATCAAATATGTTTTGATATCATACTAGTAAACCATTTAACTTGATGTATACATGCATACGTAGTTATATATATCTTATGTGCATTAACTCTTCCGATTGAAGCACAAAATCATTTTTGTTACATCAAATATATTTTGATATCGTATTAGTAACCACTCGACCTGATGTATATATGCATACGTAGTTATATATATCTATCTTATGTGCTTGTATCGCAGATATTCGGTAATGGGAGGAAGCTTTGGGCAGGCAAAGGAGAAGATCATGAGGCAGCAAAGAAAGAGTTGATAGAGTATTTGAAGACCAGAGCCGGTCCTGACTTTGTCGAGGCCCGGGGCGATAACGTAAAAAATAAGCCCCATGCATGTACATATTCATAGTTTTTTTTTTCTAGACTACCTTGATGTTGGAGGGGGTTGGCGGCCTTCTTGATGTGGAAGTAGCGTCAACCTTAACGAAGGAAGCCAATGACCTTTCCTTACCATCGACGGAGGAGAAGGTTGATCATTGATGGTCTTCTGGTTGCACTGTTAAAGATGTGAAGAAATGAAGAGATCTAGAGAGTTTGCAGAGGCAGAAGTATAAGAGTTTGCAATATAAGAGAAGGTGAAGAAGAAAAACAAATGGAAGTGGATCATCAGAATTATCCCAGTTTTGACAAAATAAAATGAAGAGATCCAAAGTTCTGGATAAAGACTTGTCCTCCACATATTTTTAAGTTCTAATTATAATTTTATATATACTTATTAAATCTAGCCATAAATTTATATTTATTATTTTTAAGATGCGTGCCGGCTAACCTACACTTTTTTAAATAAGACAAGAACACAAGATACATTTATTTATGAAAAAAATATTGTCTGGGTCCCTAATTTATTAGAGTTGTGACAACTAAACATACAAAAATAATTAAAAAATGCCATTTTTTCACCATTTTTTCCTGGGCGCTGGGCGGGTGCCCTTGACGCCCCGCCTTAAGGCCGGCTCTGTTGAAGACCATGGAAATAGAGCTTGGAGACAATTAGACAAACACTTCTATGGTGGAGAGAGAATTGGCTTTGTAGATGTGGCTTTGGTGCCCATCACAAGCTGGTTTTACACATATGAGACTCTTGGAGATTTCAGCATTGAAGTTGAGTGCCCAAAGTTCATTGCTTGGTCTAAGAGATGCTTGGAGAAGGAGAGTGTAGCCAAGTCACTTCCTCATCCTCACAAGATCTATGAAGCTTCCTTGTGGTTTAAGAAGAAAAATGAGATTGAATAGAGGGTAGAAAGATCTATGTGATCATCAATGTTTGTATCGTTTGTCATGCATTTAGAAAATCAATAAAAGATCGATAACATTATCGGTGTTATCGTACCACCAATATAACGTTAAATTAAATCATTAAACGAACTTGAAGTGTTTAATTTACTTTGATTTGTTGTTCCTTGTCTGTTTTAGTTTCTTCATTTTGTTTGTTTGTTGAATGTTGATTCTGTTAAATATATATAATTCACTAACTAAGATTTATTGAGATAGTTTATAATGTTTACTCAGAAGAGAACTTACTAGTTTCTGTGTTGTTCTTCCTTTGAAAATCCAGCAAATTAACAACTAATTATGCAAATGTAGTGTAGGAGGATTCATTCTTCAAGGCTGAAATTTGCTCTTGTAGATTCCATTTATCGCGCTGACATCTTTATGCGTTTCTAGTGGTGGTCTAGCAGCATAGCTAGTCAGCTGAAGTACTAGATAGGGTGGTCAAACAGGTTGTTTGAATTCGTGTAAATATTATATCTTGCAAGTTTGCTTATAAAATTTCTAACATTTTGGCCTTGTTGAGTTTCTTTAGAAGTAGATATATAAATCTTGACTGTTTATCACTTGTAATAACTATAGGTTATATTAGATTTCATTTGAATTTTCGTTTATGATTAATCATTTACAAGTGATCCAAAAAGCCTCATCCTACACATGGTGAAAGAAACAGGAAATGTGACTGCTATCTCCTGAAAGGATAGCCCTGGAAGGATTATTTAAAGGATGCAGGAGCAAGACGAGAATCGAGAGTAGGATACTTTGATTTGGCATGGTGTCGAGGAACGATTTAAGAAAATATTTTTGAGCCGTTGATGGATTCCATAAGAACTAGAGATTGAATTTTGGGATAGAAAAAAACTGACAAACTTTCTACTTAATGAAGAAATAGGTTGTTTATCAGAAGTAGTTTGTGGCAGGGAGAAATATAACGCTGATGCGGTCATTTTGGCTGTCAGTATCTCCACACTTCAAGAACTTGTCATTTCGTCTTACGGTTCCATCTCCCTGAATTTTGGATTCATTCCTTATTTGACATTTGATTTGAAATACATTATTGATGAACAATGTTAAGACCTGATTGATATTTTGTTGTCATTTTTATGTCATCGTTGATATACTTTATGGTGGTCATTGAAATGAGCTTAGTTTGTATGTCATATTTCACACATGAACAATTTATCCTTCTGAATGCAAGCAATGCTTGCTCTGGATTCGGTGATTCATTCGCTTGGACCTTACTTGAACCAAATTTATGATGAGCATAAAGATGACTCAGTATGGGTAATACAACCTTTAATTTCTTCTCTTTTTCGAATGCGAAAACTAATCTATTTTTTCTGTTCTTTAACCTTTATGTACAGTATCATGCTAATGAGTTGTTACCCCTGAAAGATGAACATGTACATGCAAAAGTTATGTCTTGTCTCTCAAAATGCATCGAAGAATTCGACACTGCTACTGTGACGGATAAGCAGATCAGAAGATTTCCAAAATTCTAGACTCATTAATTTCCAGGTACAGCCTTCTAAGAGTTTCCCTTCGATCAAAAGATAGTTGTGATTTCATGGTTTTTGTTTTCTCAAAGGTTCATACAAGTACATGATGCACCGCGTATTAATGATAATGGACACGTATCATAAGATCTTTCGAAGCTGAAGAGAGCTTGATCAATAAGGAATGAATTTTTTTTGACTTGTAGTTGAATTGTTTTCTTCTAAATCCTAATGATTCGAATCGACTAAAATGAAACTCGTTCTATGTTCTATATTCTATGTATGTAATAATAAAATCTGCCGGCCAAGAAGGGTTCTAGTAACGCCGGGGATTTTGTGCAATGGGGGGACACTTGAGTTTTTCTGGTCGGGTTTCCTGCTCTTTTTTGTCGTTCTTGTTTGGTTTTCTTGTTTCTGCGCCTGTTTTCTTGTTGCTTTTGTTTGGTGCTTCTGTGTGTTGTTCCTTCTCTGGCCTTCCTTGGCTTTTTGCAATAAGCTTGCAGTTCAAAAAGAATAATTTGTATGTAATAATAATAAAATGAGAAAGGAGTAGAAATTATCTGTGGCAGGCTGCTGGTTGGTGGAGGAATCAATTGACTAATGAAATCTTCTACCATTCTAAACATTTTCTCACAATTTTGCACAGTATTTACTTATTTATTTATTTATTTGCAAATCAAAACAGCATAAGCAATGACATCACATAGGCTCTATGTCTCTCACCTTACTCTATAATAAATAGCTTATAGCATCTCATTGTTTGATTCACTACAACACCAACATTTGATTAAAAAAAATGGAAGACAAATTGGTTTTGTTGGATTTATGGGCAAGTCCTTTTGCAATGAGGGTGAGAATTGCACTGGCTGAGAAAGGAATCAAATACGAGTCCAAAGAAGAGGATCTGTCTGAAAAAGGTCCACTGTTGCTAGAAATGAACCCAATTCACAAGAAAGTCCCTGTATTGATTCATAATGGGAAACCCATTTGTGAATCACTCATCATTGTTGAATACATTGATGAGGTTTGGCATGACAAATCAACTCCTCTCCTCCCCTCTGATCCTTATCAGAGATCCCAAGCCAGGTTTTGGGTCGATTATGTTGAGAAAAAGGTAAGATAATGTCAATAATATGTGCATTAAATCTTCTGGATTGAAGCACAAACCTGTTTTTGTTATGTTAAAATATGTTCTCATATCATATTAGTAACCGCTAAATCTATATGTAGTTATATCTTATGTGCTTATATCGCAGGTATTCGGTATTGGGAGGAAAGTTTGGGCAGTCAAAGGAGAGGATCATGAGGCAGCAAAGAAGGAGTTCATAGAGGTTTTGAAAACCTTGGAAGGAGAGCTTGGAGACAAGCACTTTTTTGGGGGAGAGAGAATTGGCTTTGTAGATGTGGTTTTGGTTCCCATCACAAGCTGGTTCTACACATTTGAGACTTCTGTGAATTTCAGCATAGAAGCTGAGTGCCCCAAGTTCATTGCTTGGTCCAAGAGATGCTTGGAAAAAGAGAGTGTGGTCAACTCACTTCCTGATCCTGAGAAGGTCTATGGCTTTGCTTTGGAGCTCAAGAAGAAATTAGGGATTGCATAAAGTGTACGAACATGTCTACGTACTAATAAGAAATCCTAATGAGAGAAATAAAATTTTTATATTTAGGAATCAGTATGTGGACATGAGTCACTGTCTCTCTCCCGTAAACCTCAAATTAATTGTATTATTTTTGCTATTTTGGTTATGGCCAACCTTCAATGCAAACCACACCATTTTTATTTGACCTCTTCTACATATAACAAACTTCTAACCAAAAAAAAAAAAAAAAGCACAAATACAAAAACTACATGTACAGGTTGTATGTATATGTTGATGTGTGAAGTTAAACATAATATGTAAATATCTAACCGATAGAATGATTAAAAAAATTTGATTGACACTCACATAATATTACAATATGTTGAGACCATTAGAAAATCTAAAAAAATTGTGGAACGACGGTTTGGAATGGCGGTCCAGATCGCAGATTGATGGTAGCAATTTGAATGACGAGAGCCACACTTTGGATTCCTGAATTATAAAGAAATTGATACTGTTTTGAAAGAGGACTTTAGACTATTTCTTTTATTTTTATTTTAGTTATATTGTTTTATTTATGATTTAGACTATTTTTCTATTTTAGACTAATCCTGTCATAGTCAGGATAGAAGATTAATTATAGTATAAATAGAACTATATTTTTTAGGGTTGTTATTTTTTGAATGTTTTATCAATAAAATTGATCTAGTTAGGGTTTATCTTGTTTCATTTGAATTCAGCTTTTTTCAGTTAATTGCTTAGAATAACTTGGGCTAGGGTTAGGTAAATTCCGTTATTTGATTCTAGAGAATCGATCGCTCAATTCTGTGAGTGGTTTGATTCAAATCTATCTAACTTTGGGTACAAGTTAGGGCTTGTTGTTGGATCCTAATCAAGGTCCTCAACAATTTGGTGCTTTCATTGACAGATTTTGGCAGCCTACAGGAAACCAGAAAAAAAAAAGGTTCATGGGATCTGAGGAGAATTCTATTATTCAAAGGAGTGGATCGAAGACTAACAAGTAGTGGTTTAAAGCCTTGGAGGAGAATCAAGATCGGATTTTGAAGTCCCTATTAGAACTGACGACATCTATAGCACATCTGACTAGGTCAAACAATGATGCAATTGAGAGACTTGAACTACAGTTGGCTAAAAACAAAAGAAAGGAAATGGTAGGCAGACGGACTTTAGGGGATGGACGAAGATCACGTAGTTCATGGTGTGAGGCATAATTCTCGTTAGGTGAGGAAGATGAGCCCAAACCGATTAGAAATCGTGAAGGGTTTAAGCGAGGAGGATGTGTGGAACGTTGGCCATTAATGGAGGAGCGTTGGTTGCATGACGAGGTTTCTAAGGGAGAGATGAATGATAGATCTGAGGAAGATGTGAGATTGGATAGGAGACCACGCGACTGAAGGCCAATTTATGGGCAGCGAAGGGAACCGTGGAGAGGTGCTGCAGAATATGAAGGTGATATGCGAAGAAAAATGCACCATAGTCGAGGCCCTAGAAAGTCGAAGGTTGATTTTTCATATTTTAATGGTGGAGATCCACATTAGTGGTTGGACAAGGTGGAGCACTACTTTTAGGTATACGAAGTGGCAAAGGCCAATCGGATTTCTACTGCATGCATCTACCTTGATGGAAAGACTAATAGCCAGTGGAGATGGATCAAAACTCAATATGAGTAAGACGGTAAACAAATGGGGTGGACATCTTTCAAGCGGGAATTTTTGACCCAATGGGGACCATCACCGGTTGTCAATCATCATGGGTAGTTGGCCAAGCTTAAACATGAAGGAAGGGTTCCGGTATATATTGAGGAGTTTCACCGATTACAGATTCTGGTCAGGGGATGGTCAAATGAGTTATTATTGGGGACATTTATTGAAGGGTTGAAGTCGTGGTTAGCGAGAGAGATGAAACTGAAGCAACCTTAAAGATTGACCGAAACAATGAGGATGGCAGAGATTTTAGAGGATAGTTACTACAGTGACACAAAGCCGTTTAAGGAGAGTTCTGGCGGTAAAAATTTTAAATCAGAGTCAAACAAAGATTATTGGAAGGGAAATGGAGCTATTGAGGATAGTTCCAAGCAGGAAAGCAAAGATGTAAAAAACTGACAAAGGAAGAGGTTCAAGAAAGAATCAAAAAGGGCTTGTGCTTCAAATGCAAGGAGAAATGGAACAAAGACTATCGGGGCTGAACTGGGAAGGTATTTATGATCATTGGCTCAAGTGATTCAGATAATGATGTTATTAGTAATGAGGAAGCCACTAGTGATGAAGGAAAGTTGGGGGTGGATGAATTGGGAGAAAATAATTGTGAAGCCGAGTTGTCTTTAAAAGCCATGTCTGGGGTTTCGTAACCATCCACTATGAGGCTCATGACATGGGTTGGTAAGTTCGAGGTTTCGATGCTGGTAGATTTTGGTTCCTCTCACAATTTCATCAACGCAAATATCGTAAGAAAGATTGGACTGAGAGAGGTTGCCATAGAACCGTTTGATGTGAAAGTGGCTAATGGGGAAAAACTTAAATGTGAGGAAGTGGTTTACGAGGTGAAGATGAACGTGCAAGGAGTTAGGATTGCTGTTGATTTGCATGTGCTATCGCTAGTGGGAATAGATGTGGTGTTAGGTAACGCTTGGTTGAAGAGTATTGGTAAGGTGGTTACAGATTTTGATGCCATGACAATGGAATTTAAATTGGGTGGAAGAAAAAGAATATGGGCTGTTTTGCCTCTTAAAGAAATTAAACAATGTGAAGCTCAGATGATAACGATGCTTTGCAAAGGGGGCGCTCAATGCTTTGTAGTAGTGAATGATGAAGATCGACAGAAGGGGAAAAACGAGAAAAAGAATACAAATGAGATGCAAGACGAACTACACCGGTTACAAGACGAATTACAGCGATTGCCCGAGAAGGTATGTAAGGTAGTGGCAAATCATCGACAAGTTTTGGAGGTGCCAACTAGCTTACCATCCCCCTGTCATTGTGATCACCTCATTACTTTGAAAGATGAAGCAAAACCGATCAGTGTGCCTCTATATAGGTATGCCTATTTCCAGAAAGATGAGATTAGGAGACAAGTAGAGGAGATGTTGAAGAATGGAATGATCAGGCAGAGTCAAAGTCCGTTTTCGTCTCTGGTGTTATTGGTAAGGAAAAAAGATGGGACTTAGAGGTTTTGTATCGACTATCGTGCTTTAAATGAGGCAATTGTGAAGGACCAATTTCCAATCCCGACGGTTGATGAGATGTTAGATTAGTTACATGAGGCGTGTGTGTTCACCAAGTTAGATTTGTGAGCTAGGTTCCACCAAATTCAGATGAAGGAGAAAGATGTGCACAAAACAACCTTTCTGACTCATTTGGGGTTATATGAGTATCGGGTGATGCTATTTGGGTTGTGCAACACACCTTCTACATTTAAGACAGCTATGAATTCTATTTTCAGACCTTACTTAAGGAAGTTTGTGCTAGTGTTCTTTGACGATATATTAATTTATTCAAAATCAATGGAGGAGCATCTAGAGCAATTGGAGTTGGTATTGGGGATACTAGAGCAACATTTTTTTTTTATTAAAATGTCAAAATGTGATTTTGTGCAGGAGGAACTGCAATATCTTGGGCACATAATTTCAAGTGCGGGAGTGAAGGTTGACCCAAAAAAGATTGAGGCTATGGTGGACTGGCCATTGCCAAAAGATGTGTTGACTCTAAGAGGGTTTATGGGGGGGTTAACAAGTTACTATCGAAGGTTTTTGAAGAATTATGGGCTGATTTCAAAACCCTTGACTGCTATGTTGAAGAAAGACAGTTTTGAGTGGACGGAAGAAGCAAAGAAAGCTTTCGAAGATTTGAAGAGGGCCATGACACAAACCCCTATGTTGGTTTTGCCTAATTTTGATAAGCCATTCGAGGTCTATACCGATACTAGTGGAGAAGGGATTGAGGCAGTCTTGGTACAAGAGAAGACGCCTCTGGAGTTTGTTTCTAAGGCTTTAGGGCCAATGAAAAAGGCTTAGAGTACTTATGCTATGGAGATGTTAGCAGTGGTGCACGCGGTAAAGGTGTGGAGACCTTATTTATTGGGCAGGAAATTCACCATTATCACCAATCAACAAGTTTTGAGGCACTTGTTATAGCAGAAAATTGTGACCCTAAAGCAGCAGAAGTTTTTAGTTAAGCTTCTTGGGTTTGAGTAGGATATTGTCTACCAACTTGGCAGGGAAAACAAAGTAGTTGATGCTTTATCCAGAAAAAATGGAAGTTCAATATTGTGGTCTGTGTATGCGGACGATGAGATATGATTATTAGCACTTAGTAGGGCGGAATGATGTGTTTGAGATCGAATTAAGGAGGCCATGCAATTTGATGCTCAAATAGTGGAGATTCGTAAGAAGTTGGAGGACCACGAGGGTGGTGTAGAGAGATTTCGCTATAAAAATGAGCTATTGTACTACAAAAAATATGTATATGTACCAGGGGTACTAAGATTGAGAGAGGAGATTTTAGCTCATTTCCACAATAGCAAAGAAGAAGGTCATTCGGGGTGGTTGCGCACTTATGTAAGAATCAAACACTTTTTCTATTGGGAGGGCCTTAAAAATGAAGTGAAGAAATTGGTGGTCGAGTGTGATATCTGTCAGAAGGTGAAGTATGACCAGAGGCGCCCTATGAGGTTATTGCAACCATTATCGATACTGGAGAAAATTTTGGAGGACTTGACCATGGACTTTGTAGAGGGGCTGCCTACTAGTGGTGGTTACGAGTCAATTCTGGTCGTGGTGGATAGGCTGAGCAAGGGTGCTCATTTGATTTCGCTCAGACATCCTTTCACCACTAGTAGTGTGGCTAAGGTGTTTGTGGATAATGTGGTGAAATTGCATGGGATTTCAAGGAGTATCGTGACTGATCGAGGAAAATTATTTATGAGTTCTTTTTGGCAGGAATTATTTACTTTGCAGGGTAACAAGTTGAAGACAAGTTCCTCCTACCATCCACAGACTGACGGACAGACATAGGTGGTAAATCAGACTCTTGAGCAGTACCTAAGGTGCTACTGTCACGATGAGCAAAAGAGATGGAAAGAGTACATTTCATGGGCCGAGTACTGGTACAACACATCACATCATGCTTCAATTAACATGAGTCCATTTGAAGTAATGTATGAGCGACCGCCACCGATGCTAAGCATTTATGAGAAATGAACAACTCGAAAAGAAGAAGTCAAGAGAGAGTTGATGGCTAGAGACGAGGTTGTAGCTATGGTGAAAAAGGAGCTTGAGAAGGCTCATGGGAGAATGATTAGTATTATGACAAAGGCAGAAGAGACGTAACTTTTGAACCCGGAGATTTCGTGTATCTCAAACTTCAACCGTACCAACAGAAATCTCTAAAGAAAAATTTCAATGTGAAATTGTCGCAACAATATTATGGGCATTTTAAGGTGTTAGAGCGGATAGGTGAGGTGGCTTATAAGTTGGAGTTGCTGTCTATTTCTAGATTGCATCCAGTGTTCCATGTTACCGTGTTGAAAAAGAGAGTGGGAAACCCGAGTCTCATTTCAAGTGATTTACCACCGTTTGATACAGAGGGTAACTTGCTGATACGGCCTATAACAACTCTCCGATATCGCAATTGGAAGAAGGGACGTTGTATGAAAAAGGTGTGGTAGGTTCCGGTTCAATGGTAAGGGGACCCTACAGAAGAGGCTACTTGGGAAGACTATGACGAGATGGTAGAACGTTTTCTATATTTTTCCCTTGAGGACAAGGGCATTCTTGAAGAGCGGGGGAATGTTGAGACCGTTAGAAAAACTAAAAGAATTGTGGAACGGCGGTCAAGAACGGCGATCCAGACCGCAGATTGATGGTAGCAGTTTGAGTGACGAGAGGCACAATTTAGGTTCCTGAATTATAAGGAAATCGATACTGTTTTGGAAAAAGACTTTATACTATTTCTTTTATTTTTATTTTAGTTATATTGTTTTATTTATGATTTAGACTATTTTCCTATTTTAGACTAATCCTGTCATAGTCAGGATAGAAAATTAATTATAGTATAAATAGAACTATATTTTTTAGGGTTGTTATCTTTTGAATGTTTTATCAATAAAATTGATCTAGTTAGGGATCATCTTGTTTCTTTTGAATTTAGTTTTTCTAAGTTATTGCTTAGTATAGCTTGGGCTAGGGTTAGGTAAATCCCGTTATCTAATTCTAGAGAATCGATCACTCAATTATGTGAGTGGTTTGATTCAAATCTATCTAACTTTGGGTATAATTTAGGGCTTGTTGTTGAATCCTAATCAAGGTCCTCAACACAATACTATACAGTAGTTTTATATAGCTTAGTTTGTACAAAAGTGATCATATCTCTTTAACATTACAAATACGGTTCTAAAACGTTATCGATCATATGATGGGAAGCAAGCAATTACTATCGATGTTTTAGCTATATATAATATTTTTATGCTCTCTAGCTATTCAAATCCCCAATTTCTTCTTTTGTTCCAATGCATATTCATAGATTTTGTGAGGATGAGGAAGTGAATTGGCCACACTCTCCTTCTCCAAGCATCTCCTAGCCCAAGCAACCAACTTGGGGCAATCACCTTCAATGTTGAAATTTCCAAGAGTCTCATATGTGTAAAACCAGCTTGTGATGGGAACCAAAGTCACATCTACAACGCCAATGGTGTCTCCTCCAAAGAAGTGCTTGTCTCCAAGCTCTCCTTCCATGATCTTCAAATACTCGATCAACTCTTTCTTTGCTGTCTCCTTATCTTCTCCCTTCCCTGTTCGAACCCTCCTTCCGATACCATCTATCTGTGGTATCATTTCGATCCTTTAATTAGAACATCTTCTAGCTAGTGAAAGGTATTTGAAAATTCAAACAAAAATATTTCCAACAAATTGTAGAAGAAATTTTAAATGATTTAGATCTTCCAAAGATGTCATAATAAATAACACAAACATCACTTTCACCTATTATTAATGTTGAGTCAAGGGTTAATAAAATTGTTTATATATATATATAATACCGAACAAATTAGGGGTTTGTCAGAACCTGTTGAGATTAAATACTAAATTTTACAGCCTAAATGTCTACTCTCACAACTGGGAGTATCGAGACCGAGGAGAACATTCTTGTAAAATGCCTCACCACTAATGTGGAAGGAGAGTGTATAGCATTTGAGCTAAGAGTGGATGTGTCGTATCGATGATATGCTATATTGATATATTTTTAATTTAACCGAGATTACATATGTATAATTCATGCGTGTATGAAATCTATATCACTTATCATATCTACATATGAAATCAATTCTAAAGAGTAAAAAAAAAAAAACAGCAACTGAAACAATAAAAGATACAAAGAATTGCTAGAGCCTAGAAGGCTAGAACTATTGACCAAAAAAGCATGTCAATTAACACAAAATAAATGAAGAAATGATGATGAAAGTCGTGAATTAAATTACCTTTTTATCAACAAAATCAGCCCAAAACCTGGCTTGAGATCTCTGATAAGGATCAGAGGGAAGCAGAGGAGCTGTGTCATGCCAAACCTCATCAATATATTCAACAATAACAAGTGATTCACAAATGGGTTTTCCATCATGAATAAAAACAGGGACTTTTTTATGAATTGGGTTCATTTCTAGTAAAAAAGCACTTTTGTTGAAGAGATTCTCTTCTTTGGACTCATACTTGATTCCCTTCTCAGCCAATGCAATTCTCACTCTCATTGCAAAAGTACTTGCCCACAAACCCAACAAAACAACTTTTCCTTCCATTTTTTTGATCAATCCAACACCAAAATAAGAGCTTTTTTTTAATCTAAATGTTGATGATTTAGTGAATCTGTAATGGGATGGTATAAACTATTTATAACAGTGAGATGATGAAGAAAAAGTTATGTCATTGCTTACGAGAGCATGTGAAATTTTTATTTTTTATTTCTAAAAAAATGAATTTTAGTTGAAATATATTGTATTGGCCGCCTCTCGTTTATAAATTATAATATAATTTTATTGTTTATATCAATATTTTTATTGGCTTTTATAAAGTTTTGACTAAGCATACAGAGGCTGAACAATGAGAGGAAAAAAAAAAAAATATATATATATATAAAATTTTAATTACAGAAGATTTGATAATATTATATGAATATGACGTGTTTGTTTAAATGTAGTAAAATGTAAATATTTTGTTATTCAAAGTAATTGGTAAAAATACATATAGTATTATGGCTTTTAATATTATAGAATTAAGTCATTTGTAAGTTTAAATAATTTTTTTTTTTTTTGTACTACAAGTTTAAATAATTGTTTATGCATAAATTATACTATGTATTTTTATTATTCAGTAGTCCATTATTGTTGTCATCTTATTATTAAAAATTTAAATAAATAATATCATCAAAAATCATATAAAAATTTTGTTATTCTTAATCAATAACTCGTATGTCTTGCACTGACTTTATTATATCAATGTTCATGGAGGAGGAAAAATGGAAAATCACAAGAGTTTTCTCTACATTGCATACCGAATTTAATAAATTTAGTATGAGAGTTTGTAAGCAATTAATTAAGCATTAGAAAATATTGACTAAATAAAAGTACATAAGTCCAACTATTGATAGCTATAAATGAGTTGTGTTTAAAATATTAGTGTGTAATGAGTAAAAAAAAAAAGAAAAAAAAAAGAGACTATTTATACATATAATTTAGCCTAGACAGAAAATAATTCCTGGGTACGCCCCTGTAAGCATAGATGCATGTGACATTTGTTTTTTTTTAAATTTTTTATTATGACCCTAGCTTCTTGAAAATTTTATAATTCATTGGAAATCCTGCTAGAGTTTATTGAAAATATTAATTCTCAATAAGCAATTAGTTAATTTATAAAGCATTTGTCTTTATCAAGACCACTTGGATAAACATCTTGTCGGTTGTTTTTATTAATCCTACTCAGTAATGCACTTATGATTTCATTCCTGCATGCATGTAATAATATTCAAATCAAATTGGCTGCCTTTGTATATATGTTACTTGCCAACTAAACAGAAACCAACATTGGACACTAATTTTTGTTTATTTTCTTTAGAAGTCCTGTCTTGGTTAGGATTATATCATTTTAGGAGATAATGATTCAATAAATGAAACAAATTTTATTTGTAATTCTCATTTGTTATATATATATATATGAAATATGATAGGTCCAAAGTGTTCAAGGTTCTATTATTCAAAATAAAAAATAGTTTTTACATCTTAATTATTTTACCAATGACTAAATTAATGAAAAAATTTGACCCTTCACTCGGGTATAATCTCTTGTATCATATATATATATATATATATATATATTCTTAAAGTCATTTAAACAGTATATTAATTAATGAATTTATTATCATTATATCAAATTAATGTACTTGGTGGACAGGGAAAATATAGAAAGATAATTTAATAAAGAACCAACAAAAAGGAAATTTATAAAAAAAGAATAGAAAAATGATTTCACGTAAGCAATGACATACTGGTTTCTACCTAACTCATCAGCAATTGTGGGATTTGTTAGTCCATCTAATTCATTTTAGGCCCATTCCTAGAAGCCCAATGATGAAAGGCTAAGCCAGTAGAAGCCCAACATCAATACTCCCACTGGCTTGACCCAACTGGTATTAGTGCTACGTTGCGTTTTGGCTTATCAGTGTAAATTGATAAGATTGACTCAGAATTCTTATGGTGACATGACAACAGATGATTGACTGCACTTAGTACAGCTAGACCTTATCTAATGGTGACTATTTAAAGTGAAGCGATGGAGAGAGAATTCATTGTGATTCTCTAGGGTTTTTTTGTTATATTCTCAGAAGCTCTTTTCTTTGTATTTGTTCTTGGTGTTCTTGAAGTTCTTCGTGAATTTCTGGTTTATCTTCTTTGAATTTGTAAGAGAGATAAGAGAGATATGTGAGTGGTGATTCTGTTGATGTAACTTTTAGGCATTTTTGGGTTTGTTCTTTCAGGCGTAGGTTGTGCTATAGGCCTATGTGGTTGAGTGTTGTTGTATTGGGTTTCTGGGCTCCTTTTGAGGCTTTATCAGGCTGAGTCCTGGATAGTTTAGATATGTATAAACAATCTCATATAGTGGAGTGAGTCTCTCGGTCTGACTCAATATGGATGTAGATTTGTTCTCAATCTGAACCACGATAAAATCTGTGTCCCTTTCTTTTGCTTTCTTGTTCATTTTATTATTGATTGGTACATTTGTTTGTTTCATATTACTTGTGTTAAGTGAATCTTGATAGGTAGCAGTAATATCTAAGTGGATCTAGCATCTAGATCCGTAACAGCAGTGGCATCACATATGTTCTCTGACCTTTACTCTATAATAAATAGCTTATAGCATCTCATTGTTGATTCACCAAAATTTGATATCTAAAAAAAATGGAAGACAAATTGGTTTTGTTGGATTTCTGGGCAAGTGATTTTTTAATGAGGGTGAGAATTGTACTGGCTGAGAAGGGAATCAAATATGGGTCCAAAGAAGAGGACTTGTTTGACAAAAGTCCTCTGTTGCTAGAAATGAAGGTTCCTGTATTGATTCATGATGGGAAATCCATTTGTGAATCACTCATCATTGTTGAATATATTGATGAGGTTTGGCATGACTAATCTCCTCTCCTCCTCTCTAATCCTTATCAAAGATCCCAAGCTAGGTTTTGGGCCGATTATGCTAACAAAAAGGTAAGATATCATGTTTACGTTACATCAAATATGTTCTAATATCATATTAGTAACCACTTAACCTGATGTATACATGCATACATAGTTATATATATCTTATGTGCATTAACTCTTCCAATTGAAGCACAAACCTATTTTTGTTACATCAAATATATTCTGATATCGTATTGGTAACTACTAGACCTGATGTATATATACATATGTAGTTATATATAGTTATATATATATATATATATCTTATGTGCTTATATTGCAGATATTCAGTATTGGGAGGAAGCTTTGGGCAGGCAAAGGAGAAGATCATGAGGCAGCAAAGAAAGAGTTTATAAAGTATTTGAAGACAATGGAAGGAGAGCTTAGAGACAAACACTTCTTTGGTGGAAGGAGAATTGGCTTTGTAGATGTGGCTTTGGTGCCCATCACAAGCTGGTTTTACACATATGAGACTCTTGGAGATTTCAGCATTGAAGCTGAGAGCCTAGAGTTCATTTGCTTAGTCTAGGAGATGCTTAGAGAAGGAGAGTGTAGCCAAGTCACTTCCTCATCCTCACAAGATCTATGAAGTTGCCTTGTGGTTTAAGAAGAAACTTGGGATTGAATAGAGAGTAGAAAGATCTATGTGAATTGTGATCATCTATGTTGTTGGTATTGTTTGTCGTATATTTTGAAAATCAATTAAGGATCGATAACACACTATGATATAACGTTAAATTAAACGATTAAATGATTTTCGCAAAGTTCAGAAGTTTTATAAAGTTGATAATGGAGTTGAAAGATTATTATAAGCTTGACATGAGTTTTATAATGTTGGTATTGTTTTATATATTGTTGGCCAGTATAGTTTCAGGGACGAGATAATGTTGATCGGTTGATAAACCCCTCACATTCACGTCACGAGATTGTGGGTTCGAGTCTTCCCCTAAAAAAACGAATTTATGTAATATTTAAAAAAAAAAAAAAGTATAGTTTCTGATCAAAATTCATACAAATTATAGTTTTTACAGAAAAAAAAAAATCACACTTGAGTGTTGAGACTTGTCACATATACAGTGATTTTGAACCAGTTTGGTTCATGAAAAATCCAGACAATATATATAATATATATTGAATGAAGTTGAATCGATGGATGTGGATTATCCGATTATGGTCTGAAACTAACTTGGTTCAAAATTGGCCCATTTATCTTTAAAAGAAAAGGAAGACGATGTCGTTTTAGTCAAGTGAGTGAATGAACTTCTATCATCTTTTTGCACAAGCTTGTTCATCTCCGGCGATCTCTAATTTGGTGTCGACTGCCGGTCCGCTCCGATTCAATTAGATTCATTGTTTGTCTTCTTCTTATTATTCACTGCCATTAACGATTTTTTGGTTTTATTCTATTTTTAACCACTTTCTAGATATGATTGGACACGTCACGC
Source organism: Acer negundo (assembly GCA_035582765.1). NCBI lineage: Eukaryota > Viridiplantae > Streptophyta > Magnoliopsida > Sapindales > Sapindaceae > Acer > Acer negundo. The sequence continues at coordinate 25,479,520 of CM069232.1, read as the reverse complement.
CTAATTGCTGACGTGGTTATACATGTAAGTGTAGAGTTGCTCACATGACTAGTCACAACAGCTAGATTCATTGACGTGTTTGCACATGCCATCAAATAAGCTGACATGTCAATCCATGCAAGTAACTCTTTAATGAGGTGGCAAATCTTATCATCTATATTTGATGACATGCTCACATACATCAACACTATACCTCTGTTGATTTTGTTCGTACATGCAATCAACTCGATGATGACTTGCCATGACACGTTGGCCATTCGTGATTTTTTATTTCTATTATATGTTTTCATGACGTGGACTTTAGTTCTGGAAAGCGAAAGAAATTTTTTAAAAAAAATGAACGCTTTGGTTTGCTATGCAAAAACACATGGTGATTCGACGTCGGCGGCGACGATCGAGTATCAAAAGTACTCCCTCTCTCTCTCTGAAACACCATGCTTTTGCTTGTAGTTGAATTGTTTTCTTCTAAATTCTAATGATTCGAATCGACTAAAATGCTCGTTCTATGTTCTACGTAATAATAATAAAATGGGAAAGGAGTAGAAATTATCAGTGGCAGGCTGTTGGTTGGTGGAGGAATCAGTTGCGAATTTCGATTTGATGAATCAATTGACTAATGAAATCTTTGTTTGATTAAAAAAAATGGAAGACAAATTGGTTTTGTTGGATTTCTGGGCGAGTCCTTTTGCAATGAGGGTGAGAATTGCACTGGCTGAGAAAGGAATCAAATATGAGTCCAAAGAAGAGGACCTGTTTGACAAAAGTCCTCTGTTTCTAGAAATGAACCCAGTTCACAAGAAGGTCCCTGTATTGATTCATAATGGGAAACCCATTTGTGAGTCACTCATCATTGTTGAATACATTGATGAAGTTTGGCATGACAAATCAACCCCTCTCCTCCCCTCTGATCCTTATCAGAGATCCCAAGCCAGGTTTGGGCTGATTATGTTGACAAAAAGGTAAGATATCGTCTATAAATATGTGCATTAACTCTTCTGGATTGATGCACAAACCAGTTTTTGTTATGTTCATATTAGTAACCGCTTAATCTAATGTATACATGCATACATTGATATATCTTATGTGCTTATGTCGCAGGTATTCGGTATTGGGTGGAAGGTTTGGACAGGCAAAGGAGAGGATCAGGAGGCAGCAAAGAAGGAGTTAATAGAGATTTTGAAAACCATGCAAGGAGAGCTTGGAGACGAGCACTTTTTTGGGGGAGAGAGAATTGGCTTTGTAGATGTGGCTTTGGTTATCGGCACAAGCTGGTTCTACACATTTGAGACTCTTGGGAATTTTAGCATTGAAGCCGAGTGCCCAAAGTTGATTGCTTGGTCTAAGAGATGCTTGGAGAAGGAAAGTGTAGCCAAGTCACTTCCCCATCCTCACAAGATCTATGAAGCTGCCTTGTGGCTTAAGCAGAAATTTGGGATTGAATAGAGAGTACGAAGATATGTATATATATATATATATAATAATCGATGTTGGTATTGTTTGTCATGCATTTTGAAAATCAATAACATTATTGTTGTTATCGTGCTAATAATATATTGTTAAAATCGTTTAAATTGAAATTTGATAATGCAATTTAAAAATGATACTTTAAGGACATGATAAGATTGAAAAGTGGTCAAATGGGAAGTTTCAACTTGATGTGCAAGGCGACCTACTTTTTTGGTCTTTCCACGATGAAAAATGGTAAGCAGTGACATCATAAACATACTATTTGACCTAACTATCTATAAAGCATCAAAGTTTGATATCTCAAAGAAGATTATTTTGTGTGTGTTAGTATTGATTTGGTAAAAAACAAATGGAAGACAGAGTGGTTTTGTTGGATTTGTGGGCAAGTTCTTATGCAATGAGAGTGAAAATTGCATTAGCTGAGAAGGGAATTGAATATGAGTGCAAGGCAGAGAATCTGTTAGACAAAAGTCCTCTGTTACTGGAAATGAATCCAACTCATAAAAAAATCCCTGTTTTGATTCATAATGGAAAACCCATTTGTGAATCACTTGTTATTGTTGAATATATTGATGAGGTTTGGCATGACAAGTCTCCTCAGCTCCCTTCTGATCCTTATCAGAAATCTCAAGCCAAGTTTTGGGCTGATTATGTTGATAAAAAGGCAAGTTCATTCTTTCCAATCTCAAGCCACGTTTTGGGCTGATTTTTGCTTGAGAAAAGAGCAAAATTATCTATCTATCTATATATATATATATATGCTATGTATGTGTTTATACTGATGTATTGAAATGATATTACAGACATCCGGCACCGGGAAAAGGGTTTGGTCAGGGAAAGGAGAAGATCAGGAAGCAGCAAAGAAAGAGTTGATAGAGTTTTTGAAGACAATGGAAGGAGAGCTTGGAGACAAGCACTTCTTTGGAGGAGACACATTGGCTTTGTAGATGTGGCTTTGGTTCCCATCACAAGTTGGTTCTACACATTTGAGACTTTTGGGAATTTCAGCATTGAAGCTGAGTGCCCCAAGTTCATTGCTTGGTCCAAGAGATGCTTGGAAAAAGAGAGTGTGGTCAACTCACTTCCTCATCCTGAGAAGATCTATGGCTATGCTTTGGAGCTCAAGAAGAAATTTGGGAGTGCATAAAGTGTAAGAACATGTCTATGTACTAATAAGAAATCCTAACGAGAGAAATAAAATTTCTATAGTTAGGAATCAATACGTGGGCTTGAGTCACCGTCTCTATGCCGTAAACCTCAAATTAATTGTAATATTTTTGCTATTTTGGTTTTGGCCAACCTTCAATGCAAAGTACACCATTTTTATTTGACCTCTTCGACATATAATGATATAACAAGCTTCTAACCAAAAAAAAGTAAAAACACAAATACAGTACAGATTGTATGTATACATTGATGTGTGAAGTTAAACATAATATGTAGATATCTAACCGATAGAATGATTAATAGAATTTGATTGACACTTGACATAATATTACAATACTATATAGTAGTCTTATATTAGCTTAGTTTATACAAAAGTGACCATGTCTCTGTAACATTACAAGAAATAGGTCTCTAAAACGGTATAAATCATATGATCGTGGGAAGCAAGCAACTATAGATATACTAGCTATAGATGACATTTTTATACTCTCTAGCTATTCAAATCCCCAATTGCTTCATTTGTTCAATTCCAATGCATATTCATAGATTTTGTGACGATGAGGAAGTGACTTGGCCACACTCTCCTTCTCCAAGCATCTCTTAGCCCAAGCAATCAACTTGGGGCAATCACCTTCAATGCTGAAATTCCCAAGAGTCTCATATGTGTAAAACCAGCTTGTGATGGGAACCAAAGCCACATCTACAAAGCCAATGGTGTCTCCTCCAAAGAAGTGCTTGTCTCCAAGCTCTCCTTCCATGGTCTTCAAATACTCTATGAAATCCTTCTTTGCTATCTCCTTCTCTTCTCCTTTCCCTGTTCGAACCCTCCTTCCGGTACCATATATCTGTGGTATCATTTTGATCCTTTAATTAGAACATCTTCTAGTGAAAGGTATTTGAAAATTCTAACAAAAATATTTCCAACAAATTATAGTAGAAAATTTCAATTATTTAGATCTTCCAAAGATGTCATAATAAACAACACAAACATCACTTTCATCTATTAATGTTGAGTCAAAACTTTAGAAGGGTTATATATATATATATATATATATATGATACTGAACTAGTTAGGAGTTTACCGGGACTTATTGAGATCAAATTTTATATTGTGCGGTCCGAATTTTTACTCTCACAATTAGGAGTATCAAGACCGGGGAGAACATTCTTATAAAATATAAATGATGTGACTCGAACCTCTCACCACTCACTACTAATGTGGAAGGAGAGTGCATATCATTTAAACTAAGAGTAGATGTGTCGTATCGATGAGATGCTATATTGATATATTTTTAATTTAACTGAGATTACATATGCATAATTCATGCATGTAGGAAATCTATATCACTTATCATATCTACATATGAAATCAATTCTAAAGTGTCAAAAAAAAAAAAAAAAAAAAGAGGCTGAAACAATAGAAGATACAAAGAAAGACTAGAACTATTGACCAAAAATATGTCAATTAATTAACAAAAAATAAATGCAGAAATGATGATGAAAAGTAGGGAATTAAATTACCTTTTTATCAACAAAATCAGCCCAAACCTGGCTTGAGATCTCTGATAAGGATCAGAGAGAAGCAGAGGAGCTGTGTCATGCCAAACCTCATCAATATATTCAACAACAAGAAGTGATTCACAAATGGGTTTTCCATCATGAATAAAAACAGGGACTTTTTTATTCATTGGGTTCATTTCTAGTAAAAAAGCACTTTTGTTGAAGAGATTCTCTTCTTTGGACTCATACTTGATTCCCTTCTCATCCAATGCAATTCCCACTCTCATTGCAAAAGCACTTGCCCACAAATCCAACAAAACAACTTTTCCTTCCATTTTTTTAATCAATCCAACACCAAAAAAAGGGCTTCTTTTTTTTTTTAAATCCAAATGTTGATGATTGAGTGAATCTGTAATGGGATGGTATCTATATATATATATATATATATATATATATATATATAAGAGGTTTTTATAATTTGGTCCCAATTTAATTGGAAAAAAGTATTTTTTTACTTGCTAATTGGTTTTTTTAACAAATTGGTCCTAATATAATTCAAAATACAACAAATTGGTTCTAAGGTTAATCAAAATATTAGGATAAATTAGTTGCATTTTGAATTATATCAGGACTAATTTGTTGTATTTTAGGACCAATTTATTGTATTTTGAATTATATTATGACCAATTTATTAAAAAGTAAATTAGCTGGTAAAAACGTGTTTTTTTTTTTTTTTTCAATTAGATTTGAACCAAATTGTAAAAATCCCTATATACTATTTATAAGAGTGAGACGATGAAGAAAAAATTACGTCATTGCTTATGAGAGCATGTGAATTTTTTTTATTTTTTTATTTTTTATATTTCTAATAAAAATGAATTTGAGTTGAAATATATTTTAATTGGCTGCCACTCGTTTATAAATTATAATATAATTTTATTGTTTACATCAATACTTTTATTGGCTTTTATAAAGTTTCGACTAAGCATAGATGAATGTGACATTTGTCTTTTTTTAATATGACCATAGCTTCTTGAAACTTTTAATTCATTGGAAAATCCTACTTGAGTTTATTGAAAATATTAATTCTCAATAAACAATTAGTTAATTTATAAAGCATTTTTCTTTATCAATACCATTTGGATAAACATCTTGTCGGTTGTTTTTATTAATCCTACATTGGCTGCCTCTTTGCATATATGTCACTTGCCAACTAAACAGAAACCAACACTGGACACTAATATAAGACTACTGTCTCTCCTTTTTTTCTCTGAAAGTTAAGTGAGAGTAGTTTGGTGTTCCTCATTTTAGCTCCAGTTCTTCAATTAGGTACTGCTTTTCTGGTTCAAGTTATGGATTCGGTTGATATTTCTCTATTGTGCACATCACTATCCATTAATAATAGTGATGGTCCAATTCAACTATTAGATGGAAATCTAATGAATGATGCTAAACACAGATTATCGTTAAGTTTAGTTGGGAAATTTTTTTCTACCAAATTGGTCAACAGAGATGCTTTTATGCGAGTTATTGGAAAGATTTGGCAGGTAAGACATGGCGTGAATATTGAATCGATTGCTGGGAACATTTTCCCCTTTCAATTCAGAGATGAGTCCGATCTAGAAAGGGTTATCTTCGGCGGCCGTGGAGCTTCGATAATGCCCTTATTGCTCTGGAGAAACCAGAAGGTAAGGGATCTATTGATTCATTAAAGTTTAATCAGGTAGATTTCTGGGTGCAAGTACATCAAGTACCTCTCATTTGTATGACAAAGGAAATAGGGAGGTTCTTAGGAGGTATGATTGGCGAAGTCCTCGACGTAGATGGAGGCGCTTCAGGTGATTGTGTAGGAAAATTTATGCGTATTCATGTTCATGTTAACATCTCAACCTCTCTGAAACGTTGTTTGAGAGTAGATATACTAGGGGATGGAGCAGAAACGTTTATGATACTCAGATACGAGAGGCTCCCTAGTCTCTGTCTTAAGTGTGGTATGGTTAATCATATAACCTCTGAATGCATAGATGATGAGTCAGTTCCCATTGTTGAAGGCAAAGCGGTTTTTCCGTTTGGGATTTGGCTCCGAGCTACTGGTTCTCCACGAAAATCTATTTGCCATCATAATAGAAGAGGCATTTTCTCTTCGCCGGTGAAGCCGGATTCAAATTGGGGAAATGATAAGGGAAAGGGAAAAGGAAAAGCAGTGGTGGTGGAATTGAACAAAGCAGGAATATAGGAGAACATTTGCGTGGATAACACCTCAAAGACTGGTCCTAATCATGCAACCAAATAGATTCAAGTTGCCACAGATTTGATGGGAGTAGAGAACGAAGTTGGAGTCACAGCTGCATCGATTCCTGTTGAGATTTTCATGCAGCAGCAGGCTGGAGAGGATGTTGGTTTGATTGGCAATGGGACAGATCGGGATATCATTAATTGCGAGGAGATGGTGAACGAGAAGTGTGACTCAAGCTTCCTTGTAAGCGGTGAGTCTTTCTTTGGGCCTCAACTGGTCCTTCAAGATGATAGTCTGCCAAATGGTACAGAAGTCCCTAAGGCCCAAGTGAGTCCCAATAGAATTTTAGCTTCTTCTTTGGACAAACCTCCTTTACATAGGTCGGATGGGCCTACTCTCAACACAACACCTCCTTTTAAACCTGTTATTGGGCTGGAGTCGCCTAATGAATCAGATCCAACTCAGTTTCGGGTTAAAAGTTGGGTTTCTGGTAGAAAGAATTCTAGGTCTAACCGATTTGGGGATTTCAGGAGAATTGAGAAATTCCCAGTCATCTGTGGTGAGAAAAGAAAATTAGAGACTGAGGAATTAATTTCTTTTTGATGCGGCAGATCAACTGGCATTAGATTATTTGGAGGGGTGGGATTTGAAACAATCCAAGTAAGACCAAACCCGGACGACGGAATCAGATTGATCTGAAATTTTGAAAGCCGATGCGTTTCGGCGTGTTCGGAACTAGTAGTGAGTGGTGAGAGGTTCGAGTCACATCATTTATATTTTATAAGAATGTTCTCCCCGGTCTTGATACTTCTAATTGTGAGAGTAGACATTCGGACCACATAATATAAAATTTGATCTCAATGAGTACTGGCAAACTCTTAACTCGTTCGGTATTATATATATATATATAACCCTTCTAAAGTTTTGACCCAATATAGTCAAAATCCTCTCGAATCACAATGCAAGATCCACACTATTTTCTCCCCTTACTTGTATACAATTCTTCCAATGCAGGAACGGCACTATAGTTACTGAAAATATACGAAGGGTTGGCAAATTTGAAGACCAATAATGGCATGACACGTCTTCATCTTTTGACTAATATATCTGCTTTCAAACAAAAACATCACAAACTGTGGCACTTGATTCTCTGCTTTCCGAGAAAATCTTCCACCCGGTGAGATTATCTCGAAAACATAAATATATATTATTAAACTATTATTTAAATTTAAAAGAAAAATAATTTATTTTATAATTTCACACATTTAAGAAGCTTCTTAGGCAGCTTTATGATGTTCATCAACGTTTCCCTAAACGAAACGTAAAGAGGGAACTGAATCATAGCAAATATGCTGACAATAGCCGAGACCAAACTGAAGCAGAAAGTCCTGAACCACCTCTGTTGCTCCATATAATGAATGGTGAGAAAAACCGTTGAAGTAAACGCAATCATGGTCGCCGCCACCGACAAGAAGAGGAAGGTGAATCCCATCGTGAGGGTCCGAGGGAGCGTGTGGTGGAAGTCACGTAGCTGTAAAGGCGCTACGAGGATGGAGAGGAACATCACTACGGAGGTCAAAGAGCATCCCACAGCGATATAGTCCGTGACTGTGAACAATGCAAACGCAGAGAAGTTCTCGAACATAGGGCGGCCATGTTGGTTGTTACCTCCTGGTAGAGTGTAGGCGGCGGCGTAGACTACGGTGGCTATCAGAACAGCCACCGTTGAGCATGCTTGAGCAGTCATTTTTATGTAATCTCTTGCTTCCCCAAGTTGTTTTTCGTGAGTCAGTTTGAAAAGCTCTTCGGGTGTCTTCTTGTTTTTGAAATCTTTGAACAAGCCATAATGAGAGGGCATTATTTCCTCTGCACGCTGCATAATTAAATATAACAGTCCATAAATAAGGAATGGATTGTTATGAATACGCAAACCCAAAGAAAAAATCGAATCACACAAAGAAAAGAAAAGTAGACAATGAATTTTAAGTGGTTCGACATAAACCTATATCTATGGAGTGCACCGACATTAAAATTCTCTTAATTTGACCCCCCTCTTAATCTAAAACCATAGAATTAATTACAAGAGTATATATATATATATATATATATATATACTGTTTACTAAATAAGCAGTAGTCCTGGACCACTATGCGCAACATATTGTAATATTATGAATTTAAGTTTCACAACTCAACACTGATATTAATAAAGTCGGTTTATGATAACAAGTAGAGAAAGACTATATATCCTGACGGAATAAAAGTACGGATGTGATGTGTTACCGAAAAGACACGAAGAAAGAAGGATACTCACTTTGAACCATTGTATCTCCTCTTGCAGTTGGTATGCGGCCCCGGAGTAAGTTCCTCCAGAATAATGCTCCATGTCTGCAACATGGTGTAAAATGGTGTAGCCATCTTTGTCAAATTCTTGGGCCAACCTGCTGTGCAGAGATACTTTCTTCCGGACAACAACTTCGAACACTTCCCTTTGACGGTACATAGCTGCTACATGTAATATGTTCTGTTTCTTTGAGTTCACATGAGCCACTACCTGACCAAACATTTATAATAACTTGATTTTGCAAATTGCAAACTAGCGGTACCAACACTCAACTTTCACTGTCAAATTGTTATTGAAAACGGTGAAGCACTCTCTCTGAATATCATTTTTCTCTGTCATACTGAAACCCTTAGAATACAAGGGATTAAATACTAAAACCCATGGGTTAAAACTGTCACTCCCAATTAATTAAATAAAACAGGAATGTTCCAGATATGCAAAAACAATTATATAAAATATAAGAATGTTAATATTTTGATGGCTAATTAGTAATTAATACCTGAGGACAGAAATGAATCATCTCTTTGACAATTTCAATGATTCCTGATGCAGCTGCAAGAAGCAACGGGCTTTGCACTTGTGTACTTGTTTCCATAGCAAAGGAACTTGACCTTGTGCTACTATTAGCATCAGCGACTGAATGGTAATGATTTTCCCACGTGTCATGTTCTTCTACTATTGTATGCTCTTTTGATCCTTCCACTTCATGACATGGTTGATCTTCAGTACTTAGCCAAGTTGTATCTATCTGTATCAGTTTCTTGGCCAGTTGGAAAGCGAGTTTATGTTTTCTCTTTTCTGTTCGGATCCTTCCCAGCTGCCCTGTAAATACGTAAATAATCTCATTGATGTGGGTATAAGGACGATTCTTTAATAAAAACAAAGGTTGCCACTTGCAAGTATATATATCCAGCACCTTTGCAGAGGTTCAAACTGAAACAGCGGCGATTGTTGCTCTGGCCACTCTCCAAATCTCTAGAATGCACCTGATGATCATTTTTCTCAGCTTCTATATGAACACCACCAGCCGGAAGGTCTGTAAATTGAAGAAACAAACATATATACATGACTGACCAAATCTGTCTTACGGAAGGGATCGGGGATACGACTTTTGATACAAAATTTGATATAATTTTTCAAACAATTGATCTCTGACATTTGGTTGGCTATGATTTAATAAATTGATTTCTCTTTCTCTTTCCTTCATCCATCATTGATTTATTTTATTTCTTTTCTTTTCTCTCTTAGATTTTCTTTCCAAAATCAATCTAAAATCAATTTCTCTTTCCCTCCCGCATATTTTTTTTCTTCATCGGTTATGGTTTTTCTCCTCTGGCATTGCAGTGTTATTCATTTCTATCATTTTATTTCCACGGTTATCAAATACTCACATAGTAAATCCAATAAAGTTTATCTATCAACAACATACTCTTGTCTAGTATTTTTCTCATATGTTTCTTTATTTCTTTTTTATATTATATTTAACTGATAAAATTCACTTCATATTTTTAATACTTATCGAATAATATGCTATAATATTATTTCGTGACTTTGGATCCCATTATCAAATTATCAGTGGAGAATGAGAAGTGAAAATTAACGGGGAAGAGGAATAAGTAAGAGATAAGAAGAAGAGATATTAATTATATTTTAATTAGAAAAGTGATTCTATGAGAGAGGAGATTAAAACGAAAGAAATTAATGATAGATAATGGAGAATTAAATAAAAAAAAGAAATCAATTAATTAAATCATAGCCATCCAAATCTTAGAGATCCGATGGTTGAAAATTTGTATCCTCTGATCCCTCCTGATTTTGTTAAATATAAAGGCACTAGAAAAAATATGTAAAATATAAGAAAATTTAAGAAAAATGGTTCCAGTGCTTGAAAAATTCTCAAATTTTATACATAGGTAGATTTTAATGAACTTATCATTCATAAAAAAATTCAAATTAAAATTCATAAAAATCAATGCGATATCGTCAAGGTCCTTACTAAAATTAAAATAGGAGATCCTTATGAGAGACTCACTCATATATATATATATATATATAATGGATGAGGATTTCACATAAGCCTCACATTTTTCATAATTTTTTTTAATGTCTTTTCCATTTTCATCTCTTTAGTCTCTATTTTTTCAAAATCCTTAACTTTAATCTTTTGTTTTTTTTGAAAAAAAAAAATTAATGTCTTTCTGTTAGTCAAAGGTTAGTGAAAGATGATGAATGCAATGGTATTTTTAAATTTTCAATCATAATTGACCGTTAAATATTTGGTCAAAGGACTAGAGTTAAAGATTTTGGAAAACAAAATGGACTAAAGTGATGAAAATGATAAGAACATTTAAAAATGTGACAAATCACGAAAAATATGTGAAATTTTTCCATATATATTTGCAGAAAATTCTCTAGCTAGTATTCTGCTCGTGTAAAATTTTTTTTTTTTTTTTTTTAATTGAATTTTTTCCTGCATCGAACCATTTCTAAAAAAAATTTACTTCAGGACGGTTCTCAATATAAAATTGTTTCCTATACAATGATTCTCAGGTTTTGGATCCTGGATTTCTGCACTTTAATTATTATTTTTTTTTCCAGTATAAATAATTGCAATTTTATTTTATTTTGATAAATAAATAATTCTAATTATTATGAGAAAGTTACTGTTAAGGGTGGAAATGTTGAAGTAGACATACAAGTGTAGAAAAATAGCTTCCATAAATCCATGCGGTATCTACTCCTGAAAGCAGTTGGCATGCTAGCTAACAGATGAAGACCAGTCATCCCCTGTTTGTTCTTCAATCCTGCTAGTGATTCGTCCAGTCTCAGCAACTCCAGAGCCGTGTCTGTGCACGAATTCAAAAAATTCAATTGATCAGCACCTCACACATACGTTACTAAATTATAAAATCAAACATATAAATATATATATATATATATATATAGAGACAGATCAAATTATAGAGACCAAAGTGTTGCCCTCTGATGGCAACATAGAGGATGGAGATTCCGTGCCCAACATCTCTTATTCGGTGAATATCTTTCAGCTGTTTGCCATCATCAGTCATTTGATTTGGTTGCGAAGCTAAATACTTCACCACTTCTGTACTCCCGAAAGCAGCAGCTGTGAACAGGGGTGTCTCGCCGTATATATTCTTGATCAAAAGTGGCTCGTGGCCATATTTTCTAACAAATAGCTTCAGGGCCTCGATGTTTCTGTGCACAGCCGCCTCATGTAGAATTGTGCTTCGATTGACGTTCTTCACATCCATAGGGTTTTGGATGACATAGTCAAGTAGCGTTTCAAGCGGCCTCTTCCGTCCGCTCTGCACTGCTAAATGCAATGCAGTGTCTTTGGCGATCGTCATAGGAAATACCAAATTACGATAACGATCTTCCGGATCTTTCAGCTTCGTGAAATAATCCTCGAAAGCTTCCCAGTTACCCTCTGAAGCTCTCTGGTAAGGCTCCCTTATTCTTGAAAAGTCCACCATATCTCTTCACTGACCAAATAAACAATTTCAAGCTGATCGTTTGGAAATGATAGTGTCAGGTTTATATTTAGGTCTCTCTTAGTCTTGTGTATATATATATATATATATACGCGCGAAAATTTTCCTATGAGGATGCCCTGATAGAATTATATAAGGACATTGAATGTGAACCACTCGTTTTACATATTTTGACTTGATATGTATGCACTTGTAGTGTTGTAAAAATGGACCAGGCCCAAGTGGGTCGGTCCGTTTGGCCTGCCAAGCAAAACGGGCTGGATCAGGTCCGATTCGCGAAGGGGATGTGTCGGATCAAGAAAAAAAATACGCCTTTTTAGTCAAAAAAAATTAAGAGGTTTATTGTTTTTACTCAACATTAGTATATATATATATATATATATATATATATATATATTATCAATTAATTGGCTGTGAAGACCTAAATGACCCTCTTAATTTTTTGACTATATTTCCTCTACTGTCATCAGATTCTTTTTCTCTTCCTCTCTCTCTCCTCCGTCTTCTCTTTCTCTCAAGTTTGGGTTTTGTTTGGCCACCGGTGGTTGTGGTTGGATTTGAGGGTGGTTGTTATGTTTTATGAATAGTGGGAGTTGTGTTTGAGTTTGAGTTTTGTTAAACAAAATTTTCAGATGTTATTTTTTTTTAAAAAAATTTCATATTTGTTTTTTTTTTTTTTCAAACAAAATTTTCAGATTTTATTTTGTTTAAATTTGTTTAATTAATTTCTAGATTTGAGGGTGGTTGTTATTTTTATGAATGGTGGGAGTTGTGTTTGGGTTTGGGGTTTGTTAAACAAAATTTTCAGATTTTCTTTTTAAACAAAAAATTTCAGATTTTTTTTTTTAAAAACAAAATTTCAAGATTTCATTTTGTTTAAATTTTTTTTCAGATTTCACTTTGTCCAATTTCCATTGAAACAAAAATTCCTTCCTAAAAAAATAACATTTACTAGAGATTCATTGTTTCAAAGATTTTTTAATTTTTTTTTGGTATAAGAAAATCTAAAAAATTTCTAAGTCTATTCAAATCTGAATTTTTTTTTTCAGATTTCTTTAAACACATCACGCTACCAATTAAACACACCAGGACTGATCAATTAAGCACACGATGTGTAAACCAATTAAACACACCGGGACAGACCAATTAAACACACAAAGACAGATTAATTAAACACACTATATGCAAATCAATTAAACACACAAGGACAACCCAATTGAACACACAATGCAACTTAATTAAATATACCATGGAAAATCAATTAAACACACTAGGACAAAACCAAATTAAACAAACCAAGTCTAACACACTTAAACACATCCGGGAAGAAGAAGAAGATGGAGGTCTGGGAAGAAGAAGAAGAAGAAAATGAAAAAAACTTGAGAAAGAAAGTTACTTGAAAAAACACACCAGGTCTGGGAAAAAAAGTAACTTTCTTTCCGGCAAGAAGAAGAAGAAGAAAAAAAAAAAGAAATTTTTTTTATAAAGAAGGGCAATTTTGTCCAAAAAAATGGATATTTTAATAGAAACAATAAAAATAACAATCTTGGGTAAAAACAATAAACCCACTAATTTTATAGTTACTTTTAAAGTTCTCCCATATATATATATATATATATATATATATATTTTCTATTATCAGTTCGTTACTTCGTCATTTTCTATTATCAGTTCGTCACTTCGTCACTTCGTCCTGAGAATAAATATATCAGGACGAAGAATGTGAACCACTAGATTTACATACTTTGACCCAAAGTGTATGCACTTGTCAAAACTTCTCCATAATCTGTGATCCAAATTCTTCGTCCTGATATGTTTATTGTCAGGACGAACTAACAATAGAAAAATTGTATATATATAAATATATATATATATATATATATATATAGAAGAAATCTCAGGTGGACGTCCATGTTTTGTAAGAATCCGAAAATGGAATCTCATATGCAAAGGCCTAGACTTTTTTATAATCCGAACTTGTAATTCTCGGCCGTTAGATATATCTAATTGATAAGAATTCTTTGTCCTTTTTTTCATTAAAACCGATTTGGAATACTTAACCGTTTGATAAATTTAACGGATGAGAATTATTTCACATAACAAAGCTAACCCCTAGTTTAGATTTTAAAAAACAGGACGGTCCACACTTGAGAATTTTTTTTAATAGAAAGAAGTCATTGGCATATACATTGATTACAGAGCTCATATAAATCTTTAAGTTAAATGATGATCGATAGGAAATCAATCAATTATTAATGCTTTATAATAAGTGCATCGTAAAAGTGCAGAACCAGATTCTCCACACAAGGAAGATAATCTTCAATTCAAACACTCTTCAATAGAGGTAAGGACCAACTTTGCAAGAAAATGAGCCACTCTATTACAATGTCAAGCACGAAGGAAACATCAGCCACGGAATTAATGGGGTTACACTGTCTTTCTATGTAAGTTTGAGAAAAAATACCATTGGGACAACTCATCTTGTCGTTTTTCTTTGTTTTCAGTAAAGCATTATGAGAAATATTAATTATCATTTAATATGCAAAGTGTTACACCGAAAGCTTGCAGAATCAAACATATTTTGGTTCTATAAAATCTTTATTAGGATATATGTAGAGAATTTATAATTATATATATAATTTTAACTCCTTAAAATTTTGTTATATATCTTTTTACTATAATATAAGTTAAATTTCCCTTTAATAAATAGTTTTTTTAGAAACCCTTTAATAAATAGTTTAGAGTGAAATAATAAAGTAAAAAAATAATATAGGGAGAGAAATAAATTTGAATAAAAAATATTGAATAATTATTAGATCTCATCAAAGATATGACGATTTGGTTCATTCACTCTTAGCTAAAACGGTGTGATAGAGATTCAAATTCCACAATACTTATTGGCCGGTAGGTGTGGGGAGTTTTCTCCATGTACTATGAGTGCAACCCAATTGCGGTAGAAGATATCCAATCTATGCATGTCTCAGCAATTCCTGATCTTTTCTATGTCAAACTTCTTTTTAAAAAATGTTACTGTACAAAGTCGTGATTCACAACAGTTTTAAAAGTGTTTGTGAATTCCGTATCTTATTCCTTCTTTTTGGCTTTAAGAGTTGAGAATGTATACTTTTTGGACGAATTCAAAATTAATATAGTACTATGTTAAGATAAGAATCTCATTTTGCTGCGAATTAAATTGATCACACAACAACACCACCAACAACAAAAACATAATTTTTTTTTTAAAAAAGATCATGATTCAAGTGTTTCACTGAATTTTCATTAATATTTCAAACCAATTTATAATAAAACGAATTGATAAATCCAAATCCAATTCTGGCTTTGCCCCTGCCAGTAGGTTTGGAGAGTTTTCTCCCTATACTGTGAGATAGATGCAACCTAGTTGTGGTAGTGAATATCCAATCTACGCATGTCTCGGCAATTCCTAATCTGTTCGATGTCAAATTTCTTTAAAAAAATTGTTACAGTACAAGGTCGTGATTAGCAGTTTTAAAAGTGTTTGTGGAATTCCGTTTCTTATTCCTTCTTTTAATTTGGCTTTAGCTTTAAGGTTGAGAATGGATACTTTTTAAACAAATTCAAAATTAATATAGTATTATGTTAAGATAAGAATCTCTTTTTGCTGCGAATTAAATTGATCACACAACACCACCACCAACAACAAAAACATATTTAAAAAAAAAAAAACAGATTGTGATTCATGTGTTTCTCTGAATATTTTCATTTTTTAATGAATAAAGCCAGTAAAAGAGCAGTTGTATCAAAGAAAACTTGAAGCATCCCAACTATGTTGGCACGTAACAAGTTTACTTATCATGTGCACGCACACTTTCAAACTAACTCAATATATTAAATAAAAGAAAAAGAACAAGAAAAAGGGATTTTGAATTCTCTCTTATCTCTAAAGCTCTTGCGTGTTGAACCCCTGTCCAGACAAACTCTAGCCACCGGAATATTTTAATTCAAACCAACTTACGATCTCAGTTACTTTTACGTTCAGCCCAAACGAACATAAGGCTTAAATCAGGCACCGCCTTCCTTATTTGCATCTTTTCTTTTTTCTCTTTTCTGTGTTTGTTTTCATCTTTTTTACAGGTTTCAAGTGTAGTCAACTCGTTCAATTCGACCGGTTAGACCAAGATGCTTGGACCTAACTCGAATCCGACTCGATCCACCTCAATTGTAGATCGACCATCTACACCAATAACATCGACGAAGATCATGAAAATAATGTCAAAGTTGCCGATAACATTAGTAGCAAAGACATTGGTGAATATGATGACAAAGTTGTCGACAATCCGAATAAGAATGCCCCACCCCAATCAACATTAATATTCTGTAAGGGTTAATTAAAATAAATTGCAATGTTATTCTACTGTTACTTTTTTTTTTTTTTTTCCTTTCTATTAGATAGCTTTCTCTCAAAGGGTCTAGTTATTATACATTATTCTGCAAAAATTAAAGATTTGAAATTTTTAAAAAAACTAAAATAATTCCCTTTCCCATAAATACCATGAAATCCTGTATAATAGCTAAAGAATACATGAACTGTATTGTTAATGGATAATTATCAAAAGAAAACATTTATTTTTTTATTTTTTTATTTTTAAAACTTTTAAATTTTGTGAACCTCTTGATTAAAATACAATGTCTAGTTTTCACTCCAACAATAATACAGTTACCGTATTGTAGCTAAATCGAATAATGGGTAATTAATTATCGTTCAAATAGTTGTTATTTTTTTTAGGGACAATTGCACAAACATACTCTGACTTTAACACATATATGAGGTAGAATCCAGTTTTACCAAAATTATAAGAAGATATCCTTGACTTAGGGGTTGACCGTTAACTTTAACTGTGGTCTTAAAATTAGTGTGAAAAGTACTTAACTGCCCTTATTTTTTTTTTATATATTATATAAATAACTATTAAAAATTGATAAAAAAAACATATAACAAGAATAAAAATTAAAATATTAAAATAACTAATCCATAATATTAAAAAATAAAATTATCTGTTTTTCAAAAAAAAATAAAAGAAATATGTTTGTCAAAAAAAATAAAGAAATATATGTTTTTCAAAAAAAAAAAAGTCTGTTTTTCAAAAGAAAGAAAGAAAGAAAGAAATATTTGTTTAAAAAAAAAATAGAATTATCATTTTTTCAAAAAAAAAATATAGAATTATCAATTTTTCAAAAAAAAATAAAAATAGAATTATTTGTTTTTCAAAAAATAGAAGAATTATCTCTTCCAAAAAAAAATTATCTCTTACAAAAAACAAATAGAAGAATTATCTCTTAAAAAAAGAATTATCTATTATTTTTTTTTTGAAAAACAAATAATTGTTTTTTTTTTTTTTTTTGAAAAACTGATAATTCTATTTCTTTTAAATAGATATTTCTTTCTCTTTTTTCTTTTTTTTTTGAAAAACAGATTTTTTAATTTTTTAATATTATGGTTTTAGTTATTTAATATTTTAATTTTTATTCTTATTATATGTTTTTTTTTTCAATTTTTAATAGTTATTTATATAATATATAAAAAAAAATAAGGGCAGTTAAGTACTTTCCACACTAATGTTAAGACCACAGTTAAAGTTAACGGTCAAACCCAAAGTCAAGGGTATCTTTTTGTAATTTTGGTAAAACTGGATTCTACCTTGTATATGTGTTAAAGTCAGGGTATGTTTGTGCAATACCCCCTCCCCCCCCCCCGCTTCAAATAGTTGTTATTATTATTTTTTATTTTTTTGTAAAGGCTTGCTTAGTTGCTTCAAATAGTTATTATTGAGATCATTATATTAAATAAATTGTACATGAAGTTCAACTTTTCACCATCTGTGCACTATTTCAGCAGTTTTAGAAACTAGCAAGAAATCATTCTGGAATTATTTCATCAGAGGTATTGATGCAGACTGGAATTAACGGAACTCACACTCATTCAAACACACAAGAGTTTCTATTTTTATGTAATCCCACAGTATTTCAAAAAAAAAAAAAAAGATAATTTGAGTTTAAACTACTCAAGAAGTTTCAATTTTATTCAACTCTGAAAAACTTCAAAGTGATTACAATCTAATAAATAGAGAAACGAATCTCATTAACTCCTAAAAC
Organism: Acer negundo; assembly: GCA_035582765.1. NCBI lineage: Eukaryota > Viridiplantae > Streptophyta > Magnoliopsida > Sapindales > Sapindaceae > Acer > Acer negundo. Next base: position 25,461,163 of record CM069232.1, on the reverse strand, counting down.
ACCTCAACTAAATCGGGAAAGAATCCCAAATGAAAAAGATTTCAAATCTCCTAAAAATATCAAAAGAATTCTAAAACATCAAAAACCTATCTAATAAGGAAATTGAATTTGATTTAATAAAATCAAATCATAAAATAATTAATAACATAATTACAAATAAATAAAAGGAAATAAAACATTCGTATTGAACCATGAATGATAATTGGAAATAATAATAAAAGAAACGGTTGTTTTGGTGCGCACGAAACTTAACGGCCAAATTCGGATATGCCGCAGCCTATTATTGAAGATGAAGTTTTCATAACATTTGTAGAGTTCATCTTGGGATTTCTGGAAACATATTACAATGTCAATTTTGAGCTCGTTTACCCTACGAAAAGGCACCCGAAATTTGTTCCTGTGTTGCCACATGCCATCTTGCCAATTGCCCTTTTACGTTGGGCTGATCCGCATCAGGTATGCTCTGTCTCTCATAGTCTCTCATAGTCTCATATATGAATGAACACATCACATGATTTTTTTTTTTATATAGTATATTTGCAGGCCTCTTTTCAAAAATAGCGATATAAATATGTGAAAATTTTAAATTTATCAATTGTCAAAACTCTTATTATTTTTGCCAAATTTTCCATCTTTTAAAACAAAAATACCCTTAATAAATTTTCACTTCTGAAAAATACAAAAAAATAATAATAATAATAAAAAAAAATAAAAAATTAGAACTCCATTGATGTAGGTGGAGATCAAACAGACAATGGAAGTTTGAATTGTTTTATTTAAAATTAATTTAAAAAAATTAAAGTAAAAAAAGTATGTTTACCACTAAACGTAAAAAAAATAAATAAAATAAATAAAATAAAATAAATTATGTTTTGGCAATTTGTAACTATCCAATAAAAATTTGTTTTATATACATACAGATGGCCGGTGGCCAACAGTGAGAAAAATTTGGAAAGAAAAGAGAAAGCGAAACTTTGCTTTTAGACCGGTTCGTGAAATGATAAAGAACGATAACTCGTGGCAGCAAAGTTATAAGACACGACCCATTATTTTAGATCACTGCTTAATGATGAAGAAATTCCTGTGGACTTGGTTGGGAATGATATTGATGATAAAGATGATAAAGAAGATGAATCAGAGACGGCAGAAGATAATAAGAAGACTCCACTGCTTGCTGCAACTAGAACAGGAGTGATAGAGCTTGTGAAGGAGCTAGATACTCAAGATGCATCCTCAAGCAGTTGAGCACATTAGCCATAAGAAGCAGAATATATTACATGTGGCGGCCAGCTACCGTCAAAGAGAGGTCTTCAAGCTTGTCAAACAAATGCAGATGCCAGGTTGATTCCGGGAATTGACAAAAAAACCTACACTGTTTTACACCATGTTGCAGACACCAGGAACTACATTGGAGGTTCTCGTGCTTGTCCTGCCTACCAACTTCAAGAGGAGTTAGGCGTTGATAATCTATTACCGTTCAATGTAGTTTGATGGAAAGAACGTTTATTCAGCCTGACAATAGAAGCATTTAAAAAAAAAAAAACTAATATAATCTTATAAAAATTGTATAAAAAATTATTATTTACATTTGGTCCTCCAAAACTTTTAAGCATTTTCAAAATGACCCTTCCTTCGATTTATTGAGGCTGGATCCATACTAATGTTACACAATCCAAAAATTTATCCCAAATATTAAACTAAATAATGTGATAAATGATTTGTTTTTATAACGTCATTTTGTGATTTATATAATAAAGACAAATCATGTATTTATGATCCTGTCATTCACCGTATAATTCCGTCATTTATATAATTATTTACTATTTATTTGTGCATTAGAGTGGAGGAAATAATGCCATCCTATTTCACCCAGCACCATGACAAAAACAGCAAGACTGCAAAAGAGCTCTTCATCGAGAAACATAAAATTCAACATAAGGAGGCACAACAATGGATAAAAGAGACTTCTAAGTCATGCTCCGGAGTTGCTGTTCTAGTGGCCACCGTTGTGTTTGCAGCCGCCTCACAGTACCTGGTGGTAAATACTTAATTGCTTCTTTCTTGTAAAAGCACTTGTCAAAAGCTCTTTCTTTTTTTCTTTTTTTTTGTTTGTTTGTTTGATTGTTTTGGTTTATGATTATGCATATTTTGAGGGTGTTTCTGTTTTATTTTGTAGGAAGCGATTTTATGTATGTATGACCACTTAAATGCTTCTGGGAAAAACAATTAAAAATCTACTTATAAACGCTTCTGGGAAAAGCACTACAAATGTGGAACGAGCAGATCAGAACCACTCAGCGAAAAGTAAATGGGGCTTTAAACATTACAGAAAGCGGTATATTTAAAAACATAAAATACACTAAATTCATATTCACGATGAATCCAAAGTTGTACCACTTTCATGCAGAGAACTAATATCTCAAAGATTGTCATCCAAAAACACCCCAAATAGATAGAACATCACAATTCTTACGTGAGACCCAAGAAACAAAAAGAAAACTCTTAAGATGTCAACAACACATTTGAGTTTGTTCTTGTTTTGTTTTTATAGATTTGAACTTCCATCTCAATATATGAATATTTTGTAATGTTAAGATTGAGCAGCAAGTTCCAAGAGTAGAGTGTGATTGACAGCAGTAGCTGTTGCGCCGATAAATTGAATAGGACCTGGATTCGAAAATCGATAAAAGATGCAAAGTTAGGGGAAAATAATGTGGCTTGAAATGATCGAATTCTAAATTGGTTAAAGCTGAATAAAAGAACCAACCTGGACTGATGTAGTGATTCTTAAGAGCCCACTCATCCCGCAGGGATGCAAACTTCATGAATGGTGCACCTGGAAATTCACAATATATAAACTGACGATTAGCTGTCGAGATCGAAGAAGCTGATAGCAGGAGAGAATAATATATAGCAAATGTTTATGGCAGTTAAGAGCTGCTCGATGATTCTTACCGTCAAGTTCCACCATGGCCTTCTTGATCACAGGCTTGAACTTACCTGCAAAGAAAATTCAGATTTCAGGAATAGCAGGAAAAGATTTGTGCGAAAAAATAATGATATATTAGCAGAATCACCAACAATATCTCTCTTATTTTTCATATGAATGATGTATAAGAAGGAACGGTTTCCCATACCGTGTCTCCTCTCCACATCCATTAATGAAGTCAGAGCAGTCCCACCAACAGTCCATTGGTCGACCGGAGCACTCAAATTTCCTACCTGGAAATATTAAGAGAAATACATACAAAACAATTGAGTTTATTATTAATTATGTGTTTCACAGTTGAAAAAACTCTTAAAGGGATATCATAGAAAGCCAAGAAGAAAGAATTTCATGGTAATCGGTAAACAAAGGAAGAAAAAGCACAAACCGATGATATCAACCCAGTTTTCCCGTCATGTAGGAGAGCTCCTGCAGCATAACCCAATGCATAGCAGTAGGAAGCATCGAAGTTAGTTGGCAAACCGCATCTTCCTTCATACCTGCAAATAGAAATTACATGTGACTTTTACGACTTATAAGGGGATGTAAAGTTTGTTCAAAAATTAATGTTTCTATGCATATACAGTGGTCAATATGAAGCGATTGAGAGTTGAGACACAATTACAAACATAAAATTCTTATGACGTGGACTCAAAAACAATAATGCTCAAGCTTAAACATAATGTTACAACTTGATAAATCTTGCGACTCAAAACAATCGTATCTTTATAGGTGGAGAAGTTAAATACCCAAAAAAGTGGGACTGCCCTTTGAATTGGCCTTTATATGCACCTTCCTGCTTTCTCTTCTCCAATTCAGTCTCAGCCATTTGAATAAGCATTTTCTCTGTTTCTATTTTCGCAACCTGGTGGCAAAATGATGCAACATAAACAATCCTGGCTGGGACAACTTCAGAAATTGAAAAGTCAAAAACACAATATACAGTATATACCTGGACATTTCCATGTGGATCTCTTTCAAGCATCAATTGTTCTTGAATTGCTTCAGGTAAGAAGTCAAAAAGCTGCAGAGATTGACTTGTGAGTTTCTTTTTCCATACCCCACCTTCATCAACGACATCATGGGCCAGAATTTCATTCAGTTCTGCAATAAGCTGCTGCACCTGGAAATAGAATAAAAACAATTCAGAAAAAAGAATGCAGGAATTTATTGTCTATAATTTGATTTCAAGAACCATATACGAAAAAGAGTAAAGAACATAATAAAAAGTTCATATAATTGAGATATACCTCGGGAATGAAATCAATAAGACCTTCTGGGATAAGTATGACACCATAGTTGAAGCCGATTTCAGCACGTTTACAGATAACATCTACAATATAGTCTGTGACATTTTTAAGTGTTTGCTTTTTGGCAGCAACCTGCAGAATAGAGATATCACCATCAAATTAAAATTCATTTGTGCTGAAAGCTTCTCTTAAATGACAAGACTGCAAAAGATGCCAAGGAGATTAAAGCTAAAAGACTTCTCTTAGGTGATAAATTACAGAGCATTATGGGGTTCTAGACCTATGAAGTATTTCTAGTAACCTTTGGTCAACCGTACTTTTCCAATCAATCATTATACAAAGGAGGGGGAGAGAAGCTTGAAGTACAAAGCCCTCAGAAAGCAAAATTCCTGCCATTTGATTTGGTTTGTACCCTATATTTTAATTTACCTAGATCTTTATGGTTGGAAGTTTTGCACTTGAAACAGAAGTTCATTTCCTAAAAGCATGTTACTACAGTTTGAGGGGACCTTCAACCAATTCACCACAGAAATTAATTGGATAAATATATCTAGGCATTTTATTTTTTTTTGCCTAATAACCATCTAAGTAGAATTTATCACATTAGTGAAGAAAGCTCATCATAATGCATTACATGTCCATGAATACAGAAACAGTGCCGTAATGCCAGAGCACCAAAGATGTTAATCCAAATGAAGAGCACCTGAACCAGGCAAAAATCATTTGAAAGCTATGCAATAACATGAACGAATTACCTCTTCTCCGATAATGGTAATGTTTGGGTGAGTTTGCAAGGCACACTCCAGAGTAATATGGGAAGCTGCACGCCCCATAAGCCGTACAACTGCAGATGCAAACAAGTTAAAGTTACATATAATGTTTCCCAAAGAAACACAAAGCAGGAGAAATAGTGGGGCAGCTCATGCTTTGATTGTCCATAAGTAAGCGTTAAACAATAGTAGATGTTGATATGTTGAAAAGTTGTTTCTAAGCTGTTGCTGAAATAAGGATATTATATTTAGTGCAATTCCGGGTATCATTGGATGCTATAGTAAGTAGGAAGGACCAGTAGCATAAGAGAAACTAAAGCATAAGCATTGTATTAATGGAAATTAGAGATTCAAATGATATGCTAAAGGTCTTGGGGTAAAGTAGTAATGGAAGAGAGTTGAATGGGGTCATACTTATCTTCATATTTTTATCAATCAAAAAGGTAAAAATGATATCATCAAAGGAACCAATGCTAGGTTTCAGTTAGATGCATTGCATTTTGAACTTTAAGTCCAAAAATCAAGTAGATGAATGTCTGCCGGAAAAGTAAATGTCCTTTATAAAAGTCTAGCCCAAACAAAATTGAGAAATGGGTTCCCTATAGCCAATTAAATACAGCTGGGAGTCTGGGACTGGCTTTGGCTACTTGATTGAGTTCAAAACTGCATCAGGAAACCCCAATAGTTGGGTAAATATTATATAAACTACACTTATCAATAGTAACTAAAAATTTGGGACAGGAGGCATGCAGGCAAACTAAATTAGTGACGCTACTATGAAAAGCTGATTAAAATGTTAAGATACGTTAACAGTATGCAGCACCAGACCACATTAATGGAAATATCAAGCCAAGCACTTACAGTGGTAATACTTTCCAGTTGACCGCGCATCTATCATGACATTTCCAATCATTTCTGCATATATCTGCATACCACAAGACAGATTACAATTATTTTAAACCAGGTAACTCCAGCAATAGATACAGTCATACAGATAAGATTACGTACACCAATAACCAATAATAAGTTCAATTTTTGACTGGTTATTGAAGAATGAGGTGCTTGGTAAAAAGGAAAATTTTTTCTCTGCAATTCTTTCAATTTCCTTTACCGAACAGCAAAAACAATCATATACATGATAGCCATGACTGATATGATTTTCATAGAGGGTATCAACATAAAATTAAGGATAAGCTGGACTTAAGAAAAACCTTTAGCTTCATTCACACCATTGACATATTATTATATTAAACATTTTCCAAATACCCCATGAAGGCAACCTTTATTTTAGGAAAGCAATAATTCTTAGGTAGTATGTCCAGAAAATATAAAAAAATATAACTTTTTTTTTTTGTAATGTGTTAACATGAAAGATCAAATCATTATTTATTTAAATCTGCATGCACAGCTATACTCACCCTGCATGCCGTATCAAATCCAAAACTTGTGGGGACTTCTTTGCACTTCAAGTCACCATCAATGGTTTTTGGGCACCCAATGACCTGAGTTTTCAAATTTTTACTCCTGATTCAATAGAACATAAATCAAAATTATATGAAAAGGATCAATTAAACAACTATAGCAGAAAAGCTGAACTTCTTTTCTCATTATTGCATCAAAGGTTTCACCAAAAAATATATTAAAACAACTAATTAAATCTTAATCTCAGAATTAGAATTAATTAAACAACATTATATCATCACAGTATACCTGAAGTTTTCAGCAAGGAGGCAAGCATTTGTGTTCGAGTCATCACCACCAATAACCAAAAGGCCATCCAAATCAAGCTTCTTTGCTGTTTCCTCAGCTTGTTTAAACTGGAAACCATGTCAAGTATAAATCATCCAAACTTTACTAATAAGAATCGAATACAAATTACAAAAAATCACTAGTCTCACCTGCTCTGGAGTTTCGATCTTGTCTCTCCCACTGCAGATCATATCAAAGCCACCCTTTGAAAGTAAATAAATAAATAAATAAATAAGTTACAACCAATACTTCAATAATTTAGCATGCATGTTTGGAATTTACTATTACATAGCCAAATCAGACACGAACTTGCTCAAAATTCTACATTTGCTTGTCAGTGTGCAATTCAGATGAAAACATATTTATTTTCAATATTTTAACTACTAATTATTATCATTACTATATAAACAAACTATTGCAACTACTTATAATCAAACACAAACAACGTATAACCACCAGTCATCTAAAGTAACTGAATTATAAACTAAAACATTTAAATTTTGAGTAAACACTAGTACACTACTTTGTAAGCTACAAATTACATGAAAAAGACGATACCTGGTTTCTGTAAGGATAAATGTAATCTGGAGTCAATTCGACATACTTGCACTTCATGATTCCAGCTGGACCTCCTCTGAATCCATACAATATGCTTCCTTTGGTGCGGACCTGCAAGTAATCTACCACAAAAAATCACTTTTTCAAAACATCATTATTCAATCGAATATTCAAATCATGCTTTTCGAATAAAGATCACAACTTCAACAACAAGATGAGATCCTCACCGAATATTCCAGAGATCACATTGTGTCCACCTGGCGCTTGGCCTCCAGACAAAACGACGCCGATTTTCAACTTCTGATCCTGCTTCAACGAATCGGTATCGTTCGGCACCAACATTGCTGACGGTTGCCCGAACACATATGGAAACAGCTTCGCAATCTCATCTGTATAAACACCAAAACACATCAAATAACTTCTTCAACTCGATCTCTAAAAAACAAAACGAAACAAAAAAAATTGAATACTTTCTTCACTGAGAACTACTATTGTATTGATTTTATCGAAAAAAAAATCATACCTGGATTGCCGGCGGCGGAACTACGGGGACCTTCGACGATTTTGAAAGGATTTCTGAGAACAGAAGGAAGAGGAAGCGCGTGGTCTATACGACTGGTTTGGACTTCACTGTAAACGGAGGCTACGCGGCCGGCGACGGCACCGGATTTGACGGGAACGAGATCGCCGTTAACCACCGAAGACGGAGACATAATAGTTTTGATATATTTTTTTTTCCGGTTTTACCTATCTCTTCGACTGTGAGAGTGAGAAAGAGAGTGAGAGAGTGCATTAAATATGGTTGAAAAGGGTACGATCGTCTTTTTACTGTTTGGGCTTCGGAGTCTCCGCCCCGGAAAGGTAGAAGCGGCCCAATTGATTTGAGGGTATATTAGGGATTTCGGGGAATTTGAAATCACTGTTTGTGTACATGTGTTGGTTTGGTAGGTAATTTTTAGGTCCAATCGGAGTTGAGGGATAACCCGGACGAGTATAGTCCGGGCACTTAATATTTTTGATACGCCTTGTCTAGAGTGGGTTTGCGGGTTTGGGTGGTCCTCCGGATATTAACTTATTTTGTAAGTAAATTTGTTAACGTTTAATTTTGTCCTAAAATTCGATCTTTCGATAGTCAAACTCTACACATCCGATCATAGAAATTAGATACGGGTCAAACCCTTAATTTGAAGGTTGGACATGGGTCGAGGTCGGACCACCAAACCAATTTAAAAGCTCTATGTTTAACTAACATTCTTTTGGTTGGTGGCAAAATGGCATATTACCTAATTTATCCTACTTGAGCAATAATAAATTAATTTGAGTGTGTTTGGGAATTTCTTGTAAAGTAAGAAATATTTTCAAGTTATTCTTAAATGTAAAAAATATATTTTTTAAAATCTATTTTAATACTGTATTAGAAAATAAGTAAAGAAAACATATTTCCATATTTTTCTTTTTTCTTTTTAATTTTTTTTTGAAAGAAATTAAGGAAAATTGTGTTTTTGTTTTCTTTTAAAATAATGTTATTCTAAAACCATTTATTGGTTTTCCATGCATAATATATTTTTTTGAAAATATTTATTAATTTGGGACCAAATATTTTTTTGAAAGTTTTGGTTATTGGTAGGATTTGAGCCGTTAACATGAGAGTCATTTGCTCAACTCTCAAACTCGTCCATCAACTAGTTGAACTACACGCTTGTTGGCAAAATATAATAGAGCATCATCACTTCTTAAAATTAACAATTCAAGTTGCCATTTTGAATTAATAATAACAATTAATTCTACTTAAATTGAACTGTGATGATTATGATTTTCACATATTTATTTATTTATTTAGTTTATTTAGTTTAAAGAAATTCTAACACTATCTAAATCATGATGATTTTGCAAGTGTTATTTGAAATTTTTTTTTTTACATAATAATAGAGAGTAAAATTCAAGAATTGTTAACGATAATTTTGGAAAAAAAGAGGAAAGAAAAAAGAAAAAGAAATTCAAGGGTTCTAAAGCTTTCATTCACAATTCTGGGCCCTATTCTAGGCCCATAGATTCAAGTTGGGCTGCAACTAAATTATAACAAGAAAGAAGAGAATGTTGATTTTGATGGATTATGGATACATGAATCATGATGCATCGGCTATTCAAAATTATGGAAATATTGGTTAAAATATCAAAAATATCGGCAAAATTCCAATATTTCAACTATATTTTTGATTTTGGTATCTTATTTTTCCGAAAATATTGAGTATATTGCCTATATTCTCTTACAAAACTCAATGTCGTGTCTCAAAGTCCATGAATATATAGGTTAAGAATTTCGGAATTTATAAATAGATTAATAAATTCCTCCGTCTAGTAGTAGACACCCGTAGACTCTGAGTTAGAGCCGGTTATTCAAGTATCACCGCTTAGACTAGTCTTTTGATATGAGACAACGTCTCATATATATATTTGATGAAAATGCAACCACTCAAAGTCATTTATTCCTTCGCCAGGGATAACAATTGGTCATTTTGATTATCCTATTGCCTACTAAACAGAACTTATTATTACAAAGGAGAGACTGACTTTTTTAATTGCTTTTCACCAAATAATCAATCATAGCAGCATGTGGCATTGTGTTGAATTGGTACTTGTTAGTAGTGCATTGTAGTACTGATCAATTAATTAATTTAAAGAATGAAACTTATGTCTACAAGATCAGTAGTACTAGTAATTCATGATACACACAAATGATTATCTCATGCCTAACTAACAAGCACCACCTATATTGTTAATGCATGTTTAATTTCTTTAATTATCTTATTAATAAATTGCTTTTCTGTCCCCAAAGAACAAGGAGTGATACTTGAAAAGAGATTCTATCCAGCTATGTTGATCTTCAAAGGATTCTCTCCATAATCGGATTAGGTTAACCAATTCCACAAGCTAATCAGCCAAGTGATTGAACTTGGATTAATTGAATTTTACTCTCCATTCAGTGCTTCTAATCATCTAAAACAGGAAACAAAACACTAGTGGCCAACACAAAAATGTATGTATAATTGTCTTTAAAACTGATCATATCCCTATTATTATTATATTATCATGTACTGTGGATCATCACAGACACATCAGTCACTTTTTGAAATCCCTTTGCCACCACCAGATTAATGTCTGTTAATGTATCATTATAGTTTCATGATCTATTATGTTTTGCTGTAATACATGTGTAGTCGGTTCAATTAATTATATCCTGTAATCAATCAGATTAATGAATTATATATGATGACTAGATATGATATATGTTATATGAGATTGAAAATTTGCTGATCGATGGTTAGATGATTTAGACATAAGATCCGAGACTTTTGAGATACGTATACATAGGTCATGATCATCTGAGATTCTCGAGTTATAGAGAGATTTTACCTGTTAATTAGATATATATGTAGAGGCTCTTCTCAAATTAGCTAGTATAAGGTACTTCTTTCAGATGAAAACCTAAGAACAAAATCATGCGAAACTAGATCGATCCAAAGAAAAATATCAGTGTCATACGAATCATTATGGGTGTAGAGCAACGTGTTGAAATATGATCCTTTTGATTTTAAGTGTTGTAGGATGCATATTGACACAGCTACAACAAATTTGATTCCTACAAAGGCATGTGAGGCCAACCAAAATTTTCTTTTATGAACTCTTTGTACTAAATTTTTTAATTAAAAGGTTTTCAAGGCCACCTAACACTACCCTATAAAGGAAATTATTAAAGGTGATCAATATCTCTTCTTCTCATTATAATTAATCACTTTAGCTCAATTAACAATACAAATGTTCCCCATTCGGTTTCCAATCTTCATCCTCCAACCACACCTAATCTCTTAAAGTTGTGTACTTGCTGTTTTAAAATCAAACATAATCATGTTTAATGTGACCCCACTTGACAATATTTTGTGCATAAATCATTATTAATGGTACAAGATTTTTCTTCAAAGCCTCCGAAGAACATTACAAATTGTTTAATTTTTCTTGCCCGAAAAATGAAGGAGCACTCCAGAGAACAACATTACAATAAGAAGCATCAACAAAGATCAGGAGGATGCTGCAGGGTCTCCTTTTGTTGTAGTAATTGCAGGCTTAGTGTCTCTTCGTCGGAGGAAGCTGATCAGAGCTCGAATTCGGATCGTTTTGCATCGATATCAAGCCTAGCGCACGCCATGGTTCAAGAGAGACTAGACCAAATGATTAGACAACAAAGGCAGCAGCAAGATCAGGCAAGAGTACTACATAGAGATAGATCATCGAGGAAGCAAATTAGAGATCATGATCATCATCAAGGGACTAGATTCATTGTGATGGTGGCCATGGAGAAGTGTTCTTATGATCCAAGAGAAGATTTTAAAGAATCCATGATCGAAATGATCATGGCTAACCGGATTGAAGAAGCAAAGGATCTTCGTAGCCTCTTGAATTATTACATGTCCATGAATTCTAAGGAGTATCATGGGATTATACTTGAGGTTTTCTATGAGGTTTGTTCTAATTTGTTCCCATTTTGTAACTGTGATTGATGAAGAGTTTGAAATGTTAGACCTAATACTCTATTCAATGAGATTACTTGCGAGTTGAAAGGATTAATATATATATATATATATTTATATATATACAGAAATTTTCATATGAGGATGCTCTGATAGAATTATTTAAGGACATTGAATGTGAGCCACTCGTTTTACATACTTTGACTTGGTATGTATGCACTTGTCAAATCACTTTTATAAATGAGTGGCTCACATTCAATATCCTGATAAAGTTATATAAGGATGCCCTGATAGGAACGAGACTATATATATATATATATATGAGTGGTTTTCTAGTAAGGACGTCTTGAAATTATAAGTTAAGGACATCCAACCAGAACCACACATTCATATTGGGTGTGGGGTGTGAATATTTGTTAATATGGGGTTGTGGAACCACATTGAATGTGTGACTGTGTTGGACGTCTTGAAATTATAAAGTCATGACGGTCTTGATTAAAGAAGTATTAATATATATATATATATATATATATAATGATTTTCCTATCGATGCATTGATATAAGGAAAAGAGTTCAAAAATTAAATAGTACTTTTTGGGGAAGGTCTTGTGCAAATAACACCACATTAATAAGTCTTGTTTTAATAGCACAAAAAATAGAATTTGGACAAAAATATCCCCCAGATTCTTTTCTTTTCTCTTATGAGTCCTTCACTTTTTTTTTTCTTTTTTCAAAAACCTCCATTGATAGAGCTTCAATGGAGTTGCCACCGCCAACCAGTGAGTTGGCCGACAACGTCCGTCGAGTGTCAATCATTGTAACTGAAGTGTTCGTTTACATTTTTGAACTGTGTAGAGAGAGAAACGAAGCCAAACCTAAACCGTCATCGAATCTTCATCGTCAAATCTATAACGATCCATCGTGAATCTGACAAAACCAATGGCGCCAATGAACTTGGTGTCGTTCGATCTTCCAGATCCAACTATTTCTGGAGTTAGTCGGCGCTGTCGTAGACTCGTCACTTTCACCATTGATGGAGGTCGAACAGAATAAGTCTCGAAAATTCATGAATAAAGTCTCGAAACACATTAATAAGTCTCGAAAACTCATGAATAAGTTTTGGGTTCATAAAATAAGTCTCGCAAATGGAGCAAATAAGTCTTCATAAATTAAGTCTCGAATAAGTGTAATAAGTTTCGGGCATTCATAAATTAAGTTTCGAATAAACGTAACAAATCCCAAGTATTCATAAATACGTCTCGAAATGGAACAAATAAGTCTCAAAATTTCAAAAAATCACAACTTCGGCTACTATTCATCTCCTCCGATTTGACAAACCCAAACCCAAACCCAAACCCACTAATTCAAGATTCAAACAACCTCATTCAGATTTAACAAACTCACAATTCACATCAAAATTGACAACAAAATCACAATAAAAACTCAAAATCAATCAAAACGAAACTAATATTACAAAAATCAACAATTTTTTTTTTTGAGTTCGTTCGTCAAATTGTGAACCCATCCCAGTTCGTTCGTCGAATTGTCAACCAAAATCGTAAGTGTTCGTCGAATCATCAACCCAGCCCCGTCGAAGTGTTCTTTCTTTGGACAACGGAAGAGGAGAGAGAGAGAGAGTCTGTGAGAAACTGAGAATGGGAAAAAGAGAGAGAGAAATATGCAGGTGGGGCATTTTGGTCTCATCACCTGCTTTGATGCTAATAAAACATGAGTTATTGAAGTGGTGATAGTTATAAATCCATTTTCAAAAAGTGCTATTTACCCCTATTTCCTCTTAAGGAAAACATAATATATTCAAATCTAATGGTCGGATTCATCCGATAGTTAGATTTGGATGTTGAAAACATATATTAAATTATATATATATATATATATATATATATATATTTTTCTATTATCAGTTCGTCCTGACAATAAATATATCAGGATAAAGAATGTGGACCACTATATTTACATACTTTGACTCAAAGTGTATGCACTTATCAAAATTTCTCCACAATCTATGGTCCACATTTTTCGTCTTGATATATTTATTGTCAGAACGAATTGATAATAGAAAGACTGTATATATATATATATATAAAAGATTCTCTTTAACTTCTCTCTACTAGGGATGGCCAATAGGGAAATGGAGGCGGATGTAGGTCCCCCCATCCCCACACTACAAGAAATTTGGGTATCAGCTACCATATATTCGGAGACCAATTGAAATTTGGTCTCAGAATGAAGCTTTCAGCAACGAATTGATATTTGGTAACTGAAGATGACATTTTGCGATGAACTATTTTGGTCTCCAAATGATGCTCTCCATAGATTTTGGTTTTATTTGGATGGACATTCGGAGACGACATAATTCATCTCTGAAGATGACATTTTGCGACGAACTCATTTTGGTCTCCAAATGATGCTTTTTCATATATATATTTTGGTTTTAATTATTTGAATGGACATTCGGAGACGATATAATTTATCTCTAAAGATGACATTTTGCGACGAACCCATTTTGGTCTCCAAATGATGCTCTTTCATATATATATATATATATATATATATATATATTTCAGTTTTAATTATTTGGATGGACATTCGAAGACGACATAATTCGTCTCTGAAGATGACATTTTGTGATGAACTCATTTTTGTCTCCAAATGATGCTCTTTCATATATAGATTTTGGTTTTAATTATTTTGATGGACATTCGGAGATGACATAATTCGTCTTTGAAGATGACATTTTGCAACAAACTCATTTTGATCTCCAAATGATGCTCTCCATAGATTTTGGTTTAGGGGTGGACATGGTTTCTGTTAAACCGGTGGTTTTTCCCAGGTTTAACCAAAAATGTACGGCCAAAAACCGTACCAAAATCGGAACCGACAGTTTCAAAACTGGTTGGAAACCGGTTGAACCGGTTAAACCGCTGAATTTTTTTTTTTAAAAAAAATTAAACGAATCAGAAGGTGCCACGTGACACATTTTTTAAAAATAATTTTGAAAAACCGCATGAAACTGAACCGAACCAAAACCGTGACCAAAATCGACGGTTTTTTAACCGAAACTGAAATCAAAACTGTAAAACCAACGGTTCCAAACCATCCTCAGACCGTTGGCCATGGTTTCGATTTTGTGCCACAAAACCGAAACCGAATCGAAACCGAACCGTGGCTACCACTATTTTGGTTTTTGTTTTCTTTATTTGGAGGGATATTCAGAGACTACATAATTCATCTCTGAAGATGACAAATTGCGACGAACTCATTTTGGTCTTCAAATGATGCTTTCCATCCCAAAACTGGATGAATCAAAACGGTGTTTCATGCATTTTATGCATTCTTGAATAAAAAATTATATGATTTCATATTTTAAATTTTTTTTAATATTCTTAAAATTATATGCTTTTATACTAAATCCCTAATTTCATTCCCAACTCAACTTTTCACTCATTTCTCAACTTTTATACTAAATCCCTAATTTCTTTTAAATACAAAATCCCTAATTTCATTCCCAACTCATTTCTCAACTTTTCACACATTTTTTCCCACCCAAATCCCACATCCATCATCTTTGCCCTCACTAATCCAACGCAACTTTCGACATTAGCCGCTCAATTCCGACGCAATTTACTATATTTAAAAAAAAAAATGTTATTTACTATATATTTTTTGCTTTATTTATGATTTATTGATTTATTTAAGGCTCCAACTCTAAATTACGTTTGGTTTAGTTTTATGCAATTAGTTTTTGTTTTGTACATTTACTTTTTAAAGTTAAGCTTGATGAGTAATTCTTTTCATTCTTTTCATGGCTTCAGTGGAGTTGTCGAGCTTTAATTTTGTGTAATTTAGGTAAGAAAACATGTGATAAACAATGGTTTAAGAGTTTTCTATAATATTTTTGTTTATATTGTTGTTTGTAATCAAGTGTTATATTGCTATTTAGTTGTAAAATGATTTGTCTATGGATATTAATATATTTTTATCAGAATGATTGAAATAACCGATTAGTGAAAAAAATTGAAATTAGAATATGCTTATAGACATGTGACAAATGTAAAAGAAATTAGCTTTTATGTGACAAATGTATTTTCTGAATTTGTCTATTTATGTAAATATTATATGGTTTTTGTAATTGTATATACAATAATAATTTCTATTTAATTTTGCACTCACAACATTATAATATTCTGATAACTCAAGGCAACATTATAATATTCTTATATTTTTATGAAAATTTTATAATTAAGGGTATTTTGGTCAAAACACAGTTAACTCCATTCCATTTTGTTGTTAATCAAACAAAATAATATTGATTCGGAGACTAATTTTAAAGTTCCAACCAAACAAAAAAAATTAGTTTTCCTTTCCTTTCCTTTCCATTCTCAT
Organism: Acer negundo; assembly: GCA_035582765.1. Lineage (NCBI taxonomy): Eukaryota > Viridiplantae > Streptophyta > Magnoliopsida > Sapindales > Sapindaceae > Acer > Acer negundo. The sequence goes on along the minus strand of CM069232.1, from coordinate 25,444,920 downwards.
TCTCATTGCTATTCTGATTACCGTTCCACAATGTAACCAAACGTGACTATAAAGTATTGACCAATAACTCGACTATAAATGTTTTTAAAAATATAGTTTTATAAAAAGTTTCAATAAATATTTTTTAATATATATATGTCGTAGAAATTAGAATTTTGATTAATTGAACAAATTTAAATTATTATCTAACAAGGTTTTTTTTTTTGTCCAACAACTCATATAGGCTAAATATAAATATTGTTCAAATTTTATCACATTCTATGTTATAGTCAAATGGAAAAGGCTTACAATTTTTAACTTGAGGTCTCAAGTTCAATTCCCACAATGAATTAATTGTCATTATTTTCAAGGGCAGGTCAGGCGGCAGGGTGGAGGTGGTCCACAATGGTTGTCCGGTAGGGTGGCGGCGACTGATCTCCGGTGGGGGCTGGTGGCCGGTGAATATAAAAAATGTTATTTAATTAAATATTAAATAATTACTATTTTTAATTAAATATTAGGGTTATTTTGATTTTAGTCCCTCATATTTGCATTAATATGGGTTTAGTCCACAGTATTTGGTATGTAAATATCATCTCCAATTGTTGTATGACTTGTTATCTAAGACAAACTTTTTGGGAATTTGCTACCAAATAGTTGGTCGCGCATTATCAACATTGGGAGACGAAATTTTTAACTGGTCACAGTAGCTATTCTTGGACGGGGATTTAGCTACCACCTCGCGACCAACTTAATTTGGTAGCGAAAGACTTTCTGTGATGAAAAAACTTGATTTGGAGACGAAATGGATTCGTCTCAGAATGTCATTTTTCTTGTAGTGCCATCCCCATTTGCCAAAAAAATGGGGATGGGGTAGTTTTGGGGGGAAGTCACCCCACCCCATCCCCATTTTTCCATTTTTTTTCATTTTTTTCCGGTTTCCCCATTCCCTCGGGTCTCCCGTTTCCCTATTCCCTATTCCCACATTTTCCCAATATCAGTAAAATTTATATAATAAAAAAAAAAACGCACAATCCATTAAATTCAAATGCAAAATAACATCCAATACAAAAATTACATAATAAAGATGTATATCTAGTTATTAAGAATAACAATATTGAAAAAATAAAAATAAAAATAAAAATAATAATAAAAATATATTAATATATTATATATAATATTTGGGGGAAATAGGAAAATAGGGATGGGGGCATCTACCCCCATCCCCATCCCCATTTCCATGAATTTGTGGGGAAAATGAGGAAATGGGGATGGGGAGGGGTCCCCACATCCCCATCTCCATTTTAATTTAGGGATGATTTTCAGCCCCATCCACCATTCCCCATTCCCCATTCTCCATTTCCCCCAAATGGGGATAGAGGAGTGGGGATTTGGGGCCCCGGGTTAAAATGGCCATCACTACTCTCTACTTTTTTTATTCTTTCTTCTCCGTCAAACTTTTCTTCAACTCTCTTTATCTACAAGTAACAACAGAACTTGTTTCCTCTGCACCAAAGCTTCTTATACAATAAACGAATAAAAAAGAAAAGAAACTCAACACTTCAAGAGCTATTCTCTCAACTTTATGATTTTTCCATCTCCCAACTTTAATGTTTTAAGGGCTCGTTTGGCACACTGTACTGGATTGTTCAGTGATATTTTGTATTATGTTGTATTAACTAATACAACCCCTCTCATCCGTATTAGCTAATAACCGTATTAAATCAATTAAGATGTATTAACTAATACAATACAAAAACAAACCAAACAATATATTATATTATTTTAATACATTTTAAACTCCTAATACAATACAATGTGACGTACCAAGCGAGCCCTAAGTGAAGCACCCTGTTTTCTACGTTACTGATTTTTTATGATTTTTTATGTTAAAAAAATCAGTAACCAAAAATTATTTCGAACTACAGCTCCTTAATTAATTTTTTTTCTTATTTTAATTATTTTGTCCTTTTACATTATACAATGTTGTTAAAGTGCAGGGTGAAGTTGTTATAGTCGGTATTTTTTTTTGGTTAAATTACATGAATTATATTGACTTCTTTACTTTATTTTTTCTTTTCTTGTGAGGCTGATAAATTTTATTTAGGAGACTGGCCTTCTTTATTGTGCTCAAATTCACCATTCTCCCATACTAAAATAGTTTGAATGATTTTTTTTTTTATTTAAGGATTTTTTTTTTTTTCTTCCCAAAACCGGTCCATTGTCATTCCTAGTGTTATCCTTGAGCAGGGCCATGCTAATCTTCTCTGTAACGTTCCAATTTTATTTGATGTCTCCTAAGAGACTTTTATTTAAGGAATTAATTATTAATTGTCCAGCTTGCTTTCGCTACTGAGCATCATCTTTGTAATCTGTTTTGCACATTTAGCAAAATCAATATAAATTATGAATGAGAAAAGCGGTGTAAAATAAACTGTCGTTGTTCCAGATGAATAACATCAATATTTTAAATGATAGCTGAGACAGATTAATATAATAGAGTTGAAGTACAGTTTGATGGGGAAGAAAGAGAACCAAAAAAAGTGGAGAGAAGTTAGTGTTGAAAAAGAAGTTAGATAATATTTAAAGAGAATGTTTGATATAAATAAATATATATATATATATATATATATATGAGTGGTTTTCTCATAAGAGATCCTTTATTTTAATTTTGGAAATCGGGATAAATAGTTGTAGTGTTTGAAAAATTCTTTAATTTTATTGATGGGTAAATTTCATTTAACTTATCATCCACACAAAAATTCAGATCAAAATTCATAGAAATCGACGTGATTTCATCAAGGTTCTTATCGAAATTAAAATAAGGGATCCCTTATGAGAGAACCATTATATATATACAGTCTTTCTACTATTAGTTCGTCCTAATATATAATATATCAGGACGAAGAATGTGAGCCATAGATTATGGAAAAGTTTTGACAAGTGTATACATTTTGAGTCAAAGTATGTAAATATAGTAGTTCACATTCTTCGTCCTAATATATTTTATATTAGGATGAACTGACAATACACAAATTGTATATATATATATCTTTTATTTAATATATATTTTCAACATCCGAATCTAACCATTAGATGAATCTAACACTTAGATTTGGATGTCATATGTTTTCCTTATATTAGTGCTCACTGAGGAGAAAATGACTATATATATAGTTTTCCTTTCTTTAGAATTGAACTGAACTTTTAAGATTATGACGAGATTTGTGAGTTATTGATTAAGTTTAAGAAGACTTTGACTAAGCTGAAGTATGTGAATCCAATGGTTGATAATTGTGAAACTGATATAAATAAAATCAATTCATCTGGATGAGAGAAAAACTATATATGTATATATATATATAGTCTTTCTACTGTCAGATATATCAGGATGAAGAATGTGGACCACAGATTATGGAGAAGTTTTGACAAGTGCATACACTTTGAGTCAAAGTACATAAATCTAATGGTCCACATTTTTCGTCATGATATATTTTATATGATCATAGCGAATTTACAATAGAAAAATTATATATATATATATATATATATATATATTTTAAACTATTAACAGATTTAGAATTTGAGGTAGGAGAACATGATTCGACCCCTCAATTTTATTAATATTAGACTTTGCTTTTTTCTTGTCTTTTTGCTGTTTGGGTCTCTGTTGTTTGGCTCGTGTTTTGGCCGGGGCTGTATAGGCTCTGTTAGCTCTGTTCTTGTTGTCTTTGCTTCTTCTTTGGAATAAAGTGTGTTGTTCAAAAAAAAAAAAAAAAAAATCATAAGGCCAAATTGGCGCTGGGTCTCCTTGGCTGATAACTGTCGGATCCAAGTTGTTCAAAAGAACGATTTTATTAATATTGAAAAAAAGTTACAAACAACTCTTCTGACTCATGATTAAATAGAAAATAAAACAAACCTGAATCCTTTTGGATTTGGGACTCCTAACTTGACTAAAAAGAAAGGATGAAATCTCATCAATAATAGTAAGTTTGATTTATTTTCAAAACCTAAATTTTATTCTCAATCAAGCTAAAATAAAGAAATCTTCCTAAATTGAAAGAAAAAACCCTAAAACATAAAAATAGGAAAACGGAGGTCAAAAAGCCCTTTTTTTTTTTTGGCAAAACAGCTGCATGTTATCAAGGTAAATCCTCTGTAACAAAAGTAGGTCTTGTCGATATGGTTCCAACGATATAATATGGGTCCAAAACGGACATCGTTTGACCCTTCAACGCCTTTCGTAAGTGTCCCTACATCAACTTGTCCATAATTTTATTTACAAAGAAATAGCAGTTATCTAGTAGACTACATAATAATAATTTTATAATTATGTCGGTTTTGAAGAAAAATTTCAAGACCGACTCAATAATAGAAGAACCCATGTATATAATTACCACATCCATACACAAATAATGGAAGCAATAGTTATGTACGGTACTGTAAGTAAATATAACCTTTTCCAAGCAAAAGGATAAATAACTTGACCTTTATTATATTCTTATATAGCAGCTTTATTTATTTAATTATTTATTAGCAAAAGAATGATATAAAAAAAATTGTTTCAAACAAAAATAAGAAACAGTAAAAAAAAAAAAATGAAAAAGAAAAAGGATAAAGAAAAAGAAAAAGAAAAAGAAAAAGTAAAAGCAAAGTAATGATAACGGTTTATAGGCATACCTTTCGAGAGGCACATTACAATATAACGTCATAACTATTTTCCCGTATATAATTTCGTAGATATATTAAAAAAAAAATTCTTCAGAATCACATTTATGGATTTAGTTACAATACTGTATCTGTATTGTTGTTGGAGTGAAAATTGGACATTGGATTTTAATCAAAGGGTTACAAAATTCAAATTTTTAAAGTTAAATAAATAAAAAATCTATAAAAAAATATTTCTTTCTAATAACTCTCCATTAACAATACAATTCCTGTATTGTAACTAAACACTACAGTCACATAATGTTCTGTAACCCCACAACTTTATGAAACTAGACTTTTAATTTCATTAACTTCGGTCTTGAAATTTTTCTTTAGAACTGATCTCACTGGATAATTATTATATATATATATATATGTATGTATGTATATATGTATATCACTTTCTCAACAGATATATTATACCACTTTCTGTTCATAAAACAATTCTGCGTAAGAAATTCCATGTGAATCATCTACGACACACACATATATAGTCATTTTCTTTGTTTAGAGAAAGAATTGAAGTCATTTTCTTGGTTTATTGACTCATCAATTTCATCATTTTCCTTGATTAAGTGATCAAGATGTATAACGACATTTCATTAATGCAGAAGCCATATCAAGCAGTGATAGTGGAAGGGAAATGGAAAGCCCTGAAAGAGTTCTTCGACAACGACGAAGGCTTTACCATTTCATATCCAATAATGACTGTCGCCAAAGACAACGCATTTCACATTGCTGTGCAAAGCAAAAGCGACAAGCCTCTTAAACAGTTACTGGAACGCCTCGACATGAATTTTGACCATATCACCAACCTCTTGAACACAACCAACGCCTATGAAAACACGGTACTTCACGAGGCAGCCATCAACCACAACATCAAGGCGGTGAAGCTTTTGGTGGAAGGTAAGCGTGATACTCCAGATAAGCAGCTTTTGGTGGAGGAACGTGGTTACGTTACTCCACAGCATCTTCTGGAGCGGAATAAGTCCGGGCAGACACCATTGTTCAAAGCTGCTGCTTTTGGGAGCACCAAAGTGGTCAAGTACTTAGCTTCTCAACCGTATCAAATGACTTGTGATAATTATTATGAGAAGCTACAAGATGCTCACCGCACTAAAAATGATGGGACCTCCATTCTCCATGCTGCTGTCCAAGGGGAGCAATTTGGTCAATACTTTCTCTATCTCTTATCTTTCATGGTATATCTATGTATATGAGTAATACTACATTATCTAAATTTGGTGTCCAATGATGTGGCAACACTGTGATCTATTCATTTAAATCATGTAAATCTAATACAATTTAAATGAATGGATTACAATGATACCATATTATTTGGACACTGGATTTAAACACTAAATTTAGTCAAAATAGTATTATTGTATATCTATTTTACTTTGGTCTTGAAATATCTCTACAATATATAATATAATAATAATTCTTTTATAAGGTTGGTCCTAAAATAATTAGCAAGTCTGGATTTAGGAAAAAATTTCAGATAGATCTAGTCAAGGATTATCTCAATCAAAGATATTATATATGGTCTTAATTAATCATTTAAGTCAACAAGATGACGGTAGGCTAGTCTACAATTTTCTTAAATTTAATTTATACTAACTTTGATTCTTCCCCACACAGGAACGGCTCTATGTTTACTGAAACTGGACAAAGGGTTAGCAGAATTGAAGAACAGAAAGGGCATGACAAGTCTGCATCTTTTGACTAATTTACAATCTGCTTTCACTAATAATTTTTGCAACGACTTATGGCACAGACTTCTCTACTTTTGTATGTCTACCAATTTCAATATCGATCATTTCCGTCTTCAATTCACAAGAAATGTGTGCAATTTTTTTTTTAAAGTTTCATGAATTAAAGCAGTACAGTTATTGCGATCATTAATTATATATACTTTAATTTTTGTCATCCAAATTATTAATTACAGGCATTCCAACAGGTGGTGATTACAACGACGATGCCGATAACGTTGACGTAGATCATGAAAATAATGTCAAAGTTGCCGACAGTAAGAATAAGAATGCCCCAACCCAATCGACATTAATATTCTGTAAGGGTTAATTAAAATAATTTGCCCCACCCGTTGCATTTTTCTTTTCTTTTTTTGGCTATAGATAACTCTCTCTAAGGGTTTAATTATTATACATTATCCGGCAAAAAATCAAAGATTTGCAATTTTCTTTTAAAAAAATTAAGAAAAAAAAAAAAAAAACAAACTTCTCCAAAATTACCATGCAAGTAATCCTTGTATAAAAGCTAAATGGGCATTTTCGGTACACTGTAATTGGACTGTATTGTATAGGATTGTATCGAATAGTATAGGACTGTATTGGATTAAATTTATTACTCTTTACATTGTTTGGTATTAGATAGCATAACTTTCTGTCAAATAGTTGTTATTTTCTTTTGATATACCATTTAACTCATTGTGTCTCAGCCGGCCCGACTTTTTAGAGGTTTAGGAGAAAATCTAAAATAGACTCCTTTATTTATACTTATAATTTTATTATTATTTTTTTTTGCTTCCTTGATCTCTTGCGACAGATATTTTATATTGTAATCTTTGTAGGGATCCACACATTATAATTTTAATAGTCTGTTGTTTTTTAATTGAGTCTCGGTGTCTTTTTTCTGAGTCTCTGGGGTTGGTGTTGTTTTGGTGATTTTGGTCCCCAAAGGGCTGGTTGCTTGTTTGGGGGCTCTTCTTTCGGTTTTGTGGCCGTTCTATAAAGTTTAACAGTTTAAAAATAAAAAAAAAATAAAAAAAAAAAAAATCTTTGGAAATTAATAAGATTACAAATGATTTAAAAGTACTGGTTAAAAAGAGATGAGGAAGCTGAATGATACACACAATTTCATTATTTGAGATACAAATTTGATCAATTCATATCCAAATTGAGGCTGTTGTTTATTTATTTTATTATTATATTAAATAAATTTCACATGATGTTCAATTTTTCACCATCTGTGCACTATTTCTGCAGTTTTAGAAACTATCAATAAATCATTCTGGAAATATTTCATCGGAGGTATGTACGCTCTCTTTGTCTCTCATAAATGAATGAACACATCACATGATTTTTTTTAAGATCAATTTATTAATAAAAGAGATGAAATACATCATATACATATTTGTATATTTATCTGATAAAAAAACTTATATTATATGTACATACAGATGATGGCCGGTGGCCGACAGCGAGAAAAATTTGGAAAGAAAAGAGAAAACATAAATTTGCTTTTAAACTGGCCTATAAACTGATAAAGAATGATCACTCGTGGCAGCGAAGTTATACAGAAGACACGTTGGAATCTTTTAAATCACTTAACGATGAAGGGCAGGTGCAAATTTTGATGGACTCAAATGATCCTGGAACATCATTGCCGGTGCGAATAATTTATGTATTTATGAGAAGTGGTATATATATTGATGGATAGCCTTACAAACCCGCTAGTCTTTTGATGGGGTTGTGACATCCATGAGTATATATACTCTTATCTTGTTATATGTTTTTCAACATGAGATTTATTCCATCTTAGCTTTATATACGGGTTCTTTAGCTTTATATGCGGGTTATCTAACAGAAAAAACTAGCTGAGATTACAATAGAAGATAATAAAGAAGATAAAGAAGATGAATCAGAGACGGCAGAAGATAAACATCAAGTGGAGACTCCACTGCTTGCTGCAACTAGAACAGGAGTGATAGAGCTTGTGAAGGAGATACTAAAGGAGCATCCTCAAGCAGTTGAGCACGTTAGCCATAAGAAGCAGAACATATTACACTTGGCGGCCAGCTACCGTCAGAGAGAGGTCTTCGACCTTGTCAAAAAAATGCAGATACCAACAAGGAGGTTGATTCTGGGAATCGACAAAGAAAGCTACACTGTTTTACACCATGTTGCAGACACCAAGAACTACAAAAGAGGTACTCGCCCTGGTCCTGCCTACCAACTTCAAGAGGAGTTAGAGTGGTTCAAGGTACGTATGAAAATTGTATACAAAATTATTATTATTATTTACATTTGGTCCGCCAAAACTTCTAAACATTATCAAAATGGCACTCCCCGTCAATTTCTTGAGGTTGGATCCGTGGTAATGCTACAAAAGTCAAAAATTTATCAAAAAATTAAAACTAAATGGCGTGGCAAGTCTTTACCCTGTCATTCCGTTTGCTAAATCATCCAACACATCATCCCGTGCAGTGGCGAAACCACCTTATATTGCGGTGGAGCCCCCAAGCCTACCTAATTTATAAAAACTTATTTAAATTTTACCCTATTGTTTTATTATTAAAATTTTATCAGCTTTTTAAATTGGCCCATAGGCCTTCCGAATTTGATGAAGCAGATTTCACCCCTGATCCCTTGATTTATACAATAAAGACAAATCACTTGCATTGCTACATCATTTGACTTTATGAATATATTTTTAGGCCGTATAAATAAATAAATAAAATGAAAGTTATTTTGGAAATTAACCTCATCTATTATTTGCTATTAATGTCTATATATATATGCAGAGTGTGGAGGATATAATGCCATCTTATTTTACCCAGCACCATGACATATACAGTAAGACTGCCAAAGAGCTCTTCAGAGAGAAGCATGAAACTCAACTTCAGGAGGCGCAAAAATGGATAAAAGAGACTTCTCAGTCATGCTCCGGAGTTGCTGTTCTAGTGGCCACCGTCGTGTTTGCAGCCGCCTTCACAGTACCTGGTGGTACTAATGACAAGGATGGTCTTCCGATTCTCCTCCACACTCCTTTCTTCATGTTTTTCACTGTAATGGATGTTGTCTCCTTGTCTTGTTCCTTGACTGCTGTTGTTATGTTTCTCTCCATAATCACATCCCCTTTCGAGCTGGACAATTTCCGTGTCTCGCTCCCTCGAAGACTGACGCTAGGCTTCGCCTTGCTCTTCATGTCCGTGGCAACAACCATGCTTGCGTTCACTTCCACAATTTTCCTCATCATCCGTTCAGAGCAGCGTCGCCGATGGACACTGACTCTCATATGCTCCGCTGCATTCGTTCCCGTGAGCGTGTTGGCCCTTACACACTTCCCGTTGTTCGTTTCGTTTATAAGAGCTTGGAATAACATTTTCAAGCTCATTGGGATGACTATTCCTTACAATTTGCTACTGCAAATTTTAACGTTTCTGGGGAAATTAGTCTATCCACTTGGACTTTTTATCAAGGAACTTGGACTTTGCAAATTTTAACGTTTCTGGGGAATTTAGTCCATCGATTTGGATTTTATATCAAAGAAATTGGACTTGGCTTTCTCAAGTTTCTTCACAAGTTAGTCCATCAAATTGGATTTCACTTCCTCAAGTTTCTTCACTAATAAGTCCGTCGAGATCTACCTTCAAAAGACGAGGGAAATGCATAAGAGCTTTGCATTCTCGACAATTATATATATCCTTTTTTTTGTCCGCCTTAACTGTGTGTTTGCAAGCCGAATGAGCGCCCTCGGCTCATTGGGTGGTGGTTGTTTGTTATTAACTAAATTTTGGTTTTCTCTATTAATAAAAAGCCCTTTAAATAGATTGTAACGGTGAGAACGATTATTATATTTAGGGAGAATTTCATCACTATCATATTTCTTGTTTGAATAAATTGTCTAATTAGAGATCATGATCATCATCAAGGGACTAGATTCATTTGTGATGGTGGCCATGGAGAAGTGTTCTTATGATCCAAGAGAAGATTTTAAAGAATCCATGGTCGAAATGATCATGGCGAACCGGATTGAAGAAGCAAATGATCTTGGTAGCCTCTTGAACTATTATATTATTTATATGTCCATGAATTCTAAGGAGTATCATGGGATTATACTTGAGGTTTTCTATGAGGTTTGTTCTAATTTGTTCCCATTTTGATGTGCGTGATGAAGAGTTTATGAAATGTTAGAACTATAGTCTAATATTAAATGAGATTGCTTACGAGTTGCAAGGAGTAATATATATATTTTTTTAAACTATAAAAGATTTAGATTTCGAGACAAGGGAGCATGATTCCATACCTCATTAATTTTATTAATATGAATGTGAGAGGTTTATCATAAGGCCAAATTGACATCGGGTCTTCCTACATATTTGGAGTTAGGATCATTTCCAAGCCTTGTTTTTTCCTAGCTTTTTTTCTTATATCTTTAGCCAACTTAGCTCTTAATACAAGATCTTTCAAGTCTTTTTTAAAAAAATTTTTATTTTTAAATTTTTTATTTTTAATTAATTAATTAATTAATTACTATTATTATTTTTTAGGGATAGGTGAATTCTTTTTGACCTTCCCCCACCCCCAACCAAAGACCCGACATGATAACTTTTCATCATCTGGTTTGAGCAAGAATCCACTGAACTAAACAGATATATAAAAAAAAAATAGAATTTTATAAAAACTATATTTAGCCATATCCACACATATATGAATATAATTCTTTACGTAGGATTTCTAAAAGTGTAATTGAAACACCTACTTGCACGAGAAATAAAAAATGATGTACTTTCTTTTATGCTTAGGTATCACCGGCTGTATTAAGAAAAGTCTATGAAAAAATAAATCCGTGTCGCTATTTGGATCCCTCAACCATTAATGGTATAGTAAATAAATTTTTAAAATTTTTTTTTTCTTTTTGAGAAGAATTAAATAAAAAAAAGTAGTTATCTAGTAGACAAAACATACATAATAATACTTTATAATCAGGTCGATCTAAAAGAAAATTTTTTAACCAACTTGATCATAGAAGAATCCACATATATAATTACGGCATGCATATAACTTCAATAAAAAGTATAATTAAAAAATGTTGTTAATTTATATTTAAAACATTAACAAAATTTCAGTAATTGCTGAAAAATTAATACTTTTTATAATAATAGTTTTTTTGTTTTTTTGCTTTTTTTTTTTGTTTTTGAATAAACAGAACAAGGAAACAAACAAAGCAAACAAGGGAACAAACTAACAAAACAGCAAAGGAAAACAAGACAGGGAGACAACATCATCCACGCTTATCAGCCTCCATCAAAAACTTGATACAAACAGGAAAATCTTCCATCCAGAAGGCATCTTCATCACTCTTCAACGCATATCTAGCTAAACCTTGAGCCACTCTATTGGCTTTTTTGGAAGCATGGCCAATCTTCATCCTTCTGAGATTAGAACTTAAAAGAGTGGATGTCTTCCAACAACACCCCATTTTCTGAAGAACAATGCTTACTTTCATTGATCCACTTAACTACCGTTGCTTCGTCTACTTCAAAAATGCACAGTTCCAACCCACAGTCCAGGACAAATTGGATACTTTTTGAGATAGCAACCAGTTTAGCTGCTTTAGCATTTTGACGCAGAACAGAAGTATTAGGGTTTATCAGCGTAAGCCCTAAGCACACACAAACTGGAATCCACTAGAAAATCAATCGTAAACCAAAAGATAATTTTATTGATTGCCTTGAAACAAATAACAAAGAGTCTTAAATAGGTTATGGAAACCCTAAATGAAGTAAAAAGACCAAAATAGTCCTTTACTAAACAAAAGACAGCTAAACCGAAAAAACCTTAAAAACTAAAAAATTAAAATAAAACTTCAATCACCCACCAACCAATCTAAAACAACGAATTTGAGGATGAAAACGACCTTAACTAGGGAACCTAGGTTGGGATGGTATGGAACACCAAAATCTCATCTCGAAACATATTATAATAGGAAATCTGACAATTGAGCTAAAAGTTATACCCATTTCTTCGGACCAGCTCTTTTAGCCAATTTTCTGTCCATCTCTTCTTCAAATTCTAAAGCCAATTGTTCTACATTAGTCTTTCCCACCTGTGAAGAACTCGACCTCGAGTTATAATCCGAATAAAGGGAAACATCATCACAAAACTCATAAAGGTCAGCTACATTGAAGGTACGAGATATGTTCATGTCAGCAGACAATTCGATCACATAGACGTTGTCATTGATCTTCTTGATCACCTTGTACGGCCTATACTTCCTTGGCTTCAACTTGTTATAGGAACCAACTGGGAACCTTTACTTGCGCAGAAACACCATAACCTGATCACCCTCAGCGAACAATTTCTTACGTCGCTTGACATCTGCTGGCTGCTGTGGCTTTATACTTCACATTCTTTTCTTCCAACCGGGCTTTCACTTCAGCCTGAACATCGTGAACCTGCTCAGCCATGTTCTTGGCAGCAACACTCTATCCAGCAACCTTGGGAAGACGTGCCAGGTCTATCGCATGCTTAGGAGGCTGCAAATATACTAAAGCAAAAGGAGATTTACCAGTAGCAGTGTGAACTGCATTATTATACGTGAACTCAGCTTGTAACAGTGCCACGTCCCACCGTTTAGGCTTATCCCCACAAATGCTCCAAATTAAATTTCCCAATGTTCGGTTTAGATTCTCAGTATACCCGTCAATCTGCGGGTGCGCGAATCTACTGAACTTTAGAGTAGTATCCATCCGTTGCCACAATGTAACCCAGAAATGGCTAAGAAAATTCGAATCCCTATCAAAGGTGATAGATTGAGGGATTCCATGTAAATGGACCACCTCACAAAAGAATAGTTGAGCAACATGTGACGCATCAGATGTCTTCCGAGAAGGAATGAAATGCCCCATCTTGGAGAACCTGTCAACCACAACAAACACAAAGTCTACTCCACGCTGAGTTCGTGAAAGACCTAAAACAAAATCCATCGACAAATCCTCCCATATAGCATTTGGTACTGGTAGAGGCATGTAGAGACTTGTATTTTGAGTCTGCCCCTTAGAAGTCTGATAAACATAACACTTGCAAACAAAGTTACCCACGTTGCGTTTAACTGAGGCCAATAATACCGCTCAGCTACCCCACTGATAGTCTTGTCACGCCCCAAGTGACCACCCAAACCTCCACCATGTAACTCTCGAATCACCTTCTCCCTCAAAGAGCTCCAAGGAATACATAACTGGTTACCACTGAACAGGTAGTCATCGACCGTATGAAATTCACCCTCTGTTTGTTTAAGAACATACTTTCCCTATATCTCGACGAAATCTTCATCATCCGAATTCAACTCTTTTAAGAACTTAAACCTAACAATCTCTTGTTGCATGGTGACCAGCAAACTCGCACGTCGACTCAATGCATCTGCCACCTTATTTAGAACCCCACATTTGTGTTTCAGAACAAAAGGAAACTTTTGCAAATAGGTTGACCATCGAGCATGCATATTACTTAAACTTCTCTAACTGTTCAGATACTTCAAAGCTTGGTGATCAGTGTAAAGAATAAATTCTCGCTGAATTAGATAATGCTCCCAATGCTTTAGAGCACGAACAATAGCATAAAATTCTTGGTCATAAGTACTTCACTTTCGGCTTGCATCACTAAGCTTCTCACTGAAAAACGCCGCTGGTCTCTCCTCTTATTACAAAACTGCTCCAATTCTAATTCCACTAGCATCACACTCCACCTCAAATAATTTCTCAAAACTGGGTAAAGCAAGAACATGAGTAGTGCACGGTTTTTTTTTTTTTTTTTTTTATGACTGCAAAAGCTGTGTCAGCTACTTCACCCCATTGAAATTTCCCCTTCTTTAAACACTGTGTAATGGGAGCCACAATACTATTGAGATTTCTAATAAACCGATGAAAAAACGTCGCCAAACCATGGAAACTCCTCACCTTTCCTACCGTTTTTGGTGTAGGCCAATCATGAAGACTTTCACCTTTTCGTCATCAACCAATATACCCTCCGAATTGACCACATACCCAAGGAATAGCAATCTTCCTGTCAGTTAACTGCACTTTTTAAAATTAATAAACAGCTTATTTTCTAACAACACCTCTAACACAGCCCTCAGATGCTCCATATGATCTTTCTCACTCCGACTGTAAATCAATATGTCATCAAAATAGATGACTATATATTTTCCAATGAAAGGCCGCAATACCTGGTTCATAAGCCGTATAAAAGTACTAGGCTCGTTGGACAATCCAAAAGGCATAACCAACCACTCGTAAAGTCCATCATTGTTTTTGAAAGTTGTCTTCCATTCGTCACCAGGTTTGACCCGAATCTGATGGTATCCATTTCGCAGATCGATTTTGGAGAATAACTTCAAACCTTATAACATATCAAGCATGTCATCTAATCTCGGAATCGAAAAGCTGTATCTGACAGTTATCTTGTTAATCGTGCGACTATCAACACACATCCTCTAACTGCCATCTTGCTTTAGAACTAGTAACGCAGGAACAACGCATGGACTCATGCTCTCTCGAATAAACCCCGTCTTCATTAACTCCTCCACTTTATCCTGTAAAATCTGATTCTCCTTGGGACTTATCCGGTAGTGTGGTAAATTTGGTAAGCTTGCTCCCGGAACTAAATCAATATGGTGCTGAATATCTCTCAACGGTGGAAATTCATTTGATAAATCATCATACACCAACTCATTAAACTCGGTTAAAAGGGACTGCAACTTCTCGGGTAACACATCTCTCTGCTCTTCCTTCTCTTGTATCACTAGAGCTCGTACAACCACAACATGTACCTTCTATGTTTCCTTAACTGCCAACTCCAAATCTATTTCTGAAGTGACTAAAGAAAGTAAAGACTGCAATTCTGCCTTAGTTGAGCCACTACCTGAACTCTGTTTCGGAACCATTGCGATCTTCCTGTCTTCCCTGCACACAATTTTGATAACTCTGGAAAATAAATTGCTCATAATCTGGAGGTAGAAATATACTCATCATAAGTTGTTTCATTTGCCTCCAGGATCGTATAGGAACCTTACCTTGTTGACGTCTATCCATCTGCAACTTCTCCCACCAAACAGCAACCCCAGTTTGACTTGTCGTTCCTCCGTAAAGAACCTCTTAACCTCAGAAATCCAGTCCAAGAACTCTTCAATCTGCAGTTTACCATAGAACATCGATATGTCTACGCGTATTCTATAGTCAGGTTGATTTCAGTTTTTTTGACGATTCCCTTAGTAACCCGTAAAGTCCTCATCAGAGTCTTCATCACTGAAATCTTCAAACTGCTCGTGTCTCCCGCTCTAGGTGAGCGTCCACCTCTTGGGTGGCCAAGGGCAACTCTCTCGACTCCATATCTGTTGGCAAAGGCAGGAGCATTGCCAGTATGGGTGTTGGGATTAGGCTGCCGCTCCAACAGTTGCTGTAACATTGCCTCCAACCTTTCTATCGACTGTCGCTGCTCGTTAATCGCTGCCCATATATCGGCATCCCTACGACCAGCGTCGCTAGGGTTAACTCATTCGGCTTCGGTGTTGGCCATCGAACAAGGAAAATCTTTAAGCTTTGATACCACTTGACGCATAATGGAAGTATTAGGGTTTACCAGCGTAAGCCCTAAGCGCACACAAATTGGAATCCACTAGAAAATCAATTGTAAACCAAAAGATAATTTTATTGAATGCCTTGAAACAAATAACAAATAGTCTTAAATAGGCTCTGGAAACCCTAAATGAAGTAAAAATACCAAAATAGTCCTTTACTAAACAAAAGATAGCTAAAACGAAAAAACCTCAAAAACTAAAAAATTAAAATAAAACTTCAATTACCCCACAGCCAGCCTAAAACAACGAATTTGAGGATGAAAATGACCTCAAACGGGGAACCCAAATAAGAACAATATAGAGCACCAAAATCCCATCTCGAAAACATATTATAATAGGAAATCTGACAACCGAGCTAAAAATTATGCCCGTTTCTTCGAAATAGCTTTTTTAGCCAATTTTCTATCCATCTCTTCTTCAAACTCCAAAGCCAATTTTCCTACATCACATTTAAATTTGCCTCCATAACTTGGGAACAGGAAGCAAACACCTCCATGAAACCTTTATTAAAAACCAAACTTATACAGTTTTATACTCCAACCAAAACTAGTCCTTATCACTAGATAAGGCCAACATAGCTAAATTCTAGGAAACTTTGGTGGTTACTAAGGCAATAGTTATGTAACTAAAAGTAAATGGAACATTTTCCAAACAATAAGACAATTAACGTTTCCTTTAGGCCCTGTTTGGTGCGCGGGATTGGATTGGATTGGATTATTTCATAGGATTTGATTGGATTGAGATGAAACTGGGAGTAGATGAGATTAGACTGGGCTAGGTTAAATTAATACTATGCTGCGTTTGGAGAAACAAGAGACTGGTTTAAGTTAATACTATGTTTTGTTTGGTGAAATATGTGATTGGATTAAATATAATTATTTATTTTTAAAACTAAAATAATAATAAAATAAACTAATTAAAATAAACATTAAAATAAAATTAAAAAACTATCAAACTTTCCCTTTTCCTATTTCGATCTCATCATCACCATTTCTTTTGTTATAAATTAGTTCTTTATTAATTTTTCGATTAAGCTGACTATATTATTAAAATAAAATAAAAAGAAACGAAAAGAAAAAAGAAAAGAAAAAGAAAAGCGAAAGCAAAGTGGTGTGTAGGCCTAAAACAATAATATAAAAATGTACGCAGACCTCAACAGAAAGTAAGGAAATATGAACCTAAAAAGACATAAAATTAACCATTCCCTTCTGCCTCAAACGGTACTGTCCAATTAGAAATAGCAACACGAATTAATTCTGTCTAGGCTAATGAATCCGTAAAATCAAGGCTAATCTTAGTCTCAGCAACAGGGAGGCGCTTAGAACTTCCCTTAATCAGTTGAGCCTTGAAATTAGATAAACTTTTGAATGTTGGTTTCACTCTTCTATTCGATTTTTTCACCACTGGAATCCAATTATTGTTCGGATCAATTAGATCCTGAGCTTCCGCAAACTTGTCATCCTTCCTTGAGAAGTTGTTACCTGGATTCCCAGAATTACCGCTTCCCAAATGAGTAGAGATTGAATTGGTAAAATCTCTATCATTAACAAAGTGATCTCCAAATTCTTCTCTCAAAACTGTTGTAACAATTGGAGGAATTTGAATTGTTATGTTAATCTCATCTGACAGTTGAGGAACCAAAATCTGAATATTTTCCTTAACCGGATACTACCTCTCACGGTGGCTACTCTGCTCCTCCAAGACCAAAAGTTGCATATTGTCTACCTCTTTTGGACTAGGATTGTCAACGAGAACCTTTGTGTTTAAGGTCCTTATATTTTGACTCATACCCTTTGTATCTAAAGACCCAAAATCTTAAGAAATAGCAGCGAAAGCATTAGATACCGGGATCTCTTGGACCGACTTATCTATCTGATGATAAACCATCTTAGAAGACCGAGGGCAAACAGGTTGTGGCTCCTCAACAGAAACCTCGACCGTTGGCTGAGAGGGCTTTCCCGTACAAGCAATAGGAACCTTAGGTTTGTTCCAACGACAAGAACTTGGTAGATGAGCGATGGAAGTGCAGACAGAGTAAAAAGATGGTAAGTTTTCATACTCAATCGAAATGAAAGAGCTATGAAGTTCGTCCCTCCTAAAAGAACCGAAGAGAGAAGCAATATAGACAAATCTACATCAACTAAAGTCTTGGCAAAATGAACAAAATCACCATCAATAGTAGCCTTATCCAATCTCAACGGAATTCCAATACATCTAGCTAAATCAAAAAGGATCTTCGGATGCCAGTATTCCCAAGATAAATCATAGAACCTAACCCAAACCTGTGCGTTAGTGGACTTTTGCAGAGGGATTAAAATCTGAAACCCAAGGTTGAAGGTGGAGAACTCCTGGCTTAAGATTAACAGAACCCAAACCCCATACCTTATTCTTGTATTCAGTAGATTTTAAAATGATTTGGAAATAACCTATCCCTAAAGATATAAGTCTCCAATCCGCTGAAATCATCCAAAAAGGATCTTCGGATGCCAGTATTCCCAAGATAAATCATAGAACCTAACCCAAACCTGTGCGTTAGTGGACTTTTGCAGAGAGGGATTAAAATCTGAAACCCAAGGTTGAATGCGGAGAACTCCTGGCTTAAGATTAACAGAACCCAAACCCCATACCTTATTCTTGTCTTCAATAGATTTTAAAATGATTTGGAAATAGCCTATCCCTAAAGATATAAGTCTCCAATCCGCTGAAATCATCCAAATCTTACTAAGCTTAGCCTTAAGGTCAACAAGCTTCAAGGGACGCTCACCACTAGAAAGAACCACACGCTCTATAAGAGCATTTTTGCATAACTCAAGTCTAGATTGATAAGCCACCGGATCAACCCGGAAAGACACATAGCCTCCCCTTTTCAAAGGTGCAGTAGTCATAGGGAAGAGCTGAATAAAATCATGAAAAGCCTTTAAAAGGTCCGCATAAGATTTGCTGCATCACCATTTCTTTTACTTTTCACCAAACACAACAAACCAGACACCAAGTAGAACCCAACATCCCTCACAAAGTAAGCAGTGTCGACACCAAACGGCGCCGCGTGAATCGCGACGAACCCAACAACGAAAGTCGAAACGAAAGTGCCAGCGGAGAGGATTACGTCGACGGCGGAAGAGAAGACATCGGATTTGGGTTTATTTTAAAGAAAATTTCCGGATTTTTTTTTGTTTAAAAATTTTCCAGATTTTGCTTTGTTGAAACAATAATTACAGATTTTATTTTGTTAAATAAAAATTCCAGATTTTGTTTTATTCAAATAAAAATTCTAGATTTGATTTTGTTTAAAGAAAAATTCCAGATTTTATTTTGTAGACTGAAATGGATTTTGTGGTGGTTTGGGTGTGGATTTGGTGGTACCATTGATGCACAAAAATTCCATATCCACAAAAATATATATATATATATATTTAAAAAAATCTGAAGAGGTGCCATTGATGCAAACAACAAAGAAGAGAAAGGTTTGCTGAGATTTTTTATGAAAAAGTGATGTAGGAGGATATAATAGTTGGGCTTGGGCTTATTTTGGGTTTGTATTAGATTTTATTTTGGGCTTATATTGGGTTATGAGATGCCTATATATTATGGTATACAGCCATTGTAAAAGGGGAGCTGAATATTTTGATTGTTATCAGACTTGTTTCCTAGATTGATTCCAGTTTGCCATGGATTTGGCTCTTCAATAGCTTCATACTGCATCAAAAAGAAAGTGATGAGAGAGGAGGAATCTTGAGATGTGATGAAGGAGGATGGATTGGTGGGGTTGGTCATAGGTGAGATGAACTAAATATTTAAATGGGTGGGGTGCACATGCAATATAATCCCAGGACAAATAAAGAAAAGGTTGATGGTGGGCATATTTCATCCCACAAACATGGGATTATTTTGTTGGTGGGACTAATAAACCCATGTCCTAAAATGTAACCAAGTATGGAATTAAGATTAAAATAGTCCAATCATAGGCGCCAAACACGCCCCTATTTTGTTCTTATATTGTAGCTTTATTTATTGTTTAAAGTAAAGCAATGATATCAAAGTGAAGAAATCAAAATTGTTTTAAACCAAAAAAAAAAAAAAAAAAAAAAAAAAAAAAACAGTAAAATGTAAAAGCAAAGTAATGATACCAGTTTATTGGCAGACCTTTTGAGAGGCACACACAATTACAAATTTACAATATAACCTCATAATTATTTCCTCATGTTGGTTCATTAATTACTGCAAATTTTGGAACGGCCATTGACTTTTTCACCTTTAATATAATAATAATTTTCCATTCAAATATTCATCCAAAGTACCAACGCTTATATAAACTCATTCTTTTAGTAAATGTCTTATATAAATGTTTATAAAAAGTAGACTTGACAATGGGTCGTGTTATTGTGAATTCGTGTCGTTTCGTGTTTGGGTTGTGTTAAAATTGCTCCACCGGAATCCGATCCGTTAGTTTAATGGGTTAAAATATACAAATCCGAAACCATTTGTTAAATTAATAGGTAACCCGACTTGGCCCGTTACAAAATATTATATTTGAGATTTATTAAAATGTTGAAAATAAATAGTACTGAAGCTTGATCAAACTTATGCAATCAAGTTCACTAGCTACTTTTAGAGTTTTAGGGTTAGGGTTGTAATATTATGAAATAAATGATTTATAGTTTTTGAGTTTTTAATTTAGAAAATTTTCCTCTTTCAAAAAAAGAAAAAAATTATAAATTTTTTAAAAATAAATTAGTAAAATATATTCTAACCATAATTATAGATTTTTTTTTTTATATAAATTCCATAATGTGACTATACAAAATTTTTTTTAATAACTTTCATAAACACATTAAAAAAAAAATTATATTAATGGGTTATCGAATTAACGGTTTTTTTAAGGGTGAACCCAAAATCGACACATTATATTTCGTGTCTTAATGGGTTGACCCATTAATAACCCGATCCGATAAATTTGACCCACCAACCGCTATTTTCGAATGGATTTGGGTCGTGTTAATGGGTCGTGTAAAATTTTGCCAGGTCTGAATTAAGAAGATATTAACTAGACGAGATAAGGTTGGTCCAGTGGTAAACCTCTCACACCTGCACCACGAGCTTTTGGGTTCAAGTTATTCTCCTCTTAAAAAACCCTGAATTTATATAATAGTGTAAGACACCTGCCTTAAAAAGGATTCCTCAATAGATATAGAAGATCACTCTCTCTATATATAAATCAAATTCCATTTATGGACACTCTTTCTTAATTATAAATATTATATATATTCATTAAAAAATTCAACTTTTGAACCATCTCCAACTCTTAACTCCAATTTGTTGCAACTTTGCTTCAAAATACATCTACTTTCACTTTTTCATTTCCTACCCTCAACTCCAAAATCCTACTATAAAAAACATATTCCACTCAATATTCCCTTTCAACTAATCAAACAATTAAAAAACAAAAAAAAGTAGCACACGAGCTGCGCTACTTCTACAAAGGGGTGCTAGATCTGGCGCCACTCCACCTCCATCAACAAAGTAGCGCAGCTGAGTGGCACTCGATTGGAGGAGTGTCACTGTAAATTGGAGATTTACAGTTCGGTTGGAGATACCCTAAGTGAATCCTCAGGGTAACTATTATATTAATATTTCTTTTAACGAAAGTTTTGAAATACGACTATACATAATGTTAAGGAAATGTGAATCACGGCTATGCACCATAATTTTATATTGGTGAACCACTTTTTAGTAATTGCAACATCCTTCTTGTTATTTTCATTGCCGTGATTTGGCTGAATAAATCTTGCTTTTTAAAAAAAAAACATATGGGAATATGTATTTTTCACTCAAAAGTAAAAGTACACACAACTGTAGTTATCATTATGATGATGATAATTTTACATTTGAGCTTTATTAAGAATTTAAGCAAAGAATATATACCATTTGCCTTTTTTTTTTTTAACATTGGATTATATTAAAGCCACACAAGGGCCAGCAAAACAAAAAGAGGAACAGAGCACAAAAGCTCCAGGAAAAAGAAAACCTCTCTGGAGCAAAACACAAACAGAGCCAAAAGAAAGGAAGACCCAAGACAAAGAGCAAAAACAGACCAACAACCACCCAGGAAAACTACGCAAAACAGAAACAAAAAAGAATACTACGCAAAACAGACCATTTGCCTCTCTTCTTGACATATGAAAACTTTTTCATCTATAGACATGTGTTTTCTTAGAATGCTTAATTAATTAAGAGTAGTTAGACATGCAATAACTCTAAGTTGAAATGGTTATACATGTGCCTCCTCCATATTGATGAGACGGTTCGAGTCCACATTGCTCGACTCGGAGGTGTCAAAAGAATTGTAACCAAGTCTAGTCCGAGTGTAGTATGGTAGTCCAGCCTGGTACCGTGGAGGACCGAAATTTGTTCCAAACTCAATATTTGAAAAAACTAAATTAGGACTTAATTTTTATATAAAATAGTGTTAACCCGTGTCCTTAAAACCATAAAAGTTACTACAAAAGGAAACTAGAGCACTGCATTTAGTGTCTTTTTTCAATAAATGTAGTATTGTAGTTTTCTATAAAATAACTTTTATGGTTTTAACTTATGGACAAGAATCCTTTTCTCACCTCACCTTACTTAATCTTATGACACATAAACAATATTGTAATAAATGAATAGTTAAGATGTGATTGACACTTGATTAACAACCAATCACATGTTTTAAAAAGGTGAAGAAAATGTAAGGATGGAGAGAGGTGAGGAGAGGATCATAAATCTAAAAATCTGGTTCGGTAAATTGTTAATTAACCTATACCCATGTGCGGATACCCGCATTTATGATCTTTTTTCAATAAATGTAGTGTTGTAGTTTTCTATAAGAGTAACTTTTATGGTTTTAACCTATGGACAAGGATCCTCTCCTCTCCTCTCCTCACCTCACTTCACTTAATCTTATGACACATAAACATTACAATGAATGAATGATTAAGATGTGATTGACATTTGATTAACAATCAATCACATGCTTTAAAAAAGTGAAGAAAATGTGAGATTGAGGTGAGGTGAGGTGAGGAGAGGAGAGGATCCTGGTCCTTAACCTATACCCATGTGCGGGTATCCTGTTTGAAATCTAAAAATCTGGTTCGGTAAATTGTTAATTAACTATTTTTTTTTTAAGCAATTATGTTTTAATTTGATAGGAAAAAAACATGCAAAGATATAAAAAGTCCATTGCCTTGGAGACTTCAAAATGAAGATCCATTATCATGCTAGTTCAAACCTTGGTATTGTATATATATTCTCATCATTGAATTACTTGAGCTGGAGTGGAAGTTGTATTCCAAATCGTATTTATAGAGGCTGATCTTACCGGGTTCAGCAAACCCCACATCCACAACTATATCAGCTTTTAAAAAAAAAGCAACACATATTGTAACCACAATCGATATATAATATCACTTTCTGTACATAAAATACCTCTCTGTATAAGGAATGGACCTTTACAATTCCATGTGAATCACACACAAATATAGAGAGAGCTCGAGAGCTAGTCAGAGAAAGAATTGAACCCATTTTCTTTTGTTTTTTCAATCATCAATTTCATTTTCCTTGACTAACACTATGCTTGGTTTGATAGAATTGGACAGAAAAGAAAGAAAAGGAAAAAATTTGGATGGATTTCAAATATCTTGTTTGGATTGTTAAATGACAGAGAAAGGAAAGGAAAATGAGGGAAAAGAAAGGAAAGGGATTTAATAATTTTTTCTTGTTTCACCCAATTGGGTTTCCTTCCAAATTTAAGAGGAATGGAAGGAAAGGAAAGGGATTTTTCAATATTCCAAAAGTAACCTTAAAAAACAATACATAATTACAAATCTATCATTCATATAATTGAAAGAAGGGTATTTTCGTAAATATAATAAGATTTATTTATTTATTTATTTATTTATTTTTATTTGTCTCCTTTCCTTTCCTTTCATAACTCTCCAAACAACAATTATTAAAAATACTATCCTTTCCTTATTAACATATCATTTCCTTTCTTTTTTTTTTTCCTATCAAACCAAACGTAGTTAGTGCAAGTGATCGAGATGTTTAACATATTGAGTACTAACTTGCTAGGATCTCAAATCCACAATAGTGCTGTCTGCTTTAAAATAAAATTAAAAAAAAAAGAGCATGCAAACACACCCACTTTAAATAGGAATATTCCTCAATGGAGATATAATATTACTTTCTTTATATAAAACAATTCTGTGTATAAGAACAATTCCATGTGAATCTTCACAAACACACACACACACACACATATATAGAGCTAGTTAGAGATAGAATTTAACCCATTTTTTTGTTTTGTTTATTCACTCATAATTTCATTTTCCTTGACTAATTAGTGATCAAGATGTTTAACTTTTCATCAAAATTGAAGGCTCCGTATCAAGCAGTGATGGAAGGAAAATGGGATTACCTGAATGATTTTAACAATTCATATCCAATGACTGTCGCCAACGACAATGCATTTCATATTGCTGTCCATAGCAAAAGCGACGAGCCGCTTAAACATTTACTGGAAAGTGAAAGGTGCCGCGTCGATTATGAACATGTGTGCGCCAGAGTCTTGAAGACCAACGCCTACGAAAACACGGTTCTTCACGAGGCAGCCATCAACCACAACATCGCGGCAGTGAAGCTTTTGGTTGAAGGTGATTACGTTACTCCAGAGCAGCTTCTGGAGCAGAATAAGTCCGGCCAGACACCATTGTTCAAAGCTGCTGCTTTTGGGAGCACCAAAGTGGTCAAGTTTTTAGCCTCTCGACCAAATCAAATGACGTATAATAAGAAGCAGCTGCGAGATAATCACCGCACTAACAACGATAAGACCTCCATTCTCCATGCTGCTGTCCGAGGGGAGCACTTTGGTCATTCTCTTTATCTTCATCTTTCTTTTTCATGCTATGAATGTCTATTATATATTTTATTTGAAATAACCTGTGAATTTTTTTTTTTTTTTTTTTTTAAATGAAAGTAACGTATGAATTAATAATTTGATTTTATTTATTAAAAATAATAATTTGATTTGTTAATTTTACAAATATTTTAACTTTTATATATTAAGAAATGTTTTACATTCATAAAAAAAAAAATTATTTATATTAATTCGATCCAATGGATCGGATTAGACCTATTTCTTATTGGATTGGATCACATTCCGTTTTAAGATTGGATCAGATTGGTTCTTGAAACATAATTCAATATAATGGAACCGATCCGCCACACATCCCTAAATTCCACAACATTCAAAACTAAGGTGTTGTTTGGATCTATTTTCAAAAACTTTTTTTATAATTTTTTTTTTTTTTATCAAAACCTAAAATCCGGTGTAAAGTTCTTTATTTATGTGTTTTCGAGTATAAATTAAAAAACAATGTTTTTTTTTTAAAGTAAAAACAATATTTTAACTTCAAAAAAAAAAAAACAATGTTTTAAGTTTATAATTATAAAGTTGAAAACAAAAATTAAATGGGGTTTTAAAAATAACTCACAACTATTCCATTCAAACAACTGTCCTATCTAATAAAAAAATATATAAAAAAATTTTATATCGTTTTCCATTTGTGAAAACTATTCTTTTATCACTACAAAAAAAAAAAAAAAAAAAAAAAAAACCTTTGATCTAACTTTATCAAAAACATTCACATTTTTAGTCCTCAATTTTATTTCAAAAATTGACCTGACTTGAGTAGGATCCATATAATAATAATAATAATAATAATAATAATAATAATAATAATAATAATTCTCGTGTGATCCTAACAATTATCACATATGATAATCGTTGTAAATTGATATTTAACTGATTAATTATCACATGTAATCCTTGGGACCATATGAAATACTTCAGGTCTGTTCCTGAATAGAGAATGACATTATATAAAATATATATAGTCATTTTCAGGTAATTAACAGGTCTAGATTTTGGAAAAATGTTCGGATCTAGTCATGAATGATCTTTAGCAAAGATATTATGCGATAGTTTTGATAATAAAAATAATAATAAAAAAAAACCTAGTCTAGAATTTTGTTAAATTTTATTTATACTAACTTTAATCCTACCCCACACAGGAACCGCTTTAGCGTTACTGAAACTGGACGAAGGGTTAGCAGAATTGAAGAACAAAAATGGCATGACAAGTCTTCATCTTTTGACTAATTTACAATCTGCTTTCTCTAATAAATTTGGCATCCACTTATGGCACAGACTTCTCTACTTTTGTATGTCTATCAATTACAATATCGATCATTTCCCTCTTCAATTCACAAGAAATATTGTGTACAATTTTTTTTTTTTTTTTTTTTTTTTTTTTTTAAGTGTCATGAATTGAAGCAGTACAGTTATTTCGATCATTAAATATATATAATTTTTGTCATCCAAATTATTAATTACAGGTATTCCAACCGGTAATGATAACTATGACGATGCCGATATCATTGATGAAGATGAATATGATGACAAAGTTGCCAATAACATTACTATCGAAGTCGATGATGAATATGACGACAAAGTTGGCGACAATCAGAATAAGAATGCCCCATCCCAATTGACATTAATAATATTCTGTAAGGGTTAATTAAAATAAATTGCAAAGTTATTAACTGTTACCTTTTGCTATTAGATAACTTTCTCTAAAAGGATTTAGTAGGTTTAGTTACTATATAACAACTGTATAATTACCCTGTAAAAATAAAAATTTGAAAATTAAATTTTTATTTATTTTTTTTAAAATAACTCCATCTGTTAACTACACTAGCTAAATCCTCTGTTCAAATAGTTGGTCAGAACTTATCTAATGTGCGGGATCCCTAAAATAACTTATATGCGTGAGAGTTAAGCCTAGATTTTCCTAGTTAGAGTCTTGAAACATAAACAAACTTTAACATGTAAAAAATACCTAGTGCATAAATTATTTTAGGGATCCGCACTAGAAATTTTTTAATAATATAGTTGCCAAACTTTTTGATAAAATTTTCTTTGCAAATAACATTACAAATCATTTAAACTGTTTGTAATGAGATGAGGAAGTGAATGATTTGCACAATTTTAAACCCTTATTATTATTATTATTATTATTATTATTATTATTATTATTATTATTATATTAAATAAATTTTACATGAGGTTCAACTTTTTACCGTTTGTGTGCATTTCAGTGGTTTTAGAACCTATCAAGAAATCATTCTGGAAATATTTCATCAGAGGTATGCTCTCTTTGTCTCTCTTATATGAATAAACATCACATGAAAAGTTTTTCTTGTATAGTATATTTGTAGGCATCTTTTCAAAAATAGCAAATATAAATATATGAAATTTTAAATTTGTCAACCGGAAAAACTTTTATTATTTTTGTCAATTTTTCATCTTTTTGAAAAAAAATATATTCAGACCTATATTGCTGGAGTTTTTTTTTTTTTTTTTTTTTTTTTTTTTCAGACCTCCATTGCAATCAATGGAGGTCCATTCACAGACTTCCAACAATAGAGGTCTGGATTTTTTTATTTTTATTTTCCATTTAAAATTAATTAAAAGATTAAAAATAAATGGGTATTTTTGTCACTTTGACAATAATAGAAAAACTTTTGGAGATCACTAAGCGTAGAAAAAGTGAAAAATACTTTTATTTGTATGTCTATCCGATAAAAATTTATATTATATACATACAGATGGTCGGTGGCCAACGGTGAGAAAAATTTGGAAAGAAAAGAGAAAGCGTAACTTTGCTTTTAAACTGGCTCGTGAACTGATAAAGAACGATGACTCGTGGCAGCAAAGTTATACAGATGACACGACCCAATATTTTAGATCACTGCGTATTGATGAACCAAAAGAAATGCGTGTGGAGATGATTGAATTTGAGAACGAAAGTACTGATAATAGATCACTGCCTAATGACGCACCAAAAGAAATGCGTGTGGAGATGATTGAATTTGAGAACGAAAGTACTTATAATAGATCACTGCTTAATGATGAAGAAATGCCTGTGGAGATGGTTGAGAAAGATATTGATGATAAAGAAGATAAATCAGAGACGGCAGAAGATAATAAACCTGCACCTACAGCAGGAGTGATAGAGCTTGTGAAGGAGATTACAATAGAAGATAAACATCAAGTGGAGACTCCACTGCTTGCTGCAACTAGAACAGGAGTGATAGAGCTTGTGAAGGAGATTGTCAAGATGCATCCTCAAGCAGTTGAGCACATTAGCCATAACAAGCAGAATATATTACATGTGGCGGCCAGCTACCGTCAAAGAGAGGTCTTTGAGCTTGTCAAAAAAATGCAGATAACAACAAGCAGGTTGATTCTTGGAATTGACACAGAAAGCTATACTGTTTTACACCATGTTGCAGACACAAGGAACTACACTGGAGGTACTCGTCCTGGTCCAGCCTACAACCTTCAAGCGGAGTTAGAGTGGTTCCAGGTACGCCTTACATGTGTTATATATATATATATATACAAAAATTTTCCTATGACGATGTCCTGATAGAATTATATAAGGACATTGAATGTGAGTCACTCGTTTTACATACTTTGACTTGGTATGTATGCACTTGTCAAATCACTTTTATAAATAAACGGCTCACATTCAATATCCTGATAAAGTTATATAAGGATGCTCTTGTCAAATCACTTTTATAAATAAGTGGCTCACATTCAATATCCTGCTAAAGTTATATAAAGATGTCCTGATAGGAACGGGACCGTATATATATATATATATATATTTATATATGCTCATAATCTATCACCACCATTGTGATGTTCATTCAGCCTAATAATATTTTAGACTCGAGTCTTTGCCGTTATTATTTAAAAAATAAAAACTATAATAATCTTATAAAAATTGTATACAAAATTATTATTATTATTATTATTATTATTTGGTCCACCAAAACTTTTAAACATTTTCAAAATAGTCCTTCTATCAGTTTCATGTTACACAATGCAAAAATTTATCTCAAATATTAAACTAAATGATGTGACAAGTGATTTAATTTGTTTTTACCATATCATTTCGTAATTTATATAATTATGACACATTATGTTTTTATCACGTTATTCACTGCAGCATTCCGTGATTTATATTATGAGTAAGGACAAATCACTTTGATTGTTATTTACTGTATATTTATGTGTGTATATGCAGAGAGTGGAGGAAATAATGCCATCCTATTTTACCCAGCATCATGATAAAAACAATAAGACTGCTAAAGAGCTCTTCAAAGAGAAGCATGCAATTCAACTTAAGGAGGCACAACAATGGATAAAAGAGACTTCTCAGTCATGCTCTGGAGTTGCTGTTCTAGTGGCCACAGTCGTGTTTGCAGCCGCCTTCACAGTACCTGGTGGTAATAATGACGAGAATGGTCTTCCGATTCTCCTCCACACTCCTTTCTTCATGTTTTTCACTGTAATGGATGTCGTCTCCTTGTCTTGTTCCTTGACTGCTGTTGTTATGTTTCTCTCAATAATCACATCCCCTTTCGAGCTGGACAATTTCCGTATCTTGCTCCCTCGAAGATTGACGCTAGGCTTCGCCTTGCTCTTCATGTCCGTGGCAACAACCATGCTCGCGTTCACTTCCACAATTTTCCTCATCATCCGTTCGGAGCAGCGTAGACAATGGACACTGACTCTCATATGCTCCGCTGCCTTCGTCCCTGTGAGCGTGTTGGCCCTTACACACTTCCCATTGTTCGTTTCGTTTATAAGAGCTTGGAATAACTTTTTCAAGCTCATTGGGATGGCTATTCCTTACAATTTGCTACTGCAAATTTTAACGTTTCTGGGGAAATTAGTCTATCCACTTGGACTTTTTATCAAGGAACTTGGACTTTGCTTTCTCAAGTTTCTTCACAAGTTAGTCGTTCGATTTGGACTTTATATCAAAGAACTTGGAATTGGCTTTCTCGAACTTGGAATTTATATCAAAAAACTTGGACTTCGCTTTCTCAAGTTTCTTCACAAGTTAGTCCATCGACTTGGATCTCAGTTTCTCAAGTTTCTTCACTACATAGTCCGTTGAGATCTACCTTCAAAAGACGAGGGAAATGCATAAGGACAATTATATCTATCCTTATTTTTTCTTTTTGTCTTAATTTTGTGGTTAATAGGTTATTTGTTTTTTTGAAAGAAGTCGTGATTTGTTTACCTTTTTGTTTTTTTTTTAATAATATATACAACCTGAGGTGTGAACGATGAAAAATTACAACCGGTTTTGTTTTGTTTTGTTTGTTTACGGTCGATCCTCTTTGGGTCTCTGTTTTTGGGAGAGTTTGTTCTAAGTTTCTGCTCTGTTTTTGTGCTGTGGGCTTTCTTTTCTTGTTGTTGGGTTGTTTTGTTGTCTTGGTTGTAGTGTTTTGTCCTTGTTTTGTTCTGGTTTGGGCGCTAGCTCTGCTTTGCTTGTAATAAACTTGGCTGCCTCAAAAAAGAGTATTGTCTTTTCACTTTGGTCCCCCTAAAGTTTTTTGTTTTTGTATAATACCCCCTCCCCTTCCCCCAAACTTGAATTTCTAGCTCCGCCCTCGAATTTGTGCAATGGTTGTTTGCCTCTTTGTTATTAACTACAAGTTGGGTTTTCTATCAAGTGAAAAGTCCTTAATTTAAATAGATTGTAAGAGCATCTCCAATGCATTGCTATTTTATTGTGTCAATGCTATAATTTAGTATAAACTAAAAAAAAAAACATATTTCAATACAGTGTTAAATGTTGTACCAAATTTGACATAGCAATGAACATTGTTTTTTAATTATAAAAATGCCATTTTATAAGTATATTGAATGTATTAATTATTGACTTTTATAATTTTAAATAAAATAAAAATAAAAATAGCATTTCAAATAGAATTGTGCATTGAAGTATAATATTAAAATGATTTATCAAATATAGCATTTTATTATTTTTTATTCCAAATTTGATATTGGCATGGATATATGCATTAGAGATGGACTAACGCTAAGAACGATTATTATATTTAGGGAGAATTTCATCACTATCATCTTTATTGTTTGAATAAATTGTCCAATATTAGAAATTCTTGAACCAAATTGATAATTTTTCAAACAATAGGAGCTGATTTTGATATTATCCCTTATATTTATTTTTAAAGGTATGATTTACATGGAGTTGCAAAGGGATAATATTGATTTCTTTGTTTTATTCCTACTTCTGCTTCATTTTGAGAGTGGATTCTCAATGAATAAAGTTGCAACTTATTGTCTTTGTCATGCCTATTACCTATACGGAATATGGATAATATTCTCAATTAATAAGATTGATCACTCCATATACAGAATCAGTCTTGATCTATCACTCTCATACACATTGATCACATTGAACACATTTTCTAGGTTTATTGGATCAGTCAAAAAATTATAGCAATAAGATCAAGAAATTCGTTGAATTAGAACCCCATCAAAATTTGAGATTGTATCTAGAACCCTAAAACCCAACAATCCCACTCACCCAATGAAATCTTGATACAAATTCACAAATATTAATGTTGTTCCATTTTCTTGTTCATACGATATTCTACAATAGCCAATTGTGGGTCAATGACAAAGCAGTTTAAGGGTTTTCTAGCATTGTTCATAATACTTGTTTCTTGGCAGACTGATATACTATTGCAGTTTCTCAGCAACAGAATCTGTACTAAGCACTTCTTTTTTATTATTATTTTGAAACACAAACACTATGTAAAGGTTTGCGTATATAATTACCAAAGGCATACACAAATCACTAAAGCAATAGTTACGTAAAGTGCAAGTAAATGTAATCTTTTCTATAGTCATCTATAGTCGTTATTAAGTGAGGTATACCTTATTTTAATTTTGGTAAGGACTTTGATGAAATTACATATATTTTTATGAATTTTGATCTGAGTTTTTTTTGTGGATGATAAGTTCATTGAAATCTACATATAAATAAAATTTGAGGATTTTTCAAGTATTATAACTTTTTTTTTTCCCTATATTTATCTCATTTTCTGGGCTCTATATTTAATAAAATCGGGATAAATAGTTCTGATGTTTGAAAAATTCTTAAATTTTGTTCATAGGTAGATTTTATTAAACTTATCATCCACAAAAAAATTCAAGTCAAAATTCATAAAAATGGATATGATTTTATCAAGGTCTTTACCGAAATAAAAATAAGGTATAACTCACTTGATAACTACTCACCTTTTCCATGCAAAAGGATAATTAACTTAACCTTGTCCCTCTGCTTTGTTTTGTTTTTGTTTTGTTTTTTTTGCTCTTGCCTCTGCCCTTTTATCTTTGTTTCTGCGTTGGGTTTGTTCTGCTCTTGTTGTTGTGGTTTTGGCCTTCCTGGCTTTTCTTTGATTAAAGTTGCAGTTAAAAAAAAAAAAAAAAAAAAAAAAACCTTAACCTTTATTATATTCTTATATAGTAGCTTTATTTATTTATTTATTATTATTATTATAAAAAAAAATAGATTTATCAGTATTTGAAGCAAAGTAAAAGCAAAAGAAAAGATAAGATAAGAAAAAGCAAAAGCAAAGTAATGATACCGGTTTATTGGCATACGTTTCGAGAGGCACAATTACATACAAGTTTATAATGACATGTAAATGTGTTATCAAACTATTGACATAATTAAGGATGAGTATCGGAATTGCATACTATTGACTTATTTAACTAGCAACTTGGGCCCTGATGATATTGTTATGTTCAAAATCAATAATCAGTCTTTAGTATTACAAAACTATTTTTGTTTATTTTTATTTTTTTTAAAATAAAGTATAATTGCAGGAGTGTTGCATCATAGAGCTTAAGCATCCCAACTAATTAATTTAGCACTCAACAAGACTTTAAATCATGAGATAATTTATGATTTTGGACATAAATTATGTCTAGGGTGTGCACTTGAGTAGCATCTTATAACATTGATTGGGTATGGAACTCGTATGTTTTTTCATATAGAATTTCAAAAAGACACCCTTATTTAATGAATTAACACCGATATCTATTCAATTAATACCGAATTTCAAAAATCCCGCATAAAAAAATGTTAAAAGATCCATGTGAATCTGCAGAGTAAGAAATGGACCTTTACAATTCCATGTGAATCAAGGCTTCTCACACTGTCACACACACACTCACACTCACACACATGTATATAGAGGTGAGACAGAGAGCTAGTTAGAGAAAGAATTGAACCCATTTTCTTGGTTTATATATTCACTTAAGTGATCAAGATGTTTAACTCATCAATGCAGAAGCCATATCGAGAAGTGATATTGCAAGGGAAATGGGAAGCCCTGGAAGAGTTCTTCGACAACGATGGAGGCTTTAGCATTTCATATCCAATAATGACTGTCGCCAAAGACAACGCATTTCACATCGCTGTCCACAGCAAAAGAGAGGAACCGCTTAAACAATTACTGGAACGCGTCAATTCTGACCATATCCGCGACAACGTCTTGAACACCACCAACGCCTACGAAAACACGGTTCTTCACGAGGCAGCCATCAACCACAACATCGCTGCGGTGAAGCTTTTGGTGGAAGGTGGTTACGTTACTCCAGAGCAGCTTCTGGAGCGGAATATGTCCGGCCAGACACCATTGTTCAAAGCTGCTGCTTTTGGGAGCACCAAAGTGGTCATGTACTTGGCTTCTCAACCGAATCAAATAACTTCTAGTGATGATGGTCATAAGAAACTCCAGGATGCTCACCGTACTAAAAATGATGAAACCTCCATTCTCCATGCTGCTGTCCGTGGGGAGCACTTCGGTCAATATTCTCTCTATTTTTAATTTTGTATTCCCAAACGTTACGTAATTTTAGTCCTTCGTGGTGGTGTAAACATGTGCACATGATAACATTTAAAACACATGTTAACACTATCCATATATTTTTTTTATACAAACTTTATTTCTTTTCTTCCCAACACAGGAACGGCTCTAGAGTTACTGAAACTGGACGAAGGGTTAGCAGAATTGAAGACCAAAAATGGCATGACAAGTCTTCATATTCTGACTAATTTACAGTATGCTTTCGCTAATAAATTTGGCAACCACTTATGGCACAGACTTCTCTACTTTTGTATGTCTACCAATTACAATATCGATCATTTAATTTCCGTCTTCAATTCACATTTTTTTTTAATTGTGAATTGAAACTTACAATTGTTTTGATCTTGGTCGAAATTATTAATTACAGGCATTCCAACCGGTAAAGATAACTACGACGATGCCGATAACATTGACGAAGATGAAAATGATGGCAGAGTTGTTCATTATGATGACAAAGTTGCCGATAACGAAGATGATGATGAATATTATGGCGAAGTTAGAGACAATCCGAGTAAGAATGCCCCACCCCAATTGACAATCTGTAAGGGATAATTGAGAGAATTATATATTTAGAGGAAATTGCTGAAAAAAG
Source organism: Acer negundo (assembly GCA_035582765.1). Lineage (NCBI taxonomy): Eukaryota > Viridiplantae > Streptophyta > Magnoliopsida > Sapindales > Sapindaceae > Acer > Acer negundo. The sequence goes on along the minus strand of CM069232.1, from coordinate 25,410,395 downwards.
CCAAAAATAAATTATAATGTTTTCTATTTTTATCAAAATCAAAAAGTTTTATATTGTTGTCGATTTTGGCCCCTAAAATAACAAAAAAACCCCTATTGTTTATTTTGAGACCATAGTATATTTTTATTATTTTATTATATATAAATCAATCATTGAAATTTTACAGGAGGTCAACATTTCAACATTTGTGCATTATTATTTCAGGAGTTTTAGAACCTATCAAGAAATCATTCTGGAAATATTTTATAGGAGGTATGTTCTCTTTATCTTTCGAATATGAACATATATATAACTTATACAGTTTTTCCTTATATATTTAATTTGTACGACCCCATCTGATAAACGTTTATGTTATATACATACAGAGGTCAGGTGGTCAACGGTGAGAGAAATTTGGAAAGAAAAGAGAAAGCGTAAATTTGCTTTTAAGCTAGCCCATGAACTGATAAAGAACGATGACTCATGGCAGGGAAGTTTTACAGAAGACACAACCAAATATTATAGATCAAATTTCGATGGACCTATAGAAATTGAGTCAGATGAACATCCTGATCAGTCAGATGTGCATCATAATCTTGATATCATAGAAGATCATAAAGAAGATAAATATCATGTGGAGACTCCACTGCTTGCTGCAACTAGAACAGGAGTGATAGAGCTTGTGAAGGAGATACTCCACATGCATCCTCAAGCAGTTGATCACATTAGCCATAAGAAGCAGAACATATTACACGTTGCGGCCAGCTACCGTCAAAGAGAGATCTTCGAGCTGGTAAAAAAAATGCAGATACCAACAAGCAGGCTGATTCTGGGAATTGACACAGAAAGCTACACTGTTTTACACCATGTTGCAGACACCAGGAACTACACTGTAGGTACTCGCCCTGGTCCTGCCTACCAACTTCAAGAGGAGTTAGAGTGGTTCAAGGTACGTATATACAAGGGCAGAGCCAAAAATTCAAGTTTGGGTTCCGCATTATATAAAAACAAAAAAATTTAGGAGGGAAGACGTGAAAGAGGGTTACAATTTGGTAATAGTTTTATAATTTTTTTGGCTCTGAACTTCTACCACCGTTCAATGTGATAATATTCACACCGCTGGTATTATTATTTTTTTCTTAAAAAACACTCTAGTATTCTTATAATCTTATAAAAATTGTATACAAAATTATTATTGTTATTTACATTTGGTCCACCAAAAGTTTTAAACATTTTCAAAATAGCCCTCCCCGTCAATTTCTTGAGGCTAGATTTGTACTAATGCTATACAATCCAAAAATTTATCACAAAAATCAAACTAAATAATGTGACAAGAGATTTGTTTTGTCATTCACCACATCATTCCATGATTTACATAACAAGGACAAATCACTTGGATCGTTATTTACTATTCATGTGTATATATATGCAGAGTGTGGAGGAAATAATGCCATCCTATTTTACCCAGCACCATGACATACACAATAAGACTGCCAAAGAGCTCTTCAGAGAGAAGCATGAAACTCAACTTCAGGAGGCGCAAAAATGGATAAAAGAGACTTCTCAGTCATGCTCCGGAGTTGCTGTTCTAGTGGCCACCGTCGTGTTTGCAGCCGCCTTCACAGTACCTGGTGGTAATGATGACAAGAATGGTCTTCCGATTCTCCTCCACACTCCTTTCTTTATGTTTTTCACTGTAATGGATGTTGTCTCCTTGTCTTGCTCCTTGACTGCTGTTGTTATGTTTCTCTCAATAATCACATCCCCTTTCGAGCTGGACAATTTCCGTATCTTGCTCCCTCGAAGATTGACGCTAGGCTTCGCCTTGCTCTTCATGTCCGTGGCAACAACCATGCTCGCGTTCACTTCCACAATTTTCCTCATCATCCGTTCGGAGCAGCGTAGACGATGGACACTGACTCTCATATGCTCCGCTGCATTCGTCCCTGTGAGCGTGTTGGCCCTTACACACTTCCCGTTGTTCGTTTCGTTTATAAGAGCTTGGAATAACATTTTCAAGCTCATTGGGATGACTATTCCTCACAAGTTAGTCGTTCGATTTGGCCTTTATATCAAAGAACTTGGACTTGGCTTTCTCGAACTTGGAATTTATATCATAGAACTTGGAATTGGCTTTCTCAAGTTTCTTCACAAGTTAGTCATTCGATTTGGACTTTATATCAAAGAACTTGGAATTGGATTTCTCGAACTTGGAATTTATATAAAAGAACTTGGACTTCGCTTTCTCAAGTTTCTTCACAAGTTAGTCCATCAACTTGGATCTCAGTTTCTCAAGTTTCTTCACTACTTATTCCGTTGAGATCTACCTTCAAAAGACGAGGGAAATGCATAAGAGCTTTGCATTCTCGACAATTATATCTATCCTTATTTTTTCTTTTTGTCTTAATTGTGTGTGGTTAAGAGGTTATTTGTTTTTTTGAAAGAAGTCGTGATTTGCTTACCTTTTTGTTTTGTTTTTTTAATATTATATACGACCTGTGGTGTGAACGATGAAAAATTACAACCGGTTTTGTTTTGTTTCTTAGGCTGGTTGCTGTTTTGTTTGTTTACAGACGATCCTCTTTGGGTCTCTGTTTTTGGGAGAGTTTGTGCTGTGGGCTTTCTTTTCTTGTTGTTGGGTTCTTTTGCTGTCTTGGTTGTAGTGTTCTTTTCTTTTCTCTTCTTTTCTTTTCCACTTCCAATTCATGTTTTGTTCTGGTTTGGGCGCCAGCTCTGCTTTGCTTTTAAATAAACTTGGCTGTTAAAAAAAAAAAAAGTATTAAGTCTTTTTCACTTTGGACCCCTAAAGTTTTTTTGCTTTTTTGTATAATATTCCCTCCTCTTCCTCCAAACTTGAATTTCTGGTTCCGCCTTTGAATTTGTGCGGTGGTTGTTTGCCTCTTTGTTATTAACTAAAAGTTGGGTTTTCTATCATAAGAGCATCTCCCATGCATATTTTCAATGCATTGTTATTTTATTATGTCAATGTTACAATTTAGTATTGAGTAAAAAAAAAAAAATCTTCAATACAGTGTCAAATGTTATGCCAAATTTGGCATATCAATGAATACCGCTTTTTAATTATAAAAATGCCATTTTATAATTATATTGAATGCATTAATTATTGATTTTTATAATTTTAAATAATAATAAAAATGAAAATAGCATTTCAAATAGAATTGTGTGTTGAAGTATAATACTAAAACTATGTGTCAAATATATCATTTTATTATTTTTTTATGTCAAATTTGACATTGACATTGCCATATACATTAGAGATGGACTAATGCTAAGAATGATTATTATATTTATGGAGAATTTCATCACTATCATTTTTATTGTTTGAATAAATCGTCCAATATTAGAAATTATTGAACCAAATTGATAATTTTTCAAACAGTAGAGGCTGATTTTGATATTATCGCTTATATTTATTTTTAAAGGTGTGATTTACATGAAGTTGTAAAGGGATAATAATATAATATTGATTTCTTTGTTTTATTCCTACTTCTGCTTCATTTTGAGAGTTTAGCTTTTGAATGGATTCTCAATGAATAAAGTTGCAAACTTATTGTCTTTGTCATGCCTATTGCCTATACGGTTAATATTGGTAACTGAAATTCAATGGTTCTAGTTAAGGAGCTGAAATATATATATTCAACACTATAGTCCTTTTTTTTTTCCTCTATTTAAATAAGTTTCAAATTAGTTACTTGTTACTTTTGACTGATATGAATAAAATCCATTCCTTTAAAGTAAATTTATTTCATAGATTCGATAATCTATCACTTTCGCTTCGTCAATCACTCTCCATATATTTATTTAAACAAATATGTTGACATTCTTTCTTAAAAATGTGAATTATATATATTTATTCAAATTTATCCAAGAATCAACTTTTAACAAATTAATATATTATTTCTCTTAGTAAATATTTAGGGTAATAATTATAGAACGGTATATATGCATATAGTCAAAAAATGGTGACCCTTTTCCGATGTTTTGTGAGAACAAATATATAGACTATACATATAACATCTGATCTTGGTAGGTTATGACAAATCCATGATCCATTCGGAATTTATTGTAATATTAAAAAAAAAAAAAAAAAATTGGTGTACCCTTCACAAATCCACATGAATCACGGCTAGCATTGTACCATAACCTTTTTAGTTAGTGCTATATACAGTATGTAACGTATTTTTCACTCAAACTAAAAGTATACCTTTAGTTATCGTTAGTCTTTACCACTATATTCTTATATTTTAACTTTATTAATGATTGAAGCAAATAACATATACCATTTGGATATCTTCTCAACATATGAAAATTTTCATCCACGTATTCTTTTTCTTAACAGGTTCAAGAGTTAGTTAGAAGCTACGCTAACTCTTAATTGAATTGATTCTGTACCTCCTTTATCTTGAACGAGAGGGTTCGAGTCCTAGCTTACTCATTAATGATCAAGTGAAATATATCTCTATTGTTGGGAGAATAACTATTTAGATCAAACTTGTAGTGTTTGATTGAAGTAATTATCTGGACATAATGATACGTGAATAACAAGCTAGGACTTGTTAACATATATAAAAGATTGATCACTCCATATACAGAATCAGTCTTGATCTATCACTCTCATACACATTGATCACATTGAACACATTTTCTAGGTTTATTCAGTCAATTTCATTTTGCTTTCTATAAGTGATCAATATGTTTAACATTTCAGCAATGAAAGAGCCGTATCAAGCAGTGATAAAAGAAAATTGGGAAGATCTGAAGACATTCTTCGACAAAGACAGAAATACCTTTAACATTTTATATCCAATGACTGTCGCCAAAGACACTGCATTTCACATCGCAGTCCACAGCAGGGGGGAGCAGCCACTTAGACATCTACTCGAACGTGTGGACGACCCTATGGGAGCCAATGTATTCATGACCAAAGCCTACGGAAACACAGTACTTCACGAGGCAGCCATCAACTACAATATCGCGGCGGTGAAGCTTTTGGTGGGAGATAAGTATGTTACTCCGGAGCAGCTTTTGAAGCGGAATAGGTCAGGCCAGACTCCATTGTTCAAAGCTGCTTCGTTCGGGAGCACGAAAGTGGTCAGATATTTAGCTTCTCAACCGAAACAAATGATTTGTGATAGTAAGAAACTGGAAGATGCTCACCGTACTAGAAATGATGGAACCTCAATTCTCCATGCCGCTGTCCGTGGGGAGCACTTTGGTGATCATTCTCTTCTCTTTTTTTATTTTTTATTTTTATTTTTTTATTTTTTTATTTTTTAAATATATTTCCTTTCAATATATACATTTACAGCCTCTGTGCTGTTTGTTGTTTAATAATATTGCCTTTCAAAAAATATATATATATACATTTACAGAGTCCTTTTCAGGTTAGCTAGCTAGCGTGTTTGGATCTAGCAAAGATATACATTATGGTTGTGAATGGTCTTGATCATTTAGTACGACCATAAAAAAAAGATGATCATTTACAACTTTTTATGTGATTAGGTCAATGGTTTGAACTCTAATCTTCTATCCAAAATTGGTGTCTCAATTTAGGTCTAACCAACCAAATTGGGACGTGTGTACATTTAATTATTATTTTTTCAACTTTTTACATAAATATAGACACACAAATTGGGACATCATTTTTGGATAGACGATTTGAGTCCTAGAGTTTTATTATTTATACTGATATTATTTTTTCTGACATAGGGACGGCTCTAGAGTTACTGAAAATTGATGAAGGATTAGCAGAATTGAAGACCAAAAATGGCATGACAAGTCTTTATCTTTTGACTAATATACAATCTGCTTTCGGTATTAAATATCGCAAGCAGTTTTGGCACAGACTTGTCTACCTTTGTATATCTACAGATAATTACCATATTGTTTCCATCTTTAATTAACAAAAATGTGTGCATTTTTTAATTTTGATTGATTATATACACTTTCATTGTCAAAATTATTAATTACAGGCATCCCAACCGGTGATGATAATAATGATGATGCTAATAACATTGACGAAGATGATCAATATGATGATAAACAAGTTGGTGACAATCAGAGCAAGGATGCCCACCGCGGCCGATTGAAAATCTGTAAGAGTTAATTAAATTTCATATCCAAATCATGTATGTAGTTTTATTGAAATTTTACATGAGGTTAAATTCAGTTCAACTTTTCATCATCTGACTGCACTATTTCGACAGTTTTAGAAATTATCAACAAATCAATCTGGAAATATTTCATCGGAGGTATGCTCCCTTTGTCTCCCATATATGCATATAGGAACACATCACATGAAATGTTTGTACATCTATCTGATAAAAGTTTATATTATATATGTATAGCTGGATTATGGCCGACAGTGACAAAAATATGGGAAGAAAAGAGAAAGCGTAAATTTGCTTTTGAACTGGCCCGTAAACTAATAAAGAGCGATAACTCGTGGCAGCCAAGTCATACAGAAGACACGATACCATATTTCCGATCACTTACCCTAGAACCCAAAGATGAACAAATAAAAGAAAAGCCAGATCAACAATTAAATCATGAGTACTCAGATGATCATGATGAACATGATCAAGAAGTACAAATAGTTGAGATTACAATAGAAGGCAATAATAAATTAGAAGATCCAAAAGTGGAGACTCCATTGCTTGCTGCAACTAGAACAGGAATGATAGAGATTGTGAGGGAGATACTCAAGGAGCATCCTCAGGCAGTTGAGCACATTAGCCATAAGAAGCAGAATATATTACATGTGGCGGCGAGCTACCGTCAAAGAGAGGTCTTCGAGCTTGTCAAAGATATGCATATACCAACAAGCAGGTTGATTCTGGGAATTGACGAAGATAGCTACACTGTTTTACAACATGTTGCAGACACCAAGAACTATCCTGGAGGCACCCGCCCTGGTCCTGCCTACCAACTCCAGGAGGAGTTAGAATGGTTCAAAGTAAGTCAACTTCGATTTCCCATTTCATATCGTTTGGTGCTCCCAGAGTCCCAGTGCATGTAGGCTTATACCGATTACCGAACCACGTTAAATCTGATGTCTTTCTTTATTATTTATGTTGCTATCGTATGTGCCTATTTTTATTGCTTATGGGTTTTGTTTATTTCGCATCACATGACCGGAACGGATTATTCTATAATTACCTAAATGGTTGAGAATTCAAGCTTCATATATATTTTGGGCTTTTTAATTTGTGCATATGCAGAGTGTAGAGGACATAATGCCTTCCTTTTTTACCAAGCACCGTGACAAAAGTAATAAAACTGCCAAAGAGCTCTTCAAAGACAAACATAAAGATCAACTCAAGGATGCACAAAAATGGATAAAAGAGACTTCTCAGTCATGCTCCGCAGTTGCTGTTCTAGTAGACACTGTCGTCTTCGCTGCCGCCTTCACTGTTCCTGGTGGCACTGATGATGACAACGGTCTACCAATCCTCCTCGACAACCCTTTCTTCCTGTTTTTCACCATCGCGGACGTGATCTCCTTGTCCTCTTCCTTGACCGCCGTTGTTATGTTCCTCTCGGTCCTCACATCACCCTTCGAGCTCGAGGACTTCCGTGTCTCACTCCCTAGAAGACTGACACTCAGTTTTGCCTTGCTCTTCATGTCCGTGGCAACAACCATGCTTGCGTTCACGTCGACTGTTTTCCTCATCATGCGTTTGGACCAGCGTCGAAGATGGACGATGACTCTCATTTGCTGCGCTGCGTTCTTCCCTGTGAGCGTATTGGCGCTGACGCACTTCCCGTTGTTTGTTTCGTTTGTAAATGCTTGGAAGAACTTGTTCATGGCTATTTGGGAGGCTCCTCCTTGCAGTTTAGTAGTTGGCTGTCTGGCTTCTGTTTTGAAGAGAGTCCGTTGGCTACATCCTAAGAAGAAGGACCACTAAGAACAACCTATCTTGTTCAAGTATTGTAACCTTTCCTTCTTCTCTTGTTTGGGTTTAAGTCATTTGTTCGAATATTTATGTTTTGAATTATTATAATTTAGGGTTTGAGGAAGGAAAATAATAACAAATCCGGCCTGTTGGAGTTTGAGGAAGGAAAATAATAACAAATGTACTATGCGGTGTAATAGAGCGCCAGTTGGAGTTGCTCTAAGAGAGGAGTCGGGACGGGTCCTATCAAAAACAGAGATTCATATCTTATCCACTTATGCCAGACAACCAATAAAATTAACTCGGAAACCAACTCCAATAATGTGGCAAGTACCAACTACATACCGTATTATTTCAGTTGAATTTTGGATTGGATTGTAAAGTATTACTTTATCTTATCAAAAACGAACTCATATTAACCACGAGGTGGTTGCCTTGGTGGTCCAAGGTTTGGAATGAAACCCAAGTCCTTGGTTTTACTCTTGACAATTATATTATGGTCAACCATTAGTGCACTAACTCAGCTGGTGGAAGGATGGGCTTGGGGTAAAGGTAACTCCCATATCAGCAGTTCGAATCCTACCCAGGTGAAGGCGAGTTCTGATTTACCCGCATATATCTTTGTGTGGCCGGGGGTTTTCCATCTATCTTACTCACAACAACCAACAAACAGATCGTCAGAACCATTAAATTGGCCATGGGTGTGTCATACAGTTGGGGAGGATAGGCTGACGGGTGCCTAAACGAAGTTCGGGATCCTCAAAAAAAAAAAAAAAAAAAAAAACGACGAACTCATATTTGCTTGTGGTGAGAACATATTTGAGTTTCAATAAAAGAAAAAGAATAGTTTCTTTTTTGGGATAATTATCTCTGTTGATTGGTTTCAAAATGGTTAAATGAGTGGTATTTTGGTAAATAAGAGGATGACATTCCATCACAAGATTTATTTTACTTTTTTTTTTCTTTTCAAAATTTGAAAACCTACTTTTATAATCACATGAATGGTAATAATAATCATTCATCTCTTAATTATTTGACCAAAAATATCTATTTATCTTGTTCAAAAATCTTTACCCAACAACATTCAAATTTCATATCGAAATTGAAAAACAATTGGGAGTCTTCACAAAAAAAATTTCTTCAATTTTTTGTTCTTCTTCAATTTTATTTTATTTACAGAAATGAATCATTAGACTTCAAAATATTTTAGTCTTTTGGCTAGAAGTGAATCAATTGGGAGTCTTCACAAAAAATTCAATCTTTTAATGTTTTAGTTTGAAGACACTGTTTTAAAACTAGATGAAACAAAAAAAAAAAAAAAATGTAATGAATGATTTTATTGACAATCCATAAAATATCTTTTCACAGTCCATTTTAATTTTTTTAATTAAATAACAATTTTATCGTAATTAATATTACTAAAGAGGGCAATAAAAGTTATAAGCACACAAACCAGTTTCTTAAACTTTAAGAATATTTTTTATCAACTCTAATCCGATCCTACGGTCAAGCTGGCATGTTTGACTACGCCATGCAATGATGCAAACCTCTGACCAGATGGACGAACTAGGTAAACCCAGATCAATAATTTCTTTCAATGCATTATTATCTGCTTGTTGACCACTCCTAGATGAGCACCCGTAATAGTACGGAGTTGTGGGAGTAGTACAATAATGAATAGAATTCGTTCCACGGGAATTGATGTATTGAATACCACAATTGATTGATTAAACTACTATTTAGACAAGCAAAGATTGGATGATTGAATTACACTACTCTAATATAAACTAGAACAATCTACAATTATAATGCAATAAATAAAACTAAACAAGTAAACAAATTCAAGTATTTGGATGTAAATATATGTGAATGAGGTTAAAACCTTGAATCCACCTATTCAATTCTCATCAATATTAGGCACATTATTGAAATAAAATATGCAAGTGTATATGTAGATTCGTCTGCCCTTAATTAGTCTCTAACCTCTCTCAAGTGATAAAGACAACATTCATATGCACCAACAACCTATTTCTCAATGGTTATCCGAACTACACACAAATTTATTAAGCATAATGACACACAATGGAATCCTACAAGCAAGCATCACATATTTCTATCTTACTAGACTTGTATCGGGCATTTCATCGAGCACGTTGTGTGCTTCTCCTCTCGGTGCTTCACACAACAATCAAATATCAACTAAGTGTTAGCTAGGCACCTAGAAGCATTAAGCAATTGAAATACAAATACATAACACAAGCATTTATGATAAAGTAATGACCTTTAATAATGATTCATGGAAAAGGTTTCATCTTGGCTAAGCCAAGATGGTTTTAGTTCATATTACAAAATATGGCTACAAAATATAAGAATATTATGCAAGCCATCTCAAATACAAGTGAATAAATTAATAGAGGAGAGTGTAGAGAAAACTATAATGAAGAACTCCTCCTTGGTGACTTGATGTGCTTGGCTTGCTTCCTTCCTTGATGCTTCCCTTTATGCTCTAATGTTGGGTTTTGATGGTGGAAAATGGTGGGAAAGTTGGATATTTGGTGTTTGGTAAAGTGGATTTGGAGTTTGGATGGTGGATTTGAGGTTGGATGTGGTGATTTTGTGGATTTGGAAGGTAAAAATGTATTCTTGAAGAGTTTGGGATGTGGTGTGAGAGTGTTTTGGAGCTCAAGAGTCGTGCAAGAGGTGTTAGAAAAGAGAGGAAGTGGAATATATATATGGTGTGGGAATTAGAGCACGAAAACCTAAAATTTTTGATGTGGAAGTGAGGGGCGCTATACGTACAATGCTTTTGTACAGCGCCACATCTCTGGAATGGTTTTTGAGGCTGGGCAGCTGTTGGGCGCTGTACAAAGCGCTGTACGAACAGCCCTTTGTACAGCGCTTTTGTTCTTCAATGGCTTCCAGCAGCGCGCACCGTTACGGAAACATGCATAACTTCCTCTATAAATATCGGAATCGTGATCCGTAAAAACTGTTGGAAAGTAGACAGCAGGTGCTTTCTGAAAATAGGTAGTACAAAACTTAGTTCCATCTGAGGTGAGAGATATGGCCCCCGAAATTTAGGTATACTGCATGAGTCTTTCCTATTTCAGACCTTTCAACTACCAAAACTCATCAATTAAACTCAAATACCTTATTTATGGCAAATAACCTACACAAAGCTCACCAAACACATTAAATATATAAATACGCTCGAAAATGAGTACAATTGATAAGAAATGGGGGCTACACCGAGTGTACAAATGAGCACTATCACTTATATTCAAAACTTTTCGAAATAGTGACTGTTCTGTTTAATGAGATTCCAATAAAATATGATTTTTATCACGATAAGGTCTCGTATGTTCTCTTTTTTCTAGGTTTCTGAATTTCCTTCATGGAGTTGTAAGCTGATTGAAGATGATGCAGTTGTTTGTTCTGTTACTTAATAAAGTTTTTTTTTTTTTTTTTTTTTTAATTAAAAAAAACCTTGAATTTGTAGTTGCATCTTGAATTACAAATTTAAGGACCAATTCAGTTAGTTTAATTTTTTTTAAAAGGGTTGATTTTTTTGGTTTTTATTTTTCATAAACAAACATTAAGAAAAAAATATCCATTTAATTTTTTTGAAAAAAAGAGTTGAATTAGGGTTTATTTATTTATTTTGGTTTTTAGGATAAGGATACTTTTGGAACAAAATGGAGTATAAGGATGAAGTGTATAAGAATAATTTTGGAACAAAGTGGAGTGTTTTTAGAATTTTTTAAAATTTAAATTTCAAGATGAAATGTTTTTAGAAGAGGAGTGTGAAAATATAAAATTGGATTGTAAAGAGAAAATCTCATATAAAATAAATTTTGTAATGGAATGTCATCATCTTATTTACCAAAATGTTACTAATTTAACGGAAAGTTAACAGAATGAGATGGAATGGTCATTAGTGTCACAGTGCTCATCAAAAATGGTCATTTTAAAACAAATTCTCCATATAATGGTCATTTTGATAGTGTACCCCTAAATTGATAGCTACCGGAGTAATTATTCTTTTTTTTTTTTTAGTCAAAAGAAAAGGAATAATTAGAGATCGATTGAATCTTCTCGTTTACATTTTTTAATGCATTGTTCTTTAAGTACTGCCAACTTTGGAAGGGTCATTCACTTTATTACCTTTAAATCTGGCAGTTCAAAAAAATAAATAAATAAATAACATTCCATTCAAAATTCATCCGAAGTACCAACTCCTTTATAACTCAGTCTTTTAGTAAATGTCTTATATAAATGTTTATAAACATATATTAATTAATTATTTTTTCCCTTTTACGAAGATCACATTAGGATAGAAAAAAAAATATATGCAAACACCCACTTCTGAGAGGATATGATCCCTCAATAGATATAGAAGATCACTCTATATAAAACAATTCATCCGGCCATTTATGGACAATCTTTCTAAATTATAAAAAATTACCCAAAAATTCAACTTTCGAACAAATAATTAGTTATTTATCTAAGTGTATCCTTTGGGTAACTAATATATGATTTCTTTTAACGAAAGTAATTTTAAGGGTCTATACATAATGTTATTTATTGTGAGTTGTGACACCACTTATTAGTAATTGCAACATATGGAATGTATTTTTCACTCAAAAGTAAAGTACACAAAACTTTAGTTATCATTATCATGATGATGTGATGTAGCGGAAGCTCTGTCGAGAAAAACCTGCGTAAAACGATTAGAAACAACCTACTAAAGTTCCGTTGATTTGCGCACAAATACCGGAAAGTTAGGCTTCAATTCGTTGATTCACGATGAATACCGAAATTGGAATAATTAGAGAAAACTCTAAAATTTTATAAATCAAAAGCTGAATGGCCAATTCGGCCTACATCATTATTTAAAGCAAAATAAATCCTAAACCTAATCGAATTCTTTGGAAAGCAAGAAAACGACTTAAAAACGGAAATTTACCAAAAAAGGCAAAAACGAAATTAAAGCAAAAACTAATTCTACTGAGAATCCTAAACACTCCAGAATTGACGGAAGTCGATTCGGAATTGGGAAACTCAATTTATTGCGAAAAAGAAACTTTTCTAAAATGGCAAAAACTGCAACTTCAAGGCCTAAACGACGGAATTTGCCTAAAAAAGGATGTGCTTACGCAGCAAAGCTTCGTAGTAGTTCCAGAAACGCCGAAACGCCTCAGCTGTCAAAATTTCAAGTGATTCTGATTTTGTCGCCCGGGGTTAGCCTTACTTGGTTTGTTTCAAATCCCACCCCTCCAAATAATCTAATGCCAGTTGATCCGCCGCATCATTCTCCCCAGGTTGGAGAAAATTCGTCCTCGAATTTATCGCGGTGTCATCATCAGAGGAGTCGCCATGGAAAGGAATCAAATGCTTGACATTGAAGACATTATGAGTTCTAATATGGCTGGGAAGTTTCAGGCGATACGCATTTGGATTAATTTTTTCCACAATTTCCAGCGGGCCTATCTTCTTAGCAGCAAGTTTGTTATACTCCCCCACAGCAAACCTGTCCTTTGTGAGGACTGCCCACACAAAATCGCCTACATCAAACTCCAAATAACGCCTTTTCTTGTCCGTAACCAGCTTGTATTTCTCTACCGATTGCAACAAATTTTCTTGCACCTGCTTATGAACCTCATGTAACCCTTGAACGAAATCTTCAGCTTTCCCATAAACTCTAGTCTTGCTAGGTAGAGGAATCAGGTCTATAGGGCTTCGAGGAATCAGTGAGTACACGACCTGAAAAGGACTGCAGCCGGTACTCCTATTGACAGCATGGTTGTGGGCAAATTCGGCTTGGCTCAACTTCAGATCCCATGACCGAGCATTTTCTCCTACCAGACATCTCAATAAATCTTCGAGCGCTCGGTTCACCACCTCCGTCTGCCCATCCGTTTGCGGGTGATATGCACTGCTAAAATCCAACCTTGTATTGACCATCTTCCAAAGGCTCCGCCAGAAGTGACTGAGGAATCGAGTGTCCCGGTCAGAAACAATTGACGAAGGTAAACCATGAAGGCGATAAATCTCTCGGAAGAACAATTGGGCGACCTTGACAGCATCAGTAGTTTTTTTGCACGGGATAAAATGAACCATCTTGGAAAATCGGTCAACCACTACATAGATGGAATCATATCCTCGTTGGGTTCTTGGCAGTCCCAAAACAAAATCCATGCTCAAGTCCGTCCATGGTTGAGTAGGAATCGGTAATGGCCTGTACAAACCAGAATTAGTCGCTTTCCCTTTGGACACTTGACAAATCCAACAACGTTCCACATATCTCTCTACTTCCTTCCGAATTGTTGGCCAAAGTACAATGCCTTAACTAACTGAAGCGTGCGATCTCTGCCCACGTGACCCTCCCCATGTATTTCCGTAATAATTTACAGACGCAAACTACACTCGGGAATACAAAGTTGATTTCCCCGAAACAAGAACTCATCTACCAATACAAATTCTGAATTTTTTTCCTCTCGAACAGCAACCATTATCTCTGAAAAGTGTGGATCTGAATCATATAATTCAAGAAAAGAGTTAAAACCTGGAACCTGGACAACCATTGTTGATAACAGATTGACTCTTCGACTCAGGGCATCAGCCACCCGGTTCGTAACACCTGCTTTGTGCTTCAGGACGAATGTAAATTGTTAAAGGTAAGCTGACCATGAAGCATGCCGGGAAGAAATTTTTTCTTGACTGTGGAGATGTCTCAATGAATCATGATCGGTGTATAGAATGAATTCTCGGTGGAATAAGTAATGCCGCCAATGTTTCACCGCTTGGACTACAGCATAGAATTCTATGTCATATGTGCTATAACGTACTCAAGACCCCGACAGTTTCTCATTGAAATATGCCACTGGTTTCCCACCTTGACTCAAAACAGCTCCGATGCCCACCTTGGAAGCATCGCTATGCAGCTCAAACGGTTGAGAAAAATCTGGTAGAACGAGTATAGGGGATGTTGTCAATTTCTTTTTGATTTGCTGAAAACCTTGTTCAGCTTCGGTCGTCCACTGGAACTTGACTCCTTTCATACACTCAGTGACAGGTGCCATAATCCTACTAAAGTGCGGGATGAACCAGTGGTAGAATGATGCCAATCCATGGAAACTTCGTACCTCAGTAATTGTTTTCGGTTCCGGCCACTGCCTTACTGCCTCTATTCTGGACTCATCCACCTGTAGACCCTCTCCAGAAATAACATATCCCAAAAATAACACCTTTGGTGTCATAAAAAAGCACTTCTTGGCTGCAGCAACAAATTTTTCTCTATGCAACACACATAACACTTCCCGAATGTGTTTTGCACTGTAAATTAAAATATCATCAAAGTAAACAACAACAAACTTACCGATAAATGGTCGAAGGGCTTGGTTCATCACTCTCATGAAGGTGCTAGGCGCGTTTGACAACCCAAATGGCATGACTAGCCATTCATATAACCCCTCTCGCGTCTTGAACGCTGTCTTCCATTCATCCCCAGGTCGAATACGAATCTGATGATACCCACTCTTCAGGTCCAATTTGGTGAACTCATGTGCCCCGCTCAATTGATCTAACAAATCATCTAGTCTCGGAATTGGAAAGCGATACCTTACTGTGATCTTATTAATTGCGCGACTGTCGACACACATCCTCCATGTTCCATCTTTCTTGGGAATTAACAAGGCGGGAACAGCACATGGACTTAGACTCTCACGGATATGCCCCTTTGACTGAAGCTCCTCAACCTGCCTTCGTAACTCTTCATGCTCAGTGGGACTCATTCTGTAATGTGGTTTGTTTGGCAACATAGCTCCTGGCTCTAGGTCGATATGATGTTGAATGTCACGTAGAGGTGGTAGTCCTTCAGGTAATTCTTCCGGAAACACATCAGCAAACTCCGAAATCAGAGGAGCTGCCGCACTAGGAACCTCCATATCAGCCTGTGTTTCTTTTCCCATTAACACATACACCGTTTCTACTTCCTTTATCTCCAACTCGAATTTTGCATATGATAATAGATTAGTATTATCGCCATGCGCCTTAATCTTCTCAAATGGTTTGCTCGGTAGTAGCACAATTTTTTTTTCATGGAAAACGAAAGAATAGGTATTCTTAAACCCATCATGATACACTTTTCTGTCATATTGCCACGGCCTCCCTAGCAGTAAGTGACATGCATCCATGTCCACCACATCACACCACATCTGATCCTTGTAGTTGGTTCCCATCGAAAACGAAATTAGCGCCCGCTGTGATACAGTCACCTCGCCCCCCTTTTGCAGCCAAGCTAGTCTATATGGTTTTGGATGTTTTTCTGTCGTCACCCCTAACTTTCGTACCGCTTCGACTGACACAATATTCTCACAACTCCCCCCGTCTATGACAAATCGACACACCTTACTAAGGATGGTACAAATAGACTGAAAGATGTTATTTCGCAGCCACTCTCCTTCTCCAGTTCTCGGTGCCAAGCAGGTACGTCGCACCATCAACATCGTTCCGGTGTCACCATCTACCAGTTCTTCACTCACTTCCTCCGCTCCTGATTGTGGTTCTTCAATTATTTCCGCATCTTCCTCATTAAATTCTGCCGGGTCAATAAATAATACCCTCTTTGCTGGTCTTGGACACTCAGACAGCTTGTGACCCGTTTCTCCACATCTAAAACACCGAAATCCGCCCGTGGTTGCCCTGGGAGTTTGAACGTTGTTTGTCTGGTTTCGTGGACCAGAATATAAACCACTGCTAGCACTAACACCTGGTCGACTTCCAGTATTTTCGCTGGAACTACTTGCTCTGTTTCGACTGTTCATTCCTCCTCCGAAATTCAGCGTCTGTCCACTATTAGATTTTCGCGACAATGTCTTCTCCAATTGTAAAGCCCTCTGATGCGCCTCAGTTACTGTCACGAGATCGAAAAGATTAACCATATCAAGGATTTGTGTACGCAATCTACCACAGTAGCGTGACACCAACTGATCATGTGTCTCCTCTATATTGTTTCGCACCAACAACTCATTGAACTCGGTTGTATATTCATCAACAGACCTCATACCTTGACGCAGATTCTGCAACCTCTGGTATATCAATCTCGTAAAATTGTGAGGTAGAAACTCTTTACGCAACTTTTGTTTCATCTTCTCCCAGTCAGAAAGTTTGGGTTTTCCAACGCGATTCCTAGCGAGTTTAAATTGTTGCCACCAAGCCGCGGCTCTACCCCGAAACCTCGTGGCCACCAATGCCACCCTCTCATTCGCAGGAACTCTTTTGAATTCCAGAATCTCGTCAACGATTCCAATCCATTCCAGAAACTCTTCTGGATGCATGCTTCCATGGAATTCATGAACCTCTGTCCGTATCCCTGACTCCCATCGTCTGACATCTTCAGTTCTATCATCAACCCTGTCATCAGCCCTGTCATCAGTCACAGGCGCTCTCTGTCGACGTCGTGGTTGCGGATCCCCTTCCACTTCGTCACTACTTGTCTCGGGATGTAAGGCCTAAAACGGGTTTTGGTTGGCTCTTGACGCCGCAAGTTACGTCGTTAATTGCTCCACCTGTCGCTCCAACTGTATCACACGGTCACGTTCGATGGCTAGGTCTACAGGAATCTGGTCTGGTCGTCTTCTCGGCGGCATGATGATGTCGTCCCGAACAAACACGGCTCTGATACCAACTGATGTAGCGGAAGCTCTGTCGAGAAAAACCTACGTAAAACGATTAGAAACAACCTACTAAAGTTCCGTTGATTTGCGCACAAATACCGGAAAGTTAGGCTTCAATTCGTTGATTCACGATGAATACCGAAATTGGAATAATTAGAGAAAACTCTAAAATTTTATAAATCAAAAGTTGAATGGCCAATTCGGCCTACATCATTATTTAAAGCAAAATAAATCCTAAACCTAATCGAATTCCTTGGAAAGCAAGAAAACGACTTAAAAACGGAAATTTACCAAAAAAGGCAAAAACGAAATTAAAGCAAAAACTAATTCTACTGAGAATCCTAAACACTCCAGAATTGACGGAAGTCGATTCGGAATTGGGAAACTCAATTTATTGCGAAAAAGAAACTTTCCTAAAACTGCAAAAACTGCAACTTCAAGGCCTAAACGACGGAATTTGCCTAAAAAAGGACGTGCTTACGCAGCAAAGCTTCGTAGTAGTTCCGGAAACGCCGAAACGCATCAGCTGTCAAAATTTCAAGTGATTCTGATTCTGTCGCCCGGGTTTAGCCTTACTTGGTTTGTTTCAAATCCCACCGCTCCAAATAATCTAATGCCAGTTGATCCGCCGCATCATGATGTTATTACATTTGAGCTTTATTAATAATTTAAGCAAAGAACATATACCATTTGCCCTTCTTTAAGATATGAAAACTTTCCTTTATAGACATTCTTTTTCTTAGTATGCTTAATTTAAGAGTTAGTTAGATATGCACTAAGTCTTAGTTGAAATGGTTGTACATATACCTCTTCTTCATATTGATGAGATAGTTCAAGTCTACATTGCTCACCTTAGAGGTGTCAAAGGTGTCGGATTATATTCAAGTCTAGTATGATCCAACCTGGTATTGTCGAGGACCAAAATTTGATCTAAACTTAATATTTGAAGACTAAATAAGAACTTAACTTTTATAAAATTCTGTGTAGCTCAATCCGGTTTGAAACCGAAAAATCTGGACTAGTAAGTTTTTTTTTTTTAAATTAATTTTATATTTTAACGAAACTTCAAAGGATCTATACATATAATTTTAATGAAAATAAAATCTTACAACTCCATGTGAATCACGAGTCACGACTATGCACCGTAATGTTATTTTTATTTTAAAAGCAAGTTTTATTCAGCCAAAGCAAGGCAACAAAACAAAACAGCAAGCGACATTAATACAGAACAACCCCAAAAAACCATCACCAAGAGCACAACGAGACAGAATAAAAGACAAAGCACATGCACCGTAATGTTATTGTCACACCATTTTTTAGTTTTTGATATTTGTTGTATGTATCTTTCACTGAAAAGTTAAAGTACACCAAACTTTAGTTATGATTATGATGATATTCTTACATTTGAACTTCATTGAGAATTTAAGCAAAGAAAATATACCATTTGTCACGTTTACTTTTAATTGAGATGGTTGTATATTAGGAGGCTATTCGAGACATTTGAGACATCAAGACTATTCTAATATGTCCACACGTTGCTCATTAAAAATACAATACTTTAATTATTGATGAAGTAGTTATCCATATCAGGTTTACAATGCTCAATCTTTAACAACCGTTGGATGAAATCCAAAGATCGATCAAATTTAATTAACAACAATCACTTTTTTACCATATATATATATACAACATCTCTCCGTACATATTTTCATTAATCAATTCAATTTCATCTACTTTCACAAAGATGTCTAACATTTTAGCAATGAAGGAGCCGTATGAAGCAGCGATAAATGGGAACTGTGAAGCCATGATAAAGTTCTTCGATGACGACAGAAACACCTTCAACATTTTATATCCAATGACTGTCGCCAAAGACACTGCATTTCACTTAGCAGTCCACAGCAAGAAGGAGGAGCCGCTTAAACAACTTCTCGAACGAGTCGAAAACCCTATGGGGGACATCGTCTTCATTACCAACGCCTACAAAAACACGGTACTTCTTGTGGCAGCACTCAACCACAATATCGAGGCGGTGAAGCTTTTGGTGGAATGTAATTACGCTACTCAAGAGCAGCTTGTGACGCGGAATAGGTCAGGCCAGACCCCGTTGTTCAAAGCTGCTTCATTCGGGAGCACGAAAGTGGTCATGTATTTAGCTTCTGAACCAAATCAAATGAATCTCGATAATAAGCAGAAGCTGAGAGATGAGCACCGCACAAGAAATGATCGGACCTCAATTCTCCATGCTGCTGTCCGAGGAGAGCACTTTGGTAATTATTCTCTCTCTCTCTCTCTCTCTCTCTTCTTATTTTTCAAATTTACAATATGCATGTATGAGTTGATTTTCGTTAAAATAAATAAAGTATTCAGATTGGGTATCGTTCACCGGTAATCTGAATTGCAGAAGCGGAATCAACGAGCCAATGGATTGTAGCACCAGTACTGATCGGAGGCAGGGGCCGAACTATAAATATTTGTTTTATATAATGTTGTAAAATATAATATTTAGGAGGGTCAAACTAAAATTTTATAAAATTTAATATTAAATATATAATTTTTATTGAATTTGAATCTGTCAAGAGTCTGATCCTCTCCTTGCATTTTCATTTCCCGGTTTTTTAAGTGTAAATGAAATATCTATTTGTACAAGAGAGAAAGAAATCAACAATATTTTATTTTATGCTTATGGTCAATATCTACTGAAAAGCAAAGGAAAAAAAAAAAAAGACATAAGAGAATCCTAACCTCTGTCGAACCCTCGCCTTGCCTCCGCAGAGGATAATCACCAATGGAAAATCCCCTCAAATCATAATGCAGAACCCACACTATTCTGATAAAGAGGAGACAAAATTTTGTATAGAATTTTCCCCACCTCTGCACTGCCCCTATAGGCCGATATGTTCTCCGTGTTTTTTTTCCCTCTTTTTTCTGTATATTTTCATATGTATATTCTTCATGCACGCTGCACCCTTTACTTGTATACAATTCTTCCAATGCAGGAACGGCTCTAGAGTCACTGAAACTAGATGAAGGGTTAGCAATTTTGAAGACCTCATATGGCATGACAAGTCTTCATCTTTTGACTAATAAGTCTACTCTCAGACAAAAACATCGCAAACTGTGGCACTGGATTCTCGACTTTTGTATGTCTATCTATAGATTATCATAATTCTCTCTTGTATTTCTTTCTTTTATAAATAAATTTCTTCTACTTAAAAAAATAATAATATAGATTATTATATTTTGTATGCTAATTGTTAAACCTATTTTTGTAAGTCTATCTATAGATTATCATATTTTGTATGTTCATGAGAAGTGATATATATAATGACGATCAATAGCCGAATTAATTATATATGTATACTTACATTGTCAAAATTATTAATTACAGGCATTCCAACCGGTGATGATAACAACGATGATGCTAATAACATAGATGATGATGTAAAAGTTGGTGACAGTCGTTGCATGGATTCCCTCGGTCGATTGATAATCTGTAAGGCCGGGCTAATTAAAATAAATTTTAAAGTTATTCTTTGTTGCCTATTTCGCGATAACTTTCTCTCAAATAGTTCTTACTATTTAGAACTTAATATCAAAATAAAGTAATACAAAAGTTGTCAAATTCTGAAATAAAATTTGACTGTAAATAATGTGACAATTGATTTATTATAACTATAACTCTTCACTATTTCAGCTAAGAGTGTGCTTTGGCTTGGTGTTTGGAGTCTTCAAAACGAAGCTCCACCACCAGGATTTTCCCCAGCATTGTATAAATTGTCTCACCTGACTATCTTACATATATTTGGCAGCTGTTTTAAAAACTATCAACAAAAAAATATGGAAAATTATCATTGGAGGTATGCTAATCTCTTCCTCTCTCAAGTATGAACATGAACTCATGACATGATATATTCATCTAATCTGATAAAAATTTATGATATATATGTACAGATGATTGGCTAACAGTGAGAAAAATATGGAAAGAAAAGAGAAAGCGTAAATATGCTCTTGAACTGGCTCGTAAACTGATAAAGAAGGATGACTCGTGGCAAAAAAGTTATACAAAAGACACGATTGAACTATATAGATCAGATGAACAACAAACAGAAAATCCAGTAATTCAAGAGTCAGATGATGAACAAACAGAAGAGCCAGAGAATATAGAAGTAATAATTGAGTTAGATGATGATCAAGAAATAAGAGAGATTCCAACAATAGAAGAAGAAGAGCCAATAATCAAAGTGGAGACTCCACTGCTTGCTGCGACTAAAAAAGGAATGATAAAGATTGTGGAAGAGATACTCAAGGAGCATCCTCAGGCAGTTGAGCATGTTAGCCATAAGAAGCAGAATATATTACACGTGGCGGCCAGCTACCGGCAAAGAGAGGTCTTCAAGCTTGTCAAAAAAATGCAGATACCAACAAGCAAGTTGATTCTTGGAATTAACGAAGATAGCTATACTGTTTTACAACATGTTGCAGACACCAAGAACTATAATGGAGGCACTCGTCCTGGTCCTGCCTACAAACTTCAGGAGGAGTTAGAATGGTTCAAAGTAAGTCAATTTCGTATTAATTTCCATTCCATTTCTACAGCGTTTACTAATAGGGATCTTAATGAGAGAAAAAAACACTTAATTTCTGATTTGTGATTATATTCACAATGTTACTAAAATCTGTTGAAAATCAATTTACTTGATTCCCACACGCAAATAGGGAACTAAGTAATCAAGTTTTCTTTTTCGGATTTTCTTTCATTTTTATTCATGATTGGTAAACGCGTTAAATGCATCATAAATGATTGAGAATTCAAACTTCAGACTTGGTATTTTTGTGCATGCGTAGAGTGTGAAGGAAATAATGCCGTCCTTTTTCACCGAGCACCGTGACAAAAATAGTAGGACTGCCAAAGAGATATTCAATAAGATGCATAAAGATCAGCTGAGTGACGCACGAAGATGGATACAAGAGACTTCTCAGTCATGCTCTGCAGTTGCTGTTCTAATTGCTACTGTAGTCTTCGCTGCCGCCTACGCTGTACCCGGTGGCAATAATGACAAAACTGGTTCTCCAATTCTCGGCAAAGACCCTATCTTCCTGTTTTTCACCACCATGGATGTCATCTCCTTATCTTGTTCCTTGACCTCCATTGTTATGTTCCTCTCCATCCTCACATCCCCTTTTGAGCTCAAGGAGTTCCGTGTCTCGCTCCCTAGAAGACTAACGATCGGCTTCGCCTTGCTCTTCATGTCTATTGCAACAACCATGCTGGCGTTCACGTCCACTATTTTTCTCATTGTCCATGCGGAAAAGAGTCATCATTTGAGGTTGGTGGCTCTTCTTTGCTGCACCGCGTTCTACCCTGTGAGCGTGTTGGCACTGTTACATTTCCCGTTGTTTAGTTCATTTATAAATGCTTCGAAGTACTTGCTCATGGTTGCTTGTGAGGTATTTCCTTTTAACTTACTACTGCGCTGTCTTGCTTTTCTTTGGAACTCAGCCTGTCATCTACTTTCTAAGAAGGGCAACTAAGAGCTTTGTCTAAGTGGTCAAAATAGAATTAAGTCTTGTCGTTAATTGGGTCGTACGTGTTGAGATAGAAAGGAATTAAGTCTGACTAATTAGGTTCATGTTTTTTTTTTTTTTTTACTATGTGTTTTTTTAGATTAATGTGTTAAAGGCATGTGCGTCCCTCAACTTTAGTTTTCTTTTTCTCTTATTTTTTTTTTAATTATTATTTTTATCTTTATTTTAATAAAAAAGCTCCATAGAGCTTATTAGGAGAAAAAAAAAAAAAAAAACTTTGCCTTCTCTTCCTCTGTATATTTATCTTATTTGTTTTGAATATTAGTGGATTTAAGTCATTTGTGATGAATACATATTTTGTTATTAACTAATTCATAAGTTTTTTTTTTTTTTTTTTTTCTTTGAACGGCAATTCATTACTGAGTAAAAAGCAAACAGAGGAGCAAGGGCCCAACAAGGCAAAACAGCAAGGCGAAAACCCAGAAGAAAAAAAAAAAACACAACCAGAAAACCACCACAAAAGCAATCTGGCAGCGAGGAAAGAAAACAATAACAGAGCAAAAACAGAGCAACATCAAACCTCTCCCCATTCGAGAATGTCCCTCTCCATATTTTAACCTTTCTTCGCTATCATACCCGTAAAAGAGTTGAAAGCTATTGGATGAAAAATCACTGAAGTTCTGCCTAGGATGCCCAAAAAAACTCGACCAGAAGAGAAATCTCATAAGGTTAGATGTTCTCCTGACTGTAAGATACTTGACACGACCAAATGAGATCGACATAACTAGCAGTGATATGCCTTTCTATCTTATATGAGATCTTAGGCTATAATCATCTTTTCTCAACTAAACCCCAAGTTGTAATAGTTAAAACATATACATAATGGGTCACGACTATCTTACAGTTACATAGTTTCCGGTTATGCAACATTGTATAGTCGTACGAAAATTAGGACCCATATGACGAAGCAAGATTCATCAAAAAATTTAAAAGAAAAATTTTTTAAATAAAAAAATTTGGGGTAAAAATTAGGTTAATATAACTATATTTTCTTTTTAAAAAATTTGGGCATACGCCTAAATTATTTTTAAAAATAAGGGAATTGATTGGATTGGATTAATTATTTTGGTGACATTGGATATAACTAAAAAATAGTACTGTGTTTGGTATGTAATGGGATTGAACAAAAATAATGTAATATAATATTTGTTGAAAGAAAAAACAACTTAAAAAACAAAATACAAGCTTAAATTAACAGGAAAATTAAACAAAAACAACCTGAGAGGCCACAGGTTTCCATGGCAAAATATCTGCAAAATAAACATAAGTTCCTTTTGATGAGAGTGAAAAACAGAGATTTGGAGTCGAAATACAACCCAAGTACAACGGCTTTTTGAAATCGTAAGTAGAAGAAGTGGAGTAGTTGGCGAGGCTATTGAAATGAGAGCAAAAAAGGAAAAAAAAAAAAAAAAAAAAAAATACCGGTAATAGAATCTAGAAAATATTTAATGGATTTTTTGTATTTTTGTGTTTTCTGATATGGGTTTCGAAGATCTTCAACAATGGAGATGTTCTATTACCTTTTTTTTTTTTTTTTTTTTTGGGTGGGCTGGAATTTAAGTTTGCATTTTGTTATTTCAGTTTTTGTTTTATATAAAAACATGGATGAGTGAAAGTGAGAAGAAGAGATAAGTGATGGGATAAAATAATCCCATTGATTTGGAGGGGTTTATTTTATCCTCCTCCAATGGGATAAAAGTAAGTTTGGACTAAAAATAGTCATAGTTGCTTGGACTCACCAAACATG
Source organism: Acer negundo (assembly GCA_035582765.1). NCBI lineage: Eukaryota > Viridiplantae > Streptophyta > Magnoliopsida > Sapindales > Sapindaceae > Acer > Acer negundo. The sequence goes on along the minus strand of CM069232.1, from coordinate 25,385,487 downwards.
GGATTGGACTAAAAATAGTTCAATCCCAGTTCGGCCTATCCCAAGCAACAAACAGGGACTTAATGGCTACTATGTTAGAAGAAGAACTACTAAGAGCTTTGCCTTCTCGAGCTTTCTAGAAAACCTATGTATTGTTCTTGTATTATAGCCTTTTCTTTATCTCTTTTAGGGTTTAAGTCTTGTTGGAATATTAATTTTTTGAATTATTATAATTTAGGATTTGAGGAAGGAAAATAATAACATATCCGGTTCATTTGATGGACTGTTGCAATGCTGCAAAGCTTCTCCGAATTCTATTTTCTGGCTTTTTTGTAGGTTATAGTCGACTTTAACCAAAATTTGTAGCAATTTTGCTACCTTTAAAGGAGAAAAGTTATGATATTGTGATCAATTTTTGTACATTTTTTTTTCATTTAAGATATATGGTTAATTTCTTGAATCTTCTCGCTTACAATTCCAATTTTGGAATCCAAAGTACCAAATCTTGTATAACTCAGCCTTTTAATGTCTTATATAGATGTGTATAAAAAAGATATTATAAATATATTTTTTTTTTTCTTTTACTAAGATCACATTTTGATAGAACATATACTATTTCCCTTTCTTCTTTACCATATGAAAACTTTCGCATTTATAGAATGTTTTTTCTTAGAATGCTTAAATTTAAGAGTTAGTTAGATAAGCACCAACTCTTAGTTGAAATAGTTGTACATGTACCTTTCCTCTAAATTTATGAAACAGTTGAAATAGTATCTTAGAGGTGTCAAACTAAGTCTAACCTCTGTTAATTAACAACTAACTGAATTGATTAGTTAACTATACCCCTGCCAACCCAAACCCTCCCCTTGCCTCCGCGGCTCCGCCTCTTGTCGGAGGACAATCACCCAAGATAAAACCCTCTCAAATCACAATACAAGACCCACACTATTCTCTCCCTTAACTTGTATACAATTCTTCCAATGCAGGAACGGCACTAGAGTTACTGAAACTAGATGAAGGGTTAGCAAATTTGAAGACCAATAATGGCATGACAAGTCTTCATCTTTTGCTAATATACCTGCTTTCAGACAAAAACATCGCAAACTGTGGCACATGTTTCTCTACTTTTGGAGAAAATCTTCAAGGGGACGGTCTTAATGTCACTTGGTGAGACTATCCCAATGAGATTGCACCACCTATCTTGAGAATATAAATATCAATATCATTAAACTATAATTTAAGTTGAAAAGAAAAATAAATTATTTTACATACATTTAAGAAGCTTCTTAGGCAGCTTTATGATGTTCATCAAAGTTTGCCTAAACTAAATGTAAAGAGGGAACTGAATCCTTGCAAATACGCTGACAATAGCCGAGACCAAACTGAAGCAGAAAGTCTTGAACCACCTCCGTTGCTCCATATAATGAATGGTGAGAAAAACCGTTGAAGTAAACGCAATCATGGTCGCCGCCACCGACAAGAAGAGGAAGGTGCATCCCATTGTGAGGGTCCGAGGGAGCGTGTGGTGGAAGTCACGTAGCTGTAAAGGCACTACGAGAATGGAGAGGAACATGACTACGGAGGTCAAGGAGAAGCCCACGACGATATAGTCTGTGACTGTGAACAATGCAAAGGCAGAGGAGTTCTCGAACATAGGGCGGCCATGTTGGTTGTTACCTCTTGGCAAAGTGTAGGCGGCAGCGTAGACGACAGTGGCTATCAGAACAGCCATCGTTGAGCATGCATGAGCAGTCATTTTTATGTAATCTCGTGCTTCCCCAAGTTGTTTATAGTCAGTCTCTTTGAAAAGCTTTTCTGGTGTCTTCTTGTGGGTGTCACACGAAAGATCTTACTGATTTATCCATAATTTTAGTTTTGATAGGTATACAGGGCAAAGGATAACAGTTACATGCAAACAAATATGGTGTGATGATCGGAAAGATTTATATACATTTTGAGGTCCCTATTTCCTATCGTTTGCTTTCGTTTTTTTAGCGTTTTTATGAATATAATATGTTTTGAGAGCCTTGTGTAGGTTCATTTTGTTTTGCGAAGTCATTGTGTGGAAACGAGATGTTTCTGGGCCAAAACGCAACGCAAAAGAACGAAAAAAATTTCATTGAAAATTTCCAGATTTCGTTCGAGTGCACCTAGAAAGGTAAAAGGCAAATCCATGAAAACCTCATACATTGCCAACTTTCGCGATTGAACGTTAGAGTGAACCTAGAAAGGCAAATTTGCGTACCGCGAGATTCTGCAGTGTGTCTAGATGAGTTTCGTCAGACAGTTTCGTTAAAGCGTACTACGAGACGTACTGCGAGATAACAGCCACTACTTGCTTTTCACCTTTTTTGGGACCCACTTTGACCTACCATTGTATAGATCTTTTCTAGATATTTCAAGTGTGCTTCGCAAATATTAGATCTAAAAAAAAGCTCCCACATCTCTCTTCTCTCTTACCCGCCTCTCATCTTCTCTCTTCCATTTTTCTTCCATCTTCTTCATTTTCTCCACCTTCTTTACCCAATAAAGAAGAGACCCAAGCTCCCATGGAGGCTTCCAAAATGGGAGCTCCCCATACACCTCCACACCTCCACAACACCATTTTACACCTCCTCCATCCATCTAGGAGGCTATAGAGCATCTTTGGAGGACTTGTCTTCAAGTGTTTGCTCTTATGTACTATTTTCTTTGTAATTTTTGTTTCTTTGATGTGTAACCCCGATTTGGGAAATATTGTAGACCTTCACATGTGCTATATATATGTATTTTGTTCATAAATTCGTTTGAGTTTTGTTTTGCTCTTTGATTTATGTATATTTAATCTCTTATTGTGAAATTCATGTTTGTGGAGGTTAGAAATTGACATGTATGCTTGAATGGGATTAGGAGTAGAGTAAAGTAAATTAAATTAGGAGTAATGTAATTTAGCATCCCATAATTGTTTGTATGCTGATGGATTACCAAAATACCATGTTTAAAGTAATTTGAGTGTTAGGAATTTTATCCCCAAAGAGTAGAAAATCCTAGTTTATGCATTTAGTTGATAATTTGGTTTTGGTTCACATCCTTGTATTTAATAGGTCTTTTTAAGACACTTTTGCCTATCCTTGGCCGGAATGGGTGATGAATTGATTTAGGAAAAATTCTCAAGTCAAGAGGAGAACTCTTAATTCATTTAAATATTCTTAATGTTTAACAATTTGCATTGATGCACATTAGTGTTAGGTAATCTTGTTTCCCATTTTTTGCCATCCAGGGAGATTGATAAAACTGAATCCATATCTAGAGTAAAGACCAATTGAATTCCTTTTGTGCTCATGTAGTTATAAGGGTATTTCATTGCTTAATGCTTTCATGCTATTAGCCAAATTGTGAATGATATTTAGGCTGTATGTTATATATTGCGTGGTGTCACATTGACATGCTCAACGTGATATCCTCTGCATTTAGAGGTGGCCATGGTTTCAGTTAAACTGACGGTTTTGCCCGTGGTTTAACCGAAACTGTACTTCCAAAAACCGCCTCAAAACCGAAACCGGAACCAACGCTTTCAAAACCGGTTGAACAAGTAACAGTTTTGGTTTGGGTACTTCCAAAAACCGCCAAAAACTGGCGGTTAAACCGGCAGTTTTAACTGCGGTTAAACCACCGGTTTTTTTAAAAAAAAATTAAAAAAAATCGACTAATCAGAAGCTGCCACGTGGCATTTTTTTTGAAATTTTTTTTGAAAAACAGTCGGTTTTTAAACCGAAACTGAAACCGAAATCGAAATCGTAAAACCGCTGGTTAGAAACCGTGTACCAAACCGATTTTCCAGTTACGGTTTCGGTTTCGGTTTCGGTTTAGGGTGGCCACGGAACCAAAACCGCCGGTTTCAAACTGAAACCGAACCATGGCCACCACTATTTACATTAGACCAAAAATATGAGAGACCACTAAGCTGGTGTGTAGAGCTCGTTTGTGTGTCCCACAATCCTTAATGAATCCAAGCATTTATGCATGGATGTAATCTCTATGTCGCTCGAGAGAGGGTAGAGATTAATTAAAGGGACATGAGCATATAACATTCGTGTTATAGGGGTATCTCGTATACTTAATGTTTTCACTTGGTTGCTATCCCGTATTTGGTTAGGCTCGTGGATGAATTATTTGTTGTAGTATGGCCCACGCGGTTGCGCATTATATGCCCAACGAAACTACCAATGTATTTGACCGGAAAGTTGAGAGATCACTAGGCCAGCTTACATGACTCTTATTTGTATCCCATGGTACTTAATGAATCCATACGTATGTGTGGATACGATTTCTGAAACCTCGAGAGAGGTTAAAGATCAATTAAGGGGACACGAGCCTATGATATACTTGCACATTGAGGGACTAAGTGAGTCTAGAGCTTAATTAGGAGGATTGTTACGATTGAGTCATTTCCTTAGTGTAACCAAATTGCTTGCCATCTCTCCATTCCATTCTACCATTGTAAATATTATAGTATATAATTTATTTATTTATATTATCATTTACTTTTCCACAAACGTAACACACGAGTTCTCTCAAAGTGTTGTAATAATAGCTAGAACTGGTGACGGTTGGCAGATCCCACCTCCTTGTGGAACGATACACTCACTTGCCGTTGTGCTAGTCTCTGTGACTCGTGTGCTAGCGAAGTCGAACTTAATTATTCATCTTTTGATCGATACTGCAACGACGTGTCGTCATGTGACAAATTTATCATTTTCTTGGAACCAAACCCTAGAAGCTCAGTATAAAACAAAGTGTAACCCCCTTAGGTTGGACTTGAAGATATTTTGCTTGATGGGTGACATGTACCTAGAGGTGGCAAGGTTCCGGTTCCGACCGAACCGGGCCAAATTTTTTTTTAAAAAACTTTTTTTTTTTTTTTTACAAAATATTACATTTTATTTATAAAAAAATAAAATGTTAGAAAGAACATTGTAGAGTATTGAGCCATGACCCATAACCCTTGTTCAAGTAATTATGTTTTCCATTTCCTTCTCCTCATTTTTTTATAGGTTAGACATCTCATTCACTTCTCTATTTTTCCAATGTGGGATGTGAGATAAAGAGTAAGAAGTCATTAACTGATTTTTTTTTTTTTTTTATACACCATTAACTAATTTCATGTATTAATAACCTATTGGAATCTAAAGACCTATTAGAATCATTAACTTTTTTTTTTTTGAACTATTACAATATTCCATATGGTATAATTCGAATCTAACACAAAAAGAAATAATTGAAATATTTGTTAAAAATGCATAATATGACTTCTTATCCTTCATCCCACATCCCACATTGGAAAAATAGAAAAGTGAATGAGATGTTTAATCTATATAAAAAGGAGGAGAAGGGAATGGAACACATGATTGTTTGGATAAGGGTTATGGGTCATGACTCAATACTTTACAATGTCCACTCTAACATTTTATTTTTTTATAAATAAAATATAATATTTTGTAAAGTAAAAAAAATTAAAAAAAAAAAAAAAAAAAAAAAAAAAACTGGAACCGAGCGGTTCGAACATAACCAGAACCGCCAATTCCATTCAAGTTCGAACCGTCCAGTACCGAAAAAATTAGAACCGGAATACCAGTTCCGGATTTGGTTCCGATTTTTCTGGTTTTTCCTGTTTTGGTTTCGGTCCGGTTCCACGGTTGGAACCGGAATCTTACCAGGTCTACATGTACCAACTTTGTTCTTGTGTTTTAGTTATTATAACTGATATACTGATATAGATGTCTGTTTTTGTGTTTTCTAGGTTTTAATTTAATTTTTTTTTTCCCAAATCTAATGAGTAACTTTGATAGCGTTACATTTCTCTGACGTGACTCGTCTTTTTATGTGACGAGTAACGTTACCAAAATTAAAATAAAAAATCAAATTTGATGGTGTGTTGTACCGGCGTTAAATTTTTAAAAAAAAATGTACAGGAACATACTTGTACGTTCCAGAGTGTACATGCACGTTCCAGAACACACAGGTATGTTCGATACTGCCATTTTTTCTTTAATTTGCGGGTTTACATATTTTTCTTTTTATTCCAAATTCAATATTCAAAAATCCAAGAAGTTTTTACTCTCCGACAATCATAATATGGTATGACAAAAGATCTTACTGATTTATCAATAATTTTAGTTTTGATAGTTATACAGGGCATAGCGTTACATTTCTCTGGCGTAACTTGTCTTTTTATGTGATGAGTAACGCCACAAAAATAAAAAAAAAATAAAAATTCCAAATTTGATAATATGTTGTACCGGTGTTAAATTAAAAAAATAATGTACAAGAACGTAAACGTACATTCCAGACCGTACAGGCACGTTCCAGAACACACTGGTACTTTCTATACTGCCATTTTTTCTTTAATTTGCGGGTTTACATATTTTTCTTTTTATTCCAAAACAATTAAAAAACTGACAAATCGCTACAAAACTGATAACTTACTAAAAAAATGGGAATTATGTGAAAGATTCCCTATATATAGTTACGGAAAATTCTCTAGCTAGTACTATGCTCATGTAGATTTTTGTCATTTATTGAATTCTTTCCTGCAGATCGAGAACCATTTCTCTTTGAAAAAAACTCGCTAAAAAGCACAAATTTACATCAGGAAGGTACTGATTATAGAACTCATTATAGAATTGCTTCCTGTTTAATAATTCTCAGGTTTTGGATCCAGGATTTCAGCACCTTTTTTTTTCCTGTATAAATAATTGCAATATTTAATATGAGAAAGTTACTATAAAGGGTGGAAATGTAGAAGTAGACATACAAGTGTAGAAAAATAGTTTCCATAAATCCATGTGGTATCTACTCCTGAAAGCAGATGGCATGCCAGCTAACAGCTGAAGATCATTCATCCCCATTTTGGTCTTCAATCTTGCTAGTGATTCGTCCAGTTTCAGCAACTCTAGAGCCGTTCCTGTGCACGAATTCAAAAAATTCAATTCATCAGCACCTCACACATATGGTACTAAATTATAAAATTTAATATATATGTGCGTTTAGAGAGATCAAATTATAGAGACCAAAGTGTTGCCCTTTCAGCTGTTTGCCGTCTTCAGTCATTTGATTTGGTTGCGAAGCTAAATACTTCACTCTGTACTCCCGAATGCAGCAGCTGTGAACAATGGTGTCTCACCGAACTTATTCTTTATCAAAAGTGGTTCATCGCATATTTTATTATCAATAGCTTAAGGGCCTCGATGTTTCTGTTGACAGCCGCCTCGTGTAGAATTGTGCTTTGATTGACGTTCTTCACATCCATAGGGTTTTCGACATAGCCAAGTAGCGTTTCAAGCGGCCTCTTCCTTCCGCTGTGTACTGCTAAATGCAATGCAGTGTCTTTGGCGATCGTCATAGGAAATACCAAGTTACGATAACGATCTTCCGGATCTTTCAGCTTCGTAAAATATTCCTCAAAAGCTTCCCAGTTACCCTTTGAAGCTCTCTGGTAAGGCTCCCTCATTCTTAACAAGCCCACCATCTCTCCACTACCGAAGAAAAAAAAAGAAAATAAAATAAAATAAAATAAAATTCTTAAGTTGAAGCTGATGGTTGGGAAATGATGGAGTCAGGTTTACATTTTGGTTCCTCTTTTATATATATATATATATATATATATATATATATATATATAAATATATAAAGAGAAGAAATCTCTGGTGTGGGAGGTGCGGACGTCCAGGTTTTGTTAGAATCCAAACTTTTAATTCTCAATCGTTAAATATATTTAACTGATAAGAATTCTTTATCCTTTTTTAAAACCGATTTGGTATTCTTAACCGTTAGATAAATTTAACGGATGAGAATTATTTAGCAAAACAAAGCTAACCCCTAGCTTAGATTTAAAAAAATAGGACGGTCCAAGCTTGTGAATTTTTAAATAGAATAAGCCATTGGCATATATGTTCTTTACTAGATTGATTAATATGCTAATTGATAGGAAATCAATCAATTATTCCTGCTTAATCAGTACGTCTGGTTATGCTTTTTTTTTTTTTTTTCCTTTTTTATTTTATTTTATAATTTATGCATAAAAATAAATTTAAAAAGTGTTAATTTTTGTTTAAGACATGCCATCCAATCTTTGAACCAGGACGATCTATTTTCTAGCTTATAAGCATTATGCTTTTAGTACAGTGAAAAAAAAAAATAAAAAAAATACACATGAAGGCAGACCAGCCTCAACAACCAAAAGAAGACCCCAAAAAACTAGGAGACCCAAAAAAAACAAAGCCACAAGAAAACAAAATAGAAACAGAGCAAGCAAAACCAGACCCAAAACAGAAAAGCAAAGCCAACAAAAAAAGCAAAGCCAACAAAAGCAGAGAACCAGAGCTAGCGAAGCCATAGCAAAAGAACACCACGCTAACCAAATAAAACTGGAAAAAAAAAACCTAACGCCAGGGCCACGCCAACATCAAGAGAAAGAAACCAACAACACCCCACCAGACTAAAAAAGAAGGCTCAAAAATCATCCCAAACATGAGTGTTCCCTTCCAAGTTCCAAGCCCAACCTCTTCTTAGCTAAACTGTTTGCAAAAGAATTTGTTTGTGAGTTATTACATTTAATTTGAGGATTGAAGGAGGGGATACGATTCGAACTCACAACTTTAATAGTGTAAATTATGTGAGAGACATACGACTGAAACAACTCATCTTGTCGTCTCTCTTTGTTTATTAGTAAAGCATAATGAGAAATATTATCATTTAATATGCAAAGTATTACTCCGAAGGTATTCAGAATAAAACATATTTTGTTTCTATAAAATCTTTATTAGAAGATTAGTAGAGAATTTATAATTATATATATTTTTTGAACTCCTTAAATTTTTGTTATATATCCTTTTCTTTTTATACAAGTTAAATTTCCTTTAAAAAAGGTATTTGCCTAGGTGTGAGGAGTTTTCTCTTTCGTATTATGAGAGTAGATACCACTCAATTGTAGTAATTGATATTCGGTCTACACATATCTCGGCAAGCTCTTGATATATTCAGTGTCAAATTTAAAAATAAATAAATAAAAAATGTTATTGTGGAATTCCGTATCTCATTCCTTCGTTTGGCTTTTAAGAGTTGAGAATCAAAACTTTTTTGGACAAATTCAAATGAATATATTACCATGTTAAGAAAAGAATATCTTTTTGTTGCTAATTAAATTGATCACACAACACCGCAAACAACAACAAAAATATAAATAATTTTTCATTTGTTTCACCGAATTTTCATTAATATTTCAAACCAGTTTATAATAAAATGAATATCTAAATCCAATACTCAATAAGATTTTATAGTATCGGCAAGATAAGGTTGGCATCCCCTTATATTTAAACCTTTGAGATTCCAATACTCGAGTCGAGTTTTCTTACTCAAAAAATACGGCTTTGGTCTAACTTAATTTCAGAATTTTCATTCATTTGAGTCCTACACTTGTTTTTTGAGCTTATGGCCTTTGGGATCCAGCCCATGAGACACTGAAGACAACTCATGATTAAGAAAAGGTTAGTTTACTAGAATGATTCTCAAAAGACAGCCACAGCCACTCGAAGTGAAGAAAATTGGAAAGTAAGCAGCAACAGTGAAATGAGAAGCAAAAATAAAAATTATTTTATTTTATTTATTAAAAAAAAAAAAAAATCATCAATCCAAAAGTCAAAGATACCCGAGCAATTAAAAAAACTGATACTCTTATTATTATTATTATTATTATTATTATTATTATTATTATTTCAGATGAAAGGATACATCCTATCCTAATATTAAACTACCATACTATTAGTCTATTAGTAACAAAATAGTTTAATTATTCCAATTTCCAAGTTAGACAACCTGATGACAACTTTATTTTATACGGAATATATTAGAGCTATAACATGTTGACCAAATCATTAGCTACATCACCACCACTAATACAAAAAGATGGCGGTTTCATAGATTACTGAGGAAGGCTTCGGAATCTTCAAGCTTGTAAACATGGTTTACGATATTCAGGACTTCTTGAGGATTCAAGGTGGTATGGTAGTCATGTGTAGCTGGAGAGCCTCGAACTCCTTCGCGGACAATTTTGGCCAAATTGGATTCGAGCTTGGCAGGGAACTTTATTCACCGGGGGATGTTTGAGTGTGCTTCTTGTTGGTTGTTGGGTGTCTGCTGTGTGTGGTTATGTTTGCAGCCTCTGTTTTTGTTTGTATCCTCTGTTTTTGTTTTTGGCTGTTTCTGGCTTGGTTGTTTTTAGCGGTTTGGGTCTGTGTTCTGTTGGGTTCTCTTGGACTTTCTTCTCTTTAGTCTGTTTGTTCTGTTGTGGCCGTTGGCAGTTGGCTTTTATGCTAGACAATCGAAAAATTTAGTCTAAATTTTAACCCAAATGATGTGACAAGTGGTTTTTCTCATTAATCACGTCATCCCATATTGTATGTGGTGTTGATAACTCACTTTCCACATCATTTGGGTTAAATCTTTATGTTATATAGCATTACTAAAAAAAATTACAGTAAAAAAAAAATTGCAACTTTATAGATGTAGTTATAAGGGATTTACTATCGAGTCAACCACATCTTACTGAAATTACGGTGACTTGAGCAACAACAATAACAATATGGTTACTAAATAATTAAAGTAGAAACTTTCATTACAAATTCCTATCAATGACTAAAAAGGAAAAATATATGATAATATTAGGTTAGTGAAGTCAAAGCTTTGGTCCGGATTTCATGAAAGTAGTCAATGTGTTTTTGAAGGAAAAGGAAAATAAAATTAATGTCATTTAAAACGTGAGATCTGACATATATCTGATCATTTCTACGATATCTTAATATCTTATTCATATAATAATATGACTTATATATAAGTTATCTTCGGTGGATTAATACCAACTATCATAAAATAAATAACATGGTCTCCTCCACTTGATCATATATGCATATATAATTCTAATGCAGTTTTTTTTAGTGAAATCAACAAAATGTTTGTGTCCTTCGCATCCATATATCTGCATATATAATTCTACGGATGCAGTTATCAGCACGCTTAACAAAGCTATCGAGTTGGATTCGATAAAGAGGCTGACTGAACATTGTAAAGGGTATAGCTTATGATCTGTCTTACTTGCATCGTAATTGCACACCGTCTATTGTTCATCGCAACATATCAAGCAATAACATTCTACTATATTCATAACCGGAGGCGATTGATGCTGATTTTGGCCTGGCTAGATTTCTATATTCTGACTCATCAAATAAGACTATACTAGCAGGAACTCGTGGATATATCGCTCCAGGTGAACTACTCCGATATTGTTCCTAGCTATGGTCTTTCATAATTTATTTTTTTCTAAATTAATGGATCTCTTTGCTTTATCTAACGCCTTGTTTTGTCTAGACATCACCTACACAATAGTTTTTTTTTTTAAACGGTAAATTTATTCGGAAACTATACCAAACCACATAAACACGAAGGCAGACCAGCCTCAACAACCAAGAGGACCCCAAAAACCAGGACACCAAAAACAGAGGCACAAGAAAACAGAACAGAAACAGAGCATACAAAAACAAAACCCAGAACAGAAAAGCAGAGTCAACAAAAACATACACAATGGTTGTGTCAGAAAAATGTGATGTGTTATAGCTTCGGAGTGGTGGCATTAGAAGTATAAATGGGAAAACATCCGGGAGAAATCCTCTCATGGTTAACATCATCAAGTAATCGGAATATACTATTAATTGATATATTGGACCCACGTCTCTCACCTCCAATGGAACAAACGGTTGTACAAGATATTTTTTTCGTTTCATCGGTAGCACTTGCATGCTTGCATTCAAATCCGAAGAGTCGACCTTCTATGCAAAGGGTGTCTCAATAATTTCTTGTTCAGAAGAAATCAATGCTAAAATCTTTGAAAGCAATTTCAATTGCACAACCTAGAAGCCATGGAATGCTCTTGGTTGAAGAAAGTGATCGTTAATCCTGGAATCCATATGTATTTTCAAGTGCACTTTTTCTCTTACTGTTAATTCTTAAATCGTATAAATATGTAGTACAAGATTTTTAACTTGTTTTCGTCACTGCTGCTTTCTTTTACGAATTATGTTAATGTGTATCCATATTACACACGTTAAGCTATTGCTCTATGTGACTTTATTTATATATAGTCGTAATTTTAACGGTATCTATCTATCTACCTATCTAGACCAGGTATTTTTTAAAGTTTTTGTCATTGGTAGGATTCAAGTCACTGACTTGAGAGTCGTTTGCCTAAATCTCAAACTCGTCCGTCTACCAGTTGAGCTACGCCCCTAAGGGCAAGCATTTTTTTTTTTTTTTTTTTTGGCACTATGAAATGTTACATTATTCTAATTGATAAATTATATTTTATGGTGTGATAAATTAATCAAGCATTATTCATTACTGTTAAATTTCAATATACTTGTGTATTTTTGTGTGTTTATGAGAATCGGTATATACATTGGTGGATAAGCCTAAGAGCTAGAGGTAATCATGGTTCGGTTCAAACCGAAACCGTAGCTTTTAGAACCAAACCAGAACCTATATCTAGCTTCGGTTCTTAAAATTGTAATAATGTTTCGGTTCAACAAGTTACAGACCGGTTCCTTTTTAAAAATAATAATAATAAATTGTTTTTGGACTATTGGGGTCAACTCTACTAAAAGCATCTCCAAGAGATCTCTTAATCAAACCCCTTTTGATTAAGGGATGAGCTGCAATTTTTATAGCTCTAAGAGATCTTTTAATGAATCTCATAATTAGAATTTAGTGGAGCTCACTCCTTTAATTAAAGGGTGACTTCAGCCTCCTTTAATTAAGTGCCACCCTTTAATTAAGTGGACTTCACATATAAAGAAGAAAATTTACCATGTATTGTAGCCGTGTCTGTTTTGGCATTCAATCCTTCGAATAAAATTTACCTTCTTCAAAAAAAAAAAAATAAAATTAAATGGACTCTATATATATAAAAGAAATATAGTTCATGAGTATATAAAAATTAAATAATTAAAAATAGGTAGACTTCACATAAAATGATAATAAATTATAAATGAATTATTTAAGGGAGTATTCGTGGAACACATATCCCTTTGGGTGCGTTTGGTACGTGGACAGGACAGGATAGGACAGAACAAGTTGTTCCGTATTCTGTTTGGAATGTTGGGATAGAACTGTTAACTGTTAACTGTACGGTTATGTGTTTGGTATGGCTAGGACAGGATGGGACAACATGTTCAAATAACCAGATTGCCCTATTGTCATTTTTTTTAGTGAAAGACTTATTTTATCATTTTTATTGTTTTAAATCAATTTTAATTTCATAATATTTTTTTTAACGAAGTCTAAATATACTGGAGATTGAATATATATTTTTTTTGAAACCAAAATAAGTTCATATTACTCATTGTAAACCCGTTTCATATGCAAACAGTGAGTATCATCACAGAAGTTAAGTACACTGGTGTTAGTGTTTCAAGTTTAATCATTTGCAAGTACATTCAAACCAACACCCAAGCCCAATTTCGACATATATAAACCGTATATAATTTATTAAAAAAACAAAAAACAAAATTGCTGATGAACTTCTTTGATTTGCAAGAACACAGCAGCTCCCACAAAACTATAACATAAACATAACAAAACCGGAAATCTCTTTCAACCCTTATACACAAAAAGAAGCACAAGTAATTCCACAAATACACTAAACTAATTATCAAAAAATTGGTGAAAGAAATCAAAATCCAAAATCAAGAACCCTAAATCGAAATCCCAAATCAAGAACCCAAAATCGAAATCCAAAATCAAGAACCCTAAATAAAAATTCCCAAACCCAAAATCGAAATCCCCAAATCCATCCTCTCTTGGACCTTTTTTTTCTTTCCAAATTATTTTTCCTTTCTAGATTTTCAACCCAGATTTTATTTCCAATTCAAAAACCCAATCAAGAGAACAACATGAATAAGAAGAGGAAGAAGCAGCTAGCGATTTTGCACAAGAAGAAAAATCAGAGATGGTGTGTTGAAGAGGGAGGCGACCAGACGATGTGGTGGCATGAGGGAGGCGAACAAGGGAGGATTTCCTGAGATGGTGTGTTGAACGAACGAAGAACGAGAGAGATGATGATGAACGAAGGAGAGAGAGAAATGGCTTCAGGTGGTGTGTTGGATGAACGGATGACCACTCCTAAATGAGCACCCGCAATAGTATGGAGCCGTAGGAGTAGCACAATGATGAATAGAATTCGTTCCACGAGGATTGATGTATTGATTACCACAATTGATTAATTAACTACTATTTAGACAAGCAAAGATTTAATGATTGGATTACACTACTCAAATTTAACTAAATTAAACATACAACTAAAACGCAATTAATGAAACTAAATAAGCAAACAAACTCAAGCAAAGCCAAACACAAGCAAGTTGGTTTTAATACTTATGGGAAATTAGGCTAAGACCTTTGAATCCACCTATCCAATTCTCATTAGTTTTAGGCACATCATTTAAAAAAAGTATGCAAGTGTGTGTGTAGATTCGTGACACCCTCAATTAGTCTCTAACCTCTCTCAAGTGATAAAGACAACATTTATATGCACCAACAACCTATTTCTCAATGGTCATCCGAACTACATACAAATTCATTAAGTTTTATGGCTCACAATTGAATCCTAGAAGCTACCATCGCATATCTCTATCTTACCAACTTCTATCACACATTTCATCAAACACGTTGTGTGCTTCTCCTCTCGGTGCTTCACACAACAACCAAATAATCACCAAATGCTAGCTAGACATTCAATAATAATTAAGAACATGAAATAAGTGTACACAACACAAGCAATGGTGATAAAGTGATGGCCTTCCTTAATAATTCATGGAAAAGGCTTCATCTTGGCCTTAGCCAAGGAAGTTTAGTTCATGATACAAAAAATGGCTACACAATATGTGAAATGAGTACAAGCCATAAGTAAAGACTAATAAATGTAAAGAGAGAAAGGATTAGAGTAAACTAGATGAAGAACTTCTCCTCTCTTGCTTGGCTTGTGCTAGACTTCTTCTCTCCTTGACTTCTTATGCTCCAAGATGGGATTTTTACGGTAGGTCTAGGCAAGGAAATGAGATGGTGAGGTGGGATTTGGGTTTAGATGGTGAATTGGTGGAGGTTTTGGGTGATTTGGTGAAGGAATTGAGTGAAAGTTTTGATCTTGGAAGGTTTGGAGTGTTTTGGGAGTGTTTTGGGGAGTCAAGAGTCGTGCTAAAAATCTCCCAAATGAAGCTGAAGGGAGGTATTTATCATGTATGGAATTAGGGCACGAAACCCTATAAAAGCTGAGCTGGAACTAGAGGGGCATTGGTCTTCCAGCGCACGACCAGCAGCTGACAGCTGCCAAAACTGCGCTGGTGTCTGGCGCTGGTCGTCTAGCACAAGACTAGCGGTGGACGGCTGCCAAAGCTGCGCTGGTGTGGCGCTGGTCGTCAGGCGCCGGCACTACTTCTCTCTTTCTTCAACTCCTTGGTTGCTTGCTTTCGCTCCAACAAAGCCCAACTTCGCTTGATTTCTCATGGATCATTGAGGAAGCCTGCACAAGCTCATTTAAATATTAAATAAACCGGTTTTACATGGAAAACGATGGCAAATGATAGGTAAAATGGGGTTATACCAAGAGTAGAAATAGGCATTATCAATGGACGAAGAAGAGAGAGAGAGAGAGAGAGAGAGAGAGAGAGAGAGAGAGGAATCAGGTGGTATACATATATATAGTTTGTAATTTTTTAGAAACATGAAAGGTAAAAGCGTCTTCTTGGCACTTGTCCCATGTCATGGGACAAATTGGCCGAGGGTCTAAGGTGGGACAGTTTTTTGTGATTTTTGTCCCACCTTGTCCCCTTCAGTCCCATGCTATGGTCGCACCAAACGTGGGACAAAAACAAATTGTCCCACGTTGTCCCGTCCTGTCCCACTTACCAAATGCATCCTTTACAACAGCATTCACACTTAAATAAGGGGGTCATTAAAGGAGACTTTTGGAGATGTTTTAACAACTCAAAAGAATTGACATAGAACAAGTAGCTGATTCCTACATGGCTTTGAGGGACCATCCTAAATTCAAAGCTAAGTGACTTCAACTGAAGCGAATCAACGAGATATTTTCAAGTCCTTTTTTGGCCAAATTCCATCGTTTAAGCCCCGTAATTGTTGTTTTCGCCATTTTAAGAAAGTTTCATTTTAGTTATAAGTTGAGTTTGACAAGTCAGAATCGTCAACCGTCAATTCTAGCTTACTTAGGGTCATTATTAGTATTTATTTCCACAATTATCTCAATTTTACTGTTTTTGGTAATTTTTGCTCATTAATCCCGTTTCTTGTCCAACAAGGATTAGGGTTATGGTTTATTCGCTTTAAATAAAGTTGTAAGCCGAAAGGCTCGTTATCTTTCATTCAATAAAAATTCAGAGTTCATTTTTAATTCTCTTTGTTTCTGGTGGATTCCAGATTATTTCGGAATACAGACATTGGTCTTATTCCTTTTGTATTTTCCACTGCGTCAAGAATTCTATTGGAGATAAGCCTAACAACTAAAAAGAATTCTATTGAATTGTGACACACCCCGATATGCATACTCATTCTCATACCTTTTTATCTTTCCAATGTGGAATTCACCATTCTTCTTTTTCTTTTTCTTTTTCTTTTTAGCTTTACATGTGGGCTCTCCAAGATAATGGTATGTGATGCTCTCCACCCTCATCAATTAATTAACATAATAAAAAAGAAGAAAACATCGTTACTATAGTAGAAAAAACTCTCCACACAAGCAGAGACGCCTGTGTTATTTATTGATAGGGTACCATTCGAAAATACCTTTATTCAATTACAGAAACCTTATTAATAGAGAATATTTTTGATGTTGAATAATCAAATAGGTTAAATTGAAAATTATTTAAACAATGGTATAATAACCATTCTAATTATTACAATTTATTAAGTACTTTCCATCCCACTCAAGAGAACATCAGATAGATAATAATAGATGTGCAAACAAATGATGACGACTTAAACACACACAAAAAAGAAAAACAAAGCTCTTATCTTATTTGTCAACCTTGTCTTTAGACTGTGGAAACCTGAGAAATCGAGCTACTAATTTGCGATTTTGAGGACGAGCCGTCCAATTGATGAAGTGCTCGTATAAAAACTTCCAAGGTTTTATAAACGACGCGAACAAGGGAAAGTGTGTCAGTGCCAACACGCCCACAGGGAAGAAAGAAGCACAGTATATGAGAGTCGTCCACTTTGGACGGTCTTCCAAACGGAGGACGAGGAAAATCGTGGATGCAAACGCGAGCATGGTTGTAGCCACTGACATGAAGAGCAAGGCGAAGCCGAGTGTCAGTTTTCTTGGGAGCGTATCAAGGAAATTGTCAAGGTCCAAAGGCGACGTCAGGATGGCGAGGAACATAACAACAGCGGTCAAGGAAAAGGATAGAGAGATTATGTCTGATATGGTGAAAAACAGGAACAATGGGGAGTTGATGAAAATTGGACGACCATTGTCGCTATTACCTCCAGGTAAGGTGAAGGCGGCTGCAAAGACCAACGTGGAGACTAGAACAGCAATTGTGGAGCACGATTGAGAAGTTTCTTTAATCCATTTTCGTGCCTCCGTAAGTAGGCTTTCATGATTTTCTTCCAAAACTTCACGCGCAGTCTTGTTGTTATTATTAGGGAGCATGTTATAGTAGGACGGCATTATATCCTCCACTCTCTGCATCCACAGAAATATATAACTAATAAGGAGTAATAATGTCTAATAATTATCATGTAAATATTATCATTATACAGAATTTTGTAATAATAGAAAATGATCCAATATTAATATTCAATCACTCCTGTAATACACCGGTCACGTGTGTCAGGTTGATAGACTTAAATTCTAACAATAGTATTTAAACACTCTTTTTCAATGGGAATATTGTCATGTAAACTAAGCCCAAATAGAGATGCATAGTGCAGAATAAGTGCTATATGTGATACTATCTTCTAATACACCTCTCAAGTGCCAGTACACTCCTGACATGTCAAATCGACAGACTTAATCCTAACAATAATATTTGAGTACTCTGTTAGACCAAGAAGCTGCTTGGCAAGTGATGAAACAATCCCAAATAAAGATGCATATTTCATAATACATTTTTTTTAACAGCATTTTATAAAAAAGCCACAAGGGCAAGCAAGGAGACGAAACAGAGCAAACCAACAGAGGAAACAGAGCAAGAGCCAAGAGAGACGAAACAAAAGAGCGAAGGAAAACAGGGAACAACCACAACAAACCACACATACATAAACAATTATGCATGCGATGAGACTTGAACCCAGAACTCCTAAATCAATCATGGCTTTGATATCATAAAATTAGTAACCATCAACTCAAAAGCATTGTCGATCATATTGTATATATATATATACATATTTCATTATATGTATGAACAAAATAAATAAACAAGAGCTAGCTAGGGACAGTAAATCTCACCTTGAACCATTTTAACTCCTCTAGTAGTTGGTAGGCAGGACCGGAGTGAGCTCTTTCTTTGTAATGCTGTGTGTCTGCAACACTGTGTAAGACGGTGTTGCCGTTTACGTCGGTTTGTCGGGCCAACCTGACCTTAGGTACTTCTTTTGATTTGACAAGTTCGAAGATCTCCTTTTCGCGGTGCATAGCAGCGACATGTAATATGTTCTGGTTTTCATGGTTAATTTGCTCATGCGCCTGAGGATACTCTTCAAGTATAAGCTTGACCAACTCTACATTTCCATTTATTACTGCAGTAAACAGTGGGTAATTTCCAGGTGCTTTCTTTTCATCAGGTAGCCTATCTTCGTTCACGGATTTCATGTAATTTAAGTTAAACGATTTGTCATGCCTTATTAGGATCTTAGCAACTTTGGTAGCCAATTCATAATCTCTCTTCTCTTTCCAGAGTTTCTTCGCTACTGACAACCCTATAATATTCATGCCTGTTTACATATGATATATTAATTCATTCTTTTAGAAAATTAATACACTATTAATTGAATTTGAACATAAATTTATTTGAAGACCTTTAAAAAAAATAAAAAAGATAGAGATTATACCTTGAATGATAACATCCCAGATTGATATATAGATCTTATGTGAAACTGCACGCCAAAAAGTTCACAATCAAATTTGATATATAGAAATGGGTTAATTGCACAAACAAACCCTCCATTTATCTAATAAAGCAAATTTTCAAATAAATACCCTGTTTAAACACAAACATCCCAATTGGAATGTAGGGTATAGAAAGTCAATAGTGCACTTGGGTGAAAGGGAGAGGTTATTTTTGTGGGTAAATTTCACAAACACCTTGAATTTATGTTTAATTATATAAATATTCATTTTTTTCTAATAATTACATAAATATACCCTATCGTCATTTGATTTTTGTTAATTTTAACCTTTAACCACATTTGTATCCTGAAATGACTAAACTACCCTTGAAAACTTATTTATCTTTTCTTTTATTATTTAAAAATATTAAAAAATATTTACTTAAAAAATTGAAAAAATCGATACAATTTTTATTTTTGTTGCTTTTATTTTCTTTTTCTTTCTATCAATTTTTTTTTTTTTTTACATTTTCCATGTCCCCAAACACCAAATTTTCAGATTTCAAAAACCAACTTTATCACCAAAACATTCAATTTCATACTCATCTACCTCACAAACAATTTCATTTCATCAACACAATCAAAACCCACACAACAATTACATTTAATCAATATAATCAAAACCCACAAAACTTGCTAAACACAGCCATTTTTCCAGTTTTGTGGGTTCTGATTGTGTTAAAAAAAATAATAGGAAGAAAGCAACAAAAAAATTGTATCGATTTTTTCAATTTTTTAAGTAAATATTTTTTTTAATATATTTAAATAATAAAATAAAAGATAAATAAGTTTTCAAGGGTAGTTCAGACATTTCGGGATATAAATGTGGCTAAATGTTAAAGTTAACAAAAGTCAATTGACGATGGGGTATATCTATGTAACTATTAGAAAAAAATGAATATTTATACAATTACATCTAAATTCAGGGTTGTTTGTGAAATTTACCCACCAAAATAACCTCTCCCTTTTACTCAAGGGCACTATTGACTTTTCATACCTCAAGCACATTCTAATTGAGATGTTTGTGTTTGAATAGGGCATTTATTTGAAATTTTGTTTTATTAGATAAATAGAGGGTATGTTTATGCAATTAACCCATATAGAAATACCCCATATATATATATATATAATTTTAAAATATGGTCTACAAAAGTCACATATTTGAAAATTAAAAAATAAATTAAAGCCAAAAGAAACTAAAAAAGTTTATATATAAAGTACTAACTGGGTGGGGTATCCGTAAGTTTTTTTTATACAAGATTCCTAATAAACACCGGTAGCCATTGAATTAACAGTTAGAAATTTCGTACCCAAAAAAATGTTCGGATCCCCTATCTGATCAGTACTCTATATATAAATATAGGGATTTTGAAATTTTTGAAGAGTGGGGAAGTTGGCCACCTCATTTGGAATGGAGGAGTCCTTTGTGGAGGCAAACATCTAGCATATGAATTCGTGGAGAATTAGAGTGACTATTAATTGCAATAAACTATTTATTACCTTTGTTGACACGACCACTCCTTCCATTTTCTACTTTCTTTTCCTGATCACTACCAGCTGGAAGGTCTGTAAATTTCAAGAATTATTAAGCATATCCAAATAATGAAATTATAATTATTTTGGAAACAATATAAAATCAATCAATTAATTACGGTAGAAAGAAAGTCTATAATACATCTGGTGTGCAATGTGTGTATGTATTTCTTTTGATTTGTAAGCATTCTCTTAATGCTATATATATTTATATATATATATATATATATATATATATTACTTCGTTGTAAGCCACTCTCTATATCTGAATCTTCGTCTTCTTCTTTTATCTTGTCAATGGTATCGTCGTGACCACTAACAGCTGGAAGGCCTGTAAAATTATAAAAATAAATATACACATGAATGAAATATTAATGGTTTTGAAAACAATAAACAATTAATTACTGTATGCATCTTCTCCTATATATTCCAGCTTTTACTTGGATAAATGTTACTGTTAAGAGTTAAACAGTGAATAATAAATATGACTTAAAAAATGATCTTGACCAACGATTGTATTAATTAATTAATTATATTATTGATATCAATAATATAATTAATTAATACAATCGTTAATCAAAACTCAAAAGGGGATAGTTAAAAAAAGATAAAATCAAAAGGGAAATCTTTGTCCTATTAGTGTTCTAGTAATCGGTTAAGTCAGTCGACTAGTCGGCTGCCTAGGCCTTAGGCGGCACCGGCTGCCGTTAGAAAGGCTAAATTGGCCTTTCTAGTCGGTGACTAGTACTGACTAATCGATCGATTAGACCGATTTTTAGCACTAATTAGACTTTTTTTTTATAGCTTTTATTAAAATGTTAAATCGGTGTTGGAGCCGTTCTGATCTTATCGGAACTCATCGGAGAAAATAAAAGAAATGGAAGAGAGAGAGAGAGTGACGAGTCTCTAGAAAAAATGGAAAATGGAAGAGAGTGACGGAGATGGAGAGAAAGAGACCTGAAATGAGAGAGTATTAACTGAGAAGATAAAAAGAGTGGTGAAATGAGAAGTGGGTTTAGAAAATTGAAATTTGTGTTGAATCGAGATAGTGGGTGAGTTAATTGAGGAAAAGAGGAGTGATGTAGTGACGTGGGATCCATGAAATGATGTAGCGTGGATACAAGAAATTAAAAATTAAAAAAATAATAATAATTACAAAGAACAAATCTCATTGGGAAAAATATTTCCTCCTAGTCATCAACTAGTCCTGTCTAAATATTAAGCATCAGTCTACCGTACACCTGGTACGTAGCGTCTACTAGAACATTATTAAAGAGAGAGCAATGATAGGTAAATACACATAATTCTAAATAGATATCAGTATTTATTAAAAAATACTCAATTAACACCGATATCTATTGAAATATATTCAACCGGGAATTTCTATGCATATTTAATTAACATGAAAGGTAGAAATTAAATTTACATACAATGGTAGAAAAGCCATTTCCACATGCCCATTTGGTGTCTACTCTTGAAAACGGATGGTATCTTAGCTAGCATGTAAAGACTACTCCCATTTTTGTCATCCAATCCTGCTAATTCTTTATCCAATTTCAGCAACTCTAAAGCCGTTCCTGTATCAAATATGCATAGAAATTAATTAAAGATCTTAGATATGTCTCATGACTCATGCATGTCAACTTACTTCAATGATCAAGAATTATTTATAAACGACCAAAAAAATTAAAACATTATTTGTTTAAATATCAAAAAGAAATAAAAACCCTGCCAATATAGCTTAGTGGTAGGTCATTTATTTCAGGTTCTAGTTCCTGCACACACACCCAACAAATTTTTTTTAAAAGGAAATACTTAACATTCTACACCTAATGTATTTTTATTTAAATATTCTGTTAAAATTTTAATTGTTTTTCAAATTGGTCTTCCAAAATCCTAAAGCTGGCTTAGAGAGAGAGAGAGAGAGAGAGACCAAAATGCTTCCCTTGAATGGCCACACGAAGAATGGAGTCACCATCTTTGTTGCTGCGATGAATACCTTTGAGCTGCACTTTATGTTTAAAAGACAAAACCCTTTGACCTTGTCGAGAAATCAAATACTTGACAATATTCGTATTCCCGTATGCGGCAGCTCTGAACAGCGGTGTTTCGCCAGAATCGTTCTTCATATCAAGTAGCTCTTTGTTTTTCACAACCAGAAGCTTCACCGCCTCGTAATTCCTGCAGATGGCTGCCTCGTGCAGGACTGTATTCCCGTAAACATTCAACGAGCTCGTGACACTGTCGCGTTGCTCGTCGCTTTCGACAATATTAAGAATCTGTTGAAGTGGTTCCACCTTCTTGCTGTGTACTGCCAAATGGATTATATTGTCCCGGTGTATCGATATTGGTTGTAAAACTTTTGAGACGTTTTTCGTCTTGGAGACGAGTTTCTTCATGGTTTCCCAGTCTTCATTCAAAACTGCTTGATAAAGCTCCTTTGTTAATCTTGAAGAAGCCTCCTCCATTTTCTCCGTTTGATAATGGAAGAATTAAGAAGAAAAAAAAACGGTTCGATATTCAATTTCTTTCAGTATTGGAAAAGCTACGTATGTAATGATGAAGAGGAGAGTTTGTGGTTTTAATCAAAAAGAAAAGGTGATGATGAAAGTGTATTAGTGAAGGACTGTGAAGCTTGTTCCTTAGGGTGCGTACTTGTTATTATTAAGGGTGGACATGGTTCGGTTCGGTTTGGTTTTGACCAAAACTATATTGAACCGACACATATTCGGAGTGAATCGGTTTGAACTGTTTGAACCAGAAAACCGAATTGAACCAAACACTTTTATCTCGATTCGGTTTAATTCGATTCGGTTTTAGGCTTAGTGGGCTTTGAAGGTTTTTTTATTTTATTTTTATGAGTAGCGATATTAGCACCCCTCTAAAACTGTATATACACCCCAAATTTTTATATATTTCAAATTCCAGCATTACCCTTAAATTAAATTATTAATATTTTAATTCAAAAAATATAATAATTTCTTATAACTATTTACTTTTTTCGATTTTTTAACTAACTAAATTAAATTAACAATAATAAATAAAGACAAAACCAATATCAAAAAATGGTAAACTCAATTTAAAACCTAGGAGGAGTGCAACTGCCCCTTCAATTGAGCGGAAAACTCAATTTAGAAAAGATGGCAGCCCCTCCAAAATTTGGGAGGACTAGAGGAGTGCGGCTCCTCCCAAATATATAATGAAAAAAATTAAAACCTCTTTTGTATTTTATATTAGTGCATAAACTAGAAAAAATGAAATAATTAACAATAAAGTCGCTAAAAAAATTAACAATAAAAGTAACAGGAAAATGAAAAGGATGAAGACGAAGCAAATGACATGCTTGCATTTTTTATACGTTTTTCATTTTTTTTTTCCTTTTTAATTTGTTTTAAGTAAAAAAAAATTAAAAAAAAAAGAGCCATATATTTATTATTTATAATATTTTTAAAATTTAAAAGAAAGGGCATATTTGATAATGTGTGGGGTGTGCTTACAAGATTTCATATTTTTTTAAAATTTTAATAAGGTGTACATACAAAAAGGGGTACACATACAGTTTTTTAGAGGTGCAAATATCGTTACTCTTTTTTTATATGTTTTTTAATTTTTTGGGCCTTTAAGTTGCATTTTTGGCATTTAGGCTTAAACTTTTTTCAAAAAGCATAATATGTAAAAAATAATTTAAACAAAATACAACCCAATTTTCAATCCAAATCTAAAATTTCAATCATCTTCGGTCCACATACTCAATCAAAATATAAAATCTTTATAACTTCTATAAAATAGAAGTCAAAAAATGTAGTACAAAATAAAACATTATCAACAAATAGTCCATAGTAAAATTGAACTTTACAAAATAATTAATTAAGATTATTCGGTTTATTCGGTTCGGTTCAGTTCGGTTCGGTTCGGTTTTGTATGTCCAAAACCGAAACCGTACCGAATTCAATTCGATTTTCAAATTTCAAGTCGGTTTGAACCAAATAGAAGCTATGAACTGAACCAAACACCCTTTTCTGTTCGGTTCGATTCAGTTTAATTCGGTTTCGGTTTTTGTGCACACCCCTAGTTATTATATATAATAATATATATAATATACTATATTATATTATATCCTATATATATAATATTTAATATATCATATATCATATATATATTATATTAAATATTATTATATATAATAACAATACATATAATATATTATATATAAGATATGTATTTATATATATTAATGATATATATTATTATTATATTATTAATATATATTATACATAATATATAATATTTTTATTATTATACATAATGGTATATATATTATTAATATATATTATAATATTATATATATATATGTATATAATATATAATATTTTATTATTATATATAGTAATATATAATATATTATTTTTTATAATAATATAATACATATAATATATATAATATTATAATACACATTAAAATACACATTTGATAAAATTTTGGAAATTTTTTGGATTTGAAAACTATTTTTATTATATTTTCCTATTTTTAAATGTTTTATCTTTAAAAAAAAAATCGGAAAAAATTAGTTCTTGCAATCAAATTTTTTTAAATTTTTTTTCCATAAATGTATTTCAATGTTTTCACCATCCATACAAAAAATCAAATCAAGATTCAATATATTCCATGCAATTTCATTAAAGGTGCTTAAATTATGTATTGTAAAAATCTTCATTGAAAAATTACTATATATATATGAAATAGGGGCACTCTGGTCATTTGAACCTTTTGTCTCATCTTGTCCTAGCCATATCAAATGCATAACAATATATTAATAGTTTTGTCTCAGACATTCTAAACACAGTACGAAACAACTATTCTGTCATGTCATGTCCCGTCCTGTCTCTTCCTCATACCAAACGCACCTTAAGTACTGCCAATTTTGGATGGGCCATTCACATTATTACCCTTTTTTTTTTTGGATCATGTATTTTTTTAAAAGTTTTTGCTATTAGTAGGATTCAAACCGTTAACCTGTCAGTCATTTGCTCAAGCCCCAAACTCATTTATCTACCAGCAGAACTACGCCTCTATTGGCAAAACGTTATTGTTGGGACTTGAACCATAGTGGTGAAGTTGTGTGACTTACCATTAATTTAATAATAATTCAACAATGTTGTACTGCCAATTTTGGATGGGCCATTCACATCATTACCCATTTTTTTTGGGACCATATATTTTTTTAAAAACTTTTGTTATCGGTAGGATTCAAACCGTTAACCTGTCAGTCATTTGCCTAAGCCCCATACTCATTCATCTACCAGCAATACTACGCCTCTATTGGCAAAACATTATTGTTGGGACTTGAACCATGGCGGTGAAGTTGTGTGACTTATCATTAATTTAATAATAATTCAAACAATGTTACATTGTCCAAATTTATTGTCCAGATAATGTGGATCTTTTATTTCTTTGTATTAAAATTGTTTGATTGAAATGATTGGATTTTAGAGATGTCATATCAGTTGGGCTCCAAATTTAGACACCAAATTTGGTTAAAGTTACATTACGTACTCATAATAATTTTCCATTCAAAATTCATCCAAAGTACTAACTCTTAGAGCATCTCCAAAGTAAGAGTGGCTTGTGAAAAAAAAAAAAATGTCACGTAAGATAAACAAACAATTTTTTTTTTAAAAAAAAAAACGTATCTCCAATGCAGCTGTGCATATTTAACCTCACGCTGATGTGACAAAAAAACTATTAGATATTGTCAACATGACTATCTACTTTCAGATGACATGTTACACAACTATACTTTCGGTTGACTCAACAAATATTTAAAATTGACATTATCATATATTTTTGGTAAGGAAATAAAATAAAAAATGAAAAATGAAAAATAAATTGGACACGTCATTAAAAATAAATTTATTTTAAACAAAAACAGTGGAGACCAAATTTTGAGTTAATTGTTTATTAAATCTATCTTTATACTACATATGAAGTAAATCTTTTTATATGTTTTGACATTGTTGACATGTCAACAGTTTTGTAATTACAACGTATAGAATGAATTTTTCGCACAAAAAAGTAGAAGTACACAAAACTTTAGTTATCATATCATGATGATGATGTTCGTACGTGCAGTTGAGCTTTATTAATGATTTAAACAAAGAACATATGCCATTTGCCTTTCTTCTTTAACATATGAAAACTTCCATCTATAGACATGCTTTTTCTTAGTATGCTTAATTTAAAAGTTAGTTTGATTTGCACTAATTCTTAGTTTAAAAGCTTGTACATGTACATCTCCTTCATATTGTTGAGACAGTTCGAGTCTATATTTCTCATCAAAAGGGTCGAATTCAAGTCTAATCTGATTCTAGTATATGCTAGTCTGGCACTATCAATGACTGAAATTTGATCCAAACCTAATATATAAAAAACTAATTTAGGACTTCTACAAAATACTGTGCGGGTCAATTCAATTTGAAACTGATTAAAAAAAAAAAAAAAAATTGGACACGTTATTAAAAATAAAAGTGTTTTAAGCAGAAACAATGTAGACTAAATTTTGAATTGATTATCTATCAAATTTATCTTCATATCACATAAGAAACAAATCTTTCGATATTGTTATCATATCAATAATTTTTGTAATCGCAACATATAGAATGAATTTTTCACTCAAAAAAAGTAAAAGTACACAAAACTTTAGTTAACTTATCATGATGATGATGTTCTTACTTACAGTTGAGCTTTATTAATAATTTAAGCAAAGAACATATACCGTTTGCCTTTCTTTTTTGACATATGAAAACTTCCATCTATAGACATGCTTTTTCTTAGTATGCTTAATTTAAGAGTTAGCTAGATTCGCACTAACTCTCAGTTGAAAGGATTGTACATTACCTCTACTTCATATTGATGAGATAGTTTGAGTCTATATTTCTAGTCAAAAGAGTCGAATCCAAGTCTAATCCGACACTAGTATGTTCTAGTCTGGTACTATCAAGGACCGAAATTTAATCCAAACCTAATATATGAAAAACTAAATTAGGACTTAACTTCTATAAAATACTATGTAGGTCTATTCAGTTTGAAACGGATTAAAAAATAAACAATAAAAAAAAAAATTGGATACGTTATTAAAAGTAAACGTGTTTTAAATAGAAACATTGGAGATCAAATTTTAAGTTGATTATCTATCTTTATGTAACATAAAAAGCAAATCTTTCGACATTGTTGTCATGTCAACAATTTTTGTAATTGCAACATATAGAATGAGTTTTTCACTAAAAAAAAGTAAAAGTACACAAAACTTTAGTTAACATTATCATGATGATGATGTTCTTACTTACATTTGAGCTTTATTAATAATTTAAGCAAAGAACATATACCATTTGCCTTTCTTCTTTAACATATGAAAACTTTCATCTATAGACATGTTTTTTCTTAGTATGCTTAATTTAAGAGTTAGTTAGATTCGCACTAACTCTTAGTTGAAAGGCTTGTACATGTACCTCTGCTTCATATTGATGAGACAGTTCGAGTTTATATTTCTCGTTAAAAGGGTCGAATCCAAGTCTAATCCGATTCTAGTATATTCTAGTCTAGTACTATCAAGGACCGAAATTTGATCCAAACATAATATATGAAAAACTAAATTAAGATTTAACTTCTATAAAATACTATGCGGGTCAATCCAGTTTGAAACTGAAAAATCCAGCTTAGTAAATTATTTTTAATTTTATTTTTTTTATATTTTGCCAGAAGTTTAAGGGTCTATAGTCTATACATATGGTATCAATGTTTTTTTTATTTTTTTAAAAACAGCGAACTTTATTAATGAGGTCTAAAAGGCATGGATGAAAGTTACAAGCCCAAAAGCAACGCAAAGCCCAATAACTCCAGCCCCGAACTTGCTGCAAAACTAACATACCCAACAACAGGCCCACAAGGGCAAAAGCCTGAAACCCGGCCACAAAAAATACCAAAATCGAATAACAAAACCATGCCCAGAAAACGCCCAACGGAACCCGACCACCAGACTAAAACTAAACAGCCAGTAGCCAAACAAGGCAGCCCACAACAAAGACGTGAAATGAGCTAGCAACCACAGACAACCCAATGGAATCTTTACAAATCCATGTAATCACGACTATGCACCATAATTGTATCGTTGCACCGCTTTTTAGTTTTTGCTATATGTGGAATGTATTTTTCCCTAAAAAGTTACAGTACACCATACTTTAGTTATGATTATGATGATATTCTTACATTTAAACGTCATTGAGAATTTAAGCAATGTTTACTTTCAATTGAGATGGTCGTGTATTACGAGAACATTCGAGACCTTTGATACATTCAAGACTATTCTAGTATGTAGACACATTGCTCATTCAAAAAATAATTATTTAATTATTGACGAAGTAGTTATCCATAAAAGGTTTACAATGTTCAATCTTTGACAACCGTTGGATGAAATCCAAAGATCGATCAAATTTAATTAACAAGAAGCACTTTTTTACCATATATAAAATCGCTCCGCACACATTTTCATTAATCAATTCAATTTCATCTCCCTCCACCAAGATGTCTAACATTTTAGCAAGAAGGAGCCGTATGAAGCAGCGATAAATAGGAACTGGGAAGCCATGATAAAGTTCTTCAACGACGACATAAACACCTTCAACATTTTATATCCTATGACTGTCACCAAAGACACTGCATTTCATATAGCAGTTCGCAGAAAGAAGGAGGAGCCGCTTAAACAACTGCTCAAACAAGTCGAAAACCTACAATTTCTAATCAACAATGCTGTAAGATTTGTCAGCTCAGAGATGGAGTTTGGCAAGCTCTTAATTTGAGTTCCATAAAGATTAAGAATCTTCAATCCATGCATGTGGAGAAGAAAGATTCTAGAATACTTTTTAGAGGATTGTGTTGCAGAAACAAAGTTGAAAGAATTTGACAATTTAGCGACATATTTGAAGGAATTTTTCTTTCCACTCTCGTTCGCTCGGTAACTCACACAACTTCAAGCCAGCTTTTACCATGAACAGATGACTTTTGCTTGTAATATACCTTATCGTCATGTCTCTTACAACATCATGTATCTTTTCACGTACAACTTCTCCCTCTATTGTCAAGACTCTCCAACAACAAGCAATTGTTTACAAGACTTATTATTATAATACGAGCCCTATATATCCTCTGTTGTTTGCAAATTAACCATCTCATCTACAAGTCCTCCTACAATCTAAATGTCATGGTCTTCAGGATATAATGCGCAATACAAGAAGCAATGTTGAATCTTTTCTTCTTTCAATCAATCATAACTGAATTTTATCCATACAAAAATCTCATCGTCTCTGACTTTGATACTTCTTACATTGTTAGACAGTTCACTTAATGCATTCCTTCATTCATGTATATCTTGTTCTCCCTTCAAGCTGCTCGCTATTATCACAATTGTGAGGGGTAAACCAGCACATTGTTTGATAACAAGTTCCACAGTTTC
This sequence comes from Acer negundo, assembly GCA_035582765.1. Lineage (NCBI taxonomy): Eukaryota > Viridiplantae > Streptophyta > Magnoliopsida > Sapindales > Sapindaceae > Acer > Acer negundo. The sequence continues at coordinate 25,355,261 of CM069232.1, read as the reverse complement.
TTTTAAAGTTGGAACTTTAGAAATATTAAGTTTTGCTTTTTCAAAAAATAACTCTAATGCCTCATTTTCTAAAAGAGACTTCACTTTGACTATTGTACTGCCTATGAAGCGACAAACATCCCAGGAACGAGTTGTTATAACCAATTTGCACCCGTTCTCTTTAGTAGGTTCATGGATTCCTAGTTCCTCAAGTTGAATTGCTTCCCACATGTCGTTCAATATTAACACAAATCTTTTTCCTTCGAACATACTTAATATCATACCGGCCCATCTTGTACAATCGTTTACACCCGAAAGGCTTTAATGCTTTTACAATTTCATCCTATACTTTAATGAGATCAAGCATTTGTGATACAGTGACCCAAATAACATGATGGAACTTATTTTCTTCTATGAGTCTATTGTTTATATGTTTCCCCATAGGGCACATCTATCAAACCATTTGCTATCCACATCCTTCCAATCTAGAACCAAAGCCCTAAAATCTTCCTTTGGCTCATTTCCTCTATCCACTACCTTACTCTGGTCACCTTTCACTACCTCTACAAATGATGAGCCTCCCTTATTCTGCCCTTTCAAACATTCAAACCCCATGTGTTGACCCTTCTTTAGATGCACCCTCCGTTTTTTTTCCTTTCAACCACTCTAGAGCCAATCCTTCTTCTACTATTCCATCCATATTGAGCAACTCTAGAGCTAATAGGCCATCCATAAACGTGCATTCCATCTATCATATCTGCCACCCTTCTTGCTTCCTTCAAAAATTCAAACCTTACAAACACAAACCCTTTTTTTCCTAGAGCTATTAGCAACCGAGAGGTAGATGTCTCTTACTTTACCAAAAGGTTTGAACAGACCCTATAGGCACATCTGGTCCGCCTTTGGGCTCAAGTTGTTAACATAAATGGAGAAGAGATTCTCTCTAATCCGTTCTCCTATCATGATCCAAGGAGACAGAGCTTATCTCTCTCATTGTACTTAATTGCACGCTTCTATCAAGTAATTGTTCAAGTATTTTTATATGGCAGTTAGAAAAGAGTCACCAATTGTTTTGTTTTTTTTTTTGTTTTTTTGTTTTTTTTTTTCTTCATTTCTATCAAATTTCAATTAACAATTTTTTTTTTTTTGAACAGCAGTTTATTAAAGAGGCCAAACTAGGCCAAGGCACAAATGCCACACCATACAACAAAGACACAAGCCAATAAAGGCACACAAACACCCAACCAAAGCCTACAACAAGAACACCCAAAAGCACACAAACAAAACAAAAAACCCCAACAACGAGACCCAAACAACAAACAAGAGCGACAAGCCAACAGAAAAACGCTCATTTGACAACTTCTTTCCTTCCAGTAGTTTTGTCTACCAACACATCATCTAACGCATTGAGAATGAATCCACGAGCCACACTTCTAGTCTTCATTATATGAGATCTTGGAGTGAAGAAATTCTTACTACTCGTCATTGCAACAAACAGGCGCGAAGAAACCACATAATTCCCATCTCATCTTTCCAAAAAAAGGTTCTAAGCCACCAAGATCAACAAAAAAAAGCAATAGTTGGACCACCATCATTAACCTCCTCCAAATCTTTGTCTTCTTCAAAATTAATATATACCACCTGGTTACTAGAAACACTCACACCCTCGCACTACCCATCTATTCCATGGAGTAAAAAACCGAATTAAAATTCTCAAAGAACCTTCCTACCACTCTCCACAATTGCAGCATAAATAATACACATCACCAAATCTTTCTTTTGATTTTTCAGCTCGCAAGCAAAAAAAATGCATCTCTTAGTAGTTAAACAAGACTTCACCTTAATAAACTCCTCCCTCTAAAGATAAGATAATGCCACTGTCAAAACTTCCCAATTTGGTTTCTTGAAGGAACACAACCATATGCTTGAACTTAAGAACCATCTTTCTCACCATCTTGCGTTTTTCTTTCCTCCCCAAACCTCTCACGTTCCAAGAAAAAGCTAACATAAAAAAGACAAAAACCGAACGAACTACGGAAGCTACTGAACTTTTATCCTGTTATAACTAATCTCATCCTCCTCTTCCCATCTAGCAATGTCGTCTACCAATTCTTTTCTACTCCATCAAAGTCGAAACATAAAGCTTCTCCAACTTCTAGAATATTTGCCACTTATTGTGAACGCCGCCTTAGAAATCATGGTCTTCATTTTGTGTTGAGAGTAAGGATATGGACTGAGCTTACCTTTCTTTCTACTGGCATATCCAGGTAACTTTAAACCATTTCCTGCAATCACCGCCCGAACAATTTCATCCTCTAAAGCCAGCCTATCCTTCAATCTCATCTCCTCCTCAAGGCTGAACGTGCCACTGTTGATTCCCATTTGACCATCTTCAACTTCTGATACATACTCCTTCTTTAATGCAACAGTTGCACAGACCGTCTCCTCCTTTGTGGCTGCGATATCACTCAAACAAACCTCCTCCACATTATGGTCTGTCTCCATTGTGATCTCATAACTACTATAAATCCCATTCTCGAGACTTGGTTCAAAAGTCCCATGACCTTGGTGGTGAGGTTTTTTTGTTGGATAGACCATCACCAAACCTAAATCCACATATAAGTCTGATATCTCCTTGCTTTTCTGCTTTAAAAAACGCTATGGGCTTAAGCTAGTTGAATAAGAAGAAACCCCATTAGGCTCTGAAAGCCCATCCCTCGTTGGGCCTAATCCCACCAAATCTAGCACACTTGATTGGTCCACTGCGAATCTACCCCCTGAGTTCACACCATGCTTTGAAGACTCACCTTTTGACTTCTAAGAATTCAAAAATATCCTCTTCCTAATTTCTTCCTCTGATGACTCCGAACTTTCCTCTGAAAACCTGACAAAACCCTTGTCGAGTCTACTCTTTTTTTCCAGGTCCAACTTGCCATTTTTTGATAACTAATGTCATAGGCTTCTTTCTAGCCTTACTAACCCATTTCCTTTTTCCCTTATCAATAACGTCATTCCCCAACAATAGCCTAGCTCCATACCCCAACACTCTATTGACAGCTAAGAAATCTCCTCTCTTACCAACTTTATCCTTCTTTCCAGTACTCATCCCATTAATGCCTATCGTGTTAATATGCAAAAAGGTCTGACATTTCATCCCACTAGTTTTGCTCAAAACGGTAGTGCCAGCCCTCTCTGGTGGTCTTCCATTTTGAAAACTTTCCTTCCCATAAAAAAGATCCCTTCTGGCCTGGTTTTGATTTCTGTTCAACGATATAAAATTTTCTAGTCAATCCATGTCCATTGGATTCTCATCTTCTCTCATCTTTACCACAAAAGACTTGGTTCCAGACTTGACCTGGACATTAAAGGAACAAGACTTGGACTGAGTAACCAAGAATAACACCCTTCCTTTATCAAAACGTTCCCTCATCTCTGTATCCATGTCAACCAACACTAGTTTTCCGATCTGCCAACCTAGAATTTTGAAGAAATTCGAAGGCCACACTAATAAAGGGACCCCCTAACAATTAAACCAAGCCAATCTCGACTGAGGGGTTAGAGAATCTGACCACTGTACCATAGCAGAGAAGCAATCCTCCTAAAGAGATTTATCATGAATAACAGCTTCCTTCTGCGATTTTGAATCAAAAATCCATAAAATGCTTTTTTCCCCTAAATAAGAAGAGGAAAAATCAAAACCTTTACTCTTTAATTGGTTGTTCACACTTACAACGTTCGAGAACGGTTTCAGAACCCCAACCATGCATCCGTTTAACCACTCTATGTCCTTCTGAGCCGGATTCCATAACATGGAAGTAAACTTCTCCTCCTTATTACTCGAGAGATCTCTGTCTGTTGATCCTCCCACTGCCTCCACAAAAGATCGATACTACTTCACTCCTCTCTGGACATCGAAACCTGAGTCTCTTCCTCTTGGAACATTACCACCCTTTTGATCCATGTTCTACTTCGCCACCGTTGGACTCCTATTTCCCCATCCATACGCTGCCACCTTCACAACAATTGGCCAACTATACACATGCATTCCATACGTAGTCTTAGCCACCTTAATCGCCTCCTCCATGGTATCGAATCACACGAAAGCGAATCTACTCCTTCTTGAGCTCTTCTCAGGAGACAAGAATACATCTCTAACCTTGCCAAAAGTCTTAAAAACTCCCCACAGACAAACCTGTCAACTTTTGGACTAAGGTTATCCACAAAAATGGAGTATAATTTTTCCCTGAAATCACCCTCCTTTCCACGTCTAGAAGAAACATAGTTTCTCCCTCTAAAGCTCTCTCTCTCTTTCTCTCTCATCTTAGTTGAAGTTTGACAAATTTCAATTAACAATTAATAGATATCAATACAAGGACATCATCAATTGCCTTGTAAAGTAAATCTGTCTCTTTATTCATCCAAAAACTAAACTCCCAAAATAATGACAAGTTAAGGAGGAATAATAAAACCAAGAAATCAATCTATGGATCAATCTCTTTGCAACAACACCATGAGAATCAGGAGATTCCGCATGATAGTTTATGCTTGTTATTACAATTTATGTAAGAAAATGTATACTCAAGAGAGAGCAACCTACTTTCTTGTCTTCCTGAAGTACGGACCAATTAAGTTCCCAAGAAACCTAAGAAAGCGAAGTAGTAAATCGCAAGGAATAATGAAGTTGAAAATGTTCTTCAAAACCTGTATAAACGACCCGAACAACGGGAAGTATGTCAATGACAACAAGCTCAAAGGGAGGAATGAAGTGGTGCATACGAGATTCATCCTCCACCACGGTTGTAGGTCTTCCGAATGATGATGGATGATGAAGAGGCAAACTGTCGATGCAAACGAGAGCATGGTTGTTGCCACCGACACAAAAAGCAAGGCGAAGCCGAGCCTCAGTTGTCTTGGGATCCAACCAAGGAAATATCTCCACTTGAGAGGCGATGTGTGAGGCAAAGAGAGGAACATAACAGCGGCAGTCAAGGAACAAGATAAGGAGATGATATCCGGGACGGTGAAAAACAGGAAGAAAGGCGGGCTGTGGCTGCCGAGGAGGAGGAGGAGAATTGGAAGAGTACTACCATAATCACTGTCAATAGTACCACTACCGCCGCCACCGCCACCACCAGGTACTGTGAAGGCAGCTGCTGCTAGAACGAAGAAGAAGACTAGAATAGCAACTGCGATGCACAGCTGACAAGTGTTTTTTAAACATTTTTGTGCCTCCTGACGTTGATTTTCATGCGTGCTTTTAAAAAAATCCCAGGCAGTCATCTTGTTATTAGCCTCTAACATTGTATAGTATGTCGGAGTTATTTCCTTCACACTCTGCATCATCCACACAAAAACAAATTAAATAAATATCATCAGTATTTATATTCTAAAATCAAATATCTAATAATTAATTTTCATGTCACGAAGATGATCATGATCTAGTTTCTTGTCCAGGAAATTGCTGAAAATAAAAAATAAAAAAATTTTATTATTTGGTTTTTTAATTTTTATCATTTAAAAAAAATTATATGGTTTCAACTTAAACTCATGAATTAACTAAAACGTACCCTCTATTTTATTTTAGAATTATATTTATATAAGATAAAATATCAATTATTTTTCAACGAACAGATCTTCATTCGATATTTTCTATAAATTAAAAAAAAAAAAAAATTGGAAATTCATTAACGATATTCGGTGTCAAAAAGTGAAAAAATGGATAAAAACAATAAAACTCTTGGGAATTTGAAAATTTAAAATTTCATGTAATACGTATATTTTAGAAAAGACTCCATAATTAAAAGACAAAAATCTGAAACACTAAGGGACAGTGAGTGAATCTCACATCGAACCATTCCAACTCTTCTCGCAGTAGATGATAGGGAGGGCCAGTTCCTCCTTCGTAATACTCCATGTCTGCAACACAGTGTAAAATGGTGTAGCCATTTATATCGATTTGTCGGGCCAACCTGTTCTTCTGTATCTCTTTTCCTTTCACAAAATTGAAGATCTCCTTTTGACGATACGTGGCAGCCACATGCAATATGTTCTGTTTCCTGTGATCAACTAGCTCAAGTGCCTGAGGATACTTTTTAAGTATAGACTTGAAAATCTTTGTATTTCCTTTTTTTATTGCAGCAAACAATGGGATATTTCTTCGTTCTTTTTCTTTTTCTTTCTCTTCTTCTTCGTCTAATATTGATTTATCCTTATTTACCAGTTCGTCGGCAAGTTTAGAGGCTAATTTATAACCTCTCTTCTCTTTCCAGATTCTCTTCACTACTGGACACCCTATATATTATACATATATATATATATATATATATATATATATATTCATCATGTTCATATGATAGTTTAATTTTGAACATACATTTGTTTATGTGTGACATTTTCAACGATTGAGATATATAGTATGTACCTGCGATGATAAACCTCCAGATTGATAGATAGATCAAATGTGAAACTGCCCAAAAAGTGCACAATCAAATTTGACTAATCAGGAATTCTGAGAATGGAACTTAATTTTTGATTTCTGATAACACTGTTTACTAACATCAATTACCAATCAAATTGGCTGGAGTCTCACACACAAATAAGGAATTAAAATCCTAATGGAAATGGAATGCAATTCCCACTCCCACCTAAAGAATCAAGTTCCATTTCCTTTCATTTTATTCTTGTTTAATAAGCGTAGTGATAAAAACTTCCGATTGAAAATGAAATGAATATAAATTTGAAAAGTAAATGCGATGATCATATTTTGAGATATTGATAATTTAATTTGAATATAAATTTGTTTGTGCATGATGCAACAAAAACCATTTTATTGAAGACTTTTTCTAAGATTGAGAAGAGATAGTACCTAAGTTCCAAATTGTTACCTTCCATATCTTCGGCATCTTTTTCTATTTTGCATGTATCATTGTGATTACAACCAATTGGAAGGTATGTAAATTTGAGGAATTAAGTGTATTAAATAATTTTTTTTGAACTGCAAATATTATTCAAAGAGCCAAAAGGCTAAGAACAACAAGAGACACAGGACTGAAACCCAACCTTAACTACTACACAAAACAACAATGGGACCCCGGAAACTGAACCAGCCAAAAACGAAAAACAGATCAACCACAGAAAAACAGAGCAGCAATCAAAAAACGCTGCAGCGATAGAGAAGACCACCAAGTGTATTAAATAATGAAAATGCCAAAAAACTACACAATCAAATTTGATATAGAAATACCATCATCCAATATGACTTGATAATAAAAAACGCTCATTTAATTCTCAGTTTTGAGTTGTTATATCAACATGTGGTATATATAAAAAAAAAAATTGATATAGAAGTTGAAAAAAAAATCGTAACATTCATGTTGCGATTAAAGAAGTTGAAAATTTTGAAAAAACAAAGGAGAAAGAGTTGGCCTTTTACCTTCAAGCCTTCTTGTTTGAAATGTAGTCCATTGTGGAAGCCAACAGCACATTTCCGGGAGAATCTGAATGTTGTCTGCCTCATCATTATTACCACAACCAATTGGAAGACCTGTAAATTTTACCAACTAATTAAGTGTATTAAATAATGAAATTATTGGTTTCGGAAACAATAAACAATTAATTATTACTTTATGATGTTTGTCTATGCATTTTCTCTTATTCTAGATTTACTTTATGAGGTTTTTTTTTTTTTTTTTTTTTTTTAAAGTCACGTATCCACAATGTTACACGTTTAGTTTTAAAACCGGTTACATTAATTTGGTATATATATTAAATTTGTGTGGTAGTATACATACAAAAGCAGAGAATTTTTTCCCAAATGTTCATTCGGTATCCACTCTTGAGAGAAGACGACATCTTTTCTAACAAGTAATAAAGATCAGTCTTCCCATCTTTGTTCTCCAATTTTGCTAATTCTGGATCCAATTTCAGCAACTCTAAAGCCGTTCCTGTACCAAACAGAAAAATATCTAATTAGATTACATCTCAGTTTATGATCGTATGATTAGATCAGTTCGATATTACCTAAAAACACTGAATTTAGACAAAAAAAAATTAAAATAAATAGATTATTAGATATCAAAACGAAAGATATATAGAGGGACCGTTGTCCTATTTGACTAAATTCTCAGCCAATCAATGTTTCAGGTTCGAGAAAGAAGAAAGATAATAGAGTAATACCAAAATGCTTCCCTTCGACGGCAACATGAAGAATCGAGGTTTTATCATTTCTCTTGCGATGATTTTCATTCAGCTGCTTTTTTTTTTCGAAGTTAGTAACAATTTGACTTTCTTGATAAGCTAAGAACTTGACGATTTCCGTATTCCCATATGCAGCGGCTCTAAACAGCGGGGTTTCACCCTCAGCATTCTCCAACCGAAGTAGCTCGTTGTTTTCCGCAACAAGGAACTGCACAGCCTCTAAATTTCTACAGATGGCCGCCTCATGCATGACTGTGTTTCCGTAAGCATTCACCGAGCTCGTGAAGCTATGGCGCATATTCTTGTCAACAAATTCAAGAATCTGGTTGAGTGGCTTCTTCTTTTTACTGTGAACCGCTAAATGAACTATGTTGTCCTTGTGCACCGATATAGGATGCAAAAGCAACATCACATCCTTATTAGATTTATCTTTCGTGATCATCGGATTATTCTTCGAGGAGCAGATTAACTCTTTGATCATGCCTTCCCAGTTTTCTTCCGAAACTAAGTGGTAAAGCATTTTTATTCTTGACTTCTCCATCCTCTAGCAATATAAGAAAAAAGGTTACAGATTTCTTTCAGCAGTGGATCGATCTTAGTTTTGTAAGAACATAAGGGAGTGATTGACAGATCGATGATCATAGATGGCTGGTTTATATATATATATATATATATATAGAGAGAGAGAGAGAGAGAGAGAGAGAGAGAGAGAGAGTAAAGAGAGAGCTAGGTATATATCCTCTTTAGCAAAAATGTACATTACATCATTTCATTAAAAATAACCTAGTAAATAATAAATTAGTAAAAAGGAGAAGAAACAAAAAATCTTGCTATACTTTCTACACCCATACACTTTCTACAAAAAATTCCCTATCCCCATTTCCACCAATTTCCTCATTTTTCTCTGAAAATTTCCACCTAAATTGGGATAGAGAAATGGGGATTTGGATATCAGGAGATAAATGCCCACCCCTACAACCAACCAAACATGAAATTTCACACGAAGTTGCAAGTGTAATTAATTGATAAAATTCCAAAACGGCTTTTCAAATTAATACATAATTTAATTACTTTTATCTTCTCAATCATTTCTTATTAAAAAAAAAAAAAGTCACTTGGCTTGGCAGACAACGAGCTGCAATTTAGCAAAGAGTAAAGTACAATTTTCCACTTGGAAAAAGACACCTTAACCTAAACAAAACGCAAAACTCCTTAAAGTCACCTTCCTTGTATCTACTGATTCTACTCTAATCACTATCTCTGGCTCTCTGCTAATCTAAATTTGTTATTTTCGTAAGTGTTTTGGTTACTAAGCCTCCTCCATTTTCTCCGTTTGAAAATGGAAGAATTAAGAAGAAGAAAAAAAAGGCAATATATATTATTGCATGAATGCTTTGAGTTCGAGTTGAAAGTAAATTATTTTGGAACATATATAAGAGGGGCACTCGGTCATTTGAACTTCTTGTCCCGTCATGTCTTAGCCATACCAAACGTATAAAAGTACAATTAATAGTTATGTCCCGCCCTGTCGAGTCCCTTCCTTCTACCAAACGCACCTTAAGTATTGCCAATTTTGGAAGGGCCATTCACTTTATTACCTTTAATATAATAATAATTCAACAATGTTACTTTGTCTAAATTTGGCAATGTGGATGTTTAATTTTTTTGTATTAGAATTGCATGATTAAAATGATTGGATTTTAGGGATGCCATATCATTTGGGCTCCAAATTTGAACACCAAATTTGGGTAAAGTGCATTACTCATAATAATTTTCCATTCAAAATTCATCCAAAGTACCAACTCTTAAAGCATTTATGGACTACGTTGCAACAGTGGCTTGTGATAAAAAAAAAAAAAAAAAAAAAAAAAAAGATGCCACATATGATAGGTAGACAATAATCTATTAAAAAAAATGTATCTCCAATGTAACCATGTATATTCAACCTCACGCTAATGTGGTAAAAAAAAATATTATACATTGTTAACATGACCGTCTACTTTCAATAGTATGTTGCACAACTATATTTTCGGTTGACAAAATTGACATTATCATCTGATTTTGGTAAGGAAAAAAAAAATAAAAAATTGGGCACGCCATTAAGAAAAAATGTGTTTTAAATAGAAACATTAAAGACTAAATTTTAAATTGATTGTCTATCAAATATATTTTTATGGTACATAGAAAATAAATATCTTAATATTATTGTAATGTCAACTATTTTTGTAATCCCAACATATATAATTAAATTTTCAATCAAAAAAGTTTAAGTACACAAAACTTTAGTTATCATTATCATGATGATGATGTTCTTACGTAAAGTTGAGCTTTATTAATAATTTAAGCAAAGAACATATACCATTTGCCTTTCCTCTTTAACATATGAAAACTTCCAACTATAGACATGCTTTTTCTTAGTATGATTAATTTAAGAGTTAGTAGATTCGCACTAATTCTTAGTTTAAAGGCTTGTACATGTACCTCTGCTTCATATTGATGAGACAGTTCGAGTCTATATTTCTCGTCTAAGTCTAACCCGATTCTCGTATGTTATAGTCTAGTACTATCAAGATCTGAAATTTGATCCAAACATAATATATGAAAAACTAAATTAGGATTTAACTTCTATAAAATACTGTGCAGGTCAATCCATTCTAAAACTAATTTTAAAAAAAATGAAAAAAAAAATTGCATACATTCGTCATTAAAAATAAATGTGTTTTAAATAGAAACATTGGAGACTAAATTTTGAATTAATTATCTATCAAGTCTATTATTATACCACATATGAAGTAAATATTTAGACATTGTTTTCGTGTCAACGATTTTTATAATCCAACATATATATATATATATATATATATTTTTCAATCAATCAAAAAAAGTAAAAGTACACGAAACTTTAGTTATCATTATCATGATGATGATGTTCTTACGTACAGTTGAGCTTTATTAATAATTTAAGAAAAGAACATATACCATTTGCCTTTCTTCTTTAACATATGAAAACTTCCATCTATAGACATGATTTTTCCTATTATGCTTAATTTAAGAGTTAGTTAGATTCGCACTAACTCTTAGCTGAAAGGCATGTACATGTACCTCTACTTTATATTGATGGGAGTTCAAGTCTATATTTCTCGTCAAAGGGTCGAATCCAAGTCTAATCCAATTCTAGTATTTTATAGTCTGGTACTATCAAGAACCGAAATTTGATCCAAAGCTAATATATGAAAAACTAAATTAGGACTTAACTTCTATAAAATACTGTGTGGGTCAATCCAGTTTGAAACTGAAAAATCCAGCTTAGTAAATTTTTTTTTTATTTTTTTTTATTTATATTTTGCCAAAAGCTTAAGGCTATATTTGGTAGGAGGGAGAGAGAGTATGAGAGATAGATGAATTAAGAGGGAGAAAAAGTAGGAGGGATGGAGAGGATAACATCAATCATCCATGTTGTTTGATATTGAAAGTAGGGTTGGATGGATTGGTATTTAATTTGTAAAATTACTATCTTACCCTTAAAAAAATTGGAAGGTATTATAAAATTGGATGGTATAATAGTAATTTTTCTCTAATCTTCTCTCCCTCCTCTCATCCGCCCATCACATGAAGGATATAAAATAGTGGGTCCAGGTGGATTTGCTCTCCCTCCTCTCCTCCCCTCCCTCTCTCTCATCCTTCCAACCAAACAATGGATTAGATCTCTCCCTCCAACTCTCTCTTCCTCCCTTCATTTCTCCTCCCAACCAAACACAGCGTGGTCTATACATATGGTATCAATGTTTATTTATTTTTTTATTTTTTTAACAGCAAACGTTATTAAAGAGGTCTAAAAGGCTTGGATGAAAGCTACAAAAAGCCCAAAAGCAACGCAAAGCCCAACAACTGAAGCACCGAACTTGCTGCAAAACTAACATACCCAACAACAGGCCTACAAAGGCAAAAACGTGAAACCAGGCCACACAAGAATATCAAAAAAGAAAAACAAAACCATGCCAGAAAAAGCACAACAGAACCGACCCACTAGACTAAAACCAAATAGCCAGTAGCCAAACAAAGCAGCCCACAACAAAGACGCGAACCGAGCTAGCAACCACAAACAACCCGATGGAATCTTTACAACTCCATGTAATCACGACTATGCACCATAATGTTAACTTGGCACCACTTTTTAGTTTTTGCTATATGTACACCAATGATTATGATGATATTTTTATATTTAAACTTCATTGAGAATTTAAGCAATGAACATGTACTATTTGAAACATTTACTTTTACAGTAATACTACACATCCCACCTATAATCCTATAATTTTCATCCCAATACATGTGACAGTTGGATTGTCATTTAATGAGTGGATACACATTAATTGTTATGTAGATATATAGGTAAGTGAGATAAATTACAATTAATGTGTATTCACTCATCAAGTGACATATCAGCTACCACATGTGTTGGAATAGAAATTATGGGATTGTAGATGGGATGTTTAACATTACTCTTACTTTTAATTGAGATGGTTGTGTATTACAAGACTATTCGAGACATTTAAGACATATTCAAGACTAATTTTTTTATGTACACACGTTGCTCATTCAAAAAACAATTATTTAATTATTGACGAAGTAGCTATCCATATCAGGATACAGTGCTCAATCTCTAACAACTGTCGGATGAAATCCAAAGATTGATCAAATTTAACTAACAACAAGCACTTTTTTACGATATATATATAACATCGCTCCGCACACATTTCATTAATCAATTCAATTTCATCTCCCTTCACAAGATGTCTAACATTTTCGCAATGAAGGAGCCGTATGAAACAGCGATAAATGGGAACTGGGAAGCCATGATAAAGTCAGCCTCTTGCAAAAACGGTGGCATTTTGATTATGATATCTGATTCAAATACAAGATAAGGAAAGCTACCAGAATTCCCTGCTGAGATGGCGTGATGTTATTGGCTGCTGTGGATCACCTTGCTGAGTCAGATGATGTGAGTATAAAATGAAAGGGATGAGGAGAGATGCGATCAAGATTTTCATTTGGCTAGGGTTTTCAGAATCTCTTCATCTGCTCTCCCGTGTTCTTTCTCAATTGAAAAGGCTCTTTTATTCACTTCTGGTGATTCCAATGTCTTGAGTTGTTCTTGTTGTAGTCTCAAGTGTAACTATAGTGATTTAAGAGTGTTCTTAGAGTTGTATTCTCTGTGTGTTGAGATCGAGAGTGATACTATCAGTGTTCTTGGCTTGTAAGGGTTTGTTAAGGTTCCTGATTCCTGTGTTGTTACAGGTCAGGAACTTTCAGAGGGATCTTGGATTGTTTTTGTTATTGGTTTGGTAGATTAGGTGTTTGTAAGAACTCTCATATAGTGGAAGAGTCTCCTCCGTGTGGCTCAATATGGATGTAGGTCATTTGACCAACCACAATAATCTTGGGTGTTCTTTACGTTTTTGCTTTACTTTTCTGTTTCATATCTTGTTCTATTTTCTGTTAATCTCTTCATCCTAATTCTCAGATTACATGTAATATATCTAAGGTGTTAATACTAGTGTGTTTAGCATATTTAGATTATTCTTGTTGCTAATCTGGTATCAGTGTTGATTTGTATTGTTACAAATCGGTTTAGGATCAGTGATTAATTTGCACCTGTTCTTCGTTTGAATGTTGTGTATTCTTCGATCTATATTCTTTTGATATATTTGTACTCTTTTCTGGTTTGCAAGTGTTTCTTGCTGGTTTGAGTTACTCAGATGAGAGCTGTTAGTGATTAGGTACAGATATTATCTTGAGACAGATTCGAGAATGTATTGATACAGACTGACAGTTATTTTTCCTTGTATGCTGCGAATTAATCTGCTGTTGGTGAATATATTCTTGCCTGTTTTTGTAAGTGAATCTTACAGTTTCTTTGAGTGATAACAGGAAAGGTGTTTAAAGGTTTTATACAGGTTATAAAATCCTAACACCTTCTTTGTTGTCTTCTTATCTTTTAACTTACAATATGTATCAGTTGATTTTCATTAAAATAAAACAAAGTATTTGGATTGCGTACCATTCACCGGGAGTCCGAATTGTGGAAGCGGAATCGACCGGCCAATGGAGGCAAGAGCTGAATCAGAAAATTTTATTTTGGCAGGCTAAACCCTCAAATCCTCCCCTTAATAATAAATATATAATTTGAATTGCCCCGCTAAACCCACCCACCCACCCCCCAATCAGCAAAGGGAAAATCCCCTCAAATCAACACCCACATTATTTTGATAAAGAGGAGAGAAATTTTTGTATAGAATTTTCTCCACCTCTGCGCTGCCCTTATATGTTTTTTTTTTTTCTGTTTTCTGTATATTTTCATGTATATTCTTCACACTGCACCCTTTAATTACTTGTATACTGTTCTTCCAATGCATGAACGGCTCTAGAGTGGGAAAATCCCCTCAAATCAACACCCACATTATTTTGATAAAGAGGAGAGAAATTTTTGTATAGAATTTTCTCCACCTCTGCGCTGCCCTTATATGTTTTTTTTTTTTCTGTTTTCTGTATATTTTCATGTATATTCTTCACACTGCACCCTTTAATTACTTGTATACTGTTCTTCCAATGCATGAACGGCTCTAGAGTTACCGAAACTAGATGAAGGGTTAGCAAATTTGAAGACCTCATATGGCATAAATTTGCTTTTGAACTGGTTCGTAAACTGATAAAGAAGGATGATTCGTGGCAAAAAAGTTATACAAAAGACACAATTGAACTATATAGATCAGATGAACAAGAAACAGAAAAACCAGAGAAAGTAATTCGTGAGTCAGATGATGAACAGCAAACAGAAAAGCCAGAGAAAGTAGTACATGAGTTAGATGATGATCAAGAACTAAGAGAGATTAAAATAGAAGACCCACAAGTGGAGACTCCACTGCTTGCTGTGACTAAAAAAGGAAACATAGAGATTGTGAAGGAGATACTCAAGGAGCATCCTCAGACAGTTGAGCATGTTAGCCAGAAGATGCAGAACATATTACACGTGGCGGCTAGCTACCGGCAAAGAGAGGTCTTCAAGCTTGTCAAACAAATGCAGATACCGACAAGCAACTTGATTCTGGGAATTGATGCGCAAAACTACACTGTTTTACACCATGTTGCACTGTTGCAGACACGGAACTATAACGGAAGCACTCGCTCTGGTCCAGCAGCCTACAAGCTTCAGGAGGAGTTAAAATTGTTCAAAGTAAGTCAACTTGGTTTTCCATTTCATGTCTAGACTCTAGAGCATTTACTAATACAAAATCTAATTTATGTGGGAAAAAAAAACTTAATTTCTGATTTTTTTTATTTTTTTATTTTTTTATTTTTTGTAAGTATTACACTATTATATAAAATTTGGTTTTTTTTTTCTTTTTTTAAGGAAAAAACTAGAATCCACAACCTCGTGAGCAAGTGTAAGGATTTACCACTGAACCAACTTCATCTCGTCACTTAATTTCTGATTTATGATTACAATGTTTATAAAATCAGTTTAGAATTAAATCATGCGGGCTCTACATACAAATCGGGAATTAATTTCTTGCTAGAATGATAACTTATTTCCTCAGATTCAAATCATCTGTGAAAAAAATGGTATCCCAATTTGTATCTAACCAACCAAATTCAGCCACATCAACCATAATCATATATTTTTTAGTACTTGATAGTGGTTGATGTAGCTGAATTTGGTTGGTTAGACTTAAATTGTGACACCATTATTTGACAGGCGATTTGAATCCTATTTTCCCCTCCCACCTAAGTAATCAAGTTTTCTTTTATGATTCTTGTAGGTGGTCGATCGACGATTAGAAAGGATCGGGTCGGGTTAAATTAGGCCCAAGACAACTATTCTGATTCGTCAGTTGTAGGATGTCGTTCGAAGATGGTCTTGCTGGTGAGATGATTCTTTCGACTTTGACTTGTCTCCTTCGTTGAATCTGCAAATGAACAAGAAAAAGAAAGAAAGGAAACAATGATGGAAATGGGGAGTATGATCTTAGCCTTAGGTGTGCTTGGGCTGAGCAATCTGATCGTAATGAGAAACCATTTGAATTCTGGTTGACGGAATTCTTATAGTTTTAATATACTAATCTTAAGCTTTTTTCTTGAGTATTTTTCCCCCTCTTCTATGGTCAGTGAGGGTTCCTTTTATAGGCACCTAATTTCTCTTTAACGGTCAGTGTAGGTTAGAATCAAGTGGAGAGATTTAAGGAGAGATTCTCTCCATGTTTAAATAGTTGGTTTATCAACGTTGATAACTTCTTTGACTTGGTCAGTCAACAATACTGATAACAGTCTCGGGTCAACCAGCGTTACGGGTCTGGATTGATTCTAACATCATTATGTTCTGGGTCTTTGCATGTTGGGTGTATAAGCTATTTTTCGCTACCACAATTCTCATACATTTATTTTATTGTATTTTTATTCCCTATATTAGTAAACGAGCGCCTTAAATGATTGAGAATTCAAACTTCAGATTTGGTATTTTTGTGCATATGTGTAATGTGTGGAGAAAAAAATGCCATCCTTTTTCACCGAGCACTGAGATAAAAAGGATATGATTGCCAAAGAGCTATTCAAAGAGAAGTATTAAAAATCAGCTTAATTAGGCACGATAATGGATAAAAGAGACTTCTCAGTCATGCTCTGCAGTTGCTGTTCTAATTGCCACGGTCGTCTTTACTGCTGCCTACACTGTATCGGGTGGCATTAATGAAGAAACTAGTACTCCAACTTTCGGCAAAGACCATTTCTTCCTGTTTTTCACCACTATGGATGTCATCTCCTTATCTTGTTCCTTTCCCTCCGTTTTTATGTTCCTCTCCATCCTCACATCCACTTTTGAGCTCAAGGACTTCTGTGTCTCGCTTCCTAAAAGACTGACAATCGGATTCACCTTGCTCTTCATGTTTGTGGCTACAACAATGTTGGCGTTCACGTCCACAATTTTTCTCATCTTCCATGCGGACAATAGTCATTTCACGATTATAACTCTCATTTGCTGCACCGCTTTCTTCCCTATGAGCGTGTTGGCACTGTTACATTTCCCGTTGTTTAGGTCATTTATATATGCTTCGACGGACATGCTCACAATGGTTTGCAAGGCACTTCTTTGCAGCTTAGTACTTGGCTGTTTCACTTTTCTTTGGAACTCAGTCTGTCGTCTACTTCTAAAAACTAGTAGTGATATGCTTTTCACATCAGCTTATATGATATTTTAGATTTGAGCCATCTTTTTTCCGTTAAACCCCAATTAAATTGTAATAGTTAAACACATTCATAGTGGGCCAAGACTATCTTACATTACATAGTGGCAGGCTATGCAACATTACATAGTCATACAAAAATCAACAAATTTTTTTGTGCGATGACTTCATAATGTTACATAGTTATATAGTATTAGTCATGAATTTTTTTTAGAACTGATAAGGTGTAGTCAACATCATCAAATTTGAATGGTTTGAGGGGATTATGACCAAAAAAAAATTAAAAGAAAAATGTAAATATGAAAAAATTGAGGTAAAAATGAGATAAATATAACTATATATATAGAGAGAGAGTGTGTGTGTGTGGTTTTTCAATGAGGACTTTTACAATGTACACTTTAAGCACATTTGATGAAATTGTATAGAATATATTGAATCTTGATTTGAATTTTTGTTTGGATGGTGAAAATATTGAAATACATTTATGGGAAAAAATTAAAAAAATTTCGGGTGCAAGAACTAATTTTTTTTTCGACTTTTTTGAAGATAAAACATTTAAAAATAGACAAATATAAGAAAAAAATAGTTTTCAAATCCAAAAAATTTCTAAATTTTTACCAAATGTATATTTTAATTTTCTTAGAATGCATACAAAAAATCTTATAAAAAAACATTTGATTATATGCAATTTCATCACACCTTTCTCTACACCTTTCTCTATTTATTTTCATTTGTAAGAGAGGAGGAGATCTTCACATATAGTTTTCTCCACACCTTTCTCTATTTATTTTCATTTGTAATTTGTTATGGTTTACATAAAAATCATATTTTTTGTAGTCATTTCATGTAATATGAACTAAATCCATCTTGGTTAAGGCCAAGATGAAACCTTTTCCATGAATTATTAGTAAAGGTCATCACTTTATCACTATTACTTGTGTTGTGTATATTTATTTAATATTCTTAATTATTATTGAATGTCTAGCTAGCATTTGGTAATTGTTTGGTTGTTGTGTGAAGCACCGAGGGGAGAAACACACAACATGCTCGATGAAATGAGTGATAGGAGTTGGTAAGATAGAGATATGCGATACTAGTTTCTAAGATTCATTTATGTGCCATAAAACTTAATTAATTTGTATGTAGTTTGGTTAACCATTGAGAAATAGGTTGTTGATGCATATAAATATTGTCTTTATCACTTGAGAAATGTTAGAGACTAATTGAGGGTATCACGAATCTATACATACACTTGCATACTTTATTTCAATGATGTGCCTAATATTTATGAGAATTGGATAGGTGGATTCAAAGGTCTTAGCCTCATTCACATATTGATAACCACACGTTTGAGTTTGTTTGCTTGCTTGTTTAGTGTCATCAATTGCGTCATAGTTGTAGTTTAATTTAAGTAATCTTGAATAGTGTAATCCAATCATCAAATCTTTCTTTGTCTAAATAGTTGTTTAGTCAATCAATTGTGGTAATCAATACATTAATCCTTGTAGAACGAATCTTATTTATCATTATGTTATTCCCACGGCTCCATACTATTGCAGGTGCTCATTTAGAAGTGGTCAATTTTTGGCGCCGCTGCTGGGGATTGAGCGGTTTATTGATATCACTACTAGTTGATTCATTACTAATTTAGATCTTTTACTTTGTGTTTGTTTCTTTGTGATTATAAGTGGTTGCTCTTGTATGCATCATAATACAAGGAGCAACAACTTACAGGATTTGAGCTTTGATTCGGACATAGAGGGGACGGCCTGACGAAATAGAAGGAACCGAAGACGAGCCATAGAAAAGGGTGCTTTAGATGAGAATCTGATTCCGGGTGCAGAATGAGCAAAACAAGGAGGATGATAGGGTCATGAGGGACTATGTCATGCCAAGGGTGGATCAAAACATGTCGCCGATCCAACTCCCGACAATAAATGCAAACAATTTTGAAATCAAGTCTCATGTTTTTCAAATGTTAAAAATGATGGGGCAATTTAGTGGCAAGCCAATTGATGATCCGAACGTGCATTTGAGGAATTTTGACCAAATTTGCTCAACATTCAAAATCAACAAGGCTTCAGACAATACAATTCGGCTAAGGATTTTTCCTTTCTCATTGAAGGACCGAGTTAAGGCTTGGTATGATGCTCTTGCACCAAGGTCAATCATCGTATGAGATGTATTGGCCCAAGCCTTCCTTAGCAAATATTTCCCTCCTAGAATGGTAGCTTAATTAATAAATAAGATTCATGAATTTTTCCAATTTGAGTCAGATTCTTTGCATGAAGCTTGGGAGAGATATAAGGAGTTGCTAAAAAAATGCCCATGTCATGGAATGCCGAAGTGGTCAATTGTGAAAAGATTCTATTAGGGTAGTGATAGGAAGACACCAAATAAAGCCCCATGTGTTAGAGATGGATCAAGTGACCATAATACAAACTCAAGTCGAGGCTTTGACAAGACAAGTTAGCAAGATGGGAGCCAGCTCTAGTACGACCCAAGTAAAAATGTTGAGTTGTGATTTATGTTTGGGGCCTCATAAAAGTGTGGATTGTCAAGCGGGGAACCCATTTGCTCCCGGATCCTCGGAGCAATTTTCTTTTGTTAATTATAATATAAACTTTGCCAACCAAAATGCCAATAAACAAAATCCCAACTCAAACAACAACCCATATTCCAACACCTACAACCCTGGGTGGAGAAATCACCCCTATTTCTCATGGAAAGATAACCAACAACGCCCTCATCCACAAGCCAAGTTTAAACCACCCGGATTTAACCAACCACAACAAGTTGAGAGAAAGCCTACAGTTGAAGAATTGTTCTCTAAGTACATGGGCAAGCTCGATATTCACATGGAGACTCAAGACTTGGCTTTGAAAAAGCTAGACACTAAAGTTGATCAACTTGCACAACATTCACAAGCCGCAATTCAAAATCTTGAAGTGCAAATTGGTCAATTGGCTAAGGGATCTCAAGCTCGCCAACAAGGGAAATTGCCAAATGACACGGTGATCAATCCTAAGGAGCAATGCAAAGCAATTTCCCTAAGGAGCGGGAAAAAGGTTGAACAGTTGAACAACTGGAAGAAGTTGGCAAAAAGAAGGAAGACATGGTTAAAGAAAAGGTGATTAAAGAGGAGGTTGTTGAGAAGAACAAAGTGGATGATATCATATCCAAGATGTCTTGTGACCCATCACCCCCACCACAAGTCAAGGTATATGTGCCTCCAATCCTATACCTCTAAAGGTTGAGGAAATAGAAGGATGCCTATCAATTTACAAAGTTCTTGGAGGTGTTTAAGAAGTTCCACATTAACATACCATTCGCCGAAGCCCCAGCACAAATGCCCATTTATGTCAAGTTCTTAAAGGACTTACTTTCCAACAAAAGGAAGCTTGAAGAGTTTGAAACGGTAGCACTAACGGAGGAATGCATTGCTATTTTGCAAAACAAGCTTCCTCCTAAGTTGAAGGACCCGAGCAAATTTACAATATCATGCACCATTGGAACCTCAGAATTTAGCAAAGCCTTGATCGATTTAGGGGCAAGCATAAACTTGACGCCTTACTCGGTGTTCAAAAAGCTAAAGGTTAGAGAAGTGAAGCCTACACATATCACTCTCTAATTAGTGGATCAGTCAATCAAATATCCTAGAGGCGTGATAGAAGATGTCCTAGTGAAGGTAGATAGCTTATATTTTCCGATGGATTTCGTCATTTTGGAGATGGAAGAGGATGTAGAGATACCTCTCCTCTTAGGAAGGCCGTTTTTGAAGACGACGGGTGCCTTAATTAATGTAAGAGATGAGAATATGACTTTGAGAGTTAGTGATGAACAAGTGGTGTTTGACATGTCTAGGGTAACCAAGAGACCATCAGATGCGGGCAATTGTTTTAGTCTTGAGGTAGTTGAGCTCATGATACAAGAGTACTTGAGAAATAAGAGCCGCTTGAAGCGTGTATAATGTATGAAGTGGTGGAGGAAGATGAGAACTTGGAGGTGAAAGAATGTGTCAAACAACTCAACTCCATACCTTTGAGGAACCTTAGGGGAAGAATGCACTTTGAAGAACTTGGTGTAGGGAAACCAAAACTTCCACTGTCCATTGAAAATCCTCCTACTCTAGAACTCAAGCAACTACCATCTCACTTGCAGTATGCATTCTTGGGAGAATCATCAACTTTATCGGTAATAATTTAGGCAAGTTTGTCCAAGATTGAAGAGGAGAAGTTACTAAGGGTGTTGAGAGAGTACAAAAGAGCAACTTGTTGGTCAATTTCGGATATTAAGGGACTATGCCCTTTAATTTGCATGCACAAGATTAGAATGGAGGATGAGTTCAAGCCAACGGTTGAACATCAACGGAGTCTTAACCCGAACATGAAAGACGTGGTAAGAGCGGAAGTCATAAAGCTATTGGATGTAGGGATCATCTTTGCCATTTCAGATAGCCTATGGGTATGCCCCGTGCAAGTAGTACCAAAGAAGGGGGGAATGACGGTAGTTCCGAATGATAACAATGAGTTAATCCCACAAAGAACCGTCACCAAATGGAGAGTTTTTATCGACTATCAAAAGTTGAACAATGCTACAAGAAAGGATCACTTTCCATTGCCCTTCATCGATCAAATGTTGGAAAGAGTTGCGAGTTATGAGTAATATTGCCTTCTAGATGGATATTCGACATTCAAACAGATCCCGATCGACCTCAAAGATCAAGAAAAAACCACCTTCACTTGTCCTTATGGAACGTTCGCTTATAGAAGGATGTCATTCAGGCTATGCAATGCCCCGACCATATTTCAAAGATGTATGATGACGATATTTTTCGACATGGTGGAGAAATTTATAAAAGTCTTCATGGATGACTTCTCGATTTTTGGATTCAAAGATCTTAGCCTCATTCACATATTGATAACCACACATTTGAGTTTGATTGCTTGCTTGCTTGCTTGTTTAGTGTCATTAATTACGTCATAGTTGTAGTTTAATTTAAGTAATTTTGAGTAGTGTAATTCAATCATCAAATTTTTGTTTGTCTAAATAGTAGTTTAATCAATCAATTATGGTAATCAATACATCAATCCTTGTGGAACTAATCTTATTTATCATTGTGCTATTTTCATGACTACGTAATATTGCGAGTGCTCATTCAGGAGTAGTCTATGTGTAGGATTTTAGGGAAATGTGGAATCTTGGTAGTTTTCTTGGGAAATGAATAGTGATGTAAGAGGAATATGTAAAGATGATGTCTTGGTGAATATTCTTGGATAGAGAGTGGTTGTTAGGTCTAAAAATAGCAAAGGTTTATATAGGGGAATGAATTAGGTCAGGGGCAAGAAGGTAAATTCCTAAAATTGAGCCTTTTCTGGACAAAATAATGTGCTATGCTCTCTAGTCAGAAAAAGAGTTGCTAACCGGAGAGGAAAGCGACCTTGGGGTAACCTTGTTGAGGTCGCTTTTCCTTTCAACTTTGCACACCGTTACAAAAACAACCATAACTTCCTCTAAAGAACTTGGAATCACAATCTGTTAAAAGTGTTGGAAAGTAGATATCTAGGGTTTTCCAGAAATAGGTTACACGAAACGTAGTTCGATCTGAGGAGGGAGACGTGGCCCCCGAAAGTTTAATGTTCTGTCCGAAAATGTTCAATTTCAGTCATTTAACCTCCGAAACTCTTCAATTATGCTCAACACCTTATTTTATGACATATAACCTACACAAGGCTCACAAAACGCATTATATACAAAAACACTCTTGAAAACGAGTACAAAAGCTAGGAAATGAGGACCTCAAATAGGTATATAAATCGTCCGATTGGGGTCTCTAAATGAGACTTTTGGAGATGCTCTAACAACTAAAAAGAATTCTATTTGAAATAAGCTTAACAACTAAAAAGAATTCTATTGAGTTGTGACACACACTTATATACATACCTGTTCTCTTACCTTATCTTTCCAATGTGGAATTCACCCATTTTTATTTTAGCTTTACATGTGGGTTGTCCAAGATAATGGTCTGTGATGTTCTCCACCCTCATCAATTAATTAACATAATAAAAAAGAAGAAAACAGCGTTACTATTGTAGGAAAAACTCTCCACACAAGGAAGACGCCTGTGTTATTCATTGATAGGGTACCATTCGAAAATACCTTTATTCAATAACAGAAACCTTATTAATAGAGAATTTTTTTGATGTTGAATAATCAAATAGGTTAAATTGAAAATTATTTAAACAATGGTATAATAACCATTCTCATTATTGCAATTTATTAAGTACTTTCCATCCCACTCAAGAGAACACCGTATAGATAATAATAGATGTGCAAACAAATGATGACGACTTAAACACACACACAAATAAGAAAAACAAAGCTCTTATCTAATGTGTCAACCTTGTCGATCTTTAGATTGTGGAAACCTGAGAAATCGAGCTACTAAATTGCGAACTCGAGGACGAGCCGTCCAATTGATGAAGTGCTCGTAAAAATACTTCCAAGGTTTTATAAACGACGCAAACAAGGGAAAGTGTGTCAGTGCCAACACGCTCACAGGGAAGAAAACAGCACAGCATATGAGAGTCGTCGTCCACCTTCGACGCTCGTCCAAACGGATGACTAGGAAAATCGTGGATGCAAACGCGAGCATGGTTGTAGCCACTGACATGAAGAGCAAGGCGAAGCCAAATGACAGTTTTCTTGGGAGCGTATCAAGGAAATTGTCAAAGTCAAAAGGCGACGTCAGGATGGCGAGGAACATAACAACAGCGGTCAAGGAAAAGGATAGAGAGATTATGTCTGAGATGGTGAAAAACAGGAAGATTGGGGAGTTGATGAGAATTGGACGACCATTTTTGCCATTAGTACCTCCAGGTACGGTGAAGGCGGCTGCAAAGACCAACGTGGAGACTAGAACAGCAACTGTGGAGCATGACTGAGAAGTATCTTTAATCCATTGTTGTGCTTCCTGGAGTTGGCTTTTATGATTCTCTTCGAAAACTTCACGCGCAGTCTTCTCGTTATTATTATGGAGCATGGTATAGTAGGACGGCATTATATCCTCCACTCTCTGCATCCACAAAGATATATAATTAATAAAGAGTAATAATGTCTAATAATTATCATGTAAATATTATCATTATACAGAATTTTGTAATAATAGGAAATGATCCAATATTAATATTCAATCACTCTTGTAGTACACCGGTCACGTGTGATAGGTTGACAGACTTAAATTATAACAATAGTATTTAAACACTTTGTCATTAATGAGAATATTGGTATGTAGACCAAACCTAAATAGAGATGCAGACTGAAAAATAAATACATAAATAAAAGTACGTACTATATATGAGAGGATTCAAATTCAAGACTCCGAGGTCAAATATGACTCTAATACTATCTTCTAATGCACCTCTCAAGTGCTGGTACACTCCTGACATGTCAAACCAATAGATTTAATCCTAACAATAATATTTGAGCGCTCTACTAGACCAACAAGCTGCTTGGCAAGTGATGAAACAATCCCAAATAAAGATACATATTTCATAATACATTTTTTTAACAGCATTTTATAAAAAGCCACAATGGGCAAGCAAGGAGCCAAACAAACAGAGCAAAAAACAGAGCCTTGGCTAACACAAAAACCAGGCATCAGCAAACCAACAGAAGAAACAGAGCAAGAGCCAAGAGAGGCAAAAGAAAACAGGGAACAACCACAACAAACCACACATACATAAAAAATTATACATATGATGAGACTTGAACCCAGAACTCCATAAATCAATCAAGGCTTTGATATCATATAATTAGTAACCATCAACTCAAAAGCATTGTCGATCATATTGTGTATATATTTCATTATATATATATATATATATGAACAAAAGAAATAAACAAGAGCTAGCTAGGGACAGTGAATCTCACCTTGAACCATTCTAACTCATCTAATAGTTGGTAGGCAGGACCGGAGCGTGCTCCTCCTTTGTAATGCTGTGTGTCTGCAACACTGTGTAAGACGGTGTCGCCATTTACATCGATTTGTCGGGCCAACCTGACCATCGGTACTTCTTTTGATTTGACAAGTTTGAAGATCTCCGTTTGACGGTGCATAGCAGCGACATGTAATATGTTCTGCTTTTTATGGTTAATTTGCTCATGCGCCTGAGGATACTCTTTAAGTATAAGCTTGACCAACTCTACATTTCCAGTTCTTACTGCAGTAAACAATGGGTAATTTCCAGGTTCTTTCTTTTCATCAGGTAGCCTATCGTCGTTCACGGATTTCATGTAATTTTGGTTAAACGATTTGTCATTCTTTATTAGGATCTTAGCAAGTTCGGTAGCCAATACACAATCTCTCTTCTCTTTCCAGAGTTTCTTCGCTACTGACAACCCTATAATATTCATGCCTGTTTACATATGATATATTAATTCATTCTTTTAGAAAATTAATACACTATTAATTGAATTTGAACATAAATTGGTTTGAAGACCTTAAAAAATAATAATAAATTTTTTTTTTTAAAAAAAAAGATTATACCTTGAAAGATAACGTCCCAGATTGATATATTGAGCTTACATGAAACTGCACATCAAAAAGTTTACAATCAAATTTGATATATAGAAATACTCCAAATATATATATATATATATATATATATGGGTTCAACTACTATATAGGTACTGTATAGTTGTTGGATTAGCTTCAAATCATGGTATACAAAAATCACTACATATTTAAAAAAAAATATAACTAAAAGAAACTAATATATATAGAAACTAAAATCACTAAACATCTCTCACTCTCACATAACTATAGCCAGCAACTATACAATTCTTATATACTAGCTAAATCTTCTATTATTTATATATAGAGTACGAAAACAAATGTCCGGATCCCCTATCTGAACAGTACTATATATATAGATTTTGAAATTTTTGAAAAGTGGGGAAATTGGCCACCTCATTTGGAATGGAGAAGTCCTTTGTGGAGGCAAACAGCTAGCATATGAATTCGTGGAGAATTAGAGTGACTATTAATTGCAATAAAATATTTATTACCTTTGTTGACACGACCACTCCTTCCATTTTCTACTTTCTTTTCATGATCACTACCAGCTGGAAGGTCTGTAAATTTCAAGATTTATTAAGCATATCCAAATAATTAAATTATAATTATTTTGTAAACAATATAAAATCAATCATAATTAATTACGGTAGAAAGAAAGTCTACAATACATCTGGTGTGCAATGCGTGTATGTATTTCTTTCAATTTGTAAGCATTTTCTTAATTTTATATATATATATATATATATATATATATATTACTTTCTTGTAAATCCCTCTCTATATCTGGATCTTCGTCTTCTTTTATCTTGTCAATGCTATCGTCGTGACCACTAACAGCTGGAAGGCCTGTAAATTTCAGAAATTATAAAAATGAAATATCAATGGTTTTGAAAACAATAAACAATTAATTACTGTATGCATCTTCTCCTATATATATTCTAGCTTTTACTTGGATACATGTTACTGTTAAGAGTTAAACAGTGAATAATAAATATGATTAAAAAATGATCTTGTCCATTATTAATTAATTATATTATTGATGATATAGTATAATTAATTAATAATCTTTAATCAAAACTAAAAGGGGAATAGTTAAAAAAAGATAAAATCAAAAGGGGAATCTTTGTCCTCTATATATATATATAGCAGTGATCAAGTAAATATGCGGGATTCTAAATATATAACATGTTATAACACTGATTTACATTATTTCAAAAAAAAAAAAAAAAAAAAAGTAAATGTGGGGATTCTAAACAGATAGATATCTATTGAAAATTAATACTCAATTAACACAGATATCTATCGGGAATTTCTATGCATGTTTAATTAACGTGAAAGGTAGAAATTAAATTTACATACAATGGTAGAAAAGCTTTTTCCAAAAGCCCATTTGGTCTCTACTCTTGAAAACATATGGTATCTTAGCTAGCATGTAAAGACTAGTCCCATTTTTTTCATCCAATTCTTCTAATTCTTCATCCAAATCCAGCAACTCTAAAGCCGTTCCTGTATCAAACATGCATAGAAATTAATTAAACATCTTAGATATGTCATGACTCGTGCACGTCCACTTACTTCAATGATTAAGAATTATTTATAAACGACCAAAAATATTAAAACATTACTAAGTTAAATATCAAAAAGAAAGAAAAACCCGGCCAATTAATGTAGCTTAGTGTTAGTGGTAGGTCATTCATGTTGGCAATATTTTAAGTTTGAGTCACCGTCACCCCATATGATCAGCCATGTCCCGGCCCTCAAGCATAAAATATTTTTTAAAAAAATTATTTACATTTTACCCTAATGTTCTTTATTATTTACGTTTTTCTGTTAAAATTTTGATAGTTTTTCAAATCGGTAGAGAGAGAGAGAGAGAGAGAGAGAGAGAGACCAAAATGCTTCCCTTGAATGGCCGCACGAAGAATGGAGGTACCATCTTTCTTGCTGCGATGAATACCTTTGAGCTGCACTCTACGTTCAAATGACAAAACCCTTTGACCTGGTTGAGAAATCAAATACCGGACAATTTTCGTATTCCCGTATGCTGCAGCTCTGAACAGTGGTGTTTCACCGGAATCGTTCTTCATATCAATTAGCTCTTTGTTTTTCTTAACCAGAAGCTGCACCGCCTCGTAATTCCTGCAGATGGCTGCCTCGTGCAGGACTGTATTCCCATAAGCATTCACCGAGCTCGTGACACTGTGGCGTTGCTCGTCGTTGTCTACAATATCAAGAATCTGTTGAAGTGGTTCCAACTTCTTGCTGTGTACTGCCAAATGGATTATATTGTCCTGGTGCATCGATATTGGTTGTAAAATTTTTGAGACGTTTTTCACCTTGGAGATTTGTTTCTTCATGGCTTCCCAGTCTTTTATCAAAACTGCATCATAAAGCTCCTTTGTTCTTTTTTTGAAGGACAGATCCTTTGTTAATCTTGAAGAAGCCTCCATTTTCTCCGTTTGAAAATGGAAGAATTAAGAAAAAAAAAAAAAAAACGGTTCGATATTCAATTTCTTTCAGTATTGGAGAGCTACGTACGTAATGATGAAGAGGGGAGTTTGTGGTTTTAATAAAAAGAAAAGGTGATGATGAAAGTGTATTCGTGAAGCTTGTTCCTTTAGATACAAGGATGGCAATTTTCTTCACAGAATCACGGGCCCAAATCTTTATTTGGAAAAAAAAAAATCCTCCATGTATAGTTTGAGGACATTTTTCATCACAATTTTTAAAGAATTCAAATCGTCCATCCAAAATTAATGTCTCAATTTGTGTCTAACCAACCAAATTGTAATATATGTCTACATTTAATTATTTGATTTCAACTTCTTACATAAATGTAGACACATGTCCCAATTTGGATTGTTAAATATAAATTGGGATACCAATTTTAGACAGACGATTTGAGTCCATTTTTAAATGAGAATGGGGATAAGATAGGTACCAATTATAATAAAGTTAATTTAGTAGACAATAAATTAATTGGTAAGATCTTTACTACTTTCCTTATATATATATATAATTTTTTTTTTTTGACACTATACTTCCCTTATTTAAACAGTAAAACACTAAAGTTGTTAATTACCATGTGTATTGCAAGCAAAAAGAGATTCTTATCTCAATCTATAGTAATTATAGTCGTTTAGAATTTGTCCAAAAAGTATCAATTCTTTAACCTTAAAGCCAAAAGACCTAGAATAAGAACCGAATTCCACAATTCCTTCAAGGCTTCAACACTCCTTTGAATCGGATACGGAACAGTTTAATTTTCATATTTGGTGCATTTTTATGTGGTGATTATGAAACTGTATTCGTCATGCTGGTTCCTTTAGATACAATTATGGCAATTTACTACAAGAAAATACTAAATTTATTGACAATTAAAAAGTATTCTTGATAGTTTTTCTAATTGTCAATAATGCTAATATCAGAAAAGGTCTAAATTTTTTTATTTTTTTTTGTTAAAAACCGTCAAGAAATCTTTATAATATTTAATTAAAAACTATCATTATTTAATATTTAATTCAATAACATTTTTTTATATATATACACCACCTCCGCCGCTGCCCGCCAACGCCACCAACCCTACCCACTTCTAAACTTAAGAAGTCAAGTCAAAAGTTGTAAGTCTTTACCATTTGACTACAAGATTTGATTTATTAACAATTGAATCATATTTATATATAACATATATGAGTTGTCAGAAATTAAAAAAAAAAAAAATTTTAAATTTTAAAAAAACCTTGTTAGATAAATTTAAATTTATTCAACTAATCAAAATTATAATTTCTACGACAGACATTTATTAAAAAATATTTATTGAAACTTTTAATAAAATTATATTTTTTAAAACATATATAGTCGAGTTATTGGTCTATATACTGTGGTCACGTTTGGTTATATGGTGGAATGATAATCAAAATAGTAATGGGAATGATAATGAGAATAGAAAGGAAAAGAAAACTAAGTTTTTTGTTTGGTTGGAACTTTATAATTAGTCTCTGAATCAGTATTATTTTGTTTAATTAATAACGGAATGGAATAGAGTTAACTGTATTTTGACCAAAATACTCCTAATTATAAAACATTCATAATAGCATGATATATTATTTAATATAATAATATATTATATATAATACATATATCTTATATAATATAATATATATGATATATATAATTTATAACATATATATTATATTATACAATATATATAATAATATATTTATATAATATAAATATATAATATATATTATTATATATATACTACATATATATTATGTAATACATATAATAATATATATTATATATATTATATTATACAGTATATAATAATATAATATGTATTATTTAATATATTAATATAATATATATATATAGTATATAATATAATATATATAAATATAAATATAAATAAATATATATAATATATAATATATAATATATATAATAATATAATATATTATATATATTATATATATTATATATAATAATATAATATATAAATATATTATATTATATATGTTTATATATCGTTATTTATATAATAATAATATAATATATAAAATAATATATATCATTAATATAATATATTATTTTTAGAAAGGAGGGTATTTATGGAATGGCGTTGGGGCATATGAGGGTATTTATGGAATATAAATTTTAATTTGGAATGGAAGAGCTTTCCATTAGTTTTTGGATGGAATGCTCATTCCACCAAAATGGTGGAATCCCCATTCCAATGGAATCTCCATTCCATTGCATTTTAACAAACCAAACGAATGAAATGACTTTCTTTCCATTCATTTCCGTTCCTTTCCATTCCATTCCATTCAACAAAACATGGCATATAGGAGAGTCATGTCATCAATTGTAATAAGCATGATTTGGAATACAACTCTCACTACATGGGAGATATTTCTCAACATGCATCTTGCAATTTAATGAACAATGTAAGACTCATATTACTAATTTATATGGGTAATTGAATTATTAACGGTTTTCTTAGTATGAAACAAGAGAGTGCAAAAATAAATAAACAATTTTTTTAAAAATTATTTATTTATTGAATTTTTAAAAATTAAATGATTTAAAGTAAATTTATTAAATTTAAAACTTTACTTATCCGAACAATATCGGTTTGCCCAAAAACCGATATCTTACTGTAAAATAAATCCATATCGGGATTTTGTTTAGTGTTAAAAATAGGAAGTAAAAGATTAAAAAAAATTATTAAAGATAAATAAAAAATAAAAAATAAAAACTATCAAGAAAGACGGTTTTTCTTGTAGTGATTTTCTTCATGGTTGAGTAACAGCCCCAAATCTTTATTTGGAAAAAAAAAAAAAAAAATTCCTCCATGATGAGGACATTGTTAATCCCAATTTTTAAAAAACCAGGATCCTCTCCTCACCTCACCGATCCTCACCTCACTTAATCTTATGACACATAATCATTGCAATAAATGGATGGTTAAGATGTGGTTGACACTTTATTAATAACCAATCACATACTTTAAAAAATGTGAGGATGAGGTGAGGTGAGGTGAGGAGACGATCTTGGTTCATTTTAAAATGAGAATAGGGATGGGATAGGTTCCAATAATAAAGTTAATTTTAGCAAAAAGAGATTCTTATCTTATTCTATAGTAATTATAGTCATTTAGAATATGTCCAAAAAGTATCAATACTTTATTCTTAAAGCCAAATACCTAGAATAAGGACCGAATTCCACAACTCCTTCAAGGCTTCAACACTCCTTCGAATCGGATACAGAACGGTTAAATTTCGATATTTGGTGTATTTTTATGTGTTTGATAAGAAGTGGTATATATATTTTTGGATAGCCTTAGAGCATCTCCAAAGGGCTTTCTAAATCCTCTCCTTAGTTAAAATAGGAAGTCAATTTAACTTTAGTGCACTCCAAGAGGCTCTCTAAATGGCTCTCCAAATGTAGGGAGCCGGCCTCTTGGTGGCTCTCCAAATGTAGGGAGCTCCCTATTTTCTCTTTTGTTTTTTATTTTTTTTATTTCTAACATTAATCTTCTCTCACATCATCTTCTCTCTCTTATTTTTATCATTTAAAACAAAATAAATTTATTTATGTTTTAAATTTAAAAAATATTAAAATATTAATGATTAGCTATAATAGGGAGGATGATTAGAGTGATATCTGAAAAGTTACTAACTAAAATAACTAAAATTTAGAAAGCATGGTTGAAGATGCTCTTACAACGTACCCAATAGACTAGTCATGACATTCATCGATTTATATAGAACCTTCTTATGTTGTGTTTTCAACTTGAGATTTATCTTTTTTTTTTCTTTTTTTTTTTTTATAGTTCTCTGACATGAACAAAATAGTACGTGTTGTGCAGGAGTTTATTAAATTAGTAATGACAAATTAACGGGAATCCATCAGTAGAAAATAATAATAACACAATATAATAAGGCATGGTCGTCAGTTGCTCCTTAACCTCCATAGTGATGTTCCTCTCCATTCTCATAGAGCCAGAATCCCATAATACCTTGGTCTCTGCATTGTTGGTATATTTGTTAACATATCTTAAATTTATCGACCTATGTGTTAAATATTATAGTTGGGCTCTTATCTGTCCGGTTAAACTTAAGTCTAGCAGATTTTCATATAGCGTGAGAGATAGAAGGTCTCGGGTTCAAATTCCCTCTCCTTTATCTGGATATTTTTATCCATTACATAGTAGGGACATTCGTCATTTGTGTTCACGCTACATGTGTAACAGAGCAC
Organism: Acer negundo; assembly: GCA_035582765.1. NCBI lineage: Eukaryota > Viridiplantae > Streptophyta > Magnoliopsida > Sapindales > Sapindaceae > Acer > Acer negundo. The sequence continues at coordinate 25,322,513 of CM069232.1, read as the reverse complement.
GTTAATCATAAATTCCATCAATGTATGTCTTAAATGCTATGATTGGCTCCCACTTTTGTGTCTGACCGATTCAATCATTAAGTTATCTAAAAATCAATCCAAATTATATGGCAATTTATTTTTATATACTTAGCATCTCTAATGGTATAATTAAATTTGGATCTTTAAAAGTTGTCACTTCAATATTTGATGATTGTTTTCAAGGATTACTTAATTTGATGATTGTATAGTCCACAATAATACACTTGTAATGGTATATTAGTTTTTTTTTTTTTTTTTGCTATAAAATAAAATATAAAATATAAAAGAGAAGATAAGGTATATGATATGGGTATTGATCCATTCATAATGAAGAGACGAATTTTACCTGATTGAAATTTTTAAGGTTGAAACAATGATGAGATACATAGATGATCAAATAAAAAAATGTCAGTTAGAAAAGAATCACCATTTTTTTTTTTTCCATATCTATCAATTATCCATACAGACAATGGTAGACATCCAACCATTTTGTCCAACTTTTGCATCCAACCATTGATGTATCAATTGGTGAGTGGATACACATCAATGGTTGGATGCAAAAGTTGGACAAAATGGTTGGATGTCTAATATTATCTTTAACAATAGATATCAATCCAAGAACATCATCAATTGCCTTGTAAAATAAATCTGTCTCTTTATTCATCCAAAAACTAAACTCCCAAAATAAAGTCAAGTTAAGGAGGAATTAATAAAACCAAGAAATCAATCTCTTTGCAACAACACCAAGAGAATCAGGAGATTCCTAATAGTTTATGCTTGTTATTAAAATTTATGTAAAAAAAAAAAAAAAAAAAAAATACCCAGGAGAGAGCAGCCTACTCTCTTGTCTTCCTGAAGTTCGGACTAATTAACTTCCCAAGAAACCTGAGAAAGCGAAGCAGTAAATCGAAAATGTTCTTCAAAACCTGGATAAACGACCTGAACAACGGGAAGTACGTCAGTGAGAACAAACTCAAAGGGAGGAATGCAGTGGAGCATACAAGATTCATCCTCCACCGTCGTTGAAGTTCTTCCGAATCATGATGATGGATAATGATGAGGTAAACTGTCGATGCAAACGCGAGCATGGTTGTTGCCACAGACACGAAGAGCAAGGCGAAGCCGAGCCTCAGTTGTCTTGGGATCCGAACAAGGAAATATCTCCACTTGAGAGGCAATGTGTGAGACAAAGAGAGGAACATAACAGCGGCAGTCAAGGAACAAGATAAGGCGATGATATCCGGGACGGTGAAAAACAGGAAGAAAGGCGGGTTGCGGCTGCCGAGGAGGAGGAGGAGAATTGGAAGAGTACTACCATAATCACTGTTAATAGTACCACTACCGCCACCACCAGGTACTGTGAAGGCAGCTGCTGCTAGGACGAAGAAGAAGACTAGAATAGCAACTGCGATGCACAACTGACAAGTGTTTTTTATACATTTTTGTGCCTCCTGACGTTGATTTTCATGCGTGATTTTAAAAAAATCCCAGGCAGTCATCTTGTTATTAGTCTCTAACATTGTATAGTATGTCGGAGTTATTTCCTCCACGCTCTGCATCATCCACACAAAAACATGGCTATTTTAGAAAAGACTCCATAATTAAAAGACAAAAATCTGAAACACTAAGGAACAGTGAGTGAATCTCACATCGAACCATTCCAACTCTTCTCGCAGTAGATGATAGGGAGGGCCAGTTCCTCCTTCGTAATACTCCATGTCTGCAACACAGTGTAAAATGGTGTAGCCATTTATATCGATTTGTCGGGCCAACCTGTTCTTCTGTATCTCTTTTCCTTTCACAAAATTGAAGATCTCCTTTTGACGATACGTGGCAGCCACATGCAATATGTTCTGTTTCCTGTGATCAACTAGCTCAAGTGCCTGAGGATACTTTTTAAGTATAGACTTGAAAATCTTTGTATTTCCTTTTTTTATTGCAGCAAACAATGGGATATTTCTTCGTTCTTTTTCTTTTTCTTTCTCTTCTTCTTCGTCTAATATTGATTTATCCTTATTTACCAGTTCGTCGGCAAGTTTAGAGGCTAATTTATAACCTCTCTTCTCTTTCCAGATTCTCTTCACTACTGGACACCCTATATATTATACATATATATATATATATATATATATATTCATCATGTTCATATGATAGTTTAATTTTGAACATACATTTGTTTATGTGTGACATTTTCAAAGATTGAGATATAAAGTATGTACCTGCGATGATAAACCTCCAGATTGATAGATAGATCAAATGTGAAACTGCCCAAAAAGTGCACAATCAAATTTGACTAATCAGGAATTCTGAGAATGGAACTTAATTTTTGATTTCTGATTACACTGTTTACTAACATCAATTACCAATCAAATTGGCTGGAGTCTCACACACAGATAAGGAATTAAAATCCTAATGGAAATGGAATGCAATTCCCACTCCCACCTAAAGAATCAAGTTCCATTTCCTTTCATTTTATTCTTGTTTAATAAGCGTAGTGATAAAAGCTTCCGATTGAAAATGAAATGAATATAAATTTGAAAAGTAAATGCGATGATCATATTTTGAGATATTGATAATTTAATTTGAATATAAATTTGTTTGTGCATGATGCAACAAAAACCATTTTATTGAAGACTTTTTCTAAGATTGAGAAGAGATAGTACCTAAGTTCCAAATTGTTACCTTCCATATCTTCGGCATCTTTTTCTATTTTGCATGTGCCATTATCATTGTGATTACAACCAATTGGAAGGTATGTAAATTTGAGGAATTAAGTGTATTAAATAATTTTTTTTGAACTGCAAATATTATTCAAAGAGCCAAAAGGCTAAGAACAACAAGAGACAGGACTGAAACCCAACCTTAACTATTACACAAAACAAAAATGGGACCCCAGAAACTGAACCAGCCAAAAACGAAAAACAGATCAACCACAGAAAAACAGAGCAGCAATCAAAAAACGCTGCAGTGATAGAGAAGACCACCAAGTGTATTAAATAATGAAAATGCCAAAAAACTACACAATCAAATTTGATATAGAAATACCATCGTCCAATATGACTTGATAATAAAAAACGTTCATTTAATTCTCAATTTTGAGTCGTTATATCCACATGTGGTATATAAAAATAAAAAATAAAAAATTGATATAGAAGTTAAAAAAAAAATCGTAACATTCATGTTGCGATTAAAGAAGTTGAAAATTTTGAAAAAACAAAAAAGGAGAAAGAATTGGCCTTTTACCTTCAAGCCTTCTTGTTTGAAATGTAGTCCATTGTGGAAGCCTTCTTGTTTGAATGTTGTCTGCCTCATCATTATTACCACAACCAATTGGAAGACCTGTAAATTTTACCAACTAAATAAGTGTATTAAATAATGAAATTATTGGTTTCGGAAACAATAAACAATTAATTATTACTTTATGATGTTAGTCTATGCATTGTCTCTTATTCTAGATTTACTTGGATAAATGTTTCATTAAGGTCCTTCTCTAGAAACATTCTGGATTTTTTTTTTTTTTTTTTTTTTTTTTTATCAGAACAAAAGTTACATACCCACAACAATGTTACACGTTTAGTTTAAAAACATTGTAAAACCGGTTTTACGGCGTTACATTAATTAAGTATATATATATATATATTCAAATTAGTATACACTGATATAAATATACGAGAATATTGAATGTGAGTCACTCATTTTTCATGATTTGACTTAATATGTATGTACTTGTCAAAACTTTTCTATAATGAGTGGCTCACATTCAATGTCTTTATATATTTACATCAGTGTGTACATATGTGAATGTGACCGTGTATATTTATATAAATTAAATTTATGTGGTAGTATACATACAAAAGTAGAGAATTTTTTCCCAAATGTTCATTCGGTATCCACTTTTGAGAGAAGACGACATCTTATGTAACAAGTAATAAAGATCAGTACTCCCATCTTTGTCCTCCAATTTTGCTAATTCTGGATCCAATTTCAGCAACTCTAAAGCCGTTCCTGTACCGAACAGAGAAAAATATATAATTAGATTGCATCTCAGTTTATGATCATATGTGATTAGATCAGTCCTATATTACCTAAAAGAAACTGAATTTAGACAAAAATTAAAATAAAAAGATTATTAGATATCAAAAAGAAAGATATATAGAGAGACTGTTGTCCAGTTTGACTAAATTCTCAGCCGGATAATGTTTCAGGTTTGAGAAAGAAGAAAGATAATAGAGTATTACCAAAATGCTTCCCTTTGACGGCAACACGAAGAATCGAGGTATCATCATTTCTCTTGCGATGATGATCTTTCAGCTGCTTTTTTTTTTCAAAATTAGTAACAATTTCATTTTCATGATAAGCTAAGAACTTGACGATTTCCGTATTCCCATATGCAGCGGCTCTAAACAGCGGGGTTTCACCGGAATCATTCTCTAACCGAAGTAGCTCTTTGTTTTCCGCAACCAGGAGCTGCACAGCCTCTAAATTTCTACAGATGGCCGCCTCATGCATGACTGTGTTTCCGTAAGCATTCACCGAGCTCGTGAAGCTATGGCGCATATTCTTGTCAACAAATTCAAGAATCTGGTTGAGTGGCTTCTTCTTTTTACTGTGTACCGCTAAATGAACTATGTTGTCCTTGTGCACCGATATAGGATGCAAAAGCAACATCACATCCTTATCTTTCGAGCTGATTAATCCCATCATGTCTTCCCAGTTTTGTTTCGAAACTGATTGGTAAAGCTTGTTTATTCTTGACTGATCCATTCTCTCTATAAGAAAAAATATTAATCAAGAAAAAAGGTTACAGATTTCTTTTAGCAATGGATCGATCTTAGTTTTGTAAGAGCATAAGGGATTGATTGACAGATCGATGATCATATATGGCTGGTTTATATATATATAGTCTCGTTCTTATCAGGACATCCTTATATAACTTTATCAAGATATTGAATGTGAGTCACTCATTTATAAAAGTGATTTGATAAGTGCATACATACCAAATCAAAGTATGTAAAACGAGTGGCTCACATTCAATGTCCTTATATAATTCTATCCGGGCATCCTTATATGAAAATTTCCTTATATATATATATATATATTTATATAATCAGCCATAATCGATCGTATTTATTCTTCACATAAGTGATCAATAGAGTTCAATAATTATAAGAGAATCACTATATATATATAGTGAGAGAGAGAGAGAGAGAGTACAGAGAAAGCTAGGTATATATCCTCTTTAGCAAAAATGTACATTGCATCATTTTATTAAAAATAACCTAGTAAATAATAAATTACTAAAAAGAAGACGAAAAAACAAATCTTGCAACACTTTCTACACCCATACACTTTCTACACCCATTTAAACATAAAAATTTTCTCATTACACTCATTTTTCCCAATATATTGTTGTGACATCTTAGATTTTAGTAACTGGTACATATATAGATTCTTCATTTAATTTGAGATTGAGAACAAAACATAGACCAGCAGCAAGAATCACTAAAAATGTTGAACCAAGTCAGTGCCATCTGTAACCTTTATTACTTGGCTTATGTAAACAGTAAAGCACTAAAGTCAATGCCATCTGTAATTTTTGATTTTCTAAGCGCGTCTATCTATCAACTGAGCTATATCTATGAGACGGTACCATCTATAATTATAAAGTCAAATATGATATTTCAAAATTGAAAATTATATAATATAATTAGTAATTATATAGTCAAGTACCATCTGTATAGTAACTTGTAAGCAAAAAGAGATTCTTATTCTTAATTAATAGTAATTAGCTTGCCGAACCTCAACGAAATCGCGTGCTCAATTTCTTAGCCAAAAGAATTTCTTATCTTAATATATAGTAACTATATTCATTTAGAATTTGTCCAAAAAGTATCAATTCTTTAATTTAGAGACAATTTAAAGACTGGCCAGGATTAAGATACCGAATTCCATTATATCAAAAAAAAAAAAAAAAAAAAAAAAAAAAAAAAATCACCAAATTCCACAATCCCTTCAACACTCCTGTGAATCAAATACGGAACAAGAATACAAGGTAGTGCTTTGCGGAAGCATGACCGACCAATTAACAGTGATTAGAAATTTAGAACAGTGGAAAAATAATAAGGATAATGGTCAGGTGTTGACCGGCATCCAAAACACGGATACAGTAATGTGGTCCAATTGAATGTAACATATGACTTTTTTTTTTCTTTTACCCATTCCAAACAATTAAACCTTTTTGCGCTTGTGCAAAGGTAGTAAGTAGATCTCTTTGTATTCTTTACAAATTGTGTCACATCATTGGATCAGTATTTTGGGTGCCGACCAGTTAGATTCAAATAATAATAATGCACACAAAAAGTTTAAGTAATTCGACATTAAGAAGGACAGAAGAATAAATTTTAATTAAGAAACCAAGACTGGTTCCTGACACAACCGGTTTCTTTTATGGATGATATTAAATGTGACGTTATATATTTATAAAACTCTTTTTCTTTTTCTCAAATTTGTGAAATTTTGTTTTGTTATACTATGTAAGGTTGGTTATGTAACATTTCAAAATCAATTAATGTGTGACTTTATTAATGTGCTTGTAATTGCCCTCCTTGTGTTTGGCAGTTTTTACTGGCTGATAGTCCAAGAAGTTTGTAATGTTTTGTTTCTGCTTAATGGATTCGATTTTGTCAAAAAAAAAAAAAAAAAATTCAAAGATAATAATAGAGCTTTGTATTGTCATCAAAATCCAAACAACTTTTAATGATTCATAAATTTTTCTCTGCTGCAGGGGACCACAAGTTCAGTGAAATAACAAATGAATAGTAATCAGCCGACATAAAAGTTTTTTACACGTTTATAATTAGCCCGTAAACCCGAAACTCCGAATTTATAATTATGTACTTCTTTCATCAATGAAATAAAAACGTCAAAAGTTTATCACAAATCTCTCTTAATCTATAAATGTTCATCACAAATCTTTTCTTACGTCGATTCATATATAAATTAAAACAAGAAACAAACATCACCAAACATCTTGATTAGAGATATACACTTTTCCCCGGGTTTTAGATCTCCACCTCTCCATCCCCACTTGGGGATGTATTTTTGGGAAAAAATGGGGAAATGGGAGGGATGGTGATAAAAACCATCCCAAAATTGAAATGGGGATGGAAATTGGGATATCCCATCCCCATTTCCCCATTGTCCCTACTATTATGCTAAAATGGGGATGGAAATGGGGATGGGGATGGGGGGAGGTCCCTCATCCCCATTTCCCCATTTCCCCCAAATATATATAAATATAATTATAATATATATTTTTAATTTTTTTTTTTAATTCTAGGAAAACCCTAACTGGCTAACTAGTAACTCCCTAACCCTAAGTATATATACATATTTATTCTTTTTATCTTCAAAACATAAAACTTAAATCTAAAAGTTGATCTCATTCTCTCAAATTTAATTTGTAATTTTTAGTCAAATGGGGAAATGGGGGAACGGGGTTACCAGGGAAAACGGGAATTGGGGAAAACCGGAGAAAAAAGGAAAAAATGGAAAATTGGGGATGGGGATGGATATAGGTCCCCCAAAAATTTCTCATCCCCATTTTCCCCAAATGGGGAAATGAGGGGATGGGGGAAGGGTATAGGAAGTGGGGATGGGGTTGGGGGGACCTATATCCATCCCCATTCCCCAAACATACATCTCTAATCTTGATGTCTTATATAAAGATGCATCAAGTCTTATTTCTCAACCCAACAACAAAAAACAAAAAGCAAAGTTTTACATCGTTCGATCAAACAAATATGAAAGTTGATCAACTTCAATCAATAAAACTTTGATATCATGACAATTTAAAGGCCAACCCGGATCCAGAAAACTTCTCCTCCATTAAATTTTTCAGTCGTTCTGACATTGAAGGAGTTAAATGGTTTGTCCAATCTCCCACCTCCCTTTTCCTAAAATAATCACTATTTTTAGGTTCGTAGCCGGAGATATTTCTACCAGGCTTGTTCACTTCCAAATCTTTCATGTTCTCAAAATTACACAACTTTACTATTTCTTATATCACTCCTTCTCTTCAACATTAGAAAAAGGACATCCTAAGAATTCGGCCAATTTCTTAACATAAGAGTGGGTATCCTCTTTTAGGTCTTCGTATTTCAAGAATAATATCTTATGCGAATTGTCTAAACTAGCCTTCCAATAACCCAATACATCTTCCCAAAAAGGGCCAGCGTTTTGGACTCCATTGCAAACCTTCTCAAAAGACTCCTCCAATGAAAGTGTCTCACTTTCTTTGTTATGAGCCAGTTTTAACAAGAAATGCCAATGGGAGATGAATTGATCCAAAGGGTTTCTACAGATATACACAATTCGAAAATTGGAATTTACTATGGAATCCGGTAACATTGAATACGGAATATGGGTTCCGAAAATCCTTGGGGTATAAAGATGTTCAAAACTAGGTATATCATTTTTGTTCAGATAATAAGAAACCTCGAAAAACGGTACTAGCTCATGAGGATTGGTGCTGAGTAAAGGGCTATGTTCAAATGCACAACGTGAACAATGAACAATTGCATATGTGAGAGCTTTCAACCAAGTGGTACCTAATTTCGGAAGGGTGCTCACTATTATATCACTGTTTCGTGCTTGGAAATGCCTCCGAGTCGATATCATGCCATAAAGAAAATTGGGACGATACCAAACACCATTGAATTGATAGAGATAAGTACCATCAAAGTTTTTCTCTCTAGGAAGGGTCAAGAGTAGTTCATCTGCCTCATTGCTCAGATCATCTTCGACTCCATGTGAGGCCTTCGGCTTGGAGCTGTCTATTGCTTTCTCCATGGAAAATTAATTTTAGACAGAGATGTAGAGAAGTGAAATGGTGGACCTTTGTATATACAGATAGAGAGAGTATTAAATCAAACTGAATTCCATAATGCGAAGTGAGCAAGTATAATTAATAGGAAACCCCGTTAAATCACACCAAAAAAACATACAAACATACTCAATACACTTTAGGGTTATATAAAATTCTACTCTTTAACAAAAATGGAGTAAAAACGTACCAATTTTGCTTGTAGATGGTTGGAAAAAGCAGATTCCGGAGAGTAATGGGAGTTGCGATGTTGCCTCTACAAGTGGATATGCTGCTGCCTTTTATAAAAGCATCTCCAATGCAAATATGTATTTTTGAATTTCTAAATAGTGTCATATCAGTATTTCCATTCATTATGGGCCAACTTTTGAAAAAAAATTTAAAAATTACATATTCATATCTTCAATACAATTATCTAAAATCAAATATGCATCCATTTTATGACCAATCATAATAAAACAATTATTCCACTCTTTCTCCTATTTTATTTTACAATTAAATGAGTTTTATTCATATTGGTGGAAAAAGTTAGAAATCCTAGTCAGCATTTCTAGAACAGTTTCTATAATTAGAAACTCAACTTCATATTTTCTAACTTCTTTTTTTTCACATCATCTTCATATTCAACTTAGATAATAAAATTGGCGAGGGTTTTTCTAATATTTTTAATATCTATCCTATGTGTCACTCCATTTTCTTCAAATGCATAATAACATTGGAGATGCTCTAATGTTAACTAGGATAATGTTTGGGTGCTGCCCAAAATACTGACACGGTGATGTGGCCCAAACAATTAAACCCTTTTGCTTTTGTGCAAATGTAGTATATATCTTTGCATTCTTTACAAATTGGGTAACATTACTGGGTCAGTATTTTGGGTGCTGACCAGTCAATGCTCACATTATTCAAATAATAATAATGCGCACAAGAAGTTTAAGTAATTCGACCTTAAGACATGTCCAATAAGTACAGAAGAATAAATTTTAATTAAGAAACAAAGGCCGGTTCCTGACACAACTGGTTTCTTTTATGGATGATATTAAATGTTACTTTATATATTTATACCAAAAAAAAATTTCAAATTTGTGAAATTTTGTTTTGTTATATTATGTAAGGCTGCCAGATGTAACATTACATAATCAATTAATGTGTATTTTAAAGGTACACATTATCGCAACCCTTCTTTATTAATGTGCTTGTAAATTGTAATTGCCCTCCTTGTGTTTGGCAGTTTTTACTGGCTGATAGTCCAAGAAGTTTGTAATGTTTTGTTTCCGTTTAATGGATTCAATTTTGTCAACAACCAAAAAAAAAAAAAAAAAAAAAAAAAAATTTGCTTGTAATTGTGATGTAGGGGTATCAAAAAAATTCTTAATGTTTTCCCATAACTAACCGAAGTAGCTCTTTGTTTTCCGCAACCAGGAGCTCCACAGCCTCTAAATTTCTACAGATGGCCGACTCATGCATGACTGTGTTTCCGTAAGCATTCACCGAGTTCGTGAAGCTATGGTGCATATCCTTGTTAACAAAATAAAGAATCTGTTTGAGTGGTTCCTTCTTTTTACTGTGAACCGCCAAATGAACTATGTTGTCCTTGTGCACCGATATAGGATGCAACAGCAACATGACATCCTTATCTTTCAAGCTGATTAATCCCATCATGTCTTCCCAGTTTGTTCCGAAACTGATTGGTAAAGCTTGTGTATATATTCTTGATTGATCCATTCTCTCTATAAGAAAAAAAATATTAATCAAGAAAAAAGGTTACAGATTTCTTTCAGTAATGGATCGATCTTAGCTATGTAAGAACGTAAGGGAGTGATTGACTGATCGATGATCATATATGGCTGGTATATATATATATATATATATATAGTTAAGAGAAAGCTAGGTATATATCCTCTTTAGCAAAAATGTACAATACATCATTTTATTAAAAATAACCTAGTAAATAATAAATTAGTAAAAAGAAGAAGAAAAAAAAAATCTTGCTACACTTTCTACACCCATTTAAACATAAAAATTTTATCGAAAAAAACTCAATTTTCCCAATATATTGTTGTGACATCTTAGATTTTAGTAACTGGTACATAGATTCTTCATTTAATTTGAAATTGAGAACAAAACAGAGACCAGCAGCAAGGATCACTGAAAATGTTGAACCAAGCACTGAAATCCAACTAAGAACCTACATTCCAGTTGTCAAAAAAAAAAAAAAAAAAAAAAACCCTACATTCCAACCGTCAAAATTCAAAATATTTACTCTTCAAAAAAAAAAAAAATTCAAAATCTTTAAATGAGTCTAATATCATTTTGAAGCTTATCAAAGCTTTGATTTCAAGCAAGAAATCACAGATGGATTCACCCAAAGAAAAATGTAGGAGTATTCAAAAATTACTTTCCGAATAATAAAGTTAATTATGTAGCCTATAAATTGTGGTGTCTTTATTACTTAGCTTATGTAAACAGTAAAGCACTAAAGTCAATACTATCTATAATTTTTTATTTCCTAAACTCGTTCATCTACCGGCAGAGCTACGTACATAGGACAATACCATCTTTAATTATAAAGTTAAATATGATATTTCAAAATAGAAAATTATATAATATAATTAGTAATATTATATAGTCAAGTACCATATGTATAGTACCTTGTAAGCAAAAAGAGATTCTTATATATTCTTAATAATAATAATTAGCTGCCGAACCACAACGAAATCGCGTGCTCAATTTCTTACCCAAAAGAATTTCCTATCTTAATATTTAGTAACTATATTCGTTTAGAATTGATCCAAAACTATCAATTCTTTAATTTAGAGACAAATTAAAGACTGGTCAGGAATAAGATATCAGGAATAAGATACCGAATTCACCAAATTCCACAATCCCTTCAACACTCCTGTGAATCGGATACGGAACAAGAATACAAGATAGTGCTTTGCGGAAGCATGACCAATTAACAGTGATTAGAAATTTAGAACAGTAGAAAAACAATATAGATAATGATTGGGTGCTGAGATAATGATCGGGTGCTAACCGGTCAGCACCCAAAATACTGACACAGTAATATGGCAAAATTGAATTGTAACACATGGCCTTTTTTTCTTTTACACATTCCGAACAATTAAGCCCTTTTGCTTTTGTGCAAATACAGTAAGTATATCTCTTTGTATTCTTCACTAATTGGACCACATCATCAGGTCAATATTTTGGATACCGACTAGTTAGCACCGACTAGTTAGCACCCAAACATTATTCGAATAATAATAATGCATACAAGATGTTTAAGTAATTCGACATTGAGACATGTCCACTAAGGAGGACAGAAGAATAAATTTTAATTAAGAAACCAAGACTGGTTCCTGACACAATTGGTTTCTTTTATGGATGATATTAAATGTTTGTAAGGCCCGGCCCTGCCCACTAGCCCTCTCCAAAGCGGGTTTGACCCGCTAGACGGGCTTTAATTACAAACATATAACAACTAGTCATACAAATTACAGTATTTACTATCTTCTTGAAAGTAAGTTTGGTCTTCACTCGTTGTCAAGAAGTCAAGAACATATAACATCAAACACACAGTAAAGTGTTGAATCTTGAACTATGCAAGACCATTGTGATCGGAACGATTTATACACCTTTTGAGGTCCCCGTTTCCTATCGATTGTTCTAATTTTCGAGCGTTTTTGTGAATATAATATGTTTTGTGAGCCTTGTGCAGGTTGATTTTGTTTTGGGGGGTTTACGTGCGATAATAAAGATTTTCCGGGTAAATATGGGACTTTTTAGTTAAAAGAGCTTTTTTCGATTTTCGTTAAAGCGTACCATGTCAGGCAAAAATGTGTATAGCGACCTGTACCGCGTTATTGAAGACCTGATCCACTGCCAAGTTTCGTCAAATAGGTCATTAAAGCATATAGAGAGACGAATAGTGAAAGTTCCCACGCGAATTTTGTCGAACGACTCGTTAAAGCGTATAGCGAGACGAATAGCGAAAGTTCCCAAGTGAATTTCGTCGAATGACTCGTTAAAGATTATAGCAACCTGCATTAGATTTCTGATTTTAAACCAAATTTTGAAGGGTATTCTCGTCCTTTCACACCCCATGCGTGCCCTAACCCTTTCCCACTATAAATATCTCATTTTCTCACCTTTCTTAAACAATCTTTAACAATCCCTAACATCCTAAAAAGTGCACACATCTCTCTTCTCCTCTTTCTCGCCAACTCCATCTTCTTCCATCTCCTTCATCTTCTTCATTTTCTTCACATAATAAAGAGAGAACCCAAGCTCCCATGGAGGAAGAACCTCCATGGGATCTCCCCATATACATCCACAACACCATAATACACTTCATCCATCCATCTTAGGCTAGATTACAATGAAATAGGAGCCAAATTAGAGCTAGGAGAGCTAGGAGCGCCAATTTGATGACAAGTTGTTGCGGTATCAGTTAAAAAATGAACAATTAAGTTCGACCTCGCTAGCACGCGAGTCACAAAGACTAGCACAGCGGCAAGTGAGGGTATCGTTCCGCAGGGAGGTGAAATCTACCGACCGTTAGCAGTTCTAGCTATTATTACAACACGCCAAGCGACTCGTGTGTTGCAGGTTCAAAAAAGTGTAAATAATAATATAAATAAAATATAAATTACATAACATAATATTTACAAGGAATATGATGGAATGTGGAGATGGCATGAAATGTGGTTACACTAGGGAAACGATTCAACCGAAACAATCCTCCTAATAAAGTGCTAGACTCACTTAGTCCCTCAATGTGCAAGTATATAATAGACTCGTGTCCCCTTAACTGATCTCTGATCTCTAATCTCTCTCAAGTCTTAGAAATCGCATCCACACATACGTATGGATTCATTACGTACTGTGAGACACAAATAAAAGCCATGTATGCCGACCTAGTGATCTCTCAACTTTCCGGTCAAATACATTGGTTATTTCGTTGGGCATGTAATGCGCAACCGCGTGAGCCATACTACAACCAATCATTCATCCACGAGGCTAACCAAATACGGGATAGCAACCAAGTAAAAGCATTAAGAATACGAGATACCCATATAACACGTATGTTATATGCTCGTGTCCCCTTAATTAATCTTTGCCCTCTCTCGAGCGACATAGAGATTACATCCATGTATAAATGCTTGGATTCATTAAGGACCGCGGGACACACACATGAGCTTTACATGCCAGCCTAATGATCTCTCATCTTTCTGGTCAAATGTAGAGGATATCACGTTGAGTATGTCAATGCGACACCATGCGATATATAACACACATCCTAAATATCATTCACAAGGTGGCTAAAAGAATGAAAGCATTAAGCAATGAAATACTCCTATAACTACACGAGCACAAGAGGAATTCAATGGTTTTTACTCTAGATACGGATTCGGTTTTTTAAATCTCCCTAGGATGGCCAAAATGGGAAACAAGTTCACATAACACTAATGTTCATAAATACAATTGTTAAACATTAAGAACATTCAAATGAATTACGGGTTCTCCTCTTGACTTAAAATTTTTTCCTAAATCAATTCATCACCCTTTCCCGCCAAGGATGAGCAAATATGTCTTAAAAAGACCCATTAAGTACAAGGATGTGAACCAAAGCCAATTTAGCAACTAAATGCATAAACTAGCTTTTTCTACTCTTTGGCGATAAAATCCCTAGCACTCATATCATTCAATAAATTGTATTTTGGTCATCCATTAACATACAAACAATCATGGGAACTTAAAATTACATTACTCTTACATTAAATTACTCTACTCCTAATCTCAATCATGCATACATATCAATTTCTAATCTCCACAAACATAAATTTCACAATAAAAGATTAAACATACATAAATCAAAGAGCAAAATAAAACTCAAACGAATTTATAAAAAAAAATACATATATATTGCACATGTGAGGGTTTACAATATTCCCCAAATTGGGGTTACACATCAAAGACATAAGAAATACAAAAAAATGAGTAGAAATGAGACAACCTTTGAAGACAAACCCTCCAAAGAAGCTCCTAGCTCTCCTAGCTCGAATTTGGATCCTATTTCATTGTAATAGCCTAAGATGGATGGATGAAGTGTATTATGGTGCTGTGGAGGTATATGGGGAGCTCCCATGGAGGAAGAACCTTCATGGGGAGCTTGGGTTCTCTTTTTATTATGTGAAGAAAATGAAGAAGATGAAGGAGATGGAAGAAGATAGAGTTGGCGTGAAAGAGGAGAAAAGAGATGTGTAAGCTTTTTGGGATGTTAGGGATTGTTTAAGAAAGGTGAGAAAATGGGATATTTATAGTGGGAAGGGGTTAGGGCACGAATGGGGTGTGAAAAGACGAGATTACCCTTCAAATTTTGGCTAAAAATCGCAAAGCTAGTGCAGGTCAGGGTACAGGTCGCTATACGCTTTAACGACCCGTCTGACGAAACTTGGCAGTGGATTAGGTCTTCAATAACGCAGTACATGCCACTATACACATTTTTGCCTGACGCGGTACGCTTTAACGAAAACCGAAAAAAGCTCTTTCAACCCAAAAGTCCCGTATTTGCCCAGAAAATCTTCATTATCGCGCTTAGACTCCCCAAAACAAAATAAACCTGCACAAGGCACACAAAACATATTATATTCACAAAAACGCTCGAAAACGAGAACAATCGATAGGAAACGGGGACCTCAAAAGGTGTATAAATCGTTTCGATCACATTGTATTGTCATCAAAGATCCAAACAACTTTTAATGATTCATCAATTTTTCTCTATTGTAGGGGACCACAAGTTCAATGAAATAACAAATCAATAGTACTCTAGTGAACATAAGGAATTTGCACCATAAATAGTGCACAGAAGGGGCTAATAGCAAAGGTAACAATGTCACAAAACTGTTTGTTTTCGTTGCTTATTAACAGTGATAGTTTACCTTGATTTAGTTCAATGATTTGTGATAAGAATTGGTTGTGGAACATGCGGTTTGGCCATGTAAATTTTGGAAGTCTGAAACATCTAGCATCTAGGAAGATGGTTTCAGAATTACCTTCAATTTATTCTCCAGATAAAGTTTGCGAGACATGTGTCTTGGGAAAGAAGCACAAAGACCCATTTCCCATAAGAAAGGCATAAAGAGCCAATAAGCCCTTGGAGCTGGTGCATTTCGACTTATGCTCAGTGGAGGTTCCATCAAATGGAAATTTCAAGTATTTTATTACCTTTATTGATGACTTTAGCAGGAAAGCTTGGGTGTATTTTTTACAGCAAAAGTCATATGCTTATGATGCCTTTAAAAGATTTAAGTCGAATGTTTATAAGCAATATGGAAGATCTATCAAGACTTTGAGAACGGATAAAGGCATATAATATAGTCTACGATGGTTTCTTGCAGAAGCATGACATTAATCATCAAATGATAGTCAGATACACTCCTCAGCAAAATGGAGTAGCTGAGAGAAAAAAATAGAATAGTCATGGATATGGTCAGGTGTATGTTGCACTTGAAGAAATTACCCAAAGGTTTTTGGGGTAATGTTGTTGCTTGTGCGTTCTATTTATTGAACAGGTGCCCTACTAGAAATGTTCTCGGAAAGACTCCACAAGAAGCTTGGACTAGACGGAAACCCAGTATTGGACACCTTCGAGTGTTCAGTTGTATTTGTTATGCTCATGTACCTGATGTTTTGAGGAAGAAGCTTGATGATAAGGTAGAGAAGTGCATCTTCCTCGACTACAGTCAGAAGACAAAGGGATACAAGCTATATAATCTAATATTCAGGAAGGTAATTATCAGTCCAAACATTACTTTGGATGAGCATGGCTGTTGGGACTGGTCTAGTGGTAAAAGGAGTTCTTCAGATGTTAATGTTGACCTAGAAAAGATTGGTCAGGAGGAACCTACCTTTGTGACACCATCACCTAGTGTAACTCCATATCCAGCAAAATCTTCCAGTCATCCGCAATGCCAACGGGTCTTACCAGCTCATTTGCAGGATTGTGTTCTAAGTAATGACGACTAGCCAACTGATGAAAAGTTAGAAAATTTTGCATTGTTCGCAGATTGTGATCCTATCACATATGAAGATGCTACTCGAGATGATTGATGAATGAAAGCAATGGATACGGAGATAGGTGCAATTGAGAAGAATAACACATGTAAGCTTATTGATTTGCCTTGTGGTAAGCAACCCATTGGTGTTAAATGGGTGTACAAGACAAAATACAAGCCAAACGGTGAGGTGGAGCGTTATAAAGAACGTTTGGTTGCTAAAGGCTACAAGTAGAAACCAGGGATCGATTATTTTGAGGTTTTTACACCAGTTTCCAGACTTGACATTGGTCGCTTGATTGTGTCTCTTGCCTCACAAAATTGTTGGAGGATCTTCCAGATGGATGTGAAATCGGCATTCTTGAATGATGAGATAGAGGAAAAAATCTACATTCACCAACCGATAGGTTTTGTGAAAATGGGGCAAGAAAAGAAGGTCTACAAGTTGAAGAAGGCCTTATATGGGTTGAAGCAAGCACCCAGGGCATGATATACACGCATTGACACATACTTTATTCAGCATGAGTTTCAGAGATGTCCCTACGAGCACACTCTATACATCAAGTCAAATCCACATGGAGATATTCTCATTGTGTGTTTGTATGTTGATGATTTGATTATTACCGACAATAACCCTGATATAATTGCAAAGTTCAAGAAAGCAATGATTGGTCATTTTGAAATGACAGACTTGGGGTTGATGTCTTACTTCTTCGGCATTGAGGTGAGTCAGACAGAAGATGGCATTTTCTTATATCAGAAGAAATATGCCAGTGATGTGTTGAAGAAATTCAAGATGGAGGGATGTAAGCCGATTCTTACTCCCGTTGAAGAGAGATTGAAGTTAGTGAAATGTGGGTCTGGTGAGCTTGTTAATGCTACCATCTTTCGGAGGCTAGTAGGAAGTTTGAGATACTTAACTTCTACTAGATCTGACATTGCATATGGAGTTGGGCTTATCAGCAGGTTTATGGATTCTCCGAGACAATCTCACTTGCAAGCCGACAAGCGTATTTTACGATATGTGAAAGGTACATTAGATGATGGTATCTTTTACTCTTCTGCTGATAAGATTGAACTTGTGGGATACACAGATAGTGACTGGGCAGGTGATATGGAGGAGAGGAAAAGTACTATCGAATATACATTCTATCTAAGTTCCGGAGTATTTTCGTGGTCATCGAAAAAGCAACAGATGGTTACTTTATCGATTACAAAAGCTGAGTATATTGCAGTTGATAGTGGCGCTACACAGGTTGTGTGGCTATGTCGAATGCTTTGTGACTTAAAGCATCAACAGAAGGCTCCAACAGTGATCTACTACGATAACAAGTCCACCATTTCACTGACAAAGAATCCAGTTTTTCATGGTAGGAGTAAGCACATTGACATCAAGTTTCATTTCATTCGAGACTTGGTGAAAAACAGCGAGATTGTGATTGAGTATTTCCATTCTAAGGAACAGATTGCATACATATTCACGAAGCCGCTCAAGGTCGATTCATTTCTAAAACTGAAGAAAACTTTGGGTTTGTGAGTTATGGAAACTTGGTTTAAAGGGAGCTATGTAGGATTTAAACCAAGTTTTGTTAGTAGTTGTTAGGTTAACAGTTGGGAGCTGTGTGCTAATAATGTTGTTAGATGTTGGTTGTAGTTTGTAGTTAGTAGTTGTGTTTAATGGTTTTGTCAGGATTCCAACCTCTATATAGGGATTGATCCACGTTCATTTCATTCAACCCAATCAATACAAAATAACTTAATTTCTACAAATTGATTGTTGTTCACAATGACCAATTAACAGTGATTAGAAATTTAGAACAGTGGAAAAACAATATAGATAATAATTGGATGCTGACCGGTCAACACCAAAAATACTGACACAGTGATATGGCAAAATTGAATTGTAACATATGGCCTTTTTTCTTTTACCCATTCCGAACAATTAAACCCTTTTGCTTTTGTGCAAATGCAATAAGTATATCTCCTTGTATTCTTCACCAATTGGGCCACATCACTGGATCAGTCAGCACCCAAACATTATTCAAATAATAATAATGCACACAAGATGTTTAAGTTATTCGACATTGAGACATGTCCACTAAGAACAGCAGAAGATTAAATTTTAATTAAGAAACCAAGACTGGTTCCTGACACAATTGGTTTCTTTTATGGATGATATTAAATGTTTGTAAGGCCCGGCCCTACCCACTAGCCCTCTCCAAAGTGGGTTTGACCAGCTAGACGGGCTTTAATTACAAACATATAACAACTAGTCATACAAATTACAGTATTTACTATCTTCTTGAAAGTAAGTTTGGTCTGCACTCGTTGTCAAGAAGTCAAGAACATATAACATCAGACACACAGTAAAGTATTGAATCTTGAACTATGCAAGACCATTGTATTGTCATCAAAATTCCAAACAACATTTAATGATTCATAAATTTTTCTCTGTTGCAGGGGACCTCAAGTTCAATGAAATAACAAATCAATAGTAATCTGCCGACATAATAGTTTCTTACACGTTTATAATTAGCCCGTAAACCTGAATTTCGTACATCTTTCATCGATTAATAAAAACGTCAAAACTTCATCACAAATCTCTCTTGCTCTATATCTTTAATTACATCGATACATATATATATTAAAACAGAAACAAACATCATGAAACATCTTGATGTCTTATTCAAAGATGCATCAAGTCTTATTTCTCAACCCAACAACAAAAAACGAAAAGCAAAGTTTTACATCGTTCGATCAAACAAATATGAAAATTGATCAACTTCAATCAATAAAACTTTGATATCATGACAATTTAAAGGCCAACCCCGATCCAGAAAACTTCTCCTCCATTAAATTTTTCAATCGTTCTGACATTGAAGGAGTTAAATAGTTTGCCCAATCTCCCACCTCCCCTTTCCTAAAATAATCACTATTTTTAGGTTCGTGGTCGGGAATATTTCTACCAGGTTTGTTCACTTCCAAATCTTTCATGTTCTCAAAACTACACAACTTTACGATTTCTTCTATCACTCTCTCCTTCTCTTCAACATTAGAATCTTTAATGTTCTCAAAACTACACAACTTTACGATTTCTTCTATCACTCTCTCATTCTCTTCAACATTAGAAAAAGGACATCCTAAGAATTCGGCCAATTTGTTAACATAAGAGTAGGTATCCTCTTTTAGGTCTTCGTATTTCAAGAATAATATCTTATGCGAATTGTCTAAACTAGTCTTCCAATAACCCAATACATGTTCCCAAAAAGGGCCAACGTTTTGGACTCCATTTCAAACCTTCTCAAAAGATTCCTCCAATGAAAGTGTCACACTTTCTTTGTTATGAGCCAGTTTTAACAAGAAATGCCAATGGGAGATGAATTGATCCAAAGGGTTTCTACAGATATACACAATTCGACAATTTGAATTTACTATGGAATCCTGGTAACATTGAATACGGAATATGGGTTCCGAAAATCCTTGGGGTATAAAGATGTTCAAAACTAGGTATATCATTTTTGTTCAGATAATAGGAAACCTCGAAAAACGGTACTAGCTCATAAGGATTGGTGGTGAGTAAAGGGCTATGTTCAAATGCACAACGTGAACGATGAACAATTGCATATGTGAGAGCTTTCAACCAAGTGGTACCTGATTTCGGAAAGGTGCTCACTATTATATCACTGTCTCGCGCTTGGAAATGCCTCCGAGTCGATATCATGCCATAAAGAAAATTGAGATGATAGCAAACACCATTGAATTGATAGAGATAAGTACCATCAAAGTTTTTCTCTCTCGGAAGGGTCAAGAGTAGTTCATCTGCCTCATTGCTCAGATCATCTTCGACTCTATGTGAGGCCTTCGGCTTGGAGCTATCTATTGCTTTCTCCATGGAAAATTAATTTTAGACAGAGATGTAGAGAAGTGAAATGGTGGACCTCTGTAAATACAGATAGAGAGACTATTAAATCAAACTGAATTCAATAATACGAAGTGAGCAAGTATAATTAATAGGAACCCCGTAAAATCACACCAATAAAACATGCAAACATACTCAATACACTTTAGGGTTAAGTAAAATTCTACTCTTTAACAAAAATGGAGTAAAAACGTACCGATTTTGCTTGTAGATGGTCGAAAAAAGCAGATTCCGGTGAGTAATGGGAGTTGCGATGTTGCCTCTACAAGTGGCGATGCTGCTGCTACCTTTTATAATGTTAGCTAGGATAAAATTGTAAATATAGGAGTTATTAGAAGGTAATAGTAGATATATATATATATATATATTATTTTTTTTTTTTTATTGTCAGTTAGTCCTGACAATAAATATATCGGGAAGAAGAATGTGAACCACTAGATTTACATACTTTGACTCAAAGTGTATGCACTAGTCAAAACTTTTCCATAATCTATGGTCCACATTTTTCGTCCTGATATATTTATTGTCAGGACGAACTGACAATAGAAAGACTATATTTATTGTCAGGACCCCATCGTTTGTTTTTTCCACTTAAAATTTAATGGGTCTAAATCATAATTATTAAGTTGTTTTGTTTGTTTTTTAAGTGGTCAAACAACTTAAAAAACCAAAAAACAATTGAAAATAAAAAGTAAAAAATCTTGACTTTTAACTTAATTGTAAATCACTGAATTGCATTAACTGTAATCCAAAATCTTTTCTTCCGATATTATCATCCACATATAACCTATCTCTAATTTCATCATAATTATATATTTTATATAAATCTTTATTTTAATATATTGCTTATTTGAAATAGATTTAAAAATAAAAAAGAACTCTAATCACTTCTCATATTGGTATTTAATATCAATATTTTATTATGATATTAGAGAGATATATTTATATATTATTTGTTTTTAGAGTATTTAGTGTGAGTTTTCATGCTGCCCATTTTATTTTTATTTTTTAAAAACCTTTTCGTTTCTTAGTAAAAATAAAGTTTATTTGTAATCGAAGAAGAAGATCATGATCATATGTGTTCATATATAATTATTATTTTTAGATTGTTTTTATTCTATATTATATGTACAATTGTTTAGCATGAGTATAGATGTAAAATTACTTCTTTTCAGACAATATTATTTAAAAAAAAAAAAAAACAAATATGTTGACGGTACATTCAGATGTGAGGAAAAAAAAAAAAAAAACCAAACATATCATTTAGATTCAGGTTTCAGTCATTATTCAGACTTTTCAGTCTTCAGATAAAAAAACAAACGATCCTACCTCTTAAAATAAAATTAAAGTTAGGAAAAATAAACAAATTTATTATTATTTTTTAAAAAAAGTACAATCCCTTAGTTTTTTAAAGACAAATTTCAAAATTAACGAAATTGCCGGATTATAAATATAAAATATTAAATAGTGTAATGACCTGTCAAAAAAATTTGTACAAATTCATTGCTCAAATAATGTGCAAAACTAATTTATAACTTCCACATTATAAATAGGCCATCTGATAATCAATATATTTGTTAAAAATTAACTTGCTATAATTTGTTTTCCAAACAGTAATAAAGTATACAATAGGAATAGAGTTCTAGGATTGAAATTTTATCGTTTTATGTGGGTATACATATAATAAATAGTAACTTTTGATCGCAATTATTTTATCCGATAAAGATTGTTAACTTGTAGTCTTGTTTCGTGAAATTTTTAGCTTAGAAAATTTATTGATGGCTGGCAAATGACAATGCTAATGAAAATTAATTAGTACGAAGGAATTGACAAGCTGGTGTGGGAATTTTAATTTGAGTCTCTTGGTAGGGTGTGGTGTCATTAGTGCTGCTGCTTCTCTATTGCTGCTGTGCCTTTTTTCGCTGCTTTGTGTTTTTGCTTTGTTGTTTGGCCTTGTTTCAGAACGGTCCTTCGTGAGTGTTGCTTCCTTTGTTCTGGTGTGGTTGTTGGCTGTTTGTGCTGTTGTTCTTGCTGTCTTTGGTGTGCTTTTTGCTAGTGCTGGCAAAATGGGCCAGGCTTCGGTGGGCTGTCCGTCCTGGCCTGTTTCGGTAGTGGGACCGGGCCGACCTAGCCCGCTAGCTTAACTAGTCAAGTCGGGCCACTAACTGTGAAGTACCGGGCCAGCCCGCGGCCTTAAAAATTTTTGAAATTTTTTTTTTGGTTGGCTCATCAGAATTTTTTTTTTGAAATTTTGAAATTTTTTTTTCAAAATTTGAATTAAAGAGTGCCTTTTGTAATTATTACATTAATAATTACAAAAAATTATTACAATGTATAGAAAATAATATATATTTTTAAAAAATTCGAAACATGTTAAGTCCCGGCCGGCCTGTCCCAACGTGGGCCCCGGACCCAGGCCAGACCCCCCTTTCTTCCAACAAACCGGCCCGGCCTGTCTCCCTTAATAGCACAGACCTTGCCCGGCCCGTTAAGGGTGCGTTTGGCACAGACATGGGACAAGATAAGGCGGGACGGGAAGGGAAGGGACGGGACGGGACGGGACTGGACAAGCTGTTTTATAATGTGTTTGGTAGGCCTAGGACAGAATTGTTCACTGTACTGTTATACCTTTGGTATGGCTGGGACAGGACGGGACAAGAGGTTCAAATGACTAAAGTGTCCTTCTTGTCCTGTCCAATATTTGTTACCACATAATAGTGATATGTAGAACAAAACAAGTCAGTATTTATTTTATTTTATTAAATAAATATTTTTATATATCATTTTTAACAAAAAAAATAGTAAAATAATTTAATTAATAATTTTTTGGAAGACATGTTAGTTTTTTTTTCAAATTATAATAATATCATTATGGCCATTCCCTCATTTTTTTTTAAATTAAATTATTATTAAATTTTACATGCTCGTAATTGTGAATAATGGAAAAGAAAAATGAATTTTAGATACATGTAATTAGTAATTACATGTAAATCATACTCATGACCTACAATTTCAAGTTTTAATTATTCAACCACACATCTTTTCTTTTTGTATAATAGTAAATTATTGATAATACTTAATAACATGATCCAACAAAAAAGTTAATGTAATATAATTGTTCACGAACCTAATAACATAATCCATGACACAAACATGTTCACAATGTCAACAAAATATAAGTTTCAAATATGTTCACAATTCCAACAAAATATAAGTTTCAAACATGTTCACAAAATCAAACATGTTCACTCTTCTAGAATTATCTTCACGAAATCTGGCTTGTAAGAGTCATTCAAGCCATTCCAAATGCACAATTGGTTTGGTTTATTTCCAAAATACATAGCAACTCATATCTCACTTGCATACGATTAAGACCCATACCTTCTAGCTCAACACCTAAACGGGTCATTGCATCCCCTCCTGTAATAGCATGTGTACGTAAAGCCTCCACACTTTAATGAGTAAAATCAAGTGATTGTCACGTTCATTCATAGCTTCAAATTTCACAAATTAAATAAAACAAGCATACATTCAGTAAAATTAGTCCATGTATCTTGCTAAAACTAAATCAAGAATGCAATGAGTGTCATAATTTTAAACAAATCAACTGTAGCTAATTACAATCAATAAAGTACCTAATATCTAAGCACAATAAAACTTCACACACTTGTCTAAACAGAAAATTAAATCTACAGTAGAAAATCACAAGTTTATCTAATCAAAAACTCACAATCAAAACAAGAATTATTCAAATACAAGTAACAATTCAATAACTTAACAAATCAAGAAACAATATAACAATCCCGACAAAATGCAAAGGAAAGACATCCTATATAGGAAAGCAACTTGATGAGAATAAAATATATATAGCTCAATCTAACAATCCTGACACAATTCAAACAAAAGACATCAACCCATCTCATCCGAGGGACTAACACTCGTATAAATACTAACAATCCAACTAAAACATGATGCAACCAGTGACATGGAAAACAAAAGCAGTAGCTACACAATATCAAAGTCCACAAACAATTCTTATAACAAAATGATTATAAAAAAAAAAAAAAGAGATAACTTCTTTCTACATACCCAAAAAATGCGAGAAAAGCTATGAATCAAGTCGAGAGGACGGTACTTACCATTTAGAATACATAAAACCCTTGTTGTGTTGTAGATAAAAAATTTAAAGAAAAAACACACTAAGAGTAGTCTTACGTATTCTGCTAATTAGCTCCCAAAATTGCCAAAAACTCAACTTTACTTACTCTAACCAAGTTGACTGCTTTATTTTTCAGGAACAACTTGCATAAAGGCCTCAAACTTCTCTAGCCAACTAATTTTAGACAGCTAAACATACATAAAAATGATAAAATGTTACCACACTTCCATTTGATTGCTAAATAGAATGTTATAATTTATGGTTCTACCTCTATGTAGTAAGGTTTGACTAAACCTATCCTCCACATCACCAAACACCAGCAGAACTAAAAAGTTATCTAAGCTTCCAACAAATTTGGAACCATTCACATAATCATATCGCCATTAATAGCCTCAACTTAACATTAGTATCAATAACAACCCACACCGAATATCAAACATCAATATATTTCCAAATAACTGCTTGCTACTAAAACAAGAAAGTACCAAAAAAGAAATATATATATTCTTTACCAGAAAAAGTTTCATCAGCTACTTGTATGTCACTAAAACAACCACTGACACCTATTGACGCCAATTTTTTTTTTTTTTTAAATCAAAACCAAATAAAACTCAAAAACAGAAGGAAAAAAAAAAAAAAAAAAAAGAAGTGTTTTGAACTTTGTAGAAATGGCGAAATAAATATCAAATCACACCCAAAATGAAACAAAAACTAACAAATGTAAGAACCCCAAATCAAATTTTGACCATTTAGAGATTTTTATAGAGATTAGAGAGGTTAAACAAACAAACAAACCTAAATTTGTCTTTGATTGCAGGAGACGGTGCCGGTGGCGAGTTCAAGCGACCCCAATGAGGATGGATCTATGGTTGGTAGGTGTGAGAGATAGAAAGGAGAGGATCGGCAATGATGATAGAGTGAAGATGAAAACCTAATTTGCACGATCGGTTTTGTATTTTATAGTTGATATTTTTGTAATTTTGGAAGTTTTGAGGGTAAAATTGTCTTTTTGGCACTTGTCCCATGCATAAGACAAACCTGGCCGAGGGTCTGAGGTGGGACAAGTTTTTATGGTTTTTGTCCCACCTTGTCCCGTCCCGTCCCGTCCCGCGTACCAAACACACCGTAAGCAAACAGACCAAACGGGCCAGGCCAGCCCATTTTGCCAGCACTACTTCTTGCTTTTGCAAGCGTTGTTTTGCCAAGGGCTTCCTTTTCCCTTTGCAATAAAATCGATCTATTCAAAAATAATATATTGAGTAATGCTATGCTTCCAAATTATTTTTCTAAATTTCTTTTTGCATAGTGTTGGCACGTGAGGTGTCAATATCTTATAAATCATAAGATTATACGGTAAGTGATGTGATGTTGACACCTCACATGCCAACACCTTTTGGAAAGAAATTTGAGAAGAAAAGAAAATTGAGAAATCTAACATTACCCTTATACTATACATTCAGTTGTTTATGAGATGTGGGCCCGTGGCCTTAATACATGTCCTTTTTGTCCTTTTTGTTGATTATAAATGCATGAGAGAAGTAGTATATATAATTAGGGTTACAAGTAGGTGGAGATGCATTGTAATAATAAATACATAATTAAAGTGAGGGTTTAATTTTCTTGCACGTTGTGTGTTATGTATGGATTAGGGCAGCTGATTTTTGTATTGAACTCGATAGATAATCAAATGTAATGTAATAAATGGCAGAGATTTATTTTATTTTATTTTAATTTAATTTATTTTGAGATTAGCATAAATATCATCTCAAATTTGAGAAAAACTTATATGTGACGGTCTCAATATTGTCCAATGAAACTGAGCCATTTGAAACTTTGAAAAAATATTTTTATGTTTTCAATATAAATGGTTCACTTTCATTATCGGTCTTACCACGTGGCAATGAGACCATCACATACAAGTTTTTTTCCACAAACTCAATCAAGGCTCTGATTGTTATGTATTTATTAGTTGTGTAATGTGAGTGATATCATATATGGTAAGTTGGTAACGTGTAAAACGAGAGTATGCCGTGTGTAGTGGAGTTGATTTTTGTGTTGATCCATATATGATATCACTCATATTACCATATATGATGTCACTGTGCTGATCTATGTATGATCAAATCACTCACAATTACCATAAAAGATATTACGACATATACTCTTTGTACACATTAAATCACTCAGATTACACAACTAATACATAACATATTCAGATGCTGAGTACGTTGATCCGATATGAAAATAAAAAATAAAAATATATATATATAAGAAATAAATCTCAATCATTGATTACAGATATCATTTGATATATTGAGTTCAACCCAAAATTAGCTTATCAAAGAAACTCTAATTCACCATCCCAATTTTTAAAAACAAAATGTAGTTAAATTTATTTGATTTTTAACCCAAATTTTTTTTATTTACAGTTTTATGTCATGCCCCCAAGATGAACTAGGATCGTCTCTGTGCATATACATTCTACATATAAAACCTGTCATGAGAAAAATATAGATGTGAATAGAGAATGGACGATTCAAGAATAAAGAAGCTTTACAAAAATTTTTGGATAAAGACTGGTATGCCTTGAAGGGAGACTTCTCCGACGAGAAAGATGTGGATCCACTGACATTGTTGCGTGACTTGCGTCCTATATCGGTGCATGGCTACAATATAATTCATTTGGTAGTATACAGTACTGGAACTGGAAGCAATGGAGAAAAACTTCCATGCACCCGGTGCCATGCACCCGGTGCCAATGGATACATGCCATGTGGCACCTAGCCAATGGGTGTATTGCACCGGGTGCATAAAAGTTTTTCTCGAAACAATGAATAGGTCAAATTTATACAATTGAAAGTAGATCAAATTTCAAGTTTTAAGTAGGCCAATTTACAATTACAAGTTTTGAATAGGTCAAGCTATAGAATTGCAAGTTTTAAAAAGGCCCAACACAAGTTGTTAAGGGCATCTCCAACCCATATACCAATCTCTAATTCGTTGTAAGATTTAGTGTTCGTTTGGTTGAGCTTTCTACTGTATCAAAAGGTCTATCAACGTCTATTTGAGTTTTATTAGAGTTGTTTGATTAGACTTTTGAGATTGTCTATTTTAAATTGAGTAAATACTAATAAAGTTTAAACCTTTACTAGGCAAAAGCATATAGGGATGTGCTTCTCCAAATAGACGTTTAAAAAATAAATAAAATAAATATAAAAAGCCCACCAATCAAACAACTGTAATCTTTTTTTTTTTTTTCAAAAACTCTATTTCCAATAATCTTTTACTAATAGAGGTATTTCAAAAGCACAACCAAATAAACTCTTCCTCTCCAACCCATATGCCATTCACTACGCCAGCTTGCAGCACCTCTCCAATTTGCACCAGATCTAGAGCAGTTTCCTTCTTTGCGCTACTTTGTTGCTTCCTTTTTCTTTTCTTTTTAATTGTTTCATTTTTTGATTGGTTGAAAGGGAATATTTAAAAAAAATATTCTTTTTAGAGTAAAATTTGTGGATTAGAGATGGAAAAAAAATAAAATGTTGCAATTTGTTATAAAGTTTCAATAAATTGATATATTGGGTTGGAGATGGTCTAAGTATTCAAACCCGATATTCTTTTATGTTAATGTAAGATTATCAAATTGCCATCCATGACCCACTTCTTGATTCTTGAGTTGCATGCCCTTTATTGCCAAATCTTACTGCTCCATCACTTCGTTCTTTTTTCTTCTTTTTTTTTTCTTTGTTCTTTTATGCGTTTTTTTAATCTCTATCTATTGATTCTATTCCACTCAGAATTTTTTTAACAATTTTGAGACTATATTTACAATAAATCTCTTTTCATAGAAGATAAAAATGTTTATTCTTTTCTATTTACTAGTACATTATTTTATTATTTACTTTTTTTATGTTAGGGTTTCCTTACTACACTAAAATTGATTTATGATTAGTTTGATTTAATTAAATTTGTTTGTAATTCGTTTGTTGCTAGAATTAATTATATGACATATAAATACAATTATTTATGTGTTAGCTTATTGAAACATTTTTAATTTATTTAGTATCTGGTGATTTAAAGTATTTTGAACAAAATAAATAATTATGATTTGTTTGTTATTTTCAATAATTGAAAAAAAAAAAAAAAAAAAAAAAACCTTTTATATTTGTGATTGAGATTGATGAATTAACATTAATAAAATTAATAATGTCTCATTGTATTTAATTAATTAGATAGTGATTTGAAACTTGAAATTTGAAACTATTAGGTGGTGCTATTTGACTAATAATATGATTATTGTCTTTTATTTGATATAGATCACATGTTTAAATAATTTTGATACATGTGAGTAAAAAGAGTGGAAGACCTACATGTAACACTTACCAAATATTGTAAAATAAAAATTAATAATTATTATATTGTATTGTCACATATATTTGAATTTATATTTTATTATTTGATTGATTTTCTAATCAAAAATTAATTTAGGTTATAGATTATAATAACAAGTGAACATATGTCCAAGCGAACATATACCCTAATATTTAGTTCAGTCCCGTCAGATAAAAAATCCTGGATTTACCCATACGGCTATGGTCGTGGTTTTCCAGAATGTGTTGTCTAGCTTTTGAGAAGTGTACTAGTGTGGTGGGTCTGTTTTCATAGTAGCCGGTTTACTGCTTTTGTTTTCTTAGTGGCCGGTTTATTTCTTAGTGGACCACATAGCAGTACGCCAGTACACAATGCATGGAATGGCTGTGGTCGTGGTTTTTCCTGATTGGCTGCTCTTTGTTGTCTAGCTTTTGGGTATTGTGGGTCTGTTTTCTTAGAGGCAGGTATATTGCGTTTGTTTTGGGCTTCTTCTGTTTTTGGCCTTTTCTCTTTGGGCCCGTTGTGGCAGTGCCTTGTCAATGGCTTGTTTTGTTTGGGCTTGTTGTGCGCCTTTGTTTGCCTTAGTTGTCTATTTTTATGGGCCTCCATTGTGTGGCCTTTTGGGTTTCTAGAAGCTTACTTGTTCTTGGGCTACATCTTCATGGGCCCTTTGAATAAATTTACCATTAAAAAAAGGGGTAATATCACTAAAGTCCCTCATTTTTCATAAATTATCACCTATTTAAACATTTTTACCATATTAGTTATTTTAGTCCCTTATTTTTTTCAAAATGTACATCATTTTAGTCTATTTGACCAAAAAAACTAACGGTCAACTATAACAGAATGTGTAAAAATATAAATTTACCCTTTATGGTTATTTTTTAATTTTTTTTCTTTTAATCCCTCTATTTTCAATAATAGCTAGTCAACCCCAAAAAAAAATTAAAACGTCTTTATCAAGAATCGAACCTTCAACCTTAAAGTTAAAAAGTCACAAACTTTAACCAACTGAGCTACTCTAGCTCATTGTTGAATGTTTGTTTATTTAAATGTATATATAGTTATATAATTTGTTTAAACTAATCTAAATCTGCTTATATAATTTAAAATAAACTTATATTTAATAATAATATATAAAAGCATAATTATAAAAATGAAAAAGAAAATAACAAAACAACAGGAAACCTATAAAATCAAAGCATGTAGATTTTCTTTTTTCGGATTTTTTTTCAAAAAATATATTATTATTGAAACTAATTTAATTTTCATAATAAATTATGTAAGCATTTTAATTCTTAGGAAGCATTTTAATTGTTAAAGGTTCAGTCCCTAATGGAAGCATTTTAATTTTTTTCTTCAAGGGTTGACCAACTATTATTGAAACTAGAGGGATTAAAAGAAAAAAAAGTTTAAAAAAATAACAATATAAGGTAAAATTGTATTTTACACATTTTGTTATAATTGACCGTTAGTTTTTTGGTCAAATTGACTAAAGTGACGTATTTTGAAAAAATAAGGAACTAAAATGACTAATATAACAAAGACGTTTAAATATGTAACAATTCATGAAAAAAATAGCGATTTTAGTGATAATACCCCTTAAAAAAAATAATAATAATGCATGGAAGATTTTCTCCGATATTCATCAAAATCGGATAGTGTAACTATTTTGGGTTTACAAATTTATTAGCACTTATTTAAAGGTGAATTTTAATAATATCACTCATTTAATAACTAAATTTTAAATTGCTCTTATTATGGTGAATGGATAAAAATACACCCATAGTTTTGATTTTTTCATTATTTATTTTTTTGTTCTTATTCATCTTCTTTGTTGGACCCCTATTGGAGGCCGTATAGACCTCTTCGTTCGACCTCCGTTAGAGATTTGTTCGACCTCCATTAGAGGTCAATAAAGAAGAAGATAAAAAAATATAAAATATATAAAATATATATATATATATATATTTATCCCATAAGTCTTAAAAATTACAAAAATAATCAAAAGGTATCGAAATTACAAAATAAACCTAGAAAATACCGAATAAGTCTCAAAAATATCCAATCCAAGACTTATTTGAATATTTCCAAGACTTATTTGTGTTAACCTTCTAATCCCCACATCCCATAGAAGGTGCACAAAGTCCTCACATGTGCTCTCTATGACTCCACAACACATATAGTAGGACTTAAAGTTCTCACTTTAAAGGTGAAACAGAAGGCACACGTCAATTGGAGGATGTACCTTTAAGTTTTCCTTTGACTATATATATCTATACACCGAATAAAAAGAGTGAGTTGAGCGATATTTTTAACCCTTCTATTTTGTTGCGATTTTTTAAAATTGTATAGAGACTTATATACCCTTCTCTTTTAAAAAATCATATAGAAGACTTTATATATTTATAGACAATATATAGAAAATAAAGGGTATTTATGGTATTTCATTATTTTATTTTATTTATAATTATTAGCACAATAAAATGACATTTATATCTTTTGAGAGTTATGGAATGACATGAGTTTTTTTCAATAAAGAGTATAAGCAAGGATAGAAGGGTCTTTCACATTATATGGTTAGGGACTGTTTTGAAATCCTACTTATGATTTTTTTTTATTAGCATCTCTCTCATCGACTTTTTCTCGCCACCGTTAAAAGACACCAACGTGTCTGTTTTCTGTCTGATTTAATTCCCTGTGTCATGACTCCTCATTTAACTTTCTTTTTTTCTCACAAACTCTCCATTTCTCTTTACTTCATTAGTCAAATTTTTGAAGATATCTGGAATTTTGATGGTGTTGTGAGTTTTGGCGATGGAGTTATCGTCGGAAACGGTGAGAGGAGTGGCAACGGTGGCTATGGAGTTTCCGGCTACTGTTGCGGCGACATCGTTCTCGACGCCGGTTAGAGTTCCGACGAAGATCAGGAAGAGGTTGCCAGAGTGCAAGGCTCCCAGTACTGTTGAAGAAATCGAAGCCAAACTTCGACATGCCGATCTTCGGAGATAGGTTTTTAACTTAATTAAATTATTATTTATTTTATTTTTTTGGTGAGAATTTATGAGGATACTAAGTTTTGTGTTTGATCTCTTGTGGTTTGAATTTTTATGTTCTAATTGCTAATTAGTTAGAAGAAGACGAGGAATGCCGTTGACAAGGTACCAGATAAGGAAAGAGTACAGCTTGGCCAATCCGGAGCTGTACAGAGCCGCCAATAGAGATGATCCCGAAGCGCTTGTTGAAGGAGTCGCCATGTCTGGTCTCGTCGGCGTCTTGCGTCAACTCGGCGACCTCGCCGAGTGAGTTTTCAGTTTGCTCTTCTTTTCTTTTAGAGATTTGGTTTTATTTGGAGCTCAAATTGTCGTTTCTGTCTATAATGTTGAACTACGTATGACTGTTTGTATTTGAATTTCCTGATTTGGCTGATTAAAAAGCGCGTTGAAGATGGATAAATTTAGGTATCAGTTTTGGATTTTGATCTGATTCGATAATTTTGTTAAGTTATCATTTTCCAGATTTGTGGCTAGATTAACTTTAAGAGCCATTATACTTAAAAAAAAATAAAAAATAAAAAATCAAGTTCAGTGGAGATTTTGTATTATAAAAGCTCCAATTGACCGTTGAATTTTGTTATATAGGAAGTTCATGTCCATAATTCAGTAAAATTGGTTAGATTTATCTTGGTGACTGGATCATTTTGTTATCGAAATTTTAGCCAAAGATTTTAGATGTCCTAGCAAATTGGAGTTCAAAATCTTAGTTGTTTTCTTAAATTGTGGTGTACACAGCGGAACGTGATCTCTTTCGTTTCTACTATATGGCTCGTACTATATCACTGCATTTTATTTTTATTGTTTTAGAGAGATAACATGAGGTATTTGTATAATAATTTAATTGTTGGGGTTTTAATAGGTTTGCAGCTGAGATATTTCATGACTTGCATGAAGAAGTAATGGCGACCTCTGCAAGAGGCCATGGTCTAATGATTCGGGTACAACAACTCGAGGCGGAATTTCCTTAAATTGAGAAGGCATTCTTGTCCCAAACCAATCACACACCGTTCTTTTCTATTACAGGTTAGATTATACTCTCGCTCTGTCATTTAAATTATATAGATTGGTCTCCTATTGTTGTATGAAAAGGAGAGAAATATATAAAGATTATATGAAAATGGAACTTTATACTTTCATAGATCACAAGCTTAACATTAGAAGGTCTGTGATCTACTCCTGGAGGCTGAAGTGGCCAGACCAGGGAGATTTCTTTGTTTTTCTACTTCAACCCAGGTTAGCATGACAGGTTTCCATCTCAAAGTCCTTCACTACTTAGCTAAGAAACAAGTTTTGTGTATTTACTTCTTCACGAGAAAGAGTGAAGATTTAGTCTTTGTTTTTTCTCTTCATGTCTATTAAACCTTCATAATTTTCATATGATGTACTAGTTTATCAGCAAATTTGTTATAAGGACATTAAGGTTTTTGCCTTTGACGGAAATAAATACTGCACTGCCTGTTCACAGTTTGCAAATTCATAATTTTTATTTCAGGTATGGAGTGGCATTCTAATCTGTGGATGGAACATAATCTGATCACTCATGGAGGACTTACCTCGCTGTGTAATGGACTTTCATGAAGAATGTCGGCTCCACCAAGATTATTTCTTCTAGACAAGTATGATTACCGTACTCTAATATTCTGGAAATTCTAACATGAAATTTAGAAAGCACTGGATTGAAAAACTGAAAAGTCTAAAACTTTTTTGAAACTTATCAGATTTGATGTGGCGGTGGCTGGAGCATGTTTAAAGAGTTACACGGATCCATCAATCTTTAAGATTGAACCAGTATCCTCTAAAATACCATATGTAGAAGGATATTTATATCCTTTACTTTCACAGCATTAGATTTTTTTTTTTTCTTTAATCCATAGTGGTGTAATTATATTTAATCCGTCAATTTACCCAGCTTTAGGTTCAAATTACAGAATGTGTATTTACGAAGCACATGTCTTGCATGTGCCTCCAAACCTAGTTATTAGACAAGATTCTCCTTTTGAGGTTGATTTTTTTTGTTGTTTCTTTTTTTTAACTATTTCCCCTTCGAGTTTTGAAAGATTTAATAGTATATGATCGTTAATTAATTATGGTCAAGAATGTTTTTATTTTTTATTTTTTTTTATCATATTTATTTTTAAATATTAATAATAACATCTGTCCAAGTAAAAGCTAAAAAGAATAGCAGAGAATGCACATACTAATAGGACTATCATACAATAATTAATTGATTTATTGTTTCCAAATTAAACAGTTACTTTGATTATTTATATATAATTATTTTCTGAAATTTACAGGCCTTCCAGTTAGTTATGATCGTAACGATGACAGTGATAACACAGAAATCAGATATCGAGATATTGAGAGTGGCATTCTTGGCAAAGGTAATAGGGAATTGCAATATTTGCTTAATTCTGCTATAACTTATAAATAGAGTATCAAATGTCGTTAAAGTATGTTACGAGTACGGGTTATGTCAACTCTTATTAACCATTAAAAAAAATATAATGCAATTCTCAGGTTAAGATTTTATCATTATTTTATTCAAGTAAAAGTCACAATATATAGATGAGAAGAGTATTGTAAACTTTTGACATAAAATAATTTATTGTTGTAAAACAAGCATAAAATAATTTATTTATTGTTTTTAAAATCATTATTTAAATACACTTTTTTTTAGTTACATTATTTAAATATACTTAATTCCTGAATTTTAGATTCTTTCTGGTTTGGAGTGATCGATATATAGTTATAGAGAAACGGAAGATTGGTATGTACGTGTTATTTCCTTTCTTACGTATGATGATAATTAGGAAAATCGAAGTTGTTTAAGGTTAACTGAGCAACCTTTGACCTCCAACAAACATTAATGAGGGTGTATTTAATTAGGATTTTAAAAGACTTTTAGTGACTTTTATGGAATTAAAAGATTTAGATGTATTTAATATAGACTTTTAACGACTTTGTAAAAGTCACAAGGTATCCAATACAGACTTTTATAGACTTTTAAAAAGTTTTTAAAAAGTCATGTGATATTAAATCAAGACTTTTTAATAGTCTATGAAAGTTATGAGTTATTCAAAATCTCAATGACTTGTAATGACTTTAAAATATCAAAGACTTTTATTGATTTTTAATGATTTTTAGTTACAACAAATGTCACAATTTGTCTTCCATTTTTATCAAAGACTTTCAATGATTTTTTTTTTTTAAAACAAAAGAAAGAATTTCACTTTAAAAGAAAAATATAAAACTCTTTAAAAAAACATCAACCACCAAATATATGTTTTATTTTCAAATAAAAGCACATTCATTCTTAACAAATTTTATAAATAAAATAAAATGAATAATTTTAAAATGAATAAACATTATTAAAAAAAAAAAAATACAAATATTAACGAAACTATAACCAATATATATATATATATATATATATATATATATAAATATATAAGTGCCATTCTGGAATATTGTCCATCGCCAATTTTAACCACAAACTTTACCTGAGAATGACAGGCACAAATCCTGCCGAGTGGTGGTACAGAGGATAAGATATTTGGCAGTAAAAGTTTAAGATGTGTGGTAATCACATATATCTTATTAGGGACGGCTCAAGAATAGCAAGAGTCTTAGACAAAAATTTAAAACAAGATCTTACGATTCCACACCTTTTTTTTTTATTTTTTTTTTTAGCTATCGGTTACAAATGCATCAAGATCACCATTCTGTGTTTCAATTTTTTATTTTTTTTTGGGTTTTTATATCCGAATTCGTATTGTCTACTAGATATGTCTAATATCCAATTATGAAAACTAAAAAAAGAAAAAAAAAATCAATTAATTCTTTTACGGTTGAAAACAGAATAAACAAATAAAATTTAAATAATATATTTTGGAACAATAATTGAACCTAGAATGTTTATAAATGAATCCATACATATAGTACATATTGAAACAATGAGAGAATTTGATTGCATTAGGATGGTTTGATTGAATATATATAGAAGAGATAAAATAATAGATTTTAGTACGAATATATAATTAAAAAAAAAA
This sequence comes from Acer negundo, assembly GCA_035582765.1. Lineage (NCBI taxonomy): Eukaryota > Viridiplantae > Streptophyta > Magnoliopsida > Sapindales > Sapindaceae > Acer > Acer negundo. The sequence goes on along the minus strand of CM069232.1, from coordinate 25,285,994 downwards.
TTAACCATTTAAAAAAAAAAAGAATAACATTAAAGTGTAATTTTTTTTTTTTAGGAAAATGTTAATGAGTATTTTTTTTTTTTTTTGAAGCCAAAAAAAAAAAAAAATTACGTAAATTTAAGCTTAATTAAATGCAAAAGTCATTTACAGTTGAATTAGGAAAAAGTTTATGTTATAGTTAGTTAATTACCAAGGTCCAGAAAGCTCCATGGCTTCAATGACACAAGATGATTCTTCGTGGACATCGCTGTAGTTCCTAGAGAAGCTACATCCCTTGCCTCACCAAGGTTGTTTCCAACTTGTGATTCTTCCATTCCAAACTGCCCAACAAGTTCTTCAAGGACTTTCAAGACTTCTGACACCTTCGGCCGGATGTTAGGGTTTGACTGAGTACAATGCAAAGCCAGCTCTACTGCTTTTTCCAAATCCGATGCATCAAAACAACCCTTCCAGATCCCTGTCTACTAGTACTTCCAGCCTCTTCTCCTAATGTAAGGTTCTAACCCTTAAATCCACATAAATGTGGTTTACTTGAAAATAAGAATCTATGATTTGAAAATAGCTATGAACGATAGTTTAAAGAGATAATTTTTGAATAATAAATAGAAAGAAAAATATTAAAATATTGGATATTAATTATTAAAAAATATATATTGATAATAAAAATATAGGGCCTTGATTTTAGGTGAGACGCTAGACAACCTCGGTTGCCTAGAGGTCCAGCCAGCCCTGTATCTTATCAGTAGTTCGGGCAGTGCATCCGATACATAAAAATTTTCTATGAACTGCCGAGAGGATAAGATATTTGGCAGGAAAATTTTATATGGTGTTAAATGTGTAGTAATGACATATTCGTACCGGGGTGTACCAGTGTAACTATTTTCTCTGATATTCATCCAAATTGGGTACTGTAACTATTTTTCACGTACAGCGCAAGTGAAAGCAGAGTGGAGAGAAGTATGTGAAATAGATGGTTTAAAGTGCAAGAGTGTGCCGTAATATCAAAGCTATAGTAATTGTTTCTATATATAGGTACACACAAAGTTATATGTGCTCATTGTTATATATAGTACATTTTCATTTGTACTCTTTCCGGCCATTTCCCTTCATTATCTCTATCTAAAATCAATATTTTCTATGGAAAATACATCAGACTCTCAGCAGAAGGCCTCAAATGGAGTCGAAGATTATCTGACTGATGAGATTCAAGAACTGCTCTCGACTCTTCCAAGAGAGAAAAGCTTCGATGGCAGTTATCTCCATCAATACCAAGGGTTTTGGTATCGTTCAATATATATTGCTGGCATGATATCGGCTCATAGGCATTTTCAAGCACGAGACAGTGACACAATATTAATCACCTGTCCGAAATCAGGTACTACTTGGTTGAAAGCTCTCACATATGCAACTGTTCATCGTTCTCGTTATGCATTTGAACACAGTCCCTTACTCACCACCAATCCTCATGAGCTAGTACCTTTCATTGACCATTCTGCCTATTATTTGAAAATCAATCAATCTCCTACTACTAGCATTTTCGGAACTCATATTCCGTACTCATCACTACCACATTCAATAGTGTATTCCAATTGCCGCATTGTGTAGATGTGTAGGAATCCTTTGGATCAATTCATCTCTCATTGGCATTTCATGTTAAAAATTGCTCAAGACAGGAAAATGGAACCGCTTTCGTTGGAGGAGGCTTTTGAGAGTGTTTCCAATGGAATCCAAGAGTTTGGCCCTTTTTGGGAACATGTGTTGGGTTATTGGAAGGCTAGTTTAGATAATCCTCGTAAGATATTATTCTTGAAATACGAAGATGTAATAGAGAATACACTCTTTTATGTAAAGAAATTGGTTGAAGTCTTGGCATGTCCTTTCTCTGATGTCGAAGAAAAGCTAGGGGTGATCGAAGAAATTTCAAAGTTGTGTAGTTTTGAAAACATGAAAGATTTGGAGGTGAACAAGACCGGAAGATTACTACCCGACCGCGGGCCTAAAAATAGTGATTTCTTTAGGAAAGGGAAGGTGGGAGATTGGACAAATTATTTAACCTCGGCAATGTCAGAAAGCTTGAAAATTTTGATGGATGAGAAGTTTTCTGGATCTGGCTTGACCTTCAAAATGTCATAATTTCTAGGTTGAATTTGATCAAACTTTCATGTTTGTTTTTCTGATGGAAGTATCTTAATTTTCTTTGTTTGTTTTTGGATTGAAAATAAGACTTGATGCTTCTTGTATTGAGTGGGGAGAGTAGGCTTTTCTCGTTTTTTGTGTTTGTTTGTGATTGTTTGTGTTGTGAGGCTGCTTCGCTGTCTTGGTTTCTGTCAGGGTGTTTTGTGTTTAGTGGCTGCCCTGTTTCTGCTTTCTTTGTTGTGTTGTGGTTGTTTTGTTTCTGGTTTCCTTTCAATAAAGCTGCTGTTTCAAAAAAAAAAAATGCTTCTTGTTGACTCTTGTGTTTTCTAATTACTATTATTATATGATGATGATTGAGAAGTTTAATGATTCTTTAAAAAAAAAAAAAGGTACGAATTAAGTTATAGAAAACCAAAAACAGTCAGTTTAGGACTTTTAAACTCATATCAAGTGGGAGTTATTTATTATTAATTTTTTTAATCTGATATCAGAAAGATTAGAGATCTATCAAGACCTGCAGAAATCAAATACTAAATGTCTGTACGGATATTTACTCTCACTCTCCGACACAATATGAGAGAGAACATTTAGCATACTTGTAAAATGGGCAATATAACAAAAAAGATGAACACTACTTGAACGTACTTTCAAAGTTATTAAGGTATGTTTAGAAGAGCTTGTTCAAGTATATTTTTTTTTTTTAGCTACTTCCAACATCTAATTTAAGCAATGGTGCTAATAATATAAGTTGTCGCCAACGGCCCCTAAAACTGGATAAAGATCGCTCTCTTAGTCAAATATCTGTGACATCTCCTCCTCTGTCACCAATGGACATGAAAAAGATGTATACCTACACTGCCACACGCGGAGTGAATACTCAACCCCATCATCACCCCCTTACGGATTCATTTGAGTCTTCAACATGGTTTCTCAAAAAAGAAAATTTCAGTTAACATAACCAAATGAAAACCTTCCTTATGACGAGAGGCGATGTCTGTTTACCGATCTATTCGGATCTACCTGTAATTAAACCAAATCGCATAGGCGGTAAATGAATTTACCCATCTGCAAGCCACAAGATCTAGCAACCAATCATGCAAAGTATAGTTTTTGTTATTTTCAGTGAATTGAAAAGTAAAGTGTTAAATCTTGAATTATATATGCAAGAACATTGTCTTATATATACGTACTCTTATCAAAGATCCAGACAACTTTTAATGAATAATTGATTAATCAAGAATTATTCATTATTCGTTGTGAAACTTGTAAATTTAGAACAAATTTGTAATTTATCCTCGAAAATCCTGTATAGTGTGTTCTCATGATATATAAATGTATTTTTAAGATCATATCATATGTGGATAGGGGCGGACCGTAATGGAAGGCTGACTCGGCTACAACCCTGACTGTAACCGGGTCAGCCCTTTGGAAAATAATAATAATAATTATAATTATTATTATTTTCCTCTCACCTCTCATATCAAAATTCATCATCTATCTCTCTCATTCACTCACCGTCTCACATCACATGTCCAACCTACTCTTTCTCTCTCTCTCTAAGTCACTCTCATGTCCTAAGTCTCTAGCTCCCAACACCCTCAACCTGTCACTCTCTCTCTTTTTTCCAAATCTCAATTCTCTCTCTCTACTCTCTCTCTCTCTCTCTCTAAGTCACTCTCATGTCCTAAGTCTCTAGCTCCCAACACCCTCAACCTGTCACTCTCTCTCTTTTTTCCAAATCTCAATTCTCTCTCTCTAAGTCACTCTCATGTCCTAAGTCTCTAGCTCCCAACACCCTCAACCTGTCACTCTCTCTCTTTTTTCCAAATCTCAATGTATATAAAAATATCTTCATATTCTTTTTAAACAAAAAAATAATAATCATATTCTATTCTTCATTTCATATATTTTTTAGTTAATTTTTTTTTACCGAATTTACAAGTTAGAGTTTTGGATTTGTTATTTATAATTTCAAGTTAGTGTTTTGTTATTTTTTTTATAAATTTATTTTCCGATAGCAATTTATCGTTTATAATGTTATATTATAATTTATATTATACCACTTTAATCAAATTTTTTTGATAATTCTATGATACAATGTGAAACAATCATACACTCATACTTTAGTAAAAAAATAACAATCAATTATTGGGTTGGGGTGGATCAAATTCTTCTTGTAATGTCGGGGACGGGGGTTCAAGTTTGTCTCATTCATTTCAATGGAGTTAAAACAATGTTATTTTTATTGAAATTATATAAAACAATGTTATTGTATTAAAATTATATATATTATTTTATTAAAATTATATATATATATCTATATATATTTTTGTTTTAGCCTTAGCCCACATACGATAAAAAACATGTGCTATATAATATTTCTTCTAATTTAATACCACATACGATAATAAACATGTGCTATATAATATTTCTCCTAATTTAACACCTAGTTTTTTTGTGAACTATGGGAACTCCTGTTGTTTGTAAATCAATAATCTGGTCAGAACCTGTGGAAAAACTGTAAGTATAACAACACAAACCAACATGTTAGAAAATCGGTTAGGGAAAAACCAAGGCCTGTGTTTTACACGGTGTCCTTAAGACAATTTTACCGTATATAACACCGTATGTGTATCAGCGATCATCTCTCAAGATACAACGGTTTAACAGTGAAAGTGCAAAGCACAAGCCACTCTCAACGAACTCAAACCGAACTCAAACCGAACTCAAACTTACCAAGAAGAGGAGAGTATTCAGCTGTGTTTTCTGGCCGGAATGAATAAAATGAAAAGAATACTAATATATTTATAGGCAAAACCGAAGCTTGCAGAATGCGATTTTGAATTCTTGTTGAGGACGATTCTAGGTGAATCTTGGTGAATACGATTGCATGATATCTTATTGTGCACGATTCTAAAATCTTGGTGAGCACGATTTTGATTAATAAGGAAAATAATTAAAATCCGATTCTGTATTCTTGGTGATCAAGCAAGAAAATCAGAATCCAAACAATAGAAGCTTTCATTATTCTTTACACAAAATCTTTGACTTAAGGAAGGGGTAAAAAGTCAATGATGCAGGAGATATTATTGGAGATTTTCTTGAAGACTTTTTATTTTAAAAATATTCTTGTAATTAATACATGTTATTTTATTTCCTTTTAGTTTATATGTAATTAGGTTATTAATTATTTTATGATTTGAATTTTAAATCAAATCTAATTTCCTTTTTAGATAGGTTTTTAATGTTTTAGGATTCTTTTGATTTTTAGGAGATTTGATTTCTTTTTCATTTAGGATTCTTTTCCTTTTATTTAGGATTTTCTTTTTAGTTAAGTTTTACAATTCTATTTAAGCAGATTGTATTAGGGTTTGAAAGACATTTTTTGATTAAATAAAATTCAGAGATGTTTCTCAACTATCCAATTACATTATCCTTCGTGCTCGAAGTCAATTATCGTATTTGAAGCCTAATAATCCAGTATTCGTGCGCAAATCAACGGATCCGAATTGTTTATCCTTTCTTTTATCAATTGTTGTTGAGTTGAATTTTCCGCTGCATCAATCAACTAGACTCTCATGGCATTCGTGCATTCAAAGGTTCGAGGAACATGATTTGGAATATGCGTTAACACTGAATATGGAATATGCGTTCCGAAAATCCTCAGGTTATAAAGATCTTCTAAACCAGGTATATCAATATCATTTTTGTTCAAATAATAAGGAAATCTCAAAAAATGGCATTAGCTCATGAGGATTGGTGATTAGTATGGGGCTATGTTCAAATGCACAACGTGAACGATAAACAATTACATATGCAAGCCTTCAACCAAGTGATACCTGATTTCGGATAAGTGATCACTATTATATCACTAATGCACTATCTCGTGCTTGGAAATGCCTCTGAGTCGATATCTTGCCATAAAGAAAACTGTGACGATACCAAACACCATTGAATTGATAGAGATAAGTACCATCAAAGTTTTTCTCTCTAGGAAGGGTCAAGAGTAGTTCTTCTACCTCATAACTCAGATTATTTTCGACTCCATGTGAAGCCTTCGGCTGGGAGCTGTTTATTGCTTTCTCCATAGAAATTAATAGAGATAAGATTATAAATCGAACTGAATTTTCCTGTAAAGCAAAACAAATGTCATGATCATTTTGCAAGTTAACTACGTGTGGCTTTCCACAATTGCCACCAAGCGTGCTTGTCACTATGCTAATTATATACTAATGTGATGGCTTCACACATGTCAATTATATTATTCGGCTATCTTAACCTCATGAATTGCCTTGTGGCGCTGCATGTTCTCACACTGCCACAAGGCAATTCATGAGGCTAAGATAGCCAAACAATTGACATGTGTGAAGCAACTCACATTTATGTGTAAGCTTAGTGACAAAGCACGCTTGGTGGCAATTATTGAAAGTAAACGTATTTACCTTGTAACATGATCATGGCATTTTGTTTTGTTTTACAATCATCGAAGCTCAAACGCATGCAACAGGACACATACACTGCCACAAGGCAATTCATGAGACTAACATAGCCAAAAAAATCGACATGTGTGAAGCCACTCGCATTTGTATGTAAGCTTAGTGGCAAGCACGCTTGGTGGTAACTGTGGAAAGCCAAACGTTAGTTAACATGCAACATGGTCATGACATTTCTTTTGCTTGTTTTGCTTTACAGGAAATTATCTCTCTCTCTCTATATATATAGAGGTCCAGCATATATATATATATATATCACTTCTCTGCATCTCTGTCTAACATTAATTTCCATGGAGAAAGCAATAGACAGTTGCTCCCAACCGAAGGCCTCATATGGTGTCGAAGATAATCTGAGTGATGAGATTAAAGAACTACTCGTGACCCTTCCTAGAGAGAAACACTTTGATGGTACTTATCTCTATCAATTCGATGGTATTTGGCATCGTTCCATATTTCTTGCTGGCATGATATCTTCTCGGAGGCATTTCGAACCACAAGACAGTGATCTCCTGGTTGGGCTGTTTGTGTTATTTGCCTTTTGTGGTTGTTTTTGCTTGTTTTTCTGGGCAGCCTTTGTGCTTGCCTTGCTTTGTTGCCTTGCGGCTGGCCTCTTTGCTGTTGCTCTTGGCTTTGTTTGTTTCGTTTTGCTTTTAAATAAAGCTTGTCGTTTCAAAAATATATATATTATTAATCACCTATCCGAAATCAGGTACTACATGGTTAAAGGCCCTCGCATATGCAAGTGTTCATCGTTCTCGTAATTATGCAATATTTGATTAGATTAATAACCCCTTAATCACCACAAATCCTCATGACCTAGTTCCTTTTTTCGACCTTGTCTATTACCCGAAAAATCGTTCTCCTCCTAGTTTACCACACTTTTCTACTCTAAGGATTTTCGAAACACATACTCCATATTCATTACTACCAAATTCCATAGTAAATTCCAATTGTCGAATTCTATACATGTATAGAAATCCTTTAGATCAATTTGTCTCGTATTGGCATTTCTTGTTAAGGATTGCTCGTGACATGAAAATGGAACCAGCTGTTTCACTAGAAGAGAGTTTTGAGATGACTTGCCTTGGAATCCAAGAATTTGGCCCTCTTTGGAAACATGGGTTGGGTCACTGGAATGCTAGTTTAGACAATTCTCAAAAGATATTATTAAGATGTAAAAGAAGATACCTTCTTTTATATTAAAAAACTAGCTGACTTCTTAGGATGTCGTTTTTCTAGTCTTGAAGAAAATAAGAGGGTGATTGAAGAAATATCAAAGTTATGTAGTTTTGAAAACATGAAAGATTTGGAAGTGAACAAGAATGGTAGATTCCTTGGCAACACTTTTAAAATTAGTTTTTATTTTAGGAAAGGGGAGGTGGGAGATTGGACAAACTATTTAACCCCTTAAATGTTGGAACGTCTGACAAATTTAATGGAAGAAAAGCTTTCAGGATCCGGTTTGACGTTTAGAATGTCTCCAAGTTAGTTTTATTCAGTGAATTTGATCAAATTGTCATGTAATTTGCGTCATCGATGTAATTTTGCTTTAGTTTTGTTTGATGTTTGCTTTTCTATTTAGGATTGAGAATAAGACCTTTTTTTTTTTTTTTTTTTTTTTTGTCGGCAATAAATTTATTTAGGGGCCAAATGCCCAGAAAACAAGAAAGCAATAAAACCTGCTGAGCCAAACCACACCTGAATAAGCTAAAATCAGCTAAAACCCCAAAGACTGGGCAACAGCAACTAACGGTCCAATGAAAGAACAGCAAGTGGAAGAGATAAGGATCAACTGGCATGGGGTATTATTAAAAAATAATAATAATAAAACCCTCTAGTCTGATATGTCGATCAAAATATACCCATTAATTTATTTAATTTCCATATTAAGGAGTATTTTTTTAAAAATTAAAAATTAAAAATTACACCCTCTAATAATAATAAATTTATTGACTCACTTTTTATTCAAACTTAAAAATTAAAAAATTAAAAAAAAGATACAATAGAAAAAATAATAAAAAAATCACATTTTTTGATATTCTGCAATTAATTTACCAGACACGTTTTTTCCGTTTTCATTTTCATAATCCAACTTTTATTATATATTACCAGACACGTTTTTGGATTTTAAAATTAAAACCGAAAATATAGTTTTTATTTTTATTTTTTATTTAAAAAAAAAAAAAAAATGAAATACACTTACAAGATTGGCCCTTAGTATCTTAAATCCCATATTTTCTTAATAATATTTTAAATCACATATAAAAAAATCTTCATTGGACATTTGGACCTAGATAATCACCGAAGTTCTCTGACTTCTGAGTCGATGGTATGTAATGTGTCCTCCACCTTGATCATCAGTGGCAATGTGCCCCTTGACAATAAGTCAATAACAGTAAACAAACCTAAAAAGATGTGTACCATTGTCACATATTAAATTCAAATTCAATACTGGTAGTGATCGATACAAACACAAGTATCACATTTTCATTTATTTATTTTTATATACCACATGCAGCGGTAATTATTCAAACCTAAGTATTAATAGACTGAATTAACGCTATTTTCATCTAATTATTTTAGGTGATAGTTTATAATATGGATCTATTACTTCATTCTTCGTTGTTCTCTAATTTTGGGGCATTATTTAATAGTGATTCTCTATTATTCAGTGAAGAACCAAAAGTATCTCCAATGCAAATATATATATTTGAGTTTTTAAATAGTGTCACATCAGTGTTTCTATTTATTATGAGTCTACTTTTGAAAATAAAAAATTAGAGAAATATATATTCATATATCTCCGAATGCAATTATCTAAAGTTAAATATGAATCCATTTTATAACCAATTATAATAAAACAGTTATTCTACTTTCTCTCATTTTTATTTTACAATTAAATGCGCTTCAATCTTATTGGTTAAAAGAGTTAGAAATCCTAGTCAGTATTTTTAAGAGAGTTTTTAGAATTAAAAACTCAATTTCATATTCTCTAACTTTTTTTTTGTCACATCATCTCAATTTTCAATTTAGATAATAGTATTGGAGATGGTTTTTCTAATTTTTTTAATATCTATCCGATATAGCACTCTATTTTCTCCAAATACATAATAGCATTAGAATGCTAGGATGGATGACTATAGTTGTCAAAGTTATCAACAGTCCTCTGTTCAAGCTTCTCATATTTTGTTAGCTACAGATCGATGGTCCGTATAAGAAAAGCTTTAATAAATGGTTACGTGTTACTTTCTCTACCACAAAACCGGCTCTTCAACTTCAGTATTTGTATAATATATATATATATATTAACTCACAACCATTGGATCTCCTACTTCTCCAAGTCCATGCGTGTATGTAAATATATTCACACAAATATATGAGAAAGACTCTGTAACTTGGTGCAAGTATGTAAACATTTTCACACAAATATATGAGAAAGACTGGATCTACCTCATTTTGTCTCCGCTTTCATGGTTATTTAATATGATATTTACTCAAAACTCATACATATATATATATATATATATATATATTAATTGTAATAGAATAATGTTTTAAGTGTGGGTCCCCAAACTTATAAAATAATGCCGGAGTTTTCAAGGCAGCTCTGTATTCCTGAAAGTTCAACAAATTAATAGTGTCATATTGTTAATTAATAGTGTTAATTAATAAGAGAATGAGCATAATGTAATAGTGCTAATATACTTTGTCTAGTACAGCTAATGTACATATTGTTTCGCAGTATTCGGATGTAATTAACAAAATGACTTGAACATCTCCAGACTTGTAATATCGTGTTGTGTCTGAACCAACTTTGATCTTCTGGACATTATCAGCCTATCACTCTATGTCACCGACCTACACTTCTAAAGTCTTTGTTGTATCCGTGACCTCAATCAATGGACTCCAAGCCCCACCAAGACTTGATGATAACACTTCAGTCTCCTTGGCATCTTTCTCTACTTTCCAAACTCAGTTGTTCTTTCTGACGTAGTAACTCCGTGTCTCTGCTCTGGAAAGCTATTATCATCATTCAATTTTCAGCTCCACCACTAGTGAAATGTTTGGTGTTTATGTTTGTAGTCAACAACCATGTTTACCTTTCAGAAAAACTCCAAGGCTCTTTATATAAAGTCTTTGTCATATCCCTAGGAAGAAGTCTTTTTCATAATTTTGGTCTTTCTTTATACAGTTGAAGATCTAATAAATCTTGTTTCATTATACAGAGCAAAGCTATATTCACACCATTTTTCCACGATTCATATAAAGTAATCTCAATCTCCGAATGATTGTAATATTTAAAAATATATTTTTTGTATTCCTTTTTTCTTTTCATTTGACTTTTTAGTTGAGAACTTGAGAACTTTAGTAATTATTCTCATCTTAATGACGCAGTAAGTCTTAGGTGCATGAATTTGGGATCCTACAAGTAATTTTCGTCCGGGAACAATGATTGACACGTGAAGATAAATATTGCAGTGCACTACAAGAAAATTGGGTTATAGGGAGGAAATTTTTTTATTCGTCACAATAAAACGTCTTTTGAGACGCAATTATATATTCATCTTTAAAAAAGTAAAAATTGCAAACTTCAAAAAACCTTTAGAGGGGATAGGACGAAATAAATTATTCATCCATAAAATGATAAATTCGACGAGACTTTTAGGATGAAAAATATTTGTTGCAATGTTTATTGGAACAAAAAAAATTATTTATCTTTAACAAGTGTAAAAATGATGAGACTTTTAGGGATAAAAAAATTCATCCAAATAAAATGTCTATTGAGACGGAATATATTATTTATTGTTAAAAGGTTTGAGATTTTTTTTTAAAGAAAATAAAAGAAAAAAAATTGAGATTTGGGGACATAACAGGACAAAAATAAATGTGTTGTTGATAAATGATTTATCCTACTATATTTTCCCTTTTTATCTTTTATTTTTTTAAGGTTTTTTCTTAGAGACATATTAGTAATTAAATTTTCTTCACTTTTTTATATTAATTACTATTGATTAATTCAAAATTTTATGAAAATTATATTATTATATTTTTTATAAATATAATAATAATAATCTAAAATACAAAACCAGTTTTTAAAAAAGTCGTTGTACATTTCTCCTTCTCATTTGTGATAGGAATTCAAATGAAAATCTTTCTATTCCGAATACGATTAATAATAGATCATTTGATCTGATAATATATAATTTAAAAAATAGTTTAATTAAATTCTATAATAAAAAAATTATCAATTTATTTATCATATAAAAAAAAATTAAATTTTTCAACCCAAAAAAAAATATTATCGGAATTAATCTGTAAATAAAATTTTTTAATAACAATAAAAATCTAATAACATATAGAGGTTATATAAAAACATTAATTTACATATTCAATGCAGTAGCAAAATGGATAAGACTTATATCCACTCCTTGTGTTAGTTGTCAGGTTCAACGTCGGTGGAGAACAAAACATTAAATGAAGTTTGGTAATTGATGGGATGGGAGTAGAGATGTATATTTGGGAAATGAGGATGGATATAGGTCCTCTCATCCTCATCTCCATCCCCACTTCGTATACCCTTTTCCAATTTCCTATTTTTTTCGTTTTTTTCTTTCCCCCGTTCCTCCATTTCCCCATTTGACTAAAATTTATAAATTAAATTAAAAAAATAAACATTTTATTATAAATACAAAATAAAATTTATTAGTGCATTTTATATAAAATGTGTATATAAAATAAATAAAATAAACAAAAAATAAACAAAAAAATTTACTTAAGGAGTTAAGGTTTTCAAAAAATAAACAAAAAAATTAAAAATATATACTATAATTATATTTATATATGTTTAGAGGAAATGGGGAAATGTGGATGGGGGATCTCCCCCCATCCCCATCCCCATTTCAACATAATTGTGAGGAAAATGGGGAAATGGAGATGGGGAGGGGTCCCCCCATCCCCATCCCCATCACCCCCCCCCCCCCCATTTTCCCATTTTTTCCCACAAAAAAAACCCCCAAATAGAGATGGGGACGCGGGGAATTGGAACCCCGTGAAAAAATGTGCATCTCTGGATTACCAAAAGGGACAAAATACATATCATCCCTATATTATTTTGTACCTATTGGTAGTCTTTAGGGACAAATTTCAATTTTTATCCCAAAAAAACCTATTCCGACCTACCTAAGGCGACGCAATTTGAGGATAATTTTTTTCGTTCCAATAAACCTATTGGGACGATTATTTGGCTATTGGGGTGAAAAAAATTTGACCCAATAGCTTTTTTTTCTTGTAGTATAAGAATTTTTGCTGCTTCTTCATTTCTCATTTGATTTTCCGGTTTCTATTTTTTTTTTTTTTTTTAATACTACAAAAATTTGGGATTTATGGAGAAGGAACTCAAACCCACACAACCTTATAGTGTAGGTGTGAGGGGTAAATCACTAGACCAACATCATCTTATCACTGTTTCTCTGTTTTTAGGCTTCTCATATTTTGTTTGCTACAGATCAATGGTCCATACATGAAAAGCTTTAATAAATGGTTTCGTGTTAATTTCTCTTACACAAAACCGGCTCTTCAACTTCAATATTATATTCCATAATTCGAGCTTTTTCATTTTTATGAATAGGTTTGTCAATTTTGAATCTCCGAACCTTTTAATATTTTCTCCGAGCCTTTTCATACACTATCCGAGTCTTTTCAACAGTAATCCGAGCTTTTTCATTGTTATGAATATATTTGTCAATTTTGAAACTCCGAGCCTTTTAACATTGTCTCCGAATCTTTTCATACACTGTCTGAGCATTTTCAACAGTAATCTGAGCTTTTTCATTTTTATGAATAAGTTTGTCAATTGAATCTCCGAGACTTTTAATAATGTATCTGAGAATTTTCATATACTATCCGAGTCTTTTCAACAGTAATCCGAGCCTTTTCAATTATTCCTCTAGCCTTTTCAATTATCTCCAAGCTTTTTTAACTATCAGCTTTTTTTGTTAGTATCTCTGAGACTTTTCAATTTGTCTCTAAGCCGACCCCTGAATGTTTCTACGTAGTGCTATAAAACTAATTATCCTTGAAGATGCATTGGTAATGTTATGATATTCAACCTCCATTGAAAGCCTGTTATAGAGGAAGGGGAAGATGAAGATGAAAGATGAAATCCCAAAAAACTTCAAAGTAAAAAAGATAATGTGAAAGTAAGGACTTTTTTAAAAATCACTTACTTTAGTGCATTTTAAACTTAAGTTATTAAAGTGGTGACTTTCTTACAAAACTCGATCAAAAAGGTGATATTTCCCATTATTTACACGTATAATTATTGGTATTAAACAATAATAAATGATACAAGAGCAATAGAGTTCTAGGATTGAAATTTCATCGTTTTATGTGGGCTATACATCTAATAATTTATTTTTTTTACAATAAGAAAAAAAAAAAATCTTTATTTCAATGTTCTGACATCTGATCGCAATTTTTTTTTTTATCTGATAAAAATTTATTGATAGTTGGGTACATCCGTACATATATAGAGGAAATGAGGGGGACTTTTTTTTTTTTTTTTTTTTTTGACAAACAAACAAAAACAGAAAAAACAGAAAAAACAGCAAAATTAACCAGGCATATCAGCCTCCACATCCTAACACAGACCGGAAATTCCTCAATCCAGAAGTTATCATCAACGCAAATCAAGGCGTTCTTCGCAAGCCCATGAGTGATTTGGTTAGTCAGTATCGGAACATAGTCCACCGGGACGCCTTCCATACAGGAAATCAGCTCTAAAATAATCCCTCCACACTCCGAATCCAGATGGCTTCCATCCTTAATCCATTTGACCATAACCACCGCATCAGATTCAATCACGCGTTGACTCTTATACTATACAGTCAGTTTTTATGAGATGGGTGTCGTACATGTCCTTTTTGTTGATTATAAATGCATGAGAGAAGCGGTATATGTAATTAGGGTTATAAGTAGTTGGAGATGCAGTGTAATAATAAATGCATAATTAAAGTGAGAGTTTATTTATTTTATTTATTTATTTATTACGATATCTATTAATTCAGAATAAATATTTTTTTAAAAGCTTTCATCAACCGATAGAATTCGAACGCCGATCAAATGACGTACGTAATCAATAATTTAGATTTATTTCTTTTATTTTTTTCATTCTATGATCAGGAAAAAGATCAACTTAGACAGTTAGACTCAACAAAGGTTCTGAATCGGTTATGTATCAGTTCGTGACTTCGTGTAATGCGAGTGATATCATATATGATACAGTAACGTGTAAAACGAGTATATACTGTGTAGTGACTAGTGAGTTGATTTTTGTGTTGATCCAATTAATCTGATGCGTGTAAAACGAGTATATATCATATATACGTATAAAACTAGTATATATAAACCAAAGACACTTACTTTGGTGGTTTTGAGTCTCCTAAGACATTTTATCACAAAGGTTCAAGACTTACCTTGGTAAGTATATATATATATATATAAGAATTTGTTCCACCAAAGTGTGGATGCTCTCTCCCTGTTTGTGGGAATTGCAGTCCGGACAGTGTTAGTAGAATCCAAACTCGTAATATATATATATATATATAAAGTATAAAGATATATAGTTTTAACAACATAATATTATTAAAAAAAGCCAATCAAGGCTGAACATACAGTGCACCGGGATGCACCATACATCCCTTACCCGAATGTTGCCATATCAATAAAATCTTTTAATTTTACTGACATAGCAATATCAGGGTGGATGATGCATGTTGCATAAGATGTACCCAAGTTCTTCTCCCACTCACGTTACCATTTATATATATATATGATGTCACTGTGCTGATCTATATATGATATCAAGAGAAAAACTTGAGTGCAACCTATGCATAACGTTAGAATCTAATAGTGGTACATTGGTTCCACTCAACGGTTGACACCTGTTACTCTCTAAAGTTTTTTTTTTTATTTTTTTTTTTAATTTTCTCTCTGCCTTTTCCTCTGAAACCGAATTTTTGCTTCTCTCTTCTTCCTCAAATCTCACCGTCAATTTGACCGTCGTCGTTCCAATCTCCCCATATTCCGGTGAACGTAATAGTGGTGCATGTGTTTTTCTCTCTCTCTCTTCAAAGATAGAGGAGTCAAGAAAAACAATTGGGAAAGCTTCTAAAGAAAAACAACCTTTGAGCGAATGTGGTTGCTTGTGGTCACCTGGTAAAACTGCTTCTCTTCTATTAATTCTTGGTCTGAAGAGAAAACAAACTCAGAAGTCTGAAGTTTTTTTTAAAAAAAAAAAAACCTGTTCCATTTTTAGTCCAGCTAACTTCATACACATTTAAAGATTTTAAGACTTCATACTTATTCTATCTCCTCAAATTGGGAAGGCTAAATGAAGTTGTGAAACAATGAGAGATAGGGGCTCTATGAAAAAGCAAGGTGTGTTGATAACTTCCAAGAGGTCTAAAACTTCTCTCCTTGTTGCTGCATTTTTATATCAAGATTGCTGACTCTGTGTTTCGATGTTGATGCTTTCTTGGCCCAAAACACTTGTCACAATATCAAGAGCAAAAATGATGTGCTTCGTTGATCATCTTCATTGTCATTATATGATCTGAAGCAATCAATGTACATTGATCAGAATAAAACCCAGAAATCGAAACGATTGAACCAGAAAAAATATTTCAATCAATGTCCCAAAACAAACCCAGAAAAAATATCAGAATCATTGAACTCCAATGTCAAAAACTAAAGCCAGAAAAAAGATAGGGAAGAGGAGTCGTTGGTCTGCTCCGACGCAGATCTTCTTCATCTGCGTTGGATCTCCTCCCATCGGAGGAGATCCGCGTCAACCGCCGGTGAAGATGACTGGTGTTGGTCCAGCTGACCGAAGGGAAAGGCTATTGTAGGAACTCCTGGTGTTGGAGACGGAATATGACGACGGTCACGGCAATTAGACGGTGAGATTTGGGGAAGAAGAGAGGAAGAGAAAATTCAGTTCAGCTGAAACGGCAGAGAGAAAATGAAAAAAAAAAAAAATTTAATTTTAATAAGTGACATGTGTCATCTATTGAGTGGAACCGATGCACCACCATCGGACTCTAACATGGTGCGTCGGTTGCACCCAAGCTTTTCTCATGATATCACTCACATAATTACCATATACGATATCACAACATATACTCTTTGTACACATTAAATCACTCACATTACATAATTAATACATAATAAATTTAGATCCTCTACTGAGTTGATCTTTGTGTTATATCAAAATAAAAAAATAAAATTAAAATAAAAATAAAATAAATAAAAATAAAATAAATAAATCTCATTTATTGATTACATAAGTCATTTGATCTATTGAGTTCAACCCAAAATTAGCTTATCAAAGAAACCCTAATACACCATCCCAATTTTTAAAAATGAAATGTAGTTAAATTTATCTGATTTTTAACCCAAAATTTTTATATTTACAGTTTTATATCATGCCCCCAAGACCTCTAAATTTGATGAACTTGGATCGTCTCTGTGCATATACATTCTATATATAAAACCAGTCATGAGAAAAATATAGATGTGAATAGAGAATGGACGATTCAAGAATAAAGAAGCTTTACAAAAATGTTTTGGATAAAGACTGGAAAGCCTTGAAGGGAGACTTCTCCTGCGAGAATGATGTGGATCCACTGAAATTGTTGAGTCCTATATCGGTGCACGGCTACAATATAATTCATTTGGTAGTACACAGTGGAACCAAGGAACCACTTAAACAGATTCTTGGTCGTGTTAAATGTACAGGGGACCTTAAGTTGCTTCGCTGTTTCACGAGGTCGGTGAATAGCTATGGAAACACAGTTCTTCATGAGGCAGCCATCAGCGGAAATCTTGAGGCGGTGAAGCTTCTGGTTGAGAATGATGATCAAGAGATACTTGAGATGAAGAATGATTCCAATGAAACACCACTGTTTAGAGCTGCTGCATTTGGGAAAACAAAAATAGTCAAGTTTTTAGCTTCTTGTGAAGGCCAGACTGTTTATTCTTCTGATGGTACAAAGAAGCTGAAAGATATTCATCGCAGTAATAAAAATGGTGAAACTGTTCTCTTTGCTGCTGTCCAAGGGCAACATTTTGGTATATCTCTCTCTCTCTCTCTCTCTTAACAAAATCCATTTGCTTAAATTGCAATTTGACATGCCATGCATCTAAATTATTCTTTTGTGTTTTTGCAGGAACGGCCTTAGAGTTGCTGAAATTGGATGAAAAATTAACAGATTTGGAAGATGGAAACCAGACTAGTTTTTACATGCTAGCTAAGACACCATCTGCTTTCAACAGTAAATACGAAATGGGGATATGGAAGAAACCTCTTTTCTTCTGTAAGTCTACCTTTTTGGAACTTCTTTTCTTTTGTATGTCTATTTTTATTTTTATTTTTTCTAAATCTAGCAATTTGGCATTTGGAATTGCACACTAGATAGAAATCTCTCCACATGAGTTAAAATTCTCATGATCAGGATAGAAATCTACCCACATATGGGGTTAACCCTGTAACGATTGTAAGGTGTTTGGTGTAAAGATTCAAACAGAAAACTAAGAGAAATGAAGAACAAAACAGAGCTTTTGGTTCTCTCGTTAATGGCGATTGAGAGAGAAATTATTTCTGATATTTTTCATTGATTGATTTTCTAATTACAGAGACTCTAGCTTTATAGGAATTCAACACACACAATTTGTGTGTTTCCGTGATTTCAGGGATTTCTAACTAATCTTGTCCAGCTGGAATGCCATCTCAGCATTATGACTAACCTTAGCTGGTAATTAACTAACTCGTATCCTAACCAATTGTCCTGGTTAATCATATTATGATCACCAGATGAGAGATGTTGCTGTCAAGGCATAATTGCAGTACAGTCATTTCTACCTGTAGCTTGTTTGATGCACATCAGACTAATTGGCTTCTTATTTGAGTCTCTAGAACACGTAATCTTATCATTCCCCCTCAAACTGAACTGAGGAGTATATCAGGTGAAGGCATCAATGAAAGAGATGTAATATCGATGGCCTTCAGAGGAAAGCATTTGGTTCTGGTGTGTCTAGATAGGCTGACATTTGGTTGAAATGTGCTTGTGGTTCAGTAATGTGTGAGTTCACATTGTCATGAGATGAATATCCTAACAGCATCTGTCCATTGTAACCTTGGCCATTTAAACCATTGAAACCAAGAGGTTTATAAGGCTGATTGTATATCTGATGTTGATTGTTGAATGCTTGGCTTTGTTGCTTTTGAGGAGGACCTTGGAATCCTTGATCAAACCAATGATAGCACTTCAGTGTACTGTGACCAGGTTTTTTGCAAACCTGATAATGGACTATGATACCTGTCCTTCCACCATTTCTATAGTTCCTGCCTCTACCATGTTGACTTCCTCTAGAATTCTGTGAATTGCCATCTCTTTGGCCTCTTTTGTCCTAAGAAGCGTCAGAAACATAGTTTGCTGTGAGTTGTCCACCATCAATAATACTAGGATTGTTTAGATGTTCAATCATCTGTTCATGCATCATCAAGAGGAATTAAGCATCTTCAAGACTGATATACCTTTGAGTGGTAATGACAGCTACTATTGCATCGAAGTCATGTCCTACACCATTTATAAGGCTGAGCACCAGATCTCTATCTGTGACTTCTTCGCCTACTTCCATCAGTGCATCACCAGTGGTTTTTATTTTGAGGACGAAATCTACCACAGAATCTTATCCTTTTTTGATAAACTGCAATTGTTGCCTAAGATGTTGAACCTTGGCCATTGATTGCTGCGGATATAGCCTTTCAAGTCTATTCCAAACTTCAAAAGAGGTTTGACTACCAATCATTTGTCCAGTGACGTTTTCACTGATTGTTGAGTAGATCTAACTAGTGAGCAACTTGTCTTTTCTTTGCCAGTTGTTGAACTCTTGAGTCATTCGTTTCTCCACAATATATTCTCCGATCTCACTAGTACTCTCAACATTCACGTATTTGGTTATAGGTTGATTCAGGCCACATACAAAGTCTTCCAGATCGAGAGCTTATATAGCGGAAAGTACTTGAGCCTTCCGGTATATGTAGTTAGTTTTGCCAAGTTTAATCGGAAGATTGTTGACCACTCCTTAATGAGCATCCGTAATAGTACGAAACCATAGGAGTAGCACAATGATGAATAGAATTCGTTTCACGAGGATTGATATATTGAATACCATAACTGATTAATTAAACTACTATTTAGACAAGCAAATATTGGATGATTGAATTACACTACTCAAATTTTAACTAACTTACACTTACAACTAAAACGCAATTAGTGAAACTAAACAAGCAAACAAACTCAAGCACTTGGATGTAAATATATGTGAAATAAGCTAAAACCTTGAATCCACCTATCCAATTCTCACCAATTTTAGGCACATCATTGAAATAAAGTATGCAAATGTGTATATAGATTCGTATGCCCTTAATTAGTCTCTAACCTCTCTCAAGTGATAAAAACAATATTCATGTGCACCAACAACCTATTTTCTCAATGGTTATCTAAACTACACACAAATTCATTAAGCAAAGTGGAATACAAATGGAATCCTACAAGCTAGCATCGCATATTTCTATCTTACTAGACTTGTATCGGGCATTTCATTGAGCATGTTGTGCTTCTCCTCTCGGTACTTAACACAACAACCAAATATCAACTAAGTGTTAGCTAGGCACCTTGAAGCATTAAGCAATTGAAATACACATACATAACAAAAGCATTTATGATAAAGTGATGACCTTTATTGATGATTCATGGAAAAGGTTTCATCTTTGCCTTAGCCAAGATGGTTTTAGTTCATATTAAAAAATATGACTACAAAAGGTAAGAATATTATGCAAGCCACCTCAAATACAAGTGAATAAATTAATAGAGGAGAGTGTAGAGAAAACTATAGTGAAGAACTCCTCCTTGGTGACTTGATGTGCTTGGCTTGCTTCCTCTCTTGATGCTTCCCTTTATGCTCCAATGTTGTGTTTTGATGGTGGGAAATGGTGGGAAAGTTGGATATTTGGTGTTTGGTGAAGTGGATTTGGAGTTTGGATGATGGATTTTAGGTTAGATGTAGTGATTTTGTGGGTTTGGAAGGTAAAAATGTGTTCATTGAGAGTTTAGGATGTGGTGTGGGAGTGTATTTGAGCTCAAGGGTCATGCAAGAGGTGTGTCAAATGAAATTGAAGGGAGGAATTTATAATGTGAGGGAATTAGGGCACGAAAACCTAGAAAAAGTTGATGTGGCAGTATGGTCGCTGTATGCACAACGCCCATACAGCGCCACATCTCTGGAATGTTTTTTTGGGGTTGGGTAGCTGTTAGGCGCTGTACAAAGCGTTGTACAAATAGCCCTGTATACAACGCTTTTGTTCTTCAGTGGCTTCCAACAGCGCGTACCATTACGGAAACGAGCATAACTTCCTCTAGAAATATCGGAATCGCGATCCGTAAAAACCGTTGGAAAGTAGACAATCGGGGCTTTCCGAAAATAGGTAGCACAAAATCTAGTTCCATCTGAGGTGGGAGATATGGCCCCTGAAATGTAGGTGCACCGCATGAGTCTTTCCCATTTCAGCCCTTTCAACTTCCAAAACTCATCAATATTTATGGAAAATAACCTACACAAAGCTCACCAAACACATTAAATATACAAATACGCTAGAAAACGAGTACAATTGATAAGAAATGGGGCTACACCGAGTGTACAAATGGGCACTATCAAATACCCTCAAACCTATCTTTTGCTCGTCCCCGAGCAAAACCGAAGCAAATAAAATTAAGATTAACCTACTAAAAAAATTAAAGAAAAGAAAAACACCACTTTCGTGGGTGGCACGATAGCACTTGGCACGTGCCACAAGCTTTTTAAACCCTTTTGAACCCTTAGGTGATCCCTAGAGGATTAGTGAAGTCTCGTGAAGGCTTATAGAACGATACCCACAAACATATTTTCTACCGAGTCAACTAAAGATGAGATGCGATACGATATTGGGAGAACCGTAAAGTAGGCACAAGCATGCTAAGATCATTGAGTGCATTCTAGAGGTGTGGTAGTCAAGGTGCTACAACACTAATGATTGTAATTACGGACTTCTTAGTGAATTTAGTTTCAAAAGCATCGAACACAAGAGTAATTAGATACATTTTGCCTTGACTCTAAGCCTCTCTTGAGCACTCTCATTATTTTATCACACCGAACCTAGGCTCACTCATCAAACATATGCGAGTTGGAGTTTATGCACAAAGAATTTTCAAAATTAAAATGCATATGAAAAGTTGTTAAGAACGCTCAATCTTCAATTCAAGTGGATCTCAAGAAAGGAATCAAACATTAAGAACACCCTTGTTTTTAAGCAAGACACTTCCTAAAGATCAATTAAGACTTCTTTTTAAGTGCAAGTGAGTTTGATGGTTGGTTGGTGATGGAGAGGTCGGGTGGATATGAAATTATTGGTGAGCTAATGATCATGAGTCTTCTACATGATGCACTATGCAATCCCCTTTTAGCACCTAGGCATTTTATTAATTTAAGAGCTTTGCACAATATGCAGTTGCTTAGCAATTGGGTAACTTTTTCTAAATTTTATTTATTTATTTATTTATTTATTTATTTATTAAGATAATTAAATAGGCCTAAGTACACGCTACTTGGATATATTTCTATCTTGAGCTTCAATCTTCATGTTATCATGATCATTGATATGGGATGGTCTAGTGTTTGGGTTTAATGTGGTGTAAATGTAACTTTGGTGGATATGGTGATCGAGTAATGTAGTGTGTAGGTCTCCGTGTCTAGGTCTCCATTCTTTGGACATGAAAGCTCACACACAAGGCTTATGGATGTGTTTGGGTTATTTTGAGTGACTAACACATAATGTCTACGTCATCTCTAAAGGTATAAGTCTAACAAACCAACAAGGGAACACAAAATGCATAATGCTAAAGAGATGTTATTTAATGCTCAATACAATGAGAATAGGTTCTTTTTATCATGCCTAATATCTACAAGATGAGTGTTTAGAGAATAAAAATAAAATTCACTCTTGTGGACGCAATATTTGGGCATTAAAGCTCACACGGGTAGTTTCCACTAATGATCTAGATATCTCAAGCACGCTACCTCATTCACTAAAACACAAAATGAGTCTGGTATGATATGTTCAAGCAATGTGATGCAACTTTGACCAACATGGCCTCCCTTAATAACGCATGGCATACATAAAGTGTCTACAACGGCTCAACCCAAAGACATCTCAACAAACAACCCTTGCTACTCTAGATTTTGACTCAAAATGTTAGAAAATTTTGACAAAATTTGGCTCTAAACCCACACATTCATGCAAAAAAAAAAAAATTGAAAAATAATAATAGCACACAAGATACTCATGCAAAACACATAAAACCCAATACGGTAACTAATTTGTCACACTCCCAAACCTAAACGAAACATTGTCCCCAATGTTTGTACATAAAAAAGATTAGACAATATAAGCTTAGAAGCGGGAGGGAAGCCAAATGCAACCCGAACACAAACAAAACCAAAAAGGTAAGCACAATACAACTCCACAACTTAAAGCTAAACGAAAATGTAAATTGCATATAAAAACATGAAAATAAAACTACTATTTACAAGAGTTGTACCTCCCTTGACGATTGTTCAAGTTGGGTCTTCAAGCAAGGCCATTAACTTGGGCTCATCAAGCACCCCTTTCCTTTTCAACCTATATGAGGCAGAGAATGTCCTCACCCAAAACTCATTTACCATTCTTGTTTGCTCCACCACATAAGCTTTCTTTCTCTTCACCATTTTATCCATCTTTCTCTCATCTTTAGCCGAAGGAGTTGCTTGGATCTTGTTCACGACTCCATGTGAACCTATTTTGTGGCTCGCCTTTATCTTATTTCTTGTAAACCTATGCTCAAAGGTAGATTTAGATGGCTCCTTCGGAATGTCTCTTTCGAAAACTTCCCCCGCGGGAGGATCAACAACCTCAACTCTTAAACATGTTTCAGATAATGAAGGACTCTCGATGGCCTTGAAGATGAAAAAGTTGTGTTTTACATATTCAATCCTCAAGGTCAACTGGTCTTCCTTGTGATGGATCAAGGCCCCACTAGTCTTCAAGAATGGTCTCCTAAGAATTAACAGGATCTCAATATCTTCTTTCATTTCTAAAATTACGAAATCAACTAGGAAGAAGAATATACCTAATTTCATCTAAACATCTTCTATAACTCCATATGAGTACTTGATAAATCGATCCGCCAATTGGACTTGTAGGTTTCACTTTTCCCAATCCCAATTTTTTAAATATGGAATTGGCATCAAGTTGATGCTCGCTCCCAAGTCTATCAATGCTCCTCCAAACTCCAAATTCCCAATGGTGCATGGAATAGTAAACCTTCTGGGGTCTTTCAATTTTGGAGGGAGTTTGTTTTGGAGGATGGCACTACATTCTTTCGTGAGAGCTACTGTCTCACATTCCTCAAACTTCTTCTTGTTTGATAGGATCTCTTTCAAAAACTTCACATATGTTGGCATTTGAGCCAACGCTTCGGCGAACGGGATATTGATATGTAGCTTTCTGAATATCTCCAAAAACTTTGTGAAGCTTTGAGCTTCCTTATGTTTCTTGAGGCGTTGTGGGTATGGGATTGGGGGTACATATGCCTTTACTTGTGGTGGGGAAGGTAGATAGGAAGATGTGTTAGGTAGATCATTTTCTTTCTTGTCTTCCTCTTCATGGAGTTGAGAGGTAAAATCTTCATGTGTCATATCATTTTTTACCTTTTTCTCCGCTTGCTCACCCCTAATTGGATTCTCAACTATCTTGCCGCTTCTCAATGAAATAGCATTGCATTGCTCTTTTAGGTTGATCTCTGTGTTACTTGGCAATGCCCCTTGTTGTCTTTCTTGAATAACCCTCGCCAATTGTCCCATTTGCACCTTTAAATTCTTGATTGATGCTTGAGAGTATTGTGCAACTTGGTCTATCTTGGTATCAAGCTTCAAAGAATTATCTTGAAACTTTATCCGGGCATCTATCTTGGTCATGAATTTGGAGAACGAATCTTCAGGAGTAGCCTTTCTCTCAGGTTGTTGTGGTTGGTTAAATCTGGGTGGTTTAAAGTTGGCTTGTGGTTGAAAGGTTTGTTGGTTATTTTTCCATGAGATATTGGGGTGATTTCTCCACTCAGGGTTGTAAGTGTTGGAATATGGATTGTTGTTTAGGTTGGGATATGGGTTGTTGGCATTTTGGTTGGCAAAATTTCTATTGTAGTTCACAAAAGAAACTTGCTCTAAGGATCCGGAGCAAATGGGTTCCCTGCTTGACAATCCATACTCTCATAAGGCCCTAAGCATAAATTACAACTCAACATTTTTACTTGGGCCGTACTAGAGCTTGCCCCCATGTTGTTCACTTGTCTTATCAAGGAATCAATTTGTGCTTGCATTACCGTCACTTGATCAACATCTAACGTACTGGGTGCTTTCTTCGATTTTTTCCTATCGCTACCCCAATGACAATTTGCAACGGATATGTTTTCTATTAAATCATACGCCACATCCATAGACTTTTTCATCAAAAAGCCTCCCACCGAAGCATCCATAAATTGACGTGTGGACAAGTTCATACCTCGATAAAAATTTTCCACAATTGACCACTTCGGCATTCCATGACATGGCATTTTCTTACCAACTCATTGTATCTCTCCCAAGCTTCATATAAAGACTCCAACTCAAATTGGGAAAATTCATGAATCTCGTTCATCAATTGAGCAGCCCTTCCGGGAGGGAAGTATTTGCTAAGGAAAGCTTGAGCCAACACATCTCACTGGGCGATCGACCTTGTTGCAAGAGCATCATACCAAGTCTTAGCTAGGTCCTTCAATGAAAAAGGGAAAACCTTTAGCTGAATTGCATCGTCCGAAGCCCCATTGACTTTGAATGTTAAGTAAATTTGATCAAAGTTCCTCAAATGCTCGTTTGGATTGTCCGTTGGCTTACCACCAAATAGCCTCATCATCGCCAACTGTTGAAAGACATGAGACTTGATTTCGAAGTTGCTGGCATTTATTGTTGGGAGTTGGATGGGTGACAAGTTTTGATTCACCATTGGCATGACATAGTCCCTTATGACTTTTTCATCCTCCCTAATTTTCTCATTTTGCCCATTTTGCCCCTCTTAGGCTACGGGTGGTATTGGATTTCAATTCAAATTATCCCTTATAGCTAGTCTTCGGTTCCTTCTATTTCTTCGGGCTGTCCATTCTATATTTGAATCGAAGCTCATATCCTTTAAGTTGTTGCTCCTTGTACTATAATGCATACAAGAGCAACCGCCTATAAACACAAAGTAGAACAAATATAAATTAGTAAATTAGTGATATCAACAAACCGCTCAATCCCCGGCAGCAGCGCCAAAAATTAACCACTCCTTAACGAGCATCCGCAATAGTACGGATTCGTAAGAGTAGCACAATGATGAATAGAATTCGTTTCATGAGGATTGATGTATTGAATACCACAACTGATTGATTAAACTACTATTTAGACAAGCAAATATTGGATGATTGAATTACACTACTCAAATTTTAACTAACTTACACTTACAACTAAAATACAATTAGTGAAACTAAACAAGCAAACAAACTCAAGCACTTGGATATAAATATATGTGAAATAAGCTAAAACCTTGAATCCACCTATCCAATTCTCACCAATTTTAGGCACATCATTGAAATAAAGTATGCAAATGTGTATATAGATTCGTATGCCCTTAATTAGTCTCTAACCTCTCTCAAGTGATAAAAACAATATTCATGTGCACCAACAACCTATTTTCTCAATGGTTATTCGAACTGCACACAAATTCATTTAGCAAAGTGGCATACAAATGGAATCCTACAAGCTAACATCGCATATTTCTATCTTACTAGACTTGTATCAGGCATTTCATCGAGCACGTTGTGCTTCTCCTCTCGGTACTTAGCACAACAACCAAATATCAACTAAGTGTTTGCTAGGCACCTAGAAGCATTAAGAAATTGAAATACACATACATAACACAAGCATTTATGATAAAGTGATGACCTTTGTTAATGATTCATGAAAAAGGTTTCATGTTGACCTTAGCCAAGATGGTTTTAGTTCATATTACAAAATATGGCTACAAAAGATAAGAATATTATGCAAGTCATCTCAAATACAAGTGAATAAATTAATAGAGGAGAGTGTAGAGAAAACTATAGTGAAGAACTCCTCCTTGGTGACTTGATGTGCTTGGCTTGCTTCCTCTCTTGATGCTTCCCTTTATGCTCCAATGTTGTGTTTTAATGGTGGGAAATGGTTGGAAAGTTGGATATTTGGTGTTTGGTGAAGTGGATTTGGAGTTTAGATGATGGATTTTAGGTTGGATGTAGTGATTTTGTGGGTTTGGAAGGTAAAAATGTGTCCTTAGAGAGTTTGTGATGTGGTGTGGGAGTGTTTTGGAGCGCAAGAGTCGTGCAAGAGATGTGTCAAATGAAGTTGAAGGGAGGAATTTATAATGTGTGGGAATTAGGGCACGAAAGCCTAGAAAACATTGATGTGGCAGTGTGGTCGCTATACGTACATCGCACATACAGCGCCACATATCTGGAATGGTTTTTTAGGGCTGGGTAGCTGTTGGGCATTGTACAAATCGTTGTACGAACAACCCTTTGTACAGCGCTTTTGTTCTTCAGTGGCTTCCAACATCGTATACCGTTACAGAAACGGGCATAAATTCTTCCAGAAATATTGGAATCGTGATCCGTAAAAACCGTTGGAAAGTAAACAGCCGAGGGTTTCCGAAAATAGGTAGCAAAAAACCTAGTTCAATTTGAGGTGGGAGATATGGCCCCCGAAATGTAGTTGCACCACATGAGTCTTTCCCATTTCAGCCCTTTCAACTTCCAAAACTCATCAATTAAGCTTAAATACCTTATTTATGGCAAATAACCTACACAAAGCTCACCAAACACATTAAATATACAAATATGCTCGAAAACGGGTACAATTGATAAAAAATGGGGGCTACACCGAGTGTACAAATGGGCACTATTAATTGTAGTTCATACTTTTCGTCATAGTAGAAAACTCCATAGAAGTTAAGATTCCAGTAGATCTTTGACTCTGGTTCGCATTCGGAGGTTGAGTTTTGGTAGGTGACGAAGTTGTAGGAACTTCAGTAGAGCTTTGGCTCTGATTTGTGTTTTAAGGATTTGCCATGACGTTAGTCTTTTGGCGCTAATACTATGTAACGATTGTAAGGTGTTTGGTGAAAAGATTCAAATAGAAAACTAAGAGAAATGAATAACAAAACAGAGCTTTTGGTTCTCTTGTTAATGGCAATTGAGAGAGAAGTTGTTTCTGATATTTTTCATTGATTGATTTTCTGATTACAGAGACTCTAGCTTTATAGGAATTCAACACACACAATTTGTGTGTTTCCGTGATTTTAGGGATTGCTAACTAATCTTGTCCAGCTGGAATGCCATCTCAGCATTTTGTTATTAAGTCTGATTGACTAACCTCTGCTGGTAATTAACTAACTCTTATCCTAACCAACTGTCCTGGTTAATCATATTATGATCACCAGATGAGAGATGTTGCTGTCCAGGCATGATTGCAGTACAGTCATTTCTGCCTGTAGCTTGTTTGATGCACATCAGACTAGTTGGCTTCTTATTTGAGTCTCTAGAACACATAATCTTATCAAACCCCACATCCCATAGGAGGTCAAACTTGGAAAGTGGAAAAAACAGGAGAAATGAAGTCAAACGGGAGACTAAAAAATGAGAGAAATGATATCGGAGATTGGGAATCGAAGAAATGGGTGAGGTGGGGATACCTTCCCCAAACACCCACGTTCCCATTTCCCCCAAATGGGGATGGGGAACGGATCAAGGAACGGGAAGCTCACCTAACCTCCATTTCCCTATGAATATCTTTATCCACAACACACCAATGTGTATGGTGAAATTTGAAGTTCTCACCTTAAATGTGGAAGAGAATGTGTACACTATTGAGAAGTCATTTTTTTTTTTTTTTTTATTAAAAGATTGTCTTAGTATATGATCATTAATTAATTATGGTCAAGAATATATTTTTTTTATCATATTTATTTTTAACCATTAGCAATAACATTTATCCAAGTAAAAGCTAAATAGAAGAGAATGTATGTACTAATACCATACAATAATTAAATGATTTATTGTTTCCGAATTAAACCATTAACTTCATTACTTATATTATATATACTAAATTCTTGAATTTTACAGGCCTTCCAGTCGGTTGTGATCATGACGATAACATAGAAAACAGTGATCAAGATATTGAGAGTGGCAATATTCTTCGCAGAGGTAATAAGGAATTCAATATTTGCTTTAATTTGAACCATAGTAGCAACTCGAATTTAGAATATTATCAAATTGAATGAATACCTTAATTACCATCAAACCACGTTGTATGAGAGTCACTATAAAAAAGTGACATTTTACTGTAGAGAAAATACAATACAATCCACCGTAAAAGAGTACTATTGCAAATACGTACTGCCATGGCAAAAAGTTATACAACACATTATAACTATCGCAAAATCCTTTTTTCCACGGTAAAAGAGTTAAAATTGCGGCAAAATACTCAATTCTTTTAATATTTGCCATGGATTTATATCGTGGTAAAAAGGTTCCGAATATTATAACTTTTTTTATTTGGTATCAATTATTGTTAACACTGTATAGTGTAATATTAAAGAAGTATTCCTTCAAAAAAAAAAAAAAAAAAGACTCGTCTAGCTCAGTCCGAAATACTACTCCCACAATCAGAGAGGATACCCACACTTGAGAATTAATAGCCAAAAAGGGACAAATAATATATATACATATCTAGGTGTTGCACCGTGGTCGTGGAGGCTCCATTGGGATAGTCCAACCGTATTGGCAAGAGTCCATTGGTAAGTAGTATTATTTTATTCAAGTAAAAGTTACAGTTTAGAGGAGTAATGGAGTATTGTAAACATTTATTTATTTAATGTTTCTAAAATCATTATTTATGTATACTTAATTAATTCCTGAATTTTACTTGCCTTCCAGTTTGCAGTGATCATAATAGAGAAATGGAAGATGGAGATATAGAGTGTGGCCTTACTCGATTGTGCCCCACTCTTTTTGCAGTTTTATATAAAATCTACCTATCAATCTGGAGCTATATCTTTCGAGGTACTATCTTTAATTATTATTAAAAAATAATAATAAAGAATTTCAAATAAAGTTATCAACATCTGTAAGTAATAAACATGAATTCTAGGGTTTCGGCTAGCGAAGAAAATCAGGAAAGAGAAAAGAGATTATGAATTTGCCTGCGAACTTTCCCGGAAATTGATAAAGAAGGATAAATATTCGTGGAAGCAAAATGTTATGCAGTTCGTGTTTAGTACTACTCCCGGAAACCCATTGTATGCTGCTATAAGATCAGAAAATGTAGAGGCTGTCACATTGGCACTTGAAAAGCATCCACAGCAACTTGAGAAATTGAATCAGAACATATTGAATTATGCTACTGAGGAAGAAGAGGGAGAACCGGCGGGAAACATATTGTTTGATGCTATAAGAACAGGAATTGTAGAATATGTGAAGTTGACACTTGAAAAGTATCCTAAGCAACTTGGGCTACTGAACCGTAGGATTCAGAAAATATTGCTTATGGCTGCTCAAGACGAAGAGGACGAACCGGGAAACCCAATATTGTTTACTGCTATAAGAACAGGAAATATAAAGGTTGTCAAGTTAATACTTAAAGAGTATCCTCAGGCACTTGAGCAAATTAATCATAGGAATCAGAACATATTGCATGTGGCTGCTATGTACCGTCAAAAGAAGATTTTCGACCTAATGAAAACAAAAGAAATACCAATGACCAGAATGGCTCAAGAAATTGATGACAACGGCTACACCATTTTACACAGTGTTGCTGACACACGGCATTACAAAGGAGGAACTACCTCCGGTCCTGCCTATCAATTGCAAGAGGAGTTAAAATGGTTCAGGGTAAGATTTTTTTATTTTCTTGAAAACCTAAGACCATTTAAGTCCGTCGTGACCTGATCATTTATCATCGATATTTTAAAATTCGGTTAAGGCGGCCGACCCGGAGCCAAAGCAAAG
The DNA here is from genome assembly GCA_035582765.1 of Acer negundo. NCBI lineage: Eukaryota > Viridiplantae > Streptophyta > Magnoliopsida > Sapindales > Sapindaceae > Acer > Acer negundo. The sequence goes on along the minus strand of CM069232.1, from coordinate 25,255,120 downwards.
TTTTCTAAAAACAATTTTAAAAAAAATAACAACCGAGCTTGACTTTAAAAAAAATGACTTTTGTTGTGTAGTGGTTGATTTCCACCCGTCACCATGGTTCATGCATGTATTATATATAAGGATGAGGTGGCATGATTATATATGCATGTCATCAATTGATACTTTACATATGTTAAGTACTTAAGTTTTGAATTTAATAATTCTTTGTTAGCTTTGGTTTTAGGCGGTGAGAATCCATTATATAAACTTCAGTTTTTTTTTTTAAGAGAGTGTGATCAATCTTTTGGAGTTTTTATTCCGATAATCCTATGATATAACAAAAAGAGTTTTGCTTCTGAATTTGATTCTCTCTCTTATTTTATAACAACTTTAGCTTCTTCATTTTTTTATCCTAAAATACTATTTATAATAGTAAGTCTAAAAATAGTATTTATAATAGTAAATCAGATTATTATTTTTTTGTCCGAAAATTCGGATTGGATCCCGATCCGATTTGCATCTCTAAGTAATGCTGATGGTGGACTGATTATTAAATATTATTGATAATTTTAAATTTTAATTAGATCTTTTTTGGATATTTTTCTTTTTCAAATTGAGGTGAGCCTTGCGAGGTAAAAAACCCCACTACATATGAGATTCGAATATTTGTCACATAAGTAAAAGGGAAGTGTCCAACTACTTTACGAAGAATGATTGTGCTTAAGCATAAGATTTGTCCCTTGTTTGTTTCTAAAAAAAAATTAGTAAACATTTCCTATGAAAATTCAACACTTGATTGTACCTTTTTTTTCTTTTGTCGTTGGATACAGAGTGTGAAGGAAATAATGCCGTCCTACTACACCATGCTCCGTGATAATAACAAGAAGACTGCTTTAGAAATCTTCAAAAAGGAGCATGAAGGACAATTTAAGAAAGCACAGAGTTGGATAAAAGAGACTTCTCAGTCATGCTCCGTAGTTGCTGTTCTAGTTGCCACCGTCGTCTTTGCAGCCGCCTTCACCGTACCTGGTGGTACTAATGACATCAGTGGTTATCCAATTCTACTCCACTCCCGTTTCTTCATGTATTTCACTGTCATGGACATTTTATCCTTATCTTGTTCCTTGACTTCCGTTGTTATGTTCCTCTCCATCCTCACATCTACTTTTGAGCTCGAGGATTTCATTGTCCGGCTCCCCAGAAAACTGACGATAGGATTCTTCTTTCTCCTCTTGTCGGTAGCGACAACCATGTTGGCGTTCCTATTCACAATTATCCTCATCATCAGTTCGGACGAGCCTCAAAAATGGACGATGATTCTCATATGCTCTCCCGCATTCTTACCTGTGAGCGCGTTGGCACTTACACAATTACCATTGTTAATGTCATTTATAACAGGTCGGTTTCGGAAGGCTCCCAAGCTTCTCTGAAAATAAGTGAGCTTAGTACTTCGCTGTCTGAAGTTTCTCTCAACATCTAGTTTCTGAGTTTTGCGTTTCTCGAAAATTATCTATCCTTAATTTGCTTATTTATTGTGTACGTGTTTCCATCAACCCTTCAGGATATTTTAAGAGAATTTATATTTTAATAGGATTTCTTTTCTAATTTATACTTGAGATTTGTTTCATATTTTATTTGGATTTGGATCATCTTCTAACCTCTTCTTTTGCATGACCTTAAAGTATGTCATTCATTAGTTGTTGATAAAGGGACTCAAAATAGCTGTCCAAAAATGCTGTCCCAATTTATGTCTAACCAACCAAATTGAGACATGTGTCTACATTTAATTATTTATTTTCAATTTTTTCTATAAATATACACATTTGTCCCAATTTGGTTAGTTAAACACAAATTGGAACATTATTTTTGGACAGCTGATTTGAGTCCGTTGTAAAGTTTTTATAAAAACCAATCACATTTTAACTACACATTTATTTCAATACTTATATATCATGAAATTCATTTTATTTAGACTTGTTTTAACTTTGATGTAAAAAAAAATTAAAAAAAATTTGCCGTTTTCTTGGAATGTCCTTTCTCTAATGTTGTGTAATTTTGAGAATATGAAAGATTTGGAGGTGAACAAGATGCCTGAAAATTTTCATGGAAGAATAATTTTCTGGATCCGGGCTTGTTATGTAACATCATAAGGTAACAAAACTTTTTTATAATTTTGAGCTATTTTATTTTTTTACATTTTATAACATTACATACGTTAACAGGTGTTAACCTATGCTTTACTTGGCTAAAAGACAGATAGACAATCAATTAAGTCAATGGTAGAAAGCAGGGAGATGTTTAGTTTATACCAATCTAACTTGTGTTTTAACTGGAATAGAGCAAACAATGTAGAAGTAATTATAAAAACTAAAAAGATTATATATATATATATATACCACTCATGATGGCGGTGTCGAGGCGATTTGAACCTAAAAGAAATTACCAAGTTAAATGAGCGTCATACCGAACCACATCATCTATAATGAAAATATCAATTTGTTTTCAGGGTTCTCCTTCCTTGTTGGTGGCTGGTGCTTGTTTCGTTTTTTGTGTTGTTTTCGGTCTTGAGCTTGTTATGTCTGGGTGTTGTAATTTTGCTTTTCTGGCTGTTTTCGTTGTTTTGCTCTGTTTTAGCCTCTTACTCTCTGTTTTATTTGAGGATGAGCTGTTTTTTCTTGTATTTCTGGTTGTTGCTTTGGCGACTTTGTGCGTCTCTTCTAATACATTACCTTTTCAACAAAAAAAAAAAAGCAGCATAATGTTCTCTGTTATATGATCTATAAGGACATTAAGTTTCAATCAGATATCTTCACTTCATGCATCATGCCCATGCCCATATATTATTACACAAATCCTACATGTCCTTGTAGCAAACAACGTCGAAGAGGGTATGAAAACCCGAAAAAGACAGGGCATTTGGGCGTGTTCATGGAGTCAAGAGAGAGCTTCCTTCCTTGATGAGCACAAACACACTGCCGGCATCCCCCCTCGATATCCGAAGGTCTTCGTCGAGGTAGGTGGTTAGCAACCATGATTGAGTATTGCTATTCGAGATGGAGAACTTCAACGGCAGTTGGCTAGAAATGGTCTTCGCAACAGATGAAGCTGTGTCTTGGACAGAAGTGACAAAGCCTTTGAAGGGTGTGAGATCAATTTTTTGTCCAAGAAATTCCACATTTTCCGGCAAAACTATCGAGTCTGTCACCTGAGGAGTCCCAATTACACTTTCTTCGAAATTGATCTATACATATAACAAAACACAAATTGGCATTTAGAGCTGAATCCAGATTCTAGAGCTACAGTTAAAATTAAAATTTGGAGGAGTGATCGAAAATTGATGTAAAAATAAAAAACTTGCCTGCACCCTCTTGGGACTTCTAACTTCAAATTTAGAATTGGTGTGTTATGAGATAATTTGGTTTAGAGAAGAGAAGAAGAGAGAATCAAGAGAAGAGCAAGGAGAAGTGTTTAACTTGTAATTTGATGGTTTATTCATAAGCAACATGGCCCTTTATAGGCTTACATCTTGACAGCTAACAACTAGAAAGTAGGAATAGATTGGCAACACATTGAGTGCACAATCTCATCTAAATAAGCAAACAGCTATCACTAACTTATTTCAATTCAAAGACTACTAACTTATTCATTTCGATTCAAAGACTACTACCGACTCAAACTTGCATGCATAAGGGTGCCCATCACGTGGCGAGTCTCACATCATTCCTTCCCCCTTACCGCGTCCTTGTCCTCAAGGACGAACTCAAGATACGTCTTCAAAAAACGCCAACGGTTCTCCCAAGTCGCATCTTCAATCTGTGCACTTGCCCATTTAATTAGTATCTTCGCACAATGACCACTATAAATCATCTAACTAGCCTGCATAAATTTTTTTGGTGGTAATAACCGAGATCGTATATGACGAACTTTAAATTTTTCGCCTTTTGTCATGATGTCTATCCAATCGCTCCAATGGCTGGAAACAAATTCTTGAATCATTAAATCCTGCAACAAAAGATAAACTGAAGAATTTTTATGGTGAGAAACGTGTGACTCATAAAAACAATCCACAAAATGTGAATTGCTCTGATATGAGACTTTCCCAAATACATATTCATCAAATATTAGTGGTTTATCAAAATCGACAAAAACCTCCGCCGATACATATGTATCATCGAAAAACATCGAATGATAGGTGACTAATTGTGTATGTATCATCGAAAAACATCGAATGATAGGTGACTAATTGTGTATGAGAGTTCACGAGAATTTTGTGTGAGAGTTCATGGGATAGATGGCGCAAGGCTTGGAGTTCTGTTATGATAGTTTGGATGGTAGAATGTATTTGGTCGAAACGAGACTTGTGACGAGCTAGAATTCCGTAAACTTCATTACAAAATCGTGTGTCCATAGAACTTAACGGCTCTAATACCAATTGTTATGAGATAATTGGTTTAGAGAAGAGAAGAAGAGAGAATCAAGAGAGGAGCAAGGAGAAGCGTTTAACTTGTAATTCGATGGTTTATCATAAGCAACATGGCCCTTTATAGGCTTACATCTTGACAGCTAACAACTAGAAAGTAGAAATAGATTGGCAACACATTGAGTGCACAATCTCATCTAAACAAGCAAACAACTATCACTAACTTATTTCAATTCAAAGACTAATAATTTATTCATTTCAATTCAAAGACTACTACTGACTCAAACTTGCATGCATGTAGGTGCATGCGTAAGGGTGCCCATCACGTGGCGAGTCTCACATCATGGTGCTAATAGAAGTTGTCGCCAACGGCCTTGCAAACTGGATAGAGTTCTGGACGGTGAAGCTCTCTAAGTCAATTGTCTGTGATATCCAAGAGCGGAGGTGTTAGTAAAGCAGCCTGGGCTGTAGCCCATGCTGACTTTTTTGAAATTTTTTTTAAAGTTTACATATTATATTCACTACCTTAGAGTTTTACATAAATTTACAATTATATATATCAAACTAAGATAATTAAACATAAAAAAAATAAAACACATTAGAGTATTATATACAAACAAAATAAGCTTTTGAAAGTTAAACACGTTCCAACAAGTAGGAAAAGTTTCACTTCTACGGTTCGATCGTCCTACATTCTCTCCAAATTTATTAAAACTAAGATAGCTCATGATTGTATTGGAATTAAAAAAAAAATTTCTTATCCAATCGTTATCTTCTAAAACAATTTATGTATTTTGTTTAGAAGGTGAATTTTGAGGGATACGATTCATTATGTTCCCTCTTATCTAAGTGTATTTTAAAAAAATTCAATTGATATAAATTTCTTGTATCGTCGAAGTTCGTTTAAAAAAAATTATATAATTAGTTTAGCCCACTCTGCCAAAACACCTTAGCTTCGCCCCTGGTGATATCTCTTCTCCATCGTCACCAATCCATTTCCCATTAAGCAAAGTTAGTGCCTCTGTCAGTGCCGGAGTCGGATTTTTCACTTCAAGCTTTGTAACATAATAAGCTCGACAATCTCAGCTCTCGTCAAGGTCAAGCGTTTTTTTTTTCTTTTATGGCTTGCCATGGAATCCAAGAATTTGGGCCTTTTTGGGAACATGTGTTGGGTTACTCGAAAGATATTATCCTTGAAATACGAAGATCGGAAGATGTAAAAGAAGATAAAAACTATCTGACTTCTTAGGATGTCCTTTTTTAGTGTTCTAATAGGCGCTAAGCGCTAGTCAGGCGGAGACCCAACGCCTAGCGCCTAGGCCGATTAGTCTGCAATTAATTGGTTGGCGAATTTAGACCTATTTTTTATTTTCCTACATAAAAATCCAATCACAAACAAATTTCAATTATAAATCCAAACAAAATTCTTTCCAGGTATTTATATAGTTGCTCAATTAGGGGTATAAGTGTAATTATTGAAGGAAGATTAAAGCTATAGTGATTTTATAAGAGATCAGGGAGCGTTTCGTAATTTTCCACACAAATCAGAGCTCACGCCACATCAGGCGAGGCCCAAACATGAGCCCAAACGTATTGTAGCCTGGGCTCTATTGTATCCTGGGCTGTAGCCCAGGTTGATTTTTTGAACCTGACTCAAGTGAAGCATGCATGCACCCCAGCCCGCTGTTAAACGCACCCCACCTTCCTAAACTTCATCTTCAACCTCACGCCTGCCTCGATTGCCGACCAAACCCTAGCTGGTCCAGTCGCCGGAAACGGCGATCTCGAGCCTTATTCCAGCTGATTTCCGGCGCAAAAGAACGGCGGACTCAATGAATTTGACTCGCTTAGCCCGATTCCGCGGAAATGATCCGATTTTCACCTTTTCTCTGCGTTTTTCGGCCGCCTAGATGAATTGGTCCGATCAATCGGCCTAAGCGGCCGTGTACTAGAACACTGCCTTTTTCTAGCGTTGAGGAAAACAAGGAGGTGATTGAAGAAATATCAAAGTTACGTAGTTTTGAAAACATGAAAGATTTGGAAGTGAACAAGAATTGTTGATTCCTTGGCAACACTTTCAAAATTAGTTTTTTTATTTTAGGAAAGGGGAGGTGGGAGATTGGACAAACTATTTAATCCCTTCAATGTCGGAACGTCTGAAAAATTTAATCGAAGAAAAGCTTTCAAGATCCGGTTAGACGTTTAGAATGTCTCCAAGTTAGCTTTATTCAGTGAATTTGATCAAATTGTCATGTAATTTGCTTCATCGGTGTAATTTTGCTGTAGTTTTGTTTGATGTTTGTTTTTCTATTTATAAATAAGAGATGCACATTTGGGAAATGAGGATGGATATAGGTCCCCCCTCCATTTGGGAAAAATGAGGATGGAAAATTTTTGGGGGGCCTATATACATCCCCATCCCTATCCCCAATTTTCCATTTTTCCCGTTTTTTCTGTTCTTACATTTCCCCATTTGACTAAAATATACAAATTAAAAAAAAAAAAAAAAACAAATAAACATTCCATTACAAATACAAAATAAAATTCATTGGTGCATTTTATATAAAATGTGTATATATACTTAGGGTTTTCAAAGAATAAAAAAAATTAAAAATATATATTATAATTATATTTATATATGTTTGGGGGATTTATATATATTTGGAGGACCTCCCCCGATCCCCATCCTCATCCTCATCTCCATTTCAATATAATTGTGAGAAAAATAGGGAAATGGGGATGAGAAAGTGTCCCCCATCCCCATTTTAATTTGGGGATGATTTTCATCCACCCTCCCCCACAAAACAAATATGACTTTTTATAACATTGCACTATAGCATTCTTTTTTAAAATGCTATCAATGTACCTATATTATTGCATATTATAATAAAATGCTATAAAAAGATGTTAATATTTAACACTTTAGTTTAAATAGCATTTTGATTTCAATAATATAGCACTTTTAATGCTATTAAATTATATAGTTTAAATGTTAATTTTTTTTTTAAGAAATAATTTAATAGCATTTTAAATTTGCTATGATATGTCATGAAATCATATAAGTTATTATAATTTATTTTGAAAATTTCAACCTATTATTATTATTATTATGCTTTAAATTTTTATTAACAAAATCATAATTTAACGTACGTAAAATATAAAATATCAAATTTTTTTATAAAAAAGTTAAGTAATTTACAAAACTAATTATATAGCATTTAAGAATGATATGATACAAGATAAAAATATCTCTAAACATAAGAAGTGAAAATGAATTCTTATCCCTCTATTTTTTTTTTTTCAAAGATAATGAGAGAAAACAAATTTATTAATTTCCTTTTTCAAAATTTGAAATCCTAACTTTTACTTTATATTCTCTTCACCTATTATTAAAGTGTTTTACTGCCATCAAACCACTCGCTCAAAATCCCTACTTTTACCACAAAGCTCTCAAACATAAATAAGTGTCTTGTCTTCATCTTCCATTTTTCATTAAAAACTTCATATTTTTTTGGTAAGTTGTTCTCTCTTTCATTCAGTTAGAATATCTGGTTATGAATTTACATATAGAAGTATTATATGTCTTCCATTGTGAAGTTATATTTCTTGGTAAAAGACTTTTTCTTTTTTTAGTTTTAATATTTGATTTCTTTTCCATCCTAGATCATTTTAGTTACAATCTCTACAATATCTATTTCATAATTGTAATGGCTATGTAAATTCATATATGTTTATTTGTTTTTTTTATTAAATATACCTTTATTTTATTGATGTCTTTTAGGTTAAAAAGATGAAGGTTTCTGTGTTTTATCAAAAGCAGAAGATGAAGACTGGTGGAACAATCATGTTGTTGTAATTAGATTTTAAAAAAATTCATGTTCTTGTAATTTTTTTTTCTTATAAAACTAAATTCAAATTTTTGTATATAGAAATTTCGTTTGATATGTTTTGTGAATCATGAATAAATATTTATATTTTTTTCCTTTAATGTTTTTATTTTTTTATTTTTTTATTTTTTTGTGATAGCATAGTTAAACTTTTTAAACGAACAATTAAATAAAAATTAAAAATATACAATTTTTATATTGGGTACAATTACAATAGCATTTTTAAGAAGTGATAATAACTACAATAATAACATTTTTTTTTAAATTAATGATATAACATTTTTTAAATGCTATAAAAGAATAATTATAGCATTAAAAAAAAACTGAATTTACAGCATACAAATAATGCTATGAAAAGATAAAACTTTTAATCACACTGGTTGTCATGGCATGAAGCAACAAAACCTGCTGGGCCAAATCACACCTAAAAACCCACTTAAACACAGAAAAAAAACAACAAAAAAAAAAAAAAAACCAACCAACCTGAATAAGCTAAAATCAGCTTAAACCCCAAAGACTGGGCAACAGCAAGTGGAAGATATAAGGATTAACTGGCATGATTTAAAATTGGGATATTATTAATAATAATAATAATAATAAAACCCTCTAGTCTGATATGCCGATCAAAATACAACCCTCTAATTTAATTAAGGGATAATTACCCAAGTAGTCATCGAATTGATGATACACTATCAAAATGACCCTCTAATTTAATTAAGGGATAATTACCCCAGTAGTCATTGAATTTATGATATACTATCAAAATGACAAGTGGATTAGAAAGTTGTTTCAAAATAACCATTTTTTATGAACTTTGTGACACTAATGGTCATTCCATCCAATTTCATCTAATTTCATCCAATTCCATCTAATGAGTGGCATTTTGGTAAATAAGGGGATGATATTAATTTATTTTAGATTTTTTTTGGAAATCAATTTTTTCTTTTGTTTTTTGAAACGAATAATTATATTTAGTGTGTATATATGTATAATATATCTCATATATATATATATATTATAATTCTCTGACGTCCAACCACAACCATATATTTTAATAAGTTCAAATGTTATATAAATATATATATATATATTTCTTTTTTAAGATGATTAAGACTACAAAATCTAAAAAATCTTAAAAAAAACAAAAGAAGAGACACGTGTATTAGTCTAAACAATTTTTAAAATAAATTATAAGGTCACTGCCATTTATAAGGTTAATTGAACACTCATTGATCATCATGGTTTTTCAATTTTTCTTTAATATTTACAAGATGGCAGGGAACCAGAGCGAAATGGTGTTTTGATGGAGCTAAAGTTTTGCAAAGTAATCCAAGTTGTTGGGGACAGTTACATAATAATATATAATCGATTCAGAAAATTTGGTTCTACATAATTATGTTATAAAAAAACAAATGTTCAGAGTACAGATTGTTTAATTTGTTATTTTGCACCGGTTTACTACTCTATATTATATGGAAGCAGATCCATTATTGATTTATTTGTTTGAATTTTACTTTAAACAATGTTGTTAAAGGAACAAAATTTTTATGTTTAGGTGTCGGTTTTATTTAGAAAAGTTGGGGGAAAAGGCAAGTGCATAACCTTTAAAAATTGATTTCCAAAAAATATCTAAAAAAAAGTTAATGTCATCCCTTTATTTACCAAAATACCATTCATTGGATGAAATGACTATTAGTGTTACAAAGTTCGTCAAAAATGATCATTTTGGAACAACTTTCCAATCCAGTGATCATTTTTATAGTGTATCATCAATTCGATAATCATCGGGGTAATTATCCCTTTAATTAATTTCCATATTAGGGAGTTTTAAAAAAAAACATTTTAAAAATTACACCCTCTAATAATAATTAACTTATTGACTCACTTTTTATGCAAACTAAAAAAAAATACAACAGAAAAAATAATAAAAAAAATTACAATTTTTAATATTCTTTGATTAACCTACCAAACGCGTTTTTTTCCGTTTTTATTTTCAAATTCCAGTTTTTATTATATGCTACCAAACACATTTTTGAATTTTAAAATTAAAACCAAAAACATGGTTTTTATTTTTATTTTTTTTTGGAAAAGAGTGAATGAAAAACACTTACAAGACAGACATTTAGTATCTTAAATCCTATATTTTCTTAATAATATATTGAGTCACATACACATAGTCTTCATTGGACATTTGGACCTAGATAATCACTGAAGTTCTCTGACTTCTGAGTCAATGGTATGTGATCTGTCCTCCACCTTGATCATCAATGGCAATGTACCCCCTGACAATAACAGTAAACAAACCTAAAAAGATGTGTATCTAATACATTGTCACATATTAAATTCAAATTCAATACTGATCGATACATACACAAGTATCACATATATATATATATATATTTTTATATACCACAGTAGCAATGATTCAAACTGGGGCATTATTTAATAGTGTTTCTCTATTATTTGGTGAAGAACTAATGGATGACTACTTGTGAAAGTTATCAACAGTCCTCTGTTCAGGCTTCTCATATTTTGTTAGCTACAGATCAATGGTCCATTTATGAAAAGCTTTAATAAATGGTTACGTGTTACTTTCTCTACCACAAAACCGGCTCTTGAACTTCAGTAATTGTATAATATATATTAACTCACAACCATTGGATCTCCTACTTTAAGAATCCAACGGTCAATCACAGACTAGTCCCGTGACAACAGTCATGGCCGCCTGGCGCCGAGACTAAAGCATGCATGGCGGCACTAAAAAATTGAGAGCATGGCAGCATTAGTTCCACATCTCAAACACAACTGATAACGTAATCAAGATATTTCCCCTCTTTTGTCATTGATCGATTTCCATCTCAAGCTATGGCTGCTGTGGCAATTGTTTCTGAAAGTCAGGTAATTAAGTATATGTAAACATGTTCACACAAATATATGGGAAAGACCGGATCTACCTCATTTTATCTTGGTTTTCATGGTCATTTAATATGATCTTTACTCAAAACTCATATATATTAAAAGTATTGTAATAGAATAATATTTTAATTTTCCATGGTATAAATTATAATACGACTAGATATTTTACACAATTGAGTTTGGAAACCACTTCAAATCTATTATTGATTGAGAATAAGAATTGATGCATCTTAAATATGACTTATATATTTATCTTAGTATAAGCCATCAAGATATTTTGTGTTTAACAAAATGAGGTTGGTCCAATGGTAAAACCCTTCGCACCCATAATACGAGGTTGTGGGTTCAAGTATCTTTCCCTTCCCCAATAAAACCTTAAATTAATGTAATATTTAAAATAAAAATAAAAATAAAAATAAAAATAAAATAAAATAAGCTATTTTGTGTTGTTTGTTTCTTTTCATTTGATTTTTTAGTTGAGAACTAGAGAACTGTAGTAATTATTCTTATCTAAATGACGGGTAAGTTTTAGGTGCAGGATTTTGGGATCCTACAGGTAATTTTTGTCCGGGGACAATGATTGACACCTGTGAAGATCAATTTTGCAGTGCACTACAAACTAATGGCCAGATGTGGCCATCAATAATCCCATCACTACGATAAAATTGGGCTAGGGATGAAATTTTTTCCTTCATCCCAACGGAACATCTTTTGGGACGCAATTGTATATTCATCCTTAAAAATTGTAAACATAAAGAAACCTTTAAGAATGAAAGGACAAAAACATTCATCATAATAGAACGTTTATTAGGATAAAACAAATTATTCGTCCTTATTAAATTTGAGATTTTTTTTTAAAAGAAAAGAAAAAAAAAATTGAGATTTGGGGATTTAATAGGACAAAAATAAATGTGTTATTGATAATGATTTATCCGACTATATTTTCCCCTTTTTATCTTTTTTTTTAAGGTTTTTTCTAAAAGACATATTAATAATTAAATTTTCTTCACTTTTTTATATTAATTACTGTAGATTAATTTAAAATTTTATGAAAAATTATATTATTATTTTTTTTTATAAATATAATAATAATAATCTAAAATACAAAACCACTTTTTTAAAGAGTCGTTGTACATTTCTCCTTCTCATTTGTGATAGGGAATCAAATATTTCATTTGTCTATTAAATTAAAAAACATAAAAAAAAAAATGATATTCCGAATACGATTAATTATAGACCATTTAATCTAATAATATATGATTTTTAAAATAGTTTAATTAAATATTATAATAAACTTTTTTTTTTTATCGAGTTGTTTATCGTATATATTCAATGCAGTAGCAAATTGGATAAGATTTACACCTACTTAAGGTATTCGTTGTCAGGTTCAACGCCAGTGGTACGTGGAACGAGGTGTCTTAAGTGACAAAACAAAGCTTTTTTTTTTTTTTTTTCTTTTTTCAAATTTTTTAAAGGGATGAAAAATTATTGTAATGAAAAGCCTTTGTAAAAATTATTTCAAAATGATTTGAATCGAACTCATTGCAGAGGTGTGAGGGACACCTCAAAATAGTGTGTGATTCTCAGTTGTTTGGTCCGGTGAAGAACTTATGGATATATGACTACTTGTCAAAGTTTCAATCATAATAATTTAGAGTTTGGTTTTCCATTCGTTAACAATCTCATACCATTCATTCTAGATAATGTTAGACGATATGAGATTGGTCTAACTGTTATATTTCTCACACTTACGTCACAAGGTCGTGGCGGGTTCGAGTCTTCCCCAATACTCCCCCTGGAGGGGTGCATCGAGTGCAAATGTCCCGGGCTCTAATTTTTTTTTTTATTAAAGTTAGTATACATTATTGGGTTTTGAGGGTCCAGAGAAAATAGAATTGTAATGAATGATTCAATTTATTTTGATTTTAAACTATATGTATAGAATATATTTATAAAAATGGGCCCAATTCATTTTTATTTTAAATTATATGTATAGAATATAGAGTGATGATATTTACACCCCTAAAAAACCGTATGTACACCCCATTTGTATATGCACCCCATTAATCTTTTTTTAAAATGGTATAATTCGTAACCACACCCCACATATTATAAATATGCCCTTAATTTTTTTTTTTCACACAAAATATGGCATTTCTTTTAATTTTTGAAAAAAAAAAAAAAAACTAAATAAGTATGTTACAAAGTATAAAATATATATATATATATATATATGTACACGGCAGAGCCACCTCCTCTTCCCAGAATTAGGATGGACTATTTAATATAATAATTTTTTCTTATGTTTTATGAATTCTTTTTCATTTGAAATTTTTGTTGAAAATTACTATACATGTTATGTAATTAACCCGAGATCTTGTAGTTTTTTGAAGATTGAAGTCTAGCCAACCTGAGCACTGTTTAGGACTAGCAAATAAAAAAAATAAACTTTAGTTACCTTTATGATTAAAAAAGATATATTTATTTTTTTTTAAAAGAGAAAAATTTATTTTAATCATTTTAATATTGTATTAATATGTTGTATGAGATATACATTTATTTTAATCAATTTAATAATTTTACTTAAGGGTTATATTGGAATTTTTAAAATATATTGATTTGGGATGCATATACAATTTTCTAGGGGTGCAAATATCGTCTCTCTAGAATATATTTATAAATTAGGCCCAATTCATTTTTTATATAATATGTATAGAATATATTTAAAAAAATTGTGACCATGAAGGAAGAGCCCAATTATTTTTTTAATTATTTTTATGGAATATATTTAAAAGAAAAAATCAGATTTCTGAATAAAGAGTACAAATTTTGTTCAAGAGGGGTCCATTTCAGATTTCTCGCCCAGGGCCTTAAATACGTCAGGACCGGCCCTGGTCTTCTCTCTCTAAAAAAACCCGAATTTATGTAATATTTCAGGATTTTAGGATGGACAACACAACTCGAACTTACAACCTCATGGTGTAAGTGTAAGGGGCATATTATCAGACCAACCTCATCTTGCTATGGCAGTGAGAGTTTAAATTTATTCTTGCATGATGTATTAGTACCTGTGTAATGCCAGTGACATCATATAGGGTTGGTCACTCGGTCATGTGTAAAACGAGTATGATCGGTCTCTAAGGGCATACTATTTCTATATATATATATATATAAAGAATAACCAGTCAGGCAATATTGGCTGTATAGATGTGAATAGAGAATGGGCGATTCAAGTACGAAGAAGCTTTACAGAAAAGTTTTGGATAATGACTGGAATGCCTTGAAGGAAGATTTCTTATCCTTCGAGAAAGATGTGGATGAACTGATATTGTTGTTGCAACCTATATCGGTACACGGCGATAGTATAATTCATTTGGTAGTACACAGTGGAACCAGGGAACCACTTGAAAAGATTCTTGGTCTTCATAATCTTAAACATGACCTTGATCTGCGTCTCTGTTTCACGAGGTGGGTGAATAACTATGGAAACACAGTTCTGCATGAGGCAGCCATCTGTGGAAATCTTGCGGCGGTGGAGCTTCTGGTCGAGAATGATAAAGAGCTACTTGTGAAGGAGAATGATTCCAAGGAAACACCACTGTTTAGAGCTGCTGCATTTGGGGAAACAAAAATAGTCAAGTTTTTAGCTTCTTTTGAAGGCCAGATTGTTACTTCTGATGATGGTACAAAGCAGCTGATAGATATTCATCGCAAGAATAAAAATGGTGAAACTGTTCTTTTTGCTGCTGTCCAAGGGCAACATTTTGGTCTCTCTCTCTCTCTCTCTCTCTAAACAAAATCCATTGCTTTAAATGCAATTGCAATTTGACATGACATCTAAATTATTCTTTTCTGTTTTTGCAGGAACAGCCTTAGAGTTGCTGAAAATTGATGAAAAATTAACAGATTTGGAAGATGGAAACCAGACTAGTTTTAACATGCTAGCTCAAATACCATCAGCTTTCGTTGAAATGAGCATGTGGAAGAGACTTCTTCTCTTTTGTATGTCTACTCTTCTTCTTTTCTTCCCTGTTTACCTTTTTTCTTAAAAAAAAAGAAAAATTTATCATTGACCAGCGCGCTATACGATAGGGAATATGTATATCAGTTGAATTAAGGCTATGATTGAGAAACGTGTGTTCGGTAAACTTTCCAACGGCACTTATTTTACGATTTACTCATCTAATAAACAACTTTTGAGAAGTTTGTTGGAGGTTGATTTTTGAAGCAGAAGCTAGCTTATTGCTTATGCAATATCCAAAATACCCTCACTATTTTATTAAAAGACAGTATTACCCTTATATTTAATAATAATATAATATTAAAAAAAAACTAGAAAAAAAAAAACATAAATTGAACAATGGTGGTGGCCTCCACCAGAGTTGGAGGCCGGCCGGAGGAGATCCCTCCATGTCCACCACTGATGTCGACGCCGCCTCGTCTCCCTCGCAGTCTCCGCCTCCATGTGTCTCTCTTCTTCATCGTTGAGTCTCTCTCCAGATCTACCTCTTGATTTCGTTGATTTCTTCGCTGAGTCTCTCTTCCTCGTTGATTTCATCGATTTCGTGATAGCGACGCTCTCGACGGTGAGGGATGAAGGATGATGATCTCTTGATGTCGACGGCGAGCAGGAGACGGTGGCAGATTTGGAGGTTGAGTTGCAAAGAGTCCATTAACAAAGCTTGAGTGAGTAAGTTGACTCAGACGAGTTGACTCGGTTATATATATAAATATATATTTTTTTATGTTTAAATTTCTTATTTATTTCTTTTTATATGCTTTATATTTATATTATTAATGATGCCTATTTTAGTAATTTTGTTCAATACATTTTCCATCATTTCAAAAGTTAAGCAATTTTAAAATTTAGTTTACCAAACACTTATCAACTTTTTCTTAAATTGATTATTTCTTAAGTGAAGCTACATGTAGATTTTTTTTCTTAAGCAAAGTAATCCCAAACATAGCCTAAAAAATGTATATTTAAGTTTTTACTTTTGAGTTTTTAAGTTTTTAAGTTTTTACAATATATATAGACAAGATTCTACTTTTGAGTTATTCCCTTTAGAGCATCTCTAATAGCCTCCCTTGAAGATATCTCTTAACTCAATTAAGGGGGTAGGTGTATTTTTAGAGCTCCAATAGCTCTATAAATGACTCCATTAATTGTGTTCTGGTGGAGTTCACTTCCTTAATTAATAGGTGTTTTCAAACCTTTAAAGTAGGCTCCACCTATTTAAGATTATTTTATTTTCTTAAAAAACTTTATATATTTAAAACTCATAATTGACAAACAATATCTAATATTTAAAAAAAAATATCTAATATTTAAATAACAATAAAAAAAATTATTAAATAGACCATTTAAGAGAGTATTGTTCGAGTACATACTCCCTTAATGGTCTCTTGCAATAACATACACCCTTAAATAAGGGAGTCTCTAAGGGAGACTGTTTACTTATGAGTTTTGAAAGATTGTACTAATATTTGATCATTAATTAACTATGGTCAATAATTTTTTATCATATTTATTTCTAATTATTAACAATAACATTTGTCATACAATAATTAAATGATTTATTGTTTCCAAATTAAACCATTAATTTCATTATTTATATTTACTTAATTAATTTGTGACATTTACAGTCCTTCCGGTTGGGTGTGATCATAACGATGACAGCAAATATAAAGATATAGAGAGTGGCCTTCTTCGCAAAGGAAAAGGTGAATTGCAATATTCTATAATTTAATAGAGTATCAAGTGAACACGTACTATAGATACGGTAATATTAATGAAGTAATCAAGATTTTATCATTATTTTATTCAAGTAAATGTTACAATATATATTATTTTTAACATAAAATAATATTTATTTATTTATTTATTGTTTCTAAACTCACTAATTTCATTATTTATATATACATAATTGATAATTCCTGGATTTTACATGCCTTCCAGTTGGTAGTGATCGTAATAGAGAAATGGAAGAAGGTGATATAAAGTGTAGTGGCCTTGTCCGATTGTGCCTATATAAAATCTACCTATCAATCTGGAGACTTATCTTAAAAGGTACTAACTTTATCATTAAAAATTAAAGTATTGAACATCACATTATTTGCATGAGTCATGCACAAACCACAGTTTATGATCAAATTAAATTATATTATAGAAGAAATAGCTATAAATAGTCAAAAATTAATGTGTTTAATTTTCTGTTTTTAGTCACCCACTATATACTGCTGCTAAATTTAGAATCTGAATAACAAAAATACTCTCTTTCACTTTTTTTCTTAAATTAATTTAAATGAAAAAATTATTTTAAAAAACGAAAATTTGTTGAAGGTTTGCAACAGAGACCTCCAACAATGATTTGCTGTTTGCAAAAAAAATTACAGACCTCCCCGTAGGTTTACAGCAAACCTTCAATAGAGGAGGTCTGCAAAGGAAATTTTTTTTTTTTTTTTTTTTCTCTTCAAAAATTGTGACCTCCATTATGAAGGTGATCTTTTAGTACTTCCAATGCAGGGTATTTAATATATATATATATATATATATATATATATATATTAT
This sequence comes from Acer negundo, assembly GCA_035582765.1. Lineage (NCBI taxonomy): Eukaryota > Viridiplantae > Streptophyta > Magnoliopsida > Sapindales > Sapindaceae > Acer > Acer negundo. Next base: position 25,237,347 of record CM069232.1, on the reverse strand, counting down.
ATAATATAATATAATATTATATTAAATAATCCTAATATTAATAATCCTAAATTATATGGACATCAACATATGTAAATATCATATATTTTTATGTATAGTATTGAAAAGAAGCCTAAATTATATATCAACACATGTAAACATCATGGATTCTATTGTTTCCGCTAGAGAAGAAAATCTGGAAAGAAAAAAGAGATCATGCATTTGCCCGTGAACTTGCCAAGAAACTGATGAAGAAGGATAAATATTCGAGCGAGCGAAATCTTATGCGATTCGTGTATAATCCTGAAATAGTGGAAGAACCAGCCGGAAACCTATTGTTTGATGCTATAAGATCAAGAAATGTAGAGGATTTCACATTGGCACTTGATAAGTATCCACAGCAACTTGAGGAATTGAATCAAAAAATATTGAATTTGGTTACTGAGGAAGAAGAGAGAGAACAAGGAAACACATTGTTTGCTGCTGTCAGAACAGGAAATGTAGAACTTGTCAAGTTGACACTTGAAAAGCATCCTCAGCAACTTGACCAATTGAACTGTGGGATTAAAAAAATATTGCGTAGGATTAAACCATTCCCATTGTTTGCTGCTATAAGAGCAGGAAATGTAGAGGTTGTCAAGTTAATACTTGAAGAGTATCCTCAGGCACATGAGCAGATTAACAATAAGAAGCAGAACATATTGCATCTTGCTGCTATGTACCGTCAAAAGGAGATTTTCGATCTTGTGAAAAAATATGAAATTCCAATGAGAAGGTTGGCCAGACAAATTGATGACGACGGCTACACCATTTTACACAGTGTTGCAGGCATTACAAAGGATCGACTCGCTCCATTCCTGCCTATAAACTCCAGGAGGAGTTAAAATGGTTCTACGTAAGATTCCTCTTTCTTTTCTTAAATCTCAGTTAGATGGATTCGAAATTTCGAACGTGAAGGGAAGTCTGGGGGAGGGGGCCACAAAGGCTTTGGGCCTTTGGCCCATTCCGTCCAAATTTTTTTAAAAAGTTTTATAACAAGAGTTTAAGAAATTACATAATTATCTTTATATTTTAAACGTTTTTCTTTTGAGTCCCAGAATTTTTTACTTTTATTTTAGCCCCTGAGATTCTTTTGTTATGGAAATCTAAAAATATAAATAACAATTTTTTTTTGTGTTGGTGGATGCAGAGTGTGAAGGAAATAATGCCGTCCTCCTATAATATGCTCCGTGCTAAAAACAATATGACTGCTTCAGAAATCTTGAAAGAGAAGCATGCAGAACAACTTAAGAAAGCACAGAGTTGGATAAAAGAGACTTCTCAGTCATGCTCCGGAGTTGCTGTTCTAGTCGCCACCGTTGTCTTTGCAGCCGCTTTCACCGTACCTGGTGGTACTAATGACAACAATGGTTTCCCAATTCTACTCCACTCCCCTCTCTTCGTGTCTTTCACAGCCCTGGACGTCCTCTCCTTATCTTGTTCCTTGACTTCCGTTGTTATGTTCCTCTCCATCCTCACATCGCCTTTTGAGCTCGACGATTTCCATGCCTCGCTCCCTAGAAAACTGACGTTTGGCTTCATGTTGCTCTTCATCTCGGTAGCGGCCACCATGTTAACGTTCACATCCACAATTGTCCTCATCGTCCGTTTGGACAAGGATCGAAAATTTTCGATGATTCTCCTATGCTCTGCTGCATTCTGCCCTGTGTTCATGTTGGCACTGACACACTTCCCATTGATATTTTCATTTATAAAAGATTGGGTGTCATCGGTGAAACAGAAGATTCCGCGCTGTCTGAGGTTTTTCGGCAAATAATCGATCAAAATCTAGTTTCTGAGTTTTGCCTTCTGGAAAATTATCTATCCTTAATTTGCTTATTTGTGTGTATTTAAGTTTTCATTAGTTTATAGTAACCTCTTTCGTATTATCAATCTTATTCTCAAAATAGTTCTTCTGAATGTAACTCAAATTCAACGGAGTGATCATTTCTGCTTCTGCCATACACGCCGTTGCGATGTTGCATCATTAACTAATTAATAAAGTTTATGTTCTCTTTAGATCAAAATACCTTTTTTTTAACATCTAAACTTAATTAGATTAAAATACTTAATTACATAAATTCTGATAACAAGAATGCTCATTGTCTACAAGATCTTGATTTAAATGAAGTAGTAAAAACATAGATTTTACATAAAAACGAAAGCTTATTATAATTATAGACAAATCACTGGTCACATTTGTATGTTAATTTTTGGACTAATTTTATTTTACTTTGGTAGTGTTATTCTTATATTTATTCTAGAATATTGTTCTGATTCACACAGAGACACAGAGTTAGTTGTAAAGAGATAGATTGATTTCTTTTGTTTTATTCCTGCTTTAGCTTTATTTATTTATTTGTTTCTTTTTTCTTTTTCTTTTTTTCTTTTGAAATCCGAACAGATTAGAGGCTTGTCGCAACTTGATTAGAGGTTTGTCGCAACTTACTGAGATCAAAAGCACTACATACACGTAATGGTGGCAAGGTTCCGGTTCGGTTCTGGTTCCAGAGGAACTGGCGGTTTTGAACCGGAAATTTTTTTATTTTTTTTTATTTATTTTTTTACAAAAAAATAACGTTTAATTTATAATTTAAAAAAAAATGTTAAAAATGACATTGTGAAGTATTGGGCCGTGACCCATAACACGTGTCCAAGTAAGTAAGTAAGTATATTTTCCTTTGCATTCTTCTCCTTTTTATATAAGTTAGACATCTTTACACATTTCTTATTTATCCGATATGGGATGTGGGATTTTCTTATATTCCTTTCTATTCTAGATTTCTACTTGTGATTTTCTTCTCTTATTATATAATTGTGACAAGCTATGAATTAAAAGTGAACTTTTGGATTAAAAAACATGCTTTTGTTCTTGTATATAGATGGTTTTTCATTCAAGCACTTTCAATTAATAACTGATGATGTCCAACTAACAAATCTATGTCCAAACAGAAATTGATCGATGTCCAACTAACAAATCTATAATTAATGAAGCATGCAAAAATTTCAAAGCTAATGGGCATGCAAAACAATTGATAAGAGTTCCAAACATAAATCAAAGTGCAATCCGAACATAATATTATAATTAAAAGAAACAAATTGATACTAGAGAGAAGGAAATTGAATGTAAAAAAGATAAATAAATGTAACAATGAAAGTTTTATATATATATATATAAATATGAATTCACAAATTAACATAAGTTATATATGCCTAACCTCTCGTTGTCATTTCCAGCATCACGAGCTGCTGAAACTAAACTCTTTGTATATCTTATCTTTTTGCGGGAAAGCGGCTAAACGTATTGGATCTTCAACTCTCTGAAAGTCTTCTGCTTTTGATTTTAAACAAATTATTTATTCTCCGGCAAATAATAATTTTCTATATCATATATTAGATATTGTATGTAATAAGAGAAGAAAATTCTAACTAAAATAGAAAGTATAAGAAAATCACAACTAAAATAGAAAGGATAAGAAAATCTCACATCCCACATTGGATAAGAAAATGGAACTGGAACCGGAACCGGTTTTCCGGTTCCGGTTCCGATTTTTTTGGTTCCGGTTCGACCTTGATTCCACGGTTCGAACCGGAACCTTGCCAGGTCTACATACACGGTGTAAACATTTACTCCCATAACACATACCAATAAGAAAATCTCCACTTATAGCACTAAATGTACAACTTGAACTCGATCCCACCATAAATGCACACTACTTGAACTAAAAGAGAATATACATTGCGACTTTATTTTAAGAGTTTAGCTTCACGAAGCGAGTTAGGATATAATGATATATTCTCTCCTAATCTTTCTTTTTCCTAATCTGTTTGTTAATTAAGATTAATTGAATTTGAATCAAACCACCTATATCCATGCAATTTAGAGTGTGTTTGGCAAGATTTTTTCCTATCCAAAATATATAATTTCTATTAATATCAATTTTTTTTTTTTATTTGGTATCCATTCAAGAAGAGCTTTTTAATATTAATACTCGTCCAAGATATTTAGGACTTCCCTATAGTGTTTGTTTGGTTTCGATATACTAACTATATATCCAAAGATTGAATTTATTGCATAATGTTTTCTGTTATATCTATAGGAACATTAAGTTCCAATCACATGTCTTCACTTCATGCACACGCCCATATATTATTACACAAATCCTATATGTCCTTGTAGCAAAACACTGTCCAAAAGGTCACGAAAACCAGAAAAAGACAGACGGGGCATTTGGGGGTGTTCATGGAGCCAAGAGAGAGCTTCCTTCCTTGATGAGCACAAACACACTGCCAGCATCCCCTCTTGATATCCGAAGGTCTTCGTCGAGGTATGTGGTTAGCAACCATGACTGAGCATTGCTATTCGAGATGGGGAACTTCAATGGTGGTTGGCTAGAAATGGTCTTCGCAACGGATGAAGCTGTGTCTTGGACAGAAGTTACAAAGCCTTTGAAGGGTGTGAGATCAATTTTTTGTCCTAGAAATTCCACATTTTCCGGTAAAACTATCGCGTCTGTCACCTGAGGAGTCCCAATTATGCCTTCTTCAAACTTGATCTATACATATAACAAAACACAAATCAGCATTTAGAGCTGAATCCAGATTCCAGAGCTACAATTAAAATTTCTAAGAGTGATCGCAAATTGATGTGAAAAAAACTTACTTGCACCCTCTTGGGACTTCTAACTTCAAATTTAGCATTGGTGCTAAAAGAAGTTGTCGCCAACGGCCCCGCAAACTGGATAGAGTTCTGGACAGTGAAGCTCTCCGAGTCAAATGTCTGTGATATCTCCTCCACCGTCACCAATCGAAATGTCCCCCTTGACAATAATGGGTACAAACCCAAAAAAGATGTATACCTACATTGCCACGCGAGAAATTCAAAGTCAATACTCAACCCCCTCGATCACCCCCTTACAGGTTCATTCACATTCTTAACATGGTTCCTTACGACAAGTGTCAATGACTATTTCTCGATCTATTCGGATCTACACGTAATTAAACCAAATCGCAAAGGAGGTAAATCGTAATCTACACGTAATTTTTAATGATTCATAAATTTTTCTCTGTTGCAGGGGACCACAAGTTCTATCAAATAACAAATCAATAGTAATCAGCCGACATAAGTTTTTTACACGTTTGTATAATTGACCTAACTATTCCTATTAGATGCGTGAGAGGTCTCAGCTCACACACTAGTCCATGAGTTTCCTTATCTAATTCTTACAATCACTATTGAAAAAATCTGGATTTTTCTTAGTTTCCAAGTCCAGAGTTAAATCTAAGATAGCTAATCATATAATCCTCATCTTTGATCAAGTACTAAACAAACCGAACAATACCCAATTTTTAGATTACGGTTTCGAGTCATGTCCAAATTCTCGAATTACAATTTATAGTCATATTGCAAAATAAAACAAAACCCTAATCCCAAATTACAATTTTGAGTCATGTCACGCTCCCTTTAATTCAAACTTTATACTAATTAAAGAAAAAAAAAGTGTTTTTGATCAAGTATTGAATAAACAAAACAATACCCGATAATCAAATTATGAATTCGAGTCATATCACACTCCCTTAATTTCAAATTTTATACTAATTCAAAACATATATATAATCAAGTAATAAATAAATAAAAAAACAGAGCAAAACAAACAAAATTATATTCATCTCCTAAATTTTCTCACCAACCAAACAAAAATAAATAAATACTTACGCAAGAATCCATTTCCCATTAAGCAGAGTTAGCGCCTCCGTCGGTGCTGGAGTCGGATTCTTCGCTTCAAGCTGTGTAATAAGCTCGACAATCTCAGCTCTCGTCTCGCTCGTCGCGCTCAGTCCACGATTAGTCCCGTAAAACGAATCCACCAGTGCCTTCTTCAAGCTATCGATCTCCGTCTCTTCTTTCGGTGGCTCCTCCTCCGCCACCGCCACCGCTCCACCTTCTACCTCCTCCTGCTTCTCAGTTCCCCACTCGTCGCCTTCCGCTACCCGAGTCAGGAAAACGGGCCTGACCCGATTGAATTCGTGGACCGAATTGTATGGTTTTCCGGTGATTCTCTGGCCAAAATTGATCGAATTCAATGGAAGAATCGAAGATTTTTGGTGGTGTGATGGGGCTGGTGATAGAACCCTACATGGGAATTGAGTCAATTGAGAGATTGAAGCCATTAGCTTTTTCAATTTTCTTGAAACACAGGTCGATTTTTTTATCGAACTAGAACTAAAAAAAAACGGAGGAGTCTATGGAGTTTTTTTTGTTTTATTTTAAAAATATTTTTATGTAAACAGAGCAGACAATTTTGTGACATGACATAATGTTGACTAAACTATAAGTATTACTGCAAATACGATTTTGTCCCTGGATTCAACGTTTTTTCTTTGATTGTAAGGGCAATATTGTCTTTGAAACTTCGAGATTCAATCCCAAGGTGGTCATACATACACATATTACATGGGCCACGTAGAGGGTTGAATGGTCTGACACGTGGATGACTGGTCGTTTGAGTAATTTGGCATCTAGAAGAGGGCATGTGAGGCAGGAAATGATTTGGCAAATATGAGGAGTTATTAGAGTGTGAAAGGACTCTAGAATATTCTATTCAATAATGTTAAACATCCTATCTAAAATCCTATATTTTTCATCCCAATACATGTGGCATGTGAAGTGTCAAATGGTGAGTGGATATATGGGGTAGGTGAGATAAATCATCATTAATATGTATCTACTCACAATTTGACACCTCACATACCATATGTAGTGGGATGAAAAATTTAGGATTTTAGATGGAATATTTAACATTATTGTATTCTATAATTTTCGAGTCAGAAAATATCTAGATCAAACATTACAAAAGCATGTTCGATAGTTATACCCATAATATAAGTGAGGTTTTCCTATACATGTTTCTAATCGATTGCGTGATTTGATCTAAATTTCATTGTATTTTTACTTTGATCCTTCTAAATATTTTATTTTAGTGTAACAGTCTCTTCAAACAAAGAATTCTGGCTCCTCCGTAATGCATAACAAACTCAAATATATATTTGTGTTGTTTGCTAGTTACACTAAAATAACGATTTCAATTAATTTTCTTGAAATGAGACGTTGGTGGGATTATAACAATAAAACACTAATAAATCACACGAAATTCTTGTTTTTGGGTCACGAGGTTTGAGCCTCTCGAGACGTAGTGATGAAAATGAGGTGACATTATCTGAATGTTTGTATATAGTTATTTAATTTTCGTAGAAATAAATATATAAAATTGGGAGTAAATACTCGAACTATAAATGTAATATTTGATCTTAGCAAATCTCAATAAATTTCTAAATTGGGAGTAAATACTCGAGAAATAAATGTAATATTTGATCTTAGCAGATCTCAATAAATATCTAAAATTGGGAGTAAATACTCGAGAAGTAAATGTAATATTTGATCTTAGCAGATCTCAATAAATATCTAAAATTGGGAGTAAATACTTGAGAAATAAATGTAATATTTGATCTTAGCAGATCTCAATAAATTTTTAAATTGTGTTATTGGTGTCAGATTTAGAAAAGTAATAATAACAACGATCAAGAGTCTTTATATAATTAAAAAAAAAAAAAAAAAGGTCTTTTTAAAAGACTATAAAATGCAAGCAAACAAACTTAGTAGATAAAGGAAGCAACCATGGTGGACCTCAAACGTGAAACTTAAACCAATAAATGGATCGGCAATACAGCCGTTGATTCAGGCCCATAAAACCCATTAAAAGTTCTTTCAATTTCTTAAAATCTATTTGTTTCATAGTTCATAATCATCATTAATTGTTCAATTCAAATCTAAATTATTTATTTATTATTTTAGAAAAGGAGAATATATTCATCATCTAAATCACAACAAGTGTTAGCTTGTTTTCATGTTAAAAGCTTTTAGAAGTGAGAATGAATCGAAACTTATAAAAAGATGAAGCACTTAGATAAAACAATAACATCACCTATTAGCATTTTATGTTAGTGATGAAATCCAAGTTCTATCAGACATATTTTACAATGCATTTGTGATAAGCATCGACATTATAAAAGTAAATTTCTCATGATTTTAGAAATAGTCATGAGGATTGGTGATTAGTATGGGGCTATGTTCAAATGCACAACGTGAACGAAGAACAATTATATATGCGTGAGCCTTCAACCAAGTGGTACCTGATTTCGGATAAATGATCACTATTATATCACTAATTCACTATCTCATGCTTGGAAATGCCTCTGAGTCGATATCTTGCCATAAAGAAAACTGTGACGATACCAAACACCATTGAATTGATAGAGATAAGTACCATCAAAGTGTTTCTCTCTAGGAAGGGTCAAGAGTAGTTCTTCTACCTCATAACTCAGATTATTTTCGACTCCATGTGAAGCCTTCGGCTGGGAGCTGTTTATTGCTTTCTCCATAGAAATTAATAGAGATAAGACTATAAATCGAACTGAATTTTCCTGTAAAGCAAAACAAATGTCATGATCATTTTGCAAGTTAACTACGTGTGGCTTTCCGCAATTGCCACCAAGCGTGCTTGTCACTATGCTAATTATATACTAATGTGATGGCTTCACACATGTCAATTATATTATTTGGCTATCTTAACCTCATGAATTGCCTTGTGGCGCTGCATCTTCTCACACTGCCACAAGGCAATTCATGAGGCTAAGATAGCCAAACAATTGACATGTGTGAAGCAACTCACATTTATGTGTAAGCTTAGTGACAAAGCACATTTGGTGGCAATTATTGAAAGTACACGTATTTACCTTGTAACATGATCATGACATTTTGTTTTGTTTTACAAGCATCGAAGCTCAAACGCATGCAACATGACACATACGCTGCCACAAGGCAATTCATGAGACTAACATAGCCAAAAAAATCGACATGTGTGAAGCCACTCGCATTTGTATGTAAGCTTAGTGGCAAGCACGCTTGGTGGTAATTGTGGAAAGCCAAACGTTAGTTAACATGCAACATGGTCATGACATTTCTTTTGCTTGTTTTGCTTTACAGGAAATTATCTCTCTCTATATATAGAGGTCCACCATATATATATATATATATATCGCTTCTCTGCATCTCTATCTAACATTAATTTCCATGGAGAAAGCAATAGACAGCTGCTCCCAGCCGAAGGCCTCATATGGTGTCGAAGATAATCTGAGTGATGAGATTAAAGAACTACTCGTGACCCTTCCTAGAGAGAAACACTTTGATGGTACTTATCTCTATCAATTCGATGGTATTTGGCATCGTTCCATATTTCTTGTGATATGAATCAGGTATTCAAAGGCTGTTAGCATGGCCTTGGGTGGATATGTGCACGTGGAAGTGACCAAGTCTGGAAGTCTACATATTTGAATGAGTCTTTAGTTGTTTAGTTGTTTTAGAATAAGTCAATTAAGCATGTGTTCTGTTATGTGAGGTAGTGGCCGAATACTCTCCTCAATTATAGTCCACTTGTTGCATTTCCTGAATTATTGTTTCCAGTTGTAACTGAGGCCTATTTAGCTTCACGATTGCTTTTGAATAAGGAGGAGATTATTAAACAAAATATCCTCCAAACCTCTGTTCTTCTATTATTCAAATTCTTCCCCAAATTCTATATTCTTATCATCTTGCTGGCATGATATCTTCTCGGAGGCATTTCGAACCACAAGACAGTGATCTCCTGGTTGGGCTGTTTGTGTTATTTGCCTTTTGTGGTTGTTTTTGCTTGTTTTTCTGGGCAGCCTTTGTGCTTGCCTTGCTTTGTTGCCTTGCGGCTGGCCTCTTTGCAGTTGCTCTTGGCTTTGTTTGTTTCCTTTTGCTTTTAAATAAAGCTTGTCGTTTCAAAAATATATATATTATTAATCACCTGTCCGAAATCAGGTACTACATGGTTAAAGGCCCTCGCATATGCAAGTGTTCATCGTTCTCGTAATTATGCAATATTTGATTCGATTAATAACCCCTTAATCACCACAAATCCTCATGACCTAGTTCCTTTTTTCGACCTTGTCTATTACCCGAAAAATCGTTCTCCTCCTAGTTTACCACACTTTTCTACTCCAGGGATTTTCGAAACACATACTCCATATTCATTACTACCAAATTCCATAGTAAATTCCAATTGTCGAATTGTGTACATGTGTAGAAATCCTTTAGATCAATTTGTCTCGTATTGGCATTTCTTGTTAAGAATTACTCGTGACATGATAGAAGAGAGTTTTGAGATGACTTGCCATAGAATCCAAGAATTTGGCCCTTTTTGGGAACATGGCTTGGGTCACTGGAATGCTAGTTTAGACAATTCTCAAAAGATATTATTCTTGAAATACAAAGATGTAAAAGAAGATACCTTCTTTTATATTAAAAAACTAGCCGACTTCTTAGGATGTCGTTTTTCTAGTGTTGAAGAAAATAAAAGGGTGACTGAAGAAATATCAAAGTTATGTAGTTTTGAAAACATGAAAGATTTGGAAGTGAACAAGAATGGTAGATTCCTTGGCAACACTTTTAAAATTAGTTTTTATTTTAGGAAAGGGGAGGTGGGAGATTGGACAAACTATTTAACCCCTTCAATTTCTGAACGTCTGAAAAATTTAATAGAAGAAAAGCTTTCAGGATCCAGTTTGACGTTTAGAATGTCTCCAAGTTAGTTTTATTCAGTGAATTTGATCAAATTGTCATTTAATTTGCTTCATCGATGTAATTTTGCTTTAGTTTTGTTTGATGTTTGCTTTTCTATTTAGGATTGAGAATAAGAACTCTTTTTTTCTTTTTTTTTACGGCAATAAATTTATTTAGGGACCAAAAGCCCAGAAAGCAAGAAAGCAATAAAACCTGCTGGGCCAAACCACACCTAAAAACCCACTTAAACACAGAACAAAGCAACCAACCTGAATAAGCTAAAATCAGCTAAAACCCCGAAGACCGTGCAACAGCAACTGAAGGACCAATGAAGGAACAGCAATTGGAAGAGATAAGGATCAACTGGCATGGGATATTATTAAAAAATAATATTAATAATAAAACCCTCTAGTCTGATATGTCGATCAAAATACACCCTCTAATTTATTTAATTTCCATTTTAGGGATTTTTTTAAAATTAAAAAAAATTAAAAAATTACACCCTCTAATAATAATAAACTTATTGACTCACTTTTATTCAAACTTAAAAAAAAAAAAAAAAATAGAAAAAATTTTCAAAAATTACAATTTTTGATATTCTTCGACTAACATACCAGATACGACGTTTTTTTCTGTTTTCATTTTTAGAATTATGTTTTTATTATATGCTATTAAACATGTTTTTATTATATGTTATCAAACGTATTTTCATATTTTGAAATTGAAATCAAAAATACGGTTTTTATTTTTATATTTTTCTGAAAAAAAAAAAAAAAAAAAACAAGTCAGGCCCTTAGTATCTTAAATCCCATATTTTCTTAATAATATATTGAGTCACATGCACATAATCCTCATTGGAAATTTGGACCTACATAATCACTGAAGTTCTCTGACTTCCGAGTCAATGGTATGCGATGTGTCCTCCACCTCAGGGGCAGACCAACCTTTGGATTGGGTGGGGTCCGTGCCCTACCTCAAATGTTTTGTTTTTTTTTTTTTTTTTTTTTAAATTTTGATTTTTTGATGTTTTATAAATATATATATTTGAAATAACATTTAGTACCTCAGCTGAGCGGGTGTTACACTACCTATTCACATCGATGGATTTCCTAGTACTAGCATTTTTCAAGCAAAACAATTGTTTTTTTTTTTTTTTTAATGTCTTTTTTTTTAAATTTTTAATTTTACACTCTTTTACAATTTTTTTCTCAAATTTTATTTTTCAACAACAAAGCAATTCATTTTCTTTTTCATGTTATTGTCAAACTTTTTAACTACCCATAATTTATGGTTACTTAATTCAATGTTATTTTATAGTAAATTATCTATTATTATTTTTGAAAATTTTTTTTTCCTAGTAGTTTTAATTTGATACCTAATACATCCAATCAATAAACCCTAAAATCTCAATTTTTAATATATTATATTAAAATAGTCAATCTATTATTATGGGTCATTTTATTTTATCCTTAATATTTTTCTTTATTTTATAATTTTAATTTATTTTGAATCAATAAATCAATAATTTACCAATAATGAGAATAAAAAACTCAAAAACATGTCTAGCAATATTTATTAATAAATTATTTTTATATAAATTTAAAGTAAATTCACTATAAATACAAAACGAAATTTCTTATATAAAATTAGATTGTAATTTATATTTTTTAAGAATAAATATTATAATTTTCCATTCTTGATGTTGTTTCTCTTATTATTGTTTATTTTTTTTAATATTGTATTTCTTGTTTTTTTTTTTTTTTTTTTTAATGTTAGATTATTTAATTCATATTGAATAAAAGTATTCTATTTGTTTTATTTTATACCATTAGTTTTTTATATGTAAAAAAACTTATTTAATTATGATCTTAAATTTTCAGTATTTTTTTATATAATTATTATTTTGTTTAATTGTACCATCTCGTTAAAATTTCTGGATCCACTATTACAGTCCACCTTGATCATCAATGGCAATGTACCCCTTGACAATAGCGTTAAACAAACCTAAAACCATGAGTACCTAATACATTGTCACATATTAAATTCAAATTCAATATTGATCGATACATACACAAGTATCACATTTTTATTTTTTATTTTTTTATATACCACACAGTGGTAATGATTCAAACCTAAGTATTGTTAGACTGAATAAACACTATTTTCATCCAGCTATGTTGGGTGATAGTTTATAATATATATATATATATTACTTCATTCTTCGTTGTTCTCTAGATATTGGGGCATTATTTAATAGTGATTCTCTATTATTTGGTGAAGAACTAATGGATGACTACTTGTCAAAGTTATCAACAGTCCTCTGTTCAGGCTTTTCATATTTTGTTAGCTACAATGGTCCATATATGAAAAGCTTTAATAAATGGTTACTTGTTACTTTCTCTACCACAAAACCGGCTCTTGAACTTCAGTAATTGTATAATATATATTAACTCACAACCATTGGATCTCCTACTTTAAGGATCCAACGGTCAATCACAGACTAGTCCCGTGAAAACAGTCACGGCCGCATGGCAGCATTAGTTCCACATGTCAAAAACAACTGATAACGTACCTCAAGATATTTCCCCTGTTTTGTCATTTGATCGAATTCCTTCTCAAACTAAGGCTGCTGAGGCAATTGTTTTCGAGAGGCAGGTAATTAAGTATATGTAAACATGTTCACACAAATATACGAGAAAGACCGTTTGTGTTTGTAAATACTAAATATATATATTTCACACACAAATACTGAGGATTATAATTTGAATCGACCTCATTGCAGAGGTGTGAGGGACACCTCAAAATAATGCGTGATTCTCAATTGTTTGGTTTGGTGAAGAACTAATGGATGACTACTAGTCAAAGTTTTATCATAATATTTTAGAGTCTGGTTTTCGTTTCGTTAACAATTTCACACCATTCAATCTAGATAATTTTAGATAATATGAGGTTGGTTAAGTAGTATACTTCTAACACCTATGTCACAAGGTTACGGCGGGTTCGAGTCTCTTCCCTCTAAAAAACCTCTGAATTTATGTAATATTTCAGGATTTTTTGATAGATAACACAACTCGAACTCACAACCTCATGGTGTAGGTGTAAGGGGCATATTCCTAGACCAACCTCATCTTGTCATTGAAGTGAGAGTTTAATTTTATTCTTGCATGATGTATTAGTACCTGTGTAATACGAGTGACATCATATATGGTTGGTCACTCGGTCATGTGTAAAACGAGTATGATCAGTCTCTAAGAGCATACTATTTCCATGTATATATATATATGTATAAAGAATAACCAGTTATTCAGTATTGGCTGTATAGATGTGAATAAAGAATGGACGATTCAAGAACAAAGGAGCTTTACAAAAATGTTTTAAATAAAGACTGGAATGCCTTGAAGAAAGATCTCTTATCTTTCGAGAAAGATGTGAATGAACTGAAATTGTTGTTGCGACCTCTATCGGTGCACGGCGACAGTATAATTCATTTGGTAGTATACAGTCGAACCGAGGAACCACTTAAACAGATTCTTTGTCGCGCACAAGATCTTGATCTGCTTCACGTTTTCACGATGTCAATAAATATCTATGGAAACACAGTTCTGCATGAGGCAGCCATCAGTGGAAATCTTGCGGCGGTGGAGCTTCTGGTTAAGAAAAATAAAGATCTACTTGAGATAGAGAATGATTCCGATGAAACACCTCTGTTTAGAGCTGCTGCATTTGGGAATACAAAAATAGTCCAGTTTTTAGCTTCTCGTGATGGCCAGACTGTTGATTCTTCTGATGGTACAAAGCAGCTGAAAGATATTCATCGCAAGAATAAAATTGTTGACACTGTTCTTTTTGCTGCTGTCCAAGGGCAACATTTTGGTCTCTCTCTCTCTCTCTCTCTAAACAAAATTCATTTGCTTTAAATGCAATTGCAATTTGACATGACTTCTAAATTATTCTTTTCTGTTTTTGCAGGAACAGCCTTAGAGTTGCTGAAAATTGATGAAAAATTAACAGAATTGGAAGATGGAAACCAGACTAGTTTTAACATGCTAGCTCAAATACCATCAGCTTTCAAGACTCGATACGAAATGAGCATATGGAAGAAACTTCTTTTCTTTTGTATGTTTACTCTTCTTTTCTTTCCTTGTTTTCCTTTTTTTTTTTAAATAAAAAATTTCTTATTAAGCACTACGTATTCGGTCAGAATAAAAATTATATGAATTGGGGTGAACCCTCTTATGGAAGGTACACGACCTCCTGGATAGCTAGAAATCTAACCGAAAACCACAATATAAAAGAAAAATCTTATTAGTATTCTCTTCATGCTTTAAATAAATAAAAAATCCAAAAGATAGAAGGGAAATCAGACAGAGTACACAATATACATGAAGTTTTTGAGGTGGGCATCGAATTGAAGTCTATAAACTCAATACATGTTTGAGTGTTTTCTATGCTTAAAACCAGATGGGATAGCTGGGTAGTTACATCATCTAATTGACATTTTTCTTCTGCATTTGATTTGTATGAGTTGTTGATGAATTGATGCTTGTGTTTGTGTTATAGTTGGCCTAGAACTGAAAATCCGAACCGAAAATAAGTTGTTCGGTTTTGCACATTAACTTCGGTTTGTTCGTTCCGATTTCTAAAATTCGAACTTACATATACCAGCGGAGTGTGACGGGACCATAGGGACCATGACCCTCCTTCCCTAAAATAGTTTTAAAAAATCACTTGAAAAATTATAAACTTATCACAAAATTTTAGCACCTTTTGACTTTGGCCATCCTAAATTCTTTTATTTCACCGAGTTTTGTTCTTTTGTTGCTGTCTTGCTCTTTGTTTTGCGGTGGCTGTTTGTTTCTCTGTGTTTTGGCTTTGCTTGGCTTTTACAAACGAGCTGTTCAACATATATATATATATATAGTCTAGCAGGTAGACTATAATTCACCTATTATATTAATAATATAAATAATTACTAAATTTTTTTCCATCATTCAAGTGTTAATAAATGTAGGAGATAACTTCCTATTTCAAAAAGAAAAAAAATTAAATTTCCTATTTTCACGTTATTTTATGGTCTAATAGATGTATTATATTATATTATATTATATTATATATATATATATATAAAAGATTTTCACTAAAAACGGGCTAAGTAAATATATTCCTTTCAAAAAAAAAGAACTAAGTGATTGTTTTGTTAGGTTAATTACAGGCATGATTTTGGTAAATTTATTTTTCTAGTTAATTATATAAATTTATGTATACTATTAAGATTGGGCATAGGTTTTGTAACAAAAAAAAAAAACGATTTTCTGACAAATTCTTATGTAACTGAAATGAAAATTATAGAAAAAATTAAATTGATCCGGTAAAAAATGTTAATTTTCTAGAAATAAAAGAGTGAAGTCTACATTTTAATTTTTAAAATCAATGTCTATATTATTTATATTATTTATTACCTTTGAGACTAAACAACATCACATTTTCTGATATAATAACTTAATTTATAAGAACATCTTCAATGGTAATGTGGCTTGCATTTGAAAAAATGGTGATATGTCAACATTGTCAAGCAAATTACTTCATATGTGTTATGTAACTAAACTTAATAGAAATCCAAATAAAAAGTGGTCTCCAATGCTTTACTTGTAAAATATATGTTTTTAATGATGTGTCAATTTATTATTGGTATCTTTAAATATATTTTAGAATCGTTAAATAAAATAAGGTAAAAGATAAGAGTGGTTGCTGACTGGGCCAACAAGACGATCATCCAATAGACCGTCTGAAATCAGAGAGTCATGTTGACAGCTTCTAAAAAAAAAAGTTATCACCTCAACTTGAAGTTGTACTAGAGATGTTGCATTGGAGATGAATTTTTAACAAAATTGATGTACATCCTACATGACATCTAATTTTTTCCCAATCCACATTATCATTAAAAATGCTCTAAACATTGATATATTTACATTGGATGTCCTTGAATATTAGTTATTGTCATGGCCTCAAAGTCGGATGACACTTAAACCAACCATTACAAACACGTACAGAAGGGAATGTGTATTTCAGTTGAGTTTAAAAAATGTATATTTAAATTTTTACTTTTGAGTTTTTACAATATATATTCTCCTTTTGAGTTTTTTTTTTTTTTTTAGCTATTCCCCTTATGAGTTTTGAAAGATTTTAATAATTAGTATATGATCATTGATTAAATATGGTCAATGATTTTTTTATCATATTTATTTCTAATTATTAACGATAACATTTCACATCACCTCTAGCAGAGCTGATAGTGCACATCCTTTTTCCATATAAGTGGTGAGGGATTCAAATCCTACCATGAGTATCTTACAAGTATGTGTGGGATGTTAACTTCTTGGGTTGTGGGCAGTAGTTATCACCGGTTGTGGGAGCAGATATATAGGCCGTACATGTAGTGTTTGATCTCAGTAGGTCACGACAATCATATTGTAATAGTTCTTGTAATATTTTTTTTTAAAAAAAAAAACAATAACATTTGTCATACAATAATTAAATGATTTATTGTTTCCAAATTAAACCGTTAATTTCATTATTTATATATATTTAATTTCTCACATTACAGGCGTTCCGGTTGGTTGTGATCATAACGATGACAGTGATAATATAGAAATCAAATATCACGATATAGAGAGTGGCCTTCATCGAAAAGGTAATGGTGAATTGCAATCTTTGCTCTATTTTAAAACCTATCCCGGCAATATTCTATAATTTAATAGAGTATCAAGTGAACACACACTATATATACTGTAATATTAATGAAGTAGTATCAAGATTTTATAATTATTTTATTCAAGTAAATGTTACAATAGATGAGAGGATACAATGATACATACAAATTGAATGAAGAGTACACGGTGCATCAAATGTATAGTAAATTTTTAACATAAAATAATATTTATTTATTTATTAAAGATATTTAAACTCTACTAATTTCATTATTTATATTTACATAATTGATAATTCCTGGATTTTAGATTCCTTCCAGTTGGTAGTGATCGTAATAGAGAAATGGAAGAAGGTGGAGATATAAAGTGTAGTGGCCTTGTCCGATTGTGCCTATATAAAATCTACCTATCAATCTGGAGACTTATCTTAAAAGGTACTATCTTTATCATTAAAACTTTAAATCTTGAACATCACATTATTTGCATGAGTCATGCACAAACCACAATTTATGATCGAATTAAATTATATTAATTATTATAGAAGAAATATCTATAAATAGTAAAAAATTAATGTGTTTTAGTTTTCTGTTTTTAGTCACCCCCTAAAAAATTTTTGCTGTTGCCCATTTTAGTATCTGAATGACAAAAATACCCTTTTTACTTTTTTTCCTAAATTAGTTTAAATGAAAAAATTATTAAAAACAGTGAAAATTTTTCAGAGATTTGCAACAGAGAATTCTAGTATAATAATTTTTTTTCTCTTTAAAAATTGTGACCTAGCCTAAATTTGATGGAGGTCTGCACACCTCCATTATGAAGGTGATCTTTTAGTACGTACTTCTAATGCAGGGAGGTCTTTAATATATATATATATATATATATATATATATATAAAAATTAAATTTCATATATTTTTATATATAGTTTGAAAAGAAGCCTAAATTATATATCAACACATGTAAACATCATGGATTCTAGTGTTTCCACTAGCGAAGAAAATCTGGAAAGAAAAAAGAGATCATGGACTTGCCCGTCAACTTGCTCGGAAACTGATGAAGAAGGATAAATATTCGTGCGAGCAAAATCTTATGCGATTCGTGTTTAATCCTGAACCAACCGGAAACCAATTGTTTGCTGCTATAAGATCAAGAAATGTAGAGGCTGTCACGTGGGCACTTGATAAGTATCCACAGCAACTTGAGGAATTGAATCGGAAAATATTGAATTTGACTAGTGAGGAAGAAGAGAGAGAACGAGGAAGCAAATTGTTTGCTGCTATAATAACAGGAAATGTAGAACTTGTCAAGTTGAAACTTAAGAAGTATCCTCAGCAACTTGACCAATTGAACCTTAGGGTTCAAAAAAAATTGGATGAGGACGCAAACCCATTGTTTGCTGCTATAAGAGCAGGAAATGTAAAGGTTGTCAAGTTAATACTTGAAGCGTATCCTCAGGCACTTGAGCAGATTAACATTAAGAATCAGAACATATTGCATGTTGCTGCTATGTACCGTCAAAAGGAGATTTTCAGTCTTGTGAAAAAAAATAAAATTCCAATGATCAGGATGGCCAGACAAATTGATATAGACGGCTACACCATTTTACACAGTGTCGCGGACACACGCCATTACAAAGGAGGGACTCGCTCCATTCCTGCCTACAAACTCCAAGAGGAGTTAAAATGGTTCTACGTAAGATTCCTATTTCTTTTCTTAAATCTCAGTTAGATTGATTCAAACCCCTGTCACATAAGATAGTATGGGGGAGGGGGCGCCCATTCCGTCCAAATTTTTTTTAAAAGTTTTATAACAACAGTTTAAGAAATTACATAATTATCTTTATATTTTAAACGTGTTTCATTTTAGTCCCTGAAATTTTTACTTTTATTTTAGCCCCGAGATTCTTTTGTTATGGAAATCTAAATGTAAATAACATTTTTTTTTTTTTTTTTGTGTTGGTGGATGCAGAGTGTGAAGGAAATGATGCCGTCCTCCTATATTATGCTCAGTGCTGAAAACAATATGACTGCTTTAGAAATCTTGGAAAAGATGCATGCAGAACAACTTAAGAAAGCACAGAGTTGGATAAAAGAGACTTCTCAGTCATGCTCCGGAGTTGCTGTTCTAGTCGCCACCGTTGTCTTTGCAGCCGCTTTCACCGTACCTGGTGGTACTAATGACAATAATGGTTTCCCAATTCTACTCCACTCCCCTCTCTTCATGTCTTTCACAGCCCTGGACGTCCTCTCCTTATCTTGTTCCTTGACTTCCGTTGTTATGTTCCTCTCCATCCTCACATCGCCTTTCGAGCTCGACGATTTCCGTGCCTCGCTCCCTAGAAAACTGACGTTTGGCTTCATGTTGCTCTTCATCTCGGTAGCGGCCACCATGTTAACGTTCACATCCACAATTGTCCTCATCATCCGTTTGGACAAGGATAGAAAATTTTCGATGATTCTCCTATGCTCTGCTGCATTCTGCCCTGTGTTCATGTTGGCACTGACACACTTCTCATTGATATTTTCATATATAAAAGAGTGGGTGTCCTCGGTGATTCCGGAGTTTCCTCGCTGTCTGGGGTTTTTCTGCAACCGATCCATCAAAATCTAGTTTCTGAGTTTTGCCTTCTGGAAAATTATCTATCCTTAATTTGCTTATTTGTGTGTATTTAAGTTGTCATTAGTTTATAGTAACCTCTTTCGTATTATCAATCTTTGTTATGGGTTCGACATGCTCCTTAAGGATTCGATAGAGCAGTGATTAGGGAATGAAGGCCCTCACTGGTTTCTTCTGATCTCTGCGTCAAGTTCTTCTGACTGTAACTCAAATTCAACGGAGTGATCATTTCTGCTTCTGCCATACACGCCGTTGCGATGTTGCATCATTATCTAATTAATTAAGTTTGTGTTCTCTTCAGATCAAAATATCTTTTTTTTAACATCTAAACTTAATTAGATTAAAAAACTTAATTACATAAATTCTGATAACAAGAATGCGCATTGTCTACAAGATCTTGATTTAAATGAAGTAGTAAAAACATAGATTTTACATAAAAACGAAAGCTTATTATAATTATAGACAAATCACTGGTCACATTTGTATGTTAATTTTTGGACTAATTTTATTTTACTTTGGTAGTGTTATTCTTATATTTATTCTAGAATATTGTTCTGATTCACACAGAGTTAGTTGTAAAGAGATAGATTGATTTCTTTTGTTTTATTCCTGCTTTAGCCTTATTTATTTATTTGTTTTTTTTTTTTTTTTTTTTTTTTTGAAATCCGAACAGATTAGAGTCGCAACTTATTGAGATCAAAAGTACTACATACACGGTGTAAACATTTACTCCCATAACACATACCAATAAGAAAATCTCTACTTATAGTACTAAATGTACAACTTGAACTCGATCCCACCATAAATGCACACTAGTTGAACTAAAAGAGAATGTGCACTTCGACTTTATTTTAAGAGTTTAGCTTCTCGGTGAGAGTTAGGATATAATGATATATTCTCTCCTGATCTTTCTTTTTCCTAATCTATTTGTTAATTAAGATTACTTGAATTTGAATCAAACCACCTAAACACATGCAATTTAGAGTGTGTTAGTAAGACTTTTTCCTATCTAAAATATATAATTTCATTTAATATCAATTTTTTTTTTATTTGGTATCCATTCAAGAAGAGCTTTTTAATATTAATACTCGTCCAAGATATTTAGGACTTGCCTATAGTGTTTGTTTGGTTTCGATATACTAACTATATATCCAAAGATTGAATTTATTGCATAATGTTTTCTGTTATATCTATAAGAACATTAAGTTCCAATCACACGTCTTCACTGAAAAGATAAAAGAGAAATAGAATTTGTAAGAGTGAAATATTATTGATACAGAGAACGTCTATTTGTATAGGAAGAGAAGTGCAACCATCCTACAAGACAGGTATTTAGTTGCTACAAAATAGGTAAACCAGCTATAAGATATTACTTTACAATAAGGAAAGATAATGTAACCAGGAGAAGATAATATATACAAATTATCTATTCTAACACTCCCCCTCAAGTTGGAGAGTGGATGTCTTGCACTCCTAACTTGTGAATCATAGGCACAAAGATTTCTTTCCCCAAGGATTTGGTCAAGATGTCTGCCAGCTGATCTGCAGAATTTACATGTCTTGTAATGACAGAACCATCTTGGATCTTGTCTCGAATATAGTGGCAATCCATCTCAATGTGTCTGGTCCGCTCATGAAAAACTGGATTAGCTGCAATATGTAAGGCAGCCTTGTTGTCACAATATAACAAAGCAGATTCATGATGTAAAAGTCCCAAGTCTCTCAACAAATAACGCAGTCATGTCAACTCACAGCAGGTTCCTGTCATTGCACGATATTCCGCCTCAGCGGAAGAGAGTGATACTGTTTTCTGACGCTTCGACCTCCAAGATATCAATGACGGTCCAAGAAAGACACAATAACCTGTTGTGGATCTCCTAGTGAGTGGACAACCAGCCCAGTCTGAGTCACAGTAAGCCCTCAACCTGAAATCACTATTCGAAGAAAAGAATAAACCTTGACCGGGAGCACCTTTTAAGTATCTGACTACTAGAAGAGCTGCTTCCATATGAAGCTTTCGGGGTTGATGCATAAATCTACTTAAGACATGTACTGCATATGTTATATCTGGCCTTGAAACAGTCAAGTAAATTAATCTGCCAACCAATCTTCTATACTTACTCGGATCTTTGAGCAAGTCACTCTTGTCTGATAGTTTCAAACCTCGTTCCATGGGAGTATTTATGGGTGCTGCGCCTAACAGTCCTACATCCTCAATGATTTCTAATGCATATTTACGTTGAGAAATAAAAATCCCTTTCTTAGAATTAGAAACCTCAATGCCAAGAAAGTATTTCAGTGTACCAAAGTCCTTGAGATGAAAATGACTATGTAAGAATTTCTTAGTTGCAGTAATGCTGACAAGGTCATTTCCAGTAATCAGAATATCATCAACATATATCAAAAGAGCAGTAAAAGACTTGCCTTGTGTTTTGGTGAATAGAGAGTAATCAGCCCGAGATTGAACAAAACCGGCGGAACAAATGGCTTCTGAGAACTTAGCGAACCATTGGCGAGATGCTTGTTTCAGACCGTATAAGGACTTATGAAGACGGCAAACCAAATTATCCTCCCCCTGTCGCCTAAGCCCTGGCGGCGGAGACATATATATTTCCTCAGTCAAATCTCCATGAAGAAAAGCATTGTTCACGTCCATTTGATGAAGAGACCAGCCACGAGCTGCGGCTAATGCGAGCAGACAGCGAACTGAAATGATCTTGGCAGTGGGAGAGAAAGTATCCTGATAATCGATCCCTTCTAGTTGAGTGAAGCCCTTGGAGACTAATCGGGCATTGTACCTCTCGATAGAACCATCTGAACGGAGTTTAATTTTGTACACCCATCTGCAACCAATAGGTGTTTTTCCAGCCGGAAGAGAAGTGAGGGACCAAGTACCGTTAGCTTGGAGAGCCCGCAACTCCGATTGCATCGCCTCCTGCCACTCAGGTTTGGCAACTGCCTCTGAATAGGACCTGGGTTCCGTGACAACACCTAGTTGAGCAACAAATGACCGATAGGCAGGCTTATATCTGTGATACGAAACATGTTTAGCCAAGGGATAGCTTGTACCTTTAGTCGGAACTGGCAATGAGGAGAGCGATTGATTGGAGCAAACGTGTGAGCAAACATAATCCTTTAGCTTGACCGGTAAACTGGGTTGACGGCTGAAACGACGAAGAGGAACAAGATCAGAACCGAGGCCAGGTGAAAGTGGATTGGGCAGAACGGGAATTGAAGAGGAATCTGGCGATGAAGTGGGCAAATGAGAAGACAGTGACGGAAAAGCTGGAGAAGGAGGTGACGGCATGTGGGTAGGTGACGATGGTGATGGATTTAGTGAGTGGGACAGTGACGGTGATGTTGGCGAAGAAGGGTGGACAGACACTAGTAAGGATGTTGGAGGAGGGACAACTGGTAAGGGTGTTGGCAAAGGCATTTCATGGGCCATAATAGGAATCAGGCCAGAGACAGGGTGTGATGTAGAGGGGGGCTGGACACATGCATAAGGAAAAATAGTTTCATGAAATTTCACATCACGACTGGTAAAAATTTTTTTAGTTGATAAATCATATAATTTGTATGCCTTTTGACCAGTCGGATAGCCGACAAAAATCGAAGGTATGGAACGACGGTCAAATTTTTGAGAGACACGGACATTAGTAGCATAAGCCAAACAACCAAAGACACGGAGATGAAAATAAGAAGGGGTTTTGGAGTAGAGAAGTTCAAAAGGAGTTTTAAAATCAAGAATTGGAGAGGGCAAACGATTGATGATATGGACAGCAGTAAGAGCACACTCTCCCTAGAAATGGGTAGGGAGCTGAGCCTGAAATTTCAAAGCTCGAGCAACCTGCAGAATGTGACGATGTTTGCGTTCCACAACCCCATTTTGTTGGGGCATGTAAACACAAGAAGTTTGAAAAACGACACCATTATCTTTAAAAAAAGAACGTAATGAGAGAAATTCCCCACCATTGTCACTCCGAAAAGTTTTAATGTGGGACTCGAATTGAGTATGAACAAAACTGAAAAATTGTTTTAAAAGTGATTGTGCTTCATCTTTGTGTCGCATTAAAAAAATTCATGTGAAACGTGTAAAATCATCAACAATAGTAAGAAAATAAAAAGCACCAGAAATAGAAAAGTGACGAAAACGACCCCAAATATCACAATGAATTATTTCAAAAGGTTTTATTGATGAAATTACACTAGAATTGAAAGGTAAACGACTCTGCTTAGCCAAGGGATAGATAGGGCAAGCATTATTCGACTGAATGGAAAAATTTTAAAAAAATTTAGCTATGAAACTTAAACGAGGAGAAGATGCATGGCCTAAGCGGTTATGCCAGAGATCGGTGGATGAGACGGTGAGATTGCAGGTTGGTTGATGTGTGTTGGAGAAAGAATTCTTAGTTGCAAGTGCCACCAGATAATATAAGCTGTCACGTTGTTTACCCAAACCAATCATCCTCCTCGTAGCCAGATCCTACAAAACACACCAAGAAAGGAAAAAGGTTATGGAACAATTCAGACCCTTCGTCAGACGACTATCTGACATCAAATCAACCTTGAAAGTAGGTACACAGAGCACATCATGCAAATAATATACAGAATTCAGAGACAATGATCCTTTTGCAATAATGTTGGCTTTATCGCCGCTAGGAAGCAATACAGGAGGTAACGAGCAATTTTTATCTTTGCGGAAAAATGAGTTAGAGGATGATGAAATATGATCTGTTGCACCGCTGTCAATGATCCAATTGCGGGAAGCGATTTTAGACAAACCTGGTTTAGTCACAACATTCGCTTGAGAGGTAGAACTGTCTTTCTTGTCAACAAGCGATAGAAGTTGTTGCAGCTGATCCTCTAAAATCCCAACAACATGATTACCGTCTTCTTTAGAAAATCCCTCAGATACATTGTGAGCTGCAGATTTTGTATTATTGCTGTAATTACGTCTATGACCAGAATTGAATTTTGATTTCGGATGCCCCGCTGGATAACCATGAAGCTCATAACATGTTTGGACCCAATGGCCCATATCACCACAATGGGAACAGTGAGGACAACCTCTACCAGCTCCTGGACGACGCTTGTCCTGTCTGAAGTTTTCTGTGGATTTGTCCTGTGAACGAGAATCTGGTGGCCCATAGGAACGGTCGGATCAGTCGAACCTGGGTTGAAACGAGGAGCTGGGTTTACTTCGAACCGCCATGGAAGCACTATTACCAGAATCAGACGCAGCAGCATGGGTGGAGCTCAGGAGGCGCTGTTTTTCTTCTTGAGAGACAGAGGAATACGCTTGCCGAACCGAAGGGAGGGGATTCATCAACAGAATTTGACCGCGAATAGTGCTATAAGAATCATTTAATCCCATCAGGAATTGCATCAATTTTAGCTGATCATGTTGTGCCCCATGTACTGCATCGTTGTAAGAAGCCAATTCATCCCATAGGCCCTTCAATTTTGTGTAATAGGTAGAGACAGAGAGTTGTTCTTGTTGAAGATAAGCGATATCTCGCTGAATCTCAAAGATGCGAGGTGCATTACTCTGTGAGAATCGCTCACGAAGATCTTTCCAAACCTCATTCGCGGTGGAGTAATAGATCACACTATCTGAAATTTCTAGACTGAGAGCGTTGATGATCCAGGAATGGACCATATCATTACATCGAGACCAAGCTACATAACCATTGGGATCGGTTTCTTCTGAAGGTGCCGAGATTCTGCCATTGACAAAACTTAACTTATTTTTCGAATTCAAAGCCATTGTCATAGCCCTTTTCCATACCGAATAGTTGTCCCCATTCAACGGTTTGGAAACCAAGTTCAAACCTGGATGATCTGAATGATGGGTAAAAAAAGGATTGGAAAGATCCGTTTTCAATAAATCTGGACAGAAGATCGAAATTTCTGGCTTGGATGTGCCAGAGGCGGATGTGTCAGATGCGAAAGGAGTTTTGTCTAGAGATGTTTAATCGTTGGACATTGTAGCGAAAAAAAAGAAAAGAAACTACACCGGAATTCAAAGTGCAGCAAAGATTGAGTCAGGATTTTAATCCAGCTCTGATACCATGAAAAGATAAAAGAGAAATAGAATTTGCATGAGTGAAATATTATTGATACAGAGAACGTCTATTTGTATAGGAAGAGAAGTGCAAACATCCTACAAGACAGGTATTTAGTTGCTACAAAATAGGTAAACCAGCTATAAGATATTACTTTACAATAAGGAAAGATAATGTAACCAGGAGAAGATAATATATACAAATTATCTATTCTAACATTCACTTCATGACCACGCCCATATATTATTACACAAATCCTATATGTCCTTGTAGCAAAACACTGTCCAAAAGGTCACGAAAACCGAAAAAGACAGACGGGGCATTTGGGGGGTGTTCATGGAGCCAAGAGAGAGCTTCCTTCCTTGATGAGCACAAACACACTGCCAGCATCCCCTCTTGATATCCGAAGGTCTTCGTCGAGGTATGTGGTTAGCAACCATGACTGAGCATTGCTATTCGAGATGGGGAACTTCAACGGTGGTTGGCTAGAAATGGTCTTCGCAACGGATGAAGCTGTGTCTTGGACAGAAGTTACAAAGCCTTTGAAGGGTGTGAGATCAATTTTTTGTCCTAGAAATTCCACATTTTCCGGTAAAACTATCGAGTCTGTCACCTGAGGAGTCCCAATTATGCCTTCTTCAAACTTGATCTATACATATAACAAAACACAAATCAGCATTTAGAGCTGAATCCAGATTCTAGAGCAACAATTAAAATTTCTGAGAGTGATACCAAATTGATGTGAAAAAAAACTTACTTGCACCCTCTTGGGACTTCTAACTTCAAATTTAGCATTGGTGCTAAAAGAAGTTGTCGCCAACAGCCCCGCAAACTGGATAGAGTTCTGGACAGTGAAGCTCTCCGAGTCAATTGTCTGTGATATCTCCTCCACCGTCACCAATCGAAATGTCCCCTTTGACAATAATGGGTACAAACCCGAAAAAGATGTATACCTACATTGCCACGCGAGAAATTCAAAGTCAATACTCAAACCCCTCGATCACCCCCTTACAGGTTCATTCACATTCTTAACATGGTTCCTTACGACAAGTTTCAATGACTATTTCTCGATCTATTCGGATCTACACGTAATTAAACCAAATCGCAAAGGAGGTAAATCAATAGTAATCAGCCTACATAAGTTTTTTACACGTTTGTATAATTGACCTAACTATTCCTATTCCATGAGTTTCCTTATCTAATTCTTGAGAGGTCTCAGCTCACACACTAGTCCATGAGTTTCCTTATCTAATTCTTACAATCACTATTGAAAAAATCTGGATTTTTCTTAGTTTCCAAGTCCAGAGTTAAATCTATGCTAGCTAATCATATAATCCTCATCTCTGATCAAGTACTAAACAAACCGAACAATACCCAATTTTTAGATTACGGTTTCGAGTCATGTCCAAATTCTCGAATTAGAATTTATAGTCATATTGCAAAATAAAACAAAACCCTAATCCCAAATTACAATTTTGAGTCATGTCACGCTCCCTTTAATTCAAACTTTATACTAGTTAAAGAAAAAAAAAAAAGTGTTTTTGATCAAGTATTGAATAAACAAAACAATACCCGATAATCAAATTATGAATTCGAGTCATATCACACTCCCTTAATTTCAAATTTTATACTAATTCAAAACATATATATAATCAAGTAATAAATAAATAAAAAAACAGAGCAAAACAAACAAAATTATATTCATCTCCTAAATTTTCTCACCAACCAAACAAAAATAAATAAATACTTACGCAAGAATCCATTTCCCATTAAGCAGAGTTAGCGCCTCCGTCGGTGCTGGAGTCGGATTCTTCGCTTCAAGCTGTGTAATAAGCTCGACAATCTCAGCTCTCGTCTCGCTCGTCGCGCTCAGTCCACGATTAGTCCCGTAAAACGAATCCACCAGTGCCTTCTTCAAGCTATCGATCTCCGTCTCTTCTTTCGGTGGCTCCTCCTCCGCCACCGCCACCGCTCCACCTTCTACCTCCTCCTGCTTCTCAGTTCCCCACTCGTCGCCTTCCGCTACCCGAGTCAGGAAAACGGGCCTGACCCGATTGAATTCGTGGACCGAATTGTATGGTTTTCCGGTGATTCTCTGGCCAAAATTGATCGAATTCAATGGAAGAATCGAAGATTTTTGGTGGTGTGATGGGGCTGGTGATAGAACCCTACATGGGAATTGAGTCAATTGAGAGATTGAAGCCATTAGCTTTTTCAATTTTCTTGAAACACAGGTCGATTTTTTTATCGAACTAGAACTAAAAAAAAACGGAGGAGTCTATGGAGTTTTTTTTGTTTTATTTTAAAAATATTTTTATGTAAACAGAGCAGACAATTTTGTGACATGACATAATGTTGACTAAACTATAAGAATTACTGCAAATACGATTTTGTCCCTGGATTCAACGTTTTTTCTGTGATTGTAAGGGCAATATTGTCTTTGAAACTTCGAGATTCAATCCCAAGGTGGTCATACATACACATATTACATGGGCCACGTAGAGGGTTGAATGGTCTGACACGTGGATGACTGGTCGTTTGAGTAATTTGGCATCTAGAAGAGAGCATGTGAGGCAGGAAATGATTTGGCAAATATGAGGAGTTATTAGAGTGTGAAAGGACTCTAGAATATTCTATTCAATAATGTTAAATATTCTATCTAAAATCTTATATTTTTCATCCCAATATGTGGCATGTGAAGTGTCAAATGGTGAGTGGATATATGGGGTAGGTGAGATAAATCATTAATATGTATCTACTCACAATTTGACACCTCACATACCATATGTAGTGGGATGAAAAATTTAGGATTTTAGATGGAATATTTAACATTATTGTATTCTATAATTTTCGAGTCGGAAAATATCTAGATCAAACATTACAAAAGCATGTTCGATAGTTATACCCATAATATAAGTGAGGTTTTCCTATACATGTTTCTAATCAATTGCGTGTTTTGTATTTTTACTTTATTCCTTCTAAATATTTTATTTTAGTGTAAGGTCTCTTCAAACAAAGAATGCATAACAAACTCAATTTGAGACGATGTACCCAAATATATATTTGTGTTGTTTGCTAGTTACACTAAAATAACGATTTCAATTAATTTTCTTGAAATGAGACGTTGGTGGGACTATAACAATAAAACACTAATAAATCACACGAAATTCTTGTTTTTGGGTCACGAGGTTTGAGCCTCTTGAGACGTAGTGATGAAAATGAGGTGACATTATCTAAATGTTTGTATATAGTTATTTAATTTTTTTTTTTTTTCCTGTTATCGTAGAAATAAATATCTAAAATTGGGAGTAAATACTCGAGAAATAAATGTAATATTTGATCTTAGCAGACCTCAATAAATTTCTAAATTGGGAGTAAATACTCGAGAAATAAATGTAATATTTGATTTTAGTAGATCTCAATAAATATCTAAAATTGGGAGTAAATACTCGAGAAATAAATGTTCAATAAATATCTAAAATTGTGAATAAATACTCAAGAAATAAATGTAATATTTGATCTTAGTAGATCTCAATAAATTTTAAATTGGGAGTAAATACTCGAGAAATAAATATAATATTTGATCTTAGATGATCTCAATAAATATCTAAAATTGGGAGTAAATACTCGAGAAATAAATGTAATATTTGATCTTAGCAGATCTCAATAAATATCTAAAATTGGGAGTAAATACTCGAGAAATAAATGTAATATTTGATCTTAGCAGATCTCAATAAATATCTAAATTGTGTTATTCGGTGTCAGATTTAGAAAAGTAATAATAACAACGATCAAGAGAGTCTTTATATAATTCAAAAATAATAATAATAAAAAAAAATAAATAAAAAATAATAATATTTATAAAAGACTATAAAATGCAAGCAAACAAACTTAGTAGATAAAAGAAGCAACCATGGTGGACCTCAAACGTGAAACTTAAACCAATAAATGGATCGGCAATACAGCCGATGATTCACCTATTAGTATAGGTGGTGTACGTGCACCTTCAATTTTATGTTAGTGATAAAATCCAAGTTCTGTCGGTCATATTTTACAATGTATTTGTGATAAATATCGACATTATAAAAGTAAATTTCTCATGATTTTAGAAATAGATCTCGATAAATCCTAGACTCATTTGATATTAGATTAAATAATAATAAATAAATAAATAAATAAACTTAGATAAAACAAACTAAGAGTTGTTAAATGAGAGTTGCCAAATGAGAGTTGTTAAACTAAACACTTGCACAAAACAATACGTCTTGTCTTAATGGTCCTGATAGGGAGTTGATATGCCTCCTGGGGCAAAAGATAACAATAATAGGTCAGACAAAAAAAGAAAAAGAAAAAACATTGTATATCATAACAAAGAAGAATATGAATAAAAACTAACACTAACTTTTAATTCACTTGGTTATGTACTTATGTACGTAGAAATTTGAGTAATTTGTTATCTTGAAACAAAAGGGCTATTTAGGATTTTCAGGATGTGTTTATTACGTGCAATTTAAACCGTTTAAATTACGTACATAATGATTAATATAAATTGAATCGATAAGTCAATAGAAACGTAGTTTAACCAATAGATTGATAAGTTTAAAGGTTGGATAAATAAACTATAGATCAATGATTTGAATCTTACTAATGACGAAAGCTTTAAAATAAAATAAAAAATACTTAGTTTTGAATTAATCGATATCGTCAAAAAAAAAAAAATTTGAATCGATAAAATTTTGATTGGTGTCAAACCCTAAAAAAAAAACAAGAATAAAGATAATAAAAGAAGGAGACAATGGGAAAGGATCAGAACCGTTTTCACAAACTTACAAGGCAACCAACCTTTAAAATTCAAGATGATATCATCCACTGGAATCTATAAAATTAAAAAAATAAAATAAAAATGGTTGTGACTTGAAATTGATTGGAGTACTCAATCATTGATGCAAACCACAAACAGGAATATTGTAAAAAGAGGGATCGCTGTAGAAGATTTGACTTAAAAAAAAAAAAAAGCCAAGAATTTGAATTAAAATATTAATTATGATCATGGAATGGTGATTTTGATGATGAAAACACACCTCACTAATCTGGGTTTGAAGAAAAAAATACTCATTAAAGTGGGTCCATGAAGTGAATCAGTCTTCTGTTTATCATCACTTTTATGATTTAATTTAAAAAATTATTATAAACTCATATCATTTTCATCCTTTTTTTTTTTCCGTCTTTAAAAATAAAATATTTTAGATGAAAATATAATCTAATAATCGATAATATATAAAGTTGGATGACGATTCAAATATTTTTATATTTTTTCACACTGTTTTAAATTTTGACAAAAAAAAAAAAAAAAAATCCTACTCATTTAATAATTGAGAGCACCTTCGTAATATAGTACTAATGACACATATTAAATATCTAAAATTTAATTAAAAATAGATATATTCATTTTCTTCGATGTGTTTCACAGTTTTAAGCAACTCAAAGGAGTAAATATAATTTATTTATTCGTATTTTAATCCTCCAATATTTTCCTAATTGATAATTCAAAGTTTTTGGTCAATGTTAATTATAAAACATGCAGACCACATAATTAAGAATCCTCACCAAAATATTGAAATATTCGAAAGTTTTATTTTGTTGGTTTACATATGTAATGTTGGCACGTCTTCATTTCATGTATATCCAATCTGAAAATGATAAGCAGCGAGAATATATATATATATATTTTTTTTTCTTTTCTCCTCCGTGTGTCCTGATATAACTCCATCGGTACGTTGCATGTGGGTCATATATTATAGAAAAGTTTTGGTAAATGTATACACTTTAAGTCAAAGCATGTAAATCTAATGGTCCACATTCACCGCACTGATAGAGTTATATCAGGACGTACTGACTTGAAAATTTTGATATATATATATGAGGAAATTGCATGAAGTAATTAAAAAATTTATTGATTTATTGTTTTAGCCATAAATTTATATTTTATTATGCTTATCAAATTTAGCCTTGAATAGACAAGATTGCCATCCATTTTATCTTTACTTCGCCTACCTAATAATTTGGAAATCAATTGGCATGTAACTTGAAAATCATTGACATGTAAGTTAAAAGTCAAATTGGCATGTAATTTAAAACTTAATTGAAATGTAACTTGAAAAATCAACTCGTATGTAACTTAACATATAACCAAGTTACATGTCAGGTGAAGTAAAATTTAGAGGCAATTTTGTCCGAAAGCGGTCAAAAGTGATAAAAACAATAAAATATAAATTGGTGGCTAAAAATAATAAACCAATAATATTTTTATATTTTTGGTTTTTTATGAATTCACCTATATATATATATATTTATATATATAAAGGATGTGGAGCGGGATCCCACCCATTATTTCGTAAAAGGAATCGATTCTGAATCTCTGATACATTAATAAGTTCAATCTATAATATTATAGAACTAATAGACTCACAACTCTTTTGACATTAACTACTAATTATAGATATAAAGGATGTGGAGTGGGATCTCACACATTATTTCGTACAAAAATCAGCTTTAAAACGTTACAAAGTTTAATCTATAATACTACAAAATTAGGCTCATGACTCTTTGACGTTAGCTATATATATGAAGGATATGGAATAGGATTCCATGTATTACTTCGTTAAAGGAAGTTTTGCTTGAGCTAAAAGGGATAGACCTACTTCTATAATGTTTCTATGCTTTCTCTCAGCGATGCCATTCTGCTGAGGAGTATGGGGACACGATTTTCTATGAGTAATTCCATTGGCAGTAAGATAAGGTGTGAGAGAAATAAACTCTCTACCATTATCGCTCTGAAGACACCGAAGTTTGGTAGAGAATTGGCGCTCAACAAGTTTGTGAAAGGCAATGAATGTGTGTTGAACCTGAGATTTGAGAGATAGAGGAAAAATCCAACAAAATCTAGAGTAGGCATCTACAAAACTAACATAATATCTATGACCTTGAGTAGATGGGAAGGGTGATGGTCCCCAAACATCAGCACAAATCATTTCTAAAAGAGCAGTATACTTAGTATTAGAGTATGAGTATGGAAGTTGACATGCTTTACCAAGTTTGCAAGCATCACAAAACTCATTCAATTGAGAAAAAGACACATTCATATTCAAATCTCTTAAAACAGTGGATAGAACACGAGAGCAAGGGTTCCCAAGCTTGTTATGTCAGGTCTTGATAAGAACATTTTTAGGTGAACTAAGCAGACCTGAAGTGAGTACAAAAGCATTGCACTCATGTGCTTTAACATTTGTAACCTTAGAAGCACAACACGCGGTACAAGTTTTATTTGTAGAATTAGAAATAACTGGAAAAACTGAATACAAATTGGACTTGACATGACTATCTCTTGACAGTAGACTCCACTCATTATTTGGAAGAACAAGCTTGTATAGGCCATCTTTAAGAACCCCTTGAAGCAATACTTTCATTGTTTCCTTGTCCTTAACAAAGCAAAACCGAGAATTAATTTCAACAACAACATTGTTATCTTTTGTTAGTTGAGAAATGCTCAAAAGATTCTTGGTGATTTCTGGTACGAAAAGTATGTTATTGAGAGAAATATGAAGGGATGGTATAGTATTAGAAATAAAATGCATCTGACCGGTATGTGAAATGGAAAGAGTTTGACTGTTACCAACAGCCAATCGTTCATTACCTCGGTATTCATTGTTGACTGAGAGATTGTTGAAATCAGACGTAATGTGATGCGTGGCTCCACTATCTATACACCAGCTTGGATCAGCTACAGATGAGGAAGAAGCAGTCATTGTGTTTAGGTTGTTGTTGTGAATCTGATAGGAAATGTCTTGAGCATATTCAACCTGTTGAGCAACGTTTCCTTGTGGTGAAGGTTGCCTGGATGCACTGGTGCCATAGGATTGATCTTGCCTAGATGTATTGGTGCCATAGGATTGATCAAATCTATGATAGTAGACGTTGGCAGTATGTCCAAGCTTTCCACAGACCTGACATATTGGCCTAGAATTGCTGTTAAACCTGCCTCTTCCTCTAGACCTAGCTCTGCCTCGTCCTCGAGCTTGACCACCTCTTTGACCATTGAATACATCATTTCTTTGTGTTTGCATCACAACATTAGCTGAAGAACCTGGTAGACTCATAGCAGTACTAGCAAATTGTTCCAACCTGGATTCAAAACTTATAAGAAGGAATTGAGCCTCTTGCATGGTGATATCTTCTTTCTTAGCAGTAATGGTCACCACAACAGGATCAAATTCTTGGCTAACACCTCCTAGCACATATGACACCAGATCATACTCGGTAATCAACTGTCCTGAAGTAGTTAAAGAATCTGCTATACCTTTCATTTTGATCACAAACTCATTAACACTCATTGCTCCTTTTTTCAGAGTTTGTAATTGATGCCTTAAGTGCATCGTTCTTGCCATTAAGTGTTGTGAGAACAGTGTGATAATAGAGTTCCAAAGCTCACAGGCTGTTATGCAATGTGTTACTTGACCTAAAATTGACTGGCTGAGAGTAGATAAAATCCATCCAACAAGCAACTGATCTATCTTTTTCCAGGAAAGAAATTCATCAGAAATTGAGTGGATCAACTCACCTATCTCTTTATCAACATCTTCAACATATTTCATTGGACTCTTCATAGGTCTAAACAGAAAGTCTTCAATGTTGAAGGCTCTCACCACCGGCAAGATCTGAGCCTTCCAATATATGAAGTTATTCTGATCCAGTTTGATTGGCAAACTGAAGTTCAGATTCTTAGCAATGAGGTTTGAACGAGCTTCTTGCTTCCTTTTTGTAAGAATTGGAACTTCTGGTTGATCTGAAGCAAACCGAACTTCTCGTTTCTTCTTTGCGAGAGCTGGTGCTTCTGATTGATTTGAAGAACCTTGTTCATTTGACGAAGCAGGCAAGGCAGGCGAATCCATGGCCTCTGGTCGATTCTGCTCTGATACCATGAAAAAACTAAAGAAGAAAGTTATGAAGAACAGAGTAGAGAGAAAAGTTTGTTGTAAAAAACTTCCATCTTTTTCATTTCTCTTTTTCTTATCTCCAATCTGTTACAATCAATGTATATATATATATAATGAAAAACACGCTAATGGCATTTCTTAACTGACTTGCTGACTCAGCAGTTCTGTTGAGAATGGTTGGAAACATAACAACCTCTCAAAAGGCTGATGCTGACACATGTGATTAATTCCCAGCCTTTACAGAATCAACTCTAAAACATTAGAAAGTTCAATCTACAATGTGACATAATTAAGTTTGACTATTTGTCATTAACTATAGATGTAGAGGATGTGGAGCGAGATCGGTCCCCACATTATTTCGTACGGGAATTGATTCCGAAACATTACAAAGTTCAATCTATAATATTGTTACGGAATTAGGTTCACAAAACTCTTCAACATTAGCTATATATATATGAGTAATAATATTTTGTCTAAATTTGGTGTCCAAATCTAGTGCCCAAATGATGTGATAACTCTAATCCATTCATAATCATACAAATCTAATACAATATAAATGAAAGGATTAGAGTGTTGCCACATAATTTGGGCATCAGATTTAGACACCAAATTTAAGTAAAGTAAAATTACTATATATATATAAAGGGCATGGAGTACTTGGATTGTACACTCTTTTTTTTTTTGGGAAATCAATTCTAAAATGTTACAAAGTTCAATCTATAACGTCATTAAATCAGACTCCAGACTCTTTAAAAAATAGCGTGGATCCCGCTTCTCATAATTGTTGTATAAATATATATACAAAACCTATATTAATATGATATACATATCCATAAAAAATTGGTTATTACCCTTTTAGATTATTGTTTTAGAATTTACACACCATTTTGCTTTCACTTTTTAATTTTATTTTATTATATATATATATTTTTTAATAAAAGGAATTGATCTAAAAATAATAATATACATATATACCCATGTAGATGCAGTTGTATCCTTCACTCCACCATGAAGATAATGGATTCCACTTGCAGTGATGACAATAGTGCCATGCCACTTGGCAACACCTCGGTTACTGCGCCGGCTTCAATGGCTTTTGACTTGATTTTTGGCCGGCGACCACCATTTACAGAAATTACAAACTACTATAATATTAGCAAACTTAATATATTATAATTATAATATAATAATGAAATAAAACAGATGTTAACAAAACTAATTATTAAACTAATAGTCTCTGTTCTGTTAATTAACTTACTCCAACTCCAAGAAAAAAAGCAACAACAAGAAACCCTGTAAAGCACCACCACCCCACATAAATTTCCTCTTCTTCTTCTTCTTCTTCTTCTTCTATTTTGTCCTATTTAACTTTCATATATAAATAATTCTTTGGATTCCATTCTTTGTTGCTCTCTGTTTTTTGTTTTGTCATTTTCACTTCTGTGAATTTAAGCCATTAGAGAGGTGGTGTTAAGTGTGGTTATGGTGTAGTGGTGGTGGTGGGGTTTGGTTTTTAATTTCGATTCTTGAAGAAACTCACGTGACTTCCATGGACTCAAACCCTTCTTCATCATCATCAACACTCTGATCCAATCCAAAAACGGTACGTCGTTTTGAACAATCTCATATCAATATATGTGTCTTGTAACTTGTTCATGTGTTATAAGCTGTGTGGTGTGAGAAAATCATGACTCAACTTTTTCAAATATTGCAGGAACCGTTGACCGGTAGTGAAGAAATTAGAGAGATAAGGACGAGAACGAAGACGATCTTGTCTGTTCTGAGAGAGAAAATGGACGGTGTTGATCATGATCATCATGGAAGAATCAGAAGAACTCTAAAGGAACGGCTAGGATTGAAAGGCATGGGATGTTGTGGTGGGCCCACTTGGGGTTTCAGACCAACCACCACACCCATCAACGCAAGTGACAGCGAAGAAGAAGAAGAACAACTACAACAACAAAACCACCACCACCACCAACTACAACTACATCTACAACTGCAACTACAAGAAGACCAACAAGAACAGATCAGCAATCAAGTATCGGATCCAGGTTGTTTTAGCCCGGCTCCGTTACTGAATTCAAGTGGTAATAGTATGAACCTCGCGGCGGCTCTGGCGGCTGAGAGACATTTCCGGGCGGTGGAGGAAACTAATAACTTGGAAGCTAGTCCCACTAATGTCGACGTTATAAACAATGATAATAATAGTAATAGTAGTAATGGCGGTGGCGGTGTCGGCGACGGCGGCGATGGCGGTAATAATGTGGGTGTCATGATAACGGCACCGGGGACGCCGATGAGGGTTTCGTTGATGAGGCTACTGGCGGAGACGGACGGCGGTGATGTGGAGGAGGAGAAGAGAGCGGTGGGAGGTGGAGGGAATGATACGGTGTGTTGCGTGTGCATGGTAAGGAAAAAGGGCGCGGCTTTTATACCATGTGGACATACTTTTTGTAGGGTGTGTTCAAGAGAAGTGTGGTTGAATCGAGGCTCTTGTCCCCTTTGCAACCGTTCAATCCTCGAGATTCTCGATATCTTTTAATTGACCGTTGGATCAACATTTCATGATCATAATGATCATCATGGATTGGTGGTTATGATCATGGTGGTAGCGATAGTGATGGTGCCTCGGGATTCATGTGGGATTGTTTTGATGGTGATCAGAGAGAAAAAAATCCGATATGTACCCGATGCAAATACATTGCCATATCATAGAATAAGAAAAACCAATCAAATGGATTCTCCTTACCACGTGGCATACGCCCGTTGGTTAGGATATATTGCAATCGATGCATGTAAGTTTATCTTGAAAAAAAGAATATGTTTATAATTTATGAATTTGATGATTTTCTTTCTAGTAGTTTTTGTTTAATAATGTTTTCAATTTTGATCAAATGATTTGAGTATTAAAAGTGAAACTTTACTTAATTATGTGCTTTACTTTAGTGTGAAAAAGAGATAGACAACTCCGAAATCAATGAAAAAAAAAAAAAAATAGAGTATATAAAAAGAATTAATCATCTTTGACCATGAGATTTTATAGTAACTAGACTGCATTCTTGACCTTAAAGCTTCAAGAATCAATACAACTTTATAAAGTCTTTACTTTTTAATATATGTATATATACCATCTCGAGATATAAATTTTAATTAAAAATTACCATAATAATAATAACAATAAATATATTAGTATATTCGATTGGGATTGGAATTGATTTATTAATTATTAAGAAAATAAAAAAAGTTTAGTCATAGTTTTTAATTTTTTTTACAGTGTGCTTGGTAGGGAGGAAATAAAATAAGAAAGATAGAAAGGTTCGGAGAGACAGAAAACATGAAGGAAATAAAGGAAAATAATTTTCCCTTGAATTGGTAAACAGGAAGAAAAGAAGAGATCCTTCTTTTTCTTTTGCCTGGTATCGTCGAGGAAAAGACAAAAGATAGAAAATCTATGTTTGTAATTTCAATTAAACCCAAAAACCATTACCTCTTTTCTCTCCATTTTCCGTCCATGTTTGGGAATTGGGAGGATTAAAATTAATGGGTCCAACCCATAAATTTTTCCTCTCATTTTTCTCTTCCTTCCATTTTTCTCTCATACCAAACAATATACTTCACCATTTTCTTTCCCCTTTTCCCTCCACTCTTTTCTTTCCTCTCCCTTTTCATCCCTACCAAACACACTATTAAGAAACACCTACACCATTAATGGGCTTAATTGATAAGTATATGTAAGATGGGAGTAGGCCTAAAGTGTAGCCCAATAGAATTTCATTTTCCTTGGGTTGGATAAGAGAAGACCAATAGACCATATACATTAAATGTATGGCTTTGATCCAACTTGTTAATCGCATTTTTTGTGCAATTATGTTCAAGTAATCCAACTCTAAGATCCTTTAAAGAAGAACTAATATTGATTGCATTGTAAAATCTTCATTTGCATAAATTTTTCTTTAATTGATATGAACTAAATTATTTTCACAATCAAGCAACAAGCTATTATGTATGTTTAAGTTGTATTAAAAATTCATTTTTCTAGTAATGGTTAAAAGTACATTATCTCCCTTGCTTTTTGCACCTTCCTCTCCGTATTTGTTATGAAGGTTTAGGTTTCATTTTATTCATAAGAAAACAAGTGTAGGGAGATCATTATCATATCTTTTGGAAATTATTATCTAGTTTGCACTAATAACATTTGATTTCAATATATTTATGACAGACCCTTTATTCATTTTCGGTGTCAGTTTAAAAAAAAAGAAAAGGAATATTTATACACGTGTGTGAGAGAGAGGGAGAGATAATTTATAAAGAAATAAAAACAAAATCCGAGTGTGGAAGGACTTGCATATTTGCATGGTACAAGAAAAATGAAACATCTTAACAAAGAATTAGTCAAAGAATTAAGAACCCAGATTTCTTTCAAGATCCAAAACGCAACATATATAATTAATTTCCAGATACTGTTAAGGCATATATGTAATGTAATTGCATGCCACAAACGTGTGCGTAATAGCAGATAAGATTGAGCCAGCCAATTAGTTGGTATCGTTTGAACAAAATTAAAGAGAAAGAAGAAAGAACATTATTGTTGTGAAGAATGTGAGATATATAATCAGAGATTCTCTAATGTCAAATTGTCAACATTCAAATTTTAATAGGCATCGACTCGAAAAAAGATACTGTTAGATAATTGTCAGTTCGAATATAGTTTGAACAAGAAGAAAGAACTCTATGAAGAATGTGAGACGATAATGTTAACATCAAGATTTAAACATTAATCCAAACTTGAATTTTCAATTCTTAGAGAAATCCTTCTTTTATATATTTTATTATTATAAAATTTTAATTGAACGATAAAATGAACTACCAAACCCTAATCATGTAATTAGTACGTGTATAAGAATATTACATTCCAAAACCTTTTTATACAACTATATTTAAGAAATCTCACCACTAACCTAGCTATATATTAGGTACCCACATAAAAGATGTAATTTATATTAGGAAATATTTATCTAGCTATGCGATATTCATCAGTAGAATTTCATAATTCAAACTTAAAATAGATTAACTGATATCAAGAATTTAGACGTGATTAATTAGTCCCTTAAACAAGAAAAAAGAAACTACATTCTTGGCCAAAAGGCCAAAAATAAAAGGCCGATAAAGAAATGACCAAATTAAAAGACCTACAACGGTCAAAATAAAATGTCGAAAGACACCAAAAAAAAATTAATTATAAAAGGTTGAAAGACCAACTGGGTATCACTAGATCATGTAATACCAATAAAAATATTGAAACATCTACATCAGAGAGATTGGTTCTTCAATAATAATTATAATACAATTAAAGAGAGAGATGTATAGATAGAAGAGAATTGAAAATGATTCGATCTGGGTAAGTTTGAAATAGATGTTTTCTTCGTATGTTCAATGTATGAAGATGATGATATCTTTTTAAAGCGAAAAGAAAACAATCCTTGTGTTACTTCATTGAGTAGTGGAGTGTGATCAGTGATCACTCTCTGATGAGTTATTTTCAATTTTGCATCAAATCAACTTTTTCAAAGATAGTTGAAAGCCTCTCAGGTCAGTCTCCTTGTGGTCTCAGCATTTTCACCAATTGCGACATATATACGTGTTCTCCTTCTCACCTCGTGCATTTTCTTTTTAATTTCTCTGACGTTTTTATTTTTTATTTTTTTATTTTTATCATTTCCTTGCAAGTGCTTCTTTCAAATTATGGTGGAGATTTTTGATGAAATATAATTTGCAAGAAATATATATATCTATATATATATATATATATATATATGTAACAAATTTTAAACTTTCAAGAAGATTATTGATGAATAACAAAAAATTTAAACTTTAATTTTAATGATAATTCTCAAAAGAATTGAGTTTATATACATTTCTAGACTCTATAGTTTCGACAAGTATATGTAATATAAAACTTTCTAATTAGTATATCAAATCTAATAAAAAGGACTGTCATTAATCTGAAAATCTGTAACGTTTGGTACTTTTAACTTATTGAGCATACAAAAAATCATGTTTTGATGGTTAATTGCATCACGTCCAAGACATAATTTGGAAAATCAAAGGTGTTTGATATAATTTGCTAACACTAAAAGCAAGATTGTGTTTAAAGACACGAAATTGACATTTTTATATATCATGTCAATTCAAGATCGATTCTTAATTATTTTGTTTGGTATTTTTATTGTTACCATTCATCAATAAGCATTTCACGGGTCGTTCCGTGCCGTGTCATACAACTCTAAAAGTGATTGATCATTTCCATTTCACCGTAGGTCCGCTATGATAGGAGTACGAATCTCATATTTATTTATTAAATTTTCAATTGTAGCTCCCAGTAGTACCTGAAATTGCATTCCAAACTCTATTTATAACAGTCGATTTCGTGCAACAAATCCTAATAGATCTCTGATCCTGTTGATATCAACAATAACACATTTATTTTCACTATAACTAGCGTACTTTTATAAAAGGATTTAGATTATCTTCTAAGCTAAACTTTTCCAAAGCTTTAAATGATCTAATGACATGTGGCTGTTAAAGATTTTAATGGTAAAGATTTATTTTATGTATTTTCCAATCATAATTAAATAAGCTAAAGCATTTCAATGGTTAGGATTAGAGATTTTTGGCGGTCCATAAACATTTTCATCATAATTTTAGAATCCCTAATTTTATTCAAATTTGCACTCACCACCAAACTGGCAACTGCTGCTCATTATTTTTCTTTCAAAAAATTAAAAATAAAACGATGAACTCAAGACTTGGCAAGGACACAATGTTAACAATTTTAAGATTATCTCAATATTAATGCTTTCTTCATGATGGCAATGGTCATCACGGCCATGCTTTCATATTTTTTTATCTATTTTTTCTCTCTTTCTTTCGATTCATTGAACCGTATTGGAATCTTAGTTGTTTTTGTACTAGAATAAGATGATTATTCTTCAATAAAAATAAAAATCACTAGAGATAATAAAATTTTGTAAGAGTTTGAGAAGAAGTTTTTTCCTTCTTTTTTTTTTTTTTTTTTTTTTTTTGAAATAAAAAATCAGAGGATTGAAAATTTGAAATAAATTTTGAGATTCTAAAATTACGATGAAAACCAAATTGTTTAAGGGTTAGTGGTTACCAAAAATCTCTAACCCTGTTCATTAAGATGCTTTTACTTGTTTAATTGTGATTGAAAAATACATAAATTAAATCTTTACCATTAAAATCTTTAATTGCCACGTGTCACTAAATCCTTTAAAGCTTAGTAAAAACTTAGTTCAGGAGAGTATCCAAATCCTTTATAAAAATACATATAGTATAAATCATTCATTTTGTAGGGTTTTTCATAATAATACTCTTATTGATAAACATAGAAGTCATATCATAATTTTTTTAATATCATGATCAAATCACGAAAGTCAATATTAAAACTTTTTGCATTGTTTACAAATCACGCTTAGTAAAAAGTTCACATAAAAACATACTTTTTATGTAAATAAAAAAGTAAAACATTTTAATCAACCTCTAGAGTCAACGATAATTCTATAAATGGTCCTACAAATCTTTTTAAAATATAACTAATTTCTCTTCAACTAATCTGCAGTTACAACTTATAATCTTCAATATCCAATAACACACACGTCAATGGACCCTACTTCGATTCCACTCTACCAATATAAGAATATAACAACCATTGATCCTTGATCATGAACCCTAAATTTACGAAGTTTAATGTCAAATTTATGATATTAACTTGAAAAATCTACGAAGTTTGAACACTAATACTTATATATGAAATTACATGTCATTCTATGCCATTGATTTAAAAGTTCGTTTGCTATTGGAGAATTCTAAAGAGTAAAATGAAACTCAATTCATGATCGATTTGTATTACAACGTTCATTTTCTAGAAGGC
Organism: Acer negundo; assembly: GCA_035582765.1. NCBI lineage: Eukaryota > Viridiplantae > Streptophyta > Magnoliopsida > Sapindales > Sapindaceae > Acer > Acer negundo. The sequence goes on along the minus strand of CM069232.1, from coordinate 25,194,350 downwards.
TACGAATTGTTACGTAAATCCTACTCAAATGATGCATTATGTTTTTGCTAGAAAGAGAACTTAATTGACCTTTTCCAAGTTCCACTTAAGAAATTAAGATCTTTTTTCTGAATTTGTTTTTAAAATTTTATTTTCTAGCATTAAACACGTCCTAATTTATAAAATTGAATGTTGTTATCATTGTGAAATTAATTATGAAATTTGTGTGTGGTACATGAGTCATGTGAATTACGAAAAACCTTAAATTAAAACAAATGTTGAGGACCCATATATATATATATATATATATATGTATGACTCATCTTAATTAATTACATTAAAGATCTACAACTAGAGAAATCTCTAGTTTTAATAATCTGTCTTGTTCTAAATTGAGACCATTGATTGAAGTTTGTTATTTTTATATCCGGACCCACAACAAATAAATTAACACTGTTTATTTATAGCATGCTTTCATGTTTTCAACTGATCCATTGATTGTTTTCTTTTATATAACTAATATTTTATTTTCCTTTTATGGAAATCTAAAAAACAATAGTTTTTTATTTGGTTAAGTAGCCATTACTTTAAGCCTTATTGATGGCGAAAATTTCGGCATATTTTAGGTGGAGATTCAAACTCATAGATTGTGATTTATTGAATGACATATGTAGGCATGCATCAAAGCAAATAGTAGAACAATTTTTTCAAAAATAGTTGTTTAAAAGCACGTGATAAAGACCATACAGTTTAGAAAAGATTAATTCCTATTGTCCTTTTAACATATTTCGATTGAAAATAGTAAAAGAATCAAGAGTATGACACTATATTGTTTGATAAGAAAGATTGAATTTATAGATGCAGCTGTGTGTTAGATGAAAATTATTTTATGTATATATGTGTGTGAAACTGTGAATATGATATATCTAAAGATTCAATCAAGAATTCAACATTTGTGTCTTGGACAAGAAAAATAACTATAATAATAATAATAATAATAATAAATTATTTATTTATATATGTTAGTTTTAGGTAACTAAATCTCTAAATATCACTTCATGAAATATTTAATTGAGCCATAAGGAAATAATATACATATTATGTATTATGCAATTTATATATGGTGGTCAAATGTGTATCTTTTGTTTTCTGTCCTATATATACAAACCATGTCACATTTCATATGCACATACTCTCATAGATATACATTGCCAAATGAAAACAAAGCACTACACGTTGACATTAGATATAGGTATATAACCCAATTTTGATTTGGGTCTCGTTGTCACACATAGCCACATAGGTGAAGATCTTGGGTGAGGTGGTATATTGCCACGACCTCGTGGCAATACCGTAATGGAGATTCTCCATTTGCATTCTAGTTTTTGTCTATATATATATATATATAAATGTTTTGGTGCACTAAAATTTTATTATAGAAAATGAGCATCTTTCAATGAATTCAAAAGATTTTTAATTAATGAATTGTTTAAATAATTAATTCTATAATTCAGTAATTCACAAAGGTTTTTGAAACGATTTCTTAACTTTTCCTATAATATGAAATAAATGCAAATTAATTAGTGTAGTTTAGAAAATCATTGATTTAATAATTTTCTAATTAATTTTAGAAAAAAGTTTTTTGCTTTTTGTTTCAAATTTCAATAGAATCTTTTCATTATTCATGCAGGGTTGGTTCTGAGATTTTAGAGGTCCGAGGCGAAATGTAAAAATGAGACCCTCGATCCTCCATGTATGTTTTTTTTTTTTTTTTTCCCTCGACCCTAGATGCTTTTATAATGCCAACAAAAACAAGTCTCTATAGAATGAACCATGAATTGAAGACCCCAAATACGAAAGTAGAAAGACACCATCCCACCAAACAAACAAAAAAGAAACAGAAAGTATTCAACACTCATATTTGAATACTATGAACGGGTACGTATTGAAGAACAGGAGCCCACAAGTAAAGCAACCAAAAGAAAATTTTCAAAGAACCTGGACCTTAATCCACAAGCAATCTCTTGAGTCTTGACACACATTGTATTGATTATATCAATCGGTGCACATGCAGTGCTTTCTCTCTCTCTCACACACACACACATATATATATATATATATATATATATATATATATCGAGTAATTTTCCAATAACGACTTTTACGATATACATTTTAAGCACCTTTTGATGAAATTATATGTAATCAAATGTTTTTCGATGAGATTTTTTGTATACATCCTAAGAAAATTAAAATACACATTTGGTAAAAATTTGAAATTTTTTTGGATTTAAGAACTATTTTTTCTTATATTTCTCTATTTTTAAATGTTTTATCTTCAAAAAAATCGAAAAAAATTAGTTCTTGCACCCGAATGTTTTTAAATATTTTTCCATGAATGTATTTCAATGTTTTAACCATCCATACAAAAAATCTCGTCGAAAAATATTTGATTACATGCAATTTCATCAAAATGTGCTTAAAGTGTGTATTGTAAAAGTCCTCATTAGAAAATTACTCTATATATATAATCATGTTGGATCCGATTTTTCTTGTTTCATACAGGTTCATGGATTATCTTAATGAATACGCACGAAAAAAACCCAAGTCCAACCTTGTTAGAGAAAGACTTTTTAGATATATAATCTATTATATATCAACATGTGCATTACTTGTAAGATTTTATAGCCTTAGATTAGGTAAAAATCCATGTTCTAGATTAGTTTATTTAACTTGCGTGTCCCCTGAAAATTAGGAATCTACTCGATTTTGAATCAGGACAAAAAAATAAAAATAAAAAAAAATAAAAAAAAAATAAAAACTTAATAATTAGTTATTTTAAGTTTAGAAAGTATGTTTAAAATATTTTTATACAAAAAAGTTTAATAAATGGAATGTTTCGTAAAAACATTGAACAATACATTTTAAAAAAGGTTTTGCTCAATATTAGCATGGAGATCAAGTTTTAGTAATATTGTTTTAGAGAGAAATTCAAAAGTAATCATTTGAAACATTAAACTTTTGTTAGTAACCATTTTTGAAACTTTAATTGTTAATAATCACTTTAAAAAAAAAAAAATTCAGTGTATGTCCATAAATTACAAGAGTATCCCTGAAATTAGTTTTTTTTTTAAAACCTCAAACTTGAAATCATAACCAAAACTTGAATGTTGAAACTTGAAATCATGAGTAAAATGAAATGTGAAACTTGAAATCATGACTATAATAGATACGTGAAACTTGAATCATGCCCAATTTCCCTTCTTCCCCAACCTTCTTCCCCAAATTAGGCTTTTTTCTTTGTCTTTTTTCTGCAAATCCGTGCGCCGACGAATGGGAAGCTCTGATGGTACGATGCACGGCAGCTCGATGCACGACGGCGCTGTCGGTTGGGCTTGAAGGACGGCACCGCTTGGCGGTTCGGGAAGGACAATAGCTATGTGCGAAGCCCAAAACCTCTGCCGCGAAGCCTAGAAGGTCGCTGGCGCTCGAGTGCTCGACGACACCTTCATCGGCGCTCGGCGACCCTCAAAGCACGCCGGCGAGAGAGAGATGGGGGAGAGGGAGCAGAGGAGAGAGAGAAAAAAAGAGAAAAGAGAGAGAAATGATTTGAGATTGTTTTTATATGGGGGCATTCCAGTAATTTCTCGCAAACATGGTTATTAATAATTAAAATTTCGTTTGTGGTTAAAAACGAATTTCTCATAATATATGTGGTCATTTTTAGTAATTTCCACTTTAAATTAATATAATGTTTGAATAATTATTGTGTGAATCAAGTTCTTAGTTATCATCACCGTCTGATGTGGCTAGGTGGTAAATTATGTTTATTTATATGCCTCAAATTCAAGTCACCGGTTCCACAGGTGGTAAGTTAAAAAAACTACCAATCAAATTTTTTGTGCATAAAATTGAATTATTTGAACAGAGAATCAAACAAAGAATTCAATTATATGTATACTGATTATATAATGTATTTTAACTCTAAAGTTTCCACTTCCTATGCATCAATTAATTGGATGGTCCATTTCAACTTTTTTTTTTTTTTTTTCAATTAAGGGTAGTTATACCAATATTTTTCACAAGGATGACCCACATTTGTACTGATCCTGTTGAACAATATAACCACAAAATATTCCTCCCCATCATATTCATCTCCAACTTGTAGTACTTTTTTCATAAAATTGTACTTCGTCATAATCTTTTTTAAAAGATTAATGCTATTTGTATGGGAATTAGAACGAATTTGTTTTCAATCATTTATTCTATTTACTTATTAATGTGACATCCTCTAATAAAAATCAACATGTAGCTAACAATCTAGTATCTAAAATTGCATGTGACTATGAACCCTAAATTGGGTCCTCCTTTATATATATCCTCCTATATATATATATATATATATATATAAAATAAATAAAGGAGATCCCAATTCTTATTGACTTAGAAGCACATTGATTCTTGTCACTGAAATTTTTTTTTTTAAAAAAATGGAAAATCACTATGATGAAATTAGAAGAGACCCATATGTATACTTTCATATATGTCTCACTCACTCTAAAAGGAAACCTTTTATTTCTCAAACTATTATAAATTTGAAAATTGAAAGAGACACCGACATGACTTAAACTATCTTAAATTATGATCTCATCAAGACGTTTGTGAAAATTTACTATTGAACCATCTCAAATATCTTTTTTTTTTTTTTTTTTTTAGTTCTTAACGGTTTATTTCCTTTTTCTGTTTTTTTTCCTTTCTTTTTTCTCGAAATTTCCTACTAATGCATCCTAGCTTCTACCTAGTGTTGAGCCAAAGGCCTTTATCGGTGGTGATGCCTTGTTTAATTGGTTTCCATGATGATAAATGACCCACATTGATCAAAAAGCACTTGTTTTTCTTACTCACAATCTTCACTGATTCACGGTCACCTTTCTTCTTTTTTTGGCTTCCTCTTGATGACTTGATCTGTCTGTCTCCGTGATTTTTATCTTTTCCATGGCATGCCTTGCTTTTGAATTTTCTTCCTTGTAGAATTATTATGTTCTTGCCATAATGAAGTTAAAAAACAAAAATGAGTAACATCAATAAAGTAGAGAATCACATTTTGAAAGTGTATATATCAATTGCTTAACGTAATCACACAACTGGTTGTACATATCATTCTCTCTCATGGTAAAGGGTAATTTTCAAGAATCTCTCATAATATTTGATTTATAAATTTATAATAAAACTATAATAACATTTCAATTTGGTTTTAATTGTGATTTTATGTGGCCATGAACCTTGAAGTAGTTTATAACTAGGTAGGTTTTTTATAATTAGGAGTTCTCTTCCATAAATCCCTAGACACAAAATTATGTTCAAATTATGTTTGTAACGTTACAAAGTTGGTCCTGCAACATTACAAGGTTAAACAAAAAAACTTGTCTTAATTTTGTAATATTATGTTACATAAGAGTGATCCTGATTTATATATATATATATATATATATAATACTATACTACAAAAGGACAATTATGAAAAGAAAAGAAAAAAATCATAATCGTCATGACTCATGACTAAAGAACCTGTATTTTTGTTTTCTAATAGAGAAGTATAATACAATATCATAATAGATCAATTTACACTCACACCAAAGATTAGCTTACATTTAAGATTCTTGTATAATTATCGGTGTTGCAGAAAGCGCTAGGTTCTGGTCGGGCGGCGACCCGCCGCCTAACGCCTAGTTCGCCTAGTTTGCCTAGTAGGGGACTAGTTGGCTGGCCAAAAGTCGACTAGCGGCAAGTCGACGATCGGTTGGAATTTTTTTAATATATATATATTTTTTTGTTGTAATTGAGTAAATATTCATACTATTTAATATATTGAACCTTAAATTGAAAATAAAATTTCAAAAAACTTAATATTAAGAATCAAAATCCATAAAAAAAACTAAATAAAATCTAACAAACTCAATCAAATTTTAAAAAGTCAATAAAAAGTCAATTTAGTCGATCAATGACAACTAATCATTGATTTTAACTAACTACGCCAATTAGACGGTAAACCACCTAGTCGGGATGACGAACTGCCGACCAAGGACTAGGCGGCGCCTATTCGTGGACTTTTGCAACACCGATAATTATATCAAAAAGAGAAAACCATCCATAACTATTCTTTCGACTTACACTTTCACTTGGTTTAATGTCTCATAATTAAAAAAAGAAAAATTATGACGATGATAAAAATATAATTAATGTCGAATCAATCACAAAAAGAAACTTTTAACAGTTTATAAATTAATTAACACAAGTATCATTAAGAGTAGCCAATCGATTGCACGCACGGGCACCTCCCTCTTTTTTTAGCTTCAAAAAATGAGTCGGCTGGCCTATCATTCCCTGTTCATATAGAGAAATTAATTTATTAATTAAAGATATATATGCTCACTTTTCTTTAACAGCACTAGATACACTCTTAATATTTAAACAAAATAAATAAAGACCCACTTAAAATATACCCGTATCTAACAATCTAATGTTAAAATAAAAACACATCACTAATAATCATATCATATAATCATATATATATATATATATATATATCAAGGCAAACAAGAGGCAGCTTCTTAGCTTAGATTAAAATTAGAAAAATAAAAAAGTATCTTATAATATTAACTGAATAGTGAATAGAAAATATATCGAATTCGGATAGTTAAAAAGTTTTTCATTAATTCAGTACTCCTTTATAAAGATATTCTAACAAATTTACATGGAAGTTTCATACGGATTCTTAATAAATTTAAGTTTTAAGTAATTCGTGAGAGATTTATGACAGTTTTTTTAATTCACAAATATGTTAATTATTTTTTTGGGAAAATTTCAAGATTATCTGTCTTGACTTGTTTTGTCAACATAGATATCATATTAAAGCAATTATAAATTATCTTATTTGTATTATCTTAATACAGATTTTTATCTTTGAATGAATTCTAGTCGTAAAGTCTATATCAGAACGGTCCCATTTAAACAAAAGGATAAATAGGCTTTGCAATTAGAAATTATTGTACCGATCAATATCATCTTATTAATGCCGGACTTAATTCTGCCTATAAAGTCTAAATCAGAACGGTCTTGACACTTCAACAAAAATTAAATAAGCTTTGCATGGCGATTTAAGTGGGCGGCACTCACTGTTGTTGGGGATGATGGTTATCAGGATATGGGTTTGTCACTTGATTGATTAGGTCAGGTCAGTGGTGCCTTCAAGAAAGCAAAATGAAAAATATCGAAGGGGTGTAGTACTGTGAAGTGAACAGCTACCTACAAAGATAGGTCCCACACCCACCATTTTTAATGAGCTTTAGAGATAAACTCAATACATAGCTAGATCACCAGACAAAGATGGTAGGGGTCCATCAAGATGTGATCTATAAACATGCTCCACAACTCCTCTTCTTATTTTTCATTTTCATTTTCATCATTTCATTTATTTTCTTTTCTTTTTTTAAATTACTTATTATTATAATTATTTAATTATTTTTTTAATTATTCTCCCTTTTAATGCCTATAAATTGGAAGGCTCGCAACCCACATTAAACCACACACACAAGCGAAGTTTTATTTTGCATTCACTAATCACTAGAAAGAAGAGAGAGAAGTTTCATAGTAAGAGAGAAAAGATAACAACTACAACAACAACAATAATGGAGAGTACTTTCCCAGTTGTTGATTTGTCCACGCTCAACAATGGTGACGAGAGAGGATCAACCATGGAGTTGATCAACGATGCCTGTGAAAACTGGGGCTTCTTTGAGGTATATATATATATATTTACATATATTGATGTTTCTGTTTCAATGAAGCAACATATATATGATTAAAATCACTTTGTAATGGTTGTTTTTTTTGTTTTTGTTTTTTTTTTTTTTTTTTTTTTTTGAAGCTTGTGAATCATGGGATATCTCATGAGCTGTTGGACACTGTGGAGAAGCTGACAAAGGAGCATTACAGGAAATGTATGGAGGAAAGGTTCAAAGAAATGGTGGCAGCTAAAGGTCTTGCTGCTGTCCAGTCTGAAGTCGGTGATATCGACTGGGAAAGCACCTTCTACTTGCGCCATCTCCCTACCTCAAACATGTCCGAGATCCCTGATCTCGAAGAAGATTACAGGTCTGTTGTCAGAGTGTTGCTGTTGCATAAGTTCGCACTTTATTTACTTAAATATATATATATATATATATATTTTAATAAACTTGTATGTTGTTTCTTGAACAGGAAGGCAATGAAGGAGTTTGCAGGGGAACTGGAGAAGCTAGCAGAACAGCTTTTGGATTTGCTATGTGAGAATCTTGGGCTAGAGAAGGGTTACTTGAAAAATACATTTTATGGGTCAAATGGACCAACCTTTGGAACCAAAGTCAGCAACTACCCTCCATGTCCTAAACCAGATCTGATTAAGGGACTGAGGGCCCACACTGATGCTGGTGGTCTCATTTTACTCTTCCAAGATGACAAGGTCAGTGGCCTTCAGCTTCTCAAAGATGGCCAATGGATTGATGTTCCTCCAATGAAACACTCCATTGTTATCAACCTGGGTGACCAACTTGAGGTACAAAAACAACCATTTCTCTCCTATAATAATGATCATTATCATAAACCCATTTGATTAATAGTCCTTAAAATATGAAATCTTTTGTCAATTTTTGATATTTTTTGTTTCAGGTCATAACCAATGGCAAGTACAAAAGTGTGTTGCATCGTGTGATTGCTCAAACAGATGGAAACAGAATGTCAATTGCTTCATTTTACAATCCAGGTAGTGATGCTGTGATCTATCCAGCACCAGCACTGGTGACTAAAGAATCTGAAGAAAGCCAAGTGTATCCCAAGTTTGTGTTTGAGGACTACATGAAGCTCTATGCTGGGCTCAAGTTTCAGGCCAAGGAGCCTAGGTTTGAAGCCATGAAAACTATAGAGTCTACTGTCAAGTTGGATCCAATTGTTACAGTCTGATACTCTGATTCCACCCCCCAGTGAATAAAAGGATCTCAACTGGGTTTAAGAGTCTGTGTCTTCTCTGTTAATAATTATAGTTATTAACAGAGAAGACACGGACTCTTAAACCCAGTTTGGCCTTCAGCTTCTCATGGTTGGTTTGTGGAGGGTTACTGTTATAATTATCTATGTAATCTAGTGTGGAAGAACATATTATATAGTCTTTTAAAATAAGCCGAAAGCTTGGACTAATATTTCATTGTGAAGTCAAAAAGTCTGGTGGTTGGTTGTGTTGTTGATGCAGTTTCTTATTATTGTAGAAAAATGACCAAAACAAAAACCCTTTTATTTAATATAAATTTGGTGATTGATGATGTCTTAAAGATTCTATTTTTGGCCTCTTAATATGATGTTCTTCAACATTTGATCTTCCTGTGTCAATTGCATGGTGTGATCTCATAGGTTTCATGTCCTTCAACCTACTGACAAGTTTCTTCTTCTAACATATATGAAGATTTCATTGTTAATAATAATAATAATAATCACAAACAAACAAACAAACTCCAACTTCTACAAAGTGGAACAACAATAAAATCCACTTAAACCTATATTTGTGTACCAATCAACAACTATTTACCCATTAATAGAAAATGGTCACTAAAAAACACAACAAAAAAGTCCTGAGTCATGAATCCATATCCTTTTCCCCACCAAGGGATTTCTAATGATAGCTGTTTAGCACATAAAGTAAATTTATGATAAAAAGTTAAAGAAACTGACAGCCAAAAAGATCCAAATTCTTTCATGTCAAAGAAACCAGACTAACAATAATAACCTGGCAATTCAAAGTGCCTCTGCAACTAGCAGGTCCAGCACCAATGTAGCTTTACAGGGCAATGCATACAATCAATTTGTTACCGATACAAGAAGGCCAGAACCAATCACTAGTTATTTGAGACAACACATACATACAAGATGGGAAGATTGAAAATAAAATAAGACATTCAAGATGGACTGCTGACGAACAGTAAAACAATGGCAAGGTAAGGTGTAACGGGGATTTTAACGTTACCTTGAGAGCAACTTGAAAATGAAGCGATGAAAAAAATTATCTAACACGAGATAGCTTTCCTCAACTAGTTGAATAAGTTAATATACTAGCATAGTTGTAAGCTTGTAATTTCAGTAATTTCACCATCTCACAAATTTAAGCAGTCACAGAACAACGATTGCAACAACGAGAATGGCAATTATAATTTATAAAACACATTAAATGGGATTACATCGGCAGGAAAGACAAAACTCAGAAGCCAAACATATAAAAAATGTTTATTAAAAACTCATCAGTGTCACAAACAATTCTTAATAGTTAATACCTTCACTTTGAAAATTGAACATGGAGGCCAATGATCCAAAATCTTTTGAGTAAACCACTTCTCTTATTGGCAACCGAATTCCCAATTCAGAAAGGAGAATCACCCTGTAGTTGAGGAAAAAAGCGCTTCCTTTCCAAGTACATGCTCATGAATCATGAATAACACGAATGCGTGAAAAATATTCATATGAAGAATATATAAAACATTGCATATCAATTCTTTGATGCTTGATTGGCCTCATCGCTCTTATCAGCTTCACCAGTCACATCAGTGCTTCCATTCTGAACCTCCTTCTCTTGTCCTTCTACAGCATCTACATTAGAACAGTGATTCTTCAGAACCGTTGAAATGTCAGCCTCAGATGCTCCAGCAAGCGTAAATCGCTCAACAGCAGCCTCAAGATGTTCCTTCCAACCACCCAGGCCTAATTTGCATTCAACTTGTGATCGCTCAAAAAGCATGTTACCCCAGAAGAGATGTATCTGTGATCTCATCACAGCTGCTTGTTCTGCAGCTTCATCAGCTGAAATCTCACTCTGACCGGCAGTTCCTGAGGTCTCTCCATCAGGTCCCGGTTTCTTCCTCCTCTTCAACAATTCCTCTCTCTTGCTTGCATTCGGATCTTTTAGCTCTAGTGCTCTCTGCTCTTCCAACTTCTCCCACATCTCAGTTGCGGCTTTCATCTTCACCTCTGCACTGTCAAAAAGTTGAAGTGTTTCCGAAGCATCCCACCCTGAAAGATCTATTTTCTTAGCAAGCACAAAAGACCAATGAAGCTTAGCCATTTCAAATTGTTGTTGCCCGAGTGCCAGCAAACCCTCATAAAAGTCAGGTTTGATCACAAGTGCCTCCCCGTACTTCTCCCTAGCCAAAGAATATTTTTCCTTAACCCAGTCATAAGCCGTTTGAAGCTGTGTTGCCATTACCTCCTTTCCAGCAGACTCATCTAATGGGATCCGTTTCCTTGCAGCACACATATGAACATTTCCCCAATTGAAGAAAGCCAAAGCAGCAACCTCCTGAAACTTTAAGGCAGCCTTGTCAAAAAGGCTTTGAGCTTCTTCACTGGTCACAGTCTCCTCAAGAGCCTCTGCACAAAGCTCCATCCCGAGCTCATGCAAGTCAATGTGAGCATCTGGGTCAATACCGACATGGGTGCGGAACAGTTGAGCAAACTCAAACAACCAATCATCCATCTCCACTTCCTTGCTATCTTGATCTTCTGAAGCTCCTGTTTTCTCCTTAGGAGCTTCTTTCTCTGCCTTATGAATCTCACTATCAGCAGTTTCCATTGCGGATTCACTGAGAGGAGAATGAGATCCACTTTCATCTCCCTTATTTTCCTCAATCTCAAGCGGCTTCTCCTCCTCTTCTTCCAGCAAAGGTGGCTCTTGTTCTGGACTAACTTCAACAATATGCAATCTCAACATCCCAAACGAATCAGATTTATCTGTTTCTGGCTCTTGTGTCATAAGGCTGTCCACAGAGGACTCTGCCATTCTGAGTTCCCCTGTACCTGTTATAGTCACCAAATCTCCATCGTTATCCTTGTACTTGATCAAAACTGCCTTCGATGAAGGGAAACGCTTACTCACAGTCTCCCGTAAGGCTTTGAAACTGCAATTTACCGGCATCTGGCCAAGCCTGATGTCATGATCATAAACAAACTTCAACGGCCTCCATCTTACTGGCACCTCCAAAACTTGCCGACGAGTAGGCAACAACACAGACGAAGACAAAGACTGCTCTCTCTGGCTATCCTTACTTGGATTACTAGTAGCTTTCGAAGAACTATTTGACGGTTTCAGCACAACTTTGGGCAATTGTGTTTTCGTCTCATGGCCATTTTCAATCGCCGCATTCATTTGGGGTTTCTCCAGCTTACTATTAGGAAATACAACCTGTCCCCCAGGCGAAACAGCTGCCTTCTTTGGCACCGGACGGGCAGGTAAACAGGGTCCAAGCCCAGCAATTGGTGCCCCACGAACAGCAGAAGCTCCAAGAGCAGCAGGGGACGGGCGGCTCTGGAGGTCTTGCTGAGCCTCCTGGCGAGGTCCCAATGCAGTCCTCAATCGCCGGGAAATCTCCAACGCATCCCGGTGATTCGCATCAGCTCCTAACAATACCTGAACATCCTGCATCGCCATTTCATACTTCCCTATGGCCTCAAAAGCCCTAGCCCGTCTAAGGAGAGCTCGGACAAAGATAGGCTGAACCTGAAGTGCCATAGTACACTCAGTAATCACAGTCTCATAATCTATTGGCTTCATCTGCATCAAACAAGCAGCCCTGTTGCTATGAAACACCGCACGGTCAGGGTGAGTTTTCGGAGTAAGCTTAAGAGCATTATCATACTGTTCAAGAGCACCCACATAGTCCTTATTTTGAAACCTCTTGTTGCCTTCTTCTTTCAACTCATGGGCTCTCTTCAAAAAGATTGAAGAGTCCAAGTCAACAGTACCACCATTAGCATTTGCTTTTACATTTGCAGTTGCAGAAGTATCACCAGAGACCTGGTTTGTGTTTGAACCACCCTTTTTTCTTCTACCTCCAGATTTCCCCATTTAACAAAATATAAAAAAAAAAAAAAAAATCTATACTTTCTCACACAATCACTCACTTAAATCTATACCCTAATCAAAATAAGACCAAAGTTTCAATCTTTGAATGCTTTTGAGAACAAATTTTCGAGCTTTATATAAATAAAAGAGAGAGATTGAAAAGGGTATACTTACAAATGATGAACCTTTTCGTTGATGATCGTGAATTGGAGACTGAAGCTGGATTTGAGAGGGACAAGATGGGAATTTTGGAGAAATATTTAGAGCTCTGCTCCTTTTCTGGAGAGAAGGGGCATGTGAAGAAGTATGGGGTTTTGGGCAAAATCTTTGTAAGTGAAACCCTAGATAGCTGGATCAGTTTTTTTTAATTTTTTATTTTATTTTATTTTATTTTTATTGGATGTGTAGTCATCTCAGCCATTGATTTGTTGACTATTTTGGGAAACACTCTTCGATTTTGACCTTTCCAATCACAATATTCTCAAATCTCATCACATCATCCATTGGCCCGGATCTACTTTTATCTTTAGTGACACCTAAGCACAAGAGGAGAAATCAAATGGTCTATATATATATTCCATGTAAAATATTTCAGGACCAAAAATGTAGATTATAGATTATAGATTATAGAGAAGTTTTGATAAGTGTAGTCAAAATATGTAAATCTAATGGTCCATGTTCTTTGTTATGATATATTTTATATCAGAACGAACCGACAATAGAAAAAAAATATATATATATATATATATATATTCCACATGCAAATAAGTTTATTCAAACTTAAAATTCTTAAATGATGTATTATATCGGGTTTTAGGTAATTTACCGGTATTTTTTTTTTTTTTTATCAAATCATCTAATAACTCGACTTCCACCACAATCATCTTTTGAATACAATTCATTAATTACTAATTGTCACGTGCCGAGATCAAACAATATATGTGCGGTCCAGATATCCACTCTCATAACGGGAGATAACTACTTCCACAATCCGGAAAGAAAACTCCTCACACATGCTTGTAAAATATGTATGGTGGGATTTGAACCCCTTACCACTTATGTGGAAGGAAGGTGCATAACCAGCTCTGTTAAAAGATGATGTACAACTTATTAGCGGTGTTACTAAAACCTATTTACATAGAACCAACCTATTTTTAATTAAAATATCTTAAATAAGTGTACTTGGAAAATGTAGGGGTGCATTTAGTAAAAGAGCAGGCCCAAAAAATCAAATCAAAGCCCACAGTACACAGCTTCAAAGGGTATTTCGGTAATTTTACCTGATTGAACGTCTAGGGTTCTTATCTACGATGACCCTATAAATATATCCCCATATTCCTGTTTCTCATTCGAAATCGTTCTTCGTCGCAGCCTTCAAAACCTTGGTTTTGAATTTTTATTTTCATCTTGTTTGTGTTTTTTATTTTTTTTTTATTATAGTTTTATGATTTTGTTTTTGTATTTTTGCTGCAAATTTGTTATTGCAAAAGCCTCTGTTTTGTTAAAATGAATGGAGAGACAGATTGATGTCTCTTCACTCTGAAGAACAGGAGGTAGATCAAAATCAACGGCCGAGATATCGTTTCAGTCGTCACTTTCTATCCATTGACGATTAGATTGTTGCTCGTCCACATTCCTTTTTCACTTTTCTTACACTAATTTTTTTTTTTTTTTTTTTCTTTGGTTTGTTTTCACTCAATAAAATAAAATTACATGAATTGCAATCCAAACCTGGATCCGAATTACATTAATAAACAGAAAATTTCCAAGACTGTCCTGTAAATAATTTCCAGGATTATACTGAAACTGAAAATGACATTAACATTCATAGATTTGTTGTTACTATTTTCAATGAACAGTACACTAAAATTAATCTATTTTCTCTGATAAAAAGTTTTTCTTATTATCTCATTGAGCCTGTAAATGATGTTGGTAAATTCTTGAAGCAGGAAACATCAAACAGCTCCATGAATCTCTGATCCGAGACCCTAGCTTTAGCGGCCGCGAACCTCTGGTACTCGTCGAAAATCGAAGACAGGCACCATTTCTGCAATTTTCTCAAGCACCCCACAAGACAACCAGTCCGGTGCTGCACACAAAACACATTGGACACATCAAATCATTGAAAATTTTAAGGAGAAATGGTAAAATTAAATGATTCAAGTACCTTGCCGCGTTTGCAATGAATCAGGATAGGGTGGTTCCTTACATCTGGAAAATTTTTTAGCCAAAAAAACATACATGAGCAGAGATTTTGAAACAAGTGAATTTGAAGTTTTATGTGATCACAAACAATACCTAGAACTACTTGCAATGCTTCGCGGATTGTTTCCTCTGGAATGTTTACGAACGGCTCCTGAACATATTGGTGATCAACATGCAGAGTAAAATGTCATTTCAGATTCAAATTTTTAAGTGCTCTCACAGGATTTCCATAGCAGACAAGCAATTCAAAAAAGGGAAAAATAATTTGTCCTGTATACAGTCTCAAAAGACCCAATATTAGTCACAAAATAGGCTAAATTTCTTCACTTTTTAATGACAAAATTAATGAAAGCAAGGGAAATTGCAAATGGGGCAGACATGGAAGCAAAAAGAGGTAAAAGAAAGCAACTTCTTGTAACAGAGAAAAGGAGGTTAGTGTTGAATGTTAGGCAGGAATGGGTGGAAATTGTTTGCCCAACAGGCTGGTCACTTGACTTTTGAAGATGATTAGCACAATCAAAGAATCCCAAGAACAGATCACATGGTTTGCTTTAAGTTAATCAAACATAGAAAAAACAAGGATCCATTATTATGCCAACCCTAACATGATTATCAACAGAAAAAAGATTGCACATTGCACTGCGTAGCAGATTTTTTGATGTATGTTCAATCCAACAACAGAGACATAAACCTCAAACCACTAAAAATTAAAATTCAGTCTAACCAAATAATCAAATAATCAAATATCAGTTGCCCCATTGCCTTTCACCATCAATTCGAAGAACCAACGATGAACTTCACAACGCAAAAGGTATATCCAAACATATGTTGTTTAACCAGTTTTTCGAAAAACTCATCCAAACAATCAACCTTCTCACAAATCTTTCTATGTAATTTCGCAATTCTTGTTAACAAACAAAAATTCAATTTGTTTTAAGAATTTACAAGGATGATTAATTATAAGCATTTCTAGTAATTATAACCAAAGTAAGCAATTCAAACTTCGATTTCAATAATCAAATGTTAACATTCAATGAACAAAGTATCAAAAAATTAATACATACTTTGCCTCCATCAATCGCGAACTGGAAAAGCCGAATCCCCTTAGCCTTCAAGAACTCATTCATCGAATCCGGATAAGGTTCCGGACACAAATATCTAACAAGAAAAAACAAATTAACATCAAAAACAAAATTTCTCCTCGGAATTCGGACATAATAAGCTATTCGAAAAATAGTATAATTGTATGAGAAGATATATTTGATTACTCACATAATGGAACGGAGCCCTAACGATTGTAAGAAGCTGAAATTGGCTGGATCAGGAAATCCGGACCTGAAAACGCCGTTATCGACCATCGCGAAGTTCAACGGCGGAACGAACATCTCCTCAACGTCCTTCTCATTCTCTTCAGTTCCGATCTCCGGAGCCGGAGGACTCTCCGTCGTATTCGCCTCCGCTGCCGCGCAAATCTCCCCTCCGCCAAAGCCATCGACTTTCATTATTCCGTTTCGCGCCAAAAAAAAAAATTTTGAAAAAAAAAAAAAAAATTGAAACTTATAAGATTCGATTTCACAGAGAGAAAGAGAGGTTTGATTTAGTAACTGATAACACGGAGAATCTCGAGTGGGATATGCTGGTTGTGTTTTGAATCTTCGAATTCTGTGTTGTCTGTTGAAGAAATCCCGTAAGCGCGTGAAGTAAATGACGCCTTTTATTTCCGTTTTTATTTTTTATTTTTATTTATTTTTTTAAAGAAAATAAATTTGGATTACAGATATAGACGGAGACGTGTAAGGAAAGTAAGGATCAACCAATAGTAAGATTACACGTGTAAAGTTACTTTCTTTTTTAACTTTTTTAAAAATAAAATATTACTACAGATTTAAAATTACTGAGACGTGGATAATATTATAATCGCAATTTCATTTTACGTGGATGATATTTTTATGTGATAAATGTAGGGCGGTTCTTAGATTTTAAGGGTTCGAGGCAAATTATAAAAATAAAATCTCCGACTTTTCAATGAATTCATCTCTTCAATAAGGGAATAACTTAAAATTGTTGAAAATTTTGAGATTTTATATCTAAATTTTTACATGAAGAGAGCTTTCAAAAACCTTAAAATTGATTTCAAATCGTTTTTTCGAATGTCTGATATACAATTTGATCTTTTGTTGATGCGGTATATATAATAATTGTGTTTTTTTTTTATGGGTTTAAAAAAAAATAAAAATATATATAAAAGATGAGCCTTTAAATAATAATGTGATATGAGCTGTTTTTCTAAAAAACTGAACGTGGACTTCCAAACTTATTATCAAACTAAAATACGTAATATTTATTGAGTAGAGATATTGACACCCCTTAAAAACTGTATTTACACCCTTTTTATAAGTACACCCATAAAATATTTTAAAAATCTATGGTTCGTAAATAAACCCCAGTTAATACCAAAAATACCCTTTAATTTTATTGTATTATATTTTTGTTAGCACACCCCACTATTTTGTTATCTAATTAGATTTATTTGAAATTTTATTATTTTGTGTCTTTTTATTCAAATAAATAATTTATCTTAAAAAAATTAATTTCTAACTCCTACAAAAACATTTGATATCACTAAAAAATTGTATGAAAAAAATTTCTTTTCATTGTATTAAAACTTTTTTTTTTTTAAAATTCTTTATGTATAAAGAGGCTCTCAGCACAATTATCTCAATTCCTTTGTACCTAAGAAATTTTTTTTTTTTTTAAATAACAATTGTTCATAAGAAAGTTTATTGTTGGTATTGATTTTTGTTTCACTCAATTATAACAGTAAATTGTTTGTCAACTCAATCAATTTGTATTCCTAAAAAGAAATTGAAATTAGTATTTAAAATAGAAGTTAAAGTTTGATAAAATAGAAAGGTTTTTATTATCATCTCAAACAATTAATATGGAATTTCTTTTTTCTTTTTTTTTTTTACAAAGGATTGATATAAAACTAATTAATAACTATTGATGTGTATTTATAAATTATTTAGTCCTTTAAGTAATTTTACTCAAGGATAATATTGGATTTTAAAAAATATACTAAATTGGGGTATACATACAGTTTTTCAGAGGTGTAAATATCGTCACTCTATTTATTTTAAAATTCAAATTTTGAACCCTTAAAAAACAGATACCCTAAGCGGTTGCATTATGGGCCCACCTCTAAAGTTGGCCCTAGATAAATGATGTATTACATATGCTCATATGTAGATATGCCGAATCTTTTAAGCATAATTTCTTTTTTTTAGTACTCCATATCAAAATTCATTATCTATTTATGTCACTAATCACTACCGATTTATTAGAAACTTTGCCAAATCACATGGAGTGGATGGGTGGCGGTGGTGGATGACTCACAATCATGAGATTGTTTTTAATTTTATCAACCAACTAACCAAAATGAATTACTTTACTTACCTTTAGGTGTGGAATAAGCTAACTTGCCTGTATTAAAGAATTTGGTCACTTGGTTACTGTTCTTCTAATGACGGATATTGTCATGCTAAATGAACGCCTCTTCTGTCAAAGTATATTGGACGACGGTGAATTTACGTATATTTTTGACATGTCTACTTCATCTTTTGGTTCGTCAAATTGAACTATTCCAACTAGTGTAATCACTAGGATAAAGAATAAAACGAGAATGGATTCATTAATAAAAAATGTGTTTTGCATCTGAAAAAAAGCATATCAAAACTGAGATACTAGAAGCCTGAGTTTGGCATAGTTGCCTCCTATCACATTCACAAAGTATAGGTTTGGTACCCACCCGAAAGCACACGAAAACAGCACCGCTTACGTCATTAAGCCTCAAGAACATCTATTATCAATCATTAAAAGATGAAGAAACCACAAAATAAAGTACTCATATGGAGTTGTGACTAGGCCAACTATACATGGGAATGATATGAACAAAATATCAGTTTCGAGGAAGGAGCGAGCATGGAAACTTTACGGATTTGATTTTTTTACCATTTAGGCTGCGAGTGCAAGCACTTTAATAGTCCCTTGACTGTTTGCAGCCAACATTGTTGGGCTATCACTCTTCCAGCACACAGCACTGATGAAATATGGCCCGGCTTCATCATCAGCATCATCCCCATTGGAAACAAATATATGTGAAGCTGCTGGATTTGATATCGCCTGCAAAAGTAATGAAAAAACTTTACATAATTTCAATGCCAAAAAGCCAGGGTACCTGATCATTTAAAGCGTTCCCGAACCTTGTGATAAGCAACCACTTCATTTGTTTCACTGCCACAGGCTATATATTCGCTGTTTACTGTGAGCCCCACAAAGTTCTTCTCATTCGTGTGGCCTCTAAAAGTGCGCAGCTGAGAAAAATTACAAACCATGAATAACCCGGTTTAAACCATAATACAAGAGTGAATACTGATGATCAAAGCATTTGAGAAACATGAAGTATCACAAAGACATGAATACTTAAATGGAAGATATCATCATAGGCATGAATCGATAACTTACAGGCAAATTTTCCTTTACATCCCACAAGCGCAATGTGCTGTCAGTAGATGCAGAAGCCAGTTCATTGTTAGACAAAAATTTCACATATGAAACGGTTTTCTCATGCCCACTGAACACATAGAGTGGCTGGCTAATATTTCTCAAGTCATAATAATGAATGTGATGATCCGCAGAACCCACCTGCAAAAGTTTAAAAATCAGTTAAATCATATGAATGTGGTAGAATACAAATAGAAATCTTATTCTAGTAAATTATTATGCTAGTATGCTGTTGAAAGAATTATAATCGCTAAATAAAATATTTCACTGCACCATTTCCGGCCCTTAAGCATAGAAATATTAAACAAGATCAAGTAGGAAGGAGTGAAGGACTGAGAGTGACATACCGCCACATAAATGCTGGATCCAGGATTATACTTGACAGAACAAATATTTGCTTTCATGTCAATGCTGAGAACACTTGCTTCTTGCCTGGTGCACCAGATTTTGACCTGCGAATATACATATAGCAGAAAAATCAACTTGAAATGTCAAATTAACCCCAAGTTTGGTTCCGATATGAAACCAGATGGAATTGAATTGTGCCAGAACATATAAACAACATTACAAGCATGAAGCATAGATATTCAACATTAGTGGGTTGTGGAACTCTGCGGGGAAATCCATTTTACAATTACCTTGCAGTCATCACTACCGGATACAAGCATTGAACGTTCGGAGCAAGAAAAATCAACACTCCAAGCTCTTTTTTCATGCTCCTCATATTCCATGACACTCTGTAAGGAGACAGCCTAGTTAATGTAGATAGAAGTGATAAAAAGACGACGTTTTATGACAATTGCACACATATTGAGGCTAAAAGATGTCAAAGCTAGAACTTATACCTGACTAGTAGTTGCATCCCAGACAGTTACTATCCCCTCATAATCACTGCTAGCAATTTGGCTTTTTGTGAACTTGTTCCAACTCAAGCAACTGAGTTTAGATCGCGTGGGCATTTCCACAACAGGACAGTGCACTTCAGTTGGTTCATTCACCGCCTGAATAGCAATGACATAAGCAGATATTGACAAGTCAATCAGGGACCAACGTGTAATAACAACACAGTGCTATGACGGAACTTCAACCAAAAGCAAGAAATTGCAAGCTTAGGCAACACCCTAGGGATAAGTTAGTAAGAATAATAATTGCTGGATTTACAGGTGAGATCACATCTAAATGCAGCCGTGCCATAAAATTATTGTAAAGCTAATTGTCCAAATCACACTTCCACAAACAATTCCACTGATTATATAAGATAAAATTACCAACTCCACTGCAAGAACCTAGACTGTCATGTCCAACACTCACCGCGGAAAACTCGAAAATTTTTATGCGCCTTGAAACTCCAGCAGTAGCAAACAATTCATTGTCGCGATCAAACTCTATACTGCAAGATTTGAAATACTCCACTGATTATTTTCTAGCATATATGTAAATAACAATTCCATTGTATGATTGGATAGTAACAAATTATTTTTAAGCAATTTCAGGAAAAAGACTTGTTACCATGGCATGTAGTGCAATTTATAGCCAATGCAACCAAACCAGTGCCAAGAATCAGGGAGCATGAGACACCCGATTTTTTTTTTTTTTCATGCTATAGATGCTAAGTTGAATGAAATTGCAAAGCATAACATTTTGACTCACCTTGAGACAATGTTGGTAGAGTGGAAAAGATCCGCATGCCTAACTTCAGCAATGACTTTCAATTGACTAAGTTGAACCAGAAAACAGAAAAAGTATAAGTAAAGCAAAACAGGCTTCGAATATACATCTAGTAATCTACAAAGTGGTACCCAAGTTTTTCTGGAACAAAGCAAAAAAATGGCAACAACCAATAATGGAAGAAATATTCACCTGTACTGTGTAAAAGTAGTTAGCACAGACTGGAAATCCTTAAGAGATGGACTATAACCTTCTCTACTAATTGTGCAAGTGTCCCATTCTCCCTGTTTCTGAGACTGTCGACTAGTCCAATGCCGCCTCTTTTGCAAGTAACACTCTTGTAAGTCATTGAACTGTATCATAATGAAATAGTGAGAACTAATTTCGTAAAAGATAGATAGTCCTGAAAGTAGTGATTCAACAGCCTATTTACATGATCATATATCCAATTATGACATTTAGGGACAACCTTGCTAAAAGAACAAAATTCGCTCTAAATTTTCAAGACAAGGTACCTGTGTGTTTATTCGCCTTTTGCTTGCCGTATTCAGTCCTGATTGAGTAACATATTGTGAATCAAAGCCACTAGAAGGATCCCTAATTCGGACTCCTTGAGAACTTATAAAAGCCTTCGTATCAGCCTTGTTGTGCTGTATATTGAATGAATCCATCCAACCTTGTACATTGTCATTGCTATATTTGTCAATCAGCGAAGCCCTGGGTTTTGCTGCAGTGGGATCATCATACATCCTTAAGTTTACTAAACATCTCTTTCTTGCCCTGTACAATTCTATTCTATGTCTCTCTACAGCATTTATGTCCTCCTTAATGCCATGAAGATCAGTTTGAATCTGTAAAAGATGCAGAGGATCATCAGTTCACAAGATAAATCAAATGTTCTTAAACAAAAAAAATAATTGGTTGTTAACTCAAGAGGGAGACCATTAAGACTGAGATAGCACCAGTGCCAATTACACATGAAACAGCAAGACACTCAGTTTGTTCCACCCAGAGAATATTATACCACAGAAGCCAAAATTCACCAAGAGTCGATTTTGTTATTCATTCAAATCAATATATGCAATCCAAATCACAGATGGTTGTTGCAATAGCATAAATAACGGAGGCTCATTCAGTCAATTTACCTTCAATTTTAAGGTTTGAATAACCTTTTTCCTATCAGTAAATTGATAACCCATCGGAAAATATGCTTCTCTAACAATGTTTTATTTCTAAACTGCCTACGACACGAATTTCATATTTTAACACACATTTAACAAGGCCTAGCATTTATAAGAAGGTTTGGGTTGCATCCAGAAAACAGAAAGCCTTCGGATTCTAAACGAAACTATAAACCGTAACAACAATAAATATACGACTGCAACACAAAATGCAAATTCAAGTTCGAGAACCTCGTGGAGCTCTTCAAGCCTTTGCTTTCTTATGCAATGCAAAAAGTCATGTAGTATCTGCATACTAGTCTCCGCTTCTTCTTGCTCCATTTTTCTCTTCTTCTCCGCAAGTAGAGATAACAACCCATCTAGCTCCTTAAGAGAAACCTCACAACCCTGTCTAAGAATCACAACAAAGAGTCACTCTATTAGACAAAAATTACTAGTCGTGACCAGATGCACAACGAAACAGAAATTTCTAAAATAGAATCTGAATTAATTAACTAAAAGAAAAGTTCAATCCTTTGAAATACTTGCATAATTTAACACCAATAACTAATTATAATATTGCAAAGTCTCCAAAATAAATATAATAGCTGACCTGTTGTAATGCTTGACGAAGATGTTCAACCGGAGATGCGGCCTTTGCTGTTTGCCTAGCAGACGTTTTCTTCAGCAACTACAAGATTTCAAATCAAAATCACATTTAAAGCAATATCGAAAACACAGAAACCAAAATTCACAATTTTGAATTCAATCTAACTTAGTACTGCTCTCCGATCATCGACATTACCGTTGTTTACATGAAAAATTCTCAAACTGATAAAAACGAAAATGCAAGCAAACAGTAAACCTCACCTTGTCGAGCACCAAATTAGGGAAAATATGATTGTTCGTCAGATAAAAGCCACAACAAGGACAATCAAGCTTGTTCTTCAAATGAGTAAAAATGCACATGTAACAGAAACTATGTCCACACGCTGTCAAAAACGCATCTCTTATCGTCTCCATGCATATCGGACACATAGTATCCCTGTCCACCTCCACCACATCCGCCGCCGCCGCCGCTTGATGCAGCGGCGACGGCGGAGTCTGTGACGTCGGCGGCGGCGGTTCGGATTTCACCGCGGGAACCAGCCCACCGCTAGTCGAGCTCTCTGCCATTCGAAAAACGGAGTCTTAATAAAATAAATAAAATAAATAAATAAAAATTCAAATCGTCTCTGTTTCTATAAATTTGGAGTGAATTTTTGTTTTTTGATTTCGTTTATAAAAAACAAAAAATTTGTTTTGTTTTTTTTGTTGGAGTTGATTGGCTTTCATACTGGAGAGCCAGGAGAGGTACGTGGTTCGTTTAATGTGTTTTTGTAAATTGTATTTGTGAGGGCCTAAACGGCCCACGTTGGGCGGGCGATTTTCTTATGATTTATGTTCTTATAAGTCAAGTCAATTGTGTGCATAACGACGCCGTTTTAATAGCAATCAAACCATGTTGGAATATTTTAATTACTTCATCATTAATTAATTCAACTACTCAATTCAAATGAGCAGTTATACAATTATATCTTTCCATAGCTTTTTTAGATGACATAGAGATAGAATTAGGTCTAGGGTCTATAGAGATCGAACCGCTCAATACAACTTGAATAGCTACTCCCATGCAAATCAAGATCAAACATTTAGTGTCTCGGTGTAACCTGAATAGTTAAACACTCGGTACAACCTAAATAACTACTCTCGAAAAGAAAATGCACAACCAAACAATCAAAAAAGGATATGCAAAAGTAAGAGCAAATACAAAATTTTGCTCTATTTTATCAATAACATTCTCTATGATTCATAAAAAAGTTAAAAACCTTCCCTTCTAAGGGGGGTAATTGAGGAAAAAAAAAATGCAAATTTATATAGTATACATTTGTAGTTAAGAAAAATCTCAAGAGAAGTTAATTGTATCATAATTTGACTTCAAAAATGAAAAAGATTGGGATTTAGTACTTGTAAGACAAATTGGACCTATATATTGTTTCTTTTTGTATATATATACAACTTTTTCAGTGCTGGTAAATTAAAGTGGATTTCTCATTCTTCTTCTATATTCTATACTATTATGCCTTAATTTTGTTTCATTCAAGGGGATGAAACAGATTTCTTTATACAATCTACAATTCCTTCACAACCGTCTCTTCAGATTCAGGCTTGTCTTCGATGGCATCCTCTGCGAGCGAATGAGGAGACCGGAGATTCCCGGGTCTCTGACAGGCCTTCATTGTCTTGCAATGTTCAGCTTCATCGTCTCTTATGTTCATAAACACATCATACAGATTATCTGTAATCGAAAATGGAAATCAAAATAATAATACATATGTTCTTCCCTTCACTTGAGTTAATAAGTTAAATTTTATATATCGTAAATGGTTCTGTTCTTTACCTATTTTTGGTCTCCGAGTATTGGGAACTCTGTCGGTTTGAAATTCGTCTGCACAGACACACGGAGAACTTGTTAAAGCTAGATCTCACTTTACAACGACATAATAGTAGGTTGGTTAAAAGATAAACTTACCAAATAAGTACAAGTCGCCTCCGGTGTAGTATTTTATGGCAACCTCAGGAGCAGCCATCTTCTTCAACTCCCCTATATAAAGAAATGGAAGGAAATACCATACCAAAATCAGTAAAAATATACTATGTACGAACTACGAAGATCTTCTGAGGTTTTTATTGTATACGAATAGATGTTTGGATAAACAAAGATCAAACGACCATATCATAACTTATAAGTTTACACTAAATGTTACGTGTATGGGATTGGTTTGGGTGGAAGTTATTAGAGCTTACAAAATGTATCGTGCAAATTCTATGCAAGGTAGCAGCGATAAAATCCTTTTGTTTCAACTTAGAAGCCTGCAAATGCAATTAAGCTAAAGCTTATTACAACATTAAAACTCATTACCGCCTTTTGCCTTGATAAACTTGTCATAAGTTTCAAATGCATGGGCCTCCACACATTCCGAAAAGTGATCTGCACAAGAGTTAAACTCAAATATGTCAAAAGTCAGTTTTAGGTGTGTATTCAAAGTAACTCTCAGTGAAAATAAATAAATAAATAAAAGTAAATGGAGAAAAAGAAGTTACAAAATATGAGGTATTTTTGCTTTCGAACCAACCCATGATAGAGGCAACCAACAAAATCAGAATTTTATAAGGTTTAAGAGATATAGGTGCTGCCTGTAAAGTCAACACTTACATGCCATTCTTGGGCTTATTGCATACATGATTATAATACATCAAAATCAGACATCAACACTTACATGCCATCCTTGGGCTTATTGCATACATGACGACTGTCATGAAGTAATAAAAGACTGCCATATGTTGAGAAAGAAAGCGATCAAACCACCAAGCATTTCCCCCCAATTCCTGCAATCAAGTGCCAACACATCGAAAAACTAAGCGAACAGCAAGTAATATTACAATATTCTTGTTTTGGATACATTGGCAAAGATAATTGAGAAAAATAATTACATCAAGATACAAATATCGTATTAGCTGAATGTCTTTCTGTGATAAGATCATAAGAAGAGCAGCCTCATCTAAAAAATCCCTCAATCTTATTTCTCATTACAATGTTCAAGGAGAACTGGAGACTGTAAAGGGATTGACAACACAAAATAAAGTGGCTTTGGAGAAAACCTTAGGCTGCCAACCATACGTAACAGCGCAAGCCTCTTAGGATGACCCAGGTTTGCTAAAAAACTACATTTACTTGCACAAACAATAAAATGTTAAGAATATAAAACAACGGAAACTTACTTCCATGATAAGCAAATGGTGCATCTCATTCCAGCTCTCAGCGAAATGGACTTTCAGATAATCAGCTTTTCTCCACCAACCAAAACTCTCATACAAGTGCAGAACAGAGATAAAGGCTGCCGTAAAACAAAAAGAACGATGATATCAAGTTATAACTAACAGCAATAAAAGTTTTCATATTAACTCTGAATTCTGAAAATATGACTGCAAAAGTAAGTCCGTTTACAATTTATGGATACCAATGATCAGTCAAACACACAAATTTCATCTATTGAGTTAGAATGCATAATTGCAGAAAATCGGATCATAGCGTATTCTTTCACAAAAGCATCGACACCACATAGGAAATTGAAAAGAACACAGAAAATCAGAATAATTTACAAAGCTTATTCCTCAATTATTCGAAGGACATAAATGGTTTGAGAAAAATTGATTCTTTCATAAGCTACATACATAAAGAAGCATCAGCACTCACCAAAATAAGGAACTCTTGCAATCGTTTCAAGTACAAAGAACCTAGGATAATCCCGGTCACGGTACAACACATCGAGTATCTGAATCACTGAATCCTGAAACAATTAGTCAAGTTTTTAATCAAATACCACCAAAATATAGCAAGCATATAAGATTAATCAAATCAATAGCTGAAAAAAAAAAGAAGAGTAATCAAGATATCAAATTGAAGATGTAAAATTTACCGTCAGGAAGATATTAACAGATTGTTCAAGCTTGATAACAAATCTCTCGAATCCACTAGACGAAGAACTCTCTTGTGAGTTCTCATCAAGGCTCCGTTTTTGTTCGTTATCAGTAAAATTCTTCGGTGGACATGACTCCTCCACCACCACTTCCTTTTCATTCTCTTGCAAAACTGACGCTTGAATTCGATATGACCTCCTAAACAAGTCACCATTTACAATACATTTCAAAAAAATTGATAAAAACAAGTAAAGCTCGAAAATTCAACACAGAAGCTAAATCCGATGAAAATAAAACCACTAAAAGCGAACCTGGAGAGCAATCGTGGACGAGAAGAGAGAGAACTGTTGTAGCGCAAAGTGTTACGACGATTGAGTGAAGCTAGGGTTTTGAAATTCGCTGCTTTGAGAGACGAAATTAGTGATGATGTTGGAAACGCTGTCGAAAAGAGAGTCGCCGACGCCACCGGCGTCGTCGTCGTCGTTATCGTCGCCGTCGCTATCATCTTCTCTCTGATTTTCCTCTAAAGATATATATTTTTTTTATTTCTGGTAAATGTGTTTTGTTGAGCAAACAAGGCGGTTTTTGAGTGAGTATATTCCGAAGAAAATCTTCCATGGGCCCATTTTATATCTTATGTTGGTGATACGGAACAACGAAAATTTGACATTTGGCAAAACTATTAAAACAAACTTTATTTGTCTGATCTGTGGAACTGACCAATTGTATAGTGCCACGTGGTACAAATAAAAAACGAAATTATCCAAATTTGGATAATGCTCGGATATTAACCGGTCGATACTTTAGATACTGACCCACTGACCCACCAATGGGATAGTGGCACGTGTTATTTTTTCTTCAACTTTTTACATTTATCACCATCGTCCTCCGGTGGGTGTTGACACGTAGTTCATTTTGAAATAATATAAGGAGATAAATGTATAACAGTAATACTAAACACATATGGCAGCTGATATGTCACTTGGTGAGTGGATATATCACTTGGTGAGTGGATATACATTAACTGATACTTATCTCTTTTACGTATTCACTCACCAATTAATATTTGTCTATTCACCAAGTGACACATCAACTGCCACATATGTTGAAATGGAAATGGTGGGATTATAGATGGGATGTATAACATTACCGTTTTACATTTATCTCCATGTATTTTTTTTAAAATGAACTACGTGTCAACACCCACCGGAGGACAGTGCTCGATAAACGACCGGTTGGTACCCAACCATTGTCTTCCAAATTTTTTGCTATTACTTATTTATTTTTTTCGAAAATAAATCTGTATATTCCATTAACTTCTCGTTCTTATTCTCAATCCTTTAAGATTAAAAAGATTTCAACACTAGCTTCTTTTCCGTTTTTTTTTTTTTTAGTGAAAGATTTATATCTTTTCAATGCAGAGAACACCAACCAGATTTTTAGTTCTCAAACACAAACAATTTATTACTAATTCATACTCTTTATTTCATTTTTAAAAATGAAAATTAATTATATGTACTTTTTCTTTTTTTCATGATTGCATGAAGTTGAGATGTAAGAGCAAGAAGAAAAAGAACATTAAAAAATAAAAATAAAAACTGTAAATATAATAACTTGGACAAGAATTTGAGAAGAAAATGAATATAAAAAACTGGAAAAAAAAAATGATTTGGGAAAGAGATGTTGTGGGGTTGTGGTGTGTGTTGGGAGGGAAGAAACGAAGAGAAAAATAAGAAGAAATCAAAGTATGTATTATTTGTAAAATAAAGAGAAAAATAAGATGAAAGAGAAAGTTTAAAAGAATTTGAGAAATGAATGTCTGTGAGGAAGAGGAACTGTCTGGAAAAACAAAAGGGAAAATTTGGGACTTTGAGGAAGACAAGCGGTCCGGGGAAAAAAAAGGACTTTGATTCCATGAGAACTGAGAAGGCATGTATAAGTGGGGAGAGAAGAGTAGTAAAACTTATGATTTACATGGTATGGTTTTATTTACCTGTCAAATGAAAATGTGCCGAGTCATAATTTGAAAATATGTTTTATATTTTCAATATAAATTTTACATATTCATTGGACGGTCCCACCACGTGGTAGTGAAATCGTCTTACACAAGTTATCTTTCTATACGAAGAAAATCTTCGATATATCCGGTATACCAATTGAGTGGGGGCACTAACCATTGATATTACGACATGAAAGCCTGCATCTATTAAAATAATAATAAAAGAATTAATAGGATGAAAGAGAAGGGAATTAAATAATAGAGTATAATCTCACCATTTTCATCCTAACATATATAGTAGCTGAGTTGTCATTTAATGAGTGGATATACATTAATTGTTGAGTAGATATATAGGTAAATGAGATAAATTATAATTAATGTGTATCAATTCATCAAGTGACACCTCAACTGCCACCTCAACTGCCGCATGTGTTTGGATGAAAATAGTAGGATTGTAGGTGTGATATTTAACATTACTCTAAATAATATTAGTAAAGTGGAAAAACAAACAAAAAAAAACCAACATATACTTACAGGTTTTTACTACCTTACTATGAATAGCAATATTACTTGATAGTTACGTTAACTTAATAACCTTATAGTTAAACTTAACTAAAAATAATCTTATGTGTCGTCATATTAGTGGTCTGATGCACCACTCAGCTGATACACCTGTTGTTTTGGAGATTTCGCTTTCTATCCGTTCTTTGGTTTTAGCTTGTGTGACAAATGAAGTGACCCAATTTCGGGTTCGGGTCGGGTGGGGTTCAGCCTTTTAGTTAAATGGACTCCACGTTATTGACCCGAAAAGGAAATTGTTCAACACCCTATTATTATTATTATTATTATTATTATTATTTATTTATTATTTTTTAAAGAATTGTTTAACAATTATCATGGCAATGATTGAGTATTATTTTATTAATCTTCGCTTAATTGTTGTTGTGCCAAATTTTAAATACATTTCATCCAAGAAAAATGATTACGCTTTGTGTACTTATCTTTAAAAATCTTGTTGAAGTTAATCAAATTGAAAATTTCAGATTTTGAATTGCTTTCTGGAATTCAAATCAACTCTTATCAAAGTCATTTTATAGTTCTTAAAAAAACCTTTAATTTTTTTATGCTTGACACCAGTTGTAGAATAATTATACACTTGAATTTACCCAAAAATAAACTTCTATAAACAAAGGATTAGTGTTTAACTAAACATTAGAAAAGAATCAATCTATGTAGTTAGTGCGGTAAGGCTCCGTTTTTGTAGAA
This sequence comes from Acer negundo, assembly GCA_035582765.1. Taxonomy (NCBI): domain Eukaryota; kingdom Viridiplantae; phylum Streptophyta; class Magnoliopsida; order Sapindales; family Sapindaceae; genus Acer; species Acer negundo. Next base: position 25,164,073 of record CM069232.1, on the reverse strand, counting down.
GAAACTAATGACAAACCTAGAAGAAAGCAAAGTTACAATCACTGAAATTTGAATTGGAAATCAATCCAACAAAGCTTAATAATAAATTAGAATTCCGGATGGACAACGAGATGAGATTGATCCGGTAGCAAACTCCTCATAACCTCATTATGAGGTCACGGGTTCGAGTCCCATTCTAAAAAAACCCGAATTAAAATATTACTTCAAAAATTAAAAAATATATATTTATATATTTCTAATCGGTGGACAATGGACAGGTGGTGGTGGTACTTGGTAGCAAAGCAGAAAGGTAGATTTATGTCAAATTCAGCTTACCTTTCTTGCAAATCACACTCTCTTACGTCTCATAACCACTGTTTTTGACCATCAAAACTAGCTATAATTTTTTGATTTAAAAACATTAAATAAAATAAAAGGAATTCAAATTCAATCAAGACGTGATTTAAAGAAAAGAAAAGAAAAAGATCGACCTTTAAATCATGTGATGATGATCTAAGAAGATTCATCTTATCAATAGGGCCTGTTTCCTTTTTAATATTCCCAGGAAAATCTCAACCAACATTTAACAATATATATACATTTCAGAGGACTTTTAATTTCAAAGTAAACATACATCTACATAGGACTTAATTTCTATCGTTTTGGATGCGAAGCAAATTCTATCTCTCTTCATTCAACGGAACCACCTAGCCGTCACTGTATAGTATTGCAATATTACGAATATGATTGGATATTGGGAAAATAGAAATGGGTATAGATCCTTCAATCCCCATCCTTATTTCCTAAACCCTTCTCCATCCCCTAATTTTTCCATTCAGAGAAAATGGGAATGTGGGAGTTTTGGGTGAGGTATCCCCGTTCCTATTCCCATTTTCTTTGTTTCCCCTATTTTACTAAAAATTAAATATTAAAAAAAAATCCATTACAAATTCAAATGAAATCTAATTCTGTTTATAATATATATATATATATATATATAGAAATCTCTATCCCCATTTCAATTTGGGGATGAAAATCATCTCATCCCTCTCAATTTCCTCATTTTCCTCAAAAAATTTCCTCCAAATAGGAATGAAGAAGTGGAGATTTAGATATTTGGGGATGAATGTCCATCTCTAATTACGAATTCAGACTTCACACCCCCTATTGTAATATTATGATTTTTTTTGACGGTGTCTATCTATTTACTAGGTATTTTTTTTTTTTATAAAGTTTTTACCATTGACAGGATTCGAACTGCTAACTTGGGAGTCATTTATCCAAGTTTGAAGTTCATTAGTCTACCCACATAGCTCACCCCAATTGGTTTACGAATTCAGACTTTAGAGCATCCCTAACAAAACTCCCTATTTTTTCCTTAGATTTAGGGAACCAGTTGTACTTTTTACTAATAGAGAGTCGTATGAGGAGTGAAGACTCCAACAAGCCTCCATAAAAATGGCTCCCTATTATTATTTATTTGTTTTTAAATAAAAAAGAAATGTTATTATTTGTTTTTAAATAAAAAAGAAATATTATTATTTGTAAATAAATTTAAAAGGTTATTAGTTACAATTAACGGTTAATATTTATTACTTATTTATTTATAAATAAATAAGAAATATTATTATTTTTAAATAAATTTAAAATGTTATTATTTACAATTAACGGTCGATATTTATTATTTTAAAATATAAAAAAATGTTGTTGCAATTTGGGTTAAAAAAGAAAAAAAGAAAAGAAAAAAAAAAGAAATGAATGAGCAGTGTAGCATCACTTTCAAATTAAAAAAAAAGTTGTTGCAATTTGGGTTAAAAAGAAAAAAGAGAAGAAAATAAATGAACGAGCGTGTAGCCGTTGGAGAGTAAAAAAGAAGAAGAAAAATAGGAATTATTTGGGTTAAATAAATAATAGGAAAAATGAATTCAGACCATTGAATATGAGTGATGTGGACTCATCCTCACAATCCATTTTATTTGAGGAGAAAGGTAGAAAAAATAGGAAGGATGGTTTGGCTCTCTAAATTTAGGGAGTCTTTGGTCGGAATTAAAAATAGGAAGCACAATAATGAACCTATTAGAGCACTTTCCGATTGAGACTCCCTAGAAATAGTCAAGAAGGTCCAATATTCCGGCCTATTGGGGATGGGATGCTCTTACAAAACAACACCTAAATACCTAATGCATGAAAAGGCCCCACAAACAGCTAACCTAAAATAAAGTAAACACTTCTATATAAAATGGGAGAGATATAGTTGAAGCCAAACAATCATTTTTCTTCTGTTTTTTCAACTTACAACTAGTATTTCTTTTTCTTTTATATGTATACCTCCAACTCCTACACATACAAGATTCTGACTTTATCATCAAAATTTCCAAAGCTATGGAAGAAGAAGAAAAGATCTCATCTCTTCTTTCCAAAAACATGCAAGATTTTGGTTACTTGAAGAATTTCAATTCATGTCTGAAGTGGGTTTGTGTGGATCAATCCAATCCGTGGAGAGCTGGTCTATCATGGTCGATCTTCTTTCTTCTTGCTATCATCTCTCCTCTTGTGTCTCATTTTTTCCTTCTTTGCTCAGATTGTGACAAGAATCACCAGAGACCATATGATGCAATTGTCCAATTGTCTCTCTCAGTTTTTGCAACCATTTCTTTTCTGTGTTTGTCTTCTTGGTCTCGCAAGTATGGACTCAACAGGTTTTTGTTTCTTGATAAATTGTCTGATGAGAGTCAAAAGATTCAAGAAAGATATGCAGATCAGCTCAGAGTATGTTTTCTTTCATTTTTCTGTATATTTAAATTTATGCAAAGTCAAATTCTTAGATCAATTTTGGTGTTGCTTTAATCATACACTTCTCTTAATTTTAGTTTTGATTGATTGAGATTAGACACTGTATGATCCTCTGTTTTTAATTGTATCATCCCATATAACAGTTTAACTATAGTTATTCTCTAGTGCAAACGTATCGAGGACGTGTTTACTAATTGGGAATTAGGAATAGGGAATTGAGGACGTGTTTACTAATCGGGAATGAAAATCAGAGGGGATCAGTTTTCATTAGGAAGGGAATGAAGAGGAATTTAAATCCTGATTAGTGCGTTGAGTCCATGGAGCTTGATTTCCAATTCCATTAGTTTTTGGTAAACACTGTAATCACGAAGCAATAATTAAGTACATTTTCTCTCATTAAGATTCTTGATCGGTAAATACGCCCAAAATAGAGAATTCAGATGTAAATGAATACTAGAGAAGGACTAGAACTAAGCATTCATTCTAAATTTTGTATGAATAACAACTTTGGGACATGGAATTGCAGTTTGTCATCAGATTTTAGAGGGGGCCACAATCTCTAGCTAAAATTTGTAATTGGCAACTTAGAGAAACCAAAGTTTATGTGAATTTGATTGAAATTTTTATCTGGGTTGTTGAAGATTCACTTTCAATGTATTAATACAAATGGGAAATTTCTAACTCTTTGCAGAGATCAATGAAGCTCCTCTGTATCTTTGTCCTCCCATGTTTCGGATTCGAATGTGCCTACAGGATATGGTGGTATGCCACAGGAGCCTCAGAGATACCCTATTACTTGAACATCTATGTCAGTGATATCCTTATATGCACATTGCAGCTCTTCTCGTGGCTTTATCGAATTTCGATCTACATTCTTGCTTGCATTCTGTATAAAGTTATTTGCTATCTCCAAATAATCAAGATGGAAGACTTTGCTCAAGTTTTTCTAAAGGAAACTGAAGTTGGTTCAATCTTGAAAGAGCATTTGAGGATCAAAAGAAATCTTCGGATCATAAGTCATCGTTTTCGAGCATTCATTTTGCTGTCTCTAGTTTTGGTCACAGCAAGTCAGTTCATTTCTCTGATTCTGACTACCCGGTCCAGTGCTATCAACAACGTATTTGAGGCTGGAGAACTTATTGTATGTCCTATTTCCCTTATCTTTTTCTGATTTCTGGTTTAAGTAAATTTAACGAGACTTGTATTTTAATCCGAGTTCCTCTTGTTTCTGTCACAGATATGCTCTGTTAGCCTGGTGACTGGACTCTTGATTTGCTTGCGCAGCGCGACAAAAATCACACACAAAGGCCAGGCCATTACAGGCCTGGCTGCGAAGTGGCATGTCTGTGCTACTATCAACTCATTTGATCATCTGGATGGTGAGACACCAACAACACAGATTACTTCCACCCAAGTGTTTCCAATCAACTGGGAATCGGATGATGAAGAAGGAGACGGAGATGATGATCTAGATAACGCTAAATTCGTGCCTATTTTCGCTCATACCATCTCTTTCCAAAAGAGACAAGCTCTAGGTCAGTCATGACATACAAATTAATCGTCCATAATGATACGTTACACTTACAAATAAATTGTCATGTCATTCTATTCTGATATGTGTCATTGCAGTGACTTATCTAGAAAACAATAGAGCAGGAATTACGATTTATGGGTTCATGCTGGATAGAACAGGACTTCACACCATATTTGCAATTGAGCTAGCTCTATTACTCTGGTTGCTCAACAAAACAATTGGTATTTTCTCAATCTTTTTCATATACTTTCCATTCTTTGCATACTTACATTGTATTTTAATTTCTTGTGAATATATCACTGACTTTGATTTTCATTTGACAGTGAGTTGGACATGAATGTGCTTAGATTTAAGGTCACTACTCGAAGATTTCGTCAATATCAACTTGCGAAAGTCTTTCGTAGTGTTGTATGCGGAGATGGATTGTGTGTGTGTCTATATATATATAGCGAAACAAAAGGAATGCCTCAATGAGCCAAGTTTTCGAAATTTGTATGTATACTGCAAAATCAAGAAAAAACTGTGCTTTAATGTTGTCTGCTTGAAGTTTGAACATTTTTTTTGTTAATGTCAATACAAATCCAGCTAGGGGAGAGAAAGATTTGAAGAAGAAGTTTGTTTCTTGTATCTCAAGTTTCCAACTTTTGATTTTGTTTCTCTATTCAATTAATGACTTTAATCGTAAGCCAAGAACGGCGTACAAGGCTCGATTATATTTTTAGGGTGTCACTGCATGATATGATGCAGACACAAAATAAGCAGATAAAAATCTAAGGGAATTGAGTTCCCTTGGAAATAAAATTAGCAAAGCAAACTCAATTTTTTTAAAGGGTAAGTTTCCTGATCAGCGATTCTAGCGATTCTAACGAGGGAAAGTAACTTAATTTATAATATATGATTACATAGAGAATCAAATTATATGATTTCCATACAAATTAATTCCTAATTTGTGATTATGTAGAGAATCAAATTAAACAATTCTCACACAAATTAGATAATTAAGTTCTCACGTTCGATTTCCTGATTTTATTTCCCCTTGGAACTTGATTCCCTTAATTTTATTCCCATAGGTAAACACACTCCTAATAGTGTTTTTGGTAAACATTGTAATGACATATCATGAATATATATACATATAAAATATTTTTATATTATATATTTTTTATATTTTTAAATTAATTTTTATTACTTTAATATTTTTATAGAATTTCTTATGAGTTATTTCTAGGTAATTCTATATATATATATATATATATATATATAATTGATTTTTAAAACTGAACTTATTAAGTTACTTCCAAACACAAAATAGAAAATCTTCTAAATCAAATTGTACTCTCCGGAAACTGAAACACTTTAGAGCCCAAATCTTTATTTTGAGTTTTTTTTTTTGGGTCGAAATATAATAGGAAGCACGGTCAAACCTCTTTCAAAACCTTTGTTTAATGGATAGGACTCTTCATTTTAATAGTCTATTATCTGTGTGCATCCTGATAAATCAATGTTTGAAACTGTTAATCTTCTCAACATCATTATAAATTTTATTTAGAATGAGAAAACAAAAACAAAATGCTTTCGTGTAGCCATTATAATTCTAACGTCAATGGTATATTGTCAGGCCTTCTATAAGGAGTCCAAGAAGAGATTTGACACCGATGCTGCCTTTAAGGAAAGGGCACAGAAAGCAGTAATTCGGCTACAGGTGAATTGTTTATCCTAGTAATTTATTACTCGTGTCAGGTTGATCTATGAGCTTGTGCTAGGTAGTTCTTTTATTTATTTTTACCCTCCAAATCATGTCTAAATTTCCTTATGTGATATTTGATATCATCACAGGGAGGTGAATCCAAGTATTGACAAGCATGGACACAGATATGTGAAATCAGTCGGAAAGAGTTTGATAAGATCTATGCATGCCTTGGAGTACATTTAGAGGAGATGGCATACTTTTAGCTTTCATTGTAGTTACCGGTACTCATTGGTTCTTTCTTATAAGCTTTGTTACTAGCTTAAATGTCGATATATCTGTATGTGATTGGAATTGCTTAGTGGCCGTGATACATAAATTTTCAGCCTTTTCAAGTAATACAGTAATATCTAAATGACTTTTGAAAGTTTCGAATCGATAAGGATAACATTAAGCTGCAGCACAGTCTAACATTACATACTGACATGCATGTATTCTGATGTGGTTGGGATGAGGAGTTTGAACTTTAAAGTGACCTTATCAGAAGATGAACTATAGTTATCATTTTGAAACAGAAACTATTATTTGTACATATATGATAATGTTAAATTACAAAACATTTAGCGGCCAATCTGTAATATTCTTATTCATGTTGTTCTCTTTTTTGACAGGGGGAAAGTTTTTATAATCCATATATTCCCAAGGTCATTGAGGCATTGAGTAATCAAGGGTTAATTGAAGTAAATGAAGATGCTCGTGTGATCTTCATTGAAGGGTTTAAAATACCTCTAATTGTTGTGAAGAAAGATGGTGGTTACAACTCTGCTTCAACTGATCTTGCTGCTCTTTGGTCAGTTTTTTTATTTTTAAGGAAATAAATTAAGGTTCTATCTTATGCTGATGAATACTGGTTGAATTATGATCCTTTAAATGTTACGTTCAATAATCTTTTATGGATGTTAATGGCTGATGCTCTACTTAGTTGGTTGCATCTCGTTGTTTTATCTAAAAGTAAGGAGTATTAATAAACCTATCAGTATTGATTATACTTCTTGAATGCATACATAGGTATCGCCTTAACGAAGAGAAAGCCGACTGGATTATCTATGTTACTGATGTTGGTCAGCAACAACACTTTGATATGGTGTTCAGTGTATGAATCTGAAACCCCTGTCCTTTATTTAGTTTGTGCGAAGTGAATTTCCATTTTAGCTTTAATGGTATTTTGCAAGTGAACTAAGAAGGTTAGAAATACTTTTGATTATATATTTCAGGCTGCCAAACGTGCTGGTTGGCTCCCGGACGATGATGGTACATACCCTAAAGCCAGCCATGTTGGTTTTGGCCTTGTTCTTGGAGAAGATGGAAAGCGCTTTCGGACTCGAAGCAGTGAAGTGGTCCGATTAGTTGATTTACTTGATGAAGCCAAGGTTCGCATGCTGGAGCAAGCCAAGGAAAAACAAAAAAACCGTTTGAAGGAGGGCATGTTATTTAATGATCCAATTGTAATCGTTAGAGATTCAGTCTGGATCTCCATCATTTCAGCTGAATAAGTTTTACTGCCATGAAATACCTTCCAGTTCCAGAATTTGAAAGTGAAGATATTTATTTGTATGCTTATCAGGTTTTATTACCATACACTGGACTGAGGAGGTGCTCAAACAAATTGCTGAGATAGTGGGTTATGCTGCTGTTAAGTAAGCTAATCTATACTCTAATCTTATAAGCTGTCGTTTAAAAATTTTGTACGGATTTCATCTTTCAAGAATTCTGGTAATCGATTATCGTTGTTTCTCGTTTCATTTGACTATCTCAGTCCCTTCATGATACATATATGCATATTTCAATTTGTCTTGGCAGGTACGCAGACCTGAAGATCAACAGAATGACCAATTACACATTTAGTTTCAAACAAATGCTTAATCACAAGGTGCATCTACCATTTATCGTGTTTTAATCAGATTTTATCTGGATATTATAGTTGTGTAAGAATCTAATCATTGTTGTTGTTAATAATATAATTTTAAACATTAAAATTTATGAGCAGGGTAATACTGCTGTTGCTTTGCTGTATGCTTATGCACACATCTGTTCAATCATCGACAAAATCTGAACTAAACATACCGGAGTTGAAGACAGTAAGTTTCCACTTTGAACAAAAAGTTTTGGTTATCATCATGATCTTTAAATTTGTTTCGTATCTTAATCTGCAATGGTATTGGTGACAATTCAAGTGAGAAATCTATTGATCTTTTTATGTATAAATATATTTGTTTGTTATAGACTGGGTCGATAGTGTTGGATCATGTGGATGAACGCATGTTAGGGCTTCATTTGATGAGATTTTCTGAGGTAAGAGATTCTCTCCTCAGCATCTTCATCTTGGTTCGACTGATTGTTAATTTTTTTTCCGTGTAAAATGTGTAGTTATAAAATATATCCGTTTTCCCTGACTTATCAGGTTGTAGAAGAGGCTTGTTCGAATCTGCTGCCAAGCGTGTTGTGTGACTACTTCTATAATTTATCAGAATACTTCACAAAATTCTATTTGAATTGTCAGGTACGGTCCATATATATATTGATGAAATCTTATACGCTTTGAGTCATCGAGGAAGAGAAAATAACCATCAAAGTTTTTGATATCATCAAAGGTTTCGATATGTAACTTGGCTTTCTTGAAATTTGGGGCTGCAGGTTTCTGGGTCAGCTGAGGAAACCAGCAGACTTTTACTGTGTGAAGCAACGGTAACGGTTATGAGGAAATGCTTCCATCTCCTCGGAATAGTACCACGTGACAAGATATGAGATTTCAAAGTATAATTGCATGCATAACATATATATCATTAAGAAATGTTCCGATCTGCATCGGTTCTTAGTGTTTCAACAAAGAGATTGTTTGTTTCAGAGATTTGTATTCATTTAATGGTTGATGTTTTTCTTAAACTATACACTATGGAAAATAAATGGGAGAGATTTTCATTTGGATGCCACTTTGTTGTTAAATTATGAGTTTCATTTTCATTTCAATGAATCAAGTTGGTATATATTTTTATAACAGTTCAATAGTTAATTGATTGGAACACTTTGACTAATAGAAAAAAAAAAATGAAATCTAAATGAAAATTCATGCGTTTTTCGAAAATTGTTTTTATGTCTTGAATCAAATATCTCTAGTGATTCAATTGTAAAGAAATAATATCAAAAAATATATAATTTTTTTTTTAATTTTTTTATATATACTCGTACATTTAAGGCAGATTAATGAATATAGAGACAATTTGATATTTGATATATATATATATATATATATATATATATATATATTAGGATTCTGGTTGACTGGATAATTGGAAATAAGTTTCATAATAGGAAATGTTTTAGAAAGGAAGAAAGTGATATTTTTTTAAATTATTTTCCAATTTGATGAGATTCTTTTTTCTCTTTTATTTTTTTATTTTAATTTTTTTAATTTTTGCATCTTTTGTTATAAATCCATAAATTTAATATGAACAACATTAGAAATTAAACAGACCTTGATTTGGGGCAGTGATGGCGAGAGCAGAAGATCAAGAGGTGTTTTTTGCTTCGAAAAAATATACAAAATATGCTTCTTCTCCTCAGGTTGGTTAGTCACAAAATTTTAGTTTTTTTTATTTTATTTTATTTTTTTAATTATTATTGTGGTATTTGATTTTGATGATAGTTTAGAATACATCCGGTGTGTCATACGGTTAATTAGTCATGTGTATGATCAAATTACTTAATCATTTAATGTGATATATATATATATATATATACAATAGTTATTAGTGTGTACGAGCAAGTTATTTAATCAGGAGTTTCGTTTGATTTTATTTTAGAATTTCGTGATTTTATGCTCGACATGTTGCAGAATCACTCCCATGTCCCGGAATTTGGCTGCTGGGACAAGATCAGCGGGGACAAGAACAACGTACGTTACACAACATGCTTTGATGATGCTCGGAAGGCAAAAGCCGTTGAGAAGATGAACCCGGGTGATCTAGAGGCCTCGGTGAATAATGACACCGAAGGCCTGGATAATCCTCTTGATGCTAATTCCGACAAGAACAATTCTGGGGAAAAATCTAGCCGTGAGGGAAGCATAGGGCGCAATCTGCGAGAGAGAAAAATTTACAATCAGCTTAAGAGTGCGAGCAATAAAAGCGGCACATCAGAATCTGGCAGTGATATAAGCAATTCCGATCATTCACTCCGACAATCTGGTCAGCTACGTTTAAAATCCGATCAAAAGATCGGTAGAAGTGAGGGAAGTAGTAAACACTCTAGGAATAGAAGTGGAAGCAATAGATCGGATGAATCGGCTGTAATAAAATTTCTACTCCTAAACATTTTCACATGAAGTTTCACTTGATTTTTCTTCATGATATGTATGAACATAATTCTTGCTATATATATGTTGAATTTAATGGATGGCATGATCTATGCAGCATCGCAGAATAGAAGCATTGGCATCGGTACCGAAATTCGGGGATTGGGACGAAAATGACCCTAAATCAAGTGAAGGTTTCACTGCCATTTTTGAAAAACTGAAGGAGGAGAAACAGATTGCATCTACCAAAGAGATTGCTACATGCATTTATTCAGACACTCCAAAAAATAATAGAGGTTCCTCCTATAAATCAAAGGTAATTAACTTTCTTAATTATTATGATTATATTGATCTGGTGCGTGAGATTGGACTGCATAAGATTATAAAGTTTACCTTAAAGGTGTTTTTGGCGCATTTAATCCCAATTACATCTCAATTTTATCAAATCTTATAAAATAGTTCAATCCAATCCTGTGTACCAAACGGGACATAAATACTTACACCGCTGTTGTTTTTGTTTTTGTTTCTTGGATGCAGATGTTTTGCTGTCTATTTCCAAGCATAAAAGACTGATATATTGACATGGCTAGAATTTGGCTGAGCTACTGTTTTCATTCAATATCATGAATTTTATTTTTTATTTTCCTTGTCTTTTTATTTTCTTAACCTGGATTTACTTCAAGACATTCTTGTGGTAATCAGTAATTGGTTTGTAGAATGTTATAAATATCAGTAATTGATGAGTTGGGTATTATTTTGATATCAAATTTTCAATTTGTATTGTTGAGAGATAGTTTGGTAAGTTGACTGATTACTATAGGAAAAAGATTATCTGTATCTCTATATGACTATATATAAATTATTTTTACATGGATTTTAGTGGACAAAACAATTCTAATGTGCCTTAAATTTTCACGAGTTTCAAATTGATACACAAGGTCAAATTAATATATATAATTTTAAATTTTGAATCTTTTAATAACTGCTCAATGGGTCTAAAGGACATATATTTTCCCTGTATTAATTTTAGTTTTTAGTTTTTATTATTCCATTTGTTGTATACAAAACAATAAAATTAAAAATGAATGAGTAGTACACGTAGGAGGTTGATCTATGGTCAATATGGATCGAGTCGGGTTGTGTTAGGTTCAAGGCAATTTGGTTAAGCTTGTCAAACAGATGATGTCGTCTCCTCGATGAAACTGCAAGATGGGCTGGTCTATTGACCTGGTTTCGCTATCTTCTTTGTTGAGCTTGTAAAAGAACAAGACAGAGAAATAGATATAGAAGAAAGAATGCAGATGGGGTTAGATTATTAGCATTAGGTATGCTTGGGCTGAGCAATGGCTGATTGTGAATGTCGATCGTGGTTTGGATCGTATTCCGGTAGCCGAAGAGAATATACCAGAGTTTCAATATGCTTATAAGCTTTCTTTGGTTGAACTCTGTTATTTATAGGCCAAATACTTCTCTAACGTTCATCAGATCATGAATTGATTATGGGCGAGATTCTTAGAGAGATTTCCTCTTTTTGAATCGTTCGTTTATCCACGTTGTAACTGAATATGACTTGGTCTTTCAATGGTTATGCTTGGATTGATGCTGATCTTGGGTCGACCAAATATAATGGGTCTGGACAAGATCCAACACCAAAAAATGTCTGGGCATTTACATATTGGGCCTATGGTCAGAACTGCTGGAGACGGCTGCTCTCCCTGTGATTGTGTACCCATCCAGAAAATATAAATTTCTCTGTCGAGTACCTTTTATTGCCAAGAATGCACCTCGTACAACCTTCAGAACTCCACCTTCCATGGTCACCTTGTAACTGCTAGAGTCTAGGACCCCTAGTGAAATGAGGTTCTTCTTCAGATCAGGGACATACTTGACGTCTGTCAATCGTCTGATTGTACCATCGTGCATCTTCAGGCGAACAGTTCCTATCCCTTTCGTCTGACAGGTGTTGTCGTTGCCCATAAGCACAACTCCTCCGTCAAGCTCCTGGACACATATGATAGGAGCAGCCAGAATCTAGAATCCATCTATTAGAATGGCTTTCTAATGAAGAAATTGTAAAAGCTGAATCCTCTTCATTATCAACTTTACTTGCAACATTCACATTAGATTTGTCCTTGTTTGGACAATCTTTCTTCCAGTGCCCTTTCTGGTGACAATAGGCACACTCGTCCTTCGCAGGACGTCTGAATGATGATTCTCCTTTTGGCTTTGAGCGAGATGCTCCTCTTGATTTTGAGCAAGATTTACCACGTTCACTGGGTACTTCAGATCTTCTGTTGTTTGTCCTTCCTCGGGCAACAGTCAGCACTTCTAATGCTGGGTCTCTGTGATCAAGCTGATCCTTCTTCCGATACTCATTATTCATCAGAGCATTAGAAACATTTATGAATTTAACCTCATCCTTTCCATATAACAGAGTTGTGGTTAAATGTTCATAGGTATCAGACAAGGAATTTAAAAACAACAATGTCTTATCTTCATCGCTAATTTCAACATCTAAATTTTGTAAATCAGGGAGAATTTTATTGTAATTATCCAAATGCTCAATCATAGAAATACCTTTCTTGTACTAGAAACGAAAGAGCTTCTTCTTCAGGTAGAGACGGTTCTTTATGCTTTTTGTCATGTACTTGTCCTCCAGCTTTTTCCAGAGACTTGATGTCATAGTCTCCTTCATGACAAAGTACTTCTGGTCCTTGGCTAAACACAACCAAATTGTGCCGTAGGCTTGATGATTTACGTAGTTCCAATCTTCATCGGAAATATCCTTGGGTTTGGAATTCAAGGCAATATCTGATCCTTCCCGGAATAACAGATCTAGAACTTCACATTGCCACATGCCGAAGTTGTTGGTACCGTCAAACTTCTCAATATCAAACTTTGCATTTGACAATGAGCTTCTTTGCCAAGAACTGCTAGTTGATACTGGGGTACTGCTAGTTGATGCCGAGGTCTGATGTTCAGTTGACTGTTCCAAGATTTCTCCAGCTTTTGGATCTTCCATCGTGCTCAAAACAGAGTCAATAAGGCTTGAATAAGTAAAAATAGTACTTACAGGTGGAATTAGCTGAAACGGATGGCACGGTTGCGTCCGAAATGGTCAAAATAGCTGGAAACAAGTCCGACTCGGTTGAAAACAGGTGAAAATTGCACCGATTTTGACAAAAAACACTTCTGGACCAAGTTGACTCAAGAATATTCCGTTATCCAACGGAATATGCTCTGACGGAATATTCTCTACTGACAGAATATTCTCTGACTGTGGAACAGTAGTAGTGCTGACTGGCCGCTGACGTGGTGCTGACTGATCGCTGACGCGGCGCTGATTGGACGCTGACTGTGCGATGACATGTCGATGATGTGGCGATAACTGATTGCTGACTGATCACTGACGTGTCGATGACGTGGTGCTGATTGGATGATGACGTGGCGACGACGTGGTCGTCTTCTTCGTTGAGAATTTCTGCAAATTTCTCTAGGTTTGACCAAAATTTGACCGGAGCTAGAGAGTTCGTTAGAGCTCCGATTGAGACACGGTCAGTTGCGTTGAAATCGTATTTCCGAGAGGAACACAACAGTATCCTCCAAACAGAGATTCGAGCACTTCAAAATTTCTGAACTTGACCAAAACCAAAGCTCTGATACCAATTTGTTGCGGAAATGGCCAGAAATTAAATAAAAAAGTGCACACAACACACAAACATAGATATTTACGTGGTTCGGCAATTGCCTACGTCCACAGGAGGCAGCAAACTGATATTATTGAGAAATTAATACAAATGCATAAAAACAGAATTTCTCTCAACTCTCACTGGAACTCTCTCTGGAAGCTTTGCTTCTCTGCTGCTCTTCTCTACCTTTGCTGCTGATGCCTTTCTTGCCTTGTTGAGGTTCATATTTATAGGGGAAAGGCAAAGACAGGGTGGATTGTAGATTATTTTACTGGACTTCATGCTAGAAGGGAAAAGTCTTTCCATGAATTTGATGAGTTTTATCGGATGGTGACCGATGAACAACTTGATCCTTACAGGCCGGTTCCGTAAAATGAAGACATTGCTGATTCTTTGCTTAGACTATTTAAGAATCAAAGTGAAGGAGGATGTTTAACACCAGATCATATCAAGGCAATCCTCATGGTAAGACTCAAAACATTGATTTCTTTTTAAAGGTGTGTTTGAAAGTGTTTTTCTTAAAAGAGTTCAGCTATCATACCGAAAAACTGTTGAATTTCTATTCATGTAATTATACAGATTTTGTACATTAATATCATACCCGGTGCTAATTATAATTTTTGATAAACGGGTGTACCATATTTCAGGATGTATTTCTCGGATCAATAGACACCATTACTTCTATTACCCTTGTGTGGGCAATGACAGAATTGATGAAGAATCCTAGAGTAATGAAAAAGCTCCAAGCTGAAATCAGAAGCTTTGTTGGGAAGAACAAGCCATTTGTTGAGGAAGCAGTTTGTAATCAAAACCTGAAATACTTGAAAATGGTATTCAAAGAAACTCTCAGGTTACATCCACCATTAGTGCTAATGCTCCCTCATCTAACTCAACAGCACATTAAGATTGGTGGTTATGATGTTTATCCCAACACAAGAATCCATGTAAATGTCTTCACGATTGGACGAAATCCCGAAACCCAGAAGAACCCTTAAAATTCCTACCCAGAAAGGTTTGAAAACTAGGCCATTGAATTTTGAGGACAGAATTTTGAGTTTCTTCCATTTGGCTCCAGAAGGAGGATCTGTCCTGGAATAACAATGGTAACAATATCTTTAGAGTTTGTGCTTGGAAATCTTCTTTATCACTTTGATTGGAAGCTACCTGATGGGATGGAGAGAGAGGATTTGAGCATGGAAGAGGAATATGGCCTCTCTGTCCATAAGAAGATACCTATTTGCCTTGTGCCTATCAAGTTTAATTGGTAGGAATCAACCGAAACAATCGAAATTAACCACCGAACCCACTTTTTTTTTTGTTCTTTCTTTTTGTGCACATGTAACCAGATTGATCATACTAATATAATAATGAAATTCTATTACAATCCATCATAAGTAAATTTATAACAATTTTATTAAGCCTGAAGAAAAATCCTACATGCCAAATTTGTTATACTGTAAGTAACTGTTGTCAGATTTACAAGAAAAAGGCATCTTAACATACCCATTTGAACCCATCACATTGGTGTCTCCTTCCATCAATTCCACACTGTTACTATTTTTGGAGAAAGATTATTAGCTTATAATCATGGTGACAAGAAGATCATGAAACCCCAAAACCTCAATTCAAAGTTGAAGATTAATTATGATTTTCTGCTGTTGACAAAACATAGTATATAATATATATATATATATATATATATATATATATTTATATATATTCAAACAGACCAATTGAGATTGCAAACATGTTCTTAGCTATCTAACCACATGAGCCATCATGAAGAAGACGGATCAAGAAGAGGAAGCAGAAAAAAAGAAAGGTGACCCGCGACCGTGAATCAGTAAAGATGGTGAGTAGGAAAAGAAGTACTTTTTGATCAATTTGTGCCATTGTCAATTTGTCATTGATCATCATGGAGATCCAATTAAACCAAAGCCATCAACACCAATCCCTATCCCAATCCCAATCCCAAGGCCATCAAGAACTATCCCAATTGCCTGCCATCTAGAACAATTCCAATTTTTGGATGTGAAGCTGACGCAACAGGGGTATCTTAAGACAATTTTATCTTAATATTTTATTATTTAAACTCTTATATTCTTATGGTTTGAATGATAGAGAGAAAAATACATAGAGGCTTAGGCTTGACTACCTAAAAATTATTTGTCTCTCTTTATTACTATTGATTTCATTTCGTACGTGATTGTTCGAATTGCTTTAGGGTTTATGTATTTGGTAACACCCACTAGCAACATTTGCAGCCATAAAAATCTCTAATCATTGGCTGAACCATAAAAAGAAGAGAGAAAAAGAACGAGATGGTGTCCGGAGAGAAGGAGATTGAGTTTGATTGTGTGAGGAGACTGGAGTATAGTTTTTTAACAATTGAGTGTGAAAAAAAAAAAAAAAAAAAAAAAAAAAAAAAAAAAAAAACAGAGAGATTCACGGGAAGAAAAGAGAAAAAGGATGTTTTCTGCCATTGGGTCTGACATCTGAGGAAACAGAAAAAGCTGAAAAAAAAAAAATCTCGTTTCACCATTTTTATCCTACTTTCACATGCCAGTATATATGAGACATTCTGGTCCAAGTGCAATGACATGCAGTATATGAATTCCATGTGATCGTATGTATGTATGTATGTATTTAAATGTGATTGTGAATTGTGATGTAGGCCAAAATGTAGGAATATGAAAAATACACGCAATTCAAACAACAGCTTTCTGATTCTGCAGAATACCTGGAAAAAAGAGTGATAACCGAGTAACAACTCAAAAGAATTTTTTTATTCATCAAAGTCTGATCAAAAACCTAACACAAGCACGGTAGATAATGACAGCAACCCGAACCCACAAAGATTCAGTATCTCCTAAATTCCTAAACAAAAAGAATTTTAAAGCTCCTAAACCAAATTGGGAAAGAATCCTAAAAAAAATAAATAAATAAAGGAAAAAAACTCTAAAGTTGTATAAGAAACTAAAAGTCAATGAACATCAAATTGAATGGCCCAATTTAGGCCTGCAGCAGCCCGTTAAGGGAGATGAATTATATAAGCAATACAGCTTGGCTGGAGGTTTCGAAAACATATTATAATAGCAATTCTAGCCCCGTTTGCCCTATGTAGATGTCCACGAAGTTCAACCCCATTTTAGGTGTTCTACGTGACACAGATACGAAAACGCTGCCCGCTCCGCATCAGATTGTCTTAAAATTGTATGTGATCACATGTAATTTGATATAATCGCGCCAAAAAAGTCATGTAATGATCAAAATGGGTATATATATACACATCAGATGGTTTGAAAGATTTGATGTTTTGGATATATTTAATTTTACGATATCAAAAACATATTCAAATATAGATATGAACGTTTCTTGATTGTTTATTACGTTGGATCGAAACATGTGAAAACGTTTAAATGTTTTCTAAACTATATAGTGATAAACAGGTGTTTTTCTAATTAAAACGTTATCAAAATTTATATTTAAAGAACTATTTTTGAGAAAAGTGTTCTATTATTTGCTTTGCTACGTGTGTCTTCAATAAATAACAATTTAAGAATTTGAATCCCTACCTTAAATACCCCGAAATTGTCGGTATCAATAAGGCTCGAAGTGATGGCTACTTAACCAAAGATTATATCATAATTAAATTTAACATTAAACTTAATTGGTAAATTTAGGGTTCATACTATCAAGTATCAATGATCAATGGCTGTTATAATCTTATACTGGTAGAGTGGATTAATCAAAGTAGGGTCCATTGAGGTGAGTGTTATTGCAGGCTAGTTGAAGATAATATTTTTATATACACCTTTTCGGTACAGCGACTCTAGAGTCTAGTGGTTGACTATATTGTAAATGCCTTCTAGTTAATCTCTACCCTTCTTCTAGCAGATGAACGCCTCACAAACTCAAATTGAATCTAAGATCTAGTTAAATTTGAGCTTTTGTGAGGTTGGTAGTCGTATTATCACTATAATCACTACATCCACGGTCGCAGTTCGACTACGTAGGCTCTTTTTTTTTTTTTTTAGAAGCAAAGACTTTATTACCACCAAGCCAAAAGGCAACAACCAAAAACAAGCAGAACGCAGGAAGATTAAAAAATAAAGATTAAACTTATGGAACTGCGTGGGTTTTAGTGACATTACCTTCCCTAAATTTCGAATTGTAATAATTAAAAAATAAAGATTAAACTTAACTGATACATCAACAGAGATACCAAGTTTTCCAACAAAGTCAAATTCTTAAAATAGGGTCAATAATTTTCATTTATTCTCACCAACTGAACAAGTAAAAATAGATTTGATTACACACTGTTTAGTATAATTTAACTATATATTAAGTTGCCTTACAATTATAAATTCACCAACAATTCAGGTCTAAGCTGGGTACACGTGCTCAGCCAACCTTGGCTTTGCGACAGCAATGAGTGGTTTAGCCAAAGCCAAACAATCTTCAGCTTCAGAGAGGTCAATTTTGGGGTCGTTTGGTGGTGCAGTCCAAGTAAAACCCTGAAGAAGCCTAGCAAAAAGCATCACAGTCATTGAAGTCCCAAGCGTGACTCCCAAGCAACCTCTCCTTCCGGTGCTGAACGATATGAACTTCAAATCATTCTCTGTCAGGACCACTTCGGACCCATCTTCTTTCAGGTGACGTTCCGGCTTGAACTTGAGTGTCTCGTCTGGCCAGACTTTAGGGTTTCGACCGACCCCAAATCGGCTGAGCAACACATGGCTGCCCTTTGGGATGAAGTAGTTGGCCACGGTGGTGTCGGAGATGGAGACATGAGGAATATTGAAGGGTGCAACTGGGTGGAGTCTAAATGCTTCTCTAGCGCAGGCTTTTATGTAATTCAGTTGAGAGAAGTCTGATTCTTCGACTAGCCTTTCTTTTCCGACCACTCTGTCAAGTTCTTCAATGGCTTTTTCCAGGATTTTGGGCTGGTTTATCATCTCTGCAAGTGCCCATTCTACTGCATTTGATGGATTATCCACTGTTGCTAACATTATTTCCTGCAAATTAATTAACATCAGTTATTGCACTCGTATATAACATGTTAGATGAAATAACTGAAAGAGAAATTTTAACAATCGTTTAGTAAAAGACAAATATATAAAAATGTAACCATGAGTGTAATGAGCCTTTATCGTTTAAAGTGTTCTTCACTGAAAATAAAAATTGAAGTTACATAACATTGTGGAACTGGTTGACGTTACAAAACTAAACGTTTTGTTACTTAACATAACATTGTTGAATCAGTTCCACAATATTACGTTACTTTTGTTTTGAAAAAAAAAAAAAAAATTTCAAGATCTACTTAACTAGAAAATTATTTTTCTTTAAATATGAATAAGACTTACAAGAAAAGAAAAGAAAAGAAAAAAAACAAATTAGTTATATTTATACAAATCATTGAATCAAATTTCTTATTCCAATTTTATCTATATAAAGATTAAAAGTCACTTATAAAAAACTTTGTGTGTTAAATTATAAAAGCTTATAACGTGGCATGTCTATTTAAATTTTAAGCATTATATAAAAACAAAAGATTAGGTCATTTGCATGATAACCATATGAATATAGTTTTCATTTAAAGCAACGCAAAACTATCCAAAATATCTATAAAAAAATATTCATGCTCAAATGAAATATATATTTATATATATATATATATATATATATTATGGAACTCAAATGAAAACTAATACGGTGGTTTTAAGCATGAATATAATTTGTACTGATAATCGGGTAGTATAGCATTTGGTGTGTGTGGGGGTTTTTTTATTTTTTTATTTTTTATGATAATTGCTATATATATAGTGATAGATAGCCTTACAACCCAAGAGACTATAATCTATTGGATTGTGACAACCATGAGTACATATATCATTCTTTTATTGATGTAGAAAAGAGAGAGTTTGGAATATTACTGTAATTTGAGCTTTGATCTCTTCTGCTGACAATAAAGGGTTACCATCTCCATCTTTCAAAGTAATCAAATCATCAAGCAAATCCTCATGAACTTTATTTTTGATAATCAAGCCATGATTTCTCCATTGTAAAATCCTTTCTTCAATAATGGGATCGTGAAACTTGTTTATAATCCTAATATTCTCCTTCATCACCTTTTCATGACCATCCAAATCAACCACTCCCCTTAAATATGGAACGTAATCTGAAACACAAAACGAGAAAATATATGCAAGAACTTTGAAGAGTGCATTCACATGCTCTTCTTCCTCCAAACCAGGCCCTCCATCCTTCGATCCCTCCCCGAAAAACCTCTTATTGAACACCATTTTCCTTATCACATTCCCACAATATTGCTGAGCAGCCACTCTCACCTTCACCAACCCACCAGTACTACTCTCCGGTACATTCTTGCATTGCTCGTACACGTAACGAACAAGATGATCCGCCTCTTCGACCCTCTTTACATGAAACCACTTATGTTTTGCCGGGGAAACCACATGCGCAGAGACAATTCTCCTCATTTTCTTCCATTGTTCTCCATAGGGTACAAGGGCAGTTGATAAGTACCCTTTTGTAGTCATCTCTGTGGACATGCTCATTGGCCTCGAAACGAAAAGAGCGTCCTGTTTTCTTAGGAACTCTCTACTGATTTCGGGACAAGTCACAGGGATGACATGAATGTTTCCAAAACGGATACAAGCAATATCCGTGTTCATCTCCTTCATGAGCTCATGTATCCATCTGAAAGTTGGCTTGTTTTTGAGCATTTCTGGGAGGTTCCCAACAATTGGCCAAGATTTTGGCCCTGGAGGTAGTGGATAAAATAATTTCTTGGATTTGAAAAAATGGACGTAAATCAAAACAATTGCTAAGAAAGTAGATAAAAAGCTGGTGGAGTTCTCCATTTGATTGAGCTTTAACTGAAGTACTCTATTTGATTTCTTTGGAACTTGAACACATAATGTACCTCTATTTATACTGTGTTTTTGACAACGTGTTGTGTACAAATAAATAAGAATCACATGCATGATCATTAAATCTGAAATTCAAATATTCAAACCATTCCTTTTAGTACTTTACAAACAGGGCCAGCTGGACAATTGAGGTAGTTGCCTATAGCCCCACATAAAATCAAGGCTCCATATTTTCATTATCAATATTTATATATATATTTTTTAATAATTAATATCCAATATATTTCTTTCTATTAATTATTAAAAAAAAAAAATTGAAAGAAAGAGAATTTTATTCGACCAAGAAAAGAAACAAAGGAACAGAGGGGCGGGTATAAACAACCCACAAAACCCCTGCCAAGCCAGGCCATCCAAGACAAATCCAGAATAAAACAGGCACCACACAACACCCATCCAAAACAAAAGAAATAAGCAGCAACAACACACAGAAAAGCAACCGGACAACCCAAAACAACCAAAAAAATCTCTCTTTAAACTTATAAATCGCTGTTCATTCCTATTTTCAAGTCAAAAATTCATATTTTCAAGTAAATTACATTTAAGTGTACTTAGAGCATCTTCGATAGTAATGTGGGTTGTGAAAAAATTAGATGAGAACAACCACTTTGTTAAAAAATCCATCTTTAATACAACCTCTTTAGTACAACTTCAAGCTGAGGTGGTAATTTTTTTTTTTGGAGGTTGTCATAGCGTCTCCATTGCTAATGTAAGTTGTGAAAAAATTAGATGCTACGTAGGATGGACATTTATTTTATTAAAAAAATTCATCTCCAATGCAACATCTCTAGTACAACTTTAAGCTGAGGTGACAACCTTTTTTTTAGAGACTGTCAACATGACTCTCTAATTTCAGACGGTCTGTTGGACGGCCATCTTGTTGGCCTAGTCAGCAACTACTCTTATCTTTTACCTTATTTTATTCAACAATTCTAAAATATATTTAAGGAGACCAATAATAAATTGAAACGTCATTAAAAACATATATTTTACAAGTGAAGCATTAGAGACCATTTTTTTTATTTGAATGTTTATCAAGTTTAGTTACATACCACATATGAAGCAATTGACTTGATAATGTTGATATATCACCATTTTTTCAAATGCAAGCCATATTACCATTGGAGATACTCTCAACATGACTCGATTTCAGAGTATCTGTTGGAAAGTCATCTTGTTGGCCCAGTCAGCAATCACTCTTGTTTTCTACTTTGTTTTATTCAACAATTATAAAATATATTTAAGGAGACCAATAATAAAATGATATATCATTAAAAACATGTATTTTACAAGTGAAGCATTGGAGACCACTTTTTCATTTGGATGTCTATCAAGTTTAGTTATATACCACATATGAAGCAATTGGCTTGACAGTGTTGACATATTACCATTTTTTCAAATGCAAGACACATTACCATTGGAGATGCTCTTAAATACTCATTAAAGTTTTCCTAAAAAAAAAATTGCACATTAATGTTATTCTTTTTCTTTAAATGGTTAATTTTTTTTTAATAATATATTCATACTAAAATCTTTTATTTTATATCTTCTTATATATTCAATCAAACCATCCTACTGCAAATTCAAACTTTCCTGCTGCAATCAAACTCTCTAATTGTTTCTCGATCTACATACTTTTATAAACATTCTAGCCCTGTTTGGTGCACCGGATTGAACTGGACTAGACTAGACTATTTCATGAGATTGGATTGAGATGAGACTTAGATTATATAAGATTGGATTAGACTGCACTAAATTAATACAATTCTGTGTTTTGAGAAATATGAGACTAGACTCAATTAATACCATGTTTTGTTTGATGAAACATGAGATTTAACTAAATTAATACCAATTTTACCCTTATAATTAAACTTTTTTTAAAAATATAAATTAATGAATAGGTTATAAAATATAAATTAAGTTTATATATTCAACAACAAGAAGTCAACAACAATCTCTCTGTCAATCACAAAACCATTTCATTTCACGTTTTCCAGTTTCTTTCAACAAACCCCAGAATCATTAACAAGGAAAATTATAAATATTATAAATCGACATATACTTTGATAATATTGAACAAAGTGATTGAATTATCAACGATTATCAATAAACATTGCACCTGATTCTGCACTGCACAATCCAATTGACACACCCATAGCTCTACTTACAAGCAGAAGAGACACAAGGGTTTTTGAAAACTAAAAAATATATATATGATTCCTAGAATTTTATTTTAGGGAAGATTCCAAAACAAAAAATTAAGAAAGAAAATAAAAACCCAAGATTTGGTTCCAGATCTCGCCCAAGCCTAATTTCAACCCATAATATCAACATCGATTTCAAAGAGAATTTCAACTTCGTTTTCAAGTTTCAACCCCGAATTACAACTTCGTTTTCCTAATCCAATAACCAGCTTATTCTTCCAACACTCTCAGAGAGAGAGAGAAAGTGAATCTGGAGAGAGATAGAGAGATAAGGTTAGTTGGAGGAAAGGTTGAAGAAAGAGAGAGAGGAAAGGTTGAAGAAATCTGAGTGAGAGAGAGAGAGAGAGAGAGAGAGGTTGGAAAAGAAAGTGATGTGAATGATTTAAATTGTTGGGATCCACGTATAAGATAGTTCTAGGACAAATAGGGATGGGGTTGGAGGTAGGCATATTTAATCCCACTATCATGTGCTTATTATTCCCACATAATAAGCCCATGTCCCAAAATGTCACTAAACTTGGGATTATGATTAAAATAGTTCAATCCCAGTACAATCCTAGGCGCCAAACATGCCCTCTAGGTTTAACTGTTCCAAATTCTATTACATTAATTTTATTTATTTATTTATTTTATTTTCAACTGTAATATAATTTTTTTATTTTTGTTAAGCTTTGATAACTAATAATCGGATGTTCGACATATCTAGTAGAAAATATGAATCTGGATATGAAAAAAAAAAAAATTTATAAAAATTATTTGAATCGTAGGGCTCTTGATAAATTTGTAAGTAAGTCAAACAAAAAAAATAATACTAAACATCCCACCTAAAATCCCACTTTTTTCATCTCAACACATGTAGAGTGTAAGGTGTCAAATTGTGAATGGATAGATATTAATAATGATTTATCTCACCTACCACATGTATCCACTCACCATTAACATCTCAAGTGCTACATGTGTTAAGATGTAATTTTCGCAAAAAAAAAAGTGGGGTTGTGGAATCGCAAGACCTCATTTTAAATTTTCGCCTAAGGCCCCGATTACCCTTGAGTCTCCCCTGTGTACAAACATCTCATATTATATATAGAAGTAATTTTGTATCAAAGTCTCTGTTAATAGAAAAAATGAGAAGCACATTGTTCTCATTTACACTAAAATTCAACTACTATTAAAATCTCTATATAATTCCTTTTATTTTATATAACAAAACATTTCATTAACTAGGTCTCAAATAATTCTTTGTTAGAAATGAGAAACACATGTTTGGCGATGGACAAGTAGTACACTACTGATGCAGCGAAAAGTTGTTCAGTTTGTATGAAGTCACTCGTTTGTATGTTTGAATTCGGATTTTAAAATCAGCAATAAGAGGATAACAACAAACTACTCTTGATAAGAACAAAAAAAAAAAAAAAAAAAAGCAATTTATTGCCATTATTTTGACCATGAGAATCAAGCACCACCACCAAAACATGACTTGCGGTAAAGTTGAGAATCAAGCACCACCGCCCAAACATGACTTGTGGTAAAGTTACGAATGGCTTACAAATTAATTTGGTCTTAATTTTTCAATTTTAGTATATATGGTACTCAAGAAATAATTTTATTTACATACAAACTCAATAAATTGATATCCAAACTCATAAAATATTCAAAACTAGCGCCTAGTGACTAATCGGCAATTAATTGGGCAGCAATTTTTTTTTCTACAACAAATCCAATGATCAAATCTAAACAAAATCCTTTCCAAATCCACAATTACCAACCAAAATGACAAAATCTAATCACAAACCAATCCAAATCCACAAACACCTATCCAAAATCCAAATCCAATCACAAACCAATCCAAATCCAATCACAAAGACACCAAACCTAGACGGACGAATGTCAAATGAGTGACGACATTGGCAACGTGACAACGGTGGACAGCGGCTTTGGACGAGATGGGCGACTGAAAATTGAATGGGGGGGGGGGGGGGGGGGGGGGTGGCGGCGGCAGCGTTTTGGCTTCATTAATGTGAAGCCAAAAATGCCACCATTTTGGGGTGTAAAACCCTCAAAACTATGCTGTTTTTTTATTATTATTATTTAAAAAAAAAAAATTAGGTTTTGGTGGAGTCACAGCTTTGACTCCGCCGAAATTGCTTAGGG
This sequence comes from Acer negundo, assembly GCA_035582765.1. Classification (NCBI taxonomy): domain Eukaryota; kingdom Viridiplantae; phylum Streptophyta; class Magnoliopsida; order Sapindales; family Sapindaceae; genus Acer; species Acer negundo. Next base: position 25,138,735 of record CM069232.1, on the reverse strand, counting down.
TAACTAGCGCCGACTAATCGCCGTCGCAATACAACCAACTAAGTTGTTTTCGCCACGACTGGATGCTGTATAGTGCCTAGGTGGCGATTAATCGACCGCCTAGGCCGATTTTTCGAACACCAAATAAAACACACACCCACCAGTAGAATTGGAAAGAAATTAGTTAGTTTTTTTAGCAAGTCGCTCACCAGCATAATCTTACAACCACACGCCCAAATTACATGTTTTCCACACAAAAAAGGCCTCACAGTCAAAACGTTCACCAAACAAAAGGAGGACCACAAAACATCGAAAGCTACTTAAACCGAGGTGAGGATGTGAAAAATTGGTGGACAAGTAGTAACACATGTTTGGTGGACAAGTACTAGTACCACTGATGCAGCGAAAAATTGTTCAGTTTTGTAAGAAGTCACTCGATTTTATGTTTGAATTCGGATTTTAAATCAGCAATAAGAGGATAACAACATACTACTCTTGATAAGAACCAAAAAAAATGCAATTTATTGGTAACTCCAGACGGTTCCTGGCATTCATCTCTCAAATTCTTTTAAAATTCTCGAGATTAAAAAATTTCAATAGTAACTTCTCTTTCATCTTATTTTTCTCTTAATTTTACAAAAAATATATAATTTGATTTCTTCTTATTTTTCTCTTTGTTTTTTCTTTTCCAACACACGTCACAAGCCCACAACCATCTCTTTCCCAAATCATTTTCCAGTTTTTGATATCCATTTTCTCTTTTCCTTTAATTTCAAATCTTAACTTCATTTAGAAACCAATTAAGTCTTCTTTTAAAAAAATAAATAAATAAATAAATATGAAATGAGTTTGAATTCTAAGAATGAATTTATAGGGAATGAGTAGTGTTTGTAAACCGGTGATCTGTTGATTGAAATCTATAGGATTATAGGTATGTTTGTAATCTATTTGGAGCTCTTTGCAGATCTGTTACTTGAAGCTCTTTGGCTCTGCAGATCTGTTGTTCGATGCTCTCTATAAATTCTTTGGCACTGTTGGGCACCAGAGATGGCGGCATCTCGGACGAGGAGATAGTGGATTTCTTGGTGGCCTCTTGTATTCATCGAGTTAGTGCTAATTTCACACATGGCTGGCTGAAGCTTCGGTAATTGGAAATAGTTATAACAGGGAAATTTTGATTTTTTTAGGATAGAATTACGGTTTAATTATCATAAGCTTTTTTTTTTTTTTTTTGAAAAAAAGTAAATAAAAAAATTTAAAGGGTTTAATATAGGTTTTCACAAAAGAAATAGTATTGGATTGACTTTTAATTAAAATAAAAAAATTTAAAGGCTTTAATATAGGTTTTCACAAAAGAAATAGTATTGGATTGACTTTTAATTAAAATAATTTATTTTTATTGTTCATTTTATATTTTTATGTAAGAAGGTTGGGCTCTACTAGCGCAACCCGGATTATAACTCCCACAACGGGGAGACGGATGCTCCCCACACTTGGGACATCATGGCCAAGGTGTGACAAGGAAAATTTGCACAAATATATGCACACTCTTGGCATTGAACCCTGGTGGCGGAGGCTCACTTTGGAGCGTCCAGCCACATTGGCAAGAGGCCAAGTGTTGTAAAAATATTTTTATAATTAAATTTTTTAATTAAAAATAAGTATGTTAATCATATTTATGGGTGACAATAATGATACCCTTTTAATATTTATGATACACAAGAAATAATTATATATATATACACACTCAATAAATTGATATCCAAACTCATAAAATATTCAAATAAAACACACACCCACCAATAGAATAGGAAAGAAATTAATTAGTTTTTTTATCTAGTCGTCTAGGAAGCACGGATACTCCATTTGATGAAGGTAACTCGTATCGAACTCGTATCCAGTTCGGATACTCCCCGGATACTCCAGGATACGTATCTTAAAGGTCAAATGGTGTATCCGTTGACTTTTTCACAAGTTTGACTAGAGGATACTTGGGGGATACTGGGAGGATACTTAGGAGATACTTGAAGGATACGTTTTGGGTAATATTATAATTATTTTAGTATAAAGCAGGGTCAAATTATAATTTCAAAATAAAAGGGGTCAAAATGAAATTGTAAGGAAGTTTTGTTTTTGATTCTATTGACATGGAGAATACTGAGATACTTGAGATTGTAAATCTTTCTCTTGATGAACCAATGTGAATGATGATAATTAAGTTAATTACGAATTTAAAATATGTTTTATGAGTTTTTTTTAATGTATTATTTGGATTTTGTAATATGTTATGGCTTATGTAACGTATGCTTTATTTGGATTTTGTAATATGTTCGACTTATGTGAATGATGATAATTAAGTTAATTACGAATTTAAAATATGTTTTATGAGTTTTTTTTTAATGTATTATTTGGATTTTGTAATATGTTATGGCTTATGTAACGTATGTTTTATTTAGATTTTGTAATATGTTCGACTTATGTGACATGTTTATTTGGATTTTGTAATATGTTACATTGTTATGACTTATGTAGTTATGTGACATGTTTTATTTGGATTTTGAATATGTTTTGATTTTGAATGAATTATCAAATATGTCTTTTATATATTATTTTTTAAGTATAAATATATATTATTTTAATTGACGTATCCTGCCGCATCCATATCCTAGTTTTTGAAGATTTACCGTATCCCTATATCATACCGTATTCATATCCCGTATCCGTATATGCATCCGTACTACGTGGCTAGTCGCTCACCAGCATAATCTTACAACCACATGCCCAAATTACATGCTTTTTTTTATCTTTGTTTTTTTTTTTAAATCCGAAATTTTTTAGGCCTCACAAACCCACATGTCACGTACCATAAAGTCATAGACTCCACCAACGTACGACTATACGAGAAAAGGAGGACCACTACAGGACATAGAAAGCTACTTGAAAAAGTAAAATCAAAAGACACAAAGTCCAACCTGTTTTTGCTAAATCTGAAGAATTGAATCCAATCCCTTCAAGCTGCCTTTATAATTTTGATCAAATATTACCATTTAAACCCTTGGTTATAAACAGAAAAAAAAAATGAAAAATATAATAAAAAACTTATTAATAATAATAAAATCAATTTCATACAAAAATATATATATATTTTTTTTATGTTTTAAAATAAGTTTTTTGTTTAAATTTTATAATGATATATTTTTATATATTTAATTTTCATTAAAATAATTGTTTTATTTTTAATTTTCTAACATAATTTTAGTACATATTTTTCATTAATTTTTTTTTTGTTCAATTATATAAAAAAAAACCACTTAAATAATTATATTTCTTTAGATTTAATTAAAGTCAACTGACGGTCAACCAATGGTAGGAGGTTTTTTGCTAATTGTTCAAACCAAAGGGTTTGATTTGACATTTGATCAAAAGTCATGAGATTATTTACGAATTACGATTCACCCTTAAAAATATTGTCAAATTCTTATGTTAATTAGTTCTTAAAAATCATTGTGCTTGATCAAAGGTGATGCGCCAAAAGATTTATTTTCATAATCTACATGAAACAGTTCTAATATAGTACGTAACTGCATGACTAAACTTTTTTTTTTTTTTTTTTTTAAAGGAGCATGACTAAACTTAAAACAATACGAAACATGCAACAAATAAATTAAATCATATATAGTTCTAATATAGTACGTAACTGCATGACTAAACATAAAAAAAATATGGAACAAGCAACAAAGAAATTAAATCATATATATAAATCATATGAATCTGAAGGGATACTTCTAAACCAATCTTAGAATTTTACTTTGAAAATTCCTTATAATTTTGCGTGAAAGAAGTACGGAGAATACGTAACAACTTGACAATATATATACAAAGAGTAATGTTAAGCTTCTCAAATTCTTCTCAATTGATGTTAGCACGTGATGTGTCAATATTTTATAAATTACAAGATTATGTGGTGAGTGATGTAATATTAACACCTCATATGCCAATATCATTTGAGAAAATTATTGGGAAACCTAGCATTTACTTATATTAAAAAAAAAAATTAGGGATTTTTCCTGTTGATTTCTTTCGTGTAGCTTTGGTGTGTGGGTTTGTGGGTGGCCATCTCTTAGCTGGGCGGTGATGGAGTTTGGGCTTCTTTTGTGTTCTGAGCTTTTTATGTTCTGTATTGGGTTTTTCTTGGGCTCTGGTTGCTTGTTGTTTTGCTTGGACTTTTTATGAATAAAGTTTAGTCGTTAAAAAAGAAAAAAAAGAAAAAAATGAAACATATATACGAATGCGAAGGGCTTAGACGGTACGGGAAACCTTAGACGAAAACCTTAAATAAGGCCTTATATATTGAAATCAATAGAAAGCAAACAAATAACTAAAACAATGAATAAAAACATTATCAATAATGAGTAGAAAATTAGTAGGAAAAAATAGAAATAAGTTGACAAATTATAACTTTGATTAAACCATTTTAAGGAAGTGTTTTAGAATTAGAAAAGTATTTACAGTTTTTTTTTTTTTTTTTAGAAACTAGGAAATTATTAATTTGTAGAATTTTTTAAGATAAAAGAAATACGTTAAAACTTTTAGAAGTTGTTGATTTATAAAAAGAATTAAATTTTATTAAAAAGTAATTTGTTTCCTTTATCTTTAGGAAGCCTTATATTTTTTATGGCTAGACTTTAGGAGTCCTCCCAGAATTATCAACAAGTAACAAAAAAAATTAAAAAAAAAATTTAGGCCTTAGGAAGTTGCCTAATTCGCCTAAGGGTAAAGCTGACCCCGGAATGCAACAGTGAAATTTACAGTATTATAAATATTAGGACAAAGCCTTGGACAACATGGAGTGATGATAGGAACTTAAGAATATCTGGGTCCTGCCCGAACAATGGCGGCAATCCGGCTTCAGGTAGTTTAGCTGCAAAACTTGTTGCAATATATCACCATTAAAACACATGCTATAGGATCGATGCAATCGACAACCTGTCGACATTGACTTGAGACATCTTGTTATGAGAATATCAAAGTTTAGGAATATCTGATTTTTTCAACTTTATGGCGTGTTTACTAATCAAAAATCCTAACACGAAAAAGAAAACTTAATTCTTAATTTGTGATTAAAGTGTTAACTAAAATCAGTTGGGAATCAAATTATGTAATCCCCACACAAATCAGAAATTAAGTTCATGTTGGAAAGGGAACTTAGTATCCCTCACCCAACTAAGGAATTAAGTTCCCTTTCCTAATTGGATCAAAATCCTCTCCTTGTATTGTTTTTCCTTGACTTTTCATAATCTAATGACATCTAGGCAAAATAAAAAATTCATGATCAAGATTTGATCACTTTTTTCTCTCTTATGCAACTTAGTGTTTTAATTGCACTAGAAAAATGTCAAGGAAAAACAAAGACCAAAGAGAGGATCCTGATCCTTCCTAATTTCCCCTCCCTTGAAACTTGATTCTTTTTCATTTCTTTTCCAATTAGTACATGGAAACTTGATATGTCTTGATATAGTTTTATAGGACAGAGATTTATTATGCCTTTTTAAGAGCATCTCCAAAAGACTCTTCAAATAAAATATTTCTAAAAATCAAACGAGCCACGTCAACATATTTGACTACAACAAACTCTTCAAATGAGATTCTTCAAATAAGATTTTACTTCTCACTCTTCAATATTGAAGAGTAACTTCTCCTTCTTCAATTATTATTATATTATTTTTTAAATCACATCATCATTAATATTTAACATCCATATCCTTTATCTTTTTAATTAATTTCAATTAATATATAATAAGTTTTTATATATAAATTTTATCATCATAAAAATTATATCACTAGAAAGGTCTCATCTAGATATTTAAAATGTGATTAATATTGGATATTTAATAATAGCATATTATTAATATGAAAAGTTATTATTTCTAACTTAAAAAAAAAAATGAAAAGTAATTAGATTTGTTGGTAAAGAAAGGGGAATTTAATTGCTTTCCTTAAAATAATATAAACCTATTTTTAATTGAAGAGTCTTTTGGAATGACTCTTTTTTTTTTACTCCTCAAATTGCTACATGAGTAAACAAATAGACATTTGAAGAGTGTAAATAGAAGAGTCTTTTGGGGATACACTAAGTTTTGACGGTTGCATTCACTTTTCTTCATAACTTTTGGAGAATTTATTGCATCTAATTACTGCTAGTTAAGAGAGTGAAGAACAAGTTAAAAGATGTAACGTGCATTAAACAGTTTTAACATGTTTTGGGGTCTTTTGACAACAAAAAAAAAAAAAACATGTTTTTGAGACTTATAGGATTGTAAAGAACCAGCAAGATGTTTTGACTTTTGTCATTTTCACGACTTTTTTTTTTTTATGAATTGCATCAATTGTCAACTTTGCTCGTTATTTGTTTTTTGGGCCTTTGATGTGTTTTTTTTGGTATGGTTGTGTGGCTTTTGTGTGTGTTTAGTTTCGTTTAGTTCGTTTAGTTGTTGCGCCTTTGGACTTGCTTTGGGTCTTTCGTTTGTTTTTGCGTGGGCTTTTGGATTTGTTTGTAGCCTTTCGGCTTGTTTGTTTTTCTTTATTCCTTGTGACCTTTTTGGGTTCTTTGAGCAAAATTTTGCCATTAAAAAAAAAAATTGTCATTTTCACGACCTGAACAACGATAGTGGAATTCATTATCCCTCTGGTTCTTCAATTTTTTTAACAGATCATTACATATTTACATGCATTTCATTGATTTGATCTAAGCAATTTTTTTTGTTTTTGAAGATGAACAAACAGCCTCACAAATGAAGTCAAATTTAATGTAAGATCTAGTCAAATTTAAGCTTTCTTTAGGTTGGCATGAGTTCGAGTCACATTCTCGTCCATGAATATCAAATTTTAATAATTCATAAATATAAAATAGATTAAACTTAACTGAAGTGGGACAGCAACTCCGAGTTTTCCAACAAAGTCAAATTCTTAAAATAAGGTCATTTTCATTTATTATCACTAACTGAAACAAGTGAACAGCAGGAGTATTATTAGGGAGCCAGGAAAGACCCACAGAGCAAGCACAGAAGAGCCATATCAGCAGAAGACCCCTGGCCAGGGCACAAAACAGAATAACAAAAAAGCAGAGCACACAACAGAAAACCAAGAAACAACAGCAGCAAGCGAAACAGATAGAACAGACTAAACCGGCGAAGAGACATTAGACAGCCAACCAGCCCGAAACAGCAACAATTAAGTCATCTCCCACTGAATATTGTCGACACCTGAGCTAGAGCTCGCTTTCGCAAGCGCATCAGCGAAAGAATTGGTTGATCTTGTTTAATTTCACTATATATACAGTTGCCTTAAAATTATATATAATTTCACCAACAACTCAATCAGGTCTCAGCTGGGTACACATGCTTAGCCAACCTTGGCTTTGCAACAGCAATCAGTGGTTTAGCCAGAGCCAAGCTATCTTCAGCTTCTGAGAGGTCAATTTTGGACTCATTTGGTGGTGCAGTCCAAGTAAAACCCTGAAGAAGCCTAGCAAAAAGCATCACTGTCATTGAAGTCCCAAGTGTCACTCCAATGCAACCTCTCCTTCCTGTGCTGAACGATATGAACCTCAAATCATTCTCAGTCAGGACCACTTCGGACCCATCATCATCTTTCAGGTGACGCTCCGGCTTGAACTTGAGTGTCTCGTCTGGCCAGGCTTTATGGTTTCGGCCAAGCCCAGATCGGCTGAGCAACACATGGCTGCCCTTTGGGATGAAGTAGTTTGCCACTGTGGTGTCGGATCCGGCGACATGAGGAACATTGAAGGGTGCAATTGGGTGGAGTCTGAACGCTTCTCTAGCGCAGGCTTTTATGTAATTCAGTTGAGAGAAGTCTGATTCTTGGACTAGCCTTTCTTTTCCGACCACTCTGTCAAGTTCTTCAATGGCTTTTTCAAGGATTTTGGGCTGGTTTATCATCTCTGCAAGTGCCCACTCGACCGCATTTGATGGATTATCCACTGTAGCTACCATTAATTCCTGAAAATTTCATAACATCAATTTAAGCACTCATATATAACATGTTACATAAAATAATTGAAAGAGAATATTTTAACAGTCGGTTACAAGAGGAGAAAATATATTTAAACGTAACTATATGTCAGTGTATGCAATGAGCCCTTAACTTTTAAAGTGTTCTTTTCTAGTTAGTTTAGTTCTAAAAAACAAGTTTAAGTACCGGAGTTACATAATTTCATGGAACTAGTTCCACATTGTTACGTAACTAGACGTTTAGTTAAATAACGTTGTGGATATATTATATAACTTCGTTCCTGAAATTGTTTTTTCAAGGCCAATCTAACTAGAGAATTATATACTTCAGGAACGACCTGACTATAGTGAGACCTAGTCCTTCCAACCCTTAGCCGCATATAACGCATAGATAACGTAGAAGCATTATATGAAAACAAATTATCATTATGTCATTTCCATGATAACCATGAGCATAGTTTTATATATAGTATCGATAGTTTGCCCAAATTATTTTTCAAAATTCATACTCAAATGAAAATTAAGATGACGGTTACAACTCGTATGTCATGTTATTAATTTAAGCATGAATTTGTATAGATAATCGGATAATATAGCATTATTCTTTCATATATTATCTACATGCATGATTGGATAGGAAGAAAATGAAACGTATAAATGTAGAAAAGAGATAGAGTTTGGAATATTACTGTAATTTGAGCTTTGATCTCTCCTGTTGACAATAAAGGATTGCCATCGTCATCTTTCAAAGTGATCAAAACATCAAGCAAATCCTCATGATCAACTTCCTTCTTGATCAAGCCATGATGATCTCTCAATTCTAAAATCCTTTCTTCAATAATGGGATCATGATACTTGTCTATAATCCCAATATTCTCCTTCATCACCTTCTCATGACCATCCAAATCAACCACTCCCTTCAAACATGGAACGTAATCTGAAACACAAAACGAGTAAATGTATGCAAGAACTTTGAAGATAGCATCAATATGCTCTTCTTCCTCCAAACCAGGCCCTCCATCCTTTGATCCCTCCCCGAAAAACCTCTTATTGAACACCATTTTCCTTATCACATTCCCACAATATTGCTGAGCAGCCACTCTCACCTTCACCAACCCACCAGTACTACTCTCCGGTACATTCTTGCATTGCTCGTACACGTAACGAACAAGATGATCCGCCTCTTCGACCCTCTTTACATGAAACCACTTATGTTTTGCCGGGGAAACCACATGCGCAGAGACAATTCTCCTCATTTTCTTCCATTGTTCTCCATAGGGTACAAGGGCAGTTGATAAGTACCCTTTTGTAGTCATCTCTGTGGACATGCTCATTGGCCTCGAAACGAAAAGAGCGTCCTGTTTTCTTAGGAACTCTCTACTGATTTCGGGACAAGTCACAGGGATGACATGAATGTTTCCAAAACGGATACAAGCAATATCCGTGTTCATCTCCTTCATGAGCTCATGTATCCATCTGAAAGTTGGCTTGTTTTTGAGCATTTCTGGGAGGTTCCCAACAATTGGCCAAGATTTTGGTCCTGGAGGTAGTGGATAAAATAATTTCTTGGATTTGAAAAAATGGACGTAAATCAAAACAATTGCTAAGAAAAGAAGTGTAGATAAAAAGCTGGTGGAGTTCTCCATTTGATTGAGCTTTAACTGAAGTACTCTATTTGATTTCTTTGGAACTTGAACACATAATGTACCTCTATTTATACTGTGTTTTTGACAACGTGTTGTGTACAAATAAATAAGAATCACATGCATGATCATTAAATCTGAAATTCAAATATTCAAACCATTCCTTTTAGTACTTTACAAACAGGGCCAGCTGGACCTCTATAGACAATTGAGGTAGTTTTTTTTAATGTATTATTTGGATTTTGTAATATGTTATGGCTTATGTAACGTATGCTTTATTTGGATTTTATAATATGTTCGACTTATGTGAATGATGATAATTAATTTAATTACGAATTTAAAATATGTTTTATGAGTTTTTTTAATGTATTATTTGGATTTTGTAATATGTTATGGCTTATGTGACGTATGTTTTATTTAGATTTTGTAATATGTTCGACTTATGTGACATGTTTATTTGGATTTTGTAATATGTGACATTGTTATGACTTATGTAGTTATGTGACATGTTTTATTTGGATTTTGAATATGTTTTGATTTTGAATGAATTATCAAATATGTCTTTTATATATTATTTTTTAAGTATAAATATATATTATTTTAATTGACATATCCTGCCGTATCCATATCCTAGTTTTTGAAGATTTACCGTATCCCCATATCATACCGTATTCATATCCCGTATCCGTATCTGCATCCGTACTACATAGCTAGTCGCTCGCCAGCATAATCTTACAACCTCATGCCCAAATTACATGCTTTTTTTTATCTTTGTTTTTTTTTTTTAAATCCGAAATTATTTAGGCCTCACAAACCCACATGTCACGTACCATAAAGTCATAGACTCCACCAACGTACGACTATACGAGAAAAGGAGGACCACTACAGAACATCGAAAGCTACTTGAAAAAGTAAAATCGAAAGAAACAAAGTCCAACCTGTTTTTGCTAAATCTGAAGAATTGAATCCAATCCCTTCAAGCTGCCTTTATAATTTTGATCAAATATTACCATTTAAACCCTTTGTTATAAACAGAATAAAAAATGAAAAATATAATAAAAAACTTATTAATAATAATAAAATCAATTTCATACAAAATTTTTTTTTTTTTTTTATGTTTTAAAATAACTTTTTTGTTTAAATTTTATAATGATATATTTTTATATATTTAATTTTCATTAAAATAATTGTTTTATTTTTAATTTTCTAACATAATTTTAGTACATATTTTTCATTATTTTTTTTGTTCAATTATATAAAAAAAAAAAACCACTTAAATAATTATATTTCATTAGATTTAATTAAAGTCAACTGACGGTCAACCAATGGTAGGAGGTTTTTTGCTAATTGTTCAAACAAAAGGGTTTGATTTGACATTTGATCAAAAGTCATGAGATTATTTACGAATTACGATTCTCCCTTAAAAATATTGTCAAATTCTTATGTTAATTAGTTCTTAAAAATCATTGTGCTTGATCAAAGGTGATGCGCCAAAAGATTTATTTTCATAATCTACATGAAACAGTTCTAATATAGTACGTAACTGCATGACTAAACTTAAAACAATACGAAACATGCAACAAATAAATTAAATCATATATAGTTCTAATATAGTACGTAACTGCATGACTAAACATAAAAAAAATATGGAACATGCAACAAAGAAATTAAATCATATGAATCTGAAGGGATACTTCTAAACCAATCTTAGAATTTTACTTTGAAAATTCCTTATAATTTTGCGTGGAAGAAATACGGAGAATACGTAACAACTTGACAACATATATACAAAGAGTAATGTTAAGCTTCTCAAATTCTTCTCGATTGATGTTAGCATGTGATGTGTCAATATTTTATAAATCACAAGATTATGTGATGGGTGATGTAATATTGACTTCTCATATGTCAATATCATTTGAGAAAATTATTGGGAAACCTAGCATTTACTTATATTAATAAAAAAAAAATAGGGATTTTTCCTGTTGATTTCTTTCGTGTAGCTTTGGTGTATGGGTTTGTGGGTGGCCATCTCTTCGCTGGGCGGTGATGGAGTTTGGGCTTCTTTTGTGTTCTGAGCTTTTTATGTTTTGTATTGGGTTTTTCTTGGGCTCCGGTTGCTTGTTGTTTTGCTTGGACTTTTTATGAATAAAGTTTAGCCGTTAAAAAAGAAAAAAAAGAAAAAAATGAAACATATATACGAATGCGAAGGGCAGCTCAACGGTACTGGAAACCTTAGACGAAAACCTTAAATAAGGCTTTATATATTGAAATCAATAGCAAGCAAACAAATAACTAAAACAATGAATAAAAACATTATCAATAATGGTAGAAAATTAGTAGAAAAAAATAGAAATAAGTTGACAAATTATAACTTTGATTAAACCATTTTAAGGAAGTGTTTTAGAATTAGAAAAGTATTTACAGTTTTTTTTTTTTTTTTTTAGAAACTAGGAAATTATTAATTTGTAGAATTTTTTAAGATAAAAAAAATACGTTAGAACTTTTAGAAGTTGTTGATTTATAAAAAGAATTAAATTTTATTAAAAAGTAATTTGTTTCCTTTATCTTTAGGAAGCCTTATATTTTTTATGGCTAGACTTTAGGAGTCCTCCCAGAATTATCAACAAGTAACAAAAAAAAATTTAAAAAAAATTTAGGCCTTAGGAAGTTGCCTAATTCGCCTAAGGGTAAAGCTGACCCCGGAATGCAACAGTGAAATTTACAGTATTATAAATATTAGGACAAAGCCTTGGACAACATGGAGTGATGATAGGAACTTAAGAATATCTGGGTCCTGCCCGAACAATGGCGGCAATCCGGCTTCAGGTAGTTTAGCTGCAAAACTTGTCAATATATCACCATTAAAACACATGCTATAGGATCGATGCAATCGACAACCTGTCGACATTGACTTGAGACATCTTGTTATGAGAATATTAAAGTTTAGGAATATCTGGTTTTTTCAACTTTATGGCGTGTTTACTAATCAAAAATCCTAATACGAAAAAGAAAACTTAATTCTTTATTTGTGATTAAAGTGTTAACTAAAATCAGTTGGGAATCAAATTATGTAATCCCCACACAAATCAGAAATTAAGTTCATGTTGGAAAAGGAACTTAGTATCCCTCACCCAACTAAGGAATTAAGTTCCCTTTCCTAATTGGATCAAAATCCTCTCCTTGTATTGTTTTTCCTTGACTTTTCATAATCTAATGACATCTAGGCAAAATAAAAAATTCATGATCAAGATTTGATCACTTTTTTCTCTCTTATGCAACTTAGTGTTTTAATTGCACTAGAAAAATGCCAGGGAAAAACAAAGACCAAAGAGAGGATCCTGATCCTTCCTAATTTCCCCTCCCTTGAAACTTGATTCTTTTTCATTTCTTTTCCAATTAGTACATGGAAACTTGATATGTCTTGATATAGTTTTATAGGACAGAGATTTATTATGCCTTTTTAAGAGCATCTCCAAAAGACTCTTCAAATAAGATATTTCTAAAAATCAAACGAGCCACGTCAACATATTTGACTACAACAAACTCTTCAAATGAGATTCTTCAAATAAGATTTTGCTTCTCACTCTTCAATATTGAAGAGTAACTTCTCATTCTTCAATTATTATTATATTATTTTTTAAATCACATCATCATTAATATTTAACATCCATATCCTTTATCTTTTTAATTAATTTCAATTAATATATAATAAGTTTTTATATATAAATTTTATCATCATAAAAATTATATCACTAGAAAGGTCTCATCTAGATATTTAAAATGTGATTAATATTGGATATTTAATAATAGCATATTATTAATATGAAAAGTTATTATTTCTAACTTTAAAAAAAAAAAATGAAAAGTAATTAGATTTGTTGGTAAAGAAAGGGGAATTTAATTGCTTTCCTTAAAATAATATAAACCTATTTTTAATTGAAGAGTCTTTTGGAATGACTCTTTTTTTTCACTCCTCAAATTGCTACATGAGTAAACAAATAGACATTTGAAGAGTGTAAATAGAAGAGTCTTTTGGGGATACACTAAGTTTTGACGGTTGCATTCACTTTTCTTCATAACTTTTGGAGAATTTATTGCATCTAATTACTGCTAGTTAAGAGAGTGAAGAACAAGTTAAAAGATGTAACGTGCATTAAACAGTTTTAACATGTTTTGGGGTCTTTTGACAAAAAAAAAAAAAAACAAAAAAAAAAACATGTTTTTAAGACTTATAGGATTGTAAAGAACCAGCAAGATGTTTTGACTTTTGTCATTTTCACGACTTTTTTTTTTTTTTTTTATGAATTGCATCAATTGTCAACTTTGCTCGTTATTTGTTTTTTGGGCCTTTGATATGTTTTTTTTTGGTATGGTTGTGTGGCTTTTGTGTGTGTTTAGTTTCGTTTAGTTCGTTTAGTTGTTGCAACTTTGGACTTGCTTTGGGTCTTTCGTTTGTTTTTGCGTGGGCTTTTGGATTTGTTTGTAGCCCTTCGGCTTGTTTGTTTTTCTTTATTCCTTGTGACCTTTTTGGGTTCTTTGAATAAAATTTTGCCATTAAAAATAAATTTGTCATTTTCACGACCAGAACAACGATAGTGGAACTCATTATCCCTCTGGTTCTTCAATTTTTTTAACAGATCATTACATATTTACATGCATTTCATTGATTTGATCTAAGCAATTTTTTTTGCTTTAGAAGATGAACAAACAGCCTCACAAATTAAGTCAAATTTAATGTAAGATCTAGTCAAATTTGAGCTTTCTTTAGGTTGGTACAGTGGTATTGTCACTCACCAACACGCAAGGAAGAAGACATGAATTCGAGTCATTTCCCATCCCGAATATCAAATTTGAAGTGGGACAGCAACACCGAGTTTTCCAACAAAGTGAAATTCTTAAAATAAGGTCATTTTCATTTATTCTCACTAACTGAAACAAGTGAACAGCAGGAGTATTATTAGGGAGCCAGGAAAGACCCACAGAGCAAGCACAGAAGAGCCATATCAGCAGAAGACCCCTGGCCAGGGCACAAAACAGAATAACAAAAAAGCAGAGCACACAACAGAAAACCAAAAAACAACAGCAGCAAGCGAAACAGATAGAACAGACTAAACCGGCGAAGAGACATTAGACAGCCAACCAGCCCGAAACAGCAACAATTAAGTCATCTCCCACTGAATATCGTCGACACCTGAGCTAGAGCTCGCTTTCGCAAGCGCATCAGCGAAAGAATTGGTTGATCTTGTTTAATTTCACTATATATACAGTTGCCTTAAAATTATATATAATTTCACCAACAACTCAATCAGGTCTCAGCTGGGTACACATGCTTAGCCAACCTTGGCTTTGCAACAGCAATCAGTGGTTTAGCCAGAGCCAAGCTATCTTCAGCTTCTGAGAGGTCAATTTTGGACTCATTTGGTGGTGCAGTCCAAGTAAAACCCTGAAGAAGCCTAGCAAAAAGCATCACTGTCATTGAAGTCCCAAGTGTCACTCCAATGCAACCTCTCCTTCCTGTGCTGAACGATATGAACCTCAAATCATTCTCAGTCAGGACCACTTCGGACCCATCATCATCTTTCAGGTGTCGCTCCGGCTTGAACTTGAGTGTCTCGTCTGGCCAGGCTTTAGGGTTTCGGCCAAGCCCAGATCGGCTGAGCAACACATGGCTGCCCTTTGGGATGAAGTAGTTTGCCACTGTGGTGTCGGATCCGGCGACATGAGGAACATTGAAGGGTGCAATTGGGTGGAGTCTGAACGCTTCTCTAGCGCAGGCTTTTATGTAATTCAGTTGAGAGAAGTCTGATTCTTGGACTAGCCTTTCTTTTCCGACCACTCTGTCAAGTTCTTCAATGGCTTTTTCAAGGATTTTGGGCTGGTTTATCATCTCTGCAAGTGCCCACTCGACCGCATTTGATGGATTATCCACTGTAGCTACCATTAATTCCTGAAAATTTCATAACATCAATTTAAGCACTCATATATAACATGTTACATAAAATAATTGAAAGAGAATATTTTAACAGTCGGTTACAAGAGGAGAAAATATATTTAAACGTAACTATATGTCAGTGTATGCAATGAGCCCTTAACTTTTAAAGTGTTCTTTTCTAGTTAGTTTAGTTCTAAAAAACAAGTTTAAGTACCGGAGTTACATAATTTCATGGAACTAGTTCCACATTGTTACGTAACTAGACGTTTAGTTAAATAACGTTGTGGATATATTATATAACTTCGTTCCTGAAATTGTTTTTTCAAGGCCAATCTAACTAGAGAATTATATACTTCAGGAACGACCTGACTATAGTGAGACCTAGTCCTTTCAACCCTTAGCCGCATATAACGCATAGATAACGTAGAAGCATTATATGAAAACAAATTATCATTACGTCATTTCCATGATAACCATGAGCATAGTTTTATATATAGTATCGATAGTTTGCCCAAATTATTTTTCAAAATTCATGCTCAAATGAAAATTAAGATAGCGGTTACAACTCGTATGTCACGTTATTAATTTAAGCATGAATTTGTATAGATAATTGGACAATATAGCATTATTCTTTCATATATTATCTACATGCATGATTGGATAGGAAGAAAATGAAACGTATAAATGTAGAAAAGAGAGATAGAGTTTGGAATATTACTGTAATTTGAGCTTTGATCTCTCCTGTTGACAATAAAGGATTGCCATCGTCATCTTTCAAAGTGATCAAAACATCAAGCAAATCCTCATGATCAACTTCCTTCTTGATCAAGCCATGATGATCTCTCAATTCTAAAATCCTTTCTTCAATAATGGGATCATGATACTTGTCTATAATCCCAATATTCTCCTTCATCACCTTCTCATGACCATCCAAATCAACCACTCCCTTCAAACATGGAACGTAATCTGAAACACAAAACGAGTAAATGTATGCAAGAACTTTGAAGATAGCATCAATATGCTCTTCTTCCTCCAAACCAGGCCCTCCATCCTTTGATCCCTCCCCGAAAAACCTCTTATTGAACACCATTTTCCTTATCACATTCCCACAATATTGCTGAGCAGCCACTCTCACCTTCACCAACCCACCACCACTCTCCGAGACATTCTTGCATTGCTCGTACACATAATGAACGAGATGATCAGCCTCTTCGATCCTCTTCGTACGAAACCACCTGTGTTTCGCTGGAGAAACCACATGTGTAGAGACAACTCTCCTCATTTTCTTCCATTGTTCTCCGGAGGGTACAAGGATAGTCGATAAGTACCCTTTCGTAGTCATCTCGGTGGACATGCTTATTGGTCTCGAAGTGAAAAGAGCGTCATGTTTCCTCAGGAACTCTCTGCTGATTTCGGGACAAGTCACAGGGACGACATGAACGTTTCCAAAACGGATACAAGCTATATCCGTGTTCATCTCCTTCATGAGCTCATGTATCCATCTAAAAGTTGGCTTGTTTTTGAGCATTTCCGGGAGGTTCCCAACAATTGGCCAAGGTTTTGGTCCTGGAGGTAGTGGATATAATGATTTCTTGGATTTGATAAAATGGACATAAAACAAAGCAATTGCTGAGAGAAGAAGTGTAGATAAAAAGATGGTGGAGTTCTCCATTTTATTGAGCTTTAATTGAAGTACTCTATTTGATTTCTTTGGAACTTGAACACATAATGTACCTCTATTTATACTGTGTTGTTGACAACGTGTTGTGTACAAATAAATAAGAATCACATGCATGATCATTGAATCTGAAATTCAACTATTCAAACCATTCCTTTTATGTACTGTACAAACATCTCAATTATATTTAGTTGTAATTTTGTATCAAAGTCTCTGTAAATAGAAAAAATGAGAAGCACATTGTTCTCATTTACACTAAAATTTAACTACTATTCAAATCGATCTCTATATAATTCCTTTTATTTTATATCAAAACATTTCATTTTTTTGGTTGTTCAAATCTCATTTCTCATTTCTAACATAGAGAATTATTTATATCAGTGGTTCTATTGCAAGAATTTTTTTTATTTTTTATTTTTTTTAAATCCATCATATAAAAATGAAATATTGCTTGAAAAATCTCAAAACTAATTCAATAGAAAATCTGAAATTTGATATATCCAAAGAACAATTACTAAGAAGAAGAATACACCCAACCTAATAATATTTCAATAATTATAAAAGCAAATAATAATTGTGCATATACATATATTGAAAAGATTAGGTAAGAACTCATGAGATAAGAAAGTTTTGCTACTTAAGAAGACTATTGAAAAGAAATAATAATCAAGAGAACAATGAAGAAGATGGAATTGAAAAAATATATATATATCGAGAAAACGAAGATGGAGATGAAATACTAAAAAAAAAGAGTAAAAGTTGATGGTAGGCATGAAGAATGGTTGTCAAGAGAATTATATTTTGCATTTAGGTTTGTTACTATATGGTCATAAATCATCATCCCCAAGTTATTTCAGATTTTAAGCTGCTACATAAACAATTGAAATTATTGACAGCTTTCAATACTTAAAAGGAACTACAAAACTGAACCGACAATAAAACTGCATTTAAACCAATTACTTATAACTTTGAATACTACATTGCACCCATGAAACGATAATATGACGCACTAGATTGAGAATTTGGTGCCATCTATAACATTTTCATAAAATGGTCAAAGCTTCAGTATTAATAGTTTGCTGTCTCGAGTCTGTAATCAGTTTCTAACACATTTAAAGCCTTTGTTATATTCTACCCCCTTAATAGTAATACCACTTATTATTATCCATGTTCAAGTTAATTCTTTTAATCTGTACAGCTCTACTGGCAGCTCCATGCCCTAAAAACTGCAGTGATTGAAGGGCTGATAAGTTCATTGATATCCCTATTATGCTACTCTTGTTTATGAGCCTCAAGTCTGTAATTCTGCTCATGTAACAATTTCTTGTTGCAATTTTTTTCATATACTGTAATTTGTTTTTCCTCATAAATAGTATTGCTTTAAATCAATTGAAAATTCACTTCAGACGCAATCTCAAGAAGGATAAAAAGTGAATTAACTATAAATCTTCAAAGCACATTGTTTTCATTTTTTGGTGTCAAATAATCCTATGTTAGAAATGAGAAACACGAGTTTGGCTGCGGACAAGTAGCACTACTGATGCAGCGAAAGATTGTTCAGTTTTGTCTGAAGTCACTTATTTCACTCGACAGACGGAAATAGGCTTGGCTTGGGGTGGGCTTCTAGCTTTTTTTTTTATTTAAAAAAAATTAAGCTTTATTTAATAATTTTAAATACTCATCATTTAATTATGAGTGGTGCTATTGACACACCCCCTACCAATCTATATATGCCCCACTTTTTAAAATTTTGATTTAATAAAATAAAATAAAATGTTTTTATTAATTGTTTTGATTTATTTCCAAAACTACCCAATTTATTTATTTTTCAAACTTAATACACCCTATATTTGATCTATGTATACATCTTTCTCTCACCTCCATTAAATGATTTATTTTTTATTCTTATTATTTTATTTTATTTTGGGTTTTTTTTTCTTCTTATTTCATGGTGGAAGAGAAAAAAAATATATAACAGGGTTGCTTCAACACAATGATAGCTTAATATCATTCTAAAAAACGATTCTTCCATATGCTTAATATCTTTCAAAGACTATTTCATAATATTTTTGTATGTGTGTAAGAAGCAAAATTTAGGGTTTAAGAGTTAAGGAAAAAAAAAAAGGTTTAAAAGAACATAGGTTTTTTTTTTTTTTTTTTTGGGTTAAGTTTTAATTTTTTGCCCTTTAATTTAATAATGAAAAATGACTGCATAATTAAAAAAGTGGGGTATAAAAAGACAGGTAGGGGGTGTACCAATAACACCACTCTTTAATTATAAGTACATTCCAGTTCAATTCTGATTCCGATTTAACTTACCATATATATATATATATATATATATATTTATATATATGGTACTCAAGAAATAATTTTATATATATACAAACTCAATAAATTGATATCCAAGCTCATAAATATTCAAACAAAACACACACCACCAATAGAATAGGAAAGAAATTAATTAGTTTTTTTATCTAGTCGCTCACCAGCATAATCTTACAACCACACGCCCAAATGATATGTTTTCCAGAAAAAGAAAAAAAAAATTCCCAAAGTTGTCGTACTCACAAAACGTTCACCAAAGAGCCATGTGCCCATGTTCTAAAAGATGTTAGACGCTGGTCATACGTTAGACCAATCTTTATTTTTATTTTTTTCACGTTCTGAAAGGCGGTAGGCTCATTATACGATGGACTGAATTTTAATTTTATTTTATTTTTCACGTGTTCTAAAAGGATAAAGATCCTCTATTGATTATTTTAGTGCTTAACTTTACTGGCCTTTTAATAATCTAATGATATGTATCTTTCAAATAAAAAAAGAAAAAGTGGTCAGGATTTAATTTGTCATTTGATTCTCCTGACTTAAACTAAACTACACCGTTTTTCACCTTTTTTTTGTTTTTTTTGTTTTTTTTCACACTACTTTCCCAAACGAAAAAATCAAATCAAATCCCTAAATCATCTTCAGAAACCATCACTACTTTCCCAAACGAAAAAATCAAATCCCTAAATCATCTTCTCTGGTACTCGTCCTCCCCTGACTCACGTCTACTCGTATTTTCTTTCTTGTCTTCTCTGGCTTCATTGGCTTGCTTTAATTCTTCAAAAGGCTTGATTTTTATATGATGAGTTGTGTATGAAGAATACCCTTTTGATCTTGGATGCTTTTTGGCGCTGTCATTGTGGTTTTGGTGTTTAAATTTGTGGGCAAGTGATAGGTTCAACATAAATTCGCAGCTAGAGCATCTGCTGGCCAAATATGTCGGAACTGGGCACGCTGATTTGAATAGATTTGAGTGGGCGGTGAATATTCAACGTGATAGCTTCGTGTCGTATATTGGGCACTACCCAATGCTGGCTTACTTTGCTATTGCTGAGAGTGAATCCATTGGAAGGGAACGCTACAACTTTATGCAGAAAATGCTTTATCATATTAGTTGAAAATGTATACACATTTCTATCTTCCTTTGCCTTTCTTCTCCGAGTGGTGTTATCACTACACCCCCTACTGATCTATTTATACCTATCTTTTACTGGATCTTATTTAAACAATAAATCAAACAATTAGTATGCATTAGACATATGAGATATTGATTATTATTTAATAGCATTACTCTTTTAAAATCTGAAAGTGAAATGATAATAACCAAAACAAATACTTTCTTTTTACTTCTTGTTTCGTTTTGTTTGTGGATTGTTTCAATTTTTTTTCCTGTGTGTTTTGTTTTGGGTTGCTCTGTTCTTTACTCTTTTCTTAGGGCTATTTTCTTATTATTTGTTTTGTGATTTCCTGGCCTTTTCTATAAGTTTGATGTTAAAAAATAAATAAAAAGTAAAAATAAAAAACATTAAAAGTGAAATACAAAGAAAAATAAAATAAAATAAAATTCATTTACGAGATATGAGAGAAAGATGAGACCAGAGATAAAGAGATATGTGATAGATAAATAGAGATATAAGAGATGAAGTTTATTAAGTTTGAAAAATAAATAAAAGAGTAATTTTGAAAATAAATGAAATAAATTAATAAAAATATTTAATTTTATTTAATTAAATCAAAATTTAAATAAATGATGTCATAGATCAATAGAGGCAAGAGAGTATATGTTAAGACAAGAAATGAGACTTTTCTGGGGAGCCACCGACAATGGAGAAAATCCTCCATTTCGATGTTGGTGGGATGGGCCCAATAAAAGAGTGACATATTTGTCACAGTAGTAAAAACTTAAATTACATGTCTTCTCACAGAATCAATTAATTTGATTCCCAATTTATTCCTCTTATTTTCCTTTTTTTTTTTTTCTTGCCCAGACCGGTTGTCTTCCTCAAAGTCCCAATTTTTCCCTTTTATTTTTCCAAGACAGTTCCTAACATTCATCTCTCAAATTCTTTTAAAATTCTCGAGATTAAAAAGATTTCAATAGTAACTTCTCTTTCATCTTATTTTTCTCTTAATTTTACAAAAAAATATGAACTTTGATTTCTTCTTATTTTTCTTTTTGTTTCTTCTTTCCCAACACACGCCACAAACCCACAACCATCTCTTTCCCAAATCATTTTCCAGTTTTGATATCCGTTTTCTCTTTTCCTTTAATTTCAAATCTTAACTTCGTTTAGGAAACCAATTAAGGGTTTTTTTTATTTATTTTTTATTTTTTTTTATTTTTTTTTATAATGAAATATATAATGAGTTTTGAATTCTAAGACCATCTTCAACCTATTACACTAATTTGTTGTAAACTTTACAACAAAGTGAAGCATTGCAATAAAATGAAGCAATTCCATATTTCCATCCTCAACCCATTGCATCAAATCCTACTCTAAAAATAACATTCCCTTATATATTCCCTCTCAACTAATCAAAAACAATGAAACAAAAAAATATAAAATAAATTATAAAATAAAATAAAAAACAACACAAAGTAGCACAAGGGGATTTTTGCACCAAATCTGGCTACAGATGAAGGTTTACTGCACTCTAGCGCAAAGAATAGCGCTCCCATTGAAAAAAGTTTGCTGCAACAGAATGTTTGGCACTCCGGTTGGAGATGATCTAAGAATGAATTTATAGGGAATGAGTAGTGTTTGTAAACCGGTGATATTTTGATTGAAAGCTATAGGATTATAGATATGTTTGTAAACGGTTTGGAGCTCTTTGCAGATCTGTTACTTGAAGCTCTTTGGCTCTTTGGCTCTTCAGATCTGTTGTTTGATGCTTTTATAAAATCTTTGGCAAATCACTTGTCAATGATGAAAAAAAATTAAATCTTCCATTTAGATCTCTTAATCTTCTTTTCATGGATTGAGAAGAGAGAAATAACGTGAGGAAGAAGAAGAAACGGAGGAAACTAAGCGTTTGTATGATTGAACTTTCTACTGCCTTAAAAGGTCTATGAATGTCTATTTGAGGTTTTTTTAGAATTGTTTGGTTGAACTTTTAAGATTATTAATTTTAAATTAAGTAGAGGCTAGTAGAGTTTAAATCTCTACTAGATAAAAGCTCATGGGGAGATACTTCCGTAAATAGATATATTTTTTTTAAAATAACAAAGTCTAACAACCAACAACTATAATTTTTTTTTTTTTTTCAAAAATTCTATTTACTACGAATATTTTTTACCGATAGAGATTTTTTAAAAGCTCAATCAAATAAGACGTAAAATTTTTTTAGTTACTTTACCATGTGTCAATACATAGTTAGAGAGAGGAAAAAATAAAGTTTAGTTTTAATGGTTTGCCACTTGGTGTCTTTTAATTGGGTCTGTCTCACCAACATCAGATATAAGATAAACCCATGAAAAATTTTCTCCAAAGTCGATGCCTCCCTAGAAGTGTCTCATTTCTTAAGTTTTTACTACTATGACAAATGTCACTTTTTTATTGGGTCTGTCTCACTAACATCATATATGTGACGGGTTCATGGAATATTTTCTCCCGACTTTGATTGTGAGGTAGAGGAGAAAAGAGAAGAAGAATGACATGTTAGAGGCACTGTTGGCCACCAGAGATGGCGGTTTCTTTGAAGAGGAGACAGTGGATTTCTTGGTGGCCTCTTGTATTCATTGAGTTAGTGCTAATTTCACACGTGGGTGGCTGAAGCTTTGGTAATTGGAAATAGTTATAACAGAGAAAATTTGATCATTTTAGAATAGAATTAAGGTTTAATTATCATAAACTTAAAAAAAAAAAAAAAAAAAAAAAAAAAGTAAATATTTTTTTTTATAGGGTTTAATATAGGTTTTGAGAGAAGATGGATATAACTAATGAGTTTATATAGTATTGGATTGACTTTTAATTAAAATAATTTATTTTTAGGGAAAATTGCACTAATGTCCCCTAACTTTATATGAAATTGGACCTATAGACAAAAGATCGATTTATTGTACAAATCTCCCTTGGATTTCGTTGACCAAACGTTTGACTAACTACAAATTAACGGTTGGAAGAGTAAAATGGACTTTCAAGAGTGATATTAAATATAATTTAAATTAACAATTAAAAAACTAAAACAAATATTAATTCAAATGTTCTTAGGAAAAATGTTATTGTATTGTGCAGACCACCTGTTTTGCAAATCAAGAACAAATTTAATCTCTATATCCTTCTCAAAGTCTTTATCAGCAAAACCCACCACCAAAATGATCTCATCCGTAGAGATCCAATCTCTCCATCATCTTCTCTTTATTTCAATTTCTTTTTAGAAAAAAAGAAAAAGAAAAAAAAAATTAACAATTGATCTCCACCAAATGGAGGTCGGAGGAGATCGATTCAAGCAATTATCAACAACGGCAGAGAACGATTGAAGCTCGTCATGTGGGGGGAGAACGACAGCAATTTATATTTTTCTTCTTCTTCTTCTTTGTTGTATTTCTTCTTCTTCATCGCTCTCTCACCTGACAACCTCTATTCTCTCTCTGACTCGAGTCTCGACTATGCGTCTCTTGTTTCTTGATCTCTCTTATCTCCTCCCTCCGGCGACTTAATCTTCGTCGGAAAGTCTCTCTCCAGCCAAGTTTTGTCTTGTCTCTATAGCTTAATAGATCTGGATGATTTGTCTATATTTTAAGGTACTAGAGGTTTGTGTGTGTTTGTTTCCAAGGAAAATTTGGAAAGCCTGGAAATACGATTTGTGTGTGTATATTTATAGTAAAATAATAAAAAAGTAGATAACGGTGAGAGTGGAGTGCAGATCCATATTTTTCTGGATTTGTCCGACTAGAAAATCCATTTAAGTTTTCCAGTGAAAACAGAGTGAGTATAATTTTTCTGGATTCAGGAGAAAAAAATACAAGTCTGAATCCATCTCAAAATACAAAGAAGAAGAAAATGATGAGCTTCAATTGTTCACTGTTGAAGCTCGTCATGTGGGGGGAGAACGACGGCGATTCAGGAGAACGATTGAAGCTTGTTTGAGAACGAAGAAGAAGAAAATGCTGTTGCTATTGATGATGAACGAAAAAGAAAATGCTTTTGTTTTATTCTTTAATTGATTCTTGTATCTAGCTAGAAATCCAAATCTTGATCTCCACCCAAAAAATAAATTTCTTTATTTTTTTTTTCATCATTTCCTTTTTCTTCAATTCAAACAATTAATTTTAAAAGTTTT
This sequence comes from Acer negundo, assembly GCA_035582765.1. Taxonomy (NCBI): domain Eukaryota; kingdom Viridiplantae; phylum Streptophyta; class Magnoliopsida; order Sapindales; family Sapindaceae; genus Acer; species Acer negundo. The sequence continues at coordinate 25,113,862 of CM069232.1, read as the reverse complement.
TTTTTCTTTCATTTGATGATGATGAGATCTGGGAATCAGATCTCCTCATCCCTCCCACCCAAAAAACAAAATTATTTATCTTTTTCTTCATTTAAAAAAAAAAACAATTATGAATGATGCTTTTGTTGTGTTTATTGAAAAAATATTTCAGTTTCTTTTTTATTTCATTAATTATTGGGCAGGGATAAATCTGACTATTCAGATGGAAGGCTAGGGGTAAATATGACTTTTCAAGAGTCAATCCATTCAACAGTTAATTTTAACTGTGGTCAACGAAATCCAGAGGAGGTTTGTGCAATAAATCGATCTTTTGTTTGTAGGTCCAATTTCACCTAAAGCTAAGGGATATTAGTGCAATTTTCCCTTATTTTTATATAGTAAGAATGTTTTTGTAATTAAAATTTTTAATTAAAAATGAGTATTTAAATCATATTTATATGTGACAATATTGACACCCTTTTAATATAGATGGTACATAAGAAATAATTATATATATATATACACATTCAATAAATAAATTGATATCCAAGCTCATAAAATATTCAAATAAAACAACCACCCACCGATAGAATAGTAAAGAAATTAATTAGTTTTTTTAGCTAGTTGGCTCGCTGCATAAACTTACATCCACACGCCCAAATTACATGTTTTCCAAAAAAAATAAATAAATAAATAAATAAAAATCCCAAATTGTAGGCCACATAAAACATTCACCATTCTAAAAGATGTTAGACGCTAGTCATTTGATAAACCGAATTTTTTTATTATTATTTTTTTATTTTAACGTATTAAAAGGTGTTAATCATTAAATCATTTATTAAAAAGTCGTGTTTTAAAAGACGTTAGACGCTAATCAATTGATAAACCGATTCTTTTATTCTTCACGTTTTAAAAGGTATTAATCGTTAATCATTTGATGAACAGAATTTTTTTATTTTTTTTCACGTTCTAAAAGGTGTTAGCCTGCTAGGCACTACTATCGTAGCATAATTTTTTGTTTTTTTTTTTTTCACGTTTTGTAATTCGATTATCAATAATACTAAATATCCCACTATTTTTATTCCAACATATGTGTTAATTGAGGTGTTACCAGAGACGTAATCAGGATTGAACACTAGGGTAGGCTAGAAATTTTTTTTTACCGAACATTGACATCACCTAGTTATGAGAACATAGTGAGATATCCTTCTAAAATGTATATTATAAATAAATACGTTACAAAATTTTATTTTTTAAAAAAAAAAAATCAAATTAAACTATAAGAGAAGCATTAAATGCAAATGTAAACACAAATTAAATTATACAATATTTTTATATTAGTTTGATTCATTCAAAATATATTAAAACAATGTTCTAAGAAATTTAATAAAATTCATTTAACAATATCGTTACTTTATAAATTTAAAATTGGATTAAATAATAATTAGACTACTCCTAAAATCACATTATCTATATTTAACAATAATCCTAAAATTTTAATAACAATTTTTTTTAAAGTAACAAAATAAAATATTTAAAGTAATAATATTCACTAAAGCATATATAAATGTTGACGTTGATAAATGAATTGAAACAATTTTAAAAAATGAGGAGAAATAATTGTTATTATAAAAAGAAGAAAAAGGAAAGAAAAATTATTATTTTCTACTCTAATTAGAAATTAAAATCAATAATTTAATTAATTTAATTTTTTTTTTTACTTTTTAAAATTTTTTTTAAGTGGGGTAAGGTAGGCTTGAGTCCACTCTAGCCCCCACAGTGGTCTGTCCTTGAGTGTCACTTGGTAAGTGGATATATATTAATTAATATTTATCTCTTTTACCTATGTATTAACTCACCAATTAATATCTATACACTCACTAAATGACATTTCAACTGCTATATGTATTAGGATAAAAATAATAGGATTGTAGGCGGAAAGTATAGCATTATTATTACATTGTTATACGATATCAAATCGTTAGCTTTCTTATTTTTATTTTTAAATTTTTTGTTGATGACATGACAGCAAGACCCCACCATCTTAATTAACGTGCACATCATCACTCATCTGCTGTCAATCCATCCAACTACTCCCTCTCAATTAACGTGCAATCACTCTCTCTCTCATTTCAACAGACATTTCATCTCTTCATGACTCATACTCCATCTAGTTGTTTGTCTTTGATCTGATCGATATCTCGATCTATTTTATATTTTATTTCAAAATTTCAACTCTCTCTCTCCATCTCTCTCTTCTCAACCTCCATCACCGATCTGGGTTTTGTTTTTATTTCAAGTTTTTAACACTCCCTCTCTTCATCTCTCTTCAAGTTCCATCGCAACTCCATCTTCTTCTTTTTCTTCAAAATCACCTCTCTTCAAGTTTTATCACCAATCTGCGTAAATTTCCAACACTCTCTCCCTCTCCCGTCATCTCTCTTCAAGGTGATGTGCCAATTTCTTCTTAAAAAAAAAAAAAAAAAAAAGGTAATGTGCCAAACTGCCAACAGATTTCTTTTCAGAATTTACGTGAAACAGTTCTAATATAGTACGTAAATGCAAGGCTAAACATAAAAAAAAAAAGAAAAAAAAAAAGAGGTAATGTGCCAAACTGCCAACAGATATATATATATATATATAATTAATGAGTGGTGCAGCAACTGAACTATTTATACCGTACTTTTTTAAATTTTGATTTAATTATATAAAATTAAATTGTTTTATAATTTTTTTTTATTTATTTCTATAATTACACTTTTATATAATTTTAAAACTTAATACATCTCAGATCTTGTTCAAAAAATTAAAATTAAAAATACACTTCATTTCTAATTTTTATATACAGTTTTCTCACATCCATTTACATGATTTATTTTTTCTTCTTATTTTATGGTGAAACCATCCTTATTAGATGCATTTTTTTTTTCTATAATCGATTGGATTATTGGTGGCAGATTGTGAATGTGATATTAATCGTCTGATTATTTTTTTGAGCGATTGAGTTGGAGTTTTGGTGTAGTTTCGTTTCGTCAGAGATTAGATTTTCTTGATATTATTATTATTATTATTATTATTTATTTTATTTTATTTTTTAAAAATATTAAACTAACTTTGGAAGATTCAAAATAATATCTACAAAAGAATTGAAACAAATCATAGAATGACTGGAAGATCTAAATGAAAATAAACTAGAGAGAAAAAAAAATAGCAAACATGGATATGGAATTTGAAAAGAAAAACAAAACAAACATGAGTAATAATAAAATCAATAAATATTAAACATGGGAAACATGAGATCAAGATCTGGAAGAAAATATAAACAAAAATAGCAAACATTTAGCGAATTGAAATAATCTATGTTATGAGGATATTAAGGTTTAGAAATAAGGAAAGTTGGGTTTTATTAGTTTTACTTTGTATAGGATTTTTTTTTTTTTTTTTAATAGAAATAGTATGTCTCTTTAAGTAATTTGATAAAGAAAAAAAAAATTATAAATAATTTAAAAAATATGGTATAAATAGTTCACAGTGTCCATGTCAATATCACCGCTTATAATTAAATCATGTGACACTAATGAGGCGGCTAGGATACTTCCAAACCAATCTTAGCATATTACTTTGAAAATTCTATTCTATGGAATTTTCCTTAGAATTTTGCGTGAAAGAAGTCTAAAAGAATACGTAACCATATGATAAAAAAAAAAAGAAAAGTGAAACATGTTTGTGAATGCGACAGTGAAATTTAGGCTTTGTTTGGTTGGATGGAGAAATGGAAGGAGGGAGAAGGTTGGAGGGAGAGATCAAATTTCTTATTTGTTTAGTTGGAGAGATGATAGGAAAGAGAGGAGAGGAGAGGAGAAGAGGAAGGAGGTGGGATCCATCCGGGCCCACCATTCTTGATACTCCCAAATATAGAGAATGAGAATAGGCAGAGCAAAATGGGAGGAAAATGACCACAATGCCCTCCAATTTTTTAAGGGTAATAAAGTAATTTTATAAATTAAATATCAATCCATCAATTCAACTCTCTTTTCAATATCAAACAATATAAAAGATAGAAGTTATTCTCTCTCTCCCTCCTACTCTCTCTCACTCTTAATTCATCAATCCCTCATACTTTCCCCTCCTCCTACCAAACATAGTGTTACAATATTATAAATATTAATTAACGGGAGACAAACAATTAATAAAGAGCGGTGTTATTGGCACACCCCCTATTGATCTATTTATACCCCACTTTTTAAATTATTTAGTATTTTTTTTTATCAAAATTACTAAAAGAGACATAAAATTTAAGAAAAAAAATATTCTATAAAGTAAATCTAATAAAACCCCACATTCCTTTTCAACTAAAAAAAAAAAACTCCAACGTTCTTTTAATCCTTTTCTTAAAATATATATATATTTTTCATTTCTTTTCCAATTAGTACATGGAAACTTGATATGTCTCGGTATAGTTTTATATGACAGAGATTTATTTTGCCTTTTTAAGAGTATCTCCAAAAGACTTTTCAAATAAGATATTTCTAAAAATCAAACGAGCCACGTCAACATATTTGACTACAACAAACTCTTCAAATGAGATTCTTCAAATAAGATTTTACTTCTCACTCTTCAATATTGAAGAGTAACTTCTCCTTCTTCAATTATTATTATATTATTTTTTAAATCACATCATCATTAATATTTAACATCCATATCCTTTATCTTTTTAATTAATTTCAATTAATATATAATAAGTTTTTATATATAAATTTTATCATTATAAAAATTATATCACTATAAATGTCTCATATAGATATTTAAAATGTGATTAATATTGGATATTTAATAATAGCATATTATTAATATGAAAAGTTATTATTTCTAACTTAAAAAAAAAAAAATTGAAAAGTAATTAGATTTGTTGGTAAAGAAAAAGGAATTTAATTGCTTTCCTTAAAATAATATAAACCTATTTTTAATTGAAGAGTCTTTTGGATGACTCTTTTTTTTCACTCCTCAAATTGCTACATGAGTAAACAAATAGACATTTGAAGAGTGAAAATAGAAGAATCTTTTGGAGATACACTAAGTTTTGACGGTTGCATTCACTTTTCTTCATAACTTTTGGAGAATTTATTGCATCTAATTACTGCTAGTTAAGAGAGTGAAGAACAAGTTAAAAGATGTAACGTGCATTAAGCAGTTTTAACATGTTTTGGGGTCTTTTGACGACGACGACAAAAAAAAAAAAAAAAAAAAAAAAAAAAAACATGTTTTTGAGACTTATAGGATTGTAAAGAACCAGCAAGATGTTTTGACTTTTGTCATTTTCACGACTTTTTTTTTTTTTATGAATTGCATCAATTGTCAACTTTGCTCGTTATTTGTTTTTTGGGCCTTTGATGTGTTTTTTTTGGTATGGTTGTGTGGCTTTTGTGTGTGTTTAGTTCGTTTAGTTGTTGCGCCTTTGGACTTGCTTTGGGTCTTTCGTTTGATTTTGCGTGGGTGGGCTTTTGGATTTGTTTGTAGCCCTTCGGCTTGTTTGTTTTTCTTTATTCCTTGTGACCTTTTTGGGTTCTTTGAATAAAATTTTGCCATTAAAAATAAATTTGTCATTTTCACGACCAGAACAACGATAGTGGAACTCATTATCCCTCTGGTTCTTCAATTTTTTTAACAGATCATTACATATTTACATGCATTTCATTGATTTGATCTAAGCAATTTTTTTTGTTTTAGAAGATGAACAAACAGCCTCACAAATTAAGTCAAATTTAATGTAAGATCTAGTCAAATTTGAGCTTTCTTTAGGTTGGTACAGTGGTATTGTCACTCACCAACACGCAAGGAAGAAGACATGAATTCGAGGTCATTTCCCATCCCGAATATCAAATTTGAAGTGGGACAGCAACACCGAGTTTTCCAACAAAGTGAAATTCTTAAAATAAGGTCATTTTCATTTATTATCACTAACTGAAACAAGTGAACAGCAGGAGTATTATTAGGGAGCCAGGAAAGACCCACAGAGCAAGCACAGAAGAGCCATATCAGCAGAAGAGCCCTGGCCAGGGCACAAAACAGAATAACAAAAAAGCAGAGCACACAACAGAAAACCAAAAAACAACAGCAGCAAGCGAAACAGATAGAACAGACTAAACTGGCGAAGAGACATTAGACAGCCAACCAGCCCGAAACATCAACAATTAAGTCATCTCCCACTGAATATTGTCGACACCTGAGCTAGAGCTCGCTTTCGCAAGCGCATCAGCGAAAGAATTGGTTGATCTTGTTTAATTTCACTATATATAAAGTTACCTTAAAATTATATATAATTTCACCAACAACTCAATCAGGTCTCAGCTGGGTACACATGCTTAGCCAACCTTGGCTTTGCAACAGCAATCAGTGGTTTAGCCAGAGCCAAGCTATCTTCAGCTTCTGAGAGGTCAATTTTGGACTCATTTGGTGGTGCAGTCCAAGTAAAACCCTGAAGAAGCCTAGCAAAAAGCATCACTGTCATTGAAGTCCCAAGTGTCACTCCAATGCAACCTCTCCTTCCTGTGCTGAACGATATGAACCTCAAATCATTCTCAGTCAGGACCACTTCGGACCCATCATCATCTTTCAGGTGACGCTCCGGCTTGAACTTGAGTGTCTCGTCTGGCCAGGCTTTATGGTTTCGGCCAAGCCCAGATCGGCTGAGCAACACATGGCTGCCCTTTGGGATGAAGTAGTTTGCCACTGTGGTGTCGGATCCGGCGACATGAGGAACATTGAAGGGTGCAATTGGGTGGAGTCTGAACGCTTCTCTAGCGCAGGCTTTTATGTAATTCAGTTGAGAGAAGTCTGATTCTTGGACTAGCCTTTCTTTTCCGACCACTCTGTCAAGTTCTTCAATGGCTTTTTCAAGGATTTTGGGCTGGTTTATCATCTCTGCAAGTGCCCACTCGACCGCATTTGATGGATTATCCACTGTAGCTACCATTAATTCCTGAAAATTTCATAACATCAATTTAAGCACTCATATATAACATGTTACATAAAATAATTGAAAGAGAATATTTTAACAGTCGGTTACAAGAGGAGAAAATATATTTAAACATATGTGAGTGTATGTAATGAGCCCTTAACCTTTAAAGTGTTCTTTTCTAGTCAGGTTTGTTCTAAAAAACAAGTTTCAGTACCGGAGTTACATAATTTCGTGGAACTAGTTTCACATTGTTACGTAACTAGACATTTAGTTAAATAACGTTACGGAATCGGTTTCACGTAAAAAATTATGCAACTTCGGTCTTGAAATTGTTTTTTCACGACCAACCTAACTAGAGAATTATTTTCAGGACCGACCTGACTATAGTGACACCTAGTCCTTCCTACCCTCTGCTGCATATAACGTATAGATGATGTAGAAACATTAAATGAAAACAAATAATCATTACGTCATTTGCATGATAACCATGAGCATAGTTTTATATATAGTATCGATAGTTTGCCCAAATTATTTTTCAAAATTCATACTCAAATGAAAATTAACATGGCGGTTACAACTCTTATGTCACGTCATTAATTTAAGCATGAATTTGTACAGATAATTGGACAATCTAGTGTTATTCTTTCATGTATTATCTACATGCATGATTGGATAGGAAGAAAATGAAATGTATAAATGTAGAAAATAGAGATAGAGTTTGGAATATTACTGTAATTTGAGCTTTGATCTCTTCTGTTGACAATAAAGGATTGCCATCTTCATCTTTCAAAGTGATCAAAACATCAAGCAAATCCTCATGATCAACTTCCTTCTTGATCAAGCCATGATGATCTCTCAATTCTAAAATCCTTTCTTCAATAATGGGATCATGATAACTGTCTACAATCCCAATATTCTCCTTCATCACCTTCTCATGACCATCCAAATCAACCACTCCCCTCAGACATGGAACGTAATCGGAAACACAAAACGAGTACATATATGCAAGAACTTTGAAGATAGCATCAATATGCTCTTCTTCCTCCAAACCAGGCCCTCCATCCTTCGATCCCTCCCCGAAAAACCTCTTATTGAACACCATTTTCCTTATCACATTCCCACAGTATTGCTGAGCTGCCACTCTCACCTTTACCAACCCACCACCACTCTCCAAGACATTCTTGCATTGCTCGTACACATAACGAACGAGATGATCAGCCTCTTCAATCCTCTTCATACAAAACCACCTATGTTTCGCCGGAGAAACCACATGTGTAGAGACAATTCTCCTCATTTTCGTCCATTGTTCTCCATAGGGTACAAGGGCAGTTGATAAGTACCCTTTTGTAGTCATCTCCGTGGATATGCTCATTGGCCTCGAAACGAAAAGAGCGTCCTGTTTTCTCAGGAACTCTCTGCTGATTTCAGGACAAGTCACAGGGATGACATGAATGTTTCCAAAACGGATACAAGCAATATCCGTGTTCATCTGCTTCATGAGCTCATGTATCCATCTAAAAGTTGGCTTGTTTTTCAGCATTTCCGGGAGGTTCCCAACTATTGGCCAAGGTTTTGGTCCTGGAGGTAGTGGATATAATAATTTCTTGTAATTGAAAAAATGGACGTAAAACAAAGCAATTGCTAAGAGAAGAAGTGTAGATAAAAAGCTGGTGGAGTTCTCCATTTGATTGAGCTTTAATTGAAGTACTACTCTATCTGATTTCTTTCGAACTTGAACATATAATGTGCCTATATTTTTACTGTGTTGTTGCCAACGTGTTGTGTACAAATAAATAAGAATCACATGAATGATCATGAAATGTGAAGTTTAATTATTCAATCCTTTCCTTCTATGTACAGACATTTCATGTTTTAGAAGTAATAATTTTGTATCAAATTCTCTGTTTATAGAAAAATGATCAGAAGCACATGATTCTCATTAAACTATATTCAACGACTATCAAAACATTTCATTGTATATATATTTAGAAGATATTAGCTAGGTCTCAAATAATTCTGTGTTAGAAAAAAAAAAATCGTGTTAGGTGGACAAGTAGTACTACTGATGCAGCGATAAATTGTTAAATTTTGACCGTACAAAATTGTTCAGAATTCCTTTACAGACAGCTTGGCAAAAATGAGGTCTAATTTCAGTGGGGACAGGTTAAAGTGGGGCGACGTTTAGGGCCGGTTGTGCTGGTTCAGTCTGTTTGTTTTTGCTGTAGCACTGAGGTTTCTCTGGTGTCGTTTTGGTGCTGGTGCGCTCTGCTTTTGGTGTTGGTTGTGAGCACTGCTTTTAGGTGAGGTACGCTCTGTTTCCGGTGCTCTGTTTTTGTCTTTCCTTTAGAGTCAGTTGTTTTTTTGTTGGGTCTTGGTGTCTTTCCTTCTGAGTCTGTGGGGTTTGTGTTGTTTGGATGTGATTGATCCCCTTTGGGGCTGGTTGTTTGTTCTGGGGCTCCCCTTTCAGCTTTGTGGATATTCTATAAAGTTTAGCCGTTTCAAAAATAATAATAATAATAATAATAATAATAATAATATGTTCTTCTCCGATTCCAAATCATGAATTCTTTTCATATATCAATAATGAAGGTAGCCTCAGACCGATCAAGTGTGCTAGTGAGTAGTGATGCTGTATATATACATGCAGTCTACCAGAATTTTGACTTTAATGTGATCAAGACAAAATCTAATATTCGAAGTTAAACGTAACACGACAAATATATTAATATTAAAAAAAATAAGTTATTAAAAAAACAAAAACTAATACTTGCAGCACCAGCTTTGTATTCTGCTCAGTTCGTTCCAGGGATATCGAGTGAGTTTTCTTGTGAAATCACTCATTAATTTGTATGTTTGAATTTCGGATTTAAAACCAACAATGGGAGGAACACTACCCTTGATAAGAAAAAATTTGGTTATGCAATTTATTGCTGTTAACCATGAAAATCAAGCATGGCCAGTGCGGCTTACCGGTAAAGAACACCCATTTAGCTTAGCAATATCTGCCATAGTACAATAAACAATGGCGTAGGTTAAATCAATTATTCATGTCGCACTATTTAAATAGTTATCAATGTAAAAAAAAAACATGAAAATATTAAGTCTTTTCCAACAATAAGTAATAAAAGAAAAACAATGGATCATTTATAATTCACTAAATTATAACCATATATATTAAGATAGTAAGAAAATTGAGCTTTATTTAATGTGTTATAAGATTTTACATTTAAATTTATAAAGTTTTCCATAAATTTTTTTTTTTTTTTTTTTTTTGAAAAGGACGGTTAAAAAAGAGAGAAGGAATTAGGAAATGCAAAAAAAAAAATAAAAAAAATAATAATAATAAATTAATTCAATCACTTCAAGCTGCCTTCAAATTTTCTTAATGAATTTGAGATTGGAAATTAATTAAGGTTCGATAAGCTGTCACTACATCGTGATGGTTTAGAAACTTCAACCATCAACTTGAACATCAATACTCCTTAACGGTTTTTTAAAATTGTTAAACATTGAATGATTTTTTCTATCATGTCATTAAAAATATCATCAAATTTTTTTTAGCTTTTAGAAACAATCATAGAGGATCAAAATTAAGTGAAAACTCTAGGAGAAAAAACCACCCTCTACAGATATAATTGTAATATCGATTTCATCGCTAATATGGAAAGGAAGGTGTATTATAAATGTCTAAAGAGTTGATGTACCAATAGATTTCTTTTTAGATTTTTGCATAAACAATTCTAATATAATACGGAACTGCATGACTAAACAGGAAAAAAAAAAATATATATGGAACATGCAACAAAGAAAATAAACCATGTATATCAAATTAAAAAGCAAAACAAAAAAAGAAATAAAATCATGTATATCAACAAAATAAAAATAAAAAAATCATAGAAGTCTCAAGGAGAGATACTTCCAAAGCAATCTTAGAAAATTAATTTGAAAATTCTATGGAGTTTTCCTTAGAATTTTACTTGAAAGAAGTCTAAAAGAATACGTAACTGCATGACAACAGACAAAAAAAAAGAGAAAAAAAAATTAAAATCTTATTGAGAGACAATTAATAGCAACGCAATCTTTGACAATGGGAAATAGAGAGACCAATTGAACATGGTACCATTACAGAATCTGCATGTGAAACTAAAGATGATGGATAATTCCGTATTATAAAAAATGTATATGTATATATATATATATATACTCATTGGTGCGACGGTGTCACAACCTAATAGACTAGTCTTTTAAATCGTAAAAATATCCATTAATTAATATACACATCGTTTTCCTTAAACAAATAAAAATAAACAAGTATTGAAATTTAATATGGTATCAAAGCCCTAGAACAAACGTCATCAATGGTCTGGCCGAGCACTACCAAACAACAACTCAAAAAAAGAAAAAAAAAAACAACTCAAATTTAATAAGGGACTTTGTTGAGTGGGGCGATATGGGTTGATGTCGTGTTTTGGGGAGTTCGGTGTTCTCCGCTGTCGTCTGTCTGTTGCCTTGCGGGTTGGGTTTGCTGGGGTGTTTTTGGTGTTTTTCGTTTTTGGTTGGGTTTGCTGGGGTGTTTTTGGTGTTTTTCGTTTTTCTTGTTTTTTTCAGCTGCTATGGTTACTTGTAGTCGGTGATTGTTGTGTGTTTTGTGGTTTTTTTTATTTTTTATTTTTTATTTTTTTATTTTATTTTTATTTATTTATTTATTTATTTATTTATTTTTATTTTTATTTATTTATTTATTTATTTTCAGAGTTGCTGTTGTGCTAGTGTCTCTGTTTTTGTTTGGGAGGGTGTTTGTTGTCAGGGCTAGTAGTGGCTTTGTGGTCTATTCTTGTGTTCCCTGTTTGGCTTCTTTTTGGCAAATTCTTGCTGTAAAAAAATAAAAATAAAATAGCATTCTAACTTTCTGGAACCCTTTGATAATAAAGCAGTAATTAAGATAACTTGTCTGTTCGAGTCGTCACAACCCAATGGTATATAAAAATGTAAATAAAAATTAACATTTGAATATATATATATATATATATATATATATTTGAAATACTATTATAATTTGTGGTTTAGGAGATAGCATTGAAACTAATCCAGATTCATCATAGTTATCTGATAATATCTTGTATATATTTAATTATGTAATTGTCTGTAATTATCTATCCAGTAGTTAGAGGTGGTATTATGATCAAACTATTAGTTGTCAGTTATTAACTAGGATTATTTGTCAGTTATTAACTAGGATAGCAACTGTTAGTCTTGTATATATATTTCAAGTATTCTATGAGAAATAATAAGAATAATTTATTCTCTACAGATAGGATATGACTAAAATTCACAAACTCATAATATAGGCTTTAGGAGTATAGCATCGGGTTAATCTTATCCCGAATAAAAATTAAGGCCCCATCTTGCAGACCGTTTTCAGCCTGTTTTTGTTTTTGTTTTCCAAAAATGATTTCAAATTCATGTCCGGTAACCATTTTTTATTTTATTTTCAAAATACAAAAACAAAATGAAAAACGAAACCAAGTGTTAAGAGTGAAAATTTTGAAAAACAAAAAAAACTTATTTTTCTTGAATTTGTTTTTGTTTTCCAAATGAAGTGGGTCTCATATCATTAAATAAGTGGGCCCCATATAATTAATATATATTTTATTTTAATAAAACTTTTTTTTTCACAAACTTCTTCTTCCTTCCTCGTCCAGTCCAGTCATCCGCCGCTCACCGCTCTTCTTCTTCTTCTTCCTCCGCGTCTCGCCACCGATCTTCTTCTTCTTCTTCGTCTTCCTCAGCGTCTCGCCACCGATCTCCTCTTCTTCCTTCATGTCTCGCCGCCGATTTCCTCTGTGTCGCTTCTCGCCGCCGATTTGATCTTCTTCTTGGTCTTCTTCTTCTTCCTCTTCCTCTTCAACTGTTAAAATTTGTTAAACCCTAAATTAAATTACAAAATGTTTTTTTGTTAATTATTTAATAATTTATTTATAATTGTGATAATATTAAACAAAATTTAAAAATTTAAATTTAAATTTTCGAAAGTTTACGTTTATCCTACTAGACTCATTTTTTTCCGTTTTTATTTTCAAAATGCAGATTCCAGTAAATGCTACAAGACGTGTATTTGGAATTCAAAAATGAAACCAAAAACACTGTTTTCATTTTCATTTTCATTTTTCTTTTCGAAAAACAAAAACAAAAAACGACTTGCAGGACGGGCCCTAACTGTCTGTTTTTGCTTTGCAGCCTAACTTCTTCAACATAGCCAGGATTTAGGGTCCAAATTTTTCTCTCTGTTGCAATTCAAATTTTTGCTTGTCAAGGGAGAGAGAGACTCTGTTTAACCGACCGTTAAAAATTTATAGCTATACATGTTTCTGATTAGATATGGGCAATTTCCAGTGAAATTCCATTGCAGACAACCGAGTATTATCATCCATGTTTAATTTGTTTGTAGATAAGGAGGAAGAAGAAAGTGTTATCTATGTTGATATGATATAGAACGACGACGTTTAAGTTACTGCTTTTGGGGGCTCATTCTAAGATTTTGTTGAGCATTGGGACCGTATTTATATACGATCTATAAATTCACAACTCCAATTGGTTTGTCCATTTTTAAAAAAAATTATATATTCAAGTTAATTCATCAGAATTTATCAAAATCAAGAAAAGTTAATCGGTTAATACTAAATGAAATTATGTTGAACTTTCTAACAAAAATAAAATTGGTAGCAATATTTTGTAATTATAATGTAAACCATGAGATTATATAGAAGATTTCTTTTCTTATAACTATTTCTGAAGATTGGTAGTAGTCGAGTCTTACCATACACATTTTATAAATACGTGTGTGGAGTTTTCTCCCGATTGATGAGAATAATTATCCAGACTGTATATGTAATGTCTCATCTTAACGGATCCCGATAGCCTTGTAATAGTTATAAATGTAATACTCAAGTGGAAACAGCAAGCATTTGAAAAAATAATTTTAATATATATTAATGTTTCAAATATTATATATATTATCCCATTAATGAATTAAATTCTATTAATTAGTATCCATAAGTTAAGATTATCTTTTAGTGAGGATAAAATACATTATATGATCAAGTTTTTTTTTTTTTTTTTTTTTTTTTTTTTTTTTTCTCTCTTTCCTCTTTTATGTTTCCATGTTTAATTCAAACTCAATTACTCTAAAAATAAAAAATAAAAAACTATTCATTTCTTTGTCCGTTAATTTTAGATTTTAAAATAAATAGTTGACTTATAATTGTTAAAAAAAATTATTATTAATTTGTCAATTTCAACTGCACCTATGTTTTTTTTAATAAATGAAATTCTCATGTACAGTCGAGACATACCTTTGTCAATATTTTATTTTTCATAACAGCTTATCTTGAAAAAGAAAAATTCTGGTTTCGCCTCTACTAATACTTCAAAAAAAAAAAAAAAAAAAACTTTAAAAAAAATATATAATACAATAAGCATTGTAATTAAGCAATTGCTTGTCATATATATCCTTCATCGAATTAGATATTATATCACGTTTACAATTAAAACATATAAATTGAACCAACAACAATAATAATAATAATCAAATTAACAACAATTTTAAGAATATTCTTCTTAGGATATAGAATTATTTAATTTTGTGTTAATCGGAATCTTAAATGGGGAGATGATGAGTGGGACTAATGTTATATGGTGAATAGTGCGAGGCCGAGACAAAAGAATTAGGGGTGTTGTAACCACTGGCATGAGCCATGGCTGGTGTCCCCTGGACGCTCACCGGGTTTCTCGATCTTGACATCATGACGCTGCTGCGACCACCACCGCCACCGTAGGCTCTCTCGCCGCTCCTCCGTGGTCCTTTCTCAGCCCACCTCAGCTCAGCCTGTTTCACCGTACTTGGGTACCTTGAACAACAACCTACATTTCCTGCTCTTTTTATGTACCTATATAGGTATCAAATAAGTCACACACATACCCACCAATTAATCATGTAATATTTTCTTCATCTTACAATTCTTTTTGGTTCTGTATATAACATTATTATTTTCATATTTAACAATATGTAAAGAATAAGAAAAATATTATCTTAATTTGTTGCATATGTACCCATAAACTGGAGGTGAATCACATTAAATCTATGAGCTTAATTATTATTTTTTAGATCTATGAACCACTAAAAAAAAAAGGTTATATTTGCTATAAATTTAAGCCTTTTGACGTGGAAAACATGGGGCAAAAAGGTTTTTACAACACTTTTTTTTTTAATTTTTTTAATTTTTTATTTTTTTTATTGCGATTGTATTGTATTTTTTCCTCAACAAAACGTGTCACTTTTTTTGCAGTAATATTAAAGATTTATTGTCGAGGTCGAGTCATTTTCAAACCTTCTAAACTTTTAGATCTAGTGCCGATTGCTTGACATTAACAAGACACAATCATTTATAAAAAATTATTTGTAAATTATGGGTTCCAAAAAAAAAAAAAAAAAAAAAAACACACACACACACAATAATATATATGAGAAATTAATTTGAAGGAAATAATAATAATCTCATATATATTTTGTTTACCTTTGGCTGAATCTCCTCCCTAAGCAGTGGATACATTTTCTTCCTTCTGTCATCTCTCCCATGCCTAGACCTACACAATCCCTGCAATACACTCTTCCACACACCTACACACACCACATCAATTAATACTTTTACATTCTTGAAAAATACATAAATCATAAAATATAAATTAATCATATGGTTCATATGTTATACTATATAAGTCCTATAACATTATTGGATAGTTGATAATTAAAAAATTATGAGATTTCAAAATTTTCTGCTATAGTTACAGAAGTAATGTATTGTAGCACAATCCATATATTAATCATTTTAACGATATAAGATAATATAAAGTCAAATAATTAATACTTAAACAAGACATATTTAATTAATTGTCAAACACGCTAATCTAGTAAATGTATGTTTATCTAATAGAATCGGTTATATTAGGTTTGTGTGTACTCACCAAGCATCGATGGCGAAAAATGTAAATATAAGTAGTGCAAATGGTACAAATGTTGGTGTGAGGAATCCCAGGACGACGTCGTTGGGCTTTATTCTGATCTCTAGGACACCCTGAAGCCATGCTCATGCTCATTACACTCACATCATCATATGCCATGCTTCTCTCCACTGCCCGCCTGAACTCCTCTCTCTTCTCTGGACTAATCGCACGACCACCACCACCACGATGATCTTCACGATGATAGTGGTGGTGGTTGCGGTGGCCCTGGTGTAGGCCTCCGTCATGGTGGTGGTGGTTTTGGTTGGATTCTCTCAAGACTTTGCTGAAGTCAAGGCTGGGAAGTTTGTGTAGAGATGGTGTTGTTGTTGAGTCATGTTTATTGGCTGATGATGATGATGATATTTCAGGGATTGGTTCCAAGATTGTTGATGTTGGTTGTGGTGGTGGTGGTGGTTTTATTTGTGCAAAGTCTTTGAAAGTGAGATTGACAGATTCATCTGGGATTCCAAGGTAGAGGTCTTCAAGCTCTCTTCTTGCCTTTGCCAATGTTGCTGCCTTATTGTCCCCCATTAATTATTTCACTGAGAGACCGGTTTGAGTAGTGAATAGTTTGTTTGAAAGAAAAAGATTGCAAGAGACTTGAAAGAGAGAGAATCACTATTGTTCTTCACTTGTTTGATTGGGTTTGCATTGGAAATGGAGACGATTATTGACAAATAGATAGCAAGGCCGGACATAGCTAGACGATCCAAGTAAAATTCTCTCTTTAATTATATAAAAAATTTTAAAATTGTGATTTATTATTATTAGAAATTATCGGTTGCAGGATTCCATATGTTTTTATGTACGGGATCCTATATTATCATATCCGGTAATCATGGTTTTTTTATTGTCAGAGACTCAAATCGATCAACGTTGCAAATGTTAAATTTCAATACTTTATATTTATGTGTTTATGAGAACGAGTATATATATATATATATATTGATAGATAGCTTTACAACTATCATATATGATAATCCTTTTGTAGCAATTATCAGGTCTAATAATCTATGATCTCTAATCCCGTACGAAAAAACAAATGGGATCTAACACTTGAAAACCCCACTTTTAAAATATTTATATATTCCAAATGAAATAATCAAATATTAGTTTTATTCTTCTCATGAGTGTGATCGGAATCGATAAGATAATTTGCTCCAATTTTTATTTTTATTTTATTATAAACTCGTTATATTGTAGATGTTAACCTATGTATAGAACAAGAAATAAAAGAAAATTAAAAATGTTAATTTTGACACTTAGCAATTGTATTAGGTAACAAAGGACTGTTGTTTTCCGATGAAAACAATGATGTTTCTGGAAAAATAATATTATCTTTGTGAGGTATATTAACTGTGCTTATATAATTAGTATAAGCTTGAATGAAAATTTCAAACTCAGCCAATATTTCTTGCCCGGCCAATATTATTAAAACAAAACAAAACAAAAATTAATCGAGGCCGGACTATTAAAATACTAATTTGAGTGACTTCATTTAGTCAAATTAATTATCATTTAATTTGTCATATTAGGTTGGTATATATTGATATTTCGTTGATAGTAAGACAAAACTGTCAGTGCCATGTATTGTAAACGCGTATGCTGTATTGCTGTTGTTTGTAAATTTTATAATATAAAGATTGGAAAATTAATTAATCAAAATCTGATCAACTTTTTTTTTTTTTTTTCCTGAATGTATGAATGCCGAATGGACCCTCTAGCTGTGATTATTAGTAAAAAAAAAAGAAGCATTTGTGGGTTTATAGGTTATATAAGTTTTAAAAAATGAACCGCAATCTACATTTGAAATTGAATTTTGGTAATTAATTATTTGACTTGTGTTTTTTTATTTTTTTAATAATAGTATCAAGAAGATTTCTCACATGTCCCCTTTATCACAGTCACACAGCTAGAATTTGCTGTCAGTAATGTTGTATGTGTTTGATCTTGTTAGATCCGATCAAACTTCTTATTTATTTGGTATCAAATTTTTAATATATATATATTTTATTAGGAGTTAAGATGAATGGTATCAATTTTGTTTTCTTTAATGATGTTATAAAACGCTATTTAAAATTAAAATAAAACCAAACATATAAGGTGACCCAAATTCAGCACTAAAATTATTAGCTTTAAAAAAAAAAATTCCATCCTAATTATCAAAATAATAAATATATATTATCTTGAATTTAATACAAACTAAAAAAAAAAAAAAAGATGATATGAGTAGTAAAATTAATTTTTAATCTGTAGTTTATAAGTCAAATTAAAAGTGAAAATTGTTTGAGATTAAAAATAAATAAATAAATCTTTCAAAAATAAATAAATAAATAAAACTATAGGACGATTGTGAATGAAATTCGTTAAAGTTCCAAAATTACGCGATATCTCATAATCCTAGCGGTAAAATACGAAAAGATGAAGGACCATATGGATATTCTGCGTTTACTAATTAATAAGCACAGACCTCTGGGCACGTCATCATATAATAACAAATAAATACCGATGTGTTCGGACACGTCATCACGTATGTGGGGACATGCCTGCAACCGTCGTCACATGGTTACCGAGAAGAGTTTATTTTTGCTCACCTTCACTCTCTTGAAGGGAGATGGGTATTACTTCTCTTCCAAATGGATAACACATGTTTAGAAAAAGATAAATTTATCCTAAAAGATAACAGTTTTTAGATAAATTTACCCTTCCATAAACACGTATCACTCATTTAGAATGGGGCGAGTAAAAATAGACTCTACCGAGAATAAGGTACTTAGCATGTGATCGAATAAGTGGCCACGTGGCTAAGCACGTCAACAAATAGTACCTGAATATGCAGTGACGTGCTCACGTCATTAAAGAAAGTTTGACTTTGACTAGACACGTCATCATCTGGTTTCGTCCTCTGAAACGTCTCTGTTTTCTCTCCTCTCTCTCTCAAAAATTGGCGCAGCGATGAAGAATGAAGAAGGAAGATAGATCCCAAATTCAAAACGACGTGTCGTATCATTCTTTATCTGGGTTCGGCTGCTAACCGACCACAGCCGAGCTTCAATGGTTTTTTTCCCGATATGAGAGGCAGGCAACAAAATATTCAAAAACCCTAACAATGGCTAATCGAGTGAGTTCTGATGGGTACACTTGCAAAATGTTTGTCTTTTTATGCTCTACTTAGACACCCTGTTTTGTATTTGTAGCTGTAATTGAAACTAAATTAGAATAAACTAGCTGCTAATTTTGAGTATTTATGCTTCAAGTTTTGATTTTTCTGCTGGTTTCTTTGTTGTTGATGGCGTGTCTGTGTAATGTCTATGGAACCTGCATTTGAAACATGAATGATGAATTTGAAGTTACATTGGCATTTTTTGATTTTTGATTTTGATTTTGATTTTTATAGTTGTGATGGGATTGTAGTAAATGCAAAAGTGCAAAAAAAAAAAAAAAAAAAAAAGCTTGGAGAAACTGAGTTTTGATTGTGTTCTGATCGTTATATAATTATAAGCATTTGAAGAACAGATTTCAACTTATTGTGTTGTTTTTTATGTTGATGTACTGATATCATCCTAACCTGTGTGGTGTGGTGTGTGCACATGATTGCAATGAAAATCAAATCATTAGTTTCTTTAATTTGCTGAAAAGAGTTGATGAGATCCAACTGTGGTGCTCAGCTTTAGCTTCTTCTCCTCCACCATTGAATTCTAAATAAAGGTTGTATAGAGAAATTCAGATGGCTCATGTGACAATGTAAAATACTCTGTTTTGCCAACACCAGAAAATCAACTTTGAACATAATGATTATAAGCTAATAAAATTGTTATAAATTTACTTTTGATGGATGGTAATAGAATTCCATGGTTATTTTTAATATGATCAACATTTTATTAATATATTACATGTGCACAAAAAAGAAAAACAAAAGTGGGTTCAGCTGTTTCGACTGTTTCGGTTGAGTCCTAGAGACTATACTTGATAGGCACAAGGCAAAGATGTATCTTCTTACGGATGGTGAGGCCAGGTTCCTCTTCCATGCTCAAAACCTCTGTCTCCATTCCAACAGGTAGCTTCCAATCAAAGTGATAGAGAAGATTTCCAAGCACAAACTCAAAAGCTGCGGTTGCCATTGTTATTCCAGGACAGATTCTCCTTCCGGAGCCAAATGGAAGCAACTCAAAATCCTGTCCTCTAAAATCAATGCCAATAGCCTCGTTTTCGAACCTTTCTGGGTAGAATTCTTCAGGATTCTTCCAGATTTCAGGATCTCGTCCAATAGCAAAGACATTTACTTGGATTCTCGTGTTGGGATAAACATCATAACCACCAATCTGAATGTGCTTTTGAGTTAGATGAGGGACCAATAGCACTGCTGGTGGATGTAACCTGAGAGTTTCTTTGAATACCATTTTCAAGTATTTCAGGTTTTCACAAATTGTTCCTTCAACAAGCTGTGGCTTGTTAATCTCCCCAACTGAGCTTCTGATTTCAGCTTGGAGCTTTTTCATCACTCTAGGATTCTTCATTAGCTCTGTCATTGCCCACACAAGGGTAACATAAGTCGTGTCTATTGATCCGAGAAATACATTCTGAAATATTTCAAATCCGTTTATCAAAATTTATAATTAGCACAGTATTGTATAATTACAATAATAGAAATTAAACCCTTATTAGAAAAACACTTTCAAACACACCCTTAAAAAGAAATCAATGTTATATGATGCTCTTGTACAAAATCAATATAATTACACGAGTAGAAAATTAAACCCTCGTTAGGAAAACACTTTCTAACACACCCTTAAAAAGAAATCAATGTTTTGAGTCTTACCATGAGGATTGCCTTGATATGATCTTGAGTTAACCTTCCTCCATCACTTTGATTCTTCAACAATCTAAGCAAAGAATCAACAATATCTTCATTTTTTGGAACCGGCCTATGAGGATCAAGATGTTCATCGATCACCATCCGATAAAACTCATCAAATTCATGGAAAGACTTTTCCCTTCTAGCATGAAGTCCAGTAAAAACATCTACAATCCACCCCACATAAGGGAAAAAATCAGCTGCTGAAAAACTCCCTAACATGGCCATTGCTTCTTGAATAACTTTATCAAGCTTTAAATCTGATCCATTCTGAAACCGCTTTCCCTGGTAACTTCTTCCACAAGCAATCTTACAAATGATACTATCTAATGCCCAGAACATTTTCTCACTAAGATTTACAGGGTCAGGGCTTGTTTGGGAGATTGAACAAATGAGAGAAGCAACTGATTCTTCTCTAATAGAAGCAAAAGATTTGACTCTCTTATAGCTAAAAAGCTCCGAGACACAAATTTTTCTCATCTCTTTCCAATAATCACTGTAGGGAGCAAAAGCAATATCCAAGAAATTGTAGGAGAGTCTTCTAGGGCCTTGAGTGAGAGGTCTACTACAACATTCAAGATCATGTGTTTTCAGTACTTGTTTGGCCATTTCTGGAGAGGAAATTACAAGAGTTGGGACTTTGCCTAGTTGTAAGAGTATGATTGGACCATATTTTTGTGACAGTTTTTGAAGGGAACGGTGTGGCAATTTTCCAAGTTGGTGGAGATTTCCTATGATTGGAAGCTTTGGTGGGCTTGGAGGCTGATTAGGGTTTTTCTTTTTGAGATTGAAAATGAAGAACAATGAAAGTAGTAGTAGAAGAAGAAGAAGCAAGAAGATGGAGAAGAAAGCCATGGCCTTTTTTTGTTGTTTTTTTTATTTTTATTTTTAAATAATTTGATGTCTTTGTAATAAAGAGAAGTGTTGAATTAGATCTTCTATTTATTACTTATAATAAGATGTGGATCCCACAAGACACGTTGATGTTGAAGTTTCAATCACGTGGTATGAATTTGGACTTTTGTCACATTAGAATTTTCTTACAAAAGGGCAAAAAAATAAAAAATAAAATATATATATATATACTTAAATGTAATCTAGCCTAATTTAGCCTAACGCAACTTATTCAATTAGGTTTTTTTAATATACTTTTTTTTTTTTTTATAATAGATATTTATCCACTTATCTAAATTAGATATTTTTTTTTGTAACTTTTTATCATTTGTAGGATTCGAGTCACTGACTTAGAAGTCATTTATTAAAAGTTCAAACCTGTCTATCTACTAACTGAACTATATCCATAGAGGTATTTTATTTATTTATATTTTTTTAAAAAAAGCAAAGATATATTAGGGGCTGAAAACAGCATAAGGAACAATAACAGCAAGGCCAAACGCCCAAGGCCAACAGAAGCGACCCAAAAACAGAGACACTTGGAGGCATTTTTTTTAATATACTTATTCAATTATTATATATCATGTTCAATCGATAATCAATAAAACATGGTTTTTATGTTAAAATGATAATTTTAGTGGTGATAATGACTCGAACTTATGAAATTGTTAAATTAAATGAGTGTTATTTACTATCGAGTCACATTAAACGTCAGGGATGTCGGGTTCATATATAAGTTTGATTAATTATCGATATATAATGGCATAATATTATCGGGTTGATACAATTCATATATATATATGATTAATTATTCATATACATAACCTAATATTATTAAGGTTGTAAGATGCATAAACATTTGATTAGTTATCCATGTAAATAACTTAATATTACTGGATAAAATGCACAAACAAAATTGTAGTGAAAATTTTCTAACATTCACGATAATTTCAACCTTTGCAGATAAGCATAGACAATTTTTTATTTTCTTAAGAAGACAAGTATGGATTTTCAATCTTTTCATTAGAGAATTTTCAATGCACCTAACCACTACAATTATGCCACCGCATAAAAAAACATTTAAATGATTATTCATGTCACATTAAATGATATGACATGAATTTGTTCGGTCTATGAAGGAAAAAATCTTCAATAGATGCACTTAGCTAATAAATCCATGCCATAATAATTATTTAGATTCAAACTCGACGGCGGACATTTTGGCTAAGAGGGTTTCCTATTCTAACGGGGAAATTATTGATTGGATTGAGTCTTAGCTTCCTCTGTTAGCTGGTGGTTTTGGTGTTTTCTGTTGTAGTCTTTTGTTGCTTCCTGTTTTTTGCTGTTGGTTGTGGGGCTTTGGCTCCCGTTCTCTGTTTTTGGGGGCTGGTGTTTGTGCTTGTTTTGGCCTTTGCACTTCGCTGTTGAAAATTCCAACCATGTGTGCTAGAATCCCTTCAAGTACAGTAATCAAGTTTCAGATTCGATTAATTAATGATTTTATTACACTTTTTCTTTATTACATCCAATAATTATAGAGAACTTTCTTCTACATCAATTCTCTCGTTCACTGTAAACTATATACTAAATCACCTAAATTTCTTGTGTAGATACTGAAAATTTTAAGGATATTTCAGAATTTTGTCAATCATACTAGATTTAACATGTACAATATTGTAACACACACACACACATATATATATATATAATTTACCGTGCTGATGATCTTTGTCCTGAACTTGAATTCTAAAATGCATAATACAGATAATTTCTTACAAAGACATGCGGTGCTCAGCTTGAGCTTCTTTTACTCCATTGAATTGCAAATAAAGGTTGTATAGAGAAATTCAGATGGCTCATGTGGTTAGATAGCATAGAACAGGATATCAATCACAATTGGTCTATGACTACGAATTTTACTCTGTTTGAATATAGTCTGTTTTGCCAACACCAGAAAATCACAATCTTCAACTTTGAATTGCAGGGTTTTTGGAGTTTCATGATCTTCTTCTCACCATGATTATAACTTATAAGCTAATAAGCTTAATAAAATTGTTATAAATTTACTTACGATGGATTCTAATAGAATTCCACGATTATTTTCAGTATCATCAAACTGGTTATTATGATAAGATCTTGGGTGCAGCAGGATGCATGGTGCATTAAGCAAAGTCTACACCCAAGTTTTTGCCAGTCATTACATGTGCACAAAAAAAAAAAAAGTGGGTTCGGTGGTTTCGATTGTTTCGGTTGAGTCCTGCCAATTATATATACTTGATAGGCACAAGGCAAAGAGGTATCTTCTTATGGACAGCGAGGCCAAGTTCCTCTTCCATGCTCAAATCCTGTGTCTCCATTCCATCAGGTAGCTTCCAATCAAAGTGATAGAGAAGATTTCCAAGCACAAACTCAAAAGCTGCAGTTGCCATTGTCATTCCAGGACAGATTCTCCTTCCGGATCCAAATGGAAGCAACTCAAAATCCTGTCCTCCGAAATCAATGCCAATAGCCTCGTTTTCGAACCTCTCTGGGTAGAATTCTTCAGGGTTCTTCCAGGTTTTGGGATCTCTTCCGATCGCAAAGACATTTACATGGATTCTCGTGTTGGGATAAACATCATAACCACCAATCTTAATGTGCTTTTGAGCTAGATGAGGGATCGATAGCACTAATGGCGGATGTAACCTGAGAGTTTCTTTGAATACCATTTTCAAGTATTTCAGATTTTCACAAACTGTTTCTTCAACAAGTGGCTTGTTAATCTTCCCAGCAGAGCTTCTGATTTCAGCTTGGAGTTTTTTCATGACTCTAGGATTCTTCATTAGCTCTGTCATTGCCCACACAAGGGTAACAGAAGTTGTGTCTATTGCTCCGAGAAATACATTCTGAAATATGGCAAACCCGTTTATCAAATTTTTTTAATTAGCATCGTGTATGATGGTACTGTATGATTACAATAGCAGTTAATAATCATTAGAATGATTAATTTAAAAATTATATGAATAGAAATTTAAAAAGTATTTTTAGTATAGTATATATACCTAAAAAATACACTTTAAAATAATCATGTACCCGGCCAATTAAAAACTGATACGTAAAAAATCTACGTGATGAGTAACTGAGTGGTACCATGAAGATTTTCTCTTCAACAATATTCTAGAGGAAAAAAAAAAAAAACCTAAAAGAAAGCAATATTTTGATTCTTACCATGAGGATTGCCTTGATATGATCTTGGGTTAAAATTCCTCCGTCAATTTGATTCTTAAACAATCTAAGCATAGAATCAACGGTGTCTTCATTTTCAGGAACCGGCCTGTGAGGATCAAGATGTTCATCGATCACCATCTGATAAAACTTATCAAATTCATGGAAACACTTTTCTCTCCTAGCGTGAAGTCCAGTAAAAAAATCTACAATCCACCCCACATAAGGAAAAAAATCAGCTGCTGAGAAACTTCCTAACATGGCCATTGCTTCTTGAATAACTTCTTCATGCTTTGATCCATTTTGAAACTGCTTTCCCTGGTAACTTCTCCCACAAGCTATCTTGCAAATGATACTATCTAACAAGTAGAACATTTTCTCACTAAGATTTACTGGGTTAGGGCTTGTTTGGGAGATGTGATCAATGAGAGAAGCAACTGATTCTTCTCTAACTGAAGCAAAAGACTTGACTCTCATGGAGTTGAAAAGCTCCATGACACAAATTTTTCTCATCTCTTTCCAATAATCAGTGTAGGGAGAAAAAACAATATCCAAGAAATTATAGGAGAGTCTTCTAGGGCCTTGAGTGAGAGGCCTGCTGCAACATTCAAGATCATGTGTTTTGAGGACTTGTTTGGCAATTTCTGGAGAGGAAATTACAAGAGTTGGGACCTTCCCTAGTTGTAAGAGCATGATTGTACCATATTTTTGAGACAGTTTTTGAAGGGAACGGTGTGACAATTTTCCAAGTTGGTGGAGATTTCCTATGATTGGAAGCTTTGGTGGGCTTGGAGGCTGATTTGGGTTTTTATTTTTGAGATTGAAAATAAAGAACAACGAAAGTAGTATTAGTAGAAGAAGAAGAAGCAGCAAGGAGAGCATGGAGAAGAAATCCATGGCCTTTTCTGAAGGTTTGTTTTTTTTTGTTTTTTTAATACTTTTAAGTGTTTAATTGGATCTTCCTTATATAGTGGACGGATTTAA
The DNA here is from genome assembly GCA_035582765.1 of Acer negundo. NCBI lineage: Eukaryota > Viridiplantae > Streptophyta > Magnoliopsida > Sapindales > Sapindaceae > Acer > Acer negundo. The sequence goes on along the minus strand of CM069232.1, from coordinate 25,087,928 downwards.
ATCACTTGTCCAAAACTGGTGTCTCAATTTATGTCTAACCAATCAAATTGAGTCATGTCAACCACTACCATTTACATTTAATTATGTTTTTAAAAAAGTGTGTACACACGACCCAATTTGGTTGGTTAAACATAAATTTGGACACTATTTTTGAACATGTGATTTGAATCCATAGTGAATACCACCGCCCTATGTGGCAGCTGTATGGTAAAAACGTTCTTTCCAGTTAGTAATATCTTTTCAGGTTTGAGTGACCGGCACCAAGTAATGTCCAAGTATATGTAAAAAAGGACTTCTACATTTCATGTTAGAGATTATATATCACGTGGTACATTGTGTCGAGATTATGTTGCTTTATGTGACATTCACGTGCACCTGCATGTTGCACATGTATCTTTGACCGTACTCTATTGGCAGCCCCCTATCCATATATAGCATATCATATCATGTGTCTGAGATACCCTGGCCCGGCGCTAGAGGGAGCCTAATGAGGTAACCGCTAGGGCCTCGATTGTAAATGACTCTTAAATTGTATTTAATTTTTTTTTAAATGATTTTATAATATAGTCTATCTAAGATTTTAAATAAAATAGATCCATAAATAATTTTAAAAAAGGTCCACCATACATATATAATTTTTTTTTTTTTAAATCCACCAATGGAAACCCAATCCATAAATAAATTTTAAAATTGACCATTATACATATATAACTTTTTTTAAAAGGCCCAGCAATAGATACTCATTTATCATTCTTACAACAACAACATTGGATCAAGGGTGGCGATGGATTGAATCCTAGCAACACTCGTGTTTATCACAAATAATTATTTTTTATATCTCTAAAAAAAAACTCAATACTCTCTTTATATGAAAATTCAGAAGTCGTTGTTTCGAAGGTAATTAAATCAATACACTTCATTTCTTTTTCTTTTTCGAAAACATATAAGCTTAATTAGTACTTTTATTGCTAAAAATGTGAAATGAGTAAGGTTTAAATGATATATTATTTGATGCAATTATAAAAATTTTATTTTGGTAACTTTTATTTTGTTTCTATTTTGTTGTGTTATAGTCTTGAGTTCGAGTTATTATATTGATTTTTACAATAATTTACTAGAGAAAAAAAAAATCAAGTAAACATACATAGAGTATGGAGATCCTCATATTCTATAGTTCGCCTCAGACCCCGAAAATCTCAAAGTCAACCCTGGAGATACCTAATGAAAACGGGTTTCTTTTTTATACCAAATGATATTGCGTTATTCATTGTGGTTTAGTAGTAAAAGGCATTATATTCATTTAACTCAACAAAATGGTAGCTTATCTTTAAATTAAAATATTCTAATCAACTTCAAATACATGTTTAATTTGGATATAACTATAAATTATATAATATATGACAAGTTTGTTTTGTAAAAACGTTGGAGTAGGATCACCTACAATTTTTCAAGAAACCCAAAAAAAAAAAAAAAAATTATGCCGTCGTTTTCTAAAGGGCAAATTGCATATATAGATTATATATATACATACAAAATTCCATTAAATAGCCTTTAACATGAATTGGTAACAAAATCCAGTGTTGATGATCTCCAAATGTAAAGCATGCATGGAGAGAACTTCAGAGATGCAATGACATAACACAGAATAAACTTGTGACAACCGACAAGTATGCTAGCTTGCTTTCATTCGTATGAATTACTTGAAGATATATATATATATATATATATATACTCTAATCAGGACGTTTTGAATTTATAATTTCAGGACGTCCAACCATAGCCACACATTCACATTGGACCCACAACCACTTTTTACGTGTGTTGAGAGTGAGTTTCTGTTTTACGTGTTTTTTCCTTCTTGTTGCCCTGTGTTGGCTTGTGCCAGTCTATGGGGTTTTCGTGCTATTTGGTGCTTGTGCCGGTCTGTGGTGTTTTTGTGCTATTTGGTGCTTTGCTTTATTTTCAGTAATAAAGTTCGTTGTTTCAAAAGAAAAAAAAAAAAAAAAACTATCTGTATTCTAATTTCTAGCATTAGAAATTAGAACTCTAGTAAACTTTTGTCAGACTCATCTTAAAAAAATAATAATAAAAAAAAAATTCTGTATTTTGAAATGAATTTCATTCCAATTTATAGACTTAAATGTGTCTTTTGGTAAAGACACATCTCTTGGGAAAAGTTACATCCCTTCATAAAGAGACGATTTTTTAGTGAAAATACATTAATCTTGAATTCTATTTAAAATTCCAACACATATAATATGCCAATATATACTGACGTGTTGTATACAAATAAATAAGAATCACATGCATGGTCATTAAATTAAATGTGAAATTCAATTAATTCCTTTTACGTACAAACATTTAATTAATTTCATATTATAAGTAATTATTTTGTTTCAAATTCTCTGTTAATAGAAAAATGGAGCACATATATGATTCTCATTTAAACTAAATTCAACAACAACAATCAAAACATTGCATTATTGAAGTTATTAGCTAGGTCTCAAATAATTCAGTACAGTTAGAAATACTAAACAAATGTTTGGTGGACAAGCAGTAGTACTACTAATGGCAGCCAAAAATTGTTCAATTTTTGTCAATTTTGTCCATACAAAAACTGTTCAATTAATTCCTTTTACGTACAATTACAAACATTTAATTAATTTCATATTAGAAGTAAGTAAGATCAAGGGTTGGTAGGAAAAGAAAGTGTTTTTAATGATTATTGTTTAAATGGTCATAAATATAAAAAAAAATGAAAGGAAAGGAAACCAATTTTATTTGTACATTGAAAATGAAGAACAATGAAAGTAGAAAAAGAAGAAGAAGAAGCAAGAAGATGGAGAGGAAAGCCATGGCCTTTTTTGTGGTTTTTATTTTTATTTTAAAAAATAATAATTCGATGTCTTGTAAAAAAGAGAAGGGTTGAATTTAGGTCTGCTTTTCATATAAGATGTGGACCCAAGACACGTATGGGCCAATGAGTGCTGAATGAATTTGAACATGATTTGCTGTTGGAAATTTCAATCACGTGAAAAGTACTAGGCTATGCACACTCCACGTGGGCTCCGGTCACTATATGTTGTTTTTATAATATAAAAAATTATAAAAATATTAACTATTAATACAAGACCTCTCATCTAACGTTTTCCGTAAATAAATTTTCATTAACCTAAAATCTATCTTCAATTTCTCTTTCTCGATCTAAAATCCACCTCCAATTTTGATTGTTACTTGTTTCTAGTATTTTCTCCGACGTAAAAAAGTCGAAGACAAATGAACTATCATAACATTTTTCTAAATAAGTATACTTCAACACTTTTTTGTTTAACCTACGTAAGAGAAAATATTAATTTGATTGTTTATGTCATCATCATGCATATCATAGAAAATTCGTTAGATACACCGTGGCTCCCCCAACATCAAACTTCTAGTTCCACCCCTTATCTAAACTAAGCTCTAAGCTCGTCCATCTACTATTCGATTCACTGATTTGGGAATCATTTGTCCAAGCTTCAAACTCGTCCATCTACTAGCTCAGCTACGTCCCTGGAGGTATTTTTTTTTTTTAATATACTTATTCAATTATTATATGTCATGTTCAATTGATAATCAATAAAACATGGTTTTTATGTTAAAATGATATGATTTTAGTGGTGATAGTGACTCAAACTTAAGAAATTGTTAAATTAAATAAGTGTTATTGATAACGTTAGAATACATTATTTGATTAGTTATCCATATATGTGGCATAATATTATCGAGGTGGTTGGGTTCATATATAAGTTTGATTAATTATCAATACATATACATGGCATAATATTATAGGGTTGATACAATTCATATACATGTGATTAATTATTCATATACATAACCTAATATTATTAAGGTGGTAAGATGCATACCCATTTGATTAGTTATCCATGTACCTAACGTAATATTATTGTGGATAAAATGCACAGACAAAATTGTAGTGAAAATTTTCTAGCATTCACAATAATTTCAACCTTTGCAGATAAGCATAGACATTTTTTTTTACTCTTTTTTATTTTCTTAAGAAGACAAGTATGGATTTCCAATCTTTTCATTAAAATTCCAACCATGTGTGCTAGAATCTAGATTACAAAATCCCTTCAAGTACGTACAGTAATCAAGTTTCAGATTCAATTAATTAATGATTTTATTACACTTTTTCTTTATTATATCCAATAATTATGGAGATCTTTCTTCTACATCAATTCACTCGTTCACTATAAACTATGTACTAAATTTCTTGTGTAGATAATGAAAATTTTAAGGATATTTCAGAATTTTGTCAATCATACTAGATTTAACATGTACAATATTGTAACAGACACACACACATATATATATATATATAATTTGCCGTGCTGATGATTTTTGTCCTGAACTTGAATTCTAAAATGCACAATACAGATAATTTCTTACAAAGACATGCGGTGCTCAGCTTGAGCTTCTTTTACTCCATTGAATTGCAAATAAAGGTTGTATAGAGAAATTCAGATGGCTCATGTGGTTAGATAGCATAGAACAGGTTATCAATCACAATTGGTCTATGACTACGAATTTTACTCTGTTTGAATATAGTCTGTTTTGCCAACACCAGAAAATCACAATCTTCAACTTTGAATTGCAGGGTTTTTGGAGTTTCATGATCTTCTTCTCACCATGATTATAACTTATAAGCTAATAAGCTTAATAAAATTGTTATAAATTTACTTATGATGGATTCTAATAGAATTCCACGATTATTTTCAGTATGATCAAACTGGTTATTATGATAAGATCTTGGGCGCAGCAGGATGCATGGTGCATTAAGCAAAGTCTACACCCAAGTTTTTGCCGGTCATTACATGTGCACAAAAAAAAAAAAAAAGTGGGTTCGGTGGTTTCGATTGTTTCGGTTGAGTCCTGCCAATTATATATACTTGATAGGCACAAGGCAAAGAGGTATCTTCTTATGGACAGCGAGGCCAAGTTCCTCTTCCATGCTCAAATCCTCTGTCTCCATTCCATCAGGTAGCTTCCAATCAAAGTGATAGAGAAGATTTCCAAGCACAAACTCAAAAGCTGCAGTTGCCATTGTCATTCCAGGACAGATTCTCCTTCCGGATCCAAATGGAAGCAACTCAAAATCCTGTCCTCCGAAATCAATGCCAATAGCCTCGTTTTCGAACCTCTCTGGGTTGAATTCTTCAGGGTTCTTCCAGGTTTTGGGATCTCTTCCGATCGCAAAGACATTTACATGGATTCTCGTGTTGGGATAAACATCATAACCACCAATCTTAATGTGCTTTTGAGCTAGATGAGGGATCGATAGCACTAATGGTGGATGTAACCTGAGAGTTTCTTTGAATACCATTTTCAAGTATTTCAGATTTTCACAAACTGTTTCTTCAACAAGTGGCTTGTTAATCTTCCCAGCAGAGCTTCTGATTTCAGCTTGGAGTTTTTTCATGACTCTAGGATTCTTCATTAGCTCTGTCATTGCCCACACAAGGGTAACAGAAGTTGTGTCTATTGCTCCGAGAAATACATTCTGAAATATGGCAAACCCGTTTATCAAATTTTTTTAATTAGCATCGTGTATGATGGTACTGTATGATTACAATAGCAGTTAATAATCATTAGAATGATTAATTTAAAAATTATATGAATAGAAATTTAAAAAGTATTTTTAGTATAGTATATATACCTAAAAAACACACTTTAAAATAATCATGCACCCCGGCCAATTAAAAACTGATACGTAAAAAATCTACGTGATGAGTAACTGAGTGGTACCATGAAGATTTTCTCTTCAACAATATTCTAGAGGAAAAAAAAAAAAACCTAAAAGAAAGCAATATTTTGATTCTTACCATGAGGATTGCCTTGATATGATCTTGGGTTAAAATTCCTCCGTCAATTTGATTCTTAAACAATCTAAGCATAGAATCAACGGTGTCTTCATTTTCAGAAACCGGCCTGTGAGGATCAAGATGTTCATCGATCACCATCTGATAAAACTTATCAAATTCATGGAAACACTTTTCTCTCCTAGCGTGAAGTCCAGTAAAAAAATCTACAATCCACCCCACATAAGGAAAAAAATCAGCTGATGAGAAACTTCCTAACATGGCCATTGCTTCTTGAATAACTTCTTCATGCTTTGATCCATTTTGAAACTGCTTTCCCTGGTAACTTCTCCCACAAGCTATCTTGCAAATGATACTATCTAACAAGTAGAACATTTTCTCACTAAGATTTACTGGGTTAGGGCTTGTTTGGGAGATGTGATCAATGAGAGAAGCAACTGATTCTTCTCTAACAGAAGCAAAAGACTTGACTCTCATGGAGTTGAAAAGCTCCATGGCACAAATTTTTCTCATCTCTTTCCAATAATCAGTGTAGGGAGAAAAAACAATATCCAAGAAATTATAGGAGAGTCTTCTAGGGCCTTGAGTGAGAGGCCTGCTGCAACATTCAAGATCATGTGTTTTGAGGACTTGTTTGGCAATTTCTGGAGAGGAAATTACAAGAGTTGGGACCTTGCCTAGTTGTAAGAGCATGATTGTACCATATTTTTGAGACAGTTTTTGAAGGGAACGGTGTGACAATTTTCCAAGTTGGTGGAGATTTCCTATGATTGGTAGCTTTGGTGGGCTTGGAGGCTGATTTGGGTTTTTATTTTTGAGATTGAAAATAAAGAACAACGAAAGTAGTAGTGGTAGTAGAAGAAGAAGAAGCAGCAAGGAGAGCATGGAGAAGAAATCCATGGCCTTTTCTGAAGGTTTTTTTTTTTTTTTTTTTTTTTTTTAATATACGTTGAAGTGTTTAATTAGATCTTTTTTATATAGTGGACGGATTCAAATCACTTGTCTAAAAATGGTGTTTCAATTTTTGTTTAACCAACCAAATTGGACCATATCAACCACTACCATTTACATTTAATTATGTTTTTAAAAAAGTATGTACACACGGTCCAATTTAATTGGTTAGATATAAATTTTAACACTATTTTTAAATAAGTTATTTGAATCTGACAGCTGCAACAAGCAACAAAGGCAACAGATCCCAGGAAAGGGAAAAGCAACCCAAAAAAGGGAAAGCACACAATAACAAAAAGGAAAAACACAAAACCGATGTAAGCTAGGAAAGCATATCTACTTCCACCAAATCCCTTTTCCTTTTTCTTCAACTTCTGGTTCTCGTCACCACCACCACAACAACCACCGCCTCCACTCGCGGTTTTGGGTTTCTTCCGTCTCTTAATCTTTACCTAAACAAAAATCTTCTTCTTTTTCGTCGTCGATTGGGTTTGGGTGCGGGTGTTTTCTGGGTTCGATTGGGTGGGGGTGGACTGGGTGGTGGTCGTTTGGGTGTGGGGTTGTGTCGGTGTGTTGGTTCGAACCCAGAACTGGGTTCGATTCCAGATCTGGTGGCTGAGAGCATGTTTGTTTCGGTTTGTTTATGGGGTTTGTTTCTTGGGTTACTGAATCGAATCTGGGTTTGGCTGAGAATAAGGAAATTGATGTTCTGGATATACAAACAATTGATTGATTGCTAAAACATACTTTTTCCAGATCAGATGTCTCAAAAGTAGGAAACCCCGTTTCTGGCACAGCCACAAGGAAATTGATGTTGAATTTTTTTTATTATTTGTTTTTTTTTTTACTAAAGAGATCTGGTGATGATAAAAATAAAAAATAAATAAATAAATAAATAAAATCTTCTTGAAGTTCTGGATATGTTTGAATTATTTTTATTTTTTTTTATAAAGAGTTAAAAACAAATTTGCTTTTAAAATTAAATAAAAAATAACAAGAGATCTCTACCAAACAAATTTAAAAAATTATTATATTTAATCCAATCACATGTTCTACCAAACAAACACATAGTATTAATTTAGTGGTCCCATATTTTTCCAAACACAATATAATATTAATTCTGTTCAGTCCAATCCAATCAAATCTCATATAATCTCAGTCTCATATTAATCCAATCCAATCCAATCTCGCGCACCAAACAGAGTTTAATGGTCCACATTCTTCATTCTTATATATTTTAGAGATAATTACTCTGATAGCCATCGAATTGATAACACACTATCAAAATGGTCATTAGATTGGAAAGTTGTTCTAAAATGACTATTTTTAACAAACTTTATAACACTAATGGTCATTCCATCAAACACTGTTAACTTTACTGTTAATTAGATAGACATTTTAGTAACTTTATCGTATATAGTGACAAAAATAGTTATTAGTTATTGAATTATATTTTAATGATTTACACAAATAAAAATGTGAAATAAAAAACAATTAAAAATTAAAATAAAATAGACCATTCTAAATAACTAAACAAATCTCGTATAGAAAAGAAAATCACATGTGTAAAACACTAAAACTTAATAATTTAAAAATTAAAAAATTAAAAAATTAAAAAAACAAAAAAAAAAAAAAAAAAAAAAAACGAAGAACAAGTAAATTACGTGCTGTAGATCAATATGGCGGAGTTCGCAATTGTTTATTCAAAAAGTCAATTGTCAATTGTCAACATAAGTATTAAGGAATATTCAACATGAGGTCATGCGATGTAACTATATAAAATCTACATGGTATGACCTCATAATAATAATAAAAAATGAGAATTTCCTTCACTTTACAACCTTTGATTTTGTCTTTCTATTATGTTGATTATTAATTACGATGAAAAACTTAAGATTATAGTTTAAATATGAGTATGGTCATTTTGATACTAAAAGAACAAGAAGTTAACGATGTTATAACGGTGTTTGATTGAGTGGTCATTGGTGTCACAAAATTCATCAAAAATGACCATTTTGGAACAATTTTTCAATCCAGTAGTCATTTTGATAATGTGTCATCAACTCGATGGCCACCGGGGTAATTATCCCTTTAAAATATATATCACTATGATTAATTGATTATGCAACAAGATAAAAAATATTTTAAAAAACATCGGAGGGTGGTGGTGGTGGTTTGACAAGTGATTATATAAATATTTTATATATAATTAGTTTTGTTAAAATATCATATTTTTATAAAGACTAGAAGAATAGATACTTATGTTTTGTCGGGACAAAATATACGTGGCCCGGACACTGCATAAACATGCCCAAACGTAGTTGGGCTACTCTTCAAAGCCTTTTAAGGAGGATTGTTGTCGACTAAAGTCACCCCATAGATGACCTATAAATATATTATGTGGATCTACCAAATCCAGTATTTTCAACGATGGAAAAAGATCGATCAATATTATTTTGTTTTAAATTAGATACATGGCCTAGATAATTTTGAAAACATTTTTTTTTTTTAGATGAATAATTTCATTTGCATAACAAATTAAATGCCCCCTCTTATATTTTATAAAATGTAAATAGAAAAGGAAAACAAAATTATTCTCATTTTATAGCTATTGTTGCTCTTGTGCCTTAAAAAGAAAAAAAATTCACAAAAAGAGACAATTTCAGTCTATATTGGGCTCCTGGTTTTGCCCCCACCCCACAGATGCTAGGAACCCTTCATCTGACATAAGTCTCTCACTCTGTCCATTTGCTTGTTCAAGCAAACAAGAACTCAAGCTTCCAAGCCCCCCACCACCATTTGGTTGCATATAATTCTCCAATGGCATATTAGCTGCATCTACAAGGCTAATAATGCTCAATCCCGGATCCTCAATTTGCATATCCTCGCGATTCGGATGACAATTCAGGTCTATCTGCCCATTGCTGCTCTCAACCACCTCAGCTTGACTTCTTTTCTGGCTTGTTTCATTTTCAGAATGATTCATATTCATCACTTCATTGTTTGTTGAACCATTCGTTTCTGATTCTCCCTTGTGGTGGTTGTCGTTATCTTCCTTCTGGAACTGGGCGCTTTCCGCCATAGCAGCTTCACGTTCTGATAGGCGTCTCTTCTTTCGCAGCATGAGGGTTTTAAACCGGCGTTTCACTGTCAAGCAAACATTGCACACGCATGTTGATTTGTGCTTCCCCTTACCGCTTGGTGGTTGAATGCATACAATGCAACTACAACCTGGGCGGTGCCTAGGATGTTTGGTAGTGGCTCCAACAGAAGTCTCACCTATGTCTCCTGCATTGTCTCCGAGAACAGCAGCACTAGCCAGAGCATCTAAGCCAGAAGACTCGCATTCTGGGGCTCGCTTATGGCTATCTACAATTTTACGCTTCTTGAAATCTAACCAAAAACATAAAGAAAAATTAAGTCAAAAAGTAAGCTGAAATTTAGAGAGTAAACACTATACATTGCATGTGATAGAGCAAAACAATGACAATAACAGCAACATCAGGCATAGCGTATCAAGGAGAATTCTATCGACTAAAATCATTAGATGTGCAGGCTTAGATCACTCTAGTCCTCTTTCTAAAGTTTGTGGACGAGTATGAGTATTCAAAATGTAGAATCATACTTTCTATAGCCACCTTGATGGACAGACCATGATTTCATGCATGAAAAATATCATATTCTAAAGCATGTAATTAGGCTACTTGATTAATAGATGGACAAATTAAGGGTATGCACCATGTTTGAAAAAAGAAAAACAAAAGCGAAAAATTATAACAATATTAGCAATACTTCTTTATAATTCTAAAGCCATCCTCCAATCATATGATGATTGATCGGCTGCATAACTTCATTGAAACTCGAAGAGACTTATGCTTAACTCATACCTTTACTCACTCTGAGAATGTTCTCCAATTCCTTAGGGCTCATCTCCTCTGGCGCAGAACATGAACACCTAACACGACATCATATAGAAATGAAGCACAAGTAAAAAAAAAAATCCATGACACATTTTGACAAAGCAGAAGCTACAGAAATGCGTTGCACCTGATTGAATCCCAAACATTATCTGAGCATGTCCACTTTGGTGGGAGAAGAACATCCGATGGCAATTTTCGCCATTTGGAGCAATCATCACACTGAGCCCATTGTTCCTGTCCCCTGGATAAAATGCTTAGCGAATTCAGCAATAAAAGAGTAATTTTAGCATCCAGGTTGTACTTCACTAGTTCACCATGAATGTGTGAGAGGTTAAATAGAATTTAAAGGTTGGCATTTCACATAATTAAAACATATGTCCCCTCTGCAAATCGTATCAGTCTTCACGTGCCAATTAAACTCAAAGGAAATTAAAGATGATACGTGTAACAGAAAAAGAGAATAATTTTGGGAAGATGGACAGGTAAGGGTCTGAAGCTACATGTATTACCTCTAATTTGTGTTAAATATTTTACGGTTAAAGGAAAAATTATACGTAAAAAGAAGAGAAAATCAGGCGGCCCCAATAAAGGTTGTACAGCATCACACCATGCCTTTGCCTTTTGAATCCTTGTACTGTCTGACTATGGACCTACCCACAGATATAGTTGACTCGAAAAAATATCCTAAACATGTTTAATATGCATTTCATACAAAGATGGAACAACCCTGTCCCTAAGGTCAGAACTCTTGAATCCTACAGTGAGATACGGTAATCATTACTGCTATCCTTGTTTTGCTAAGATTCTATATACGACATTGACAAATATAAAATAGTACAGTATTGATTACTTACCCAGGTAGTCGGGCAGTGAATATAGTCCTCTTTCCAAAAACTGGGGGTTCCTGAATACATAAACATCATTGATTAGTTATGAAGAAACAACACAAAAAAATTTCAAATTCAACACTATGAACCTATTGCAACATCAAATCTTACATCATACTCTTCAAACTCATGATCCTCAATAGTGACGATACTTGGTTTGACACTTGGTGGTGGTCGAAGCAAATCCTGTGCTTCTTCCCATGTAAGTCTGAGCTCCATAGCTTCATCGCTATTCATTAACAACCTCTTACTTTTGGACCCAATATTTCGAGTTCTCTTCTTCTCAGTCACTGGCGCATATTGTTGTGGAGAAACCTCATTTGTCCTGCCTCCATTTGCAGATTTACTCCAACTAGTATCACCATTGGCTAAACTCAAATGTTCAGAGAGAGCATTTATGTGAGGTTCCTTGTGTCCTTTCTGTGTGAGGAAAAGACCAGAATAACCATTTACTGTAGAAAGATTCTGAGTAGTACCAGAAAGGGAACTTTCTCCAGAAGGAGTGCCATTTGGAAGAGGGGATGTTTGTGCATCCTGTTCATACAACGAACTATCAGTATATTATACATGACTTCTTAAAATAACACTAATGATATCCAAAATGTTAAGATAGCATGGTATATCATCATATGCGTCCCAAGCTTGACCTGAGTCTCATCAGAGTTTGTTGCCTTCCGGAACCCCATTATAAGCTTGCCTCCAGGATCTAATCGACTAAATGTTACTACAATAAAAGAAAAAAAAAATTATATACAAACATTTTTTACATAATACGAAAATAAATGTCACGACTAAAGAATATTTGTCAAAGTATTTAGCAAAAAAATTATATCCAAACATTGTTAAGTAACTAGACCCAAAAGTTTAAGCTTATAGGCAATGGTCCAACAATAGAATATAAGCATTCAAGCACCCCCCACGTGTAAGACTGACGAGTTTTTCACTTGACCCAGGCCCAAACATGGAAACAAATTCAATATAAACACACATAACAAATACAAATTTAATCATTCAGGAGTTCAAGCCAGGCACTCATGATAAAACTAGCTTTGGTGTCATGTTAAGTAATTGTTACATCCAAAAGTTTAAGATTATAGGTAATGGTCCAACAATTGTATTTAAACACACAGACAAAAATGATGTTAATGCGATATTTAAATCTATTGTTCAAACAATCTAAATAACTGCCACCAGCACATCAGCCTTTATAAGCTTCAGCGTCAACCAATCTACAAAAATGGAATTTCCTTAGTAATAACATATGACAGAATAATGTCCAAACAATCTTAAGAACTATTGCTCCAAATCCAATAATCTAAAATAGATGTGCATAAGCCTTTATGAGCCTCAGCACCAAAGATTCCATGAATAACAATGCCCTAAATATTGTCAAATAACCAACTGAATTATATAGACAAACTAGGTACAGTAAATCATCCTTAAGCATGAATAGAATGAAACATACTGGTATCACCGGCTCGTAACTGCATAGACTGTATGCAAGGGGTTACACCCTCCAAAACATACATCCTGCTATTGTTGTTGGGCCAAAATCGGAACTGAAACACCCACTCTTTCCCTTTGACATCTTGAACCCTTAAAGGAATGCCTTCTGATTGCGAAATAGAAGGAAAATATGCCTGCAACAGCTTCTAGTTTAGATGACTGCAAAGCCAGAGAAATGGAAGGGGGGGAGGGGAAAGGTCGAGGTAAAAAAAGAAACCCATGAAAGAAAATACACTTTGAAACTTACTTCGGCACATGCTTTAGGGAGAACTAAACGACCAATCCGACCAGCATCACTGGCACTTAGAATCTTCTCAAATAGTGGCACAATGGTGGAATTCAAACTAAAAGATAAACAAAGTTAAGGTATGCAGTACAATTGCATCAACGGATAAACAGAAACAGACATGTTATCACAAAAGCAGATGTTATTCTAACAATTAACTTTATGACAAAAGATGAAACATTCAAGGATACTCTCCAGAAAGTTGTTGCAGCTCTTGGTCTGTAATCCTCGGCCAATATCGAGGAAGTAAATGATTTTTTCCCCGCCCATCAGCAGGGGGCCTTGCAATCCGTAATTGAGAAGTTGCACCTTTGTTTGTCTCTGAAATCATGTTAAGGCCATATTTAGGGGGTTTGGGCAAAATAGGGCGAGATCTTTGGCCTTGTTGGAAGGGAGGAGATGCTTTTCTTTGTTCCTTTCCATCAGTAGACCCATTAGAAAAGGGTACAACAAAATTTGAACCCCCCGATGGCACTCCTAAAGTCATATTCAAGGAAGGCTGAGCAGATTCATGTGTATCTCTAACGTCTAAAATAGATCTAACACTATCTGGCTTGTTAAATTTAGGCGAACCAACATATGGTTGAATTGCACCCGAAAAGCCAGAGCCAACTTCACCATGTGGGTGTCTGACCTCTTCCTGTTTGTCTTGTCCAAGAGACGCACTTGTATCACTTCTCAGAGATTGATGTAGAAAGTTGGGTTCATTAGCCTCCATAACTCTGCACAACTGCGTTAGTTTTCCCTCATCAGCATCATCACCAACCACCCTATTTTCAACACTAGTGGATCGCAAATCATCAGCATCATTTATTTTAAGAGCACAAAATCCATTACGAATTTCATCCCTCTGGATCTACAAGGAGAAAATAACAGATGATGATTAAAAAGACTAAATGCATATGCCCAAACTACTTAATCTGTCTATTCACAGTTTTGAAAATATAGCTAGCTAAATCATCGGCATAAGTGTCGTCAAAACATAACTATGTACACCAAAATAATTAGCATTAGCTCTTTCCGATTATCATTTAAATGACACCAATCGACAGTATTGAACATGAGTTTCAATTTACAAAGAGGTAACTGTAATAACACCAAAGCTACAAATGCAATATTTCAACAATAACATTTGATCTAGATAATGTATTTGCACGTATTTGACAAAAATGCTGGCAAATAGAGCATTATTGACACTACTAAAGTTATGAATACTATAATCCTTGTAAATATGTTCCAATAATCATTTTCATATTAGAACAAAAGCAAAAACAAAAACAAATCAAATCAAATCAAAACAAAACAAATATTAGACCCATGCCAACTGTAGCTTAATAAAATTCAACATGGTGATTTAACATTTCACAATGATATTATAAATTTATAATAATGAAACAAAATCATCAGAACTCATCTTACCGAATGCAGTCGAGAAGTCATTGCACAGGCACTACACCCAACACCCCCATAATCCAAGAGTTCAAGCATAGATTTTGAAGCTATACATCCACAATGGAGACGCTGGCATACCAGATTCATTCAGACTTGAAATGTTCAAAAGAGTGAGAATACAAGTAAAATACTATTAAAGAGGCCGTTAGCTTACCTTGCGACATAGATAGCATTCCCTCCAACCAGGTTCCTCCAAGTGGTATGTCTCACAAAAGACTAAATTCTCATATGCAGATCTAAAGCAAAATAGTTCCAGAGCAAGCAAAAGCAAAGCAAGAAAAAGTAAAAATCAATACAAGAGATTATAAATGAAACAGAAACATGTTTAATCAATAACCTAAAACAGGAAAAATAAAAAAGTACACAATAATTCCTAGTTGAAGGTAGACAAGTAACAGGTTATACACGTAAAAATGTCAACTATTGACAGACATTTTCCCCTACCTGTAACTAGTAACTGATTTTATATAAAATGAGTAGAAGCAAGGAAACAGATTTTATCAAACAAAACTGAAAAATAAGAAATAAAAAATATCTGCTTGAAGACTAGTATCAAACTTTATGCACTACGCAAACTTCCAAAATCCTCTACAAAACTTTAACTTGTATATTTTCTGGAAGAACCTTGGAAATGCCAAGATTACATGAGAATGATTACATACTACATGCCGAAACAGACCATTTGAAATTTGAACTTGAATCTGCTGGCTTATCACTATAGCCTCACGTCAACCAAATGGCACGCCCCTTATAAGACTATATCTAGAGGTTCTCAGTAAGCTGGCCCGAGCGTTGCTAAATTCAGTAACTTACAAGTACTAAAGTGCTTAAATTGGGTAAAACTGGGGGACAAGTGGACAACCAGCAATTTGATAGAGTTTACAATCAGTTGAAGGTGCTCACGAGCCATGTGCAGTGACACGGAGAAAATTAAGAATAAACAGATAATTTACCACAATGTTGTGAATATTTTCCATAATTATACAACACATGAAAAGCTACAAGCACAAATAGAACACAAGTATCCCATCAAAATAGCAAAATTTCAAATTTCCAACCCCCAATTGGACCAAAAGACCAAGAACATAAATCTAAACCTCTGATAAGCTCCTAATTTTTTTAAAAAAAAATGGAGAACAAAAAGGCAGTAAAAGCAAATTTCAACACAAAAGGCGAAGTATGGAGACAAAATACCCGCAATTGAAGCACAGATCAGCATATCCACCAGATCGCAGAGGCCACCCTTTTTTCCATTCATGGGTCGCACCAGTTCCACACAATGCATTCATGCAAATCCTCGTACCCATCATTAATTTTTCCCCAAAATAAAAATAAAAATCAAGTCTTTAACTACAACACATAAAAAAAAAAAAAAAAAACAGAAATTAATCAGAATCACAAACAAAAACCCTAAAACCCCTTTTGACCAGACCACAATTTGCACAAAGAAAAAAGTAAAAAATAAAAAATAAACCCAAAATTGTACCTCACATGCAACAAACATAAGTCCAAATCAACGAACCCAGATCTTGAAAAATGCAACAGGAACCCAACGTCCCAACCCACCACCATTACTTCTTCTTCTTCTTCCTCCCCTGTTTTTTTTTTTTTTTTTTTTTTTTTTTTTTTACCTCCAACACTGAAATCAAAGCAATCAAACCCAACTCCAAAATCAAGCTCTTAAATGGAGGCAGAAAATGGAGTCAACCCAGGTAAAAAAGTTGGTGACATGGTGGGGTTTTGGTCCTTTTCGAGTGAGTTGCAGATATAACGAGATACAGAGAATAGTAACGGCGGCAGAGACCCCCAAAAAAAAGGGGTGGTGATTTTATTTGTGTATTGTAGAAAGAGAGAGAGAGAGAGAGAGAGAGGGAGAGAGAAAGACAGAGAGTGCATGCAAAGTAACAGATGCATAAAATGCATGCACGACACTTGAAGACAACAACACACCGCTTAAACAACAACAAAAGTCTTCTCTCTCTCTCTCTCTCTCTCACTATCTATCTCTGCGTTGTGTTGTGTTGGGTTTGGGTTGGGTTTGGTTTGGGGTTGTGAGGGCTTTTGGACAATGACCCGGCAATTTCGGTTTGATTGCTGTGTGACCTGTCAATGGAGGGTTTTGGACGATGTTTGGATACTGACTGGTCAGTACCAGTACCTAAGGTACTGATCAACCAATGGTTTTTTGTCACGTAACTCATTTATGAAAAATACAAAGAGATAACAGTAAAAAAAACTAAAAGAAAAAAGCCACATAGCAACACCCTATTGGTGGAGTCGGCACCTTGGGTACTGACCAGTCAGTACCTAAACAATTTCCTTTTGTAAGTTCGATGCACCCACTGACTCAATCATATGTGGTTGGATTGGTTGTGCGTGTGACTACGTTCATGGAATGATATGTATGCATGTGTGACAATAGTTAGGAGTTCATTTTTGCTCACCCCCTACAAGGAGGTAAGTATTACCCCCTCCTTTATGGATGACAAGTGTCCATAGAGTTGAAAATTAGGACAAATTTAGCCCCCCGTAGACACATGTCATCCATGCAGAAAGAGGATAATACTTACCTCTCTTAAAGGGGTAAATAAAAATGTTCTCCAGTAGTTAGTGCGTGGATTCTGTTTGCATATATAGATATCCTATTTCAAAAAATAAATAAATAAATAAAATACTGGATAGATATCAGGAGTCAAGACGGATAAGATCTAGTGATATATCAGCATTATTAGTGTGGACATACGATTTCTTAGGATTTAGATATTTATATATTTTTCCACAATAAATTAAGTAGACCGGACGCATACGTCTATTGGTTAACAACTTTTATAACGGTAATTCATTTCGCATATTCATTCAATATAAATTTAGTACAACCGGACATGTACATCTATTGGTTAACGGCACTTCATATGATGTGTTCGTTCTCTTATTAGGATAGGTGTAAACGATTTATACATGCTATTTATTTTTTCCGCCTTTTAGAAGATTTACAGAATAAAAAAAAAAAAAAAAATGGATATTGTGAATTGGGTACTCATTTTAGGGTTTACTACAATCTAATACACAATTCATATCCCTAAAATTGAGCTTCCAATCTATGATACAAATCATAATGGCCGCTAAATTGTGAGAAAAGATAGCATGGAGATTGTGTTTTCGGATATAGAAATCCAACTAAGATCTAATGACATGTCAATATTATTAGCAGACGAATGATTTCTTAGGATTTAGATATCATTCCATGATAAATTCAGTGGGGTCGGATACGTACATCTATTAGTTAACCACTGCTGTAACGGCACTTCATATGGACGTATTTATTCGATATAACTGGTTGAACGATATCGTGTGTTCTTTTATTAAGACAGGTATAAACGTTTTTTCATTTTTTTTTTTTTTCCGTTTTTCTCACATTTGTTAGAAGATTTATAGAATAAAAAAGTGGATATTATGAAATGGATATTCATTTTAGGGTTTACTACCATTTTAAGTCGACGAAAATGTGCTCCTAATTTATTATACAGATTGCAATGTCAATAAAAAGATCCAAAAAATGGCACCAAAGTTATAACATATTGATGTTTATATTATCATTGACTTATTTAGATTGATAATTATCATTTAATAGTCTAAATGAAGACATAATTTGTTATGTCTAATCATGTTCAATTTTTTTCTAATAAATTCTATACATATCTGGAATCAAACAACACAGAGAATCTCATAGTTTTATAACGACCAAATGATGATGTTTGCACATGATTTATGCTCACAAATGAATTGGTTGTGTGTTATGTCTTTAAATTATATATAAAGGAATATTATTATTATTATTTGTTTTTGCAACACTACAAAATAAAAAATTATAAAAATTCATGCACGTGAATGCCCTATAAGACCTCAAATAATTGATAGATTGGTTGCTATTTCATATTTATTAATTAAATTAAAGTGTGACAAAAGATGTTGAAATTTATTGTGGTCTCCTCATCTCACTATTATTTCTTTTTAAAAACCAATGATTGCCAAATACACAATTATATGATCCATTTAGCTACCTTTCATCCATTTGTTGATTAGGGTCACATTGATATATACCTGTCTTTGAATGTTATATATAAAGTTGGCTTGTAATCTTTGGGAGTGATTAGATATCGTTGAACACGTTTTTAGACAATAAAAAACAGGTTTTACGTTAATGTTATAGTGTTTGACTGAAAATTATTGTCCATAAATTCAATGGACACGTGTGATTAAACAAGACGAATAGTTATCATCTTCCCGATTTATAAAAGGTAATACTTTTTTTTTTTTCAAGTAAATCCATTTTTGTTTCTCAAAAATAATCCAAATACAATAATCATAAAATTGATAATTCTTCAAAAAAATTCTCAACATTCAAATCCCACACTCTTATAACTTTTTAAGTAATTTAAAGAATATATTGCACTATTTATACACACAAGAATCCTAGCTAGTTTTTGGGGAAAATTTCTCCGATGATTTTGAATTTGAGCTTATTCAATGTTAAGATTTCAACTACACATACTTTACAATCAATATCATAGTTATAATGTACAAAACTCGTAATGAAACTTTGTAAATGGATAGGATATCGTAGAACAGAATCTAAAACGAATATCTATCTTTTTTATTGAATTGTAATAGAACGCTCTTTATATTTATTCGTAAGTGTAATATAATAAATTTTTCTTTCGAAAAAATATAAATAATAATAAGCAAGCATCCTTAATTTCACCTTATTTCAATTATTGAAGATTAATTTAATAAATTTCAGCACATCGTGGATGGCATGTTTCTTGCAAGATGAAAATGTTGATAAAGTGATAAAAGTATAAAACTGACCCATTAATTATATATGATCCATGTTTTTCTGTCTTCAATATATTATCATGAATTTCCAAATGAACATAATCAACATATATAATTAGAAATTAAAATCTTATTAAATTTGGTGTGTAGTTGTTGGTTGGATTTCAGAGACTTGGCTAGAGAGAGAGAATCTGAAATGAAATACTGAGCAGAGAAAAGAATGGTAGAGCCAAGTTGAACTATAGTTCATGCTTTGGAAACTGAAGAAGTTGTTATCAAAACTCAAAAGTGCTTTTAAATAAGTAGAAAGAACCTTTTTCTTTTCTATTTTTTCAATCAAGTACTTGATAAATACTTTCCTAAAAAGTGTTTTATAGATAAAAAGAAACGATTAAAAGAACCTTTTATTAAATAATAAATACTTAACAAGTACAATTTTAGAAAGCACTTTTTATTGTTTTATGTTAGGATCCCAAGATGAACTAAATATGGGATTAGTAGTGTTTTAATTGTTTTAAGTTAGGCTCCCAAGATTAACTAAATATGAGAGATTTAGTTGGGTGACATCTCACATAGACTAAACATAGGATTACTCGAGGATTATTCTCTCCGTTGCCCTAACCTTTCAAACCGGTTTTTGAGGATGAGTTTTACTACTCGGACATTAAGTGATATGCACAATGTCGAGTAGTAGATTCATCATGGACAGAGCAACCAAGAGCTTATACATTATTCGCCAATCCGATATTTAGTCAATGTGAATCTTACACAACTATTCTGATAGTTAATGTGGAACCTAACAGAAGACAGATACTAATCTCATACAACAATTAGATGTTAAGAAGATAAGATGTCATATAAAAGAATTCAACAATCCTTGTAAAGAAATATGAAAATTTTCTCATCAAGAGTGAGAGAAGTAACAAAAGAGAACAAAAAAAATGGTAACATGAAAGTTCATCAGAACGATACAAATGAATGCTAATATGTGAATGCAAGCAGTCTGTAAATTCATGAATTCAACAATGCTTTCCATATCTATCGAACTCGAGAAAAGTGTTATGTACCTTCTTCACAAAGAAGCAATAATCATGCCTTCTTCTGCACACAGAGAAGTTGAAGAACAAAGCTTTCAAGCATCACTACCGGGAGGGATGAGCTGACACAATTCCCATGTCTTTTACTGACTATCTTTCTTTGTTCTGGCCTAGCATCATCATCATCTTTTCCAGCATTAACATCTGATTGAAACAAATCAATCCCAAAAGGAAAATGAAAAACCAAAACAAAATGCATTTTAACTTTCTAAGAGCCTGAGGAGGGTTATACGAACCCAAAACAAATGATACCTTTGCTCTGATGATCATTTGGACAACGTAGAGGAGCTTCTGCGTCTTCGTTGTATCTAAAAGAAGTAATTTGTAAACCTCTTAGTATCTATATTAGTACAGGTTAGTTACAAAGAAGTAAGAACAAAAGGGAGGGATGATATGATAGTTCGCGCTTTGTCCAACGTACTCTTTTTTATCTACACTGCTGTGAAATTTGTCAGGGATCTTCACAGATGACGATGCCTCCTCACCAGGCTCAGGGGAGTATGTTGCTTTTAGACTCTCCTTCCATTCTGGAATTCCATCTTTTGCTTCCTTGCATTCAAGCACATTGTGCTCCGTATTTGAAGAATCCATTGCATTCTTGTTCTCAGAGATGGAGCAATCATTCCCAGCACAACTTTGTTTCCCGAGCTCAAACTTGTTAAGGTTGTCTGGCTGCAATGTTGATTTATTTTCCTCATCTTCGCTAACACTCTCCTGCGCTGACAAATCAGGAAATAGTCTCTCTCCATGAGAACCAGCGCCATGAAATAAACCTGCTCGCGTGCCTGCTGCTTCAGAATCAAAGAATAAATCTGGCTTGCTCTGTCCAAAATCAACCTTAGAGAATGTAGGGGAACCCTCACGGTTCAAGCAACTAAATGGCTTGTTGAATTTGAAGTCAGAACCAAAACTGCCAAAAGGTGAACATTCGACAAATTCACCATATTTGGATCCATCATAAGAAGACTTGGCATTGATATGTGATTCAGGAGTAGGAAATCCATCTTCCATCAGAGGTTTGGATACTGAGGATGGAAATTTTGTCTTTGGGGTTTGACAGAATGAACTGAACCCTGACTTCGTATTAGCTGAAGTATATCCTTCTTCGAACAACCAACTTTGTGGTGCATCAAATTTTTCTTGGAAAGGAGAATTCACATGATCGAACAGTTTTGGCTTTAACTGAGTAGGAGTGCTTGTGCCTTTTCCTGACCCACATTTGTAGCTTCCTCGTTGCATGTCAACCCCATTTTGGTACTGTGTTTCTTTAACATAAATGTTCTTCGGATTGTACATATTTCCATCGCTTCCAAAGGTGTTCTTACTTCTTCTGCTACTTTGTCTTGCCATTGAGATTGATGGTAATTCATTAGATGCCTCACCCCTCACTAAGATCAATGGCGACAAAGGATTGCTTTACTTGAAAAGTTTTTATAATGAAGAGTATATCAAATTAACTTTGAATGATTGAATCAGCCTATCGACTATTAAATAGTAAAACCTGCACTGGATGAGCATGACTCTTCACTGCCATTAAATTTATGAAAGTCAGTAATTCAAATTAAAACAAAACAATATCAACACTAGTAAAGCAAGTTACTAACACTACCTCAGTGAACTCAAATTATCCCTTGCATCTTCATAGAGAGACCAATCCGGCTGACTTACTACCTCTCTCAAACCAAAATTCCTTCCCACTGCAGGATACCTGCAATCATAGGATAAATGTCCTATAGTACACTGCTAAGGTTGCCCATATGTTGCCGCATGAGAAGCTACGGGATCAGCATACCTTGTCCTCTTAGATGTTAAGAAATCACCATCATGTTCTGATGTTTGGTGCTTTTGAGCAGGTGACCCTGATTGCCAAAAGAAAAGAGACATTTAAAATGTGAAAGCTAACAACAAAATTCTGTACGTAGAATATAAAACTCGTAGCATGGTGTTTCTCTCAGTAGAAATAAAGGATAAGCCAACCTCCTAATCCATAGGTAACCATTAAAAGGGTAATTAAAGTTTAATGCAAGAAAAGTGTACTTTATAACTTGAATATGTGAAGAACTCTGCTCACTGATGTTTCAAGAACAAAATCACAACAATGAGAATAGAAAAACCTAGGATATTGTATCTGTCTGTTGCTTTCACAGAATCCCTGCAAATGTTATTACAACTTCATCAAGAAGCTATACAGTGGTATAATCAAAACGAGGGAAAATACATTAGTTTTAAAGGAGTACCTATTTCTCTGCATGTGGGGGATTTCAAATGCATAATCTGACATCTCATTGTCTCCATATCTGAAAAAATTAATTTCTTCGGTTTGACATGACCAGTTCTTCCCAGGTACTTTCTGTTCCTTCTCATTAAGAAAGTTGTTGTCTAGGAAGCTAGACTTAGCTGGTTGCCAAAAAAAATAAAACAAATAAATTAGATTCCATTAATTACACTCCTTGATCTTAAACAGTAAGAAAATAACTAGATGTGACACATTGACACACTAATTGAAAGAAAAGCTCCCTAAAATTCGGTTTCATCCCCAGGATCATTGATTTAAGACTAGAATATAATAAGCATTTTCAAAAAATCCACCAGCATAACAATTCATCTCTTTTTGTAACAAATTGGTCATGATTTAGAAGTTAATGAAAAACCAGAAGCAGAAAATTCAAACAAGTTTCTTTTATATTAATATAGGGAAACCCATGTAGCTAGATTGTATCCATTCAACTAGAAAGTCGCTCAGATTCAAATGTTCATCAATATTGTAAACCAGATGCCAAAAGCAGAATACAGAGAGTAATACAGCATCCATCATGTCTCAGAACCAACTAACAGTAATACAGGTTAAGATGCTTCAACATTTTAGATATCAAAAAGGTTGTTCAAAGTGAGAAACAATCCGTAACGATCATGAGAGTGAGTAAAACTAATCATAAGAAAATACAAATAAAACTTACCATCCCATAGATCTTCAGCAACATTTCCAGTGACGAAGATGTCAGAGTCATCAAAAGAACTCTTTATTTTACTACCATGGCCATCAAATAGAGCATAATCTTTGACAGTGGAATATTTATGCTTCTCATTGCTATGTGAATTCATTACTCCTGTTGAAAACTCCGAGTAGCTGCCCCTGAGCGGCGTATTCGTATCTTGCATCATCATATCCTGACTTACCGCACCACACCACCAGATCCATATCTCCATTTAAATACACTGAAGGAACTGATGTCTAAATCTTTCTCATAGCATATTCAGTTCAGTCAATAGAAACAAATATTGGAAATGATAAAACAAAACCGCAATAAAATATGACTCCCACAATAAGATTAGTGGTATTATTATCTGCATAAACCATATATACTATAGAAAATACTTGGAAGACTGCAATTATGAAAATGGGATTTGATGTGTCTTGTTCCAATCTTCTATATCAGTTTAGTGACAAGAATATTGTCATTTATGTCCTCTTTTTCCTTTAAGCTTTATGCAAGAAAAGTCCTCAGATAATTCATAGGCTAATATGTTTTTTTCTTAATTCTTAAGCCTCTTCTACTTCAAAGGACTAAGCCTAGTTTACCACAGTGGCTTCCTAGCTAACTTGGAAGATCATGAAAAAAGACTGTAGTCAACGGTCACCAAGAGCCAAAGGTGCTTCAGTGCTCTATCTCGCAAATGCCATAGCATATGCTATTGCAGTAGGTCAAATGAGGCTTCAATCAAACTTCTAGTATATAAAAAATGCTAAAAAAATACCCATCATTCTATATCATCATTCTTAGTCCACAAACAAATAGAACCAATGCTTCTTGACCCCATCTTATAGGATGTTAGTGCCTCAAATACATCAGTGCAGAAAACAAGGACAAACTAAATGCAATCAAATGTGTCTAACCATTATTTTAATCTAAAGTTAACTGCACTCTGTATGGCTCTCACCACATCAAGTTCAAAGTCATCCAACACATTATTAAATTTCTCTGACAAGTTAGGTCTCCTTGCAGCCTTCTGTGGTGAGGAGCATCCATATTGAAACATCCTATACTCACACGAAGACATTAATCAGGTGTCACTGTAATCATGCTTTCAATACAAAGAATTCAGTTTGATAAAAAATATTAGCATAGCTATAAATCTTAGATGTAGAAAAGTTAAGTTTGCAGCCAGTACTAAGATATGCATCTCTTGATGAATGGAATTTGGTTTTACAAGTGAAAATGAATTTGAATCAGTTTTGATTTATAGAAAATATTTTGTTAGAACTAGAGTCAGTAACTGAATTATAAGTTGCCAAAACTTAGAGAAATTTTTTTTAAAGGAAATCTTAAATATGAATTCCAGTTACCTTCCAGTTTGTTGGGGTGAATGGACAGGTGTCTGTGTCCCCACTTTACCCAAACCTGATGGAAAAAAAGCAGGCATTAAAGAAATTGAGGTAATCTAGCAATTCAAAGCCTAACACAAACACTGACAGATATCAATTTAAGAGATAGAAGAGTTCATTATATTAGCATCTAAAAAATGCTTCATTGAAAATTTCCACTATACTGTGAATGGAAGCACTACACATGAAAAATCCTGATGTAAGATTGTAGTGGTCGGATGCATGAGAAGGTGAAGCATACGAAACGTACACATTTGATATGAGAAATGAAAGACAGATAAGGAGAAGAGAGAGCTGCATCTACAAAAGGAGTTTACATACTAATAACTGGTAGAATAGCACTCTCCATTTATTTCTTGACTATTAAAAGTTTTTCCAGTTTTAGCTTATCAATTTTCCCCTCTACTTCTAGAGACAACCTTGTACGGTAACTGATCTTTCTTAAAATAAAATAAAAGCTTCAAAAAACATATCATGGATAGTGTTTGTCTCGCATAACAAATTAACTGTCCATGAAATTAATTTAACTAATAATGTAGACAAAATTAAATATGTTCTCATATGTGTTGAAGTATGAATCCTGCTTCCGATTTTTAAACAAACAGTGTAATACCTTCAACTGAAAAGGCAACATGAGATTCATGTACAGGACTTCGTTCCAAATTGCCACTTGCCCCATCCTCAGCAAGCAAATCGAACACAGATGTTTCTGGGAAATAAGTGTTAGATGAAAAGGAAAAGTTTAAGAAGGGTATAGAATTCTCATACATGTTCATAATAAGAAGTGATGACAAGAATAGCCACAATAAAAAGAGGGGTCTGTCCATGGGGCTTCACTAATGAAAGTACTCTAGAAATAAAATTTGCATGCCACAAGTCTAACTGGAGATGTCTAGAGAATTAGGAAGCTCAAAACTTGTATTAATTGGATATTTGATCCTTACGCTGCTCAGCAGTTGCATTCCAGAAATCTGGTTCATAATTACTTCCATTGAAAGTGTTGTTAAGATCATCAGGTGCTGTAAATGAAGCACTGTGAGGCAATAGCATTAGATCTTCACAAGAACAACACAAGACCTTAAGCATGTGTATAGACACCAAAAACTCACATCTTCGGGGATGCAGTCTCTACTTGGTAGCCTGATGAAATTCCTGTTTCAGCAATATAGCATTATCCATCAAACATCAAATATCCACTTAGCATATTAGTACACGCACTTGGGCTGATAGATAAACACATGCCTGCTTGCTTGATTTCAACAGAATCTGCAGGAGTAATTATGTTGGTAAAGGTTTTTGGCGAACCCCTTGTGATATCATAATTCACTGTAGAAGCATTGAACCTGGGATCTTCTCTTTCTTCTGTGTTTGTATGTTTATACAAAATAGGAATAGCATATAAGAAAAACAACTACAGACAATGCATCTTGCCCACAGAAATACTCTGAGTGACATCGTAATGCCTAAATCATCAGTTTCAAATTTGACAAAATGATTAAATCACAAAGAATTTCATTAAAACTGTTTATTTTACTTAAATAACTGTGTTATTGCTCAGCATCATACCTCAATCTCATTTGATCAACTAGTTAAACTAGAAAGAATAGAATTCAAAGACCTGCTCCATAAGTTTGCAAAAAAGTTTCGAAAAAGTGTTCCGTAAAACGAAACCAAGAAATTGAACTTCACATTACAGGATCCAAGTATGCCGTAGTAGCTACCCTAATCTGAAAACAAAATTCTGAACCGGAAATGTTAATTATTAATCCAAGCATATTCAAATTGCTCAACAGACCTATCTTAAAATCTATTTTTACACACAACACATTCGACATGTTTACATAATCATGCATGTACATTAAACAGGAAGAAAAAAAATCAAAATTTTCGATATACCACTGGAGCAAGCAGACTTGTGCTCTTGAGCAGCTGTTGACAAGTTCAACAAACTAAGAACATCCAATGATCTATGCTCTTTGTGATCACTATAGCTCTCTAACACAGCCGTCTGCTGCTGTTGTCTTCTCCTTTGCTCAAAGTACTGCTTTTGCCTTCAATTTTTCACACAAAAACGAATAAATTAATCAAATCCGAAAACGATTACAATATTAACAACCAAAGTTTCAATTAATATTCAAGAATTTACATTGTATACCTCTTCTGAGTTGACTTCCTTGACTGTAAATTTTTTCCAAGACATTTCATCCAACAAAAAATAAAATAAACTTTAAAATGTCAATAAGAACACAATTACTAGAGCTTCTCTCTGAAATTTCACATAAATCACGAAAAAAAAAATCCAAAAAAATCAAATCACTTACAGTCGTCACTTTTCGTCTCGAACCTCCCATCCATTGAAGCATTTTTATTGTTTTGCAGAAACCTAAATTAATCAAAAACAAAACAAAACAAAACAAACAAAATCAAACGATTCGATTGATAGTTTCGATTAAACAACATGAAAATAGAAATTATAAATTCAAAATTTTGAATCTGGAAGCACGAAACAAACCGTTCGATGTCAGATGATGAGAAATTTGAAAGAAAGAAAAAAGAGCTGTTTTTGCGCTTGAAATTAGTGAAAGACGACAACGTTTTTCGACGTTTCAAGTGTTGTTTCCCGCGATGTTTGTATTACTTTTGGTTTTATAAGTTTGACACGGAAGTTTTGGTATATTGGATTTGGAGGTACTGTATTTGAATGAAACTCCAAATATGCCACTTTAGCTTTTGCCGATATTTTGTAGGCAAGTTGTAATAAAATAATAATAGATATTTAAAAATATCTATTACAACAAATATCTATTACAACTTGTCTACAAAATATCTATAAAAGCAAAAGTGATATAATTGAAATTTCGTTAGTGCGTTGGAAGTAGACCATTAGATTTATATATTTTAACTCAAAGTGTATTAATTTATTAAAACTTCTTTATAATCTGTGGTCCACATACATTGGTACTGATGTAGCTACATCAGTACGCACTGATGTGAATGGGACCGTATATATATAAACACATTTTAATTTTAATTATTTAAACTAGTTAATAGAAAATTTATTGAATTATACATTAAAAAAAAATAAAAACACTTTTTAATATTAATTATTTAAGCTATGGAATATTGTAATATAACATTCTTGTATATGGCTAGGGACGTAGCTCAACCGGTAAATGAACGAGTTTGGGGTTTGGGTAAATAACTCTCAAGAAGTCAGAGGCTCGAACCCTACCAATGGCAAAAACTTCAAAAAAAATACATGGTCTAAATAGTTTGATAGATAGATACTGTTAAAATAATAATAATAATAATAATAATAATAATAATAATAATAAACCTCGTTTATCACATAATTACTTTTTTTTTTTCTTATTTTCTATGGAAAATAAATTAGAAAAAGAAATTTGTTTATATTTCTCATGCACATGAACATGAACTTATGAAATTGTCTACAAAATATCTGCAAAAGCAAAAGTGGCATAATTGGAATTTCATCGTTGCGTTGGATGTGGACCATTAGATTTATATATATATATATATTAATTCAAAGTGTATACACTTGTCAAAACTTCTCAATAATCAGTGGTCCACATACATTTGTACTGGTATAGTTACATCAATACATACTGATGTGAACGAGACCGTATATATATAAACACCTTTTTATTTTAATTATTTAAACTAGCTAATAGAAAATTTATTAAATTATACATAAAAAAAATAAAAAATAAAAACACTTTTTAATATTAATTATTTAAGCTATGGAATATTGTAATACAACTTGTATATGGTCAGGGGCGTAGCTCAGCCTGTAAATGAACGAGTTTAGGACTTGGGTAAATAATTTTCAAGTCAGCGGCTCAAACCCTATCAATAGCAAAAGCTTCAAAAAATACATGGTTCAAATAGTTTGATAGATAGATACTGTTAAAATAAATAAATAATTCTCGTTTATCACATAATTACTTTTTTTTTTCTTATTTTCTATGGAAAATAAATAAGAAAAAGAAATCCATTTATATTTCACATGCACATGAAATTGAACGATACTTACATACATAGGGTTAAAACTGAAACTAACCATATAATTAGTGGAGTTCTTATTTTTACCCGGCATTAGTGTTTTAATTGTTTTTTTTTTTTTTTTTTTTTTTTTGGGGTATATGTGAGTATTTGGATCAGCTTACACGCACCTCAACTAATCCCATGAGGCCCTAAAGTTAACAGCTGGGTAAACCTCTAGTGGTCCCAAGAAAAACGTAGCTGCCAGAGATCAAACCTAGGACGTCCAAGTTTACAACTCGCTCCAGTGACCTGTAGCACCACCCCTTGGGGTTAAAATAGGGAGTTGGGGATTGTTTTACCGAACTTTCTATTGATGAAACAAAAATACCCTTACTGATTTCTCAATTAAACACACCGGTACTCTTTAATAATATTATAAGTGCCTTTTTGCATGCAATAATTTGACACGCGAACCCCACCAACCAATGCATTGTGTGTTGTTGTGTCCAAATGACTTGGAAATTTGTAAATTTGTATCCTCTTCAATACATAGTTTGGGTGTTTTCTTAATGCATTTATATGTTAGAGAATGATTTATATTGATATAAATACAAATGTAGTACGTTTTTTATATTTCGAAGGAATAAAACTTTTTATTTTTATATAGATTTATATATATATATATATATATAGGCATAAACCCTACACATAACGGATGTTAACATTTTTCATATAGCTAGTTTTAAGTTGATAAACACTAAAATCTTTATTTTTCCATCCATCAATTTAATTTGTTCACATCATAATTTGCTCAAACCACAATGACAAATGATTCAATAATAGAAATATATACTATTAAAAAGCGTTTCGTTATTCATATATTTATCCAATAAAATTATGTTACGCTTATATTTAGAATTCATATAAAGAGAGTTGCATTTATGATTGTGTTTGGAGTTTCATTTCTCCCTACCGGCAATTCACATATCGAATGGTAACAAGTTTTCGAATGGTAGATGACAGAGAAACCAAACGTCGAATTGGGGAGTCAATATGGGTAATCAATGGAACATAGCCGGATGATACGGCAGATCAAGTCCCAGATATGCTGTCCTTTTTCAATCATAGAGTTGAATTGTTTGAATTTTGATGGTAATCAAACAATTTTTTCGTCGGCTAGTGACTTGGGATATGATTAGAAGAATTTAATGCCAAACGGTGAGTGAAAATGCAGTTTTTAATGGAAGATTTAGACATGTCCGACCTTAAGAGGAGCCAAGTGGATAACAGCCTAAGGTCTTAAAATTGTAAATAAAAAATAAATAAAAATAAATAATATAACTCATATATGATTTTAAACCAATAAATCCATAAATGAGTTTAAAACAGATCCATTAAACATATAATTTTTAAAAATTAACAAATCTATAAATGAGTTTAAAATAGATCCACTGAATATATATATATATATATATTTTAAAAGGCCCACAAATTATAAAACTTAATTATGATTCTCAAGCTCTTTCATCAAGTCAAATGTGAGCTAAATCCTAATCCTAATCCTAATCTTTTATAAATCTAAAACGGAAAAATAACAGGACAACACTACTTATATCACTAATCACAACAAAAAACAGACATAAAAAAAAAAAATCAAAAAAGTTAAAAATCAAATTAGGGTTCTTTAAAACTATCTTAAATCTTGTTACGAAAATTCATAATTAAGATACAAAATCTTAACTTGAAATATCAGGGGTCTGTAAATTTATTTTCTATAAATTTATTTTCTATAGTTTGTCTCGGACCTCGAAAATCTCAGGACCGGCCCTAGATTTATGGTTCATGAGAGAGAGGGAGAGCAGTGACCCAGATAGGTCAAGGCCATGCAGGAGCTATGACTACTCATTTTCATCGAAATTCAATCAGTTGCAATGTTATTCAAATATGGTGAGTCAACTCACTGGGCTGGGATTTTGCAGAAACAAGAGCTTCAAGCTTGGAAGATACGCTGACGTGCTAAGACACGTCAGCAAAAACCACTGACGTGCCCACACACGTCAGTATATTACGTCGGTCTAGGCTTGCTGTATTTGAGCCCAACATTTTTTTAATTGATACGGTGCGTTTTATATCAGGAACAAAACGGCATCGTTTTCAATCGTCGTCTTCTTCGTTTGGATTCTAGTTCTTCTGGTTCTGTGGTCGATGAATGATGATAAATGACGATCTCCGATTGAAATTGAGAAGTTGGAGAGTCCACCCCAAACAACGAGTCGACTCGTGAGTCGTGACGTGACCAGCTGAACCC
The DNA here is from genome assembly GCA_035582765.1 of Acer negundo. NCBI lineage: Eukaryota > Viridiplantae > Streptophyta > Magnoliopsida > Sapindales > Sapindaceae > Acer > Acer negundo. The sequence goes on along the minus strand of CM069232.1, from coordinate 25,056,417 downwards.
AACAACTGAGGATCAGTTTTTGAATGGAAGATAAAACAGAGAGCACAGAGTTACCCAGATACGTAAATCGCCATGGAAGAGCTTTTTTTTTTTTTTGTGTTATTTAAAAACTCTCGAGTCAACTCATTGAACTGGGTGTTTGCATAAACAACACGTAAACATAATTCTGTTGAAATATCGATTTATTAGTTGTAAGTTAGTGTACGTAAAAGCAGAGTAGATATTAGATTGTATAATAAAATTTTGAAGAAGAAGAAAATGATGTGATAAATAAAAGACAATGATGACATAAAAGGTGACGTGGAGGATTGTGGTCAATGAAAAGAGGGAGATTGGTAGTGGAGGAGAGGAGGTAGCTTAAACCATTAACAAAATGGCGGTGGTAGGTAGAAGCACTTTTCCCAAAAGTCGCTTTCTTTGGTAGTAGGTAAGGTAATAAACCCTTAATTTTCAACTTGTATGTTTTTTTAAGTCTCAAATCTCAACCCTTTCATTTTCAAATATATATATATTTTTTTATGGCGTTTCTAGCTAACACCGCGACCAGGTTCGAAGTTAAGGAATTAGGACACTACAGGCGTGACCAGGGGCGAACCCAATAAATATTTACTGTCCGAACTAAATTATATAGAGGAATATTATTTACCTTTCCTATTTATCTTTACCTTTATCTTTACCACTCATTACTTGATATATATACACTTTTTCATTTAATAAAAAACTTTCATTTTTTAAAAAACTTTCATTTTTTACTGTAAAACTGGTTTACGTCTTTATCATTAATAATGAAACAAACTTTGCAATAAAATATGAAAACTTTTTATTAAGTGAAAAAGTTAGTGTGTCTTTTTTTTTTCTCTCGATATGTACTAATATTGCAAAGTAAGTTCTTTATTTATCAATAGTTGAATTTATCTATTTTTTTAATAAATATATTATAAATTTATAATGTTCAAATAATGGTTCACAAACAGTCATACTAAAATTATTAAATTCAATGTGAATTGCAGAGAAATTAACTGTTGTGATTTTCCTCATTCGTGCACACATTGATATAATAAAATCCGTGCAAGACATGTGAGTGATTGATTAAGAGTAAAAAAACTTTTTATATGAATATTATTGATGAAAGTATTTGTTTATTTCTTTAATAATAAGATGACACCATTTCAATAATTGATTACTCACGAATATTAAATACATTGTAAAATTTATGTATGAATAATTATTTAAACTTGCAAATAACTTAATTTTATAATGTTAGAAACAATAATATTATATGTATTTTTATAGCTTTGAATTAAAAAAAAAAAATACATTTCACTAAATTTTGACCAAAATAATTTGTTCAAATGCTAAAAGATATATATCATACTATAAATGGATTTTACCGGCTAGGTCAAAATGTTTAATCTAACAATTTGAACAAAATGAAGTGAATCTAAATTGTGTAATCAAACAATTGAAATAAAATTAATAGAATATTATATGTAAAATAAGCATAAAATTACATATTTTAAATAGGGTAATTTTTAATATCTTTTTATTTTAAGTTTAAATAGGTAAATAAAATAAGTTACACGGTCAAAAATCATTTAAGATTTTTATTATGTAATTGCTTATGATTTTCTCAGTAAAAATAAAAAAATAAAAAAATATTTACTAATTTCATATAAAGTTTTATAATTGTTTTTGAAGAAATACTTTTTTACACATTACCCAATGACCCTATCCAATCTTCCGGCCTTCAATTACATTATAAATTATTATATACGATTTTTTTTTCTTCAAGGGCTACCTCAAAAGGATCCACCCATGAGGCCATGAGCGTGACATAAAGTGCTACTCTGACAATAAGAGAAAGGAATTTCCACATTTTTTAGTTCCACATGAATTGCAATTTTTTTAATTAATAACTCTTTTGTTGGTTCAAATATCAAAATATATAAAAATACATTAGAAAAATAGAATTCATTAAACCAAAAAACTAGAACTACAAAGAACCTGGGTAATCATCCAAGACCAGACTCTCCACAGGTAATGGACAATCATCCGATCCATCCACACAAACTCACCGACGAGGTCAAGTGCAAAATTTGCTAAACTATGAATTACCTTATTAGCTAAGAATAAGGATCATCTCCTCTCATCACTTCACCTCACTTAATCTTATGACACATAAACATTACAATAAATGAATAGTTAAGATGTGATTGGCACTTTATTAATAACCAATCACATGTTTTAAAAAGGTGAGGTGATGAGAGGATCCTGGTCCATTAGCTAATCTAGGAACATAACTAACCAAAGAGACATTGACCTCATCAAGCAAATTAAGAATATCTTGCACCGCAACACCAAACTCCATGTAAGGCACATCCTTCAAAACAATCGCATTCATCACAGTTAAAGCATCCGAATCCAGTATAGTTGGCATCAAGCCTTTGACAACGGCCAAACTAATACCCTTTAAAATTGACATGGCCTCTGCGATTTGGGGCTGATAATTAGCATTCAGGTTTTGACACGACGAAGCTCTAACATTTGAAATGTGAGTTAATTGATAATTTAATTTGATTTGAATTTTGATTTGGTTAGGAATTTATAAATTAAAGCTTAAGTCGATCAAAGTCAAATGAATTGGAATATAATTAAATCTGATTTTTTGGTCATGTCTGAAATAATTTTAGAGGGAACATATTTGATTAGAAGTGCTTTTGATTTAAATTGCTAATTGCTAAATATTTAAAATGTATTCCTATGTTATACTTATTAAATGTTTATTCCTGTAATTCTACAAGTAGTTTCATTTAATTCGCACATATAATGATATAAAATACCTATAAAATGACTCAAAAGGCACTTTAAATGTTTGTACACATAATAAATAAATATGTTATTTTTAAATCAAAGATGGATTAAATATAATAAGTGAGTTTTAAAATATTATATTTAAGGATTCCATTTTATAAATTGAAAAAAAAAAAAAAAACAATTTACAATGTTATATTAGAATAATTTTTCGTATGGAAATATGCAAGTCAAATGAATAAAGTTGTTTATTTAATATATAAAATCAATATAATTCATTCGATTCTCAAAAAAATAATGATCAAAAGTAAACTAATTTATTTATAGAAACTATATTTTTTAACAAACATATATTTTTGTGTAATATTGTAATACTAGTTGGTCACATGGCACGACAAATAAAGAATAATGACACGAAATAATTAATTATAATAATAAAATGGTTTAACTTTTCCACTTGAATTGATCATATATTATTTGTATTTTTATTTTTTAGCTATTACAAATCATATATTAGTTGTACGAGCACGTATAATGTATCTGATTGGTTATTATCATTTTGTTTTTGTTCATATAAAAAAAATAATAATCATTTTTGTTTTGTAAGAAAACGAAAACAAAAAACAAAAAACACTATGCAATGTGTCAATTGTATTTCGAAAACTCACTTCAACGAAAGAGAAAATCTTTAATGAAACGGTATCATCATAAGACTTTCAACTTTAAAAAAAAAAACCACAAAATAATGAGATTTTCTTTTTATAATCCAAAATTTTCTTCTGACATTTCTTTTTTAAATAAACTCCATTAAGAACTTAAATTTTAAAAAATTATAAATTTAAAAAAATTATAAAGACATTTTTTAAAAAATAATCATTTGTATATTTTGACACTCCTAACAGTACATTATAAAAAATTAAAATTTTAAAAACAATTCATTTTATTTTACTATTACCCATTATTACCTTTGATGAATTCTCAATACATCGCATGCAAACTATCAAACTATAATAACTTGTTAAATATATTACGTTAAATGCATGACTAATTTATTCTTAATTATTTAAAGAAAATCTATCTTTATGCAAGAAAAAAAAAATTAATAATAATAATAATCAGACTCTCATCGTTAATGTTATATCTGTACTGGGTTTACTTGTTAAAAATAAAATAAAATAAAATAAAAATCTGGGAGAATTATAGAGCCCTTCAAGAAAACAAACACCATCCTTTGATGCTTTGAAAAGTTGGATGATAATCAAATATGGGTTCTGTTTCTTTGGATTTCCTAACTCTATTTACAATGAGCATCATCATGTGTTGTGTGCATGCTTTTATATATATTTTTTCTCGTTAATAATTTTAATTAAGGTTAAAATTAGTTTTAATAAATAAATTTAAAATGGAGTGTAAAAAGATATTTAATGGATTGTTAATATCATCACTTAAAAATAATATATGATTAATTAAAGATGTAACGTGTTGGTTATTGAATGAAAGTCTTATGGTAAGACAGTTTCCCTTGAGATTTTCTTCTATCGATAATCATATTCAACTTACACAATACAACTTTATAGTATATGATAATCAATCAATCAATTATATTATTAGGGCCCCATGATAAATTTCAAGGTTACTGGTCCCACTATCTATAAAAAAAAAAGGTTATCGGTCCCACTTCATTGAATTTCACATTAAACATCACTAGTTAATTAATTCATGATATAAAGATTCACATTTAAATTCCACAGATCTTATGTTCGAAGATGCAAATTTAATTGGTCTCGTTTAAATAAATTTTATTTGTTTGCGTAGAGTACTACAAGTTACAACAATTACAATATAACTGTTGGGATCTACCAAGATAAGATAATACATGTATGATCCGGATAACTGTTTCTATAAATCGGAAGAAAACTTTTTACATATGCTTGTAAAATACGTATGGTAGGACTCGAACTCATCACCACTACTGTGGGAATGAGGTGCACTACCATCTCTGTTAAGAGGGACTATTCTCACAAACCGGGAGAAAAATTCTCACATATGTTTATAAAATATATATGGTGGGACTCGAAACCTTCACCACCACTGTAGGAAGGAGGTGCACTTCCATTTCTGCTAAGAGGTGATGTGCATATAAATTTCAAATTAAACAACACAGGTTCATTCGTGGCAAGATACATGTAGGGGCAAAGCCAAAAATTTGGCTTTGAGGGAGCTAACACAAAAATTAATATTCAATGTCACGCTTGATAAATATATTAATATTTAAGAAATAAGTTGTTAAAAAAAATGTGATACCCTTTAGTCTTGAAGGTAGTGTCACAAAATAAAATAAAATAAATAAAATTGAGAATTAAAATGTAACTTTATTGCTCTTTTTTATCTCGAAAATCATCTAGAATCAAATATTAATTTTTTTTTTCTGTAATTAATAAATAATGTAGAATAAAATTCAATGAATTGTATCAAGATATAATGAATACCGTAACATTAGATAGTAAGCCTCCAATATTTATTTAGCTTTTTACAATGAAAATATATTAAATAATAATGTATAAAATAATATGAAATTATTTATTTATTATTATTATTTTGATTGCAAATTAAAATCATGGAAGGAAAAAAGATTGATTTTGTATCCTAAAATCATGGACAATAAAATATGAATAATATTTATTAATTAATTAATATTATTAAAATAATAGAATGAACCAAACTAATATTATCATATATATATATTATTATATTATAATTTTTCATAATTAAAACTTGGAACATTTTCATTGGTCTCCCTTGGATACACGTATATTCAGGTTTAAACTTCACAAATCTGACGTTAGCAAAACCCATATATTTTTTTATTAAAAAAAACTGAAAATATAATATAAATTGGGGGAGTCAGGTGTAACTTTTAAGGTTGAAAAGAAAAAAGGAACTGGTAGGTAGCATGCGCTGGTTGGAGAGCCGAAAAAAAAAAACAGAAGCTTGCAGTGGCTGAAATCGCCAGTCAATTCAATTCATCTACGCCGTCAAATCTAACGGCGACTTTAGGCAGCAAAGATTACTTCGGTTGACAATTTTTTATGTTTTTATTCTAAATAAATAATATCTACTTTAAATATATATATATATATATATATATAGTATATCGAAAATTTTCCTATGAGAATGTCCTGTTTGAGTTATGGTATGCTAATTCAAATCTCAATTTATTCGTAAAAAAAAAGTAAATTTAAGTTAAAATTTATATTGTGTTAATAATATTTGATCTATTTGATCTTAACTTATCCAATGGAACTATGATAAAGTCTAGATAGTGATTTCAATATATATATATAGAATTTGTCAACACTTATTTCTTAATCGCTAGTCAATGGAGTGTATTTTTTGAGATAATGACATCACAATTATTTTATTTAGATGTTTTGGGGACAAAGTAAAATATTATTATGTATATTAGTCTTTAAAAAATATTAATTATGGTAGTGGTTGAGATTATCGAGTTAGAAGATTTTGAAAATAAATACAATATTATTGAAACATATAATAAAAATGTAAATGCATAAATAAATTGTGACGTATTACTTATATAATTATACCTAAAACATGTTAAAAATGTAATTAATTATTTATAAATTTTTATATATACATTTATCTTTAGACAATTTTTTTATTATCAATTCGTTCTGATATAATTTTATATTGGGACGAAGAATGTTGACCATTAGATTTACATACTTTGATTCAAAAAGTATATATTTGTCAAAACTTCTTCATAATCTATGGTCCACATTATTCGTCATGATATAAAAATATCATGACGAATTGATAGTAGAAATACTGTATCTTTCAAAACAAAATTTATAAGAATCATAGCTAATAATCTACTATACAAGTAAAAAAAAAAAAAAAACATTAAATTAAATTAAATAATTCATATTTCCAAAATCTAATTGTTAGAAAATATAAAAAAATTTTACTAGTACGCTAAAAAAAAGTGGCTATTGATAGTAAAATTTGAATTATACAAATTAATCAAGCAACTACTAATTCAATTAAGTTAAAATTTTACCCAGTGATTATGTTTAGGCTTAATTGCACAAGCACCCCTAAGTTTAGACGAAACTGCATTCATATGCAACTTTTCTGTTTATTGCACAAACATCCCATGTAAAATGTTAACCGAATGTTATCCAAAAGGGAACCTCATATGAAATTATCATTTTCCTCCACTGTGCTTTGTCATATTACATAAATTGGTCCCTCTAGTTTTAATAATATTGGTCAACCCCCTGAAATACTTTGACCACAAATTAAAAAAAATTATTCGTCCTCAACAGGAGTTGAACCTTCAATTTTATGGTTAAAATTATTTAAATCTATTTATATAATTTAAAATTAACTCATATATATAATATGTATTTAAAATAAACTCATATTTAATAATAATATATATAAATAGATTTATGAAAAATAAAAAGTAAATAAGAACACAAAAGGAAAATAATATATAGTTATGGGCTTCAATTTTCTGGGATTTTTTTTTTTAAATCAAATTGAAATAATGTATTTTTTGAAAAGGAAAAAAAAATAAAAAAAAATCATGGACTTTGATTTTCTGGATTTTTTTTTTCTTAAATATGTTTATATATTATTATTAATAAATATGAGTTTATTTAAAATATATATTATATATATGAGTTCATTTTAAATTATATAAACATATTTAAATTATTTTAAGGCTTAATTGCACAAAATAATTTAATTATTTGAAGGCTTAAAATAATTTCTTTCTATAATTTAAACAGATTTAAAATAATTATTTTCCTTTTGTTTTCTTATTTTCTTTTCATTTTCCATAAATATGTTTTTATATAATATTATTAAATAGGAGTTTATTTTAAATATATATGAGTCAATTTTAAATTATAGAAATATATTTAAATCATTTTAAACAAATTATATAATTATATATATACATATATACATATATGTATTTAAATCATCAAACCTCTATCAATGAGTTCGAGTAGCTCAATTGGTTAGGGCATACTTATTTTAATCATAATGTTGAAGGCTCAACCCCTATTGAGGAATGAGGACGAATAATTTTTTTAATTTGTGGTCAAAATGTTTTAAGAGGTTGACAGCTATTATTAAAATTAGATGGACCAATTTATCTAATACGACAAAGCTCATAAGGGAAATGATAATTTCATGTAAGGGTCCCATTTGGTCAACATCCGGTCAACATTTTACAGGGGATGTTTCTGTAATAAACAGAAAGGTTGCATATAAGTGCAATTTCGTCTAAACTTAGGTGATGTATGTGCAATTAAGCCTTATATTTATGACTAGTGGTTTAATAATTAAAAGCAATTAAGTATGTCATATATGTACTTTCATTTTTTATAAGAATATATTCACTCCATAATTTTGAAGACCCGTACCGCACCTAACTTTTACGAAAGCGCGTGCGGCTGCAACTTCACCAACTTTGTAATAATTTCTTTCTATAAAATATATGTAGATAAACCTCCGGATTTCTCGGTATAAATAAATAAATAAATAAATAAATAAATAAATATTTAAAGTATCGGTAAAAATTTCTACATTTCCTTTTGTATGTAAACTATCATTCTATCAATTTATTACTTCACTTTTATCAACAGCGTGGTTTAGTGGTAAAAATTGTTTACTACTGGATTTAACATGACAATATTTTTGGTTCTATTCACAATACCCTTAAGTGTTAAATATAAAAATAAAAAATAAAAACATACTCCAAATTTATCATTGCGATTATTAATAAATTCAATAATGCTACGTACTTTATCTAAATTTAGTGTCTAAATAACGTGGATCCTTGAAATGATTGGATTTTACTATTTTAGGTTTACCACATCAATTGAGCTCTAAATTTGGGCAAGACAAAATAACATTACTCTAATAATTTTGGATTTGGATCCTCATATGATTGGTGATTGTTTTCATAATCACTTTATCAGGAAAAAGACAACGTAAAGAGATGGTCCGGGTCTAGTAAATTTTAGTTGCTCTTATAGAAAGCTGGGTTGTACACTTGTATTAGTCATAACTAGTTTTCCAATTTTGACAAAACTTTTTTTTTGATCCTCTCCTTCCACCAACCCCCTCTCACCTACTACACATCTCCATTTTTCACCGTTATCTTTAACGCCGTCATCACCCACTCCTTCCCATAACCACACCCCTCACCTAACGCACGTTACCATCCAACCCCAACCCCCACCTCTTCACTTATAAAAACAAACCAAAACCAAACCAAAAAAAACCAGAGACAACTTCACTGAAACACAAAACTGTCTCACTAAAAAAAAAGAAAAACACAACAAAACTTGGAATAACATTGTAATCCGTCGTCGTTTTGAAAAAAAAAATGGATCTACTCCTTCTGGAGAAGACCCTTTTAGGTCTTTTCGTCGCCGTCGTCGGCGCCATCTTCATTTCCAAGCTCCGTGGCAAGAAATTCAAGCTTCCTCCGGGACCCATTCCGGTACCGGTGTTTGGAAACTGGCTTCAGGTCGGAGATGATTTGAACCACCGTAATCTGACCGACCTGGCTAAGAAGTTCGGCGAAATGTTCCTCCTCCGTATGGGGCAGAGAAACCTCGTCGTCGTCTCGTCGCCGGATTTGGCCAAAGAGGTCCTCCACACACAGGGGGTCGAGTTCGGTTCCCGGACACGAAACGTCGTATTTGATATTTTTACCGGTAAAGGACAGGATATGGTGTTCACCGTGTACGGCGAACATTGGAGGAAGATGAGGCGGATCATGACGGTGCCGTTTTTCACAAACAAAGTGGTGCAGCAATACAGGTAACGGAGGAAGATTTTCTTTTAGTCCTTACATTTTGTTTAAATTTTTATTATATCAATGTTATCAGTTGGCTCCTCAAACTTGATTAAATTTAATAATTCCGCCTTCGCCTTTGTAGGTATGGTTGGGAGGATGAGGCGGCACATGTGGTGGAAGACGTAAGGAAAAATCCAGAGGCGGCGACTAATGGTATCGTGCTACGGAAGAGATTGCAGCTGCTGATGTACAATAACATGTACAGGATCATGTTCGACCGGAGATTCGAGAGTGAAGATGACCCATTGTTCAACAAGTTGAAGGCGTTGAACGGAGAGAGGAGCAGATTGGCACAGAGCTTTGAGTACAACTATGGAGATTTCATTCCGATTTTGAGGCCGTTTTTGAGGGGTTACTTGAAGATTTGCAAGCAAGTGAAGGAGAAAAGGTTGCAGCTTTTCAAGGACTATTTTGTCGAAGAAAGGAAGTAAGTCTTCATTTTTGCAATTGTTGTGTTTCTAGAGTACCGTTCAGCTAAAATAAATTTTAATAAGGGTTGAAATGAAACAAAAAATAGAAAATTTGGTGTTAAATATATAATTTTTAGAGAAACATAACTTAAGCTTTTTCAGATAAGGTTGACCAATTCCGTCCGTCACATACTACAAAATGTGACGTGAAGTTAACGGTCGAACGAAAATAAGCAAAATTCGAACACTTCCAAGTGTTTCACATCAATTTTGTTTCTATCTTATTGAAACTTAATTATTTTGTGGCATTTTTTCCTCCTCGGGCAGTGTATTTCTGAAGTCTCTGTAACAACTTCAATTTCTGTTTTCTTAAAACACAAAAAACTGATTTATTTTGTTTTTTTTTTTTTAAAAAAAAAACTGATTTATTTATTACACTTTGTAAAAGTTTATTTATTACAATTTACAAAGTTGGTAAGTTTTTTTTTTTTTGTTTATTAAAAAAAAACATAATAAAAGTCACAAGTAATAGGCCACAACACTTCACAACACCAAAAAATAAAAAAAATAAAAAAAATAAAAAGATTTAAATTTATTGCGATTGATTTATAATTATCTTGTATATACACGAAGAGAAAATTAGCATCTTAATTAATTACTTAATTTAATTTGTAAAACAGGAAGCTTGCAAGCACAACAAAGAGCATGAACAATGAAGGCTTGAAATGTGCAATTGATCACATTTTGGATGCTCAACAAAAGGGAGAGATTAATGAGGACAATGTTCTTTACATTGTCGAGAACATCAATGTTGCTGGTAAGTTTACCATTTTACCCATGATGTCAACATTTAATTTTGTCATTAGTTTGATTAATACATGGGTATTTTCGTCCTTAGAAAAAAAAAATTATACATGGATCATAGTTAGACAGCTAGATAGATAGTAGTAGATGTTTTTTTTTTTTTGCTGAATTTATGAGCCAAACAAGTAGTTGTTGTCATTCTAGTCCTAAAAAAAATAAAAATAATAAATTAAATAAAAAAGGTTGTCTTTAGTCTTTGTCAGCCGTTTGATTTATATATATTGTTTAAGTAATGTTAAGCTTCATAAATTTTTTACTAAAATTCCTTTTCAAATGGTGTTGGCACGTGAAGTGACAATATCATATCACACCAAATAACCACATGATACATAAAATGTTGACACCTCACACGTCAACACCATTTAGAAATTTTTTTTTAGAAAGTTTAGCATTACTTATATTATATATATATATTCAATTTTTTCCTTCTCAGTACACCTAGATATAACAACTCTATTAATACGTTGCATGTGGACTATAGATTATGGAAAAGTTTTGACAAGTGCATACATTTTGATAGAGTTATATCAGGAAGTATTGACTTATTTTAAAATTTTCCATTCCTTAAATCTTACTTATAATTTGATTAATTTCCCAATTTTGTTTCTATTTGCAAAATTGAAAAAGTTTTATTTAGCTACTTTTGCTGGCACTTATAATTTTTGGTTAGGAAATTATTGCTTGATGTCTGATTTTTGCCGTGAATGGTTGACAAATAGCTATCATGATCTTGTTAATTAATTTATTTCCAAGTTGGTTTGATTACAACCCTATAAAATTAAAATAAAAATAAAAGTTGGTATAATTATAATAGTGGATTGGGTTAGGTATTGAAATTTCATGAATTTATATATATATATATATATCCATTTTGAATATATAAGTTGGTTGGCTAAATTTATCAGTTTTCAATACTTTTTAACAAAACCTCACCTAACTCACCTCTTTGATATCCACATCCAACCCTAATTTTTAATTGAAAATTGGTATCTCATCTCATACCAAAAAAAAAAAAATCTGGCATGCACACGATGCAATACATCCGGGTATTATTTGCCACATCTTTTATTTTTTTATTTTTTTTATTTTTAATTAAATTGAATCTTTATTTATTTTCATAATTCTCATAGTGGAAGACACATGGATACACTATTTGAAATGCTAATATAATCTTTGTTTATATTTATTTTGTATGTTTGGCCAACCAAACCATGTTTTGATTGTTTTTTATATAATTTTTAAAAACTTTTCTAGTCTCATGAATGTTGTTGATCAACAATGACTGCTTTGGGTGTGACTTAGAATATAAGTTGATTTTTTTTTTAATTTTTTTTAATTTTTAAAGATAGAATATAAAATGATTGACATACCTAATCACAAATTTGTGTTGCTTTCAATTTCCACAACTTGCCAAATACTATTTGAATTAGTAAAAATTAAATAATTAAAGAATTATTATTATTATTATTTAGACCCAACTGATGACCCCACCATAATAGGTACGATAGGATAATTCCACTTAACATATGAATTTTATTTTTATAAATACAAGTTTTTTCGATGTCAACTGATATGACGTTAATTTTAACACGTGTGTTTGATGGTTAATATGATCATAATGGGGAGCACTTGCACAACAATCAATTATTGATGTCCAAAATCTTTTTTGAAATTGTGGCAGCTATTGAGACAACACTATGGTCAATTGAGTGGGGCATTGCAGAACTAGTGAACCACCAAGAAATCCAGAACAAGCTGAGGCATGAACTTGACACTGTGCTTGGTCATGGTGCTCAGGTCACCGAGCCGGATATTCAAAAACTTCCCTACCTCCAGGCAGTGGTCAAGGAGACTCTCCGGCTCAGGATGGCCATCCCACTCCTCGTCCCCCACATGAACCTCCATGACGCCAAGCTAGGCGGTTTTGACATCCCTGCAGAGAGCAAGATTCTAGTGAACGCATGGTGGCTAGCTAACAACCCCTCGAACTGGAAGAACCCCGAGGAGTTTAGGCCCGAGAGGTTCCTGGAAGAGGAGGCCAAGGTCGAAGCCAACGGGAACGACTTCCGTTACCTCCCGTTCGGAGTTGGACGTAGAAGCTGCCCCGGAATCATCCTTGCATTGCCAATCCTTGGTATTACTATTGGACGTTTGGTGCAGAATTTTGAGCTCTTGCCTCCACCAGGACAATCTAAGATTGACACCACTGAAAAAGGTGGGCAATTCAGTTTGCACATTTTGAAGCACTCCACCATTGTTGCAAAGCCAAGATCACTTTAAGTCAACAATCAAATTGGAGCCTCTTTTCTTTTTCTTTTCTTTTTTTTTTTTTTTTGTGTTAATGGGTACTTTATAAAAAATTTGTGGGATTTTGATGAAAATTGGCTCATCATGGTTATATATGGTGATGTTTGTGTAAAAAAATGTATGGAACTTCAAAGCTTCATTTAAGGTTGAAATAAAAATTTCATTTTAGTGATCCGTTAATTTCTTCCCTATATTATTTATCGTACAGTATTGATAATGCTTATATCTCATGAGACCATTACAATAACTATCGAAAAGAAATAACGAAAAACGATTAATTGATATTCTTATACCAAGTTTTTGATTCCACAAGATTATACATGGGCTTGTATTGATGAGCCAAAGCAGCATATTAGTATTTAATTACATAGAGCTTGGAATGACATTGGAAAATTAAATATAGTGATTGAAGAACTTAATTACATTGATTTTCAACCACACTTGAATCAATTTCGAAAGGATAATTAACTTATAGATTGAAGCGAGTTTCAACAAAAAACATTAGAAAAATTACAAGTTTAATCTATTGTTGGTTAGTATCGGTTAGCTTTGTGTCTATCAAACAAATTTTTGAAAAACTAGAAGGTACAGAGCTTGGAATGTCATCGGAAAATTAATAAAAGTGATTGATGAACTTAATTACATTGATTTTCAACCAAAATTTACTAAAAACTCAGAAAAATTACAAGTTTAAGCTATAAGAAGATTTTTAAGTGCTTTTCCAAGAAGCATTTAAGTGGTCATACATAAAATGGCTTCTTCCAAAACAGAAACACCCTCAAAACATGCATAATCAAAAACCAAAACCAAGCATTTAACTGCAAAAATAGAAAAAAGCACTTAAAAAATACTAACTTTGAGCAACATAAGAGAATCCCAGATGAATTATAAATAAAAAATCCAAACAAAATTGAAACTTTAAGGGCCCTTAACAATCTATAAATGCTTTACCCAGAAGCATTTAAGTGGTCATACATACATTAAGTCGCTTCCTAGGAAACAGAAACAACCTCAAAACATGCATAATCATAAACCAAAACAATCAAGGTAGAGCTAAAGTATAACATAGGAGACAGGTGCACGATTAACTTTGCACGCTCCATCGTTGGGCTTTTGGCCTATCGGCCTTTTTGCAGGGATGCTACCTTGATCCGTCTTTGGCTTCGCAGCTCCAACAAGGCCTACACTGTTCCAAGAAAGCGCTGCTTTACGTTTGATCCTATGTGCCCAGTGAATGCTATTAGTTGTCCACTTTCGGACCTCGCAAGGAGAGACGGTGTTTTTTCCCCCTCCTCCGACTACTTTCTCCTCTCTCATTCGCGGAGAGAAGTAAGCAGGCTTTGCCCCAGCTACTGCTATCCTTGGGAAATTAGAGGAAAGGGATGGTGTCTCCCCCGAGGACAATGCTGAGAAGAAGACGTCCTTCGCGCAAGGTACCCTTCTTTGCTGGGGCAGGGAAGAGAAGGAAAATAGGCCACGGATGGTGGTCGTGGTAGGTTCGACTTCTAGGATCTTACGCGGCGGAGAGAACTCTTTCCTCTGGTGGGGGATCTTACACCGTACCCCTTCAATCCATCGTACTAGAGCGATCTGAGAAGAACGATTAGGGTCATATTCTACCCTTTGTACAATGCCAATAGACGGAGTGCTTCGTTTCAGATCAATTCTTCGCTGCAATCGCTTCGATCCACCCCCTCTATGAAAAGTCGTAATACGACCTGAGGAATTCCTACCACCAGACTTCCCTGTACCCCAACTCAATTGTCTAAGTGCTCTCCCTTTGGCAAGCATCGTTCGTTAAAAGATTGAATATGAGTGAATTGTCTGCAGCTGCTGCAAGAATTTTGATTAGATGACCAAAAAACCTTTTGAGAACAAAATCATCAATTTTAAGTGAAAGGCAATTTAAATAACACAATAAACAATAATCCAAATTAAATGAACTCGAGGTTGAGGATCCAAGAGTTGTGGAGCTAAAGTAATCCATACAAATCCATTATGCAATATTTACAATAATATGCTAAGTATAAAGTAAATTTTGACAATGATAATATTGTAGGTTTTATTTGGCAGACTTCCAACGAAAGAAAGGCCTTCATGAAGAAACCCTTTCTGAAATGGACTTCTTAGAGAGGCATAATGCCGTCCTACGTTCATAATTACACATCTTCCCCGGTTCCCCCCTCTCTCAGAATATTCAATTCTGCCATATCAACTAATTTTTCTCAAATCAATCAACAATAATAGGCAAGGCATTAATAACACAAAAACTTAAGTGTTTCTTTGCCGGAAATACCATTAGGCTTAAAACTATGCAAAATAGTTCTTTCCCTTTGTCTTATTTTTGCAGCAAAAACAAATAATATCAAGTAAACAAGTTTTAAAGAGCCAATCCTAAACAAAATACACACTTATAGATAAATAGATCAAGCTGACAATATTAACAAGGTTCATATCACAGGCACCCTTGATAAATAAGACAAAACAAATATACAGGGTAATCATCACTTAAAATGATAAAGGAATAATTTTTATAAGTTATGTCATACAAGAATTTGCTAATATTTTGCCTAAAAAGTGATAGACTGATGAGTACCTACCCCAAGAATATAGTAGGAGATACAAATAACAAACTACCAAGAGACGTTTCGAACCCCAAAACTAACAAACTGACCCACATTATTGAAGAACAGATTCAAGTTGAGCTTTTTAAAACACAAAATTCAAACTTATAAAAAACAAAAAAAACAATCAAACCAGTCCCGGAAATCGCAGACATACTCTTGGATTCATAAAATTATAACTAGGATTATTAAAAATCAAATAATCGTTTCAATTAAAAGCGTAAATAAGAAATTAATAGGCAAGAGACCAAGAGATTATTCACTATCTGGTGTGGATTTTATCGGTTAGTAAGTCAATAACAATTTGTAATAAAAATTACAATTTGTAAAAAAAAAAAAGAAAAATAAATAAAAGCAAAACAAAATAACCTGGGCACGGACACAGTGAGAGACTGAGAGTGAGAACTGAGACTCGGAGACTTTAGATAGAGATGCTTGAATGGATGAGAGTATGGGACTGAGACTTTAGCGAGACTGAGAGAGAGATGCGGCAGGCGACAGCTGCAGAAAAAAGTTGAATAGATGATTGATGAATTAAAACCCTAGAACTAGAAAAAGGGTCTGTGGGCAATGGGCATTAGAGAAACTGAATTGGTCTTGTGAAACTAGAAAAGGTAAATGAATTGGGCAATGGGCATTACAGAAACTAAAATAATGGAGTTGCTTGTAATTACTAAAATTCATCAAAAATTAATTAATTATAATAATGGAGTTTGCTGGATTGACTTACCGGCGGCCTGTGTAGTCGAAGAACATAAGCCAATTCTTTTAGGAATTGATGATGAATTGCCCATGGAGATCAATTGAAAGACACGCCATCAAATTGCAGAGTCGTCGAGAGAAATTTGGATCGAAATGGCCGAGAGAAATAAATAACAATTTAGCTTGTATTGTGCATTTATAAGAGGAAAAGAGACGGGTCTTCTAGGGTTTGTTTCTGTGAAAATGGATTTTTATGTTTTGGGTCATTGATTTCTGGGCCTAAACAAGAGCCCAATGACTTAGATGTTTAGTGTACATATAAACCAAATGGGCCTTTCTCTCCGAAAGACGACTTACAACGGCCTGAAGAAATTTGATCTAACATTTTTCAAAGCCATGAAGAAAACCTTTGTTACGAGGAGATCAGTAAACACAATTAATGTACCTTAAAGTACATCAATATTTTTTTTTATAAATTATATGTCTCTTTTAATAATTTGGATAAATGAAAAATAAAAAAACTAAATAATAAAAAAAAAGGGTATAAATAGATCAGTAAGAGGTGTGTCAATAGCACCACTCATATTTTAATTAATATTTAGGAGACCTGTCAATCTCTAATCAACATTTTAGCTACCTCTCTCTCTCTCTCTCTCTCTCTCTCTCTCTCTCTCTCTCTCTCTCTATATATATATATATATATAGTTATATAATTCCTATGAAACAAACAAACAAAAATTTCTCGATCTCTCGATCTCTCTTGCAACCTCTCAAACACCACCATCATTCAAGCACCACCACCGTCAATCTCTCTCCCGCCATCGCGACGACTGTGACGATCAATTTCTCTCTCCTTGCTACGACGATCGATCTCTCTCTCTCCTTACTGCTACGATCGATCGTCACCGTCACCGGATCATCTTCTTGGCCTCACTGCCGTCACCGGATATTTGTCTTCGCCGTCACACACACACAAGCAGAAAAGAACCCGATCATTTTGGAGGGGTTTTGATCGATCTTGATTTTGGTTTAAGGTGATTTTAATTTGATTTTGGTTGTTAGGTTTTGATTGATCTTGATCTTGGGTTTCGATCGATCTTGATTTTGGTTTAATGTTGGTTTGATGGGTTTTCATTTGATCGATCTTGGGTTTTGATTGATCTTGATTTTTGTTTAATGTTGGTTTGATTTTAATTTCATTTTGGTTGGTGGATTGTTTGTAATTTTGTTTGATACAAATGTGAAATGGAGATATGGATTTTATTTATTTGGTTTTAAAAATAGGTTTTGGTAATTTTGGTGAATCTCCAATCGAGGTTGAAGAAGACAAAAACAAAGGTGAAATCTAGCTTTATTTATTATTATTTTTTTTAATGATCTGATGATTGTGTTGTATACTGGTGAGAGATAAAGATTTTTTATTGTATTTTATTTTATTTTTTTTGTTTTGTTTTATTTTATATTTATTTGTTTTTTATATCTATTATATATATATATATATATTAAATTTGTTTTTAATTTTTAATTACAGGTAAAATGGTCATTCAACGAGTATCAGACAGTTAAAGGGGCATTAACGTCTTTTAGTCCGACTGACATGGCAGAATCTGTCTTTTGACGGATTCTGTCACAGAAGGACTAAAAGTTATAATACCAAAAAAAGTGGACTAAACATAGATTAAAACAAACTACAGGGACTCAAAATGCAATCCTCCCTTATTATTAAAGGTAATTATAAAGTGAATGGCCCTTCCAGAATCAACAGTACCTAATGAACAAAGCAATAAAACAATTAATTTAGCTTTACTTTGAAGTCCTTTGGTGTTAAGAGTCATAAACAAAACAAAAACAACTACACGTTTATATAATAATTGTCATGTTAATACAATCTTCAATGTTTATAAAAAAAAACTGAAAACTTTTAATCGAAAATAAATATTACATCCTTATTGATGTGATTATAAGTTCAAGTCATATTTTTAACCTCCTCAAGCTCCAACTTTTAAATTAGTTAACACTCATAATCAGTGTTGTGCAATTTGCCCATTATTTAATCAATACAGATGATAATGATTGATGAAATTCTCCCTAAATATAATAATCATTCTCAATGCTACAATCTACTTAAAGTTCTTATCACTCAATAGGAAACCCAACTTTAATTAGTCAGCAACAAATAGGCCAACAAATGACCACTTCTTTTCAAATAACAACCAATTAATAACTTCTCAAACATATTTAAATAAATAACCTCTCAAATACACAAAAAAAGACCTAAAAACAAGTTAATAATTAAGGATAGATATAATGGTCGAGAATGCAAAGCTCTTATTCGTTTCCCTAGTCTTTTGAAGGTAGATATCGATGGACTGATTTGTGAAGAAAGCTGGAAGGAGGAGCATTCCAAATGAACTTAAAAATGTTCTTCCAAGCTCTTATAAACGAAGGGAACAACGGGAAGTGTGTAAGGGCCAACACGCTCACGAGGACGAACGCAGCGCAGCATATCGTGAGAGTCAGTGTCCTTTTTTGATGCTGTTCCGAACGGATGATGAGGAAAATTGTGGAAATGAATGCGAGCATGGTTGTTGCCACGGACATGAAGAGCAAGGCGAAGTTAAGCGTCATTCTTCGAGGGATCGAGACACGGAAATGGTCCAGCTTGAACGGGTATATGACTATGGAGAGAAACAATAAGAACAGAGGTCAAGGAACAACACAAGGAGACAACATCCATGACAGTGAAAAACAGGAAGAAGGGGGAGTGGATGAGAATCGGAAGACCATTCTTGTCATTATTACCACCAGGTACTGTGAAGGCGGCTGCATACACGAGGGTGGCCACTAGAAAAGCAACTCCGGAGCATAATTGAGAAGTCTCTTTTATCCATTTTTGTGCCTCCTCAAGTTGTTTTTCATGCATCTGTCTGAAGAGATCTTTGGCAGTCATATTGTCTTTGTCATCATGGTGCTGAGTAAAATAGGATGGCATTATTTCCTCCACCATCTGCACGTAAATAACATTAATCCAATTGATTTAGTTTAATATTTATGATAAATTTTCACATAATTATGAACGTAACATTAGTACGATCCAGCCTAAAATGTTTAAAAAATTTTCTTTTTTAAATAAATATATATATATATATATATACACACGCTGACACGCGCACGTAAGGCGTACCTGGAACCACTCTAACTCCTCTTGAAGTTGGTAGGCTGGACCAGGGCGAGTACCTCCATTATAGTTCGAGTTGTCTGCAACATGGTGTAAAACACTGTAGCCATCTTTGTCGATTCCCATAATCAGCCTTCTTGTTGGTATCTCAATTTTTTTGACGAGCTCGAAGATATCTCTTCGACGGTAGCTGGCCGCCACGTGTGATATGTTCTGCATATTATGGCTAACGTGCTCAACTGCTTGAGGATGCTTCTTGAGTATCTCCTTCACGAGTTCTATCACTCCGGTTCTAGTTGCAGCAAGCAGTGGAGTCTCCACTTGATGTTTATAATCTTCTGCCATCTCTGATTCATCTTCTGTATCATCAGTATCTTCCTTATCTATCTCCCCTGGCATTTCTTCATCATTAAGCAGTGATCTAATTGCAGCAAGCAGCGGAGTCTCCACAGCTTGAGGATGCTTGTTGAGTATCTCCTTCACAAGCTCTGTCACTCTTGTTCTAGTTGCAGCAAGCACAGCTTGAGGATGCATGTTGAGTATCTCCTTCACAAGCTCTATTACTCCTTTTCTAGTTGCAGCAAGCAGTGGAGTCTCCACAGCTTGAGGATGCATGTTGAGTATCTCCTTCACAAGCTCTATCACTCTTGTTCTAGTTGCAGCAAGCACAGCTTGGGGATGCATGTTGAGTATCTCCTTCACAAGCTCTATCACTCCTGTCCTAGTTGCAGCAAGCAGTGGAGTCTCCACAGCTTGAGGATGCATGTTGAGTGTCTCCTTCACAAGCTCTATCACTGCTGTTCTAGTTGCAGCAAGCAGTGGAGTCTCCGCTTGACGTTTATAATCTTCTGCAGCCTGATCTGTTTGTTGATCAGCTGCTTTCTGTTTCATAGTTGGATCATCATCTTTTGGTGCATTGATATTTGGTTTATAATTTTTGGACGTGTCTTTATCATAACTCATCTCCCACGAGCAATCGACCTTTATCAGTTCACGGGCGAGCATAATAGCAAAATTACGCTTTCTCTTTTCTTTCCAAATTTTTGTCACTATTGTTGGCCACTTGCGATCTGTATGTATATAAACTTTTATCAGATAGATAGATGTACGCAGTACGTACAAATTAAATACATAATATAAGAAAAACTTTTCAAGTGATACATATGATCATATTTGAGAGACAGATCGAGAGAGCAAGCATACCTCCTATGAAATATTTCCATAATGATTTATTGAGAGTTTCTAAAGCCGCTGAAATAATAGTGCACAAATGTTGAAAACTTGAAAGTACTCCTGTAAAATTCCAATGATTGATTTATATAATCCCAATTTGGGTAGAAATCAAGACGCAGAGATCATCAGCATTGGTCATCAGCTGATCACATGGTGATCAGCAATCCAAATGTTAACGGCAAAAGATTAAGGAGTTAATTAGTTAAAAGTAGTCAGTTAGCTGTTAAAAGAAAGTTAATGTCTTTTAACAACTAACCTGCTAATGTGGCTACCAAGAGTGATTTCTATTGGTTAGATTCTCCTGATTTTAAGGATCATGCTTTTAACATGTGTGATTGATTCTTTTGTATATATAGTGCCCTGTATTACAATCTGATCATCAATGAAAAATCTAGACTTCCCACCTGTCAAAGTTATTTTAGGGATCTTATTGAATATTATACACACACACTCTGTTCGAACACACCTCTATCGAAGACGTCTCGAAAAAAAAAATCTAGGAAGGTTTGTTCGCATATACTTTGCTCTGTTCAAACATACCTATGTGCACGGTTTGATATTATTATTATTATTATTATTATTAAAAAAAGATTATTTATGTCATTTCAGATGCTAAAGCTCACAGATCACAACGATATAAAACTTTTTAAAGTTTAATAACAAAAATGGTATATATATATTTATATATGGGAGGTTCTTCCATCGTCCTGAAATTATAATTTTAGGACAACCAACTACAACTACAACCACAACCACATATTCAAATGTGTTCAAATGTTTGTTAAAAAAAAATCAGCATTTTATTTAAACATATGACTATGGTTGATCGTCCTGAAATTATAGAAGAATCTATATATATATATATATATTTCTATTGTCAGTTCGTCCTGACAATAAATATATTATGACGAAGAATGTAGACCACTAGATTTATATACTTTGACTCAAAGTGTATGAATTTGCCAAAACTTCTCTATAATCTATGGTTATGCATTTGATTTACACCTGATGTGTTTAATTGATTTACACATAGTTTGTTTAATTGGTTTACACCTTGTGTGTTTAATTGGTCATCTCTGGTGTGCTTAATTGGGTTGTCGTGATGTGTTTAATTGGTAGTCTGGTGTGTTTAATTGGTGACCTTGTGTATTTAAACAAAATAAAATCTGAAAATTTTGTTTGAAAAAAATCAAATCTGAAATTTTTTTGTTTAAGAAGAATCTGAATTTTTTTTTCTTCACAAAACCCAAACCCAAACACAACTTCCACCATTTATAAAAACAACCACCACCCTCAAATCTGGAAATTGAACAAAACGAAATCTTAAAAAAAATTTAAACAAATGAAATTTTTTGTTTAAAAAAAAATTGAAATTGTTTTTAAAACCTGGAAAAAAAAAACTAGATCTGAAAAAAAAAATTAAAAATTAAATCTGAAAACCCAACCACAATCGCAACCACAACCCAAACTTAAACACAACCACAAAAAAATTTAAACAAAATGAAATCTTGAAATTTTGTTAGCAAAAAAATCAAATCTGAAATTTTTTTAAAAACTTGGAATAAAATGAGATTTGAAAAAAAAAAATTTAAATAAAATCTGAAAATTAAACACAACTACAAAAAAAATTTAATAAAATGAAATCTGAAAATTTTGTTAGCAAAAAAACCAAATCTAAAATTTTTTGTTTAAAAAAAAAATCTGAAGTTTTTTTAAAAATCTTGAAAAAAACGAGAAAGAGAAAGAGATGAGATGAGAGAAAGAGAAGAAGGAGAGAAGACGTGAGTGAGAATAGAGGAGAGAAAGAGAGAAGACAGAGAAGGCGTGAGAGAGAAAGAACAAAAAAAAAGTTATGTAAAAATGAGAGTGAAAAGGAGAGAGAAGAGGTAAAGAAAAAAAAATTATGGACATTTAGGTCCTTACATCCAAATAATAGATAGAAACAATAAAAAAGATAATGTTAGCTAAAAACAATAATATCTCTTAATTTTTGAATAAAAAGACCTATTTCATATATATATATATATATAATTTGTCTATTATTGTCAGTTCGTCTTAATATAAAATATATCATGACGAAAAATGTAGACCATTAAATTTTATATACTTTAACTCAAAATGTATATGTTTGTCAAAACTTCGCCATAATCTATGATTCACATTCTTCTTCATGATATATTTTTACTATATATATCATTATTATTATTTTTGCTATATTCAGCGATTTACTCTCTAATATATAATTAATGACTAATGACAACTATTTGACAGAGAGTTATGTTACAGCATAAGGCATTATTCTTACTCTGATTGTCGCCAACTTGAGCATCATATTTATCTTCCTCAATGGTACCAGCATCGTCGTAGTTATCATAATCACAGGTTGGAATGCCTATAATTAATAATTTTGACGAAGATCAAAATAATTAATGTACTGTTAGATCAAATTCACGTACAATATATTCAAAAAATAAAAATTGCACAAATATATTAATTCTTGTGAATTGAAGACGGAAATTAAATGATGAATATTGTAATTGGTAGACGTACAAAAGTAGAGAAGTCTGTGCAATAAGCGGTTGGAATATTTGTAAGTGAAAGCAGATTGTGAATTAGTCAAAAGATGAAGACTTGTCATGCCATTTTTGGTCTTCAATTTAGCTAACCCTTTGTCCAGTTTCAGTAACTCTAGAGCCGTTCCTGCATGTGCAGGGAAGAAAATTAAGAATTAAAGTTAGTATATATATAAATAAAAAAATTCGATCAGGACCAAAGTTACTTAACATTATATATGGAACACACGAAATTAAAGATAGAGAGAATATTGACCAAAGTTCTCCCCTAGGACAGCAGCATGGAGAATGGAGAACCCATCATAATTAATGCGGTGAGCTTTTTTGAGTTTCATATAGCCATGGACAGAACCGATCATCTGATTGCGTCGAGAAGCTAAGTACTTGACCACTTTGGTGCTCCCAAAAGCAGCAGCTTTGAACAATGGTGTCTGACCAGACTCATTCCGCTTCAAAAGCTGCTGTGGAGTAACGTAACCTTCTCCCACCAAAAGCTTCACAGCCTTGATGTTGTGGTTGATGGCTGCCTCGTGAAGAACCGTGTTTTCGTAGGCGTTGGTTTTGTTCAAGATGGTGGTGAGGATCTGCTCATCATAATTGGCAAAGCGATCCAGTAACTGTTTAAGCGGCTTCTCGCTTTTGCTGTGGACAGCAATGTGAAATGCGTTGTCTTTGGCGACAGTCATTAGTGTTGGATATGGATTGTTATAGCCATCTTCGTCAGCTTCGTCGTTGTGGAAGGACTCCTCCAGGGAGTCCCATTTCCCTTCCACTACCACTGTTTGATATGGCTTCTGCATTGATGAAATGCTGCTTCTAAACATCTTGATCACTTAGTCAAGGAAAATGAACAATATTATTTATGAGTGAATAATAACCCGATAAAATGGGTTCAATTCTTTCTCTAACCGGCTCTGTCTCTCTCTCTCTATATATATATATGTGTGTGTGTGTGAGTGTGTATATATTTATATATATATGTGTGAGTGTGTGTGTGTGAAGCCGTGATTCAAATGGAATTATAAAGGTCCATTTATTACTATGAAGATTTTCTAATAAGGTAAATAATATTGTTCAAAGTTGAATTTTTGGATTATATATATACACGGATCAAGATCCTCTCATTGATCCTTGTTTTTCTTTGGCATTTTTCAAGTGTAATTAAAACACCAAGTTATATGAGAGAGAAAAAAGTGATCAAATCTTGACCATACATTTTTTTATTTTGCTAAGGTGTCATTGGATTATGAAAAGTCAAGGAAAAACAAGACAAAGAGAGGATCTTGATCCATATATACATATTCATTTTAAAGTATTACAATAAATTCGGGCACGTATGACAATGATTGAGTAGGAGTCTGTTGGGACTTATCGAAATCAAACATTATAATCCTCAAGTATTTTAATGAGGTCGGTCTTGGAAAAAAAAAAAAAAAAGACCAAAGTTAATTGCAAAACTAAAAGTCTAGTTTTGTAATGTTGTAGTTGAATCGGTTCTACAACGATATGTAATTACTAATTACTGACTATAGAAGGACCGTCATGAGTGTGTGCATGTGTGTGTATGTGAGATTCCCAATAAACATCGATGTTAATTGAATAGGTGTTGATGTGTGTGAAAATTATCAAATGCGGGATCTCGTTTGTTTTTTTTTTTTTTTTTTTTTTTTTGTAAGGGGTTTCCAATAAATATCAATGTTAAATGAATTGATATTGATGTTAAACTAATAAATACAGGTTTCTATTTGGAATCTCATGTGAAAAAATATACAGGATCCCGTAGTTTGTTAGTGATATATATATATATATATAGCACATTTCTCAAATGTAAACCTTGTACATAATTTATATCCGGAAACACTAATATCTTATTTAATAATCTCATGATTTAAAGTTTTATTGAGTGCTAACTTAACTAAGATGCTTCAAACTCCTTAATTATGATGCAACATAATAATGTTAGGCCGGAGTTGTTAGTTACATAACACAACATTATGGAACTTCGCTCCTTATTTAATTATACCTGGATTTTGCGCTTGATCATTTCCGGACGTATCGGTTTTATTTTTTTAATAATATCTTTAAATTTATAATAAATAAAGCCTCTTGTTTTTTTTAGTCTTAAATAGTTAAATCTATGTTTTGGTCTTCGCCGACATGCTTGTGTCGTAATTGTGCATATCGGTATCAATACTTTGCTTTAAATAATAAATAAAGCTTTTTTTTTTTTTTTTCTTTCAAATAAATAAATAAATAAAGCTACTATATAAGAATACAATAAAGGTAAAGTTAATTATCCACTATTCCTCTTGTTTGGAAAAGGTTACATTTACTTGAACTGTACGCAGGGGTGGACCCACTTTGGATAAGGTAACTCCGTAACTGTATACAACTGTAAAATTAAGTGTTGTTTTCGTGATTTATGTGTGCCTTCGATAATTGTATAATATAAGCTTTTACCTTTTCATTTTTTGAGAGCGGTTCATCTCATTTTTGTTCATTTAACTCATAAAGTATGGGTAGATATCTTCTTTTTAGTAGGAGTTACATTCCAGATCGTACTTGTAGCGTGCGGTTTGAACTCATTAGGGTCAAATAAGACCTAACCCAAGTATATTGTATATTACGTAATTCAATTTAATTTTCTCCTATAAGTACATACTTTGAACATACTACATTTATCATATATATTATTATAATTAATATTATATTAAAAATGTAATAATATTTATTAATAGATTCAAAATATACTTAAATTAAGTCGTGGGCTCATGAGAAAAAAATCGACAAGCATTTACTAGACTAACCGGTGGTCAAGGTACTTCCATTACATAAAGAGACAGACCTGGTACCAATTTTGTGCTAGTATGACAGTTTCTCAATACGTTAAAATTTTTAATCCTTCTTATTTAATAAATTTTATCACAATATCGGATGCATATCAAAGAAATTAAAACTTTTAAACCGACGAAAATTGACGTGGCATTGTGTATAGATGGCAAATTTATCTATGAATACGAATATCGAAAGGATTCAATCTATTTAGAATTATGATGGATACTATATTATTATTATATCGGAGACGGAACGGAAATGTAAATAATTATAATATCTAGTTTATTTTCAGTAATGGATATTGTCTATGAATATCCATCTTCATATGTCTTTATTATCAATTTTAATACTTTATAAATAAAAACAAATTATTATGTAATTATTAACTCTATTTATATAATTAGTTATTTTTTATATTTTTGCTTATGGTGTTTCTGATTTTTTTTATTAAGTTATAGGAAAATTTAAGTTGTGAAATTTTATTCAATATGATTAAAGCAATAATCATGTTTAATGTGATCCCACTTGACAATATTTTGTTTTGTTATCAAAAATATTTAATGCAATACAAAATTTTGAAACATTTTTCAAGATTTGTTTATCCCTTAAAATAGCAGAAAATCTACTATTATAAATGTTAGTTGCATTTTTCTCGCGTAAAAATTTATATTTTTTCATCATATATAAAAATAGATGAAGCGGAAACAGCTATCTTGATTCAGGGATTCCATAAATCCACCTCGCTTACTTGAAAATAGGGATAGATACGAAAATAAAGATATAAATCTCAAATATATACTGGAATGGATAAACCCAGATACACTCTATTGCTATACCTAGGTTATTATGATAATCCTCTTACGTCTATATTAAAAAAATAAAAATAAAAATAAAAATTGAGAAGTCAAATCATGTTCCCCTCCTCAAATTCTAAATAAATAAATATAAATAAATAAAGAATTTTACAGTCAATTCTAACATTTCGAACTCTTCATCAGTCACAGTTACAAAATGGGAACAAATTAGAACACATAATAGTTCATGGACACATAATAGTTCAAGAGGCTACGAAGATCTTTAGCTTCTTCAATCCGGTTCGCCATGATCGTTTCGATCATTGATTCTTTAAAATATTCTCTTGGATCATAAGAACACTTCTCCATGAATCTAGTCCCTTAATGATGATCATGATCTCTAATTTGCTTCCTTGATGATATGATCTATATATTTGTAGTATATATCACTCCTTTTTCTTTGGGACACAAAAGAAATTTATTAAGATAATTAAAGAAATTAAACATTCATTGTAGGGAAACAATATAGGTGAATTGATTGTTAGTAATTAGGCAAGTGATAATCATTTGTGTGTATCATTAGTATCATTAAGATATTACTAGTTAGTAGTCATAAGAAGAATGATATCTACCTTCCTCATTTGCCTTTTCATTTACCTTCTCAATTTATTGTTTAACACGTGTATAATTTTTCATTTAATAAAAAGCTTTTATTTTTTTTTATACAAAACTTGTTTACTTATTTATCTTTGATGGATGATTCTGTCATTTCATTAATGAAGGATAAATACGTAAACAAACTTTACACCAAAAAGTGATAGTTTTTTATTAAATGAAAAAGTTTACATTTATCAAACAATTAGTTGGAAAGGTAAATGGGAAAGTTAAATGGAAAAGGTAGGTAGCATTCCTGTAATCATAGTATTTTTGGCCAAGTTGCCAGACACATCACCAAATGGTTACACAAAAGTCTTATGATGTGACATATCATCAGATAGTGCTGATGTGGCTGGACACAACAAAGAAGACATCAGCAGACGTGCACATACAAGTCATCATACTTCAATGACGTGCCTAATCAACCATTACACGCATGTTCTGGTCAAGTAAAGACCATTAATGGGCCTAATGAAGCCCAACAAAATTAAGAGACAGCCTAGGTTCGATTAATCACAAATCTAAGCAAGCTTTTTAATTTATCGCGTTTAATTTTTAATCTAACCAATCTAACCAATCTAATCTTTTTTTATTTTTAATTTTTTTAAACCGAGACCCAACACAACAAGCATAATTTAGAAGTCTGCACCATCGAGAGGAGAGGGCTACTCCCACTGAAATGGAGAGCCCTCAATTGATGGTAAACTAAGGAGGGACAAGAATTATATATATATATAATATATGCATACCATGAGTATTGAACCCAGATGGTAGAGGATTTCAAAGGATTTCAAAGGAAGGTACGACCACGCTGGGGACCCAATGGCCTAACCAATCTAATCTTAATTAAATGATTTTCATGTCTAAATTTGTTGTGGAGAACCATTTCTCGATAATTTGGGAGAGTCTCGATGGTATCAATGAACCAGAGCAACATAATCAAGAAGCACTTTTAAAAATTGTTGAAACTTATATACAATTTAAGTGGTAAAAACAGAAGCACCCTCAAAACATGCATAATCAAAAACCAAAACAACCAAGCGTTTTAACTGTTAAAAAAAAAAAACAAAAGCTCTTGGTAAGTGCTTTTATCAAGGAAGAAGTACTTAATTGAAGAGAAGTGTAGGTCATAAACCAGGCCCCAAAATCAGAGAGAATTTTCATGAGGGGCAGACATGCAGACCCAATTTTGCAATTTTGATTTCTGTGCACATAACCATGCTTCCTTCATTGATTTTTTTTATATATATCCAGAGCATCGGCTTATTGTGCACAGATCATTCTTTCTAAAACAAAATTATTAAATACTTAAACTTTTCAAAACAAACATAAAAATAAAAAATACTAACTTTGATCAACATAAGAGAAACCCAAATGAAATATAAATAAAAAATTCAAAACAAAATTGAAACTTTAAAGGCCCTTGACAATCTATAAGAACACCTATGTAACTCAGCTGCTGTTGAACAGCAATTGATTACTACAAAACAGAAACACCCTCCAAAACATGCATAATCATGAACCAAAACAATCAAGGTACCAAGAAAAAAGAGCTTTTACAAGAAAGAAGCACTTAATTAGTGAAGAGAATTGTAGGTCTACATAAACCAGGCCCCAAAATCATTGAGACTTTTCTTCTAGGGCACACATGCAGGACCCAATTCTGGAATTCTGATTTTCTGAGCTCACCCCAATGCTTCCTTCATTATTACTTTTTTACATATCAGGCGCATCGGTGAATTGTGCACAGATCATTCTTTCTACATAAACGTGTTAAAACAAACACAAACAAAAAATACTTACTTTGAACGACAAAAGAGAAACCCAGATAGAGAACAAAAAAAATGAAATTTTAAAAGCACTTGACAATCTATAGGAAAACCAATGCAGCTATGCAGCAGTAAAACAACTTAGCTTGTGTATTTATATGAGGAAATGAGAAGGTCTTCTAGGGTTTCTGTGAAAAGACTAAAAAACCATAATGGATTTTTTGTTTTTGGGTCATTGATTTGTAGGCCGAAACTTCAATTACTTATATTGGATTCAATGTTGTGGTATAAGAGCCCAATAACATAGAATGTTTAGTGTAGATATAAACCAAACGGACCTTTCTTTCCAAAAGATGGTTTGTTACAACTTACCACTATCAACATCCAATCTTTATTAGAAAAACCACCATCGTTAAATCGTACGTGGAGGCTTCTCCCTTAATTCGAGTTGCATTTTAGATCATGTTTGTAGTGGTTTGTTTGGAATCTTCGACATCTCTCAATGAACTCCTGACCCAATTGGTCCTTTGATATTTGGTTTATAATATTTGGACTTGTCTTCAGTATGACTTCCCTCCCACGAGTCATTTAGTTGGATTACACAATATCATCTCTCTCAAAAAAAGACAAGAAAAGAAGGAAAAAAAAATGACCAAGAAGAAGAAGAAACAATGTAAGACAATTACCAAAAGACTGATCGACTCATATTCAGTGTTGTGTTATTAGAGTAAAAGTGGTGCCCATTATTTAATCAATAAAGATGATAATGATTCTCAACGCTACAATCTATTTAAAGTTCTTTTCACTCAATTAGAAACTCAACTTTAATTAGTCAATAACAAATAGGCAAACAAATGACGACTTCTTTTCAAATAACAATTAATTAATAACTTTTCAAACACATTGAATCTGTCGGTGACCCAAGTTTGAGTCGCCTATATTAAAATAAATAACCTCTCAAACACACCAAAAATAAAAACTAAAAACAAATTAATAATTAAGGATAGATATAATGGTAGAGAATGCAAAGCTCTTATACGTTACCCTAGTCTTTTGAAGTTAGATATCGACGGACTAATTTGTCAAGAAAGCTGAAAGGAGGAAAACTCCAAATGAACTTAAAAATGTTCTTCCAAGCTCTTATAAACGAAGCGAACAACGGGAAGTGTGTAAGGGCCAACACGCTCACGGGGACGAATGCAGCGCAGCATATGAGAGTCAATGTCCAATGTCGACGCTGGTCCGAACGAATGATGAGTATAACCGTAGAAGTGAATGCGAGCATGGTTGTGGCTACGGACATGAAGAGCAAGGCGAAGCCGAGTGTCAATCTTCGAGGGAGTGAGACACGGAAATTGTCCAGGGCGAAAGGGGATGTGACTATGGAGAGAAACATAACAACAGCGGTCAAAGAACAAGACAAGGAGACAACATCCATGACAGTGAAAAACAAGAAGAAAGGGGAGTTGAGGAGAATCGGAAGACCATTATCGTCCCTAGTACCACCAGGTACTGTAAAGGCAGCTGCAAACACGACGGTGGCCACTAGAACAGCAACTCCAGAGCACGACTGAGAAGTCTCTTTTATCCATTTTTGTGCCTCCTCAAGTTGATTTTTATGCTTCTCTCTGAAGAGCTCTTTGGCAGTCTTACGGCTTTTATCAAGGTGCTGAGTAAAATAGGATGGCATTATTTCCTCCACCATCTACATGTAAATATATAACATTAATCTAATTGATTTAGTTTTATATAAATTTCTAGATTATGAACGTATCATTAGTACTATTTTGAAAATGTTTTAAAGTTTTGGTGCAACAAATGTAATATCATTTTGTTTCCGCCATCTATCTATACACCGATACACACACGTACCTTGAACCACTCTAACTCCTCTTGAAGTTGATAGGCAGGACCAGGGCGAGTACCTTCGGTGAAGTTTGTGGTGTCTGCAACATGGTGTAAAACAGTGTAGCCTTCTTTGTCAATTCCCATAATCAGCCTTCTTGTTGGTATCTCCATTTTTTTGACGAGTTGGAAGATCTCTCTTCTCCGGTAGCTGGCCGCCAAGTGTAATATGTTCTGCATCTTATGGCTAACGTGCTCAACTGCTTGAGGATGCTTCTTGAGTATCTTCTTCACAAGCTTTGTCACTCCTGTTCTAGTTGCAGCAAGCAATGGAGTCTCCACATCATCATCATCATCATCAATTGGTAAAGATCCATGATCAGCTGACTCAATTTTTTTTCGTCTATTGAAATTTGGTTTATAATTTTTGGACGTGTCTTCATTATAACTTATCTCCCACGAATCATCGATCTTTATCAGTTCATGGGCGAGCATAAAAGCAAATTTACGCTTTCTCTTATATTGCCAAATTTTTGTCACTATTGTTGGCCACTTGCCATCTATATGTATATAATTAATATAAACTTTTATCAGATAATTTGTACACAGTACGTACAAATTAAATACATAATATAAGAAAAAACTTTTCAAGTGATATATATGATCATATTTGAGAGGCAGATCGAGAGAACTAGCATACCTCCTATGAAATGTTTCCAGAATGATTTATTGAGAGTTTTTAAAGCCGCTGAAATAATAGTGCACAAATGTTGAAAAGTTGAAAGTACTCCTGTAAAATTTCAATGATTGATTTATATAATATAATAAATAAATAAACTATAATATATCCCAATTTGGGTATGAAATTTGTATCTCAGATATAACGGGACAACTGATTTTAAAGTGTAATATCATTCACGCACTGTGTATTATACTATTTGTGATGAAAATTTTATCACAATATTTGGTAATTATAATATTACAAAATTGCTAATGCAAATCCCTAAACTAATTTATGCACGAAACGTAGTCTACATATGTAATATACCTTGATCTGTTCAAACATACCTATGTGCATGTTTATAATATTATTATTATTTTTTAAAAAATAGAATATTTTTGTCATTTCAGATGCTAAAGTTCACAAATCACAACAATATAAAACTTCTTAAAGTTTAATAAATAAAAAAATAAAAAAACCGTATATATATCTTCTTATCATTATTATTATTTTGCTATTTTCAGCGATTTGCTCTCTAATATATAATTAATGACTAATGACAACTATTTTACAGATAGTTGGAGATGTATAAAAGACACGACCAAATATATATAAAGTTACAGCACAAGGCATGATATTGAACGTCAATGGTCATACTCTGATTGTCGCCAACTTTGTCAACGTCTTCGCCAATGTTATCACCAACTTTGAAATCGTATTTAACTGGGACAACGGTATCAGCATCGTCGTAGTTATCATAATCACCAGTTGGAATGCCTGTAATTAATAATTTTGTCGAAGATCAAAATAATTAATGTACTGTTTGATCAAATTCACGTACAATATATTCAAAAAATAAAAATTGCACACATATATTTCTTGTGAATTGAAGACGGAAATTGAATGATCGATATTGTAATTGGTAGACATACAAAAGTAGAGAAGTCTGTACAATAAGCGGTCGGAATATTTTTTAGTGAAAGCAGATCGTAAATTAGTCAAAAGATGAAGACTTGTCATGCCATTTTCAGTCGTCAATCCTGCTAACTCTTTGTCCAGTTTCAGTAACTCTAGAGCCGTTCCTGCATGTGTAGGGAAGAAAATTAAGAATTAAAGTTAGTATATATATAAAAAAATATATATATAAAAAAAATTGATCTGGACCAAAGTTACTTAACGTTATATATGGAACACACGAAATTAAAGATAGAGAGAATATTGACCAAAGTTCTCCCCTAGGACAGCAGCATGGAGAATGGAGAACCCATCATTATTAATGCGGTGAGCATCTTCTAGTTTCTTATAACCAGCAGAAGCGATCGTTTGATTGGGTCGAGAAGCTAAGTACTTGACTACTTTGGTGCTCCCAAAAGCAGCAGCTTTGAACAATGGTGTCTGACCAGACTCATTCCGCTTCAGAAGCTGCCGTGGAGTAACGTAACCTTCTCCCACCAAAAGCTTCACCGCCTTGATGTTGTGGTTTATAGCTGCCTCGTGAAGAACCGTGTTTTCGTAGGCGTTGGTTGTGTTCAAGACGCTGGTGAGGATCTGCGCATCATAATTATTGGCAAAGAGATCCAGTAACTGTTTAAGCGGCTTCTCGCTTTTGCTGTGGACAGCAATGTGAAATGCGCTGTCTTTGGCGACAGTCATTAGTGTTGGACGTGGATTGTAATAGCCAGCTTCGTCAGCTTCGTCGTTGGGGAAGGACTCAAGCAGGGAGTCCCATTTCCCTTCCACTACCACTTCTTGAAATTGCTTCTGCATTGATGAAATGCTGTTTCTAAACATCTCGATCACTTAGTCAAGGAAAATGAAAAATATTATTTATGAGTGAATAATAAACCGATAAAATGGGTTCAATTCTTCCTCTAACCGGCTCTCTCTCTCTATATATATATATATGTGTGTGTGAGTGTGTGTGTGAAGCCGTGATTCAAATGGAATTGTAAAGGTCCATTTATTACTCTGAAGATTTTCTAACAAGATAAATAATATTGTTCAAAGTTGAATTTTTGGAATATATATATACATATTTCTTTTAAAGTATTATAGTAAATTCGGGCACGCATGCCAATGATTGAGTAGGAGTTTGTTAGAACTTATCGAAATCAAACACTATGATCCTCAAATATTTTAATGAGGTCGGTCTTGGAAAAAAAATCAAGACCGAAGTTAATTGTAGAACTAAAAGTCTAGTTTTGTAGTGTTGTTGAGGAATCGATTCTACAACGATATGTAATTATTGACTATAGAAGGACCGTCATGAGTGTGCGCATGTGTGTGTGTAAGATTCCCAATAAACATCGATGTTAATTGAATAGATGTTGATGTGTGTGAAAATTATCAAATGCGGGATTTCGTATGTTTTTTATTTTTTATTTTTTTGTGAGGGGTTTCCAATAAATACCGATGTTAAATGAATTGATATCGATATTAATCCAATAAATACGAGTTTCTATTTGGAATCTCACACGAAAAAATATATGGGATCCCGTACTTGGTTAGTGATATATATAGAACGTTTCTCAAATGTAAACCTTGGACATAATTTATATCCGTAAACACTAATATCCTATTCGATAATCTCATGATTTAAAGTTTTATTGGGTGCTAACTTAACTGAGATGCTTCAAGCTCCTTAATTATGATGCAACATAATAATGTTAGGCCAGAGTTGTTAGTTACATAACACAACATTATGGAACTTCGCTCCTTATTTAATTATGCCTGAATTTTGCGTTAGATCATTTCCGTACGTATCGGGTTTTTTTTTAATAATATCTTTAAAATTTATAATAAATAAAGCCTCTTGTTTTATTTTTATTTTTTATAGTCTTAAATCTGTGTTTTGATCCTTTGCCGACATGCTTGTGTCGTAATTGTGCCTCTCGGTATCAATACTTTGCTTTAAATAATAAATATAGCCTTTTTTTTAAACAAATAAATAAAGCTATACTATATAATAATATAATAAAGGTAAAGTTAATTATCCTCTATTCCTCTGGTCTTGGAAAAGGTTACATTTACTTGCAGTGTACGCAGGGGTGGATCCACTTTGGATAAGGTAACTCCGTAACTGTATACAACTGTAAAATTAAGTGTTGTTTTCGTGATTTATGTGTGCCTTCGATAATTGTATAATATAAGCTTTTCCCTTTTCATTTTTTGAGACCGGTTCGTATCTCATTTTTGTTCATTTAACTCATAAAGTATGGGTAGATATCTCCTTTTTGGTAGGAGTTGCATTCCAGACCGTACTTATAGCACGGTTTGAACTCGTTAGGGTCAAATAAGACCTGACACAAGTATATTGTATATTACGTAATTCAATTTAATTTGCTCCTATAAGTACATACTTTGAACATACTACATTTATCATATATATTATTATAATTAATATTATATTACTGACATATCACAAATGTGATAATATTTATCAATAGATTCAAAATATACTTAAATTAAGTCGTGGGCTCATGAGAAAAAAATCGACAAGCATTTACAAGACTAACCGGTGGTGAAGGTACTTCCATTACATAAAGAGATAGACCCGGTGCCAATTTTGTGCTAGTGTGACAGTTTCTCAATCGTTAAAATTTTTAACCCTTCTTATTTAATAAATTTTATCACAATATCGGATACTTATCAAAGAAATTAAAACTTTTAAACCGGCGAAAGTTGACGTGGCATTGTGTATAGATGGTAAATTTATCAATGGATACGAATATCGAAATGATTCAATCTATTTAGAATTATGATAGATGTTATATTATTATTATATCGGAGACAGAAAAGAAATGTAAATAATTATAATATCTAGTTTATTTTCAATGATGGATATCGTTTATGAATATCCATCTTCATATGACTTCACTATCAATTTTAATACTTTATAAATAAAAACAAATTATTATGTAATTATTAACTCTATTTATATAATTAGTTATTTTTTATATTTTTGCTTATGGTGTTTCTGATTTTTTTTAATTAAGTTATAGGAAAATTTAAGTTGTGAAGTTTTATTCGATTTGATTAAAGCAAACATAATCATGTTTAATGTGATCCCACTTGACAATATATTGTTTTGTTATCTAAAATATTTAATGCGATACAAAATTTTGAAACATTTTTCAAGATTTGTTTATCCCTTAGAATAGCAGAAAATCTACTATTATAAATATTAGTTATATTTTTCTCATGCGTAAAGATAGATGAAGCGGAGATAGCTATCTTGATCCAGGGATTCTATAAATCCACCCCGCTTACTTGAAAATAGGAATAGATACGAGAAGGGAAACTATCAAAAACCTCCTCTAGTTTAGGTTATTGGCCAAAAACCACTATCTAGTTCCGTTATTTGCCAAAAATCACCCTGCATACTTTAAATTTTTGTATTTTGATATATATATATATATATTTTTTATTCAGTGGAGATATATATCTCCATTGGAATACAAAAACAAACAAAAATTATATATCTCAACCAGAATACCAAAAAAAAAAAAAAATCAAAATACAAAAATTTAAAATATACATGGTAGTTTTTGGCTAATAACGGAACTAGATGGTGATTTTTGGCTAATAACACAAACTAGAGAGGTTTTTTTTAATAGTTTCCCATACGAAAATGAAGATATAAATCTCAAACATATACCAGGATGGATAAACCCCGATGCACTCCATTGCCATCCCTTGACTATTGTAATAAGCCTTTTACGTCCACATTAAAAAAAATAATAATAATAATTTTAAAAAAAAGAATTTTACAGTCAATTCTAACATTTCGAACATCAATCACAGTTACAAAATGGGAACAAATTAGAACAAACCTCATAGAAAACCTCAATTATAATCCCATGATACTCCATAGAATTCATGGACACATAATAGTTCAAGAGGCTACGAAGATCTTTAGCTTCTTCAATCCGGTTCGCCATGAATTCTTTAAAATATTCTCTTGGATCATAAGAACACTTCTCCATGAATCTAGTCCCTTGATGATGATCATGATCTCTAATTTGCTTCCTTGATGATATGATCTATATATTTGTAGTATATATCACTCCTTTTTCTTTGGGACACAAAAGAAATTTATTAAGATAATTAAAGAAATTAAACATTCATTGTAGAGAAACAATATATATACGTGAATTGCTTGTTAGTAATTAGGCATGTGATAATCATTTGTGTGTATCATTAAGATATTACAAGCTAGTAGTCATAACATGCTTGACCAAGTTGCCGGACACATCATCAAAGGTTATATGAAAGTCTTATGTGGCTGGACACATCATCAGATAGTGCTGATGTGACTGGACAGATCAAAGAATACATCAGCAAATAGTGCTGACGTACACAGATAAGTCATTGTACTTCAATGACGTGCCCAAGCACATCATTGCACGCATGTAATGGGACAAGTAAAGACCATTAATGGGACGAATGAAGCCCAACATAATTAAGAGACGGCCTAGGTTAGATTAATCACAAATCTAAGCAAGCTTTTTAATTTATCGCGTTTAATTTTTAATCTAACCAATCTAATCTTAATTAAAACTTTAAAGAATACCAATGTAACTCTTCAGCTGTTAAACAGCCATCGCTTCCTACAAAACGGAAACACCCTCGAAACATGCATAATCATGAACCAAAGCAATCAAGGTAGCAAAAAAAAAAAAAAAAAAAAAGAGCTTTTGACAAGTACTGTTACAAGAAAGAAGCACTTAATTAGTGAAGAGAAGTGTAGGTCTACATAAACCAGGCCGCCGTATCATAGAGACTTTTCATCTAGTGCACACATGCAGGACCCAATTCTGGAATTTTGATTTTCTGTGCTCAACCCAATGCTTCCTTCACTATTTTTTTTTTTTTTTACATATCAGACGCATCGGTTAATTGTACACAGATCATTCTTTCTAATAACAAAAGATTGAAAACATTTAACTTACTTTGAACAATAAAAGAGAAACCCAAATGAAAGAAAGAAAGAAAGAAATAAACTACAAACAAAACTAGAACTTTAAAAGCACTTGACAATCTATAAGAACACCCAATCCAGCTCTGCAGCTGTTGAACAACTTGGAAGAGTGGACAGGTCTTCTAGGGTTTGTTTGTGTGAAAAGACCAAAAAACCATAATGACTGTGGTGTTATTTAAGCCCAATTACATCAAAACCATAATGACTGTGGTGTTATTTAAGCCCAATTACATAGATGTTAAGTGTAGATTATAACCAAATGGGACATTCTTTCCAAAAGATGCCTTATTAAAAAAAATATATATATATATATATATGATAAATCCTACAAAATTACTGATGCTTGCATTTTGAAGCATTATAAGATGGTGGTCACAAATTTCATATACTAGTAATATTACTGATACTTGCATTCTAAAGCATTAACAACTAAACAAGGAAAAAAAAAAAAAAAAAAAGGCCAAGATATGGTGAAATAATTCCAGTAATATTAATACTAAACAAGTAATATTAGTATTTTTTTTAATATACTAATAAAATAAATAAAAAAGTACGTCTTTGAATATGAAATTTGTATCTTAAATAATGTGACAACTTATTTAAAATGGTGTGTATAAACTACTTTAAATCACTTGTTATTTTACTGAAAATTTTATCAAAAAGTTTGGCAGCCAAATTATTATTATTATTTTTAAATAAAACCGTAAGTATAAATAAAGAGATTCATTTTAGTTTTTGTCCGGACCTCTAAAAAAGTCAGGACTGGTTTGCCTTACAACAAATTGTATATAAAAAAAATATATAACAACTATTAACATAAAGTTATGCTATAGCAAAAGGCAACTGTGAGTAACTTCACATTTTTGCAATTTATTTTAATCATGTTCCTCCAACTTTTACATTGCCACTGGCCAGTAATTAATCTCATTTTGTCAACAACAAAAAAAAAATATTTCAAACAAAAAAATATATTAATCTCATTGAATAAGTCTATATATAGTTCTTGCCAATATGGTGTGACTCTCCAAAGAGAGACTTCACCACCATGGTTCAAGACCAATGACATGCATGGATATATGTAAGTTTTCTTTGTCCCACCAATTGTGTGGGTATTGTCCACCAATGTGTGGCTCTCTCTCCCTGTTTATGGGAGCTGTAGTTCGGGTTACTCTAATAGAGTCCAATCTTGTCGGTCCTGACCATTGTTGTTTCATAAATAAATAAATAAATAAATAAAGCCTATATATGTTTCTTAAAACATATATTTCAAACAATAACCCTTTAAACACACAAAAAAGCCACATCCCATTATTATCTTCGAATTGCCGCCACTACATGTGGTATATAAAAAAGTAAAATAAAATAACACACAAATAAGACCCAAAAAAAAAGGATAGATAATCTTTGTCTATAATGCAAAGCACTTATACATTTCTCTCGTTTTCTAAACGAGTATGATCATCTTGACGGACTAAGTTGCGAAGAAAATTGAGAAAACGAAGTCCAAGTTGAAGGACTAATTTCCCAAGAACCGTTAAAATGAGCAGTAGCGAGCTGCAAGGAAGAGCTATCAAATAATTCCAAGCTTTTATAAACGAAACGAACAACGGGAAGTGTGTAAGGGCCAACACGCTCACGGGGACGAATGCAGCGCAGCATATGAGAGTCAGTGTCCATTGTCTATGCTGATCCGAACGAATGATGAGTATAATCGTGGAAGTGAACGCGAGCATGGTTGTTGCCACGGACATGAAGAGCAAGGCGAAGCTGAGTGTCAATCTTCGAGGGAGTGAGACACGGAAATTGTGCAGGTCGAAAGGGGATGTGACTATGGAGAGAAACATAACAACAGCGGTCAAGGAACAAGACAAGGAGACAACATCCATGACAGTGAAAAACATGAAGAAAGGGGAGTAGATGAGAATCGGAAGACCATTATCGTCACTAGTACCACCAGGTACTGTGAAGGCAGCTGCAAACACGACGGTGGCCACTAGAACAGCAACTCCTGAGCATGACTGAGAAGTCTCTTTTATCCATTTTTGTGCCTCCTCAAGTTGTTTTTGATGCATCTCTATGAAGAGCTCTTTGGCATTCTTATTGGTTTTATTCTCAAGGTGCTGGGTAAAATAGGATGGCATTATTTTCTCCACACGCTGCATACATACACATATATATATATAGTAAATAATAATCCAATTAAGCGCATGCATGTGTAATTATTGTTATATAAAATGATCACTTGATAATAATAATTGCTTGTCACATTATTATTTGAATTAAATTGATGGGAGGGCCATTTTGAAATTGTTTAAAAGCACACATGATACATCCAGGTACCTGGAACCACTGTAACTCCTCTTGAAGTTGGTAAGCAGGACCAGCACGAGTACCTCCAGTGTAGTTCCTGGTGTCTGCAACATGATGTAAAACAGTGTAGCTTTCTTCGTCAATTCCCAGAATCAACCTGCTTGTTGGCATCTCCATTTGTTTGACAAGCTCGAAGACCTCTCTCCGACGGTAGCTAGCTGCAACGTGTAATATGTTCTGCTTCTTATGGCTAACGTGCTCAACTGCTTGAGGATGCATCTTGAGTATCTCCTTCACAAGCTCTATCACTCCTGTTCTAGTTGCAGCAAGCAGTGGAGTCTCCACTTGATGTTCTTTATCTTTTGCCGTCTCAGCTGCTGGCTGTGTCTTAGACGACGTCGTTGGACCTTCTTCATCTTTTTTATCCACAAGTGATGGTCTATAATCTCTGGTCGTGTCTTTTGTATAACGTCTTATATCCCACGAGCAATCCTTCTTTATCAGTTTACGGGCCAGTTTGAAAGCAAAGTTAACCTTTCGCTTTTCTACCCAAATTTCTCTCGCTGTTGGCCACCGGCTATCTATATGTACAGTATATATATAATATCAGATAGAGATACATATAAATAATATGTACATAAATATGATTTACACACTCTTATTTTATTAAAACATTTTTTTAGAGTAATATTTTATTAAAAATTTTAATCACAAAAATATTCCAACAAAATTTAACCGCTAAAGACTATTTTTTTAATAGTATTTGATATACCTATTATTTATAGGTGACTTCATAAAGAGTTGATTTATTGTTTTTAGCCACCAATTTATATTTTATTATTTTCATCACTTTTAATCATTTTTGGATAAAATTACCCCTAAATTTTACTTCACCTGACATATTACTTGGTTACATGACATTTGATTATAAGTTACATGCGAGTTGATTTTTTAAGTTACGTGTTAGTTAAGTTTTAAATTATTTGCCAATTGATTTTCAATTTATATGTCAATGATTTTTAAGTTACATACCAATTGATTTCCAAATTTTTGGGTGGGTATAGTAAAAGTAAAATGGAAGGCAATCTTGTCTGTTCAAAACTAAAGGTGATAAGTATAATAAAATATAAATTGATGGCCGAAAACAATAAACCAATAAAAATTTTGGTTACTTCTTGCAATTTCCTCTTATTTATATATACCCATCATATATATCTTCAATTGCATAAATTCTTTATAAAATAAATAAATAAATTATGATAAACCTTAATTTATTTTTCCTTTTTGCAAATAAAACAAGACTACGTGGGTGGGTGCTGTATATAAGATGCATGGTGGTCACAAATTTCATATACTACTAATTGCTAACAGGTGCGTAGCTTAGCTGGTAGATGAATGAATTTGAAGTTTGGACAAATGACTCCCAGGTCAACAGCTCGAATCCTATAAATGGCGAAAGCTTTCAAAAAATATATGGTCTTCGATTAATAGATATTATCATATACTACGGAACATTCAAACTCCCAACACTACTTCTATATATGAGAGACAAAGTGAGCATACCTTTTATGAAACAATTCCAGAATGATTTGTTGATAGTTTCTAAAACTGCAGAAATAGTGCACAGATATGGTGAAAAGTTGAACCTTATGTAAAAAAATAATATTTTAATAAATAAATAGAAACTACAGCCTCGATTAGAATATAAAATTTGTATCTCAAATAATGTGAAAACTTATTTAAAATTGTGTGTATCATTCACTTCCTAATCTCATTATAAACCGTTTTAAATCACTTGTTATGTTATTTACAAATTGCAATGAAAATTCTAGTCAAAAGGTTTGACAGCTAAATTATTTTATTTATATAAAACTGCAAGTATAAATAAAAAGATATATTTTAGATTTTTGTCCAGACATTTAAAAATCAGGACCGGCCTTAATGCACAACAAATTGTATTAAAAAAAAATTACAACTATTTACATAAAGTTATGCTATAGCAAAAGGCAACAGAGAATAACTTTGCAATTTATTTTAATTAACCCTTACACATTTTCCATTTGGGTGAGGGATTCTGACTGTCATCATTCTGATCATCGCAGGTTGGATTGCCTGTAATTAATAATTAATAACTTCACCATCATGATTGCATTCTAAAGCATTAACAACTAAACAAGAAAAAAAAAGGCCAACATTCAAACGCCCAATACTACTTCTACTTCTATATATGAGCTAAAGACAAAGAGATCATACATTTGATGAAATAATTTCAGAATGATTTGTTGATAATTTCTAAAAGAGATCATACATTTGACAAAGTACGGTCTTAATTTGAATATGAAATTTGTATCTCAAATAATGTGACAACTTATTTAAAATTGTATGCGTATCATTCACTTCCCATTTCATTATAAACTGTTTTAAATCACTTGTTATGTTATTTGCAAATTGAAATGAAAATTTTATCACAAAGTTTGACAGCTAAAATTATTATTAGTTTTATAAATAAAACTGTAACTATAAATAAAGAGATTCATTTTAGATTTTTGTCTGGACCTTTAAAAAGTCGGACGGCTTACCTCGTAACAAATTTTATAAATAAAAAAAAGGTTAATTGGTATTGATGCCCCCTGAACTATGGTTGAATTTATATATTTACCCTCTATACTTTTTTTTTCACCATTAAACCCCTTGTACTCTCGTAATTTGACAATCGCTAAAGGAATCTTCCCCCGCACCAGGAGGCAGATTGCTTCAACGATTGCCAATTTATAAGAGTTCAAAGGGTTTAGTGCCCAAAAAAAATATATAAGAGACACAGTGCAACTTTTTAAAGAGTTTAGGGGTCATCTGTACCAATTAGCCTAAAAAAAAATAATACCATAGAAAACTGTTAACAACTTTTTCGATTTAATTTATTTTAATTAACCCTTACTGATATTCCCTTGGGGCGAGGGATTCTGATTGTCCCCAACTTCACCATCGTTCCGATCAACCTCGCCGCCAACTCCACCGTCGTTCTGATCAACCTCGCCGCCAACTTCACCATCGTTCTGATCAACCTCGCTGTCAAAAATGTTATCTGCATCGTCGTAGTTATCATCCCCGGTTGGAATGCCTGTAATTAATAATTTTGACAACAATGACGAAAGTATATAATTAATAACCGAAATCTTTGTACTGTGCATGTCAATTCACAATTCAAAAACAAAAATGCTGTAATTGGTAGATAGACATACAATAGTAGAGAAGTCTAATGTGCCATAACTGGTCGGAAAATTTATTAGCGAAAGCAGATCGTAAATTAGTCAAAAGATGAAGACTTGTCATGTGATTTTTGTCCTCGAAATATGCTAAGTCTTTGTCCAGTTTCAGTAACTCTAGAGCCGTTCCTGCATGTGTAGGGAAGAAAATTAAGAATTAAAGTTAGTATATAAAAAAATAAAATAAAAATTGGTCAGGACCAACACGAAATTAAAGATAGAGAGAAAATTGATCACCAAAGTGCTCCCCTCGGACAGCAGCATGGAGAATGGAGAACCCATCATTATTAATGCGGTGAGCATCTTGGAGTTTCTTATAACCATCAGAAGCGATCGTTTGATTGGGTCGAGAAGCTAAGTACTTGACCACTTTGGTGCTCCCAAAAGCAGCAGCTTTGAACAATGGTGTCTGCCCAGACTCGTTCCGCTTCAGAAGCTGCTGTGGAGTAACGTAACTACGTTCCTGCTGATCTGGAGTAACGGGCCTACCTTCCACCAAAAGCTTCACCGCCTTGATGTTGTGGTTGATGGCGGCCTCGTGAAGAACCGTGTTTTCGTAGGCGTTGGTTTTGTTCAAGACGCTGTCGTACATATGATCACTGGCCTGTTCCAGAAATTGTTTAAGTGGCTCTTCCCTTTTGCTGTGGACAGCAATATGAAATGCATTGTCTTCGGCGACAGTCATTGGATATGAAATGCTAAAGCCTAAGTAGTCGTCGAAGAACTTTTGCAGGTCTTTCCATTCTCCTTTAGTCACTGCGCGATACGGCTCCTTCAATGATGAAATGTTTGACATCTTGATCACTTAGCTAGTGAAGGAAAATGAAATTGATTAATTAACCAAGAAAATGGGTTCAATTCTTACTCTAACTAGCTCTCTCTCTCTCTATCTATATATATATATATGTGTGCG
Source organism: Acer negundo (assembly GCA_035582765.1). Lineage (NCBI taxonomy): Eukaryota > Viridiplantae > Streptophyta > Magnoliopsida > Sapindales > Sapindaceae > Acer > Acer negundo. Next base: position 25,011,727 of record CM069232.1, on the reverse strand, counting down.
TGAGAGTGTGTGTGAAGCCGCATGTGTTTCACCCGAATCGTAGAGGTCCATTTCTTACCCCGAAGATTCACTAAGATAAATAATATTATATTTGTTCACAGTTGATTTTTTGGATAATACCTATTATTTTTTAAGTATTACAATGTTTTAAAATTAATGTTTTAATGAGGTTGATCCTAGAAAATAATAAATAAATAAAGTCAACCAAAGTTAACTTCAGAACTAGACTTTTAGGACGGCATTGCGTAACGTTTATTTATTATTTTCTAGAAAATAAGTATTACAACATTGTGTAATTACTAGCTACAGAAGGACTGCATGAGTGTGTGTGTTCCACAACGTTACATAGTTACTTACTAGATAACGATCATCATGAGTGTGTGTGAAAATTATCAGGTGCGGAAACCAATATATTTTTTTGTATAGAAATCCCAATTAATACCGATATTAATTAATCGAATAGATGCCAGTGTGTGTGAGAATTATCAAGTGTGGGATAATTTTATACGGGATTCTCTATAAATAACGGTGTTAGCTGAATTAGCTGAATAGATGACAATGTTAATTCAATAAATATGGGTGTCTATTTATCCACCTATTTAAATCAGTAGGATTTGAACCACTGACTTAAAAGTTATTTATCTAATTCTCAAATTCATTCATCTACATGTTGAGCTATACAGCTAGGACATGTATGCTAATAAGCTGGTATCATTACATTGCTTTTATTATTTTTTAAAAAAAATTTCTTTTTAAAGTATCAATACTTTGCTTAAAATAGTAAACAACCACGCTTTTTTCAAACAAAATAATAATAGTTAAATCTACTACATAAGAATATAATAAAGATAAAGTTAATTATCCTTTTTGTGGCAAAAGGTTACATTTACTTGCACTGTACGTGAGTATCGCTTTGGTGCAGGGATTGGAGGGAGGTTTGGCGTGGGGTCCATTGGAGGTGGGGTAAACCTCCCCGCCCCCACCCCACATTTGGGGATGTGGGGATGGAGGTGTTTGGGGGAGGTAATTTCCCCACCCCTACCCTGTCTTCCATTTTTTCAATTTTTAATGCCAACATTTTCCTATTTGGAATTCAGAATTTAAAATTTACATTTAGAAATTCGATTATATCAATTGTTCGATTAATCTTGTTTCGATATCCAATCAAATGAATAATAAAAATATCAAATCTAAAATATTTAATTGGTTTAATTTAATCCAAAATTAATATATATATATATATACTTGTAATAATATTTCTGGGTCAGTGATTCAGTGGTGGTAGGTGGATTAGCATGTGATCGTAAGTGAGTTAAAATATATATATATATATATATATATATATATATACATTTAAAGATATTTAAGGGAAATGGTGAAATGTGCCCCTATCCTATCCCCATCCCATTTAGAAAATAGGGAAATGGTGGTGAGGAAATGGTGAAAAATATCACCTTTTCCAACTCACTTGGTGACAAAGTGACCGGTTTAATAACGTAAGTTTAAAAGGCACTAAAGTAAGTGATTTCCCAAAATGCCCTTATTTTACACATTCTCTTTCTTACTTTAAAGTTTTCTGAGATTTTTTCTTTTTCATATTCCTCTGTAACAAACCTTCAATGGAGGATGAAGGTTGAACACCATAACATTATCAATTCATTTCCTTTGGATAATTAATTATATAGTGCTACGCAGACGCATTCGGGGGTCGAGCTCCTTTTCATTTGTTATCTGAGTCTTTTGTAAGTCTTTCTCTAGTTATATGAATTTTGAATCTAATTGAAAAGTCTCGGAGAAGAAATGAAAAGGCTCGGACAATTCATTAAAAGGCTCGAAGAAGTAATGAAAAGGCTCGGAGAAGAAATGAAAAGGCTCGGAGAAGTAATAATGAACTGTCCGAGCCTTTTCATTTCTTCTCCGAGCCTTTTCATTACTTCTTCGAGCCTTTTAATGAATTGTCCGAGCCTTTTAATGAACTGTCCGAGCCTTTTCATTACTTCTCCGAGCCTTTTAATGAACTGTCCGAGCCTTTTCGTTACTTCTCCGAGTCTTTTAATGAATTGTCCGAGCCTTTTCATTTCTTCTCCAAGACTTTTCAACAATTTTTTTTTTTGTTAATTTCATTACTTCTCCGAGCCTTTTAATGAACTGTCCGAGCCTTTTCATTACTTCTCCGAGCCTTTTCATTTCTTCTCCGAGCCTTTTCATTTCTTCTCCGAGACTTTTCAACAATTTTTTTTTTGTTAATTTCATTACTTCTCCGAGCCTTTTAATGAACTGTCCGAGTCTTTTCATTACTTCTCCGAGCTTTTTCATTTCTTCTCCGAGCCTTTTAATGAACTGTCCGAGTCTTTTCATTACTTCTCCGAGCTTTTTCATTTCTTCTCCGAGCCTTTTCAACAATTTTTTTTTTGTTGTTAATTTCATTACTTCTTCGAGCCTTTTAATGAACTATCCGAGTCTTTTCATTACTTCTCCGAGCCTTTTCATTTCTTTTCCGAGACTTTTCAACAATTTTTTTTTGTTAATTTTGAATCTTCGAGCCTTTTCATTTCTTATCCGAGCCTTTTAATGAACTATCCGAGCCTTTTCATTACTTCTCCAAGCCTTTTCATTTCTTCTCCGAAACTTTTAATGAACTGTCCGAGCCTTTCTAAGCTTTTTCCGAGACTTTTTCGAGCCTTTTTAATAATTTATTTTTTCTTTGTACAATCTGTTTAAGGTTTACAAACGAGTGTTTTAAATTGAAAAAAAGTCGCTATTGTGTTTGGTCGTGGTCCACCGTTGTCCATTGATGGAGGATTTTGAAAGGAAAAAAAAAATGGTGAAGAAGGTTACTGTGGGGGTTATTTTTGTCCGTTCACCATAATAGGTGCATTTTAAACTTAAGTTATTAAACCGGTGACTTTCTTACAAAGTCAGGCCCAAATAGTGACAAAAAAATTTTGAACCCAAATGGTGGTGGGTGAAGATGCCCCCACTCTCACTCCCATTTAGGATTTAGGTGAAAAAATTTCTTCAACCTCACCCCCAAACCCCATTTTGGGGAAATTTGCCCTGAAATAGGGGTGGGGGCTCTAGGGGGGAAATGCTTGTCCATACTTTGGTGATATATGTGTGCCTCCCTTCAGGTAATTATTTATGCTTTTCCTTCTCATTTTTTGAGAGCAATGTGAGTATCATATTTATTTATTAAATCGTAAAGTATTTAGAGATCTATTTCCTTCCTTCAACGAGGGTTGCATTATAAACTATACATGAAACGATTGAAATGATATGACACATTTTGTTGTCCTCTGATTAACCTTTAACATCCATACATATTAATAACATTGAGGGGTCGAATCATTCCTCTACCTCACACAAAAAAAAAAAATTCCAAATCAATTGGAATTAGTTTGAATTAGTCTGTGTTTTGCTTAAGTAAATATTAATTAGAATGAATTTTAACTTCTGATCAATTGATATAGCTTTAATTTGAAGTCCTTTGGTGCTAGTCATAAACGAATCAACAAAACAAACAAACCAAAAAAAAAAAAAAAAAAAAAGATTAATACTATATGTCCCAATTTATTTTTTCCTAAAATTCTTTTCAAATGATGTCACACGTGAAGTATCAACATCTTATAAATCATGAGATTATATGGTGAGCGATGTGATATTGACATCTCATATGTCACATCATTTGAAAATAAATTTAGAAAAAGAATTGGAACATCTAGTGTTAATAGATTTATAAAATTATTACCGGTGCATGTGTAGGTTTTCCAAAAACAACTACAAATCTTTGTACATATACATTAATACATAAATATTAATTGTCATGTTAATACCATCTTCAATGTTTATCACTAACTGAAAAATTTAAATCAGAAATTAACAATGGAAGTTGAGGTCGTCCTATAAAATAAACCTTACACAATCAGAAATTGGCATCTAGGCACATCACCAGACACATCACTAAACATCGCTTTTGTTTAATGACGTGCTTAGACACGTAATCGGACATATAATCATGTCTGGACACATCAAAGAAGACATCAGCAAATGGTGCTGACGTGCCCAAACACACCATCACCCTTGAATGATGTGTCAGGCAAGTGATTACTCTTTAATTAACAGTATGCAATGGGCCAAATAAAGTCTGCTAATGGGCCTAGTAAGACCAAAAAACCATGGATTTTGTTTGGGTCATTAATTGTCGACTTAAACTTCACTGACTAATCATGAATTCAATGTGAGCCCAATTAACCAAATGGGCCTCTCTCCAAAAGACGCTTTGTTACAACTATCAACTACAACATCCACTCTTTCTTATAATAAACAACCCTAATTAAATAGTAAAATATGTGGGGACCTCTCTCCCTACGGTGGAGCTACATTCTGGGCCGTGCTTATAATAGTTGATTTTGAATTCTCGACATGTCTCGATAGGCTCCTAATCCAATTGGTGTGAGATTTAAAAAACGAAAAGAAAAATTATTGTACGGTATTCGGAATCTTGGTTTAGTGCAAGTTAACCTTTTTTTGTTTTTTGTTTTTGTTTTTGGGTATGTGTTTGAATTAATTTGAACTAACATTTTTAAAACCCATGAAGAAAACTTTTGTTAGGATATCAGCAAACATAATGTACATTAAAGTACATTCTAAGCATGTATTTTAATTAATATTTATGAGACCTAGCAATCTCTAATCAACATTTTAGCCACCTTTTAATCCTAATAAAACAATATATATATACTGTTTATTATAAGAAAGAGTACAATATCCACTCTTTCTTATAATAAACAACCCTAGTTAAATCGTAAAATATGTGGGGACCTCCCTCCTTACAGTGAGAGCTACATTATGGGCCGTGCTTATAATAGTTGATTCTGAATTATCGACATGTCTCGATAAACTCCTAATCCAATTGGTGTGACATTTAAAAAACGAAAAGAAAAATTGTTGTACGGTATTCGGAATCTGAAAAAGCATTTCGGTTGAGCCCAATTAGGCTGCGTTAGTTGAAGTTCAGTTGTGGATTGACAAAATAGTGCTGTAAGGGCAGGATTAAATTATAATCCGGATTAATTAATTTGGTTAATTTTTTGTGCCAAATAATGGACAGTACTACATCAGTACTATCCGGGCCATTAGTATTGTCCAATACTATGTAATAAACATACCCTTATTTGACATACCATTATTTTTTAAAATGAAAAACCCCATAATTATCAATGCCACGTCGTTAAAAACTTGCCAAATTAGATAATTTCATGACTTCTCTACAACCAAATTTATTTTTTCTCACACTTATTTAACTTATTTGGAGATTCAAGATATTTGTTTGGTAAGTTTTCAATAATTTGTCTTTGCATATATTTATTATTATTTCTTTTAAGTTCTTTGCTTTTTATTTTCAATAATGCTAAACATCTCATTTAAATTCCCACTTTTTTCATTTCACTACATGTGGTATGTGAGATGTTAAATTGCGAGTGGATACACATTAATGATTATTTATCTCACCTACCTTATGTATCCACTCATCATTTGACACCTCACATGTCACATGTAGTGAGATGAAAAATGTAGGATTTTAAGTGGGATATGTAGCATTACTGTTTTACTTTTGCTATGTTATCATTTAAAAAAGAGATAATGCAAATAACACCGTGACTTTTGTTGAAAAACCAAATCAAACTCTTTTGTTTGAACAATTAGTAAAAAATATTTAAATTATATAAACATTAAATTCAAACATAAAGTACAATTAGGTAAAGATATAAAACGATTAGATTTTTTTTTTCCTTTTATACTTATAAAATAATTATATAAATATTGGATCAACTGGAATGGGTTGAGGAACAGCGGTTTGACACAAAACTGACACAAATCAGGTCAACAACCTTTGACCCATACCCGACACAAGCCTTGTTTTAAGTGCTCCAAACCCGTCTTAACCCCCACGGTTTGGGGGGCCAATCGGGGATGGAACCCAAGCTAATTGAATTTTAAAATGAACCCAACCCAATAACCGAGTTGGGTTGGGTTAGGTTGGGTTTGGTTTGGTGCCTAAGTGAGAGAGTACACAAGCCCAGTCCAAACCTTTATATATAGATTCAATAGACTGATCCTCCATTTTGCCACCTAGGATTTTTCTTCACGCGGAAAGTCTTCGTAAAGGAGTGAAGCGAAGCGGGTAGTTGAGTTTCTACTAAGCGCGGTTAAAGGGGAAAGCGCTTCTTCTAGGTAGCGGTATGCTTTATCGACATCACTGAAGAAGAAGGAATTGAATCGATTGGATTGATCGAGCGGCATGGCACCAACATCAGCACCTAGATTAACCACTAAGAACCCCACTGCGTAAGGGACTTGAATATGAATATCATTATTAGGGGTGGGCAAAAAATCGGCCAACCGAACCGAACCGAACTAGTGGATCGTACCTGTTGGACCGATTTTTTTCCGGTTTTATTGGGTAGCCGGTTTAGTTCGGTTAGCTTTTAAAAAAAAAACAACTGGACCGATTTTTGTCCGATTTAGGGTAAAAACCGAACCAGTAACCAGTATATATTAAAAAAAAAAACCTAATTTTATAATTTCTAACTCTTCAGTAGAGCCAATCCACACGCTTCGGTCTTCACTCTAGTCTTCACGCTTACACACTTTCACATGCCGCTCAGTTTCTCGTCCGCCGCTTGTCATCGATCAGGGCCGGCCGCCCAAGGCCCATAGTTTAAAGGGTCATTTACATGTAAAGAGTTACATGTATATGGGCCCAAAAAATATGCCGTATAGTATTAAATAGGCCCATATTTTTGGCTCACACTTAGTCTTTAGTCTTTGACCCATTTTCCTTTTCTATTTTTCCAGGGCATCGATTCAATTCATCAGACGCTTTGACCCACTTCCTTTTTCTTTTTCCTCCACCAAATACCAAATGCACTGCCGCCGATCTCATATTCTAATTCTCATCCATTGATTCCATTCAACTGATTCAAGCATCAAGTCTTTAGTCTTCGAGTCTCAGTTCTCACTCTCTCACTGTGTCTGTGCTCATTGGCCACTGCTCAGGTAATTTTGTTTTTATTTTATTTTTTTTGTTATTTTTGACAAACTGTAATTTTTCACAGACTCTTGTTCTCTGAATCTCTGGTAATTTGGTAATCTAGTATGCCTTGTAATTTGCTAGTTAGATTTACTGGAGATATGTATTATTTTAAATTTGTAATGAGAGATATTAAGTTAAGAACAGAAAATAAATAAGCAAACATTTCAATTTGTGATATAGAACAAAGTCTGCTCCAAGAATATGTAATTATGTAAACACACTCAACTACTCAGTACTCAAGTAGTGGAAAAAATAAAGAAAAAATAAAAACAGAGTAAAATCAAAATCATAGTGAGACTGAGAGGGCCGAGAGGCAGAGACTGAGAGGGAGAGAGATTTTGGTGATAAAAACGTTGTCAAAATATTTTTGTTGAAAAGTAGAAAGCCAACTGATTGGTTTTCTTTCCAATATTTAAAAAGTTGTCAAAATATGTATGTATTTAAAAGTCTGTAATGCAATAAAAATTTCATTTATATACTTCCAAGCAACTTATACATATAATTAAATTAATATATGATTTGATTGTTTTTTTCAGAAGAAAAACAAAATCAAACTTACGATACTGCGGTTTGCAGGGCTGGTATGAGTGTGCGACCTATTGAATCCAATTGCTTGACATGTTTTATTGTTCCGTTTTACTTTGATTGTTATAATGTTATTTTAGAGCTTGTTTGGTTAGGCTTTTGATTTGTTATAATGTTTTCTTGTCTGTTGTTTGTGCGTTTTATTGTATTTTAAAACATTTTATATATATATTGAAAAAAAAAATGAAAATAAATAAATGGCCCATTTCAGAGATTCGCCCCGGGCCTTTAAAAAGTCAGGGCCGGCCCTGTCGTTGATCAGTCATCTTCCAGCGCTCGTCTTCGATTGCTCGTCGTTTTCCGGCACTCGTCGATGGTTGTGTTCTACTCGCAAATTGCGTTGACTGCTCGATAATGATAATGATTCATTATCATTCAAACCTTCCCAAAACCCCATAACAAACATCCATGGACACCACCAAAATCCCTCCAAATCCCAACAAAAAAAGAAAAACCAATCAAAACCCAGAAACCACCTTCCTCATAAACCTCCAATCCTGCACCAAATCGAAAGACCTCCAAACTGCTATCTCCTTGTTCGAATCCGCTCTCTCTCAAAATCTCCGCCTATCTCTCCACCATTTCAATGCTCTTCTCTACCTCTGTTCCAACTTTGCAACCGACACATCAGCTAAAGACTCAGCAATAGATTATGGTTTTCGTGTATTCAATCACATGCTGTCAAATAAAGCCGTCCCAAATGAGGCCTCTGTTACGTCTATTGTTAGGCTGGCCTCGGCGAAGAAGGACGGTGATTACGCTTTTGAGTTGATTAAGAAAATGAATAAAGATTATAATCTTGTTCCTCGGTTGAGGACGTATGATCCGGCATTGCTGTGTTTCTGTGAAAATTTGGAGGCTGAGAAGGCCTATGAAGTAGAAGAACATATGGGTTCTATGGGGGTTAGATTAGAAGAGCAGGAGATTGTGGCTTTGCTCAAAGTGAGCTCGGAGACCGGAAGAGGAGAGAGAGTTTATGAGTACTTGCAGAAGTTGAGGAATAGTGTGAGGTGTGTGAGTGAAGGGACAACGAAAGCTATCGAGGATTGGTTTCACGGAGAGAAGGCTACCGAGGTTAAAGGGGTGAGTTTTGATGAGGGTTTGGTTAAAGAAGCAGTTTTAAAGAATGGAGGGGGGTGGCATGGATTGGGGTGGATTGGGGACGGCAAGTGGGTTTCGAAGAGAGGGAGTTTGGATGTGAATGGAAAATGCTGCTGCTGTGGACATCAATTGGTTAGTGTTGATATCGATGATGCGGAAACCGAGAAATTTGCAGAGTCCATAGCTGGATTGGCCATGGAAAGGGAGGTCAAGGCAAATTTTAGTGAGTTTCAGGTCAGTAGTTTCTCTTCCCCTTGGATTAGTTCAATTTGACTTATCTTTTAAGAATTTAATTAGATTATTAATAGTTTAATAGCATATTGTTATGTTGAGTTGTTTGGTATAGTTAGGATATATTAAAAATAGAGGGAATGAAATACAGAACAGAGTATTGAGTATTGGTGATTGACATTCACATTGGTTCACTACATTGAATTTGGTTCTGTTGTTGACTTGTAGTTGTATGTCTCGATACTAAATATGATAATTTTAGTGCTTGATTAGTTTAATACTTTATCAGTTTATTTTGATGTCATATTAGAATTTTATTTCTAGCTGTGGATGTGTGGATTCTTACTGGAGGAAATAATGTTTTCCAACCTCTAATAGCTCAGCAGGGCTTGATCTTTCATGTTAGGGTCTTATTCTATCAGGCCTCGTACTCTTGAACATATTTTCCTTTGATTGACTCTGTTGCATTTATGGATTATGTTTTGAATACATACAGACTAACTACAATTTCACTTTTGAAAGCATGATTCCTCCTTAAAATAAAGGGATAACAAAAATGAAATAAAGAAAAATGCATCATTTGAAATGAGTTAATATTCATATTAGGCATGTTTGTTTCTCCCTTTAACAGTAGGAAAGGGATATTGGAACGAGTCTTGATTTCCATGAAGCATGTTCAATTTGCTTAACCATATAGAAAGTTTTAATAGACCAATGATTTCCAAGTTTTGAAAAATTACTTCTTATCAACTGGTGGACTAATGTCCTTTTTTTGTTTGTTCCTTTCTCCAATGAGAAAAAAGTTTCATGGTAAATTGGAATTTTGCATATGCTTATTTTTCTTCTCATTTACTATTTTTTTTTTAAAAAACTTGTTGGCACTCTTCAATTCCTTTTCCTTACTATGCCTTTTTCTCTCTTTTCTTTTTAAAGGATTGGTTGGAGCAACATGCTGATTATGAAGCTATAGTGGATGGAGCAAATATTGGGCTCTACCAACAAAATTTTGTGGAGGGAGGGTTTAGTATTCCTCAGGTTGTACAACTTAAGTTTGGGGTTTGCGTCCTTTTGTTATATATTTGGCTTGGCTCTTTGCAAATTATTGTTTGTTTAACTTATTATATTTATTTTCTGAATATTGCAATAGAGCAGCTTGATGCTGTTGTGAAAGAACTGTATACTAGAAATGGAAATAAATGGCCGCTCATCATCTTGCACAATAAACGTCTACGATCACTTTTGGAGAATCCTTCCCATCGAAAGCTGGTTCAGGAGTGGATGGATAAAGGTGTTCTATATATGACACCACATGGTTCAAATGATGACTGGTACGCTGATTCAATCCTTTCATTTGTGGCTGAATTACTTTTTTTGTGTGACACTTTTCTTCTTCCTAATCAATGTGATTACTCATGGTTTCTGCTTCCAAACTGTTGATGAACACTTATCCTGTTCAGTATGAGTGAGTTTTCAATGTCCCTACGGCTAAATGTCCGAAGCTGTAGTGCTCCACTTCTCCAGTAGTTCATGAGTTTTGTCACAAAATCATTAACAGTTACCTGAAAAAATATTGATAAGTTCTGCTTCATTTCAGGTATTGGCTTTATGCTGCTGTAAAACTCAGATGTTTGCTTGCGACGAATGATGAAATGCGGGATCACATTTTTGAACTCTTAGGAACCAACTTTTTTCTGAAGTGGAAAGAAAGGCATCAGGTATGAGCTGCATTTTCTATATATTTAGTGTAGTTCTCATCTGTATTTTTCTGGTTATCTTAATTTCTTCTCACACATGGAAAAAGGTGCATATGCCAATATTTGAGAATTTATTATGTTTTTCATCTTAAATCCTGTATATATTTTGTCTTTAAGGAGATAGTTGATTAGATCTCTTGCCTTAGAGCTAAGGGTCTAGTGATCAATCTTCTTATCTTGGAGGAAATACAGTTAATTTGAGTTTGTGAATGGGCATGGGTAGGGCGGGGTTGTGATATCACACACTCACTGACTCACACACACATCTAAAGCTCTTAATGATAATGATGCACTTGTTTGATGCTGCTTGAAGCTCACCCATTGTCTGAGCAAGACTCCTTTTGGCAAGGGGCAAAGCAATAACATAAGTGGTTTTTGACATTGTTTTTCATTATTATCACGGGGTTAACCTTTTTTTTTTTAATTCCTGTCAACAGATTTAAAATGTTTACTGAACATCAGCCTCCATTTTGTTTTTAGGTCATCTAGTCATGCTTTTGCAGACAAGTTTTCAAGTGTTTTACATTGTAGATTAGTTTTTACTGCTTGGTGAGGCTATTAGCGAAATATTTATTCCATTTTGAATTTTATTATGACTTTTCATTTCAAATAGGTGTGCATATTGTCATGATTATACATGAAATTTGTTTGTAATATTGATCCAAAATATTTCTTTTTATTAAGCAATACTCTTGTTTCTTATACAGGTTCGATATACTTTCATCAAATGTAATCTTAAACTTCAACTGCCACCGCCGTATTCTTCTGTAATACAGGTATCATTAATTTTTCTGTTGTCATGAATTAATATATTAGCCTATTCTGCTCATGGTTGCAGCAGTTACTTTGCTCTACCCCAATAGAATAATCTATTAGGTTAGGGCTTTTGCTGTGAAGTAAGAGATTTAGGGATTGCTGCTTCTAACACCAATTTCAGAGGACCCAATTTTAATTTTTGTTTGTGCATAAGGAGTGTTGTAAGAAAAGAACATTGCTTTTTTATATAGAAAACTAGACAGTTTGAATGAATTGATAGAATAGTCAAGATTTCAAATCCATCATATTGTATTGTAGAGCACCTTAAAAAATATGTCTCCTTAATCACACAAATGCTTTCTGATGATTTATGTTACTGATGATCGATTTATTTTCTAAGGTTTTGCCCTTTAACCTTGCCATTGGAAAATGTAATTTCTTATTTGACAGTGTTTTGAACTCGACCCTTCACTGCAACATTATTGAATGTTTCTTCCCTAGAGATATACATTCCCATTACATGTCTGTATAGAATGCCGAGTTCTTCTCTCTGTTTCAGGAATCAGAAAAGGGATCGTGGCATGTGCCCATATTAATCAACAATGATGAATCTTCACAAACTTGGCTCTGCATCACTAGGTCAACTGTCGTTGAACCTTGTGATAAAGCTAAAGCCTTGGAAAATACGGAAACATCTGAGAATGGCCATGGTCTCTGCTGGAACGATGAAACATTGAATTCATGCAACTCCTAAGGGTTTTAAAAGAAACAAGAATGATTAGAGCAGCGCAGATTCCTTTTACGCAGGCAATAAAGGAAAGAGGAGATGACACATCTCCTTCCTAGCTGCATCTTAACAAAAAACATGGCAAGCAGCAGGGGCGCGAGGTAAGCCCCTAGGAAATTATAAAATAAACATTGCTATAATAATTTATCTTCGGCTTTTCCTTTGTGTTATCCACATGCCGATTTATGCATGTGATGCAATTATTTGAGTGTAGTAATCAGATTTATCTCCTTTTCACTGTATTTTGGGCTGGTTTTGTGTACTTTATCATAAGCTCATTTTAATTATTTCCCTTCTCCTTTGGGAGAAAAGAACAGAAATTATTAGAAAATAAAAATTGAAGATATCTTCTTGTTCTGCATCCATAGAGAAGGCATTTGCTTTGAATATTCAGGTCATGCAGATTCAGTTAACTATTGTTTTTATTTTAACATCTTTTGAAGTATCAACTGCCGTTTTTTAGGTTCTTGTACTGTAACATTTGATCTTTTAAACATATAAGCGTGTATATATATATATATGTTACAAGGCCAGAAATGTGAATATTCATAATGTAGCCTTCCCGGTCAATGCACCTGGTATCCTCCACCTCTAATTTACTCTCCCTTATCGCCATTCATTCACAGCTTCTCCTAGTTTCTTTCATAAGTTCTGTGTGTGTGTGTATATATTTATATATATATATATATATATATATATTTGAAAGAAAATATTCATTCATTAACCAAACTGGGAAGAAACAAAAACAATCAGTCCCTAGCTTACTAAGTGTGTGCAAGGTATGGTTTTTATAAAGGTTTAAAGCGTTTTTTTAATGTTAGAAACTATTTTGAAGTTTTTTCGATTGATTGGTAAAAATCAAAATAGTTTTTTTAATATATGAATTGTTTTATTTACCCTTTATAAAAGCTGTTTTATATTTACTATGGGCTATCCTCAAAAGCTTTTTTTTGAGCTTTTTTAAAACTTACAAATTGTCTTAACTACCCTTTATAAATTTTAAATATTTCACCATAGAATTCTTTTATTGTAAATACATTGTCAATGTTTTTTTTTTTTTTTTTTGGTAATTTACACAACCAAACACTATTTTTTTAAAATACATTGTCAACATCATTTTTATAATTTATACAACAAAAAGGTTTTTTTTTTTTTTTTTTGTTTTGAAAGTTTTACTCGATAAAAGCTTCGATGTACGTTTGGTATGGTTTTTGTAAGGATCAAAAAGTTTTTTTTTTTCTTTTTTTAATGCTATAAGCTATTTGGAAGTTTTTTTAGTTGTTTGATAAAAATCAAAACATTTTTTTTAATACATAAATTGTTTTAATTACTCTTTGTAAAAACCATTTTATGTCTACTTGGAAAAATCCAAAATTTAAGTTTTTCTAAAAAGTTGTTTTGAGCCTTTTTAAAACATATGAATTGTCTCAACTACCCTTTATAAATTTTAGATATTCCACTATACAACTCTTTCATTATAAATACACTGTCAACACCCTTTTTGTAATTCACACAATCAAAAACTATTTTTAAAAATACATTTTCAACACTTTTTTTTATAATTTACTCAACTAAAAGGTTTTTTTTTTTTTTTTTTTAAGTTTTACTTATTAGAAGTTCTACTATAAAAAGATCTACTTTAGAAACTCTACTTGAAAAACCATATCAAACACACTTTCATTTGTAAAAGATATACTTTAGAAGTTCTATTTGAAAAGTCATACCAAACATATCCTAAATGTGTGTTAAGTATGGCTTTTGTAATGGCCAAAATCACTTTTTTAATTATAGAAACTGTTTTGAAGTTTTTTTTTTTGGATTGTTTGACAAAACTCAAAACAGCTTTTTTAATATATAAATTGTCTTATTTGCCCTTTATGAAAGCTATTTTATACTTATTAGAAGAAGTCTGGACTTTTCAAAAAAACTCTTTTTTTTTTTTGGCTTTTAAAAAGCATATGAATAGTCTTTACTACCCTTTATGATTTTAGATATTCCACTATACAATTATTTTATTATAAATACATTGTCAATATTTTTTTTTTTTATAATTTAAACAACTAAAAGCTATTTTTAAAAATACATCGCCAACATTTTTTTTATTTTTAATTTATACAATCTAAAGCTCATTTTGTTAACAGTTCTGCTCAATAAAAGCTATACTAATAAAAGATTTACTCTAGAAACTTATCTGTGTTTGAGTCATAAAATCTGTACAACACACATTTAAAATCAAATAATCCATTAGAAATAAAATAAAATAAAAAGTTATAATGATGATTTATGTACATATACTTATGTGCTGTTATTGATCATGTAGGGTTTATAGAGTTCTGTCAGTCTCATTATGAATTTGATTTTTCTATCCGAATTAATACAGATGTTCTTATAACGTAGGCAGAAAACTGAATTCATCAATTTCAGTCCCTTCAAAAAAAAGAAAAAAAAAAAAGAAAAGGGAAAACAAAGAATTAGCTAGTATAACAATCAGTCATTAACGGTGGGAAAAACAAAAATAGAGACGAAGTATTGTATTGAAGTGCAACACACCTTCAATGGCAGAAGATATCTAATAGCCATGTATCTTTAAAATTTAGCCCATGTGTACAATACTGTGCCCTTGCTGATTTGAACTGCCTTACCATTTTTATCGATATTTAATAGGTTTTGGTGTGGAGGTGGGAGTTCGAAGCGCAGTTTACACTAGTGCAAATGGGAGGCGTTGTGTAAGCTTACGTGTGAAGGGGGCCTTGGTTTTTGTGACCTTGGTGCGTTCAATAAAGTGAGCTGGCTAAACATGGTTGTAGAATCATCCAATAACCAAACTCCTTGATTGCTAGAATCTTAAAAGAGTGCTATTTCCCTAACGTCTCCTCATTTTTGGATGCAAAAAAGTGTAAGTCGGATTCCTTTCTCTGGAATAGTCTGATTTGGGGTAAAGAGTTAGTGGTGTCTGGTTCTAGGTAGAGAGTTGGTAGTGGCCGAAATATTCAAGTTTACAACGACATATGGATCCCTCGCTTGTCTACTTTTAAGGTCTCCTCTCCTCCTATTTTGGGAGCCTTGGCTACTGTGGATATGTTGAAATCTTTCCATGGCATGTGGAGCGAGGATTTGGTGAGACAGTCCTTTTCGAAGGAAGACGCCAATATTATCTTGAGTATCCCTCTTAACTCTTTTGGCTTGGATGACAAACTTCTTTGGGATTTTGATCTGTCGGGCAACTACACTGTTTACAGTGGTTATCGGTTGGCCTTGTCTCCTCTTTTCGATCCTAGTTGTTCGGGTTTGAGCCAGAATGTCTCTTGGTGGAAGTTTTTTTATAAGCTTTATTTACCTCTTAAGGTTAAGATATTCATGTGGAAAGCTATGTTGAATTGGATTCCTACAAGAACTAACTTAGTTGCTCACGGTTTAAAGATTGGCTCCTTGTGTCCGATTTGCTCTAGAAAAGATGAGACAACTACGCACATTCTATGGTGCTGTTCTTCCCTCAAGTCGATTAGGTCTCTCTCGGGTTTTTCCAGTTTTGGCAGCTTCATGGACTCTATTTCCCTTTTGGAGCATGTGCTGACTGTTAAGAATGAGGTGACCACTAAGGAATTTGAGCTTCTCTGTATTCTCTGGTGGCGAGTTTGGTTCAAGCGGAATCATATGTTCCATTCTTCTGTGATGATACCAGACCAAGGGATCTTTGATTGGGCTGTTTCTTTCATGAATGAGTTCCGAAATGCCAAGCAGTTGGTATGCCTTCCTCCCCCGAAGCAAGTCGTGTCCCATGTGTGGAAGGCCCCTCAGGCTGGCTGTTACAAAATAAATACGAATGTTGCGCTTAATAATCATTACAGAGTTTTTGGTGTTGGTGTCATGGTCTGGGATTGCAATGGCCTTGTTATGGCCTCTCTTTGCCTGAACTTAAGGGTCTGCTATCAGCCTCAGATTGCTGAAGCTCTGGCCATTTTTCGTGGCTTAAGGTTCTCGCTGGAGTCTGGTATAGTGCCTGCTGTGTTGGGTCAGATGCGCTTAATGTGGTGAATATGATTATGTATAGGTCTGTTCCCTCCTCTGAGGTGGGTATTATCATTCATGATATCATTGATGTTTTGGTGAATTCCAATTCTTTTTCCATTGTTTTCGGTCCTAGACTGGCTAATAAGGTTGCGCATGGTCTTACTAAGATTGCACTTGGACAGTTGGGTGAATTTGTGTGACCGGAAGACTGTCCCTTGTTAGTGGAGAGTCTAATCTTGGATGATTATCTGAGTTCTATGAAACTGGCCTCTTCCTTTTTAATGAATTATTTTTCTTCAAAAAAAAAAAAAAAAACCCTAATAAAATATTTTTTGAATATCTCTCTATGTTGCTTGTTTGGATTACACAATATCATCTCTCTAAAAAAACACAAGAAAAGAAAAAAAAAAAAAAAAACAAAAACAAAAAGAAGAAGAAGGAGAAGAAGAAACAATGTATAGGTTCAAGTTTTGTAAAGTGATGCCTAGGGATTTTCATTAATTATATATTATTTGATATCTCCCATTAATTAAAGTACATCAAACAAAACAATATATATATAATTCTCATAAAACAAACAAACAAACAAAAATTGCCTAAATTATTCTTATAAAAAAGCCACCTTAATCCCCATTAATGTTATAAATATACAGATTTTCTATTATCAGTTCGTCCTGATAATAAATAAATCAAGATAAAAAATACGGACCACTAGATTTACATACTTTAACTCAAAGTGTATATACTTGTCAACTTTTTCATAATCTACGTTCACATTCTTCGTCCTGATATATTTATTATCAGCATAAACATATATATATATATAAGTACTTCACATAATGTGTACCAAATGATGTATTTATTTATCATACCAACTTTTTTATCAAATAATAATTGAGGGGAAAAAAGTTATATAAAAATGGTTGGATGTTCTTTTTGCATGTGAAGTTGTGAACATAAGAAGAGAAAAATTGCAACCAATTAAAAAAAAAAAAATCAAATTCAATTAAATTAATCATTAAAACAGTAGGTGACCAGTAAGCATCACATATTGTAACAAGTAACAACCCCAAAAAAAGAAACTTGTTTGCAAAGACAGATATTTAATTGGTGGTAAAAACAAGTTTTTAATATATATATATATATATATATATTTGGAAATCTGATACCAAACAAGTAAAAAGTCTATTGAGATCCGATAAAATCAATCGTTATAAACACAATCTAGAATGCAACTCTCATTTCAAAAGAAAGTTCTCCCCACACTTTACGATTTAATAGACAAAGTCTGAGACTCAAATTTCTATCACATAAATGAAGGAGAAACGTATAAATGGCAAGCCACGAAGGGGCTGGAGGGGCCATCCACACAATCTAGAATGCAACTCTCATTTCAAAAGAAAGTTCTCCTCACACTTTACGATTTAATAGACAAAGTCTGAGACTCAAATCTCTATCACATAAATGAAGAGGAAACGTATAAATGGCAAGCCACGAAGGGGCTGGAAGGGCCATCCCCTTCGAATCCGATTTTTGTTAACAAATATAGTTAAATTTATCTCATTTTTACCATAAATTTTTGTATATTTACATTTTCTTTCAAATTTTATGTCATAACCCCTTAAAACTCTCTAAATTTAATGAAGCTAACTTCGTCTAGGAGAGTGGTTTTCCCAACCGTGGTTGGGGATAATAATAAAAACAAGTTGCAAAAGAATAGAAGTTATTGTATTCAACACAAGTCTTGACAATGTGAACTATAATTAAGAAAATTGTGTTGTGTACCACCCAAGACATAGTGCTATGAGCCATGTGGGTTTGAACCCTTAGGACCCATGTCTGGACCATTATGATTTTATAGCTCGATTTGCTTACTCTATGGAGCATTGGGTTCTGTTTTCACTGGGCAGTAGTTATGGGACCACCCATCTTCTATTCTTCTTCTTATGTTTTCTCACCTACTGTTTTACCATTCCAACAAGGTTGGTCTACGATGTCTAACATTTAAATTTCAAAGTTCAAAAGTTGTACTTATTTTTCTAGACCTATCAAGATCAAACAAAAACGGATAGGATAGTTACTTTCAAAACCATGGGTGTAAACATAATTTTTTGTCAGAAGAAGTCATTACACAAAAATAAAAGATTTTGGGGCATCATATCAAAGTCAAAATGCGATGAAACTTAGTGGTGAATGTATATATATTTTTAAAGAGTTAAATTTTTTTTTTTTTTTTTTTTTTTGGGGAAACAATACCGGGAATATGTCTCTCTCTCTCTATATATATATATATTAATGATAAATGTGTGAATTGAACCCTATTATAAATACGAGATGAGTTTATTTAATTATGTTAATATTTTGATATTAATATACAATATAGTTGAAGTCGATCTTATGACTTTTCCATTCTTGTAATTAAACCAAGAGCAAGCATGCATGCATTTTGTATGCATGTTAATATACAATGGGTTCAATAAAAAATCTTTTTTTTTTTTTATACGAATTTAAACTTAAATCTCTTCTTTAATTATCTCAATCACTATAATAATTGACAAAATTTCAAAACATTACATAATTCAAAATAAAATTTTATTAGACAAACCTAACACACATCCCATCCCGTGCACGCATTATTTGTATACATAAAGAGCAATAAATAATAAGAAAATGAAATGTTGAGTAAACAAGTTGATTTTGGAAAAACATTGAAAGCAAACAAGTAAACAAATGGACCCTATTGAAGTCATATTCATGCCAAATCATATTGTCATTTAAAAAAAATATTTAAAATTAAATAATTAAAATTTTAATTAGTGATAGAGATGGTGCTCTTCTACTGACAATCTCTGCCATGCAAAAAAATTTCCACTATTTTTTTTTTATGTGAAAAAAAAAACCTTTAATCTTCCCCACCACCATTAAATGCATGAAAAAAGGTTGAGATTTTATTTGGATCCATGTTCTTGCTACCACATCTAGCAGTTCCAATTCTATTTTTGTACGATTTCCTAATTTAATTTGCATGTAAAAGACTTTCATTAAGTCTATTTATGTCCTGACCGGTTCGATCGGACATTTATGGTTGGTATTTATATAACTAACTCTATTTTGTACATAAACTAATTAATTAATAACTAGAAAATAAATAAAAATTCGAAAATGTGTTTACCAATTAGTTTAGCTAGTAAAATCTTTTATTGTCGTATAAGAAGTCTTGAGTTCAAATTTTGCATACACAATAGTGATGAGAATTTTGGTTTGTATATGTGTATTTATTGTGAGTTCTTACATAAGTTTAAGGTGAAACTCTTAATCAATAGTTATAAAAGTTTTTTTTTTTTTTTTCTTTTTTTAATGAATTTCAATCATTTTTTGAAGAAGGAATCATTCAAATTCATAAAGTCAAAAGGAAAAATTATCAACAGAAAATAAAAATCCAAACAATATTTTGCCATCATTATGGTTAATTATTAAAAAAAATCTACCTATGATAAAGTGAAATTATATATTGGTGAGATTAATGCAGTAAATTAATCATTAGCTAACAAAGAGAAAAACTTAGAAATTTTTTTTTTTTTTTTTTTTAAGATTGAAAGCAATTAATTTTTGTGTATATATTGCCAAAAAAAAAAAAAAAAATCCAAGATATTTCAATTCAATTTTTTACATATCATACCAAAGTTAGATCTATAAAGTTAAAACTCTGAAATTTTGTACACACACTGACAACAAAATCCAAGACATTTCAATGCAAGTTTGTGAAATGTAAGATTATACGATTACTAGTAAAATAAAACGAGGTATTGATCAGAAGTGAAAATTACATCACTTATGTGATAGTGATAGTGAAAATTGTTATAGATTTATGAAATTCGTGGTGAGAGGGACAACACATAAATTCTACTATAAATGAACAGATTTAATTTGATTTCAATTGTATATATATATATATGTAAGGTAAATCCAAAGAGTTTGAATCAGATAATCTTATTGTTACCATTGCCATTGCCTAGAGATTGTAACTTTGTTTTTTTGCAATCTTATTTTGAGTTCTTTTGTGACTTTTTTTTCTTCTCATAAAATGCAATTTTGTACAAAGCAATAAGCAGGACCCCCAGTTGCAGTGGCATTGGCAGCATTATTGTAGCTGACAAATACTAGAAGATAAAATCTTAATAGACTTAAAATATATATATATATATATATATATATATATATATGTGTTATAATTTCTTGTTGTGATTATAATCTGTGGGCAATCCTAAAACCCTAGATGGGTTATTATTAAAAGGTTGATACATTTTTTTTTCAACATTTATTGCACTATTTTCATTGTTATTATTAATGGGTCATTCTTGATTTTTGTCTTTCTTTTTAAAGGGAATGCTGCCTACCCATTTGTCTTTCTCATTTACCTTTCTCACTTATAACTTGACATGTATACACTTTTTCATTTAGTAAAAAAGTCTAACTTTTTGCTATAAAATTTATTTACGTCTTCACCCCTTATTAATGAAAAGATAGAAACAGCAATCAGGAAAATTGTTTGGTATTAATAAAGGGTAAAAACGTAAACAAGTTTTACAGTAAAAAGAAAATTTTTTTTATTAAATGAAAAAGTGTATACATGTCAAGTAATGAGTGAGAAAGACAAATGGGAAAGGTAGATAGTATTCCCCTGTTTTTAATTAGTTAAAAAATAATTAGTATATACATGAAATTTTGTGTCAAATTAAGTTGATTTTAAAAGACTTTTAACATGATTATTAAATATCTCTAACAATCTATCAATCTTTCTATATATCATAATCAACAATATGTCTATCCACTCACATATTAACGATCATGTGTTATGTCGTCCCAATACACTAAAATTCAAAGAAATTTTTTTTTTTTTTTAACAATATCTATTATTTCGATACCAGATATATATATTTTTTAAAGCTTTCACAATTTGTAGGATTCGAACAGTTGACCTGAGAATCATTTACCCAAACCCTAAACCCGTTCATCTACCAGCTGAACTAAGCTCCTGTTGGCAAAAATTCAAAGAAATTAAAAATAACAATAATATTGTAAAATAATCTATTTGAAAACATCATCGAATATCTACAATATTTTAAATATATTGGTGACATTTCAATATTTTTATCGAAATTTTAAAAATCTTGATATCTAAACTAATATTTATCTCCTTATATCATTATTATTATTATTTTATTTTATATTTTTCGATCTGTGAAAGTGATTGAAGACCTTACTCTATTTTATACATTCTTAATCTTAATCGTAAGCTTAATCTTAGCTTTAATTTAAGTGCTTTTGCTTCTCTCATGTCTTTGAAACTTCTGCCATTTTTTCTTTTTTTAATAGTACAATAACCGTCGGGACACGGTAAGATGAGTCTCTGGAAGCACGTCCGGCCATTTCCATTTTTAACATTTTGTAAGAAAAAAAAAAAAAAAAGACCTTATCAATTAGCTAGTCTGATATGATATCACTCGCATACACCACATCAATAACACATCATGTTTTTCCTAATCAAAAACAAGAAAATTGTGTCATCATACCATTTGTTGATGAAGGAGCACTATGATAGTCCTTTAGATGTACATGCATGTACCAGATCATTTGAAAAATGATTCGAATGAAATACAAGTATACAACATCTATAATAAAAGCTAATTTAACTCGTCTGAAAATCGAGAGGGTAAAATGATATTAACTCAAACTCAAGGGGGAAAATAATAATTAGTCTAAAATAAATTAGATTAGTTAACACTTTCGAAACATTTACCATGTCATAATAATTATTTTTTACTTAGTTGTGGTAACTTAGTGATGTAGTAATACCATTATACTAACTAACCGTTGATATAAATGTTACAACAATAGTTGAAATTACGAAAAAAAACTTATGATCAATTTTAAATAAACGAGTGGATAAGTTCATATCTAAACTAAACGGTAACGGAAAAAACAAATTTAGGGTTGAATATTATCTACAAAGGAAGGAGGAGGAAGGTGGGGTATGTGTTTGAGGGAGGGGACCATGTACAATTAATGAAATTATGGTGTTTTTGCCTTCACATGTCTCATCATTTTGCTTGCAAACAAACACCATTAACAAGAAGGCAAAAAATCAAAATCATATATCCTCATCAACCATATATTTGCTTCTCTTATCTTCTCTCTCTCTCTAGATCTCTCTTTCTTTCTTTCTCTCTCTATCTATCTATGTGTATTGTATTGTGTATTGTGTATTGTGTAATGTGTTAGATTCCTAAACAAAAGACCCCACACTTCATTCTTCACCACCATTAACTATTACAATATATTACAACCAACCACTTACCCATCCATCAAAACCTTTGCTTTTGGGTCCACTACTTAAACTTGTCATTTTCTTCATACAAATTAATCTTGATTATTTGCATGGTTGATGATTAATTAATTTCCAACCGTGTGATCCTAATTTTAAATATATTACATCGATCTCTGATATTTAAATATTATATAAATATTTATATATTATCGAGCATTCATAGTGTTTGGAGGGCTTTGACAATGTTTTTGTATTTCTACTAATATTTCTATAAATCCAAACCTTTGATATTTTTACCCGAAACGATATTTATTCCTAACTTATATGTAACTTAGTTAAATACAATTTCCCATCATTTTTTTTTTTTTTTGAAACTAATTCCCCATTAGTTTTATTTATCAAAATTTGAGTAGATTACAGTCGGTTTCCACTGACTTTAAAATTCATCATAACTTTCTTTTAAAATTCTAAAAAGTAATGGTAAACTTTTCAAGAAATGTCAAATATTTTGTCTAAGAATTCACTAGAAATCTATTATTGATTTATTGTACATGAAATATTTATAAGTTTGTTTTTTATTTTCTATACAATTTATTTCAAATATATAGATACCAACTACATCATTGATAGAGAAATAAAACTTTCTTGTAATTTACATGAAATATTCTTGTGGGGTCTCTTGAAATTTGGACATTTTCATTAATATGTTCTTGATAATAGGTTTAATTAGACACTTACGATGATAAATGATTGTAATGTATTGTCTTCTTGACTTTTTCATCAGACGGTGGAAATTAATTTGTCATTAATTACAGGTTAATGACTGATTAGTAGGACCCAATGGAAATCTGGTTGGTTCCAGTTTGAACTGCCAACGTGTCCGTTTTTTTATAGACTTTGGTGACTGGTGAGGTCCTGGGGGTGTTCTAGTAATTTCAACACCATACGGCAGCGTTTTTGGCTGGTGGTGCACTGGTGCTGATGATGAGAGAATTCTTAAACATAACAAGATTTGTATTAACACTTGCTCTTTCAATTTATTTGAAAATGATGTTTCAATTACTTTAATTATTGTTTACTAATCTACTCATCTTTAATCTTCAATGTTGTTTTATCAATCATAAATAGTTTCAAATTAAAAAAAAAATTGTTGTATAGTTAGTTGTTTTTTAATATTAAAAAAAAATACTGATACTGAACGGATTAGGGGATTGCTGAAATCTATTAAGATCAAACACTACATGTATGATTCGGATGTCTACTCTCAAAATATCGAAGAGAAAAATTCTTCATACATACTTGTAAAATACATATAATGAGACTCGTCTCTCACCATAAAGGTGGAACATTTGAGCTAAGAAGTAATGCAATTATTTCTCATGTATCTTGAGGATTAAAAAAAAAAAAAAAGGTTGTTGGGGATCAGAATCAACCTCATCCTAACATTTTATTAAAGAAAAAAAAAAAACAATAGAGAAAAGAAAACAAAAGAAGAAAACAGATCAACATAACCAAAAGAAGGTTTGTTACAATTTCATGCACCTTGAGTTAAATGCTCGTATAATTATATGTTTTTGAAGTTTGATAGAAATCTCATATTTTTTTTATAAAAACAATATCATCAATATAGATTATGGATCTACCGGAACTTATTAAAACAACCCAAATACTTTTTTCACAATATGTTGTTGGGGTAGTCTCACAACATAAGCGAGAGATTTTCTCACACTTACTATTTTATTTATTTGAATCTCGCTAAATTAATTTGTAATCTTGTTTTTATAATCACAAGCTCTCATTACATTTTTTTTTTTCAAAAATTAATCTCTCTTCTTTCTATCGAATTTGAAAATATAATCTAAATATAATCTAAATCTACTCTCATTAGATTTAAAACAAAGAAAAAGTAAAATGCAATGTTAAAATCTCACACAATTAAAAGTCACATTATCTAAATACCACTTAACATGACTCGATTACAAATGATGCTCATTCAACATGTAAATTTCCCAAGTTAATTAAAAGTCAATTGATCAAAATATTGTTTGTAATTAACAAACGTGGTGGGGGATAGGTATATAAATCCGAAACCTAAATTCTCATCATCATCAACACATGATCATGAATCATGATGCAGAAGCCAGCTTTAGCAGTTTTTTGATGTAAAAATGGAGGGGATGTCAACGCTGATCACATGGCCACAATAGCTTGATGTGATTGATCAAAATCTCTGATGATGATCATGACTGATAGAAAAAAATAAAAAATTGGGGGCAATCTTGGCCGTTGATAGATGCATAGATTGGAGGATATATATATATGGATCCTCCACTCATTCTCACATCAGTACATCACATGCTAAATATGTATATATGATATGACATCACTAGCTTTTTAGTAGGACACCATTTCTCATTTTATATATATATATATATAGGGTCAACCTCACCCACTTTTTATTATGTGTAAATCAATTAAGTTCATTGATCACAATACCCACCACTTTTTTCCTTTTCTTGGAATGAGATGAAATCATCAAGAATCTATATTGCATCATGATGAATTGATGATCATCATCATCATCATCAAGTTCCAAGGTTCATGGATCCGATGGCTAAGTTTCTTTCATCACCAATATCATTTTTTTTTGTTCCTTTTCGTAGATCCTCTAATGTATGTAGTCATCCCCGTTTTATGAAGTAAACTAGATGATATGTACAGTTGAATGGTATATTCGGTTATCGAAAAATTTTATAAAAAGTGACTTTATTTCAAATTGTTAAAATCCAAAACTGAATTAAGGCCTGAACAGTAATATTTATCTTTTAAACACAATCGATATGTTGGATATGAGTTTGTCAAAATCAACTAAAGAAATTCAAAACAAATCCAGACAGAAGATCGATCAATTAATATAATCACGAGAGAAGACTCGAACCCAAAAATCTAACATAACTAGTTTGAATGCTATGTTAAATGTTAAATATTCAACTTTCAACTTTCGGTGAGAGCACCTATTAACTTTTTTACTTTATTTATTTTATTAATTATACAACAACTGTCGGGACCGGTGAGATGAAACCCTACAAGCACAGCCCGAAACGAAACTCCCACAAAAGGAGACAAGACTCACACTTATGGTGAAAAAATTTCCATAATAAACACTTAAGCCAAGATTTGATCCTTGATCAAGAGATTCATAAAAAGACTCTCCGGCCACCAAGGGTAAGAGCTAGTGGTGTTAACTTTTTTTCTTAAAAGAATGACTACTCAGTACTAGATACACTAAATCCATTCTTGATTATACACCCAATTACAAGTTCCCATGCATGTATAGTAAAAATTTGCTTTGATATATTTTTTTTTCTCTCTCTTTTTCAAAATTACCCCTTTTATTATTTATATTTACTAAAATTATCTGTATGCTTCAATTCTCTGTGTACCGTCAACATCAACTTATGCTTATGTTAAGAAATACTTAAAACCCAATCAAAGAATCTAATAACACAAACAACAAAGAAAACTAAAGAGGGACCAAGCTTAATGTCTTTTTATTTGTGCTCGACCACAATTTAAACTTCAGTAATTCTACAACTGTGAAGTGCGCACCTCATTGTAATCACTTTGGAAAAGAGTGAATAAAACATGAGATCCACGTAAAAAAATCAATTTTTTAATAGTGGACACCACTCTTTTCCAAAGCGATTACATGGCGGTTGAGCACTTCACGGTTGTATCACGGTTGTATGTGGAATTACTCTTTAAACTTTCTCTTTAGGCCCCGTTGAAATAAGATTTTACTTGGTTGAATATAAACCTACATTCACATAGCACAAATTTCATTATGAAATCGTTGTTTATAATACGAAGTAAACTCTTTCACAAATCACAATTCATCTCTCTATATTGTTTCTCTATCTCATAATCTAAAAACCTAGAACTACAAAAGTATATACAATAAAACCCAAGTTGAAATTGCCTTAATAACACAGGTGTTTTCTCCGGACGATATTCAGATGTAGAGCAATAGTATGTTTTCAAATTTCACAACCCTTAATCAATAACCCGCATGTATTGTATTGATTTTAATACATCATACGGAAGAGAGAACTCTTGTACGGGTGTATATATATAATACACACATGCAAACCTCTGGACACAGTTTTCATACGAGATCATTAATCGTTACATACGATAATCGTTATGTATTACTGTTAATCTTTATATGGTGCGAAAATATCGTATTCATACGGATCAATTGTACAACATTTTATAACATGTACTATAATATGGTACAAATTTTGACAATCGAATCTCGTACGAAAAAACGGATGGAATCTCCGTACGATAATTTATCTTACAATAACATGATAATATATATAATTATATTTTTCTTTCTCAGCATTATGAGTAGGGTCAGTTTCCTTTGAAACTCACTCTCTCCTCTCCTCAGAGAAACTTCCTCACCTCCCACCCACTTCTCTTCTCCACCTTAAATACCATCTCTCTCTCTACTTTTTTCTCTATTGTTTTTTTCTCAGGACCCAAAAAACAAAATGGATAGTCCGAGGACCCATGAACCCGCAACTTTCTCTGCCAGAAGAAGAAGCAGCAGCGACTCCAACTCGCCCGAGTTCGAGTTCTGGATGGTCCGAAACCCGTCTTTTCCACAACCTAATCTCCTCTCCGCCGACGAGCTCTTCGTCGACGGCGTCCTCCTCCCTCTCCATCTTCTCTCCCACCACTCACCCGACCCGCACCCAGACCCTGAACCTCCTAAGAGTACTACTGAACAACCTCAACCTGAACCTGACCCAGAATCCGAAGCCGGACCGGGACCCGAGTTGTCTCACGTAAAGGCTGAGTCGGGTAATGGGTCGACGTCGTCAAAGCGGTGGACGGACATTTTCAAGAAAGGTGACAAGAAATCTGCAGCGAAAATCGCAGAAGAGAAAGATAGAGACAGAGAAAAAGAGAAGGAGAAGAAGAGAGAGAAGAAGAGTCAAACCGGAGGAGCAAGTTCGGCGGCCGAGTTGAATATCAATATATGGCCTTTTTCAAGGAGTAGATCAGCCGGGAATAGCGTGACCCGACCCAGATTAGCATCAGGAGCTCCGGGGAACCGGAAGGTCAGCAGCGCTCCCTGTTCTCGGAGTAATTCCGCCGGCGAGTCAAAGTCGAGGAAGTGGCCGAGTAGTCCGGGTCGACCCGGTGTCCATCTTGGTCGGAGCAGCCCCATTTGGCAAGTCAAACGCGGCGGCGAGAAAGGCGTCGTCAAAAGAGAAGTCAACGAAACTCGCAGTGGCAAAAGTAGTACGAAGCCAGTCGGCAACGGTAACAGTACCGGTACCGGTGCCGGCGGCGGTAAGGTAAGAGTTTTGAATTTGAATGTTAACGTACCAATGTGTATTGGGTACCGGCCCCATTTGGGTTGTAGAAGCGACGAAAACAGTGCTATTGGAGTTGATGGAGTTGGCAATAGCAAGCCTGGCAACGGTACTGGAAATGGAGACAACGGTAACGTTACAAGTAGTACTGGAAATCTCTTTAATCTGAGAAGCCTCTTCACAAAAAAGGTTTATTGAGTTTGTATTAAATATTATTAGTGATATATAATTATTGTTAATTAATTAATTAATTAATAACTCTCTCTCAAATCTCATTGTTATTATTATTATTATTATTATTATTATAGTTTCTTAACCAGGTTTGATTTTTTGTTTTTTTTTTGTTTTTTCCTCTCTCTGTGTAAACAAAAAGGATTAGTTTGATAATCCTCTACATGTAATTATTAACATGAAAAGTAGCTTTGTATTTTTGGGTATTATAGAGGCATAATTTTTGTTTAAAAGTTCCTTCACTTTGTTGGTCTATCAATTTTTAATCCTCTCCAATTAAGAAAACTTTCATTGATTTCCTTCAAGTTTGGTTGAAATACATATTGATTTCATTGGTCTTCAAGTTCCACATTTTTTTAGGTCAGCACATATTGAGAAGTAAATATCATACCTGGACCGAAATAAATCGGATTTCTTTTTTAATTTTCCGTGAATCGATATAAAAAAATATCATTAAATTTAAGATATCGATGATATTTTTACCGAAATTTTCAATATTTGAGATTCTTAGTTCCTTGGGCAACACACCCCACTTATAGATAAATACCTAATTTAAATTTTACCAAACTTAGAATAGAAAAATATTTCATAATGATATTTTTGTCCATCTTTTAAAATTAATATATTTATCCGTAATTAGAACAAAATCAAAGAACCTTGATAAAATTTACCCTTTTATCATATCCCAAATTCCCAATTGGACAACCCTTTAAATTTTAATATCTAACTTCTCCTTTCTCACTAATCACTATAGGATTGTTCAAAAATCAAAATCTTGCCACCCCTATATTCTAATGTAGCATATTCACTACTGTATTAATTAAGGTTGACGTAACAAGTAATTATTGTAAATCACCAACCTACCGTAAATAATAATAAATAAATAAAATTGAAAAGTGAAGACAAATATATTATTAAATCAAGTGTTGTGCATCTCTACCGCTTTCAAATGTAATGTTTCAGTTTTGAATCGTTAATAACTTAATATATATAAAAAATAAAATAAAAAATAAAATAAAATGTTGTGCATCTCTCATTTCACATTAACAATAGAGGCTCAGGTCTTATCTCCAATTATCAATATGCATGGGAACTTTTATTTTTTCCAATCTTTATAAGAGTAGATTTCTCCGGTTATAGAAAAGATCTAAACTATCGGCAGATCCCAATAAATTCCCGACACGTTCAATGTCAGAGTAATGAAAAAAAATAATAATAAAAAGATAAATAATGTATCGACAGATCTCAACAAATTCCCGACACGTTCAATGCCAGAGTAATGAAAAAAATAATAATAATAAATAAATAAATGTAAAAGAGATATAAAAGCAATTCTTCAACCACTCAAAATTTTTCCATATATGCTTTCCACTGAGACTGCCTGACTTCACAACCGAAACAAACACAAACTCATTCTTTTTTTTTTTTTTTTTTAAAAGATACCCGAATGTCTGTGTGCTGTCATGTTATTATTTTCAAATTATTATTAATTTAATGTTATAAAGTTTACACTTTATTGATTAAACGCGTAAATGTTAGTAGTACATATATATATATATATATAATCAGGGACGAAGTCAGTATTGGCCAAGATAAAAATTAGTATTGTAGGTTACGCTATCTTCAAATAATATCAGTAGGAATCCTGTACAAGAAAAAGTACGGAATCCTACACCTGATACTTTTCAACAAAATATGATACCGTTTGGAGTTAAAAGTAATGATACAAATAAATAAATAAAATAGATATTAACTAATTAAAATATAACGTGTCTATTTTATATCTAGAAAATTATTTATAACCAAATCAATATAATTTTCTTCTTAATTTTCATTTCAATTACATAATCAAAGAGTGTATGAGAAAACATCTTTTATTTTATTGCAAAATTTATGTCTGTTTTTAACGGTATACATAATTGGAAAAATTATTTTAATATTTCACATCTTATAAAATATAAATTTCAATAACTTATTAAAATATAATTATACCATTGATATATTTAAATCACAATTATTTACATACTTGTAACTTAATTTTACAATATTCATATCAAACCAAATTAACTTATAATAATTTTAAAGAAAATTTAAATAATAAATTAATAAAGTAAATTTATCAAAATCAAATTAATATTTAACCTAACAAAATAAATAATATTAAAGGTAGTCATTATAAAAGTTCAATATTTACTTAGTTTGTTGTAGTAAAATCTAATATATATATATTATATAATGAGTAATACTAGACTTTCCAATTTTTTTTCTCAAATTCTTTCTCAAATGTTTGTAGAATGTAAGGTGTCAATATCACATCATTCACCACATACTCCATAATTTATAAGATGTTGACATCTCATGTACTACATACATTTGAGAAAGAATTTGGAAAGACCAGCATTACTCGTATATAATACATACTAGATTAGGTAATAATGTATGAAATAATAGGAAATTAAAATATTAAAATAGATTGATTTTATCTCTTATTTTCATAGTCAATAAAATTATAAAAATAAAAATTATAAGTTAATTTATATTATTAAAATAATAAAAGAACAAGGGAATATTATCACCTACTATATATATATATATCACATTTCATGTATAATAGTTTTTTTTTTTTTTTTTTTTTATTGGTTCATATTTTAATTTTATATAATATATATATATATATTATTGGTTGGGGGGCACACACACACATTCGCAACTGTTTATAATATACCAATTAAAGTTAATTATGTAGCTTGATTGACACGTAATTATATAAACTAGCCAACCAAAATATAATTATCAGAATATACAGCACAATTTAAGTATCGAAACAATAATTTCAATGCCGTTGATAAACTTTTTCATACATTACGTCACAATTGTTAACCTAAGATCAACTCCGATCCAAATAGTGTTTTTGGTGCAACTTTTACATTAAGATAGTACAACTTTCACACTATTTCACTATTTCATCTCCAACTCATTGCACCAAACCTTATTCCATACCTTTTTTTTTTAATTATGATTATTTATCAACAAATACTCATTCCAACAAATCAAAACCCACTTTGCAATTAAATTTTTTTTCTAAAATAAAAATAAGAAACCTAGCGTAACAATTGCGTCAAATGAATAGTGTCACACAAAATATTGCATGACACTGTTTACTGGAGCAAATATTGCACAAGGTTTGGCTCAGGGTTGGAGTAAGGTTTGGCGCAAGGTTTGCTACAAATTGGCTTTTTGCCGAAGGGATAGAGTTGCTCTAATGCTGGCAAACATATACACTTATGAGTTTATCCGGTGATATACCTCTCACATTTACATAACGGGATTGTTTAAGAGAAATTATATTTTTGAACCGTTAATTACTTATTTGAAATTTGAAATTTAAAAAGAATGATAATGGTGACGTGGCAGCGATAATGATGACGTGGCAGCGTACCAGCATTTACGCGCACAATTGCACAAAAGGTGATGCTCTTGTGAGAAGTTGCAGACAGTTGTCTACAACGGTGGTTCTGAATGGTGATGGACGAACCGGCGAGTCGAGCCGGACCACACCGGCGGCCTGGTCACAACGAGAACCGTCAGAAACATGCCGTCGATGCCGGATTTCCATCCGGCGCAGCACGTGAAGAAGAGTTTAGCGACTCGGACAGCTGCGATTCTGTGAGTGAGTTTTCGTCGTCGGCGCGCCTAGCCGATCTGTCGGCGAGTTTCCGAGTTTTCTCCGAGTCGCTGCTGAGGAGGGAGCTGGCGGAGATGGAGATGATGAAATCGAGAGAGGCTCTTCGGTGCGAGGCGGAGAAACGGAGGATGGAGACGGAGGCCGAGTTGACTCAGATGCTGGTTCAGACTCAGTTGCAGATCGCGTCGTTCGTTGCCGGAAAGAGTACGAGTCGAAAGAGAAAACGGGTGGAAGAAGACGAGTCGACGTCACTCTCTCAAAGGCAAAACTCCTGAACTCACCCACTCTCTTTTTGTAGTTAACTCGTGACTCAGCCGAGTCTCGGACTATATTAACTCACTGAGTTGTTTATGTTTTTTTCTTTGGTTCTTTGAATTGCAGGCAACGAACTTTACTGATGAGTCTTCTTCAATGCAACTCCATTCTCTAAAAGTCTCCACTGTATCACATATTTTGCAAATTTGTGTATTTATATTTGGAATTATTTAAATTTGGTTATATATTCGAAAAATTGTTGAAATATAAGTCGAGATAACTAGCATTACTCGCCGTTTATATATTCAAAAATCATCTAATTATCGAACAGATTTCGATTCATCTGCGATATCATTGAGTAGCTATAGAAATCTAATATGTCTATCGGATCTATTTATGCTTGAGTATCGGATTTATCCACCGGAATCAACATAAACCCAACCGCTGTTTGTGTGTGCGAAGAAGATTAGGGTTTTCGCAGGTTTGGTAGTCTGCATTTGCGAGCAAAGCCTTCCTCCGATTGTTAGCACTTTCGATGTATTCTTGCAGCATCGGAAGACTAGTTTGTTCTCCGTCCTTAGTTGCTTGCCCTCGAATTATCTAAATAAAGGGCGAGATTGGGTTGTAATCGATAGCACGAACGTGATTATATGAACACGAGAAATGAATAATAACTGATAGGTACCTTCGATGCCCAGGACCGCTCTGCTTGTTGACATACGTCTCTAATATCCCTTCCAGACATTCTGCATAATAGGTTGAAACGATGAAAACACGCATTTGAGTTGAGATTTAAGGTTTCGTTAAATCAATATTTGAACCGAAATGGAAGATTTCATTCTATCAACCTAAAATCAAATCGAAATTCTTGGACGGAGACTGCAATAACATGCATGAGTAAGAAGGCGATCAGGCAAGAATTTATTAGACGCCATAGGAAATGTCGGACTTACTCTTCCGTAACAGTGGCTAACTCAACCAATTCAGGCTTTGTCAGGTGCTTTGCATACTGAGCTGCTATTTCCTGACGGTTCTGAAGATCGGGTAGACCGAAGGTAATCATAGAATCGAATCGACTGTGGACATACGTAAATATGAATTACAAAAAAGTCCTCCACAATTTGCCTGTCACAGGAAAATGTGTGCTATATATTACCTGATTAAAGCGGGATCAAGGTCTTGCTTCCGATTTGTTGCAGCAATCAACACCACCTTTTTATCCTGCTCAAATCCATCAATCTACAGAAGCAAAGGTGTTATATTTAACCAAAATCATCACCACTGTTGCTTCATAATACATCAAATTGCTGTCATTTCGCAGCTTACCTGTCGCAATAACACGGACAGAATTCTCCGTGTAGCTTCATGCATTTCACTATCACGAGCAACAGCAAAAGAATCAACCTATAACGGATTTAAAGAATGAGAAGAAGTAAACTGTCAATAAACTTTTACAAATTCTAAAAGAGGATAAAAATATCTAAAAGACGGAACATTAATAGCAACAGATATTATGAATTACTTCTTTGTTAAGGTTGGTATTCATTATTTGCATCAGTTACCTCATCCAGGAAAATAATAGCACCATTTGGGAGTTCATTGGCAAGTGAAAAAACTTTCCCCAACAGACGTTCGCTTTCACCGTAGTATTTAGACAAGACAACCTCCAGTGGCACATACATCAACGGAACACCCTGCCAAGCCACAAACCATGCCACATGATCATTTCCGGCCAACAATAAAGTCGTGATATTTATTTCAATTTTTTTGCTGGGAGATATAATTTATTTCACTGAGCATAAAGAAGATTCACATGCTATGCAAGTTCGTAAGCATCATTTCGTGCATGAATAAAGTTAAATCTACTTAAGATAAACTCGTGTATTAGCAAGTCAAGTACAAGCATTAAAAAGTTCATGTACAAGCTTCCTGTATCAATGGCAAGTGTGTATCAATTTCAGTTGTTTGACAAATAGCAAATATTCACTTGATCAGAATAAAACATCCCACCATAAACATGAATTATAATACTTATCCAAGGCCTCAGGCATCATGCAAATAAGGGACCATAAAGAAATACCTCAAAAAAATTGTGTCATTTTACTTTCTTATCGGTACAACTTGGAAAAGGTATTATGACTAATGACTAGATTAACTAAAATAGATATTCTATTCTGGCTCATCTGAAATTAGGAGAAGAAAAATGGTCCAATGCAACACTGAAATATGCTACTTTCAAATTGTCAAATTTAATGCCTAGTGACTCACCGCTTGATTAGCAATAACTCTAGCACAAGATGTCTTCCCTGTACCTGAAATAGGACATGCAAATCAAGTGAGAATGTACTTTTGGCAGTCTTTGTGCTAAATGACTAAGATGCGGTGCGGAATATTGATAACATAAAAATAGGAGTACCGATACATCCAAAACTCTTGAGAAAATATGTGAATTGATCGCAATCATGAATTGGTTTTTGTATCAGTAAGGCCATGTTGTATGAATTATTCTAATTATGTAGTTGCAATGCCACACGGGTAAAAGGAAATGGCTTGAAAAATAAACAAACTTGCTTTTGTGTGCCATCCAGGGAAATATGTAATGTGCAATCACATTAAGAAAGGATACGGTACTCCTTCAATCTCTAGCACATCACATCAAAGTAGATTTAACTGTTCTGTTTCATTACTTTTACACAACTCCTACAGTCTTCTTATGATGTACTCATATACTACTATAGTGAATTGGGCAAAAAATGCACAGAACATGGAAGAATGAAAGCACCGTGTACTAAGCCAAAAATTAAATTAATCAAACATTGAATGAAACTGAAGAAGGCAATAAATATCTAGAGTGGTAGGTCTGTATATGTCACATGCCCTTCAGCAGCATGACAAACAAACAAGCAAGCATTATCATGTAAATTATTTGTATAAAAAACATGTATATATAAACGCTTTTAGTAAATTACTGAGGATCATTATTTAGGGCAAAAAGGCATACCTGGAGGACCTTCAAAGAGAACAGCCCGAGGTCTATTTGACTCAAACTTCCGCCGAGTCCCACGAGCAATGTCATCATATACTTCAGGACTCTGAAGAGCCAACAATAGAGTATCTTCTATTTCCCTACACAACAAACATTTTAGAAGCATATGAGACGCAGAAAAAAGGTTTCGTGTGCACTTGTGGTTGCATCTATACTTGCCTTTGGCTTTTTATCTATCCATACCGATTTGAAAAATACAGTAGTTCAATTTTGCATTCTAATTTAACAAATGAAATGGACTACGTTTGACTGAATATATCACAAAGAGATGCAGTAGACACTACCAGTTTAATTACCTTTTTTGCTGATCATAACCAGCAATGTTGTCCCATGATATCTCACTGTTTGGGGAATTCAATTGGGGTTCATTAAGTCCATAAATTCTAACTCCCATAGATTGAAGGGAAGCTATTGTTCTTTCCACAGGTGGCTTATGTGTAGTACCTTCCCTCGGTTTTCTTTCTGAAGTTCTAGTTTGTCCCGACCGTGCACCGGCTAATTGTAAAACAGACACCAAAGCATTATGCTCTGCAGAACTCAAGCTTCCTTTCTTTATGAACTCAATTTCCTGCAACAACAAGTAATAAGGAAAAACTCATATTCTGCTTGTCAGTGACTCATGAATATGATATATATGAAGCTATATAGAGAACTCTATATGATAAATAAATAAATAACGAGAAATGTAGACTAACCGCTCTATCTGAGGTTATGAGTGAACGAAATATGAGGATGCACAGATCTCCGCCAGATGCGCTCATATCTCCGGAATGGGGTTGATCCCTTAGATTTTCCTTTTGTTTATCTGGAGGCCTAAGCGTTAATTGCCAAGCTACTGCACTGAAGTACCATGTTACAAAACAGAGAAATTTAGTGCGTCTTAACCAAAGGCAGTGAAAAATACAATCCAACTTTAGGCATAGCCACATAGAATGATAAAGGATGATAAAGGACAACTTGTGGAGATAAAAATTGATGATTTCACTTAACCTGTCCCAAGCACGCAATGACATATCTGAACCACCACCACCATTCTCTTCAACCTTCAGTCCAAGATGTGAGGCAAGGTTTGCAATCAATTGTGGAACTTCACATGAAGAAGGTACTTGGAACTTGATGGTTATCTATGAGACAGCATACAATCCTATTATTACTTTAGCAGAATCATATAGATTACTGATAGCAAACAAAATACAAACTATTTTTGTAAAAACGAAACAGCAAATCTGTTTTAATTTTCTTAATTTTTTTTTTAATTATTAAATATATATATTTTTTTATGTACATCAGTACATGTACTTATAAAGTTATAAGTGAAAACATACATAAAGACAGTCCTAGAAAAGCAACAATAATACTCGCAAAGCCAATTGTTTTCATTAACATCAACGGGATCAGCAGAAATTCTTGCTTCATTTTTTGTCATTGCTGACAAGCAATGTTAGTGTATTAGAGGTGACTTCAGAAGCATTAATTGCCTGTATATTTTAGTGAGATACGACTTCTATATAAGAAATTACCAGGGCCTATTCCATCATTTATCAAGCAATCCCTAAAATATTAATGAATTGTGCTGACCTTTCAAACGTACCAACAGCCACAGAAAAAAAAAAAATTGAGTTGGTTACAAATTTAAGAACTAAGGTGCAATCCCAAAACTTATGGAATTCACTGAATAGGAGAAACACTCAAAAGTTGCATCACAGATGAAGTTTTGTTATGGAGAGATGCTAGTGACAGGCAGTGCCTTCAAGGCAAAGTCTTAAGCAGACACAGAGTGTCAATAATGTATGATGCATATTTGCATACAACATATCCGCAGTGACTAGTATTCTCCATACCAAGATATATACTAAAGAATAAACACAAAGCAAAGCCTTAAACAAAGATATAGTATCTATAATAAAAACGCAAACTAGCATATGAAAGTTTTAATGTCATGAAAAACAGGAGCAATAACCTTTTGTCCCTTAACAGCCACAGTAACCTTGGGATAAAGACCGTACTGCAGTCCTTTTCCTTTGAGTGAATCTTCGATCCGCCGTCTTTCTTTCTTTGCAATTTCCTCCAATTCCTCATAACTCGAAGAAGTTTCCACCGGCAATGGAAGTTTAGCATCAGCCGAACCCTACATAAAGACAAAAGTTCACAAGTAACTAAACACACTCAACAAATCCAAATTCAGGGTAATGCATAATCACAAATTATCAGAACAATAAAAAACAATAATCTACACACTTGACACATATCTCGGAAACAGTACGAACCTCAGCAGCATCAGCATAAGCATAATTGAGCACCCCAGCACCAAATAAACCAGCTAAGATAGCTGGACATATAGAATCAAGTCTTGCAGCATCGGGCACCGACTTCGGCCACTGAATTTTGGACGCGTTTAAATTTATTTGATGTTCAATAGATCCTACACAGGCAATATAAGCATAGATTCAACTGAGATTCAATAATTATGAGTGTCATTGTATTAGTTAGGCATCAAAATCCAAACTTTTTTCTTTCTAGTGAACGAAATTCATGATTCAACAGCAAATAACCATGAATAATTGCTCATATAATTCATTATTCCTTTATATATATATAAATCAAATCAAGTCAAATCATAATCATAATCATAGCAGTTTTCTAATATTTGTAACAACTAAAAAAAAGAACATGTGGAAGAGAGATGACCGAGGATCAGCTTACGGCGGTGACTGTAGGGGAGGAGACGCGGCAGAGCACGAGAAGCGGCGAGGACACGCCACTCCGACGAAGCCGATTTCGCTAGTCTCCGGAGAGCCGACATGAGTCTGTTTTTAAGTTTTTGCTCGAGTCAATTGTCTAAGACTCGATAAGTGATTATTTTGCACAATGTTTGAAATATGTCAACTTCCCCAATATTTCTGTATTTTAGGGGTATCCATACCGAAGTGAAGTGTAATATCTTTTCCGTGAAATATTTAAGGAATTTACGGAAATATCCTTGATTATTCTAAAGAATACCAATATTTGTAACGGTGAACACGTAAGATTGTAAGGTATTATATAATATCGTAGAAATTTCCGTGAAATATCGAGATATTTCCGTTAATATAAACGGAGAGATTAATTATATTTTTAATTTAACTTTTTGTTTGTTGTTATTAATTTGATATAATGTATTTCCGATGATGTTGGCTATGGAAGTTTTGAGAGCTTCAATCATAACAAAAACGCTGTCATTTTGTTTTTCAATCATTACTCAATTTCTCTAATTTAAAAGATTGACTTAAGCTTTAGAGTATAAACAACAGTCACCGATTAATGTTTCTAACATTCCTATTGTATTGTAGGCAATTTTTTTATTTTTTTATTTTATATTATATTAAATCCGTTTTTTTTAAAAGGGGAGAACTTGGATCCACAACCTTATAATATAAATAGGGGTGGACATGGATCGGTTTTGACCAAAACCATATTGAACCGACATATATTCGATTTTTGAAAATGTGAATCGGTTTGAACCATTTTGAACTTGAAAACCGAATTAAACCGAACACATTTATCTTGGTTCGGTTCAATTCGGTTTTGGGCCTATTAGGCTTTAAAGGTTTTTTTTATATGTTTTTTTAACTTTTTGAACTTTTAAGTTGCTTTTTGGACATTTAAGCTTAAACTTTTTTAAGAAAACATAATATGTAAAAAATAATTTAAACAAAATGCAACACAATTTTCAATCCAATTCTAAAATTTTAATCATGTTCAGTCTACATACTTAATCTAAATATAAAATCTCCATAACTTCTATAAAATAGAAATAAAAAAATGTAGTATATAATATAGTCTGAAATAAAACATCATCAACTAATAGTCTATAATAAAATTGAACCTTAGAAAATAATTTATTAAGACAATTTGGTTTATTCGGTTCGGTTCGGTTTTGTATGTTCAAAACCAAAACCGAACCGAATTCAATTTGGTTTTCAAATTTCAAATCGGTTTAAACCAAATAGAAGCTATAAACCGAACCAAACACCTTTTTTCTGTTCTGTTCGGTTTGGTTCAATTCGGTTTCGATATTTATACCCACCCCTAAATACAAGTATTAATGATTTATCATCGATCAATCTCATCTCGTCTTTTTAGGCATTTCATAAGGAATACACAACTCGGTTAATACAACACTTGATGCAGCATCACTCGGCTACTTGATTTAACATGAATTCTGCCATTCAACCACTTCAATTTGATTGTTTGACCAATCCACGTTAGCAGTCAAACATTTGACCTGATTTTATTGTCAAATATTTTGTAGTTGTATAGTTTGCAGCTGTCATGAAGAAGAATACACAAAATGCATGTTGTGGGATAGTTTCATAAATACGAACAATTAGGGGCCATTTTCATAAATAGTAAAAAAAAACTACTACAAAAAGACTCATTTTGATAAAAATGATACCGCTGAACACGCAGCAATCTTGAGGCGCGCCACATCGTATCTATTTCTCTCAAGATAAGAACAACCTGTCCACGCGCTAACCGAGAGCGTGAAAGAATACGAATAAAAAACGCAGCTTGAAAGCCTAATAATCATCACTCTCTGACTCTCTCTCGTTCTCGATCTCTTTCGTGTCTTCGAGTTACAAATCAATCAATCACAGAGAGAATCACCGATCAATGACGTCTCGTGACAAGAAACCAGCCAAGCCGTCGAGCAGCCGCGCCGGTGGCATACGCACGCTCTCCGATCTGAACCGCCGCTCCGGGAGCGACTCTGATTCCGACTCCGACGGGCCTCAAGAGTATTACACTGGAGGCGAGAAGAGGTCCGCTTCTTCATCTTTTAACTTGATTTATTCGTTTAATTGAATTTGAATGCTAATATTTGTGAATTTCATTATTTTACTGGAAAAAAGAGTTTTTTTTTTTTTTTTTTAATTTTTTAATTTTTTAATTTTAATTTACTTTTGTTAATTATGTGAATTGCAACTTGTTATTGTGTTTGGAGAATTTTTGATCGGGAAATTCTATATTTCTATGTCTTTGTTGATTGCTGAGCACATATAATTAATTGTTGAAGTTGATACCCGAAGCAATCCAATTACTTACTATCACAACTAAACTATATATATATATTTTTTCTGGTGGAGAAATTATTGAATTGTATTGTTTGGAGTTGTGTTTCCGGTGAACAAGAAGCAATTTTGAAGTAAATTTGAGTTTTTATGGGGTGGATTAAAATTGAGAAGTGTTAGGAGTTCATTTTCTAGCTACTTCTCTGTTAGAACTTTTAAGTATACATATCGGCACTTGGATTTTCATCCAGGTTCTATGGAGAGGTTTCGAAAAGTGAGGGAATATAAATGAAAGAAAGGTGGGTGGTGAAATTTAGCGGCATTGAAATTGTTTCGAATTTCACAAGTAAATTGAAATTCTTTGTGCATTATTGGAATTTTGTTCTGTTTGGATATGGTTCGTGTGGTCAACACCTCAAACATGAACACACCGAACTTGGTAACCAAAGACTTGTTGCATCTATATTTTGCTCTTTAGGCGCTGCTACTAAAAGACATTGTTTTAGATTCACAAAAACCGAGCAGCCATACTCTTGCGATGTTGGTTTGCTCTAATAGTCTTAACTTTAATCAAGCTAGTTAGAATGGCACAGGTTATGCTAAACACCGCAATAGGAGAATGAAAGAGTGATTAGAAATTAAACTTGATTTCTGTTTACATCCTTGCTTTGTGGTCATTAATATATGGATTTTGTCGGTAAAAAGATACCAGTTTAAAAGTCAGCTTGGAAGTTGGGTTGTGGTTATATTTAGATAGTCCATTATAGGTTTTAATGCTTAATGTGGATGGCAAATATGCATAACCTGGGTTATTGGGAAACTGTTTTCCATATGGTTTCGTGGCAACCTTGATTCGAGTATTCATTACAGATTTCATACAAGGCCCATAAATTCTGAAACAATGGTATGTTCAATTTTAGGTGATTTATTCCAATTGTTTGCATGATAGTATTAAGTAATTGATATCAAGCTTGATCTGCTTAAGTTTGCAGGTCAATTCATTTATTTGTTTTGCCAAGTATAACCATTTTCCTCCACATATTGTAGGTTGTATATGTGTGGCTAACATTTGTGATTTAATTTTTGCAGTGGTATGCTTGTCCAAGATCCGACAAAAGGCGATCCTACAAAGGGTGATCCTAATGATGTGGATGCAATTTTCAATCAAGCTAGGCAACTGGGAGCTGTAGAAGGGCCTCTTGAGCATCTTCATCCATCTTCAAGCAGCTCAAGAAGCTTTACTGGAACCGGTAGGTTACTGTCATCAGGGGAAACTGTACCAACTGCTCCTCAGCAGCCCGAGCCTGTGATTCACAACATTGTTTTCTGGAGCAATGGTTTCACTGTAAATGATGGTCCTTTAAGGAGGTTGGATGATCCTGAAAATGCATCTTTCTTGGAGGTATAACAATTAAGGATGTTTATCTCGTGTTATGTGTCTTGTCTTCTCTGCTTGAATCTGACATTCATCTGCTATGTGCATTTGTTGCATTCTTTTCAACTGATAACTCATAACCTAGGCATGATGAGTTGGGCTTGTGTTTGCATTTCAGTGTATTAATGGTGACCTTGTAGTGGTAATACTCTATTGATGAGGTTGTTACTTTTCAATTGCAGAGCATCAGAAAGTCCGAGTGTCCAAAAGAGCTAGAACCTGCAGATAGGAGGTCCTCAGTTCATGTCAATCTGATAAGGAGGGATGAGAAGTGCCCTGTAAGCTCCTAACTTTTATCCTTGTAACCGACATTCTCTGTCACTTTTAATATGCATGTTGATTCGTGAACTCCCTCATCATTCACAACTTTTGTTTGATTTCAGGAACCAGAAAAGGTTCATGTTCCATTTCAGGGTGTGGGAAGAACTCTAGGTAGCAGCAGTACTTCAGCTGCACCCGAAACAACTAATGACGCTTCTCTCAACACTGCTCCACTCCCTTCCGAGGGCCTAGTTGTTGACGAAAATCTGCCATCAACATCAATTCAGATCAGGTTGTCCGATGGCACCCGAATGATTACACACTTCAATTTACACCATACCATCAACAACATTCATGGCTTCATTGATGCATCAAGACCTGGGGCTGCTAGGAATTACCAGCTGCAGTTGATGGGATTCCCTCCTAAACTCCTTACTGATAGAACACAGACGATAGAGCAGGCAGGCCTCGCGAATTCGGTGATCATCCAGAAATTCTAATCATATGCTATAATGCTATATATCTTCTCTCCAGTCACTCTCATCTGCATATTGTTAAGTGAAAATATTCTGTGTTGAAAAAAAAAAAAAAAAAAAGAGAAAAACCCGATTGGTGTTTTATTACTTGCATACATTACATAGAAGAAGAGGGTTTTTGTGTGACTGGTTTACATATTAATGAAGTTGATTCATGTGATTCCCAATCTTTGATAATATATCCATTTTGTTCGTATGATTCCATTCCTGTGTAATGCGAGTCTATTCTTGTGTGCAATTTTGTTATTAAGTTTATATATATATATATGATGAATATATATATATAGTGAAAGGTTTGGCCACTCTGGTTTTAATAAAATCCTACAGTATTAACAAGCTGTTAGATGTTGAACAATAAGAAAAATATTGAATTTGTGAGAATCAGACCTTGCTGGGCCATTATGGGCATTTAATTTAAGTGGATTAGCTAGCTCAACATTGATATTGTAAGTTTTACACTAGAACCCATGAGTCATATACTGTATACATCAATAA
The DNA here is from genome assembly GCA_035582765.1 of Acer negundo. Lineage (NCBI taxonomy): Eukaryota > Viridiplantae > Streptophyta > Magnoliopsida > Sapindales > Sapindaceae > Acer > Acer negundo. The sequence goes on along the minus strand of CM069232.1, from coordinate 24,968,696 downwards.
TTCCTACTACGACTTCATAGATCAACTTTAATAGTACAATTGTAGATGGTATTAGTAACAACTCTACTGATTTGATTAAACGTTATTATAAGCACTTATCTTAATGTCAATAGTAATTTTATTGAAATGGATATATTCTTTTTAATAGATTTTAAAAAAAAAAATTTAATAAATTTTATTGAAATGGTACCCATATGATCAAAGTCCTCTCAAAATTCTTTTTCCATTACTTTGTTATATTATAATAATTATGTAATGATGATAAATTTTGATACTTGAAATAAAATTAGAGTTTTATTAGGGTTTATCATAAAAATTAAGGTTGAAATACATTTGAAATAATAAAATATTAAAACATTGAAATACATTTGTGGAACAAAATTGAAAAATTTTCAAGTACAATAACTAATTTTTTTTTCTGACTTTTTTGAAAATAAAACATTTTTTTAAATAGAGAAATATAAGAAAAAATAGTTATCAAATCCAAAAAATTTCCAAATTTATATCAAATGTGTATTTAAATTTTCTTAGGATGTATACAGAAAATTTCATCGAAAAACATTCAATCACTCACAATTTCATCAAATGTACTTATTGTATTAAAATAAGGGAGTGCTAATAGGAAAAATTATATATATATATATATATATATATATATATAATTTTAATTTCGGTAAGGACACATCGATTTTTATGAATTTTGATATGATATTTTATTTATTTTATTATTATTATTATTATTTTATTTTTTGGATGATAAGTTCAATGAAATGCACCTATGAATAAAATTTAAAATTTTTTAATCATTAAAACCATTTTTTTTTTCTTTTCGATTTTGTTAAATATGAAGGCATCGAAAAATGAACAAAATATAGATAAATTCAAGAAAAACATTTTTAGTTCTTGAAAATTTCTCAAATTTTATACATAGTTTGAACTAGTTTAATTTTCCTCTTAACGTTGAACTTTTTCGATTCGGTAAACAGGTTCATGTAAATTTGTAAAAACAAGTTTAACGTTTCTCTTAACATTAAATTTATTCAGTAAACAAGTAAACTTTAATCTTCATAAATAATTTCAATATAAGTTGAACAAGTTTAACATTCAAATTAACCAGTTTGAAAGGTTTTGGGTTTCCTAATTTTTTACTCTCTTCCTTTCTTTCAACGGTTGGATGAGAATCTCAAGGTTGTAGTCAATTTTATTTAATGGTTTGCATGGTAGCGTGATCCCAGTAAACATATTTAATCATGTTTACATATGTGACCCACTTGACAATATTTTGTGCATAAATCATTATTATTATGGTACACGATTTTTATTCAAAGCATCCGGAGAACATTACAAATTGTTTCAATTTTCTTGCCTGGAAAATGAAGGAGCACTCCAGAGATCAACATTACAAGAAGCATCAACAAAGATCAGGATCGAGGAGGATGATATAGGGTCTCCTTTTGTTGTAGTAATTGCAGGCTTAGTTTCTCTTCATCGAAGGAAGCTGATCAGAGCTCGAATTCTGATCGTTGAATCGATATCAAGCCTAGCACACACCATGGTTCAAGAGAGATTAGACCAAATGATTAGACAACAAAGGCGGCAGCAAGATTAGGCAAGAGTACTACATAGAGATAGAGATAGATCATCAAAGCAAATTAGAGAAAATCATTACCATCATGGTCAGCATCAAGGGACTAGATTCATTGTGATGTTGGCCATGGAGAAGTGTTCTTATGATCCAACAGAAGATTTTAGAGAATCTATGATCAAGATGATCATGGCGAACAGGATTGAAGAAGCAAAGGATGTTCGTAGCCTCTTGAATTATTATTTATTAAAAAGTCCATATATGTGTAATTAGGACTAAACTCAGGAGAATTTTGTGCAATTACTCCTATTAGAAATGAATGGATTGTCCAGACTTAGAACGAATTATTGACCGCCGATTAAAAAATGGCCATAATAAGTTGATACAAAAATAATTGAGTAATGCTACTGTCTAAATCTGATGTCTAAATGACGTGTCAACATTATAATTCATTCATTTTGACACATCATTTGTGTACTAGATTTGTACATCAAATTTGGACAACGTAGCATTATTCAAAATAATTTTACTCTTAATTCTCAATCCCACCGGAGCAAAAGTACATGCCTATCTCACTCCCTAATTTTTTTTATTTTTTTTTTCACTCCTCAATTGAAATTGGTGGTCAAGATGAGTCAATATTTTTCATATTCAATGGTCCAAATTCAATGTAAGGGAAATATAAGAGTATCTCCGATACTAATGTGAGTTGAGAAAAATTAGATGTCACGTAGGATGAACAACAATTTTGTTAAAAAATTTATTTCCAATATAACATCTCTAATATAACTTCAAGTTGAGGTGAAATTTTTTTTTTTAGAGACTGTCAACATGACTCTCTGATTTCAGAGGCTCTGTTAGACAACCATCTTCTTGGCTCAATCAGTAATCACCGTTGACTTCTATTTTATTTTATTCAACAATTCTAAAGTATATTTAAGGAGACCAAGAGTAAATTGACATGTCATTAAAAAAAATGTATTTTACAATTATTTGGATATCTATCAAGTTTATTTACATGTCACATATAAAGCAATTGGCTTGACAATGTTGACATATTACCATTTTTTTTCAAATGCAAGCCACATTACCATTAGAGATGCTCTAATGTGGGTTGTGAAAAAAATTAGATGAGACGTAGGATAAACAACCACTTTGTTAAAAAAATCCATCTCCATTGCAACCTCTCTAGTACAACTTCAAATGACGTGGCAAATTTTTGTTATAGGCTATGAACATTACTCTATATCAGAGAGGCTATTGGATAGTCATCAAGTTTAGTTACATACTTACATACCACGTATGATTGATATGAAGCAATTGGCATATCACTATTTTTGTGCCCATTTTTCAAATGCAGACATATTACTATTTTTTTTCAAATGTAAGCACGTTACCATCGGAAATGCTCCGGCTCCCTATCGTAGATGCCTAGATGGTATATAATACAGTTCTAAACCTAACCCTAACTCATTCACACACGCCTCATTCCGCCACTCTCTTTTTTCTACTTTTGTCCAGTGAAATTCAATGGCTTTGGCTGCAATTCTTCGCAAATCGGTCCCATCTTTGGCTCGGCTCGCCCGAGTCAACAGAAGTAATCACTCAGCTATTTTCATTACTTCAAGCCATCTCTCTTCGACTTCTTTTGTGCCCATTTTTCGGTTCTCTTCTGCTGTTGAGACTAAGAAGAAGCCCAGTTACGATGAGTCACTTATGCAAGTCATTGCCTCGGAAATCAAGTGTGCTGTGGAGCAGACTGATGGCCATAATCGGGTATAATCTTCTTTGATTTTCTTTTCGGTTGGTGAGTAAATAGTGGTAGTTTAACTTTGAATGTCAGGATCTTAAAATTTTCCGGCTTGAATGATAAAAATCCCGTCTTGATTAAGCTGAATAGCTACATAGGTTGGTGTAGCTTTTATACAAGAAAATCCTTTGTATGGCAGGTTTTTTTTGTTTTGTTGAATTATGTTAAAGGTTTTAAAGAATAGAATTTTCTGCTATAAGACTTGTATAGATTTAGGGAATTAGGGGACGAGAGGAAGTACACCTTTTGCGATTTGAACTTATTTGTCCAACTGAAATTTTAAGCGCCTTTTAGAAATTTGATTGACTTTTGGTTTAAGCTTTGGTTGAGTGGATTGTTCTCTTATTTTTTGGTTGGTCCATTGATATAGCAGTAATTTTTGTTCTATCGGTTCTACTATTTTAACAGCTGTATTATTTTTCAGCCCGAGTGGGTTCCAAGTGGATTCCCTTTCAAAGTTGAAGATAGTCCTGGACAGCCAACTGTAATATTGACAAGAGAGTATCAGGATGAGCTCGTGAAAGTTGAAGTCTGCATGCCGAATCTTGATCCAGGTGAACCCCCCGAGGGTGATCGTACTGATCGGGTAAATAAGGTGGGACAACGCCGTCCAACTATCATTCCACTAATTATAACCGTCACTAAGAATAGTGGAAGATCCCTCGAGTTCATTTGTACCGGTCGACCTAATACCTATTACCCTCATACCGGTTACCCTTATAAGCTTTCAATCGACGGCTTGTTACTTAGAAAGTCAGAAACTTCCAAGGATGAAATGCCCTATGGACCTGACTTCCAGTAAGCTATTATTATACTAGGGACTTTTTATTCGAATCTTTGTTATCATCTTTTCCTGCTTAATTATTTGACATGTCTTTCTCCCTTTCGTCTGTAACAGTGATTTGGAAGACAACTTTAGGAAAGCCTTCTACAGGTATTTAGAGACTAGAGGAATAGAGCCAGACACCATGAATTGGTTGTTTGAGTTGATGCTCAACAAAGACCGCAGCGAATACTTGTTGTGGTTGAAGAACATTAAGAACTTCTTCATTGAAGCATAGGCATCTGAAGAAGCTTCACTATAACAGTTGTGTTATAGATCATATAGTAGAAGCTTAGCATTTTTATTTTATTTTTTCTTTTTCTTTTTTGCTTTTTGGCTTTGTATTAAACCCGACAACTGTCTGGTTTGGTGGATTTCCAGTCCTGGCTGGAATCAATGTCTCATTTTCTTTTTCTTCGTAAGGAGGATCACCCTTCTATACTATCTTTTGGTGGTCTGTATAAATGGTAATGCTATCGAATGTTAATCCCCGGATATTTTTATGAAGAATTATGTTTACATAAGTTGCTGCCTTGCTACTATCGAAATTTTCATTTGCAAGAAACGCAATGGCACTAGATGGGATTATATTTGAGGCATACAACGACCAATTGACAACATAATCATAAACATAAAACATCCATCTATTTGTTCATTTCATCAAAAAGTCGTAAATATAGTTTGCAACACCATTTCTTGTCAAATCAATAAAAGCACCCATAAATTGTTTTGATTTTGTTCAATCATCAAACACAGAATCCAGCTACTTTGATGAATTACAAGCTGTCCAAATTTTGATCACCACCTCCTCCCATTTCCCACCAAGCACCTGCTTCCCTTTGGAGACCGAAGACAGACCATGCTTGGCTTGCTGTATATGAGGCATCTCACCTTTCCTGCCATTTGTGAGTGGCAAATCAGAAGCTTAATTTCCTCTAGTGGTCAAAGGTACAACAACAATTTAAATTTAATACCTCATCACATAAACACAATCTCTACACAAAATAATTAATTAGTTGATTAATTATGATTCCAAAGTAATGCATCCTACAATGAAACTAAAAAATGGGCTTGCATTATACCAAACGCACGTAAAGGTGTTTAATATTTTGTAATCTAGGGCAATAATCCCAAAGGTAGCCTAATAAATATGCGAAATAATAAAAGATATAGGATGTGAAATCTCACTCTGCGATAGCTCTACTGTCCTACGAATTTTGTACTCGCGCAGAATTGTTTCCACAAGCTGCATAGAGCACTTATAATCTTTGGCGAGTCTAGCAACCGTATAAACCTCGGGATTTCCGTTGTGCAAGCGACACAACCATACTTTCTCAGAATAATCTAACCTTCGCTTCGTATACGAATCTTTAGCAGCAGCAGCAGCATCAACAATACCATGATGATCAGATCCAACTGATGAAAAAGCTTGACGGGCGGGTGATGCGGTTGTTGCATTAATGTTTCCATATGCAGGTATGGTTATGGTTCTGGTGCACAGCCGAGATATGGTAACAAAACGACTAAGCATTTTTCACAGATAGATGCAGAATCAAAACTCTATATAACCTTTTTACGATACCACACTGCAAGTTTCAAAATAACTCTTTGTTAATTACAGTTTTTTTTATTATTATTATCATTTTTTTTTTTTTTTTTTATAGAGAAAATCTCAAAAGAAAAAGGTACGATTATAATTCTAAAAAGAAAAGGCAAGTGATTAGACTGAAGACAAACCTTGTAAACACACAAGAGGCCGGAGAGACGAAGACGGAGACCGGATATCGGAGGTGGAAATTGTTGTGAATCTAGGTCCCTTACCAGATCCTAGATCCACTCTTGATCTTCCTAACCTGTCAAGATCTAAATAGAATGCAGGTAATACAGAAACAATAAAAGGATGTACCAAAAAACAGAATCAATATTAGCAAGAAAGTAAAAAGAATAAAGAGACAAAGATTTTATAGTGGTTCGGCTTAAAATCAAGCCTACATCCACTTTGAGTCAGGACAAGAGACTCACTCCACTATATGAAAGTTTATACAGATCTAATCTATCCAGGACTCAGCCTGATAACCCTCAAAAGGGAGCCCAGAAACCCAATACAACAACACTCGACCACACAGGCCACAAACACAAACTATGCCTGTAAACAACTGAACCCAGAAATACCCGAAAATAGTATCAATAGAAGTATCACAAACAGATCTATCTTTTCCTCTCTAATCTCTCTTACAAATTCAAAGAAGAGAAACTAGAAATCCACAAACGAACTCAAGAACACAAAGAACAACAGAGAGAATAGAACTATTCTGAGATTGCAAACCCTAGAGAAAAAAAATAACACTGAATGAATCAATTTCTCTCAGCATCGCTTCATATATATAGTCATCAGAAAACGAGGGCCAGCTGTCCACCTTCAGCCAATCATCTGTTGCCACCTTATCAAGCAAAAACCTTATCAGTTTTTACTGATAAGTTGAAACGCACCGCATCAGTAAAGAATGGACAGAGCAACCAGATTGGGCTAGGCTAGTGGGAGCATGCTGATGGGCTTCTACTGGCTTCAACCTTCCCTTTCATCATTGGGCTTGAATATGATTGGGCCTGAAAAACTGATGAGATGGACTAACAGAAAAAACTCACAAATTCCACCTTAGTTCATCTCATTTCATATAGCAGAGTAAGCAACATCTTAACAAACCTGGCTCAACAAACAAACAAACAGATCAACCATAATCACCTATCTTCAAAAGATTTAAACAATGCTTAAACTTACTATAGGAGACAACTTTGGTACCCATATCAGCAGGATTATCTTCAGTGGAAATCTTTTCCACCTCAACAATACCTTCAGAGATTTGATCTCTAATAAAGTGGTATTTAATTTCTATGTGTTTAGTTCTCTCATGGAAAACAGGATTTTTACAAAGATGCAGAGCACTTTGGCTGTCAGTGTAAATAACAGCCTTTCCACTAAAGACTTTAATATCACCTAAAAGACCTTGAAGCCAAATGGCTTCTTTAATTGCTTCTGTAACTGCTATATATTCAGCTTCAGTAGTGGACAGGGCCACCACTGACTGTAATTGACTTTTCCAGCTAACACAGCAGCCAGCAATGGTGAAGAAATATGAGGAAGTGGACCTCCTTTTATCTCTATCACCAGCATAGTCAGAATCTACATATCCAACTAGGTCAACTTCAGAATTAGCACAATCATATATCAGTCCAACTGATGTGGTTGAACTAATGTATCTTAATAGCCATTTCATGGCATTCCAGTGGCCCTTACCAGGGTTGGCCATATACCTGGATAAGACACTGATTGCTTGGGCTAAGTCTGGTCTGGTACTGATCATGGCATACATGACAGACCCAACTGCACTGGAGTAAGGAATATTCTCCATGAATCTGCTCTCCTCAATAGATCTAGGGGAGAGAGCAGCTGATAACATAAAACTAGGAGATAGAGGGACATTAGCAGACTTGCAGTTTTTCATAGAGAATCTATCTACCAGTTTAGACAGATAGTTTTCTTGTTTAAGGTATAGGCAAGATTCTTTTTTGGTTCTAACAATTTCTATCCCTAGAATTCTTTTAGCAATTCCTAAGTCCTTCATGTCAAATTCAGTTTTCAGTTTTCTTTTTAGTTGTTCAATTTTAGGCATGCTTTTACTAGCAATTAACATGTCATCAACATACAATAGCAAATAGACAGAGTTCATAACATTTTCACTTGTGAAATAAAAACATGTGTCATAATTGCTTTTATTGAAACCTAAACTGGTAATGAAACTATCAAACTTCTTATACCATTGCCTAGGGGCTTGTTTCAGTCCATACAAGGACTTCTTCAGAAGGCAGACATGATTGGGTTTAGATTTAGATTCAAAACCTTCAGGTTGAGACATGTAGATGGTCTCATCTAGGTCCCCATGCAGGAAGGCAGTCTTAACATCTAGTTGTTCAAGTTCTAGGTCATAGATACTAACTAGGGCAAGCACTATTCTGATAGTTTTATATTTGACTACTGGTGAGAAAATTTCATTGTAGTCAATACCTTCTCTTTGTGTGAAGCCCTTAGCAACAAGTCTAGCTTTGTATCTAGGTTGTTCATTTTTCTCTAGACTCTCTTTAATCTTAAAGATCCACTTGCAAGCAACAACTTTCTGTTTTTCTGGTTTCTTTACAAGAGACCAGGTTCCATTTTTCTCAAGAGACTCCATCTCTTCTTTCATGGCATAAAGCCATTTCAATTTATTTGTGGAACTGACTGCTTCTACATAATCTCTAGGTTCAGGACTTTCCAATTGTTGACCAGTGTACAGAGCAAATGAAATGACATCAGCATAGGCGTATTTACTGTTGGGTTTGATTTTCCTTTTAGCCCTATCCCTGACTAGTTCATAATCAGCTAGAGATTCCATGTCAATCTCTGGCTGATGCTGACTTTGTTCCACCTGATTAGGGTCAGTGTGGATGGTATCATCATCCTCATTAGAATTGGACTGAACAGAGGCAGAGCTGAGAGGTTGACTCCCAATTTCCACCTCAATTTTGTTCTCAAAATCCTTTATAGGATCTGAAACAGGATCAGCAGTGATGTCTTTGATTTTACAAGGCATTCTATCCTCATCAAAAATAACATCTCTGCTCACAATAATTCTGAAACCTTTTTGATCTCTAAGCCACACCCTATATCCCTTAACTCCTAAAGGATATCCTAGGAAGACTCCTCTTAGGGATCTAGGTTCAAGTTTACCTTCAGACTGGTGTGCATAAGCAGCACAGCCAAACACTCTCAAGTGTTTCAGAGAGGGTGGCCTGCCAACCCATTTCTCTTCAGGAGTTAGGAGGTTTAAAGCAGTGGATTGGGATCTGTTAATCAGGTATGTGGCAGTAGCAACTGCCTCACCCCAGAATTTCTGATTTAAACCTGAGCTGATTAGGAGACATCTAACCTTATCTAGAATGGTTCTATTCATCCTCTCAGCTACCCCATTCTGTTGAGGTGTATACCTCACAGTCCTGTGTCTTTCTATGCCATGGTCTCTACAGAATTTGTTGAATTCTTCCTTACAAAATTCTAGACCATTGTCAGTTCTTAGTACTTTGACCTTCTTAGAGGTCTGATTCTCAACCAAAGTTTTCCAAGCTTTAAAGCTTTCAAAAGCAAGATCTTTAGACTTCAATAGGTATACCCAGACCTTTCTAGTATAGTCATCTATCAGAGATAGAAAATACTGGTTTCCACCATGTGTAGGGACCTTTGAGGGTCCCCAAAGGTCCGAGTGTACATATTGGAGGATCTCTTTTGTGTTGTGTTGAGCTGTACTAAAACTCAGCCTATGCTGTTTTCCTAAGACACAGTTCTCACAGAATTCCAGTTTATTAACACTGTCCCCATTAAGCAAGTTTTGTTTACTTAGTTCATTTAAACCTCTCTCACTCATGTGACCAAGTCTCTTATGCCAAAGGGATGTGATGTCACTAGTTTTGGTTGCTATGCAAGCTGCCTCATTAGTGACTGTCACACCCTTTAGGACATATAGACTGTTTCTCTTGTCACCTTTTAGAATCACTAAGGAACCCCTTGACACTTTTAGGACACCTTTCTCTGCCTTATAACAACATCCCTCCTCATCTAGGACACCTAAGGAAATTAGGTTTCTTTTCAGGTTAGGCACATATCTCACATTACTAAAGACTCTAACCATGTCATCATACATTCTAATGGCCACAGATCCTATACCTTCCACTGGACATTGCTGATTGTTTCCCATCAGCACACTGCCTCCACTGAGTTCTTTGAACTCTGTGAACCAGTCTTTCCTAGGTGTCATGTGAAAGGAACATCCAGAGTCAAGAATCCACTCATTCTTAACATCATCTGTGCTAACTGCTAACACTTCACTATGTTCAAAAGATCTAGATGCTACAGCAGCATCTCCATCATTAGGAGTCTTTTCCTGATTTTTTCTTTTGAACTCATAACAGTATTTTTTAATGTGTCCTTCTTTACCACAGAAGTAGCACTTTCTAGTGCCATTTCTGTTCCTAGATTGAGACCTATGATGGTTGGGTGTCTTACTCCTCCCTTTGCCCTTATTGTAGTTATTGCTATTATTATTTCCATTCCTATTAGACTGTCTCCCTCTCACAAACAGGTTCTCACCAGAATTTTTATTTTCTATCTTTAGTTCTAAGTCTTTAGATTTTAAAGCAGAAATACATTCTTCAAGAGACAGGGAGGTTCTACCATATTTAATAGCAGCTTTTACATCTTTAAAGGAATCAGGCAAAGCATTAAGCAGAATAATAGCTTCATTTTCATTACTCAGTTTTTCATTTTCTCCAGCATTAGCTAGTTCAATTGTCATTTTCTTAAATTCATCAAGATTTTGATCAAGGTTCTTGCTAGGGTTCATTTTGAAACTAAAAAGTCTTTCTTTAAGATAAATTTTGTTTGTCAGTGATTTAGTAAGATATAGACTTTCTAATTTCTTCCAGACATTACAGGCAGTGGTCTCATCATTTACTTCTCTAAGAACATTATCAGAAAGATTCAGAATTATGGTTCCTAGAGCCATTTCTAACATATCATCTTTCTGTTCAGGGGTTAAAGTTTCAGGCAATTTGTCAGGTCCTTCAATGGCCTTGAGGATTTTTTTGCTGAGACAGAAGGGCTTTCACCTTTCGTCTCCAGATACCAAAATCCCCAGTGCCATCGAATCTATCTATATCAAATTTCATAGACATGCACGTTGAATTGAAATTACCAAAGTTGTGAACGATTACCTTTTTACTAATGCCAGCAGGTTCACTGCTCACTTTTTCAGGTTCGCTGATCTCCTCCTCAACTCCAGTTGAGACTTCAGAGGTTGAAGGCTCTTCAACCGGAGGAGCTTCTTGCTCCGGGTTTGCCGTTGGTACGAAGATGGCTCTGATACCACTGTTGTGAATCTAGGTCCCTTACCAGATCCTAGATCCACTCTTGATCTTCCTAACCTGTCAAGATCTAAATAGAATGCAGGTAATACAGAAACAATAAAAGGATGTACCAAAAAACAGAATCAATATTAGCAAGAAAGTAAAAAGAATAAAGAGACAAAGATTTTATAGTGGTTCGGCTTAAAATCAAGCCTACATCCACTTTGAGTCAGGACAAGAGACTCACTCCACTATATGAAAGTTTATACAGATCTAATCTATCCAGGACTCAGCCTGATAACCCTCAAAAGGGAGCCCAGAAACCCAATACAACAACACTCGACCACACAGGCCACAAACACAAACTATGCCTGTAAACAACTGAACCCAGAAATACCCGAAAATAGTATCAATAGAAGTATCACAAACAGATCTATCTTTTCCTCTCTAATCTCTCTTACAAATTCAAAGAAGAGAAACTAGAAATCCACAAACGAACTCAAGAACACAAAGAACAACAGAGAGAATAGAACTATTCTGAGATTGCAAACCCTAGAGAAAAAAAATAACACTGAATGAATCAATTTCTCTCAGCATCACTTCATATATATAGTCATCAGAAAACGAGGGCCAGCTGTCCACCTTCAGCCAATCATCTGTTGCCACCTTATCAAGCAAAAACCTTATCAGTTTTTACTGATAAGTTGAAACGCACCGCATCAGTAAAGAATGGACAGAGCAACCAGATTGGGCTAGGCTAGTGGGAGCATGCTGATGGGCTTCTACTGGCTTCAACCTTCCCTTTCATCATTGGGCTTGAATATGATTGGGCCTGAAAAACTGATGAGATGGACTAACAGAAAAAACTCACAGAAATCGAAGAGACAGGGAAATAAAATGTAATAGAAAGGGGCTACTACAACAACTGAAGTGAGGGAATTGAAACTTGAGTTTGGGTTTTTTTTTTGTGTGGGTTAATATTAAAAAGAAAGGGTAAATTACATAAACTTACCCTGATTATATATGAAATTGTACTAAAACCCATAAAAAAATTCATAATAACAATGACCTCCCCTTGACAAGTTAACTAACCGTTGACCACGTTAATTAATCACGAAAAATATACAATGTATGTTTTGCCTTTGCTTTACATCAAAAAAATAAGAAAAAGATATATTTAAAATTAAATAATATTTAAATGGTTTATAAAATTAAATTAACACAAAATTTATTTATTATTATTTTTTTAAAGATACACAGATTTAGGAAGATCTTAAAAAAAATAACAAAAATTAATGGATAATAGAATTATTTAAAAACAGTTATAATTTTAAAACATAAAAAAATTAATGGATAATAGAAAATTATTAAAAAAAAACAGTTAATAGATAATTAAAAAAAATAAATTATATAAATAAAAAAATAAAAGAAAAGAAATCTGAAACAATCTCCATGGTTTCAGGCCACAATGGAGATTGAATGGATGGTCCGGATCTCCACTCGCTCGGTGGGATAATGACTCAACGATGGATCTCTATCTTAAGAATCATTTTAATGTTATTTGATGGAAAAAGAAAAAGAAAAAACCCCTCATTTTGGAGGTCAAAATAACATTAAAATGATTCTTAAGATGAAGGTCCATTGTTGAGTCACTGTCTCGTCGACGAGTGGAGATCCGGTTGATCTCTATCGCGACCTGAAACCATGGAGATCGTTTCAGATTTCTTTTATTTTATTTTTTATTTTTTATTTATATAATTTATTTTTTTAATTATCTATTAATTGTTTTTTTAAATAATTTTCTATTATCCATTAATTTTTTTATGTTTTAAATTGTAATTTTTTTTTTAATAATTCTATTATCCATTAATTTTTGTTATTATTTTTTTTTTTAAGATTTTCCTAAATATGTGTATCTTTTAAAAAAAATGAAAAAAAATAAATTTTGTGTTAATTTAATTTTAAATATATTTTTTTCTTATTTTTTTTTAATATAGAGTAAGGGCAAAACAGATATCCTATATTTTCCGTAATTAATTAACGTGGTCAACGGTTAGTCAACGATTAGTCAACTTGGCAAGGGGAGGTCATTGTTATTATGAATTTTTTACGGGTTTTAGTGTAATTTCACATATAATCATGGTAAGTTTGTGTAATTTGTCCTAAAAAAATCTCTTCGCTTTTGAACTATTATCAAATCAATAACATATATAGTTACAATTGCTTTTATTTTAGAAACCTCCCTATGAACTAACACTGTTAGCATTTCGTTTGTATTGATTGAGTTTGACTATTAAAATGTCTAAAATACCCCTATTTAATTTTCAATTGTATGAATCGACCATTATATCCTCATACTTTTACCAAATAAATTAATAAAATAGTACAAAGGGCGGAAATGTTAACTTACAAATGAGAAGTTATTTTGTGGACAAATTTATCCCTAAAAATAACAAAATAACAAATTAACCAAAAACATTGAAAATAAACCATAATATGTATTTATTTGTCTTTTTTAATAAATCCGAGCAAATAATCATTTTCAATGTTTTTAGTTCATTTATAATTTTATTATTTTTAGAGATAAAATTGTCCACAAAATAACTTATCCTTTGCAAGTTGACATTCCTACAATTGAAGCTTAAATAAAGACATTTTAGACTTGTTGACGGTTATTTTTCGTCAACTGGAATTACGACCAATTAGAGGGAGTGGTTTGATTTTGGATGTATAGGTGAAATATGTAAAAAAGAAAGATTTACGTGGAAAACCCTTGCTTTGAGGGAAAAAAACCACGAGTGCCGGTTCGGCTAAAGCTTCAATATATCAATGGTGTTTTTACAAAGCTTTCTTACTTAAAAAATTGTCCCTTTACACATAAGAATGTACACTATTTATATGAGATGTATCAACCTTCACTTGGCTCGCAAGGAGCTAGTTTTTAGAATCTTAGTATGATTCTTCCCATTTTGAGTTTTTCGTGATTGTTTTGATTACATCCTGATTTTGTGTCTATCCCAGATTTGATGTAATTGACAATCGTATTTGATTTGAGCTCTGATTCTGGGTGATTGATTCCTAATTGGTATGTGATTGTTGACCCTCAATCTTAGGTGAGAATTCCTCTTTGGTCCACTCGGTGTGAATGATTTGCTGGGCTCTGATTTGGGCAAATGACCTTTGCTAGGAGGGCCATTCGGCTGGCCTGAACTCCTGAGAAGGCTTTCTTCTACCTGATTACCCTTCTCGAGGCTTTCTTTGTGCTGCATGTTCATTCACCCGGCGAGGGCTCTTGATTCGGGCGTTGAATATTAGGTCGGATTTTGCTAACGTGGTGTTTCTTTTTTGTTTCTTTTGTTAATTTGATGATGTGTTAATACTCATGGAAATTCACATATAACATGATTTTTTAATGATCAAACTCAGTCAACACAAACGGAATGCTAACGGTGTTAGTCCATATGGGAGCTTTTTAATATAAAAGTATTTGTAACTATACATCCAATAATAGTTCAAAGGTGATGGGCGGTTTTTAATATTAACCCTCTTTTTTTTTATATATATATTTTTTATCTTCCTATATATATTCGAGTTCTGGTTCTAGATACCAGCACCGCAAATTTCAAAGGGCCCAAACCGTTTGTGTGTACAATCAGGTAATCCGACCCTCATTATACGGGTTTTTTCGATCTATATGTTGACCCAGACATTTTTCATGGCAATAGTGCCTTCGTGAGTAGTTTGGAGAATATCCCAAGCCTTCTTAACGATGTCTATGTTTTGAATGTAGGGAAATTGACACTCACTAACACCACCAAAAATAGCATTAAACTCTTTGATGTTCCATGTTGCTTGATTACTGTCATTAAGCGTCCATGCGGTTCTTGGCTTTAAAGAGACTACTCCCTGAAAGATTATAACCATTCTCTACGAGAACCCATGCACGCTCATCAATGGACTTAGGGCCCGTTTGTTTTTCTATCTGAATACTTAAAGTTAATCAAAATGTCTTAGTAAGATATTTTTGTTTGTTTTTTTAAGTGATTTGGGATCCGAAATACCATTGAAAACATCTGAGAAAAAAAGTTAGAATTTTCAACTTTTATCTGAAGACTGGAAACTTGGATATGTTTTAACACCTTTATTCCATAAATGCCCTTAGACAAAATTTACAGTTAACACAGTTTTTATTTTTATTTTAAAAAAAAAATCTGGACATTTGTTTGAACATGGGGGTTACCGACAACCTTGATGTTGGAGGAGAGGAGGCTGACGGCCTCTTTGATATCAAGTAGCCATCGACCTTCGCGAAGGCGACCGATGACCTTTTCAGAGAATCTAAGAGAGTGAGAGAGAAGAAGAACTAGAGAAGAGTATAAGAAGATCAGGAGAAGAACAAGAAAGAAAAAGATATTTGAGAATGATAGAGAAGAAGATTTGTAGAAGCGTAGAAGAAGATCTGGAGAAGAACAAGAAAAAAGAACAATAAAGAATAAGAAAGAAAAAGAGATATGTGAGAGAGAAGAAGATCTGGAGAAGAGAGAAAAAGAGAAGAAAAAGAGTTTCAGAGAATTCTAATTATATATATTATATATTAATACATAAATCTATTATTCATTTTGGAAGGCGCACAAGAGAGTTTATATTAAGGTGGTGTTTATTTTTTTGTCTGAAATCTGAATAGGTTTGAAGTTGATTAAAGTCTGAATGGTAACTGAAATATGAAATCTGGATGATGTGTTTGTTTTTTATTTATGAACTCTCTTGTGCGCCTTCCAAAATGAATAATATATACCCCCCATTCAGGTTTCAGACGAAAAAAAAAAAAAAAAAAAACCAACTTAATAAACTCTCTTGTTATGTGTGTATCAGTATTTAAGTAGGTTAGTTTTAAATTAAAAATATTCCAATTTTAATATATTCCTCAATTGATTTCCTATATATTATAAACTGGTCTAAACCTATATATATACCTTTTTTTTTCCTTTTTTTTTTCTTCCGGTTTTTCACTTAAGCAATTTCATTTCTACTACTGCAATTAAATTCATCGTATTCTGCAGCTCATCTATCTAAATAATTTCATGTATGTACTAATTAATAAATATTTTGGTTTTTATTTTTATTTTTATATTTGTTATTTTCTTAGGCAATTAATATAATTTCTTTAATTCTTCTTAAAAAAATGATTTTACTACATTTATTATACTAGTTTGTTATTTAAACTTTTATTTATTTAAATTAGTTCGATTTTTTTTATTTGATCTTTAAATGAGAAAGTCATCGATAATGGATGAATTTTTCAAATGAATTAAAACCTCAGAAGCTGATTCATCTTCGTCAACATCTAATATTAATATTCTAACTTTTGAAAATCAATCGACGGAATCTCCAACAAATAATATTAAACAAGATAATAAATCTTTGGAGTGGGACACAGAATTACGTCGACAAATATGAGATTACCCTGTCATTGAATGTGATGAAATTCGTCAAGCTTATATTAAAGTTGGTCTATTCCAACCCATTCTTGACCATTATAAAAAATTTGGATTGGATTTAAAAGAGCGAGGAGTTCCATTATTATTTATAAAGTTAGTGTTTATTTTATTTATTTATTTATTGGAAAAATTACACTAATATCCACTAAATTTAGGTGAAATTGGACCAATAAACAGAAAATCATTTTATTACACAAACCTCCCTTAAAATTCGTTGACCACAGTTAGGACTAACTGTTGACCAGCCTTGACCCATTAAAAGTCACATTTAGCCTTTTTCTTCAACCTGAAAAATCATATTTATCCCTACCCTATAATAAATGAATAAAAATTTATAATATTTAAATATTTTTGTAGAAGGAAAACAGAAAGAAAAAAGAAGAAGGAAATAGAGATCAATCAAAATGCATAAATAGAATAAAAGATAAAGATAAATACATAGACTCTAATACCAATTAAAAAAGGTGTATCAACGTAATATTATGTAAACCTAGAATGGTTGAATATGTAATTTTGTGATGAGAATTACATATTACACAAAATTACAGCAAAGATTATTTTTCATATATATATATATATATATATATTTAATCTATTTATTTAAGATTTTATTATTGAGAATTTTACTGTTTTTCATTTTAATTTAAAACTAATATAATCATTTTAGCTAAATAAAAATCCATTATGGAAAAAAAAAATACAAAATAAGAAAAAAATTAATGGATTTATTATTATTATTTATTTAAGATTTTTTTTAATCTATTTATTTAAGATTTTATTATTGAGAATTTTATTGTTTTTCATTTTAATTTAAAGCTAAGATAATCATTTTAGCTAAATTAAATAGTAATAAGAGCAAGAATGTACTTTCACAAGTTTTAAATAGTTGACTTTCAAATATTTGGTCAAATGGATTAAAGCGATGAGTTTTGGAAAAAAGAAAAGAAAAAAGGACTAAAGTAATAAATATGGAAAGACATTTATAAAGCTAACAAATCACTAAAAAAGTTAGACTATGTGAAATTCTATCATTAAAAAAGGTGTATCAACATAATATTATGTAAACCTAGAATGGGTGAATATGTTTCTCTTTAAAAGGAATGCTACGTACAATCAGGGTCACGGCGGCCCTGTAGTGTAAACAAATGAAAATAAATATAGGGCCCGCGTAATAAATACATGGGATCCATATGTTTTTTTTTTTTTTTCTTTTCATTTTTACACTACGGGGCCGCGGCGGTTATAAATGTTTAAATAGATACTTAAAAGACCATTATACCCCACTGTCACGAATCACCACTAACCGGCTAACTGCATAGATGCAATTAGGCCTGATGAGGAGTTTGTGCAATTTGCTTTTTTTTTTTATTATTTATTTATTTATTTATTTTAAAGATGTTTATGTTTTTGGTTCACGTGGAAATCCATTAATTTAGTCCATGTGACCGAAATTTTAACGGTCAAACCAAATAGAAAGCGAAAATTGATAGTTTGCCAAACAAAATTTGTACAAGTTTATAAAAAATAAAATAAAATAAAATAAATTGTAATTAAAAAAATACGGAAGTTGGTATTATTCTTTTAATTGGAAATTGCTCAAAATGACCATATACAACATGGAAATTTTGTTTGTAATCACAAACGAAAATTTAATTGTTAATAACCACATTTTTGAGAAATTACTTAATGCTCTCATATAAAAACCATCCATAAACACACACACACACACACACACACACACACTCTCTCTCTCTCTCTCTCTCTCTCTCTCTCTCTCTCTCTCTCTCTCTCTCTCTCTCTCTCTCTCTCTCTCTCCCAGATCCTCTCTTCCCCGTCAAAACCGATCCTCTGCAAATCGTCGCCTGGGCATGCATCACCGATGAAGGTGTCGCCGAGCTACACCGTCGTGCTTCTTGGCTTCGCGACAGCGCTATCGTGCTTCATGCCCAAGCGACAACGCTATTGTGCTTCACTTGGGCGTCACGAGCGTGCAACACCACCGTCGGAGCTCCCCCTCCACCAGTGATGTGATCTGCATAAAAAAAGAGGAAAAAAAAAACCTAATTTGGGGAAGAAGGTCAACAGGTCAACAGGTCAACAAGTCAACATTTCAAGTTTCAAAAATTTCAAGTTTTTCTTCAAGATTTCAAGTTTCAAAAAATCAAGTATTTGTACAAGATTTCAAGTTTGAAAAATTCAAGTTTTTCTTCAAGATTTCAAGTTTGTAATGTTTTTAGTCGAGATTTCAAGTTTGCTTATAGATTTCAAGTTTCAACATTCAAGTTTTTAGTCACGATTTCAAGATTGCTCCAGATTTCAATCATTTAACCGGTGGGTGATCATCAAAAGCTGTTAGCCCAGTGATTTCAAATTTGCTTCAGATTTTAGTCGTGATTTTAAATTTGCTTCCAGATTTTTTAAAATTAAACTAAGCTCGGGGGTACTTTTGTAATTTATCGACATACACTGAATTTTTTTTTAAAAAAAATGGTTATTAACAATTAAATTTTCAAATGTGGTAGAAGCGAAAGTTTAATGTTTTTGATAGCTATTTTTGGTTCTCTCTCCATTATTAATCTGGGAAAATATGTAGGAAAGATGATAAGTTTGATTGTTTGATACAGGGTGCTTCAGATCTCTCACATAATGACCTCACCTCATGATCTCAACAAAGAGATGAGCTGGGCTTCAAAATCTTATTATCCAGTACATGTGTGTATATATTTCATTTTTTTTCTTTTTCTTTTTTTGAATTACAACTATTAACAGGACCTAACGAGATTAGACCTTACCAGTACGGTTTGGAATACTACTTTCACACTTTGGGATTTTATAACTAAAGATAAAATAAATATTTACAACTGCCAAATCTTGAACCTTGGTGGTGGAACTTCCACTTAAAGACTCCAACCACCGTATATATTTCATTCATCACAAAATTACATGAAATTCTCACTTTGAAAATAATTGCCCTAGTTTTCTTTCGAGATAAATATATCATATTTACCAACATCTCCACAAAATCTCTGATTGAAACAATTCAAAATACACCAGTTAGAGCAATTTCGTTGGCAAACAAACAATCCATAAATTTAATCCATTGATTTTTTAATTTAAATTTATAATAATAATAATTGTTTCTAAATTTTAAATTATTTGTACAAGTTTTTTACTATTTTTAGAATAGTAGTAGATAAATACATCAAACTTCAAGGGAGATCGTGTATTAGCAAATTATCTGACTAGCAACGCAGCAACTAACGTAAACATAATTCTTCATAAAAATATCCGAGGAATAACAATTCTGGAAATCCTCCAAACCAGACAGTTGTCGGAGATTAATACAAAGCCAAACAAGAAGTAAGAAAAAAAGCTAAGCTTCTCTTATATGATCTCTCGGACAACTGTTACAGTGAAGCAGAAGCCTATGCTTCAATGAAGTTCTTAACGTTCTTCAACCATAACAAGTATTCGCTGCTGTCTTTGTTGATCATCAACTCAAACAACAAATTATTGGTGGCAGGCTCTATTCCCCTAATCTCTAAATACCTGAGGAAGACTTTTACAAAGTTCTCTTCCAAATAACTGTTAAAGACGAAAGGGAGAAAGTAGTGTCAAATAAGCAGGAAAGATAACGAATAGTCAAATAAAAAAGTCATTAGTGTAATAATAGCTTACTAGAAGTCAAGTCCATAGGGCATTTCATCCTTGGAAGTTTCGGACTTTCTAACTGACAAGCCGTGGAAACTAAGTGTATTAGGATAACCGGAATCTGGGTAACCGGTACAACTGAACTTGAGGGATGTTCCACTATTCTTAGTGACGGTTACAACCAGGGGAAGGGTAGCATGACAGCGATATGCAAACTTTCTTTTCAACTTTTCCCAAAAATAATGGTCATCATCCTTGGGTTGTTCACCTAGATCAAAATCCTGCTCGCTGAGTATAACTTTTCCCCACCTGATTGCACAATAAGATTCAAAATCACCCTCGGGTTTTTCTGGATCACTTGGATCAAGATACGGCATGCTGACTTCAACTTTCACAAGCTCATCCTGATACTCTCTTGTTAATGTTATAGTTGGCTGTCCAGGAATATCTTCAATTTTGAAAGGGAATCCACTCGGAACCCACTCCGACTGATAAAATAAATAAAAGAACCGATAGAACAAAAATTACTGATATAATATATCAAGTAGAACAATGGCATCTACAAGCTAGTCTGATGACGTAGGACCAACCAAAAAATAAGAGAACAATCCACTCAACCAAAGCTTAAACCAAAAGTCAATCAAATTTTTAAAAGATGCTTAAAATTTCAGTTGGACAAATAAGTTCAAATTACTAAGTAACAATTGCAAAAGGTGAACTTCCTCTCGTCCCCTAGTTCCCTAAATCTATACAAGTCTTGTAGCAGAAAATTCTATTCTTTAAAACCTTTAACATAATTCAACAAAACAAAAAAAACCTGCCATAGAAAGGATTTTCTTATATAAAAGCTACACCAACCTATGTAGCTATTCAGCTTAATCAAGACGGGATTTTTATCATTCAAGCCGGAAAATTTTAAGATCCTGACATTCAAAGTTAAACTACCACTATTTTCTCACCAACCGAAAAGAAAATCAAAGAAGATTATACCCGATTAGGGCCATCAGTCTGCTCCACAGCACACTTGATTTCCGAGTCAATGACTTGCATAAGTGACTCATCGTAACTGGGCTTCTTCTTAGTCTCAACAGCAGAAGAGAACCGAAAAATGGGCACAAAAGAAGTCGAAGAGAGATGGCTTGAAGTAGTGAAAATAGCTGAGTGATTACTTCTGTTGACTCGGGCGAGCCGAGCCAAAGATGGGAGCGATTTGCGAAGAATTGCAGCCAAAGCCATTGAATTTCACTGGACAAAGGTAGAAAAAAGAGAGTGGCGGAATGAGGCGTGTGTGAATGAGTTAGGGTTAGGTTTAGAACTGTATTATATACCATCTAGGCATCTACGATAGGGAGCCAGAGCATTTCTGATGGTAACGTAGCTTACATTTGAAAAAAAAAAAATAGTAATATGTCTGCATTTGAAAAATGGGCACAAAAATAGTGATATGCCAATTGCTTTATATCAATCGTATGTGGTATGTAAGTATGTAACTAAACTTGATGACTGTCCAACAGCCTCTCTAATATAGTCATGTTCATAGCCTATAACAAAAATTTGCCACATCATTTGAAGTTGTACAAGAAAGGTTGCAATGGAGATGAATTTTTTTAACAAAGTGTTTGTTTATCCTACGTGTCATCTAATTTTTTTCACAACCCACATTAGAGCATCTCTAATGGTAATGTGGCTTACATTTGAAAAAAAAAATGGAAATATGTCAACATTGTCAAGCCAATTGTTTCAAATGTGACATGTAACTAAACTTGATAGATATCCAAACACTTGTAAAATATATATTTTTTAATGACATGTCAATTTACTATTGGAATTGGAGCCCCGGGGAAAAATACGCATCTCTAGGTGGGATTGAGAATTAAGAGTGAAATTATTTTGAATAATGCTACGTTGTCCAAATTTGGTGTACAAATCTAGTGCACAAATGATGTGTCAAAATGAATGAATTATAATGTTGACAAGTCATTTGGACATCATATTTAGACAATGTAGCATTACTCAATTATTTTCGTATCAACTTATTATGCCCATTTTTTAATCAGCGGTCAATAATTCGTTCTAAGTCTGGACAATCCATTCATTTCTAATAGGAGTAATTGCACAAAACTCCCCTGAGTTTAGTCCTAATTACATATATATGGACTTTTTAATAAATAATAATTCAAGAGGCTACGAACATCCTTTGCTTCTTCAATCCTGTTCGCCATGATCATCTCGATCATGGATTCTCTAAAATCTTCTGTTGGATCATAAGAACACTTCTCCATGGCCAACATCACAATGAATCTAGTCCCTTGATGCTGACCATGATGGTAATGATTTTCTCTAATTTGCTTTGATGATCTATCTCTATCTCTATGTAGTACTCTTGCCTAATCTTGCTGCCGCCTTTGTTGTCTAATCGTTTGGTCTAATCTCTCTTGAACCATGGTGTGTGCTAGGCTTGATATCGATTCAACGATCAGAATTCGAGCTCTGATCAGCTTCCTTCGATGAAGAGAAACTAAGCCTGCAATTACTACAACAAAAGGAGACCCTATATCATCCTCCTCCTGATCTTTGTTGATGCTTCTTGTAATGTTGATCTCTGGAGTGCTCCTTCATTTTCCAGGCAAGAAAATTGAAACAATTTGTAATGTTCTCCGGATGCTTTGAATAAAAATCGTGTACCATAATAATAATGATTTATGCACAAAATATTGTCAAGTGGGTCACATATGTAAACATGATTAAATATGTTTATTGGGATCACGCTACCATGCAAACCATTTAATAAAATTGACTACAACCTTTAGATTCTCATCCAACCGTTGAAAGAAAGGAAGAGAGTAAAAATTAGGAAACCTAAAACCTTTCAAACCGGTTAATTTGAATGTTAAACTTGTTCAACCTATATTGAAATTGTTTATGAAGATTTACGTTTACTTGTTTACTGAATAAATTTAACGTTTCTCACAAATTTAATGTTAAGAGAAACATTAAACTCGTTTATACAAATTTATGTGAACCTATCCACCGAATCGAAAAAGTTCAACGTTAAAAGGAAAATTAAACTCGTTGAAACTACGTTGAACTTATTCATAAACATTTACATCAACTTGTTTATTAAACAAATTTAACGTTGATAGGAACGTTAAATTCGTTCAACCTACGTTGAATTTGTTCATACAAGTTTACGTGACCTTCGATTTTTTAGCAAAATTGGTAAAAAAAAAAAGTTTTATTGCTTAAAAGATTTCAAATTTTATTTATAGGTATATTTCATTGAACTTATTATCTATAAAAAAAATTCATATCAAAATTCGTAATAATTGATGTGATTTCATCAAGGTCCTTACCGAAATTAAAATTCATACAAATACTTTGAGGAACGAGTGGCGGCGGGCTCTCAAGATCCGATATGTTAGTCTATGTAATATTGGTTCAGTTCTTCTACAAATCAATTTCTACTTTTTTAAAATCTAAACCATATCATGAAGTGGAAGTATAGGGTGAATCCAGAAGCAGCTTTATTGAACTCTCACTAAAAGTGCTTCCTCTTTGCTTAATCTGCTGATACTCTCACTAAAAGTATAGGGACCAATCAATTTGTTGGACCAATATCAATCACACTCTGGTACTGGAAGTTGGAGCACAAGCAGCATAAGAGAGAAATTAATAATGGTTGATATTTTAGTTGTATTAACACGTTGTACCACTTAATCTATTAATGTACTTTAAATTAAGAATAATATATTTTAAATTATTTTGTTCATATTGTCTGTGAAAAAATTAAAAATATCATAAATACTTATAATATTAAAAACAAAAATTATAGAATGCCCGACAACTTGTCTCCAATGTAATAAGGCCTATAAGCTTCATGAATTGCAACAAACACATTTCACATAATTTCTCATAATTTCTCATATCACATGTGTAATCAAAACAGATGGACACATTGACAAATAATTTCTAAAGGCTTCTGTCCAAAAATCTCTCATGCACGTATACAAAGTCGATCTGTTGGTGGTAAATAGTCTGGAGATGGCGATCCCTTGCTTCGCAGCGTGAAGATACCATGGTCGTTAATTTGCAGTCTTATGCTCTTCGCTCTCGGATCGGTACTCTCAGCTATTGGTCAAGTGCAGCTTGTACTCCAAATTGGTAATTTCTTTTCTTTTTAATATATAATTAAAATCTCATTTTGTTGTTGTTTGGATTTCCATGATTGAGCTACATTGTCTTTATTGGTGGTAATATTGGAGGATGGAGGTCGACGTGCACAAATTGATATTTCGAAATCGAAATACTCCAAGTATTACTATGGATGCAGTGAAAGAGGCAACAAATTTACTTGTAAGTACATTTTTTGTTAATGACGTATTTTGTTATATAAATTTTTTATGTTGTTTGAATCCATTAGTTGTTGCTATAGTGTTCATTGGTTTCTGGCTAGGATAGATTGTGTGATAGAAGGATATAATCCTGCTGATGGTCGCATAATTAGTTTAGTTGTTGTTGGCGAATCATATCTTTTGAAGCTAGAAATCATTTTTCTTGTTAGGGAATGAATGTTTCCTCCTAGTTATGTTACCGATTTGGTCAAGCTGAACATTTTATGTCAAAAAATAATAAAAAAGTAAGCAAGCATTTTTCACACAATCTTTTACGATTCTCTAGTATATACACGAAAATATATTAAAACAAAAATTCTACTTCCGTCCGAAAATCTTTCATGCACGCATACAAACTCTAGTGGTGGTGGTAACTGTCAGCAAGCTTGAGACTAAAGTGTTTAATGATGTGATCTGATAGTTTGAATCTTTCAGCGTGCTTGCTTACGAAGCATCTGATGATGCATTCCAACGTCCTAAATTCATATCAATATTTTAACTATTTATTGGTTGTGAAATAAGAGTTTATACATAGAACAAATGAATCTGTACATCTAAATAAGCTCGGTAATGGTGGAAATAAAGAGTCTTTATTTTATTAAAGGATAATTATCCATGTGGCCATCGATTTGGATTACCACTATCAAAATAGTCATTAGATGGAGCATTGATTTTAAAATTGCCATTTTTGGCGAACACTATTACACTAATGACCATTTCATCAAATTTCATCCAACGAATGACATTTTGGTAATTAAGGGGATGACATTAATTAATTAATTTTAGATGTTTTTTGGAGAACAACTTTTTCTTATGTTTTTAAAAACAAATAATTATATTTAGTGTATGTATCTACATATAGCATATATCAAGCATATATATATATATATATATATATCTTTTCAACTTATCTCGAATATATACTTTAGAATTTTAGATTTTGTAGTCTTAATCTTCTCAAAAAAGAAAAAAAATAATATATATATATATATATATATAATAGACTTTTTTCTACTTTTGATGTGGTTATGACATGTGGCAATCATAAATGCTATTAATTTTTAAATCATATCATATCATATCATATATATATATGGGGTGAATTCATAAAAAACCAAAAAATATATTGGTTTATTATTTTTAGCCATCAATTTATATTTTATTGTTTTCATCACTTTTGACCACTTTTGGATAAAATTATCTCTAAATTTTACTTCACCTGATATGTAACCTGGTTACATGCCATTTGATTCCAAGTTACATACGAGTTGATTTTTCAAGTTATATGTCAGTTAAGTTTTAAATTACATGCCAATTGACAACATGAAATCTTGATCTATGTTAGATAGATCATGCCAATTGCCAATTCTTGTATTTAGTTCCCTCTCCAGACTTTCTACATTCTTCATAATTTAATTTTCTAAATACAAGAATTTAATTATTATTGATCTATCTATTGTCATCTACAACTTCTCTTTAATGAGATTAATTAGATTATTTAATTAATATTAATTTATAGAATACATTTCATGATAATATAACGTTTAAAAGCATCTTGAAAAGCAAATAAAAATAATGTAATCTATATCTATATCTCAATTCTTATTCACTCCATGAGTCCTTTTGTGTTATTTTTATTTAATAAACTGGAAAATTCTATTAAAAAAAGTAATGATTGTTTTTAATACCATTAATTGAAACCTTTTCGGTGTCCCAGATCAATAACCAATAAGACCTCATTAATAATTATTTAACAAGTTTAATTAGCTAGATTGACAAATACAATGTGGCTTATTGGTTATTGATATTATCCAAACAATTTCTAATTTTCTATATATAGCCAATGTAGAAAAAGACGGTGTCGAAAAGTAGCTCAAATGCCGACCATGAAGGAGGCGAAAAGTGGGGTGATTCAAATCAAAGCGGAAGCGATGGTTGAAAATCTATTCACGGCGGGGTAATTTTAAATTTCTGTTTTTTTTTTTTTTTTCCTGCTTTGTAGACCGGTTTCGTGGTCGGATTTTCTTCTACTGGTAATCACTGGAGCTGGAATAATATGGTACTATGCCAAGCAAAAAAAAAAAAAAACAACATATTGAAGGTAGATTTCTATGTTTAGTTTTTAATGTTGGCAGTGCATTTTATGTCCGTTTCCATTGCAAATACAATTTATAAAAATAAGTACCTCTAGGTGGCCAATCACTAACTAATTACATTAAATTATCGAGCTAATTGTATGAAAAGACTGGTTTTTTTAAGTCTCATTTTAGTTATTCTTAGTGTGTTCCATTGCCTAATTTATTTGCTAATTTGGAAGAAAAAATTGAACTAGGTTGTTATAACTTGATGTTAATATTTAGGAATTTATGGAACTTTAAAATCTTCAGTTCTTGCATGTTAAAACCTGAACTGCTTTTATAGTCGACTAATATACCACAATTGCAGGGAGTATACTGTGGTGATATCAATACCTTCTTGAATTGTCTATTCGGTAGGTTAAGCACTAAATTATCAACAAATTAAATTTCTGCCTGCTGCAGTTGATAAATTAATTGAGTTTTAATTCTCTTTTGTGGGAGTTGGTGTGTTTCAACATTACTGTAGTAACAGTTATTTCTCTTTACAACTCTTTAAATCTGAATGAACCACAGAACATTCATATTTGAACAAATAATGATTATACACGACCAAATGTTATCCAACCGTTAGCGAGGAATATAAGAAGGTTATCAAGAAATGCAAGAGGAAGGTTATAGACCTCATTGCCGATTAGAACTGCATAACGCATACGCTCTTTTCTAAAAAGTTGTATTGTATTTTTATAAGCATTCGTAATAGCATGTTTATACCTATGTGTATGTTTGTTTGTTTTTGTACGGGTAGCACTCTACATGTACACTTGATATGAATACGATGACCAGAAGGTCAATTCAGCACAATGAAGAACCCAACTGAGCAGGCTCACGAAGCAAACGGCGGTCTTGATATCGCTGTTAGGCTTTTGGAGGCAATCAAGGAGCAGTTCCCTATCTTAGTCAAATATAATGTATACATAGTCAAATATACGTTATAAATTATTTGAACCGTTTAAATTTTGATTTTTTTTTTTTAAAGAAAGTATTATAAAATAGTTTTTTGTGTTCTCTTTAATTATTGGAGATTTATGAAGCAACTTTGGAAACAATGATATGGAAACATTTACAAATGATTTGCCATAAAGGTACTAAACCCGCAGAGTTTTCGAGGCACCTACATTTTAAGTGGAGGTAAAATGGTTTTACTGATAAATATTCACCATATATTTATTGCATCCATCAGTTTAAGCTTCATGTATTCTTGTTTATCTCTCCATTGGGACCAAAGTCTTATTTATTTATTTATTTTTATCTTTTTTTTATAAGCTGACAAAATATTCATAAATAATTTAGTATTAATATAAAAAACATTTGAATTTATATTGTTGAGATGATAATTTCAACTCATCTAAAAACAAATTTCAGAGTAAACAAATTTCAGAAGTGTGTGGTCTCTCATTTATGAATAAGCGAATATGCATACAAGAGTAAGTTATTTGTCAAAATATACTGCACATTTAATTTAAAGTTCAATTCATTATAAGGCATAACCAATACAAAATATCATTTAACTTTTTTTATTGGACAACTATCAAGAAAGAAAACAAATGAAATGCTTGGAAGGCAGTAATCCATATATACTGCAAAGTAACCCAACCTCTAGATTATTCAATCTACCTTCGTAAACACATTCCAATTTATTATAAAAATATCAAACTTCTCAAACTATAATGAATTGCTGGATTTCTTTTTTCTACCCTTTATTATAAAATTAAACTTGGCTCATTTTTTTTTTTTTCCAGATTGTATGCTTTATATTATATAGAGGTGAGTAGACTCTCAAAAATTTACAAACGGTTAGAGTATGAGCATTTCTACCACCTAACAATAAAGTATAACCTATTGAGGTTAACATGATTTAGGTAGCTAAAGGGAAAACCATATGTTCATTATGTTTCAACATGTTTACAACAAAAATTTCGGTAGAAACAACACAATGTTTTACAAACAGTTTTTAATACAAAGCCCGTGCAACGCTTGGGTTGGAAAACTAGTATATATATATATATTTTTTTTTCAAATGAGGACGTCTTGATATAACTTCATGAGGATATTGAATGTAAATACACAAGTTTTATATGTTTTGACTCAAATGTGTATGCACTTGTCAAAACTAGTGGCTCACATTAAATATCATCATGAAGTTATATTAGGACATCCGCATGAGAACGGGATATATATATTTCAAATGAGAACGTTCTGATATAACTTTATGAGGATATTGAATGTGAGTGCATAAGTTTTATATGCTTTGACTCAAATGTGTATGCACTTGTCAAAACTAGTGGCTCAAGTGTCCTGATATAACTTCATGGAGATATTTTGAATGTGAGTGCACAAGTTTTACATGTTTTGACTCAAGTGTGTATGCACTTTGTCAAAACTAGTGGTTCACATTCAATATCTTCATGAAGTTATATCACGCATGAGAACGAGACTGTATATATATATATATATATGTTTGAGATATGTTATACGTATATACACACTAAATATAATTATGTGTATATATATTTTATTAATGACATTGGATATCAAAGAGTCAAATTCATGTAATATTTCATGTTCATGAAGTTGAGAATCTATGTATTAAAAAAAAAAAAAAAATTGACCTTCCAGTGCTATAACTATTAATAAACATAGACTCTCCTTTCCGCAACTACTTGGCCTATTTAGATTAATAGATTCATTGGTTCTATCAATATATAAAGTATAAACACATGCAATGATTCAAGCATGAAATTTCTTATTACGAAATGATGTTACGATCATGCTGAGTTTTTGAAGATTTTGGTATTGAAATTCATCATCTTCTGCTCTAATATGATATTAAAATAGTCGGAAGCTAAAAGAAACAGAGTGGAGCCGTCATCGAAACAACTCCATAAGAAAAAATGAAAGCGATACCATGGTCCTGATGAACCGATTAAAAGACGACGGAACTTGTTTGATGCATCACCATGTATGCACACCACTCGGCATGTCAGTGACAGACCTGATCTGAAACCCCCACCTCTTAACGAGACACACTCGCCTCTTCATCATCCATCATCAGGAGGGACACAGACCGGATTGCCATCGTCTGGCGATAACCACATGATTTCATCTCCTACCCGTCTGCGTTAACCTCTACCTCCTCCAGTTGATCCTAGACAACATTCGAAGAGATCAGAGGTGATTATTTTCATTATGTTATTCTATTTAAATAATGAACATTTTAATGAAAATTAATATTGTTTAGGAATCAACCTCTACTGCAATTTTGAATCAACTACTTGACCAAATGCATATCATCGGACGTGAGGAAGTCCAAAGTGCGATGCGATCCGAGTTTGAAAATCTTCGGACCTCATTGTTTGCATTTTTAGGTATTCCGGTATGTATAACTCCATTACATCATTTTGTTAGTTTAAATTTGGTTATAATATAAACTCATTTTGAATAAACATTATAAGCTTTTGACAGAGACACTCCCGTTGAAAAGATTGTACAGAACACGTCTCGGACCCATATTCACCTTCAGATCATTTCCAAGCAGCCACTCGAGGTTTAGATGCAGACCACACTCAAGGATCCACCCATACCAAGACAGCCCCCGCACAGCCCAAGACAGCGCCCGCATGCCCCACCTACCCCGAATCAACTACCCCTCCCTTCACAATTAATGGATTCACAATTTTCTTGCACAATTGTATTGAAAATCGATTAGTTTGAACATACAAATGCAAATGTTATACTTAGATAACATCAGTAGGTCGAATGCCAGTGATGAGATGAGCTTTAGCTCTCTGATTATTAATGGATTCACTTCTGTAAGTGTTCCAAGTTCAATGGATTTTGTTTTTCATTTTACCCTGGAATCTGATGTTTATTATTGTTTATTGCTACATCTTAACCTCAGCATACAGACCGGAAGCTTAACATGGAGATCTTTTATAGTTATATAAGAGATCTTACGATCGATATAAGAAGTCTTAGGATCGAACTCCGCCCACGTCAGGATTTGAGGAGGTATGGTTTATATTTGAATTCTATTGCAAAAATCACACTAGGTAGCTCGTGTATGCAAACTTGCAAATCTCTAAGTAATCTGTCTTGCTTACTCGTACAGTCTCTTCTCGTGTGTACGTAAGTGTTGTGAGTTTAGCAACATTTTTTTTTTTAAGCTACACTTCTTTGTCTGCACATAATTTATATATAATGCATCTCCACCTATTTTAATAACATATTAGAGCAGAAGATGATGAATTTCAATACCAAAATCTTCAAAAACTCAGCATGATCATAACATCATTTCGTAATAAGAAATTTCATGCTTGAATCATTGCATGTGTTTATACTTTATATATTGATAGAACCAATAAATCTATTAATCTGAATAGGCCAAGTAGTTGCGGAAAGGAGAGTCTATGTTTATTAATAGTTATAGCATTGGAAAGTCAATTTTTTTTTTTTAATACATAGATTCTCAACTTCATGAACATAAAATATTACATGAATTTGACTCTTTGATATCCAATGTCATTAATAAAATATATATACACATAATTATATTTAGTGTGTATATACGTATAACATATTTCAAACATATATATATATACAGTTTTATTTTCATACGAACGTCCTAATATAAATGAATTTGACTCTTTGATATCCAATGCCATTAATAAAATATATATATATATACACACTAAATTAATTATATTTAATGTATATATATATATACGTATAACATATTTCAAACATATATATATATATTTCTTTCTTTTTTTTCCTTTTTTAAATGATTAAAACTACAAAATCTAAAAATTCTAAAATATATATTTGAGATAAGTCAAAAATATGTATATATGTATATATATATATATATGTTTGATATATGCTATACGTATATACATACATTAAATATAATTATTTGTTTTAAAAAACAAAAGAAAAAATTGTTTTCCCAAAAACATCTAAAATAAATTAATGTCATCTCCTTATTTATCAAAATGTCATTCATTGGATGGAATTGTATGAAATGGACATTAGTGTAACCGTATTCGCCAAAAATGACCATTTGAAATCAATGCCTCATCTAATGGTCATTTTGATAGTGGTAATTGATGCAGTAAAAATGTTTACTTTCAATTTACATTTAAGTTCGTCCACTGGGATCAGTGATTCAAATGGTTGAAATCTACTTAGTCTAGGAAAAACCTAATCTAAGTGCGTGAAAATTAAATTGCATAATGCTTTTAAGTTGAAAAGGTGGTTTGATTTCTTGCAAATAATTAAAGATGCAATCTTTAAGCTAAAAATGTAAACTTTAACACTAAAAATGCAAACTTGAGAAATAAAAATGCAATCTTGGGACTAAAAACTAGGCTAGCACAACAAATAAACACACAAGAAGTGAAAGTATGGAGGAAAGCACTAGGGAATCGATACAACTTTCTTAGACCACTCAATGCACTCACTTAGTCTCATTAAGCACTTCAATCCAATTTTAGGGTTTGTTTAAAAATAAATCCATTAAGTTCTAGGTCTTTCCCATTACTTGCACAAGGTCATGTAACAAGCAATGGTTAATCACTCTATTTATCTTTAAAACTCTAAGCCAAGTTGGTCTAGCATGGTCATGCATAAACCAACATTCTCAATTACTAAGCTTGTGAGAGAATTAGGTGGAATGGTCATCCACACCTAAACTCAACACCTTCAATAGTCTAACTCTCAAATCAATGTTCCTTGTGGTCACAATAAAACACAAATAGAGAAATTAGAGCAAGTAATTCAATAATTGAAACTAAAATCGAATTGAATTAGAAAAATAGACTAATTGATTACATTGAGTTGTCCAATACGATTACATCAATCCCCTAGCTAAGAAATTAGTTACACATCAATGGAAAATCAAAAGAGAAAGCAAAGGAGTAGAGAAAACCCATAGTAGACATGGAAGCTTCCTCTTGAGAGTCCTCTCCTTCTTGCTTGCAAGGCTCCAAGGATGGATGGAAATGGTAGTGGAGAAGGAGAAATGTGACAAGGGAGATGAAAGAATAAAGAAAGGTTGAATCTTGGGTGAATTTGGATATGAGGTGATGATGGAATGTGAGAGGTTTTGGGTGAGGATATTCTAGGATCTAGGGTTCAAAAATGATGATGTCTCCCTTCTTTGACAAAGAAAATAGGATATATATATAGAGTGGGTGTCGAAAATCAGGTCTGAATCCCGCACTTAGCTGAGCTGGCACAGATGGTCGCTCCCAAGTTGGCCGTGGGTGGGAGCGACCAGTAAGACTACTAACATCTCTGCCTATTTGACAAGAAAAAGTGGTCGTGATGTTGGCCGTGGGTGGGAGCGACCACATTGGGTGCGAACATCACTGCCATGCTGCGCGAAATAGGTCGCTGCCAAGTTGGCCGTGGATGGGTGCCAACTTCACGGCCACCACCACTTGAAATTTCTGGGCAGCTTTTCATTTCTATTTTTGGCCCGGAACGCTGACCACCCAAAATACGCTCTTGGCTCCCCAACTTGCTCAACTTTGCACACTTGCCTCTGAAAAACTGAATCTTGCGAAATCACTAATTTCGAGCCATTAGACACTCGATTTTACCCGAGAACCGAACAAAAGCAACGGAAAGGGAGGTCAAAATCTAGTACTGCAATGGCTCAATTAGTAATCCAAATTGATGGTCACATGGGTAATTATCCCTTAATAAAATAAAGACTTTTTATTTCCACCACTACCGATCTTATTTAGATGAACAGATTCATTTGTTCTATATAGTATTTCAACCAATAATCTGTTAAAATATTGATATGAATTTAGGCCATCAGAATGCATCATCAGACGCTAGCTTCGGAAGCAAGCACACTAAAAGATTCAAACTATCGGATCACATCATCAAACACTTTAGTCTCAAGCTTGCTGACGGTTACCACCACTAGAGTTTGTATGCGTGCATGAAAGATTTTCGGACAAAAGTATAATTTTTGTTTTAATATATTTTCGTGTATATACCAGAGAATTGTAAAAGATTGTGTGAAAAATGCTTGCTTAATTGTTTTTACTATTTTTTTGACAAAAAATGTTCAGCTTGACCAAATGGGTAACATAACTAGGAGGAAACATTCATTCCCTAACAAGAAAAATGATTTCTAGCTTCAAAAGATATGATTCGCCAACAACAACTAAACTAATTATGCGACCATCAGCAGAATTATATCCTTCTATCACACAATCTATCCTAGCCAGAAACCAATGAACACTATAGCAACAACTAATGGATTCAAACAACATAAAAAATTTATATAACAAAATACGTAATTAACAAAAAAATGTACTTACAAGTAGAGGCATAGCCAGTATTTTTTTCGTGGGGTACTAGGCTAAGCATTTAACATTTTTTTGTTAAACAAAACTTGACATAAAAG
Organism: Acer negundo; assembly: GCA_035582765.1. Taxonomy (NCBI): domain Eukaryota; kingdom Viridiplantae; phylum Streptophyta; class Magnoliopsida; order Sapindales; family Sapindaceae; genus Acer; species Acer negundo. The sequence goes on along the minus strand of CM069232.1, from coordinate 24,934,444 downwards.
CTTTAACATTATATAAACCAAATTAAAAGAAATAAGATATGTTAGAAGTCTTATTTATTTTTCATTTTGTATAAAATATAAAATTAAAATAAATGAAAAAAAAAAAAAAAAAAACAGAGTTTCCTAGATTTTTTGTAGTAAATACATTGATGATTATGGATTATGAAAGAGTAAGAAAAACATGTTAATAGCAAGATCAAACAATTTAACAATCAACATAAATAAAATAATTTAACAATCAATATTGTGGAAAGCGGAAATGGTTAAATTTGAATTATAAAATTATTTTATTAAATGTTTTTCTAGATTTCAAAGAATTTTGTTTGATTATATTAAATAATCTCATTAATAATTTAACTAACTAATAAACTAAATTTGATTTCTTAAGTTTTAGGCCGGGCTGCAGCCAGGGGCAGCCCCCCCTTGGCTACGCCCTTGCTTACAAGCAAATTTGTTGCCTCTTTCACTGCATTCACAGTGTGAGCTTCTTCTTCAAGGCCTTAGGAATCACTCTTTTGTTCATGGCTGGTTTTCCTGATGACCTGGTGCAAAGGGAAACAAAATACCGAAATCTAGATTTACTACAAAAATACTACAGGTACATAATGCTAAAGATGTTTTAGACATGTTTTTTATAGAATGGCATTGCATTTTAGACATGTATGTCAAGCCATTATCTTATAAGCATACATAGCATAATTGTAAATATCTTTGTAGCTTTATATGTAATGTCAACCCAATAGGTGTGAGTTTTAATCTACTCATTTCTTCCTCTCTCAGGTCTCTACTTAATAACCAACATAATCTTAGCAGCAGAACTTCAACAGTTGTATGAACTTACGCACAACCTTCTATATATTGCAGGACAGATGAAGATGCTGAAAGGGAGGAGTTATTTCTTCCTCATATAACAAATTCTGATACTGTAAGTTCAAATATTGTACTCCTGCTTTTACATTAGAGTAATCCGTTAAATTGTTCTCTGGTGTAGTACCAAAATTGGTAACTTAATCTTGAATCCAGATGAGGGTATGAAAATGAGTCTACACAAAAGAGAGACGATTATGGTGTTTCCTAATAAAGGAAAGGTGGAAGGATACGTCTCTGTGTTGCGAGTCACTTGAGCATTTTTCCATGATCGCAGAGAAGAGATATCCCATTTTGTCTAACCAGTTATTAAAACTAAAAATTGAGCATATCAATGCCTTTGGATGATGCTTGTATCATTTTGATTATAATCTTGCTGATCTTCCGAGAAGAGATATCCCATTTTGGCTATGGGTAGGTCAAGCAGATGGGAAGGACAGGTGGATGGGTGCTTATGCGAAGTCCAGGATCCAATACAATAATTTCACCTTAACTTTTTTCTAGTGTTGAAAATTCAAACTTGTTAGATTATAACAGAAACAATGCTGCTGCACATCAGTAATAGTTAGTCCATCCCACCAGATTATCTCCAGCAGATCTGTGAAAGGAAATTATGGGGCCATTTCTAACTAACTTTATCCGTAGAATCTATGAGAGCAAATCAATATGCCACATCAGCTCTCAGGTCTAATAGAACATATTATCTGTATATATACATAAGTCATTGTAAGATTCATTCAATGAAATAACAACAGAAAGTTACACAAGATATTTTCACTCGTTTCTCCATTGAAGCTTGACTTTAAGCTTTCTCTGTTTTCTCTTTTCAGTTTCTCTCTTTTGTTTTATATTCACATGGTCATGGTGTCCTCAAGTTCAAGTTCAAGCTCAGGTTCCGATAGCGATTCACAGGTTCCAATAGCGAGTCACAAGAGCAGTCGAATCAAGTCAAAGAAGCTTAAATCACAGGTTTCTTCACTATCTTCAAATCTGAACTGTAAGCTTCCAATAAAACTTGATCAGAACAATTATTTTTTCTGGAAATCACAAGTTTTGCCTGCAATTAAAGCCTTCGACCTAGAAACTTTCATTCTAGGAACCGGCACTTGTCCACCAAGATTTGTTAAATTTGGTCGATTAAATGACACAGAACAGATCGAAAATGATGATTTCATCAACCGGAAGAAAGCTGATCAACTGATTGTATGTTGGGTTTTCTCAACTCTAAGTGAGAATGTTTTTGGTCATGTAACTCATTGTGTTACCTCTTGTGAAGTGTGGAAAACTCTTGAAAGTCTTTTTGCTCAACAAGCAAAGGCTAGAGTTTTACAATTGAGGGATGAAACACAGAATACTAAGAAAGAAAACATGTCTGCGAGTGATTTTGTATTAAAAATGAAGTCTCTTAGTGAAAACTTAGCTTCAGCTGGACAACCGATTATTGAAGCAGAACTGATTTCACTGATATTAGGAGGCTTAGGCATGGAGTATGATGTTGTAGTTGTTAATGTGACTGGTAGACAGGGTGAGATTAGCCTGCAAGAAGTTCAGTACCAATTGATGAGTTATGAGAGCAGATTGGCCAAGCACAACAATCCTATATCTCTTGACATGAACAATGTCTCTGCTCAGTATGCCTTTAATGGAAATTTCTGCGGCAATAACAACAAAGGAGGTCGCTATAGAGGTAAGGCAAAGAAAGAAATGGAGGTAGGCCTGGTTCAAAATTTGTTTGGAAAACCTGGACATGTTGTATCATCCTGCTACAAGCGTTTTGATCAAGCTTTTCAAGGTTTAAGCATGCAAAATATGCAACCTTCTGGAAGCCAACAAGGAAATATTCAAGGTTTTCTGGCACATATGAGCCAATACAACACTGATTACAACACTGCTTACAACTACGATGGTTACAATGCTGGTCACAGTGCTGGTCACAAAGCTGGTTACAACACTGGCTCTTATCCTAACCAGATGCAAATGCAAGGTTACAACACCAACTTCTCCAATTCAGGTGCCTTCATTGCATCTCCTAGCACGGTTATGGATCCCTCATGGTATGTAGATAGTGGAGCCACGAATCATATCACAGCTGATGTGCAGAATCTCTCACAGAAAAACTCTATATATCTCATATTGGTTCATCTGTGATTCCTTCACATACATCACCTACATATCCCTGTTTTTGAACAATATTCTGCATGTTCCATCTTTCACTAAAAATCTTTTAAGTATATCTCAATTCACTAGAGATAATGCTGTTATTGTTGAGTTTAATTCTGATTCCTGCCTGATTAAGGACAAGAAATCAATGAAGGTTCTGTTGCTAGGGGACTTGAAAAATGGCCTCTATCAACTGGACCTTTCAACTCTCAGTGACAGGTCTTCAGCTGCACAAATGCATGCTTTGTTTGCCACTAAGAGAAATCTTGTCTGCAGTAAAAGTTTGTCAGCAATATGTGTCTGTAACAAGTCTTGCAGTAGTGTATCTGATGATCATTGTGCTAAGGCATGTGTAGCAACCCATTATGCTAATCATTCCATGTCTAGGAATCCTATGTGTACAAATTCTGGTGTCACTTGTTACAATGTAAGAAAAATAACACCCTGTAACACTTTTCATTCCAATAATAAATCTGTCTTGTTTCATTGGCATGCAAAACTTGGACACCCTTCATTTCCAGTGTTGAAACAAGTTTTGAGAAAACTAAATTTGCCTTGTACTGCTTCAAATTCGTTGGATTTTTGCGATGCTTGTCAATATGGAAAGCTTCATCAGCTTCCTTTTCCTATCTCCAACACTGTCTATACTGCACCTCTTGAGTTAATATTCACTAATGTGTGGAGACCCTCTCCTCATGTCTCACAACAAGGGTACAAATACTATGTCCGTTTCATTGATGCCTTTTCTAAGTTCACTTGGATTTACACACTAGAGTCTAAATCCCAGGTTAAAGATGTGTTTATCAAGTTTCAAAAAAGTGTTGAACTACCTTTTGATAAGAAAATCAAGTGTGTCCAAAGTGATTGGGGAGGAGAATATAGACCTTTGGCTCATTATCTCAGTTAACTAGGTGTTCATTTTAGGCATCCTTGTCCCCACACTCATCCTCAAAATGGTTCATCCGAGCGTAAACACAGACACATAGTTGAAGTAGGTCTCACATTGCTTTCCCAAGTTGAATTACCTCTATCTTTCTGGTGGGAGCATTTCACACAGCAGTTCATATCATCAATAGACTTCCAACTCCCATACTCAATCATGTGTCTCCTTTTCAAACAATTTTCAGAACTGCACCTGAATATAACTACCTAAAAGTATTCGGGTGTGCATGCTTCCCTCTTTTACGACCCTACAATAAACACGAGTTTGATTTTCATATCTCAAAGTGTATTTTTCTTGGCTATAGTGATAGTCATAAAGGTTTCAAGTGTTTGCATCCTAGTGGTAGGTTTTATATCTCTAGACATGTAACTTTCAATGAACATGAGTTCCCTTACAAAATCTTATTCTCTGTATCTCAATCTTGCACTGATACATCTAATAAGTCTAGCTTATCTGTTGATGTTCTGTCTAGTGCTAGTGAGTTGTCAAAATGTCATAGACAAAATCAAAATTCTAGTCCATTACATTGAGTTACCTTGTTCGGCTGGTCATACTAGTCCAAATCCTGAACCTATTGTCTCTAAACACAACATGCTCACTCGATCAAAAACTGTCTCTTTAGTACCTAGAGCTCTTATTACATTTGCTGCAGTTGATCATACTAAAGAACCTACAAAGGTGGTTGATGCTCTATCTAATCGTTGTTGGAAATCAGCCATGGATGCTGAATTTACTGCCTTAATGAGTAACAATACCTGGAAATTGGTGCCTCGACAACCTGACATGAATGTTGCTGGTAATAAGTGGGTTTTTCGAGTGAAACGTAATCAAGATGGGTCGGTTCAACGCTACAAGGCGCGTCTTGTTGCCAAGGGATTCCATCAAACTGCTGGGGTTGATTATTTGGTAACTTTTAGCCCAGTGGTCAAGTCCTCTACAAATCGGGTTGTGTTATCTCTTGCTGTGTTGAATAATTGGGACATAAAACAGCTGGACATTAACAATGCTTTCCTCAATGGTGAGCTAAAGGAGTTGGTCTATATGGAGCAGCCTGAGGGATATGTGGATCATCAACACTCGGTCATATTTGCAGACTTATCAAGTCCTTGTATGGCTTGAAACAAGCTCCAAGAGCTTGGTACGAGAAGCTGAAGGCTACATTGGAGTCATGGGGCTTCTAAAATTCCAGGGCCGATACATCATTATTTGTTTTTAAGCGTGATGGTGTTTTACTTCTATTACTGGTGTATGTCGATGACATACTATTGACAGGAAATAATTGTAAACTTAATTATTTTTTGGGTTTTGAGGCAACAAGAACCGATCAAGGAATGTGTCTCGCACAAAGTAAGTATGCATCTGATTTGTTGATTAAGACAAAAATGAGTGATTGTACAGTTCTCCAACTCCAATGAGCACCGGCACAAAGCTCTCTCTGGCTGATGGTGAACCATTTCCAGATCCAACACTATATAGGAGCACTGTGGGTACTTTACAATACTCGGCTCTAACAAGGCCTGATCTTTCCTATGCTGTTAACTGACTAAGCCAGTACTTGCCTTCTCCTACAACTATGCACTGGCAAGCTTGCAAACGAATCTTAAGATACGACAAAGGTTCGATTTCTACAGGTTTATACTTCAGGTCAACCTCATCATCAAAATCTCTAGTGCTTGAAGGCTTTTCAGATGCTGACTGGGCAAGCAATTTGGATGACAGAAAATCCACAAGTGGATGGTGTATGTTTCTTGGTGGCAATCTGGTTTCGTGGAGTTCAAGGAAGCAAAAGGTTATTGCTCGATCGAGTTGTGAAGCTGAATATCGGTCTCTTGCTCAGGTTGCTCTTCATAAGCTATATGGTTAAAGGTCTTGTTATCAAAAATTGGCATGTTACCTGCTGCCACACCTATACTATGGTGAGACAATACAGGTGCAGGCTCTTTAGCAAAAAAATCCAGTGTTTCATTCAAGAACAAAACACATTGAGTTGGATCTTCATTTCATTCGTGATAAAATTGAAAAGCATGAGCTAGACATTTGATACATTCTAACTGAAGATCAGATTGCGGATGTCCTTACCAAGCCTCTTGGGATCAGTCTGTTCAATCTGTTGAAAGACAAACTAATCTTGGACAAATCCAAGTTTAGTTTGAGGGGGAATGTTAGATTATAATAGAAACAATGCTGCTGCACATTAGTAATAGTAAGTCCATCCCACCAAATTATCTACAAAAGATCTGTGAAAGGAAATTATGGCGCCATTTCTAACTAACTTTATCTGTAGAATCTGTGAGAGCAAATCAATGTGCCACATCAGCTCTCAGGTCTAATAGAACATATTATCTGTATATATACATATTTCAGTGTAAGATTCATTCAATGAAATAACATATTTTCTCTCGTTTCTCCATTGAAGCTTGACTTCAAGCTTTCTCTGTTTTCTCTTCTTTTCAGTTTCTCTCTTGTTTTATATTCACAAAAGACAAAACTAAAGGTTTTTACTTTTTTAACCCCAAGTGTATAGTTATAGTCACATGTTCGAATCTTCCTAGTGTCAAATTCTTCGGACCAACCCCCAGGCCGTTAGCTAAGCTTGTGGAAGGACGGGCATGGAAATTATGTGACTCTAAAGTCGGCGGTTCGAATCCTACCCAAGTGAATACAAGTTTTGATTTATCCGTTTACATCCTTGTGGGGTCGGAGGTGTAAGCTAGGGTTTTTTATCTGTCATACTTCGCGAATCTAACATATAAACCGCGACGAGTCACGCGGTTGGGGAAGACATACGAAGAGGTGTATCCCCGCCAGTATCCTCAATATCAAAAAAAAAAAAAAAAAAAAAAAAAAAAAAGTTCTAGTTTCTCTTGATCATCTTCTGTTGTTTTCTATTCATATTCCAAATTCGAGGACTGCACATTTTAAAACAATTGCTTTCCAATCTTTCTTTTTTTTTTACTGTTTTTTTTCTCTTTTTTTTTTTTTTTTTTTTTTTTATATATCTTAAAATTTGTAAATTTGTAAATTTAATTTTACTTTCCCAAAGCAAGAATGAGACCATCCAATTATTTCCTGCAATGTTGAGATGATTGATGAGGTTAATTAGTCCATGATGATGGTAAACTTCTCACACCTACGCCGCGACATCATGGATTTGATCAGGGCGGCTCTAAAGGGAGCCAAGTGAGACAAGTGAGGTAACCGTCTAGGGCCTCCAATCTTTAAAGGCCCCCAAATTGTAAATTAAAAATAAATAAATAAATAAATAATTGATTTCAAATATAACCCATGTACGATTTTAAACTAACAAACCCATAAATGAGTTTAAAATATGTCACATATAATTTTTTAAAACTAACAAACTCATAAATGAGTTTAAAATAGACCCATTGAACATATTTTTTTTAAGTCATTTTCAAGTTCTTTCATCAAGTCAAACGTAGGTTGAATCTTAATCCTAACACTATTGTCTTTTATATATCTAAAATGGGAAAACAACAGTACAACACTACTTATATCACTTATCACAAGAACAAGAAGACATTAAACAAAAATCAAAAAATCAAAAATCAAAAATCAAATTAGGGTTCTTCAAAACTATCTTAAATCATGCTACAAAAATTCATATTTAAAATATAAAATCTTAACTTGAAACATCAAGAGCCAATAAATTTATTTTCTATAATTCGTCTCGGGTCCCAAAAATCTCAAAGCCAGCCCTAGATGGATTCGATACATCCTCATAAAAAAAATCCCTAAAAAATTATATTCTGACATGTCACATAATTTGCGCTAGGAAAGTAAAATTAAATTAAAAATTTTACGGCATGAAAGAATGCAATTAGGATCCGTATCCAGTTTGAATCCGATTTGAATCCGTATACCATCCGAAAATCGTTTTGGAGAGCAATTCTTTTTAAAAGGTCCAATTCGAATCTGTATAAAATATTTTTTTTGAAACACGACAAAAAATTAAGAAAAGAAAAAAAAAAAAAGAGAGAGAGATGGATCTCCACATCTCCACATCTCCATAGATCCCCCATCCTAGTCCCAATCATTCTCTCTTTCACATGAGGTGTGGAGTCGTTCACTTCACTTTGCTCTCGCAAAAAATCTAACAGATCCCACCAAAACCCAGATAAACAAAATCTCTTTTTTCATAAATAAATTGAAACAAAACAAAGACATCGAAACTCGAAAAATAAAAATAAAAAACAGATATATAATGGTCTGCTTATCTTGAACCCACTTATAAAATCATCATCGAAATTGCATCTCAAAACGACACCATGAAGAATTTCACGCTCTTTTCTCTCTTGCATATGAGACGATTCATTCTCCATAACTCGCGACACCTCTCCTATCCGTGATTCACGATTTGAATATGGGGTGGTTTCGCCGCGGCGGCGGGTCTCCACCATCATCTATCTTGATGGACGGAGATTAGATCTCTACCTCCTGACCTTTTTTTTTTTTAAATGTTATTTAATCTCTACTATCTATGTTTGAGATGAATGTTGAAGATCCAATTTTTTTAAATTTAATTTAGGGATAGGGTAATTTAGTCTTTTAACAGTTAAACTCGGTCAACAGTTAAGTTTGAGTAACAGAAAGATTTATGGGTGTAAGAAGACATACCTCATGGAGGTTTAATGCAATTTGCTCTTTTTAGTGAGAATGGTTAAATATATCTATATAAAAATATATTTAGTGAGAATGGTTAAATATAACCATATAATAAAAAAAAATTAAAAAAAAAATTTAAAATACCTTTGAATCTTTCTATCCACGTACGAAAAAGCCCTTGAAACTTAATTTTTATTTTATCTTTTTTTAGTGAAAAATGTGAAATGTAGAACGTAAATGTAAAAAACATGAAACCTGAGAGAAAAACTTGTTATTATCAGTTGACATGTGTTTCATTATACTCGTTTTATAAATTCATGTAAGGAATTTTTTTATGGGTTTTCTTTTTTATGTTATTGAAGTAGATATATCTGAATCGTAGGAATAAATATTTAAATTTAAATTGCAAGTGCATATCCAATGTTTGATCTGGGTGGTCTACTTGAAAAATGTTAGAAAAAATTCGATTAAAACTTTTTTTGACCATGATCTAATCCATTAAAAAAAAAAAATTTAAATCCAATCCGAAAATTTACACCTTAGATCATATAAAGGAAGATATTTGTTGGAATCCAATATGAATTATATATTTTTCTCAACCGTCTTTGAAATTGATGTTTTTTTTTATTTGTTTTTTTTTTATTTTTTTTTTTATTTTAATGTTAATTTTTTATTTTACCATGAGACTATTGCCATGCAAAAAAAAATTATTGTTTCACCCGTTTGTTTAAAACAACCAACAACGAAAGTTAAAAATAACAATTTTACTTCGTGCATCCAATAAAATTCCAAAACTAACTTTACTAAAAAAAATAAAAAAAAAACTGATCTTTATAGTTTATTCTTCTTTTTCTGGACACCCTCTTGAATTTCTTCTCCCATTCTATCCAATAATTTACAAGATAGTTATGGGTAAATTTACCTATCAGATAAAACCTTTTCCACGGCAAAGAAAAGTAGAATTAATAGAAGATGTTAGCTACTTGATTTATATATCCCTTGATTTGGATTTGTTAACGACTTGATTTATTTATTTTTGTTTAATTAGAGTTATTTTTATATTTTATGTGAAATTGCATGGAATCCGAAGAATAATCAATTTTAGACAAGGAAACATCTGAAAGATTAAGAAAAGTATTGTGGGCTTATTTGAAGAGTTTGAATATTTGAAGATCCAAGCTCGAGAGTCAAAAGGCCCAATTCTAGTAATGGCATGACACGACCCACAATTAAATTTTAATGGGCTCCACCTGATTGTCATGATTTGTGGATCAATAAAAGGAGGGGTTTAGTCTACAATACAGTACAATTAAAAAAGATTTTTTTTTTTTTTGTTAAGCGGGGTTTATTTACAAATTAAAGATTTTTTAAAAATTTTAATAGGTTTGATTATGAAAGGGGTGTAGAAGAATTTTGACTTTAAAGGTGGAGCTTCGATGCATCTTTCAGGTTTTATTGCTATTTTAATTTCAATGTTTTTATAATTTTTTTTGTACTAGGGTAGACGATGAAATCCCGTGTTATATAATAATTTTCAGATATATTTATTGATTCTCAAATATTGTTCCTTAATGTTTATGGTTTTTGCTTAGGAAAAATAAAACCGTTTCATCTTTGATATTATGTATCATTGATAGTTAGATATAGGTTTAATTAATCAATGGTTGGTTTTGTAACGTTAACTATAATTTCTTTGATTTTTTGTTTTTCAATAAATTGTATATAAAGAATGCTTAGACTATCTCCGATGCATATGTCAATATCAATGTCAAATTTGACACAAAAAATAATAAAATGTTATATTTAGTATATCATTTTAACATTATACTCCAATGCAAAATTCCATTTAATATGCTATTTTTTATTTTTTATTTTTTATTATTATTTAAAATTATAAAAGTCAACAAACATAACCCATGCATTCGATGAATGCATTAAATATTTTTTAAAAATTATTTCAATCACAATTTTCCCTACAAAATTTGTTAAATTTTTATTATTTAAAATTTAAAAAGTCAATAAATATGACCGCATTTATTGCTTTGCCAAATTTGATATATGCTATATACACTGTACCAAATTTGACACAAAATAGTATATGCCCAATTTGGCACAGCTTTTTGCACTGCATAAGAGCATGCATTTTTTACTTTGTACTAAATTATAACATTGATACAATGATTTAGCATTGCATTGGAGATACTCTTAGGATTGTATTTTAAAGAGAAGGAAAACCAACTTAAAATATTGATTAATGTGCTTATTATTAAATTCACAAGTAAACAATAAATTGATTTTTAATTGTTATTCTAATTTGGGGAATCAATAAATTATCATGAATCTACGAAATTTCACATTGGTGGATTTCAATACATTAGTATTCTTTAATTGATTATTTTCAATTTTATTTGCTTGTGGCCTAGTTTAATTTCAGTTTTAATTCATCACATTCGGTTAACTAGATTAGGATTAGATTAAATATAGATTCGATTAGTTTTTCATCAATCCTCGTTGGATCAACCTTGTACTCGCATTAGCTATTCTACGATTGACTCGTGTGCTTGCGAGTATTTTAAAATTTATTACAACATATTCCTTAGGGCAAATTGCAATAAAATACACTAATATTTGATGAAAATGCAAGTAGATTGTACTTTTGTCAAAATTAAAAGAAAGTAACATTGACTAACCTTTTGACCGATAAAATTAACGGTTGACCGGTCAATTATTTTAAAATGACTAAATTACCCCTAAATGTAATAAAACAAATTCACAATGACCAATCATAAAATACCATGTCATTCAAATATCCTTTATAAAAATAAAACAAATTCATTTGAATAAATAAATAAATAAATAAAAACAGAAAACTTCTACAAACTCCATCTGCAGGAGATCAGAACTCGTCATGGAGGGACAGAACGACGATGACACATGAAGTAGCAGAGGATGGAGTAGAGGTGGTGTCGGAGGTGAAAGTGCGTGGAGGGAGGGCGCGGTGGTGGTGTGGTGTTTAATGAGTACAATTTCATGGCCTAACAAAATAATCGAGGACTAACAAAAGCTTTTGATAGTTAAATCATCATGTTTTTACTATCTTTACTATCTTTATTTGAATACTTGAAAGTATTCACACATGGTAGATTCTGATTTTTGGGATCATTCATAAATTCAGAGATACATATCACTAGCTCCGTTTGTTGTGTACATGATGACCTCATGGGTCAGATGTAATGGAGAGTTGAGGTTTTTTTATAGATTTTATTTAGATTATTATTATTATTATTATTTTGTTGATTTGGTGGGTTGAGATCTCCAACGGAGATTTTGAGTTTGCATTTGAGAATAAAGAAGTTGTTAAGGACAAAATTTAGAAGGTGACATTTTGTCAAAAAGCAGGGAATTTAGTGAAATTTCCCTTAAAAAAAAACAGATTTTTTGTTTTATTAAAAAAAAAGAAAAAATAAATTGAATACAAACACCAACAAACCAAAACAAAAAAATTAGAAAAATAAAACCCAAAAATATTAAAATAAAATAGAAAAACACTAGTAATATAGAAAATCCAAACAAATTGAAATTCAAACCCAAACCAAACAAAATAAAATCCAAACACCAACAAACCCAGAAAATTAGAAACCTAAACCAAATGAAATTCAATCCAAACAACAACAAACTCAGAAATTGGAGACCGGCGCTCCAGCTGCCTAAATAAACCCCCAAACCCAAACATAAACCTAAAGATTAAAACTAATAGATACGAAAATTGAAGAATAATGAATTATTAATCTCCCTTTAAGTACTCAACCTAAATATTAAAACTAATAGATAAGAAAATTGAAAAAAATTCCATTGGCCTTCTAATAAATATCCAACAACCATATTATGAAATTTTGTTCTGGAATAGTTTTTATGTTCTTAACAACATAAAATTTCGTTTCACCACATAATCAAACAATTGTATTTTTAAGTATTTTAACTAAAATTAGTATTCTTTTCAAATAATAACTACTTAAAATATTGCTATTCGTATTTTCCCTATTTTATGATTTAATTTACTATTAATTAGTGGAAATTACATTATTATGCAATTATGTTTAGCTGCAGCCTGCTACCCAGGATTTTCTATTAATTAAAATTCATATATAGTTTATTAAATAGTTTGAAATTAATTAAATACAACATTACAATAATTAGTTTAATTACTTCCCCTTTCAACTAATCTCTCTTCCTACCTTGTCAAGATATTATCGACGTCTTACCGGGTCCTAATAGACTCGAGAATCAAGACCCGATCAATCATAATCATTTAACATGTATATATATATAGAGAGAGAGAGAGAGTGTATATATATATAGATAGATAGAGAGAGAGAGAGAACAAGCTCCATATCTTGATCTATATATATGTAAAATAAGAAAAACATGAAATAAAAACAAAAACAAAATCAACTTCCATATAGACAACTTAAAGAGTCTTAAATTAAATAACCTTCTTATGCATACCGAGCTTGGTATGCATATGATAGGTAAGATGCGTACATAATTTGCTTATGAATCGATATTAGGCTTATAAAATAAGTAATTAAGCTACATATGAGCTATATAATTAATATTATCACCATCATATAATTAATATAAGCTAGCTAATTAAGTTCAATTAATTAACTTAAAGCAGTGCCGGAGATAAATCCATCGGGAAAGGGTTGCCCAAAACGCTGTCCATGTAATAGTGAGGATGAGCTGAATCCATCACTACAAATTGCATATCTTCCGATGGCTTCCAATGCCGTTTCCTTTGATTTATAAACCAGTTGTTTATTTGCTTCGAATCCAGTCCGGTTGAGTCTGCAAGTGCCAGCTTCTGCGATTCCTGTTCACAAATTAAAAAAATTCATATCGATATTTAAACAAGATCGCATATACAACTTAGAACAAAAGGCGATAATTAATATGATGATGTTAAATGCAACGAAAAGGTTAGTCTTCCTAATTGTGTACCAAATCAGCAAGAGAAAACTAGCTAGTGTTCACCTATATATCTAGGTACGTACATATCGATAGAATTCAAAGGAAAACAAAGAGGCAGCCCTACATACAGGGTTTTTGGATGTGTAAATCAACTGATCAAGTTATGAGTTAAAAGCGTAATTAAAAAAGTTGCAGCGGCATATAGAGTTTGCATATAGATAGATACCGATGGGTAAGGCCATTTGTAATGTTTGCTCCACCAATCCAACAATTGTTGTCTGGCTTCTTTGGGCAGTTTTCCTTTCTTTCTTTTCTTCATAAACTCCTGTTTAAGACTACCTAAACATCCGCTGTACCTCCGTAGAAGCTGACCTTTCAGTTCCTGATCTTCAGCTTGGGGATCTATGAAGTCGGTATTCATGTCAACATCTTCTTCCGATGAACCATTTCGATCAATTGCCTCACCAAGAGCTGATGCTAATGAATATATCCAGCAGAAACAAACTTAGCACCTTCCATGAAACGGTTTTGATAGAAAATTGTTTGTGTAAGATGTGAATGCACACTTTTTGGATGCATGGAACATCATAAGAGTACTAAATTACTAATAACATTACCAACAAGTACTAAACCCTACATCGAGAAATAAATTTTATGTACTTATATATAATTTCAACGATAAGAAGAATGAACTTTCAAATGAAAACACACTTCATGCATTAATTATTGTACAAATATAGCATCATAAGGTAATTCTTTAACATGTAAACTCTTCTCTCGTACTTCATTGTAAAACTAGCATAACATTAACGCATTACTTGTTTTGCTGATATATCGAAAGGTCTCGTTTAGGTTAGGGCCATGTATGCAGAAATCCTTATACAAGTCATCATCAACTTGATTCGTATACTGGTTTTAGGGTTTTCCATGGCACTTGAATCAAAGAGAGATTTTTATTATGCAAGCCAGTACGTATTTGAGCAATTGTATGAGCTTCGGGCCAAGTTAATATGCATATATACTTCATACTTGCAGAAACCGAAAGGGTTTCAAAAACCAACGTTCACCTAGAGTGGTGTGGTGTAATCAAAAACCAACAGCCAAGTTCATGTCATTTACCTCCCCTATGAAGAAACCGAAAGGTTTCAAAAACCAGCATCCACCTCTCCTACGGTTAATTTGAAGGTCACTAGGTTCTGATCAGTTTGGCTAATTTTTACAAATCTCATAAAAAGTTTCAGAGAGAAGATCATATTCTAATTTATAGTATTGTTCTTGCCACTCATGTTAATGAACCATATCACTTCATCTTTTGAGTGATAGAATTCCATGAAACACAGAATGACTTGAGTTAGAATGGAACTTCAATTTTTAAGTGCACAACTACCTACTTACAGATCATGCACTATATATATAAAGTTTCTTGTGGAGAAAACTTCTCTACATCAAATGTACCACCCGACAACATTACTATACGTACATTCTTCAATATCATTCTATGTTTGCACTTGCAAACACCTAGCTAGGTGCATGTATTTCTTGAGGCTTGTGTTCCACTTTTAGAAAATCTGGTCACTCAGGTTCAAAGAGATCCCTATCATAAAATGTTTAGAGACCCTAAATTCTCTTCATGAAGTGAGGTAAGCATACACAATCATCTATATGGCACAACTATCGAAAAAATTTAAGCTCAAATTATAATTACACATTTTTTTTTTCAAGAACTGGAAAAATTATAACTACACTTACTGGATCTAATCACATTCACAGAGTTATTATTGCTCCAGATTTTTTTTTTTTTTTTAAAATGTTGTTTTCTATATTCCAAAAGCTTTACATCTTCAAGAGAGTAATAAAAATACAATAAAAATATATATTTGTAATTTAGCCATGCATCTCACGGTTAACTTACAATACCTAGTGAAAATTAATTTCTTCTATTCCAAAAAAAGGTAGAAAAATACTTGTCTATACACACATAAGATATCACAAGAAACGTATAAGATTGGCCATGGAAACACACAAACACCAAGATGAGAATCAAAATAGAAATATCTATACCACTCTTCATATGGGTACCCTATTATACCTAAATCATACAATTTGCATACATATAAAAACACAAATACATAGTAAATAAACTCAAAGATATTAAAAAATGGAAAAAAACTAGGTTAACCATTTTGAGAAAACAAGCTCATCTTTTTTGTCATCCATTAAACCTAGCTACATGATCTTAAAGACAAGCACACACAAAAACACATGCATGTTGAGAGAGAGAGAGAGAGAGAGATGTTGTCACCAGAATTTGTAGAGGAAACAGTGAGGGCTTTGAATTGGCTTTCAACTCTTTGAAGAAAAATCATGGCTTCTCTGAAGGGTTTAGAGAGTTCGTGCTCATATTTGGTCAGCATCTCACAATAAGCCTCCATGAACTGATCAAGGGCTGGATCTTCTCCGATACTTCCTCTGCCGGCAGGACCTATAATTGTGGCGGCAGATGCACAAGCTTCTTCTAGTCTCACCACCACTTCAGGTGGCGCTCCTACCTGTCTCACCACAACAAAAACAAAAACTAAATAAATACACACACGAGACTATTTGAGACTTGAGAGTCGTATGTCTCCATCACATATAATATAGGTTTTTTGACCTTTCTTTTCTTTATCTAGGAACATAAATAATTATTAATAATAATAAATATAAATATAAATAAAAACCTTTTGACAATTGACATAAGCGGTCAAGAGACGGTGGTAGTGAGGATGAGACATGATCTTTGCTTTTAGAGGTGATGAAGATGAAGAGAGGCCATTATCGTTGTTGTTGTTGTTGGTCTCCATGAAATAATACCCAGCTTTGTTGGTGTTGTTGATGTTGGTGTTGGTGATGTTAATGGTATTATCATCAAGAATCATAGAAGAAGAGCCAGTAGTAGTGGTATTACGGTGTTGGTTTTGTTGGTTAATTGGTTGAGGAAGAAATAGGGTATTGTTTGAGTCCTCATCAAGATGTTGATGATGGTGGTGGTGATGTTGTTGTTGTTGATGATGATGTTGATGAGAAGATGAGGAAGAAGTGATGAGAGGCATCATCATCATCATAGGACATAGTCCATTACTATTGTCTCCAAAAGCCATCATACATGAAGTGCTATTAGAACCACCCTCCATTATCTCCCTCTCTCTCAATCTTTATCTATCTCACTATCTTATCTCTCTCTCACCTTTTTTAGTTGTTGTTCCCTTCGGCTTAGCTATATAGCAAAAACAACAAAAACAAAAACATCAACCATCTCTCTCTCTCTCTCTCTCTCTCTCTCTCCTATGCCCTATGCAATCTGCTCTAGCTTTCTCTCCCGAGATTTAAGCTACACAAAAATCAGGCTTTTTGGAGAAATACTAAACAGTGGTTGATTGTGGTAGTCAGTTTTGTTATCTTTGTGGGTTTTACCCTCTTGGGGTGTCTCTCTATCTGTGCAACGCCTGCTCTCTTAAGTGTGTTGTTTATCTTTCTGTTCTCATTAACAACATTTAACTCTCTCTCTATCTATCTCCCTCTCTCTGATAAATAACAGAGAACGCACGCGATGTATATGTGTAGGTGTTTACAGAGAAAGAAAAGAGAGGCGGTGGTGGGTAGATGAATATTTATCTTTTGAGAGAGAGAAGGCAATAAGCAAAGCTTTACCTTCCCGATGAAAACTCTGTGTCTATTTTCTTGCACTGTAACTGTGGCACTGCCATTACTGGCAAAAGAACAAAGAAAGTTTTGAAGATAATTTTGTTGAAATTATAAACAATAGTGATATAAAAAAGAACGATCAAATCGAGAGGGGTTTTTTTTTTTTTTTTAAGAAAAAAATTTACTAGCAAGTGTCTGAGTGATAGATAGCTAGATAGATTGGAGGGAAAGGTTTTGGGGGCACGAAATCACTCAACTTTCTCTCTAAACTGTGTAATTTCTTTCTCTCTCTATTGGGTTTTATTGGATGGAAAATCTGTCCACTCAAATTTAATATTCGCACTCATTTTGTCCTCTTCTTGGCCAACCCCAACTTCATCACTGTGATTTACCCATTTTCTCACACTTCTCTCACCCAATAATTTGCTTGGTACATGATTTTATATATACATATATTGTTTCAAGGGTGTGTAGAAAATTTTGAAACAAATTTATAAGAATACAATGTGAGTGTTAATAAACTGTACGTTAATACTATTGATCATATTGAAATATGCTTGTGTTGACAAAAGTTAACAAATTATTGGGAGCTTGATCATATATATATAGATACATGATAACACAAATTATTATCATCTTTTATTTTCTAACTTTTCTTTAATTAAATAAAATGGGATTATATATATAGATAATAAATATATATATATGACATAGTATTAAAGGTATTTATTAAATACATTAATATCTCAAATTTGAATGGTTTACCATCTTATATTGATATATAAAACATATCAAGTATTACGTTTAGGTTTACATGTACATA
Organism: Acer negundo; assembly: GCA_035582765.1. Classification (NCBI taxonomy): domain Eukaryota; kingdom Viridiplantae; phylum Streptophyta; class Magnoliopsida; order Sapindales; family Sapindaceae; genus Acer; species Acer negundo. The sequence continues at coordinate 24,916,373 of CM069232.1, read as the reverse complement.
CATATAACATCTACTTCTACCGTTTATTTATTATAATATGATATGAATCAATCATATATTACTTTCGAAAACTCTGTAGCTCTAAATATATGGATGATAATTTGGATAAGGACCCAAATCAGCTGTCAAATTTTGGTGTTTCAATTTGTGTCTAACCAACCAAATTGGAACATGTGTATATATTTATGAAAGAAGTTGAAAAAAAATAATTACACGTGCAATAAATGTGTACACATGTCCCAATTTGGTTGGTTGGTTGGACACAATTTGGGACACTCAAATTTGACAGCTGATTTGAGTCCTTTTCGGATAATGTTAGACATCCAACCATTTTGTCCAACTTTTACATCCAACAATTGATGTGTTAATTGGTGAGTGGATACATGGATAAATCATTATTAATGTGTATTCACTCACCAATTGATACATCAATGGTTGGATACAAAAATTGAAGAAAATGGTTGAATATCTACCATTTTTCTAATAATTCTAAATATTCGGATACTAATCTAATTAAAAGATTGTGAAGAAAGAAAATAAATCACTATAATATTTATTATATGATCTCTTAATTGGTTGTATAAGCTAATTAATAAGTTCTGATTAAGAATTATGACACACTGAAAAAAATCTTTTTACAGATACAACTCTTAAAAAGAAAGAATTATTCTCTCTTCCTCTCACATTCTCATTATTAGTCTTCCGAGTCATCGATCACAGCATCTAATCCGTAATTATCTATCAAAGAAGAAGTGGGGTTTCATTTCAGCTGTGCCCTTTAAAAAAAAAAAAAAAAAGCTGGAAAAGCAAGTGGGGACAGTCCGAATGTCTCTTCTTCCACTCTCTCTCTAAAGTTTTTATCCTTTCTCACTCCCTGTGTGTCACTCTGCAGTGATGTGTTAAAGAGGAGTGGAGGGTTTACAAGTTTATATTAAATTAATAGATAGTAGCTTAGCTCTCTCTCTCTCTCTCCTGTGCTCTGAAGAGCCTTGGAAAACAGCTCCATATTCCAATCAAAGTTGAACAATTGTCTCTTTTTTCTTTGTCCCCTCTATCAATATACACCTAGCTAATAATCAATTTCTTCATAGAACAAGTAGGTGAATAACATTACATGCAATCAAAATAGCACATACATGATATTTTTTTATTGTATTTTTTTATTGTTACACATCTTTCTACCATCTTCGATGGCTATAGCATGTTATAAGTACAGACCTACAACCTCCACATTTACATTGGTATAATATTGTTCGATATTGGTTTAAGTCTGGACAGATTTATTTTTGGGACACTTTTCAAAGAGTCTCGTACCACTGGAGTTATTATATATATTTATATTTCCCTTAATCATCTCATATCTAGCCAAAGTTAAACTTTGATCGCTCACCCAATATAACCACCCAGTTAAGGTGAGAGAGGGAACCCCCCTCCCCCCTGTTGTTTCACAGTGCGATAAGAGAGATCAAAGAATCTCTATAAATTATTATTAATATTCACATATACACCAGTTAATATTCTTACAGTATAGTACTATAGCATCTTTGCAACTTCACTTAGAGCTAAAAAATAAAATCTTTGTAACTTCACTCATCTTGTGTTTTTTTTTTTTTTTTTCAAATTTTTTATTTCTGAATCCAGTTGTTTTCTTTGTGTCTGTAATCACACGTGTTGTCTTCACCATCATAATGTAAGAATTTATCTTACTTTCGATGATCAGCTTTTTAATGACCCGTATAATTTAACTTCTTTTATAATATAAGAAATATCTTACTTTCGATGATCAGTTTTTTAATGATCTGTATAATTTAACTTATATATATATGTACATGTTAGGTCGCATAATTTTGCAATTAGCTACAATTAAAACATAGTATATTGATTGTTGATTAGGTCGCATAATTTTACAATTATTCGACTGTTTAACTGTTTTCTCATTGTTTTGATTAGATCAAAATTATAACTTGCTACAATCGAAAGTGAATTCTTATATGTGACTTGGCTTGACATTGAAGGACGGTTTACAGTTGCTAGCTGTGTGGCACTGTACAGAAGCATATATATACACAATATTGACAGCAATTTGAGCCGATATCTCATATCTGATTTTTATACTCAGATTACATGTTCTCGTGATAGAAATATTAGAGAGTAGTCATGATCAATTCGAGGTCTACCAAAAATTTCAAACCACGCAAAAATTAGTCGACAAATTATATACATAAAGAAATGGATCACCGTTAATGGGATTTAATGGTTAAACGTGTTAATTCAGTCTATTTTAATTCAGTCTATCAATATTTTATGTTCAAGTTTCTATATAATAGTATATAATAAAAAAATTGAATAAATCAGTAAAATCAAACCCTTTAAACATTATTAGACTTTATTTTAGATAAATCTAGTCTCTCTTGTTTTGTCTGTAATCACAAACAAGGAGGTCAATTTTGTAATCTAAATATATTTCAACATCTTAAATTAACATGATTATACGAGAATCGGAATAAGGTTGGTCTAATAATAAACTTTTTATTTCTATATTGTAAGGTTAAGTCTTTTTCTCGTAAAGGAAAAAAAAAAAAAAATCCTAAATTTATGAAATAATTTTTTTAAAATAAATTAGAATGGATCGTATTTATAAACATCTTGATTTCATTAAATATCATACCATTAATCATCTTGTTGCCTCGGTTATACATCGGTCAAATGAGTGTGGAATTAGGATTTTTGTCCGGAATATGCGTATTTATCCTTCCAAAATTCCCATCAACATATATAGAATAAGAATTAAATCAGCCTTGGCCTGACCTGACCTGATTGATTCACCGTACAGGCACCTAGCTAATCAAATCTGTCTTTCACCTTCAGACCCAGATTTGACCTTAAATAAAGTAATTAACAACTTCAACGTAGGCTTTAATCCTAATTGTAAACTTCTTGTTATGGTACGTTTTTTATTGGACAAATGTCTTTTCTTTAATCACGATTTTAACCACTCATCTATTTCCATATTCATGAATTATTTTATCATTTAAAATTTAAGGTAATTTTATTTTTCAAGTGGTAAACTGATAATAGATACCGGGAGCCCATTGTCCCGGTGATTAGAGTCTCAAAAGGTATGTACCACCATCAAGGTTCAAACCTTGTTTTGGTATGTATATATATAATTTGTTTTACTTTGACTATTAAATTTAAAGTGTGGGTGTTTTCTTCCAGTTCTATTGAGAGTAACCCTCTCTCCAGTTATGAGAGTTATAATTCATTTGTACTCTCTTTCTGATAGTGGAAGTAGTATTTCGAACTGTACTAATAATATCTAATCTCGTCAGGTATCGACAGTTGTTGTAATTAAAAATAAAAATAAAAAGATAAACTAATAATAGATTAATAGGATCCAAATTTATTTATTTATTTTTTTTTTTATTATGGACAATGATAGACATCCAATACTTTTGTCTATCATTTACAACCAACTGTTGATGTATCAATTGATGAGTAAATACACATTAACAATGATTTATCCATGTATCCACTCATCAATTGACACATCAACAGTTGGATGTAAATGATAGACAAAAATATTGGATGTCTAACATTATCCTTTTATTATTTGAGAGGAGAGAAGGCTATAGTATGTTAATTGTTATCTCATGACTTGCCGTGCACATTTCTCATATATCATATATATTCGTATCATTCAACATAATATTATATGAGAAAATTAATTGAATGTATTTAAGGTATACAAGAGATGGCATATAAAAAGACTAAAATGAGGTTATAGGTTCGAATCGTATCTTTTCGATTAAATCTTAAATTACGTATTTTAAAATAAAGATATGACCGACACATAATGCATCAAATACAAGTTCTGTGCATGTTTCTCTTAAATGATACTATATAATATACGATTTTATCACATAATATGAGTTACTGTACACTCTTATGGATAGACAACACTATATTTAAAAAATTTAAAATATATATATATATATATATAAAAGCTAGGGTCAAGACCTGGTTTGATAATTAGGGTTAGGGTTAGGGTGAGGAGAGAAGAGAGAGAGAGTAACAAGGCGTGTAGTACGCGAATCCGTCACAACAGCGTAAGAATAAAAGTAAAGCAAAAGGTAGAGAATAGAGACTAGAGAGACGTCAGTGCAGTGAGAACCGAGAAGAAACGAGAGAGATTGGGTGGACAGAGAGGCCTAGCTAAGCTATAGCTCCACCCAACTCCCAATTCCCATTTTCAAGCTTCAATTTTTTGCTTTTCTTCTTTTATTTTCCTTTCTCTTTTTCTCATACATATATTTTTATATACATAATTATATATTCACTTTACGTCATTTCCATCAACAGTTTCATGATAGATCAGACATAAAGAAAGAAAGAAAATAGAAACTACACTCACACACCTTTCTATATTTATATACCTACTGCTGCTGCTACACCATCGTGTGGTTTCAATAAATGAAACTTAATTTGATACATTTGCCTAGGCGGGATTTTACAAACTTATATGAAGGGTTTTTTAATCCGTATTTTGTGGGTGTTTTAGACGAGTTTATTTTACCTTCCGATGTTACATCATGATTTATAAGTATAGATATTTGAACCGTATTTACAGCTTTTGAGAACCCATCTGCCACTCCATGAATTTGAAAAGAAAAAAAGAAAATTGCCAATTTGCCATGCCAAAGTAGATGCCTCTTTCTTTCCTCGATTTCATTCGAAGTGCAATAAATATCAATTAACAATTAACAATTAATCAAACACCTTTTTCAACTTTACAATTAATTTTTGTCAAAAAATATAACAAAACTTTTCAGTTAATTAGGGTTGGTCAATCTTTAGTTAATTAGTTATAAAATTATAGGGTTATTAAGAAAGTTTAAATCCACTTCTTTTATTGTCAAAAATAAAAAAAAAATAAAAAAATCCACTTCTTTTACAATTATTCGAAGTTTGGACTTTCTTTTAGAAAGTTAATCCACTTTTAACGACTAATCTTGTTTAATAAGAATGCATACAAACTTTACTTCATAGGTGGTTTTACTCATCAAACCCTAAAAGCCGAATCTAATGTTTAGTTATTAAAGAGAGACAAACCTATAATTTTTTTATTAAAAAACAGAAAAATATGGAATTTATGTGGAGTGGTAGGGCACTTCCACTCAGTTAGAGCATATCCAATGACATGCTAAATTATTGTGTCAATACTAAAATTTAGCACAGGATACAAAACTATCCTTTAATGCAGTGTCAAATTTAGCACACTCCTTTTTTTTGTAAAGCCCCATTTCGCCGGTCTCGACAGTTATTATTGTAATAAAAAAATAAAAAAAATTAAAGCATTAATAGAACTTTGCATTAGAGAATTAAAATAAATAATAAATGCATTAATGGTAAGTGTTTACTTTTATAATTTTAATTAATAAAATAATAAAAATAACATTTTAAATAGAATTATGTATTGGAGCACAATGTTAAATTGATGTACTAAGAGCATCTCTAATGCAAATATGTATTTTTGAGTTTCTAAATAGTGCCACATCAGCATTTTTATTTATTATGGACCCACTTTTAAAAAAAAAAATTAAAGAAATGCATATTTACATCTCCAATACAATTATCTAAAGTCAAATATGCATCCATTTTATGTCCAATCATAATAAAACAATTATTACACTCTCTCTCCTCTTTTATTTTACAATTAAATGAGGTTTAATCTTATTGGTGGAAAGAATTGAAAGCTTTAATCTTGTTGGTGGAAAGAGTTAGAAATCCTAGTCAGCATTTCTATGAGAGTTTCTAATTCTAGAAACTCAACTCCATATTCTCTAACTTTTTTTTGGCCACATTATCTCCATATTCAACTTAGATAATAACATTGGCGAGAGTTTTTCTAACTTTTTTAATATCTATCCTATGTGACACTCCATTTTCTCCAAATACATAATAGCATTGGAGATGCTCTAAATATATCATTTTACTTTATTTTTTTACTAAATTTGACTTTGATATTGATATTAACATATACATTGAAAATGATTTTATGTGACAGGTGTTTGACTGTTTGAGTTTCATATTTTTCCATTAAATCGTTATCGTGAGAATGCTCTCTTTGGTATTAATAATTGCATTCTGAACCATACACTTGTAGGGGTTAATCTTGTCATATCATGATGAGATTGATGCCAGATTTCAAAAGTAAGTTTTTTTTTATAAAATCCTCTCAAATTATTAAGTGGTCGTTAGAAATACCAAGATTTCATTTTTCAGATTTGGAATCTTGTAGTTTTCTTTAAAGAAAGACCGACTGTGATATAAATGTCTTTATAATTAAAGATTGTGTTATCTATATATATCCATTTTTGAAGTTCTTTTTCATGTCTTGATTTGATATAAAATAAAGCTCATGATAATTCCTTTTGTGTTTTTTCAAACAAAAAGATCCAAATTCCAAATCCATGCTTGATTTTAAAGGGGCCTATGTACCAATCAATCAACCTATTTGATTTGAAAAAAAGATGCATCATAATTCATACATATCCTCGATCCCCACTTGCATGCAACAAAAATTTTTAGTGGTTGGTGATATTTTTAAGCTGTGAAATAATTTGTGTTTGATTCTTTTATCTTTCTTATCCTTTTCTGTCTTTCTTTTTTTTTTTTTTTTTTTTTTTTTCTTTTCCAAAACTTAATTAGATGCCATTGGATCGATAACCCATATCCACCAAAAAATAACCTTGAAAATATATTGATTACACATTGCACAATTTCAACCTTTTATTTTCCGGTCGAATCATGAATTATAAACAGGATTCAAAAAATAACAACTCATAGTAAGTTAGTAGCCTCCCCTACTTTCAACTAGTTTTTAAAATGTACAAAATAATATAATTAATTCTCTACTGGCTTGGCTTTTGGTCTCCAAAAGTGAAGCCTAGCTCTTCCATCGTTTTCGTTTCTCCTCTTATATTACTTACTTTTTGGTCAATAAAATTAATTCAGCTTTGATTAAGATATATCAATTAAATAGTACTCTGTGTATAAAATCAAATCAGATTTAACAATTACAAAATACACACTGTCTGGTACTTCAATAACAATTATTCTTCATTTACATTAGCATATCTTTTTTGAAATAATTTACATTAGCATATCTCAATAATAAGATATAATATATATATATATATATTTTTAACTGCTGGAACCAACGAGATTAGACTCTGCAAGAGCAACCCACATGAGGATTAAAGACCAAAATGAGACAAATGAATATATATACATATACACCAACGTGTTGAACCTTGGTGGTGGAAACTCACAAGGAGAGTCCAACCACCTAGGTAAGAGGCTTTTTGTAATAAGATATATAATATTATATTCATGAAGTAATATATTGAAGAATTAATAATTATAAAATACAATTAAAAACTGTTAATTCAAGAGCTGTTAACAATGCTTCTTTCAAAGATTAAGGAATAATTTCAAAAATGAAAATGCTGTAATAATTAAAATTTAAATTAAAAAAAAAAAAATTCCAGTTGTTTGACAGCATGCATATATGATCATATATATGGGTCCACATACAAGATTGATTATGAATTATGATCAAATCATGGAGTCAACTTATAAGTTAGACAAGGGATATTTGAATAGAAGAGTTGGGTCCTGATCTGATATTTTCACCTTCCAAATTGAATCTCCACCGCAAACTTCAAGACCCCACCATGATCTTTTTTTGTTTTTTGTTTTTTGTTTTTTGTTTTTGTTTTTGTTTTTATTTTTTATATAGGATACAACAACCGTCGAGATCCGATAAGAATTGGACTCTACAAGTACAGTACGAATTGCAGCTCCCACTTACGGGGAGAGAGAGACCATAAATAGGTGGTACAACACCCACACAATTGGACATTGGTGGGATTTGAAAATTTTACACAAAACCAGACATACCTTAAAGATTGAACCTTTGTGGTAGCCGGTAGGGACTCTATTTGGAGAGGCCTACCACATTAGTAAGAGTTCATTGGCCATGATCTTCTTGTATAAAAGCTAACAAGGTATGCGATCAAAAGAAAAGAAAATATATTTTTTTTTTTTTCTCTTAATTAACTTCACTTAATATAAAAAGAAGATTTTGATTGGATGGCAAGGGCATGCATGTACATGTCCGCATTATTATTATTTTATTTATATATCTTGTTAATCCTTATTTATTTATTTGTCAAAAGTTCAAGAGTACATTTTTACTTTTGATGTTTATCATTTGTTGTCTATTATTATAGTTCTACAGAGTTTTTCTTAGAAAAAGATTCAATCACCCAATCAACACTACCCAATATATAAGCAACCAAAAAAAAAGTTTTTTAATAGTTATGAGAGATCAGGACTTTGCTATGATATTGTGAAGGACTAATCATAACAACAACAACAACAAAAAAAAAAAAAAAAAATTGAACATCGGTTACGAAATATTGAGAATTTCAACGTTAAAAATATCTAAATTTAATACTAAAATATTATACATCTATTATCTATGTATCCATATATTATTATCATTATGAGCTAAGATTTGTGAAGTGTAGCTAACACTAAGTCGCTTCTTTTGACTTTCCATTTTAATGATATAGAAACAAAAATCCTATAGGAACCACTTGTTGGTGGCCTAATATGTCTGTTTTGTTAATGACATGACTCCTTGCACTTAAATGGAATCCAATTGATGTCCCATGCATTATCGGCTCTAAAAATATCAGAGCGCTTCTAACCATATCCTCTAAATTTTAGTTATCACTTCAACCATCTTTCTTATTATAATTAATCATTAATATTTTAATATTTTTTAAATTTAAAATATAAATAAATTTATTTTATTTTAAATAATAAAAATTAAAGAAGGAAGATAATGTGAAAGAAGATTAATATTATAAATAATAAAAAAAACAAGAGAGGAAAGATAAGGATCTCCCTACATTTGGAGAGCCATCAAGAGGCTCTTTAAAATAGGGAGTCCCTTTGAGTACTCTACAGTTAAATTGACTCTCTATTTTAACTAAGGAGAATATTTAGAGAGTTCCTTAGAGATGTTCTCGGTGATCTTCGTGAGGACCTATAATATATATATATATAAGATCGCTCATTAGTAATTGGTGGCATTAACAGTAACTTTAGCCGACACCATTTTTTATTATTTATTTTTTTAGTACTATTTATGCTACTGTCCATAAAAATATACTAATAAATGTCTTGTTAATCCCATCATTATAGTATGAATTATTTCATGAATTAGTGTTAACTAATGTTTTAGTTGATATAAGTTTTTGTTATTATATATTAATTTTACTGGTCCCATGTATAGCAACAAAAGCTAAAAAAATAAAATTGATATGTCTTCTCTATGTATGGATAGAGAGAGACTTGGGTGCAGCGTGATGCACGGTGTATCGTCCACCCTGATGCTGCCATGTTAACGACTTTACTGATGTGGCAGCATCAGGGTGGACGATGCACTGTACATCAGATGCACCTAAGTTTTAGCCGTATGGATGATAGTTTGTCTTGAACTGATTATCATCACTTTAATGAAATTGCAAAGCATTCTCAATTCTTAATTTCTTTTTTTTCTTTTTTTTTTTTCAATTCTAAAGTACAGGCATGGATTTAATTTTTCAATATTTACATCATATAATTCTTTTGAATATAATATACCCATCATAAGTATTTTAAAATCAAGCTCAATCATTTGAAGTTTGTATTATCCAGGAAAATAAATATTATGATTGACATATCCATTAAAAATATAAATGGTAGCTCTTGATTTGTGTAGGCTTCGGTGGACCTTTTAATTTTGTCTCGATTTCAATTATATATATAGTTTTAAATAGGGACGGAGCTAGAATTATATTCTAGTGGGAGTACTATGAAATAATGGGTTGGATCGACATATATCTTATAAGTTGTGTTAAACAAAATATTAAATAAAAAATATTGTTGTTTATTATTTTAAAACATTAATTTTTATTAATCATTTAAAATGAATAATAATTTTTTATTGAGATAAATTATCTTAATTTGTGCATTTATGAAAAACATTTAAAATGATTTTTTTTTATTTTTAATATTACATAAATTCGGTGCTTTTTTTTTGATATAGGGGGATGACTCAAACCTACAACTTTATAGAATAAATTTGAGGGATATACCACTATATCAACCTCATCTTGTCCATTTAAAATGATCCTTGAATATAATGAAAACATAATAAAATTAAGAAAAATACTGGATATTTCAACTCATATCTTAACTTATAACTTAGACAATTTAATTCATATAAATATGACGAGTGAAATAAATCATAATTAATATGTACATATCCATTTGTCAATCGACACACAATTAGTTGGAGATATCTAGCATTACTCTAAAAATAATTTAGACTAAATTTTTTAGCTATTAATTCAAGATTCAATAATATTGTGTAAGAGTTAGAAAATAAATTGAAATTTAAAATATACCTCTAATATTTTTATAATATCCAAAAACTATTATAATAATACATTTAAGATCAAATATATTCTCCACATGATTAAGAGAAAATTATTAACATTGTAATTTATAAAAGGATTAGAAAATTTAAAAAAGAAATAAGGATAAAAGCATAAAAATTATAAAACTTAGAGGAAAATTTTATAAAATTAGAAAACTTCAGGGGGGGCAGTGGCCCCTCTCGTGGCTCCGTCCCTGGTTTTAATAGATGACTACTTTCAATTATTTGCACTAATCTGTTGACCTAAAAATGACCATCTCTTATTATTATTTTTAAATAACAATTATATATATATATATATATATATATTAATAACTTGAAAGGGCAAATGCAATTCCTATTATGATTTCATTTACAAATAAAACTGTAATGAAATTTCAATGCCATATATATAATTTCTTAAAAAAAAACTCTTATAATTAGAAACCATATCGATGAGGTAGTAGTTCACTATTAAACTCCTCACACCCGCATTAATGATACTGCCGTTGAAATACTATCCTCATCCCTTAATTCTCAAATTTAAAGCTTTTAAAAAATAAAAATCACAGCCTCAAAATCTTTTATTAAATACTAGAAAATCACATTTTATTCTTATTTAGTTATTTACAAAAGAAACACAATATTATTTAAAAAAGAAACACAATACGGAAGTAGTAACCCAAAACACAAAAATTGATTGGATCAAGAAAATTAAATTTAACAATTAGACCATTTAATATTGATCAATTAATCTTCATTATTGGGCTTTTTCCTGAAGCCCAATAACACTAAACTGGGCCCATCTCTCTCTATTTGGGTTTTCTCTTAAACCCAAAAAATTAAAAAATAAAATAAAAACAGAAACTGAAAACCCTCTCTCTCTCTCTCTCTCTCTCTCTCTCTCTCTCTCTCTCTCTCTCTCTCTCATGACTCCTTCACTGAAAAAACCATCTCTCTGAAACTATAGCAGTCATAAGTCATAAGTGAATCCGGGACCGATTCGTTATTCTAACTTATTCCTTCTATTTCTCATTGGGCTGCAATGGGCCAATCCATCAAGCTCACTCCATTAAAAATGTCGTTTGTTTTTAGTATTTTAATTCTCAAAATTTGTCTAACTTGGCAACAAGCATGCAAACGTGTTGAACATGGCCATGATCTTTGCAGGATTTTGCTCAAATTCAAAGCAAGCAAGTAATGATCAATATATTTCTATCTTCTATTACAAGAGTTTGTATTAACAACACCCAACACATAATAGATGCTAAGAATTTAGTGCTGGATACAAGCACATACATTGTTTGAGTAATTTCTAAAACTCCAAAATGTCCTGCAATTGCCATGAAAAACATCGAAAATAAGGGCGATAGGGTGCTCTATATTCATCAAGTTTTATTCAATAATGCATATATGCCTATTTCATATATATGTTTGAATATTGCTTAAATAGTAGCCCAGTAACAGTTGACAAGTTTGTGTTATCCCACAAACCACGAGAAGAATGTAGACCAAATTAAGTGTAAGTGAAAGAGAGTCCATAGCATTATCACTGAGCATTCACTCTCCCCAGCTCCATAAAGTTTGGGTCATTGTACCTGCATTGACCGGATAACATATTAATTACTACAACTTATTGATGCAGTAAAAATGTTTACTTCAATTTACATTTAAGTTCGTTAACTGGGATCGGTGATTCATTCAGTTGAAGACTAATTAGTCTAGAGAAAATCTACTCTAACCGCGTGAAAATTAAATTGTATAATGCTTTGGTTTTGAAAAATGGATTGGTTTCTTGCAAATGATTAAAGATGCAAACTTTAAGCTAAAAATGTAAACTTTAAAAACTAAGCTAACACAACAAATAAACACACAAGAAGTGAAAGTATGGAAGAAAGCACTAGGGAATCGATGCAACTTTCTTAGACCACTCAATGCTCTCTCTTAATCTTGTTAAGCACTTCAATCCAATTTTAGGGGTTGTTTTAAAATAAATCTATTAAGTTCAAGGTCTTTCCCATTACTTGCGTATGGTCATGTAACAAGCAATGGTCAATCCCTCTATTTAACTTCAAAACTCTAAGTCAGGTTGGTCTATCATGGTCATGCATAAACCAACATTTCCAATTACTAAGCTTGTGAGAGAATTAGATAGGATGGTCACCCGCACCTAAACTCAACACCTTAAATAACCTAATTCTCAAATCAATGTTTTTTGTGGTCACAATAAAACATAAATAGAGAAATTAGAGCAAGTAATTTAATAATTGAAACTAAAATCGAATTGAATTAGAAAAATAGACTAATTGATTACATTGAGTAGTCTATATCAATCCCCTAGCTAAGAAATTAGTTACACATAAATGAAAAATCAAAAGAGAAATCAAAGGAATAGAGAAAACCTATAATAGACATGGAAGCTTCCTCTTGAGATTCCTCTCCTGTTTGCTTGCAAAGCTCCAAAGATGGATGGAAATGGTTGTGGAGAAGGAGAAATGTGAAAAGGGAGATGAAATGGTGTAAAAAGATGGTAGCTTAGCTGATTTTTGTATGAATGGTGATGATGTGGGAGAGTAAGGGCTGCTAGGTCTGTTCTCTGATGAAAGAATCAGAGAAAAATGCATTTATATAGGTAGGGAACAAGATGGGTGCGAAGGGACCGTTTTACCCTTGATTTACTGTGAGGCGAGTGTCTGAGGTGACTTGGCTAAGTCGCCATGATTGGTCACCTTGGAAATTTTAAATCTTGGCATCCCATGAGGCGACTGAATGAGGTGACTGAGGCCACTTGCCTTGATTGGTCGGCACACCCATTGGAAAAAGTTTCCTAAATCTCCACTTTTGCTCGATTTTCGGTCTCTAAACCACATCTTAAGCTCCATTGTGATGCAATTATCTAAATGCCTGAAATTGCTTCAAAATAAACATTAAACACCGGATTTTACCCGGGAAACGATTAAAGGAAAAGGAATTGAGAGCTAATATCCGGTATTGAATTGGTTCGATCACTTATCTCATAAGTCATAACAATACATTACAATTTACAAGCCTACCTATGTTTATTGTTGGAGGCCGGAAGAGCAAACTGCATTAGAAGAACAAATTGATACAAAGGGATTTGAATTCACCAATCCTAAATGGATGGCAGCTTTCACGATGCCTACCCCGAATATTGGTAGAGCAATGTATCGAATCACTATGATCCCAATGATTATTGAAGACTGTACCCGTGACCACCCTTTCAAACCTGATAAAACATAACTAACTTGGAAGTTGACACAAATAAGCAGATTTGACCACAATTAATATGAGTAGTTACTATTGGTTACCCCTAAGAAGATTTGCTCCCACAATTAAGCTTAATGTTGGAATTGCAGCCTCCCTGAGAATCAGATAATATATTCTTTACAGGAAGCAGTGGTCCGATGCGATAATTTGTTTAAGATTTCCATCTCTTTCTCCTATAGGTCTTATATTATATGTGTCATCTACTTTGGCTACTTGAGAATTCTTACTTGAATATATCCTCACAATGTTATACACATATGACCACAAGTAAATGGCTCAAATCTGAAATATCATAACATAAAAGGGCAAAATATTGAGTAGGTTCTGTATCTTTTAGTCATTCTCAATTACCAATTCAAACTGTAGGCAAAGGCAAAATTCTTACTGCCATAGAATGTGAAGAATATGCAATTACTTGGTTATAATGGATATTAGCATTGCCAAATGGACTACTTCGCCTTACAGACCGAAGTGATTAACTGATTCAATCCTGATTCAATGCTGGTGAACTCTTTTAGAACTCATATCGCACTTTTTGACATCCACTCTTCTAGGTCTTTGGTTCCTGTCCAGGACATAGATAGCTTCCTCTTTTCCATCTCTGTTTTGTCCTCTGAACACCTTGTCCTGTCTTCCTTCACTACTTCCGCGTAAGAACACCTCCTTTGAGGATATGACTTGCTGTTCTGAGTATCATAGCCTTTCCCCAGTCCCTTCCATCTTCCATATATTGACCATAGAACGCCTTCTTTCTCCCTATCTGCTGTTCTTCAGGATAATAGGATATCAACGTCTATTCCAACCATATGCTGCCACCTTTACGACAATCGGCCAACCATAAACGTGCATTCCATCCACCTTTTGAGCCACCTTGCTAGCCTCTTCCAAAGTTTCGAACTGGATGAACGCATAACAACTCCTCCTATTGAACTTTTTCAAGGATAGAAAAACATACCTCATAATCCCAATGAATCTACTATGGGATTTTGATTGCCAATGAAAACAGAGACCAGGCTCTCTCTATAAAATCCTTTTCTCTCCCTTGACTGAAAGCTTCCGCGAATCCTTTCCTACCGGTAATGGATGGGCGGGAGCCTCTCTCTCTAACATTCTCTCTCCTCATTGTGTGTTCCTATGCAGAATAACATTTTTGCTCTTTGTATGTATAAAAGACTTCATTCTCTTTGTATTATTTTTTATGTGCATATAGATAGAATACGTACGACTTACAATACAATAATAATGGTACTGGTACATGTATATATATGAGCAAAATTCACTACTTAACCGACAAAACAGATGTCCATAACGATTCTAAAGGAGGAATAAATACTCTTTGAATTGTCAACTTCTCCATAATTGTAATGAAAGTCACTCTTTGTATGAAACATGATGGTATTGCTTCAAAAACTGCTAAGTATTCAATATTACAATTATAATAATCACTACTTCCTGCACATTACAAATGCCTATTAATGTGTCTGCAACATAGATGAATGTAAGTTATATAAGCTCAATTGCCATAATAAATTCAACCACAATAAACTTTAAGCAACAAGCCACATGTAAAAGGTTATCCATAGTGTAAAAGAGAATGCAGCCATGAGGTAAGTCCATAGCATAAATACAGAACATTCACTCGTATTTGTCTTGACCAACTGAGTGATTGTACCTGCCAAATTCATCAGTGAGAAAAGAGAACCTATAAATTAATGATTGTCCAAAACAAGCAAATCAGGAAAGCAATGCCCACTGAACATGAAGAAGTTTCAGATCATACCTATGTTGATTGAAGGTGGAAGAATTGCATGTTATCCCATAAACCACATGAAGAATATTGACCAAAGTGTAAGAGAAACAGAGGCCAATGTGTAAGTACATAGCATAATTACTGAACATTCACCCTCACCAGCTCCATGCAACTGGGTCATTGTACCTGCATTAACATCACATTCCTAGCTATCATTAATTTATATGAGAATACATTACACGCTATGTATATATATATATATATATATATGTGCCAAATCAGAACATTTTGTACTAATAATCCTACCTATACTTGTAGCCGGGGGAACTGCAAACTGAAGTAGAAGAAGAAACTGATACAACTGATGATCCGAGTTAACCAACCCAAAATGGATGGCACCTTTAACAATACATAATCCCAATATTGGTAGAATAATGTATCGAATCACAATGATCCCAACTATTATTGATAAATGTATCCGTGACCTTTTCAAACCTGATCAAAATCATGATTGCGGTAATCGTGACTAAACAGACTAAACTTAACTTAAAATTATTAAGATCAATGGTAACCTTTAAGAAGATTTGCCCCAACAATTAAGCTAACTGTTGAAATTGATGCCCTACTGTAAATTGTCATCAAATCATAAGAAACAAGTATAGAACAATCATCAAAACCGAATTAATTACCAATTTATATCAAGAGTCGTATAGAAGATATAATTAAGAGAATATATATATATACACACACCCCAGCAAAGAAGTAGTGTCTTGAACCACCCAGAGAGGAGCATTGTCACCAATTAGCACCTTCCGTAACTGAGGGATGCCACCAACCATAAACCCAATAATCTACGCAACACAAAAATTGTACTTTGTATTAGGAAAAAAAAAAGGTTAACAATTATTCTCTCATTATATATATATAGATAGTGCTCCATAGGCGTATAACCTTAATAACGAAATCATGCATAAACTAAATTCATTTTCTGATATATATATATATATATATATATAGTTCCCTTATGATCGAGGAATAGATTTCTACTTTTCCCTGGTTATAAAATGCATTCTACAATGATCATGATCATCATGAAAGGAATTATAAAAAGCATATATACCGCTCCAATAGTTGAAGGTGCGAAGACCTTCCTCAGGTTGAGCTTTGATGCAAATGTTTGGAAGCACTGCTTAATCCTTGTTAAAAATGGCATCTGTCAGAGACTAGAGAAGGTGAAGACATGCTTGTTGATCATAGCTAGGTAATATTAATTCATTTTCAATATTAGCGAACCTTGGGATTCCCCTCAGATGTATCCTTGGGTGAGCAGCCAGTATTTAAAGGAAGCAGTGGTCTTGGAACATTTTCAGGTCTTATAGTACTGTCTATATTATCTTCAGAATTCTTACTTGAAAATATCCGCACCATGTTATACACGTATAACCAAATGTAGACAGATGAAATCTGCAAAATAAAAATATTATGGAATTGTCTTTTGAAGCTGGAGGCAACTTGTAAAACAATATTCCTGCAGCATTCTTACTGCCATAGAAAGCGAAGAATAAGCAATTCCTTGGTTATAACACACGTCAGCATTGCCAAATGGACGGCCTTTTTCCTTACAGACTGCTGGAATAATAATCAGAGGCATACTCCCCAGGTTACCTGCTCACATCATATCCATTCCAAAACAAAAACCAGAAATATATAATTACATGATTTAAATAATTTATGCAAGAGAAGATTCAAGCAAAGTCCGCGTAGTATATCATGAGATCCAAGAAAGAAAAAAAAAAAACTACCTGCTGCACAGCACCCTATAATAAATCCCAACAAATCACGAGGAGTTTTAGTAATTGTTACTAGTATCCATCCTAGTGATGACGCAGGGGCGGACCCAGAAAATATTTATAGATCGGGCTAAATTATATATACAAATAGTTTTTTTTTTCCTCAGTTACATAGTCAATTCATTAGATATCAATTGTTGGATTTATCTATTTTTGTTTAGTCAGAATATTCTAATACTTAGTGGCTCACAAAGCGTCACATTGAATTATTTAGTCAATACATTTGAATGATTAATCAATGACTCACACACTCTCACGAGTCTCACATTGATTTATTTATCAATATGTATCTTGTTTTTAAATAGATTCTAAATATTATAGAAATTTACTATTAATGAATGGTTTGAATTGTTTAAACTAACAAATAGAATAAAATGAAATGAATCTAAATTGGACAATCAAAAAATTGAAATAAAAGCAAGTATATATTATATGTAAAACAAGTATAAAATAATACTTTTGTCAATTGTGATTGATTGTTTGTAATTTTATTATTGTCTTTTGATTTTAAGTTAGAATAAATAAATATAATAAATTATACTAATGGTAGGGGATGTTAGTGCAATTATAAACAAAATTTACATATAAATACAATTAGACATAATATCAAGGGTGTTTGTGAAATTAGTCATAATATATATATATATATATATATATTGAGAGAGGCTGCCCCGGACTGCAGCCCTCTCATGCATCCGCCCTAGGTGCTGAGCCAATGATGGACGGTAAAAGGATATTCAACTGTATAAACCACCTGCACATTTATAGTTTTACAAATGGTAGTATCAATAAATGATAATATATATATATATATATATATGAGTTAATATTAAAAACATCCTTTCACGTTTGAACTATTATTAGATGTATAGTTATAAATGCTTTTATTTTAAAAACCTTTCATATGGATTAACACCGTTAACATTCCATTTGTGTTGAGTGGGGTTAACTATGAAAAAGTCTAAAATGTCTCTATATAAGCTTTAATTGTAAGAATTGATAATTATACCCTTGTACTTTTACCAAATAAATTAATAAAATGATACAAAATACGGGAATGTTAACTTGCAAAAGAGTAGTTATTTCGTAGACAATTTTATCCCTAAAAATAACAAAATTACAAATGAACCAAAAGTATTGAAAATGAGTATTTGCTTGGATTTATAAAAAAGACAAATAAATATGGAAATAAATACATATTCTAGTTTATTTTCAATACTTTTGGTTTATTTGTAATTTTGTTAATTTTAGGGATAAAATTGTCCGGCCACAAAATAACTTCTCATTTGCAACTTAACATTCCCCCTTTTTGTATCATTTTATTAATTTTTATTTGGTAAATGTATGAGGGTATAATGATCAATTCATACAATTGAAGCTTAAATAAATACATTTTAGAATTTTTAACAGCCAATCTCAGTCAACACAAATGGAATGTTAACGATGTTAGTTCTTAGGGGAGGTTTCTAAAATAAAAACATTTGTATCTATACATCCAATAATAGTTTAAAGGTGAGGGGAGGTTTTTAATATTAACCCTTTATATACATATATATATATATATATAGAGAGAGAGAGAGAGAGAGAGAGAGAGAGAGAGAGAGAGAGAGAGAGAGAGAGAGAGAACAAACTCACAATATACCAATGCTTTTAACAGTTAAGTTATTGGCCAAGCTGCTAGCAATAAGTGATGGATCGAAGACGCAAAAGGATCCTGTATAAAATCTCAAGTAGACATTCTTTTTATCAACTATATTTTATAATGTTTTCAAAGAAATAATTTATGTGCCTGATTAGGAGGTGCTAATAAGCCTAATATGAATACTGTAATAAAACTTACATTGTTCAAATGCTTGCTTGCCTCGGCTCCCAAAATATCTACACGCTGCAGTGCAAGAAATAAGCCGACAACAGTGAGGAGGAGTACGTACCTTTAAAACTGGAATGAATGAAGCAAGAAAGATGTCCAGAATCCTCATTGTGAAAGGCTTCTAGTCTTTCTACAACCACATGCAGCTACATATACACGTCGAAAATTTTCACTAATAAACCCACGTAATTACTTAATTATTTGAGTTTTTTCATAAATCAGCATTAATAAATAATAATAAATGGAACGTGGAAAAGTTGATGCAGAGTTGTTAATATTTTTGATGTTTTGGTACAAGTTGAGTCAAAGAAGATCAGGCCTTCTGTCATGCATGACATTGGCTAGTTAGTAATGCGTTGATGGAATCAGAATCACATTATGCAATTAAGTTAGGCCGGTTCGGTATTGCTGTAACTTTTATAATAATCACCGTTAGCTGTGCTGAAGAAATAATCAGTTATAAACTTAATCAACAGATGTTTGGTTAATTATACTTTTAAAACTACTATATAACTCGAAAGCAGTATACATATGTTTGGTAATTTTATTTTAAAAGTGCTGAAATTAGTTACAATGACTAAAATATACATGATTTTATAACCTTATTTTATTTTTTTCTTTAATTATATATATTAAATAAATATTTTAGTAGAATATTTAAATTAGAAAAAAAAATTCCATAAGAATAATTTTTTTTTTTTTAAGATTTTATAAATCAAATCAATATATAATTAGAATCTTTAATTTTAAAATGAAATAAGGAATATAAATGATTTTAATTTAATTTCATAAAGATAATAATGATATTTTAAAAGATTCATTAAATACTGAAATAGATTATTTCATAATCACTTTTAAAAAGTAACCCTCCACCTACTTCTCAAAATTACTGTCAAAACTTGACAGATTATCAATTAATCACTTTTGAAAGTTTTACCAACATCATTTTATGTCAAAATTATGAAATAAGCTGATTTCAACTTCTCAAAAGTAATACCAAACTGGCCCTTAATTATTCAATTCGCAATCACTTTCATCTTCGACTTCATACTTATTAAAATCCACCTACATTAGAAACTATTATATAATGCACCATATATACCACCTGACTCATTTGATCAAAGTTATCATTATTTAATTTCCTTAATGTGGGAATGACACACAGCACAAAAATTGTTGTACCAAATGAGATCGTATTCCCAACTTAGAAATAGCCGAGAAAATGAGGTGATCTGATGATAAAACCTCTCACACCCACACCACGAGATTATGGGTTTGAGTCTCTCTCCTCTCCCTTATAAAACTCTAAATTATTGTAATATTTAAAAAGTAAATAAAAATGCCACAGAGCCACGCATGTAAAAGGCTGTCCAAATTTCATAGTCGCAAAACATTTATGGATTTGGATTGAATTAAAATATTGAAAATTGCATTTATTGATTGAAATCCTCTCAATACATTAGTTCACACACCAAACTACTAACAGCTATTACAGTATTTTTTTTTTTCAGTGTCTATTTATCTAACATGTATTTTTTGAAGCTTTTGTCATTTGTAATATTCGAGCTGCTGACTTGGGAGTCATTCGTTTAAACCTCAAACTCGTCTATCTAGCAGTTGAGCTACGCACTTATTGACGGCAGCAACTGACTCTGCTTAATCCTACACCTATGGCTTTGCTTCAGGCTTGTATAAACTATAAATACATTACTCCTGCAAAAAGCTGAAGTGCATATACATTAAAGGATCCACTCACAAGTCACACGATGCCCTGGCCATAGAATTAGTGCTAACCATTTTTGTTCTTTGTACGTGTAAAAGACTTCATTCTCTTCCCATTAGATAGTACTGGTATATATGAGCAAAATTCACAACTTAACTGATAAAATTGGATCAAATATTCCTAACGATTCTAAACGAAGAATAAATACTCTTTGAAATGCCAACTCTCTCCATATATAATTGTAATGAAAGTCACTCTTTGTATGAAACTTGATGCTATTGCTTCAAAAACTGCTAGGTATCCAATATTACAATTATAATAATCACTACGGGTGCATATATTTATGACACCCATAAATATGATAAGTATATTTATATTTATAAGTATATCCATGTCTAAATTTTAAAATTAAAACATTACTATAAACATGGGTGGACACATGAAATATTTGCAGACCGGGCTAAATTATATATACAAATATTTTTTTTTTCCTCGATGAACACTACTAGTATAAATTATACTAATGGTAAGGAATGTTAGTGCAATTATAAACATAATTCGTATATAAATACAATTAGACCTAATACCAGGGGTGTTTGTATAATTAGTCATAATACATATATATATATTTTTTCTTTTGAAAGAGGGCTGCTGGGGCCACAGCCCAGTGCAGCCCTTTCACGCATTTGCCACTGACTATAAACACTTATCTTAATACCAATAGTACTTTTATTTAAATGAATGTTTTCATTTTAATACAATTTATCTGCTAAGGTTTTCTCTTCGAACTCAAATCGTCTGTTAAAAAATGGTGTCCCAATTTGCGTCTAACTAATCAAATTGAGATATATGTCTACATTTTTTTTTTCAACTTCTTACATAAATGTTGACACATATCCCAATTTGATTTATTATACACAAATTGGGACACCATTTATGGACAAACAATTTTAGTGCTTTTTCTTCCTTGTCTCATTCTTGAACTTCACGGAAAACCTGCAATAAGATCATCTAAACACCATGAATAGCCTCAACAAAGCATTTATATATCAAAGCAATTTATAGAATTAAATAAAAATTCAGACTTTGACCTTCTTCTGAATTGAAGAATTGTAATGATTTACTGGGTAAATGCAGAGGTTGCAGACTATGAAAAGAGAATCTTTTATTTTTTTTAAAGATTTGAAAAATATAATAATTCTATGAAAATTTCAATTTCCGCTTAGAAAAAGAAAAAGAAGAAAAAAAAAAAAAAACGAAAAGTTTGAAACAGAGACCGAGACAAAATGGAAAACAAAACAGAGGCTGCTTCTAGATAATGATTTGCATACCTAAACTTGGGACGATAAATTTTTTGAATAAATTTCAAGAAGCAGTTTGTGAGGAATTGATAAGTGGGTTATGAGAAACAAACACGCAAGAAAACAGATTTGACATTCCACATTCAAAGAAATATATAAAAAGCTTAATTATTTGAAAATTTTTTCTTACGAATTGAGATATAATTCATATAAGTAACCTTCCTAGCTAGCTAGGAAACTCAGATAAATTATACTGAGTCAACTATAAGTTTTTCAATTCAGTGTTTTTATTACTTGTTTGCTAATTTATATATATATATATATATATATATATATATATTTATTTATTTAATTATATCAAAGTATTTGCTAATTATGAATGAAAATAAACAATAATTTTTAATTATTTTTAATACTATAACATTTTGTTTATTTTTAATTAAACTAATCTGCCCTTATTGGTAAATTTTTATTAAGATATTTTTTGTAAATAAATTTTTTATTAAAATATATATGGGTGCCAATATGGGCACCCTAATCACTACTTTTACAATACAAATGGCCTTAGGAACTCAAGTCAGCTGTTCAAAAATGGTATCTCAATTTGTGTGTAACCTATCAAATTGGGACATGTGTTTACATTTAATTATTTTTTTCAACTTCTTCTATAAATGTAGACACATATCACAATTTGGTTGGTTAGACATAAATTGTGACATAATTTTGGATGAATAATACGGTCAATACCCAAAATACTAACCTCACTAATTAGATTATAGCACGTGGCCTAATTTGTGAAAAACGTAAGGAGATTAATATAAAAAGTAAAATAAAATGACTCTGTGCTACACTCCAATTGATAGGTCAATATTTTAGATACTAATAGATTAGTACCAAACATTAACCTTTTTGGACGGTTGATTTGATTCCTACAGTAAACCCATTGAATTTGATCCTGTCTGTAACATAAATTGTTGACAAATCTTTATAGACTTGGTTGACCAAGACCAACAGTACATTTTGACATTAATGTGTCTGTAACATGGATTGTTGACAAATCTGTATAGATTTGGTTGACCACGACCAGCTGTAAATTTGGATCAGCCTGTAAATTAAGACCAGCAGTAAATTAGAACTTTTAGTCTTTTAAATTCCTAAAATAACGGCCATTGTATTCTATAAATTCTGTTTTTTATCTCTATTTTTTTTTCTTGTTTCTATTGCTTTCTTTATGGCTTCTTATTTTCTGCTGCACAGCACCCTATAATAAGTCCCCACAAATCACGAGGAGTTCTAGTAATTTTTACTAGTTTCCATCTGAGCCAATGATAACGTTAAAAGGGATAAACCACCTACACATCCTTTACTGCTAGCAGCTTTGCCAATAATGTAACTGTTAAAAACATAGGTATACTATGAGTTCATCCTAACATAAAATATATCAAGAAAAAGATTGTGAACCATAGATTATGGAGAAGTTTTGATAAGTAGATATATTTTGAGTTTAAGTATGTAAATCTAATGATTCACATTTTTCGTCCCGATATATTTAGGACGAAATGATAATAGAAAAATTATATATATATATATATATATATATAAATATGTAAGCTAAGTCAGTCTCTGTAGGTTTTTCTTTTTTCCCTTCACCATTCATTGATACTGACATTTGTAAAACTATATAGTTTTACAGGCTGGTTTTAAAACTATATATATAAAGAAAACAAACTCATAATATACCAATGCTTTTAACAGTTACATTATTGGCCAAGCTGCTAGGATTAAGTGGTGGACTGCAGACGAAAAATGCTACCTGTATAAAATCTCAAGTAGTCAGACGAGAGGAGAAGAAATATTCTTTTTATCAACTATATTTTATAACGTTTTCAAAGAAATAATTCATGTACATGATTAGGAGGTGCTAATAAGCCTAATATAAATAATTAAATACTGTAATAAAACTTACATTGTTCAAATGCTTTCATGCCTCGGCCCCAAAATATCTACATGCTCCACTTCAAGAAATAAGCCGAGAACTGTGAGGAGGAGTACCTTTAAAACTGGAATGAATGAAGCAAGAAAGATGTCCAGAATCCTCATGATTGTGAAAGGCTTCTAGTCCTTCTACAACCACATGTAGCTACATATACCTACTTAATTACTTAATTAGTTGGGTTTTTTTTTTTTTTTCATAAAGCGGGAGCAGCATTAATAAATAATATTAAATGGAATGTGGAAAAGTTGATGCAGAGTTGATTTTTGATTTGGTACAAGACTACAAGTTGAGGCAAAGAAGATCAGGCTTTCTGTCATGCATGACATTGATTGGCTAGTATGGACTTTAAAATGAGTGAGTAATGCGTTGATAGATTATGAAATATTGAAATTATGAATCTGAATCGCATTATGCAATTAAGTTGATCATTTAATTCGCAATCACTTTCATCTTCGACTTCAACCTTAAAACCCACCTACATTAGGAACTTTTTTTTATTTTTAACGGCGCATTCCTTCACGACACCAACACTCGCATGGACATTGTATGGCCATTCAACTACAAAACTACATTAGATACTGCTATATATAGTCTAATGCACCATATATATACCACCGGGCTCATTTGATCAAAGTTATTATTATTTGCTTAATGTGGGGATGACACACACGACGCAAAAGTTATTGTGCTAAATTTGATTGTATTCCCAACTTAGAAAAAGCCACAGAGCACGCATGTAAAAGGACGGTGTGAATCTGGTAAGGGAGAGACCTGGTATTCCTGTTTGGAAGCCCCCTGCACCAGGGTTGTATTTGATTAATACTGATGCAGCTTTAGATATGGTTGGTCGGTTGGTGGGTTTTGGTATTGTTATTCGAAATTCTGAGGGGTTAGTGATGGCTTGTAGTTCTCAAAAACTGGAAGCTTCGTATTCTCCGCAAGTGGCTGAAGCAGTCGCTCTCCTTCGTGGCCTCCAGTTGGTGTGCGATACAGGGCTCTATCCTTGTCAAGCAGATTCTGACGTAGCAGTGGTAGTCAATTGGATCAATAATGGTAGTATTCTTGTTTCTGAGATTGGTAGTGTTATTAATGATATCCATATTTTGTTGAGGCAGGCTCGTTGTGAGTCTGTCAATTTCGTTCCTAGATTGGCTAATCAGGTAGTCCATGTGTTAGTTAAAAACGCCCTCTCACTTGTGGAGGATATGTTTTGGCTGAAAGATAATCCATCCTGTGTTGATGCGTTTATCTCGGCTGAATGCCGTTCTTCTTTGTAACTCTTGGCTGTTTATTATTAAAAAAAAAAAAAAAAAAAAAAAGGTCATTGTCGCAAAATATTTATGGATTTGGATTTAGATTGAATTAAAATATTGAAAACTGCACTTATAGATTGAAATCCTGACAATACATTAGTGCACACAACAACCTACTAACTGCTATTACAGTATTAAGACAGCTAACTCTACTAATTTGGCAACAGCCGACTCTATTAACAACTAGGTAACTCTACTAATCTGGCAATTAATTACCCTAACTTGGTTTAATCCTACACCTATGGATCTGCTTCAGGTTTGTATAAACTATAACTACATTACTCTTTCAAAGAGCTGAGGTGCATATACATTAATGTAACTACAAAGGATTCACCCACAACTCAGATGCCCGGGGCATAGAATTAGTGCTAACCATTTTTGTTCTTTTTGTATGTATAAAAGACTTCATTTTCTTCCCATTCTTTTTTCCAGTAATGCTACACATCCTACTTAAAATTCCACATTTTTCATCCCACTACACGTGGCATGTGAGGTGTCAAATGGTGAGTGGATACATGGGGTAGGTGAGATAAATCATTATTAATGTGTATCCACTCACAATTTGACACCTCACATGCCACATGTAGTGGGATGAAAATAGTGGGATTTTAGGTGGGATGTTTAGCATTATTGTTCTTTTTTATGTGCATATTAGATAGCAATAATGCCGAATATCCCACCTACAATCCCACCATTTACATCCCAACACACATGACAACTGATGTGTCACTGTAGGTGGGATGTGTAACATTATTGTATTAGATAGAATACGATTTACGATATAATAATAATAATAATAATAAGGGTGAAATCCATTTTAGTCCCTCTAGTTTAATCTATTACACAAACCGATCCCCCTGTTTTCAGAATTGTCTCGTTTAGTCCTTCTGTCACGATTTCCGTTGATAAAGTTAAATCTGATAAGGACAAAAGGTCAAATGACCCTGCTGCCCCTGATTTTTGTGTTAAACATAAGAGATGAATTTGATCTCTATTTTTTAAAAAATTTTAAATAAATAAATTAGTTTATTAAACTCGGCTATCATCAACATCAACCACAAAACAAAACTAAAGAGCTCCAATTGTTAGAAAACCATAAACCAAAGATAACAAAACTAAAAGAAAAAAATCCCCACCAATGAAACACCAACCACCATTCAAACCCGAAATCTCTCTCTCACGCAAATCCAGATCTCTCTCTATCTCGATCTCATCTCCCTCTCAAATCTCTTTGTGAACCGAATCGCACCAGACCTAGGTGTTTGTGAATCGAATCTCATCTCCTTCATTGAAGACCCACGATCTGGTACAAATCGACCGGTTTGGGTACAGATCGATCGGTTGGTGTGGGTTTATTCGGCCGCTGGTAGTGGTTTAAGTTGACCGTCGTTTGGTGTTGGTTAGCAGCGGCAGCAATAGAGGTGTCAAATTAGAGGGTTTGATAGATCGGAGGAGATCTGGGTGATTCGTGAGAGATGAGAGAAAGAAAATGAGAGAAGAGAAATAAGAGAATTTGGGCGGTGATGATCAGATAGGTGGTGATTAGGTTTTTAATATGGAAAGAAGAGAATTTGAGCGGTGATTAGGGGTGGGCAAAAAACCAATAAACTGAATCGAACCAATCAAATCGGTTTTTTTTTTTTTTTTCGGTTTTCTTATGTTGGTCGGTTCAGTTTGGTTCATTTTTTTTAAAATCGATTGGATCAGTTTTTTTCCCGGTTCGCTATCCCAAACCGGAAAACTGAACCAAGATCTAACTTATATTTAAAATAAATAAATAAACCTAGTTTAATATTCAACAGTCCAAGAAACTATAAAATAATGAAAGTGTGTCACATAATATGTATTTTTTTCTTTGTTTATTTTGCAAAATATTATTTTAAATTAGTATTTTCAATTTGTTCAAGTCTATAATTTAATTTGATCAAAGGCCCAAAATGATTAAAATATGAAAATCTATGTACTAATTAAATTCCATGAATTTGGCTTAATAGGACAAAAACAAAAACAAAAAAAAGGAACCCAACCGAACTGGTCCAATTCAGTTGGTTTTTTATTGGTTGACATTTGTAAATTTTATTGGATCGGTTTATATTTTCAGAAACCAAACTTTATTGATTCTATTGAAAAATGAACCGATCCATTAAACACCCACCCCTAGTGGTGATGGTGTTTGGGAAGAAGAGATGGGAAGAGAGGAATTTTTAGGGTTTGAATAATTGAATGTTTGTTTTATTTTTTAATTTAATTTAATTAATTAATTAAATTAACAATTATTAATATACCATTAATTATTTTTTAATTTGATGATTGTTTTATTTGTTGAATGTTTATTTTTTAAATATTATTTTTTTAAATCAATTTTTTAATTATTTTTAATTGAAATTATTAATTTTAATCATGCTTTTACCATTATACCTTTAATGATTTGACGGAACCTTAACATAATTGGACTGCAGGAACTAAAATACGTATTTTTGGAAACTAATGAGATCTGTCAAGATAAAGCTGAAAATCGGGAACCAATTTGTGTAATAGGTCAAACTAGATGGACTAAAATGGATTTCACCCTAATAATAATAACAGTTTTGGTACATATGAGCAAAATTTACAACTTAACCGATAAAATTGGATCAACTATCCATAACAATTCTAAGCAAATAATAAATACACCTATAATAATCACTACTTGCACATTACAAATGCCCTTAAACCCCCTGAAATTGAATTTGATCATTAATGTGTCTGTAACATAGGTGGATGTAGTTTATATAAGCTCCATTGCCATAATAAATTCAACAATAATAAACTTCAAACCACAAGCCACATGAAAAAGGTTATCCAAAGTGTGAGAGAGAATGCAGCCACGACGTAAGTCCATAACATAATTACAGAAGTATCAATCACACGGAGAGGAGCACTGTCACCAATCAGAATCTTCTGAATTGGTGAGGCTATCCCAATGATAAACCCTACAATCTTAAAAGAGAAAAAACAAAAAATAATAAATGATTGCTATAGTAAAACATTAGGTCATTTACAATAAGGTAGACCACCTTGTCCAAAGTATAACTGAATTTCTTTTGTGTAATTTTATGTAATTGTGTTCATAATTGATATGGTTCATTTCTTCAAAAGAGAATTTCACTCATAGGTTCTAAAATTGATGAGAGTATATTTCTGTTCACAGTTCACAGATTTTATAAAGTATTTAAGTGATCTTTTCCACAGCATGATCTGATCGAAATGAACTTTGGCTTGGAAGGATATAAATTCAAGAATCAAGATTCATTCAATCATCTCGATCAACCCCTTGTTTTCACAGTTGAGCTAAAACTGACAACTTTTGTAAAGATATTTGATATTATAATAAGCAATTATGTTGATCGATCATATGATTTATCACCTACAAGGTACATAGTTTCCTTATTATTTTAATTTACTAAGACAAAGAGATATTGCGGAATATTAGTGAGCAATCTTAGCATACAGCTGCAATTGTAGATGGTGCGAACGTACACCTTCTGCAGATTTAACTTGGCTGCCAAAATCTTAAAGCAGTGAATCATCTTATCCTGAAAGGAGTCCTGAATGCATATTCAAAAGAATTCAACAAAGTCATCTACAAAAATGCATTATGTAATTCTTTTAATACAACAAACTATTTGCCCATGAAAACATGGAAGGTTAATTGGTACAGAAACAGAGGCCAACTCCAAAATATTATGTACAAATTTATACGTTAATTGCAATTGAACTTATACTGATTTTATAAAAACCATTGATCCAATAAAAGCACAATTAATTCAATTTCTCACAATATTAATAGTTATCATTCTGTCATTAGCGATAGTAGTAAAGAAAGGAGACTCTTTGTTCTTACACTGTATCTAGTGTGAGGCAGTTGAGCTTGATTTGGATAGTGATCATCAGAGCTAGGGTGATCCTGCAGTGATGCTTGTAGTGCTTCTGTATAACCGTCGGAGAGATTTTCCGAGGGTTCTCCAGACGGGTCAATGATGATTGTGGAATCGTTTATAGTGGTATTTTTGTTGCTCTTATTTTCATATATATATATATATATATGAAAATTTTCAAATCAGTGCATTCTGATATAACTCCATCAGTACGTTGGATGCAGGGACGCAGCCAGGATTCTACTCCAGGGGGACGCCGTATAATAATGAGTTAAATCATATCAATATATATATATATATATATACATATACATTAATTAAAAAATGTTGTTTATATTTTAAAACTTTTAATTTATTTTCAGTAATCGTTGAAAAAATAATACTTTTTATTGAGATTAATTATCTTAATTTGTGTATTCGTAATAAATAAAACATTTTAGATGATCCTTGTATAATGATGAAAACATAATAAAAATAAAAACAATGTTATATATTTTAAGCAATATCCTTTTTTTTTTTTTTTTTGTTACTTTTTGAAGTATTAAATAAATTTAGGATTTTTTTAGAAGAGAAAAGACTCGAACCCATAACCTCATGATATAGGTGTAAGGGTAGACAATTTAATCCATATAAATTTGACAGGTGAAATGAATTATAATTAATCTATATATCCATTTGTCAATTGATAAATCACTAGTTAGAATATAAAATTGGTAGTTAGGTTCAGCATTACTTTAAAAATAATATAAACTAAAATGTATGGTCATTAATTCAAGATTCAATAATAGTCTTTTTAAGAGTTAGAAAACACACACAAACACACACACACACACACACACACATATATATATATATATATAAAGAGTTAGAAAAAATTTTGAAATTTAAATTGTACTTCTAATATCCAAAAACTATTTTAATTGTTAAAAATTATAAAAGTTTGTTTGATAAGCAAAAAACATATATATATATATATTTTTAAAATAAATAAGCAAAAAACTCTATAAATAAATAAATAACTTGAGGTATGACATATTATTAGAGGGAATAAGTAAGATTTGGAGAAAATATTTTTAAGTATATAATAAAATTAGTTACGATAGAATTGAGTAAGTGTAATTTTAATTAGAAAAAAGAATTACAATTGATATAACAATATATATATATATATATATTGTGATTTGATTTAATTTATATTTGAGATATAATGAAATAAATAATACATTTACAATCAAATATATACTCTACAAGTGTACATACATATATTATAAATAACAATGTATTTTAAAAGAATTAGAAAAATATAAATGAAATAAGGGTAAAATATAAAAATCTAAAAACTAATGAGGTAAAATTTTAATTTGTAAAACTTCAAGGGGGTGAGGTAAAATTTTAATTTGTAAAACTTCCGCCCCGGGGGGGGGGGGGGGGTTGGGGTTCGTCTTTGACTGGCTCCGTCCTTGGTTGGATGTAGTCATTAGATTTACATGCTTTGACTCAAAGTGTATGTATTTGTCAAAACTTCTCCATAATCTATGACTCACATGTAACGCACTGATGAAGTTATATCAGGACGCATTGAGGAGAAAAGAACTGTATATATATATATATATATACACACTCATGATTGGATAAACATAAGTCCATGTATAAACTGATACCACCTGTAGCATCAGATTCAGAATTCATACTCATGAACAGACTCCTTTGATGATCGTTTATTTCTATTTTTGGATAAGTAAACAAGTGACTAGTTGACATAAGTGTTCATCTAAAGCCTATGCAAAAAGGTTGCTAATAAATTATTCAAACCAAAAACATGAAATAATTAATTTCGAAATGGTGCAAACAAACAACTGTCAACTGTCAACTGTTAACTGTCAAGTCAAAAAGGTCAGTAGATCAAGAATTTTAAATTCTTAGATCATGACCAAGTATGTAATTAATTATTAATATGAGAAGCAGAGATTTATGGGATCCAGGGCTAGAAACAAGCCAAGAGCAGTGATTAAGGGTACTTCTGGAACTGTATAAATTTAATACTAAAACATTATACATCTATTATCTATTTATCTATATATCTATATATATTATTATCGTTATGAGCTAAGATTTGTGAAGTGTTAGCTAACACTAGGTCCTTTCATTCTAATGATATAGAAACAAATATCAAAATATCAAAACAAAAATCCTATAGGAACCACTTGTTGGTGGCCTAATATGTCTTTGTTTTGTTCGTGATATGATTCCTTACACTTAAATGGAGTCCAATTGATGTCCCATACTCCCATACATTACCGGCTCTAAAAGTATCAATGATTTTCGTGAGAATCTGTAGTGTATATATATATATAAAGATTTCTCATTAATAATTGGTGGCATTAACAGTAACTTTGGCCGACAACGTTTTTTCATTTTTTTTTAGTACTATTTATGCCACTGTCCATAAAAATATACTAAATGTCTTGTTAATCCCATCAATATAGTATGAATTGTTTCATGAATTAGTGTTAATTAATGTTTTGGTTGATATAAGTTTTTGTTATCAAACATTAATTGTACTGGTCCCATGTATAGTAACAAAAGCTAATAATAATAATAATAATAATAATAATAATAGATTTGTATGTGTTTTATATGTATGGATGATAGTTTGTCTTGAATTGAAATTGCAAAGCATTCCCAATTCTTAATTTCATTTTTTTTTTCATCTCTAAAGGGCAGGCATGGATTTAATTTTTCAATATTTACATCATATAGTTCTTTTGAATATAATATACCAATCTCTCTCTTCTTCTTTTTTTTTTATTTTTTTATTTTTAAGAGAATATAATATACCAATCATAAGTATTTTCAAATCAAGCTCAATCATTTTAAGTTTGAATTATCCCGGTAAGTAATATTATGATTGACATATCCATTGAAAATATAAATAGTAGTTCTTGGTTTGAGTACGTTTCGATGGACCTTTTAATTTAGACTATATTTAATGGAAGGGAGAGAGAGTATAAGAGATTGATGAATTAAGAGAGAAAGAGTATGATGGATGGAGAAGATAATATTTATCTTTCATGTTGTTTGGTATTGAAAATAAGGTTGAATTGACGATTTGATATTTAATTTGTAAAATTACTATATTATCCTTAAAATAATTGGAGAGTATTATAAAGGACTAATTGCACAAACATCCCCTAAGTTTAGGCATAATTGTATGTATATGGAACTTTTACCAATAATTACACAAATGTTCACTTCCGTTAGTTGACTTCCGTTAATTCTAAACGTTGACCACAATTTTAACCCACAATAACTAAAGTGCCCCTAGTTACCTATTTTATTATTTAACCTACAATGACTAAAGTGCCCCTACTTATACTACAGTCTACTTGTACAAGTGATAATAGGCCTGCAGGTCACAACCAAAAACAATGAAGTTATAATTTCTTTTATTTATTTATTTTTAAATGGTCTACTTGTACTACGGTCTACACATCTATCAACTATCAATTATTTTACTATGATCTACTTTTACTAGAGTCTGCATCCATCAAATCCATAACCAGTTAAAAACATCTCAAACTCAATACACCAAATATTGCACTAATTTATCATAAAAAGAGCATCTTTCTTACACCAAATTTCTTAAACAAATTCGCATAGCAGCAAATGACTCTGACCTGAGTTAGGTCTCACAATGAAAGTATGTGACTCTCACAGATAACTTGCTATTCACTTTCTCCACATGGTCTACTTGTACTACAGTCTACACAACCAAAAACATTGAAGTTATAATTTCTTTTATTTGTATTGTTTAAAATGGTCTACTTGTACTATGGTCTACTTGTATAAGTGATAATATGCATGCATGTCACAACCAAAAACATTGAAGTTATATATATATTTTTTTAAATCGTCTACTTGTGCTACGGTCTACAAAACCATCAATCACCAATTCTTTTACTACGGTCTACTTGTACTAGGGTATGTCTGCACGTCCATCAATTTCACAAACAGTTAAGAGTATCTCTAACCCAATACACAAAATATTCCATCAACTTATCATAAAAAGAGCATCTTTTTCACACCAAATTTCTTAAACAAATTCGCATAGTAGCAGATGACTCTGACCTGAGTCAAGTCTCACACTGAAATCATGTAACTCACTCACAGATAACTTATTGTTCACTTTCTCCACATGGTCTACTTGTACTACAGTCTACACAACCAAAAACATTGAAGTTATACTTGCTTTTATTTTTATTTTTTAAAATGGTCTACTTTTACTTCGATCTACTTGTACAAACTGATAATAGCCTGCAAGTCACAACCAAAAAAATTGAAATTATAATTTCTTTTATTTTTATTTTTTTTAAATGGTCTACTTTTACTACAGTCTACTTGTACAAGTGATAGAAGGCCTGCAGGTCACAACCAAAAACATTGAAGTTATAATTTATTTATTTATTATTATTATTTTTAAAATGATCTACTTGTACTACGGTGTACACATTCATCAACCATCAATTCTTTTACTACGGTCTACTTGTACTACGGTTTGCACATCCATCAATTCCACAACCAGTTAAGTATCTCCAATCTAATACACAAAATATTACACCAACTTGTCATAAAAAGAGCATCTTGTACTACAATTTACTTGTACTACAATTTACTTGTACTAGTTATAATTTTAACCCATAATGACTAAAGTGCCCCTACTTATACTACAGTCTACTTGTACAACTGATAATAGGCTTGCAAGTCACAACCAAAAACATTGAAGTTATAATTTTTTTTTTCAGTAATGCTACACATCCCACTTTTTTCATCCTATTATATATGGAATGTGAGGTGTCAAATGGTGAGTGAAATACATGGGGTATGTGAGATAAATCATCATTAATGTATATCCACTTACCATTTGACACCTCACATGCCACATGTAGTGGGATGAAAAATATGAGATTTTAGATAGAATATTTAGCATTATTGTTTCTTTTTTATTTTTAAATTTTTTTAAATGGTCTAATTGTACTACGGTCTACACATCCATCAACCATCATTTTTTTTACAACGGTCTACTTGTACTACGGTTTGCATATATATTAATTTCACAACCAGTTAAGAGCATCTCCAAACCAATACACCAAATATTACACCAACTTGTCATAAAAAGAGCATCTTTCTTACACCAAATTTCTTAAACATATTCTTACACCAAATTTCTTAAACAGATTCGCATAGCAGCAGATGACTCTGACCTGAGTTAGGTCTCACAATGAAAGCATGTGACTCACTCACAGATAACTTGATGTTCACTTTCTCCAGATGGTTTACTTGTACTACAGTCTATACAACCAAAAACATTGAAGTTATGATTTCTCAACATGCAATTCCTATTACGATTTCATTTACAAATAAAACTCTGATGAAATTTCAATGTCATATATATAATTTCTTAAAAAAAAAAAAAAAAAAAAAAAAACTCTTATAACATTAGAAACCATATCGATGAGGTAGTAGTTCACTATTAAACTCCTCACACCCGCATTAATGAAACTGTCCTCCTCCCCTAATTCTCAAATTTATAGTTAAAAAAATATCACAACTATAAAATTCTTTGATTAAATACTAGAAAATAACATTTTTATTCTTATTTAGTTGTTTAAAAAAAAAACACAATATTATTTTAAAAAGAAAAAGGAAAGGAAGAAAAAAAAAATATATATATATATATATGGAATTATGGAAGTAGGAACCCAAAATACAAAAATTGACTGGATCATGAAAATTAAATTTAACAATTAGACCATTTAATATTGATCCATTAATCTTCAATATTGGGCTTTTTCATGAAGCCTAATATTACTAAAATGGGCCCATCTCTCTATATTTGGGTTTTCTCTTAAACCCAAAAAAATAAAAAATAAAATAAAAACAGAAACTGAAAACCCTCGCTCTCTCTCTCAGTGACTCTTTCACTGAAAAAACCATCTCTCTTAGCCGTGACGATCGACGGCTACCGTCTCTCCGGTATCACCCGACGGACAAGTTTCAATCACGGCGTCATCAAAACCGTTAACTTCCAAACAACAGCTAGAAAACTTTGGAGAGTAAATGGCGCTCTCGGTCTCTAGAAGGCTATTACGTCGTTTTGGGTCTCTGTCTGCGCCGTTTCGAGCTTCTCATGGTAACCCATTTTGTTCTTCTATTGAAATGTTTATCTGGGTTGTTGAATTTTGATTCATTTTCATGACATTTTGAGCTCTCTCTGTTGTATAAACACTTGAGCAGATTCTCATGGAGTTGCTTCTGGCAATGTTTTATTTCCTCCAAAGGTAAGCTTTTTTGTTTTTGTTTTTTGATTTCGTTTTCGTGTCTCGTTCGTAAAGTTTCAATATTTTTGTTTGTTTTGTTGTTGTGTTTATTTTTGCGTTGGATATATATAATGAAGTTGTAATTTTGTATGCTAAGATGTTTTTTTTTTGGGGGAATCGAATGATGATGATACTCATTGACTATATTCTATGATAATTCGAGACTTCGAGATTGGTTGTGTTAATTTATTGCTTGTTATTGATGTCTTTGTAATCTGTTATTTTCTCTGGTTATGTGTTAGTTTTTGTTGTAAACCCTGTTATTGCTGTTATTCAATGTAGGGCGAGTCATCTTTGGTTGCTTGTCGAAGGCTTTCGTCTACTATTCTGACTCCTGACTCAAGTGACGGTACATTCCCCGCTGATTTACTGTCGAAGAAGGCTGTGCAAACACCAGAGCGAAGTATAGGTATGGAGAAGGTTTGAAAGATCATTGTATAATTTATTGTTATTGCGTTATTCAGGGAAAATTGTGATAGCTGTGATACTTTGTTGCGTTAACTCTCTCTTTCTCTCTCTCTTTTTGCAACAGTACACACTTGGAGTAACTTCTGAGGAATTCTTCTTGGAATAAAAGATTTAAGTTTTGAAATAGAATGGTTCAATTCCTTGCAATTTGAGAATTTAAAATATAGTTTTGTAGTCTGGATTGTCGATACTCATGCCCAAATTTGTGGCAGCCCCATGTGAGCCCAATCAAGACCTTAATCAATTTACGAGTTGAGATTATTTACTTAAGTGAAATCAGTGAATATTGAAATCTGGCCCAAAGTAACCTTAGTATGAGAAAAACTTAGGCTGGTGATTTACAGACTCCTTTTATTTCTATGGTAGATTCATTGAAGTCATGTTAGCGCATATGTCAACCCCAAAGTAACCTTAGTGTGTTTGAAAAGCAAGAAGATATGATATTCTCATGCCTTTGCTTATTTTATGAAAGGGTTTAGTTGTGGGCCAGAAACGTTTTGCTGCTCCTTGATATTTGAGAATTGAGATAACTAATCTAGTATCTTTTGCTTTTTGCCAATGTATCATCTTATCATCATGCCCAGTATTGGAACTGTACTGTATTTGCTTAGCTGACTTGTGAACCGGCCACCTAGCTGGCTAGCTATCTTCAATTTGGTCTTCTAGCTGCACTGCGGATAATTCAAAAAATTCAGAAACCTAGTGACTAGTGTTGTGGTTTACACTAGGTATTATTGAATAGTGTTACTCACTGACAGTTTATTGTGGTTGATGGTAGTTTATGATACTACCAATGTCTTGACTTGCTTCCAGTTTTCTTTACATTTGATGCATATAATGCATGGCAATTGGCAAGAATAATTAAACACAATAATAATGGCTAGAACTCTGTTATTTCCAAGCATCCACAAATTGACATTTCTCTCATTGTTTATGGGGCAGATTTTCCATATTCATTGGCTATAATCTTGTTATATGTTTTGATTTTATTCTCACCCATGCTCCATTCTATAGTTCATGGTGCTGTAAACTTTGCATGTGTGAAATAAATTAATCTTTGCTTCATTGTGTTTAAATTATATCTGTAAAAGTAGTTTTTTAATGGGATGTATTGCAATGTAGGACTTTATCAGGATCTGGTAATTCCAGTGACAAATTTCCTTAATGAAGACAAGGGCTTAATGGTATTGGCTGGTGATGTGTTTGATGTACCTATTAGGAAAGACATTATTCATCGTGTTGTAAGATGGCAGCTTGCAAAACGGCAACAGGTAAGCATTTAAGTGACGGGTACTAAACTACTAATGATTGAGAAAATTATATGCATCAGGGAAAAGAAACTGTAATATCTGCATCATATTGGTGGATGCTTACTCTAATGGAATTGAAGATTATTGCATTGCTTTTTTGTCTCCTTGATTTTTCCACAACTTCCTTTTAGTGTAATACTCAATCTTCAGTTCCATCTTCTTTTGTGCTACATCTATATGCGTGTCTCTAATTTACCATTTTTTTTCCTAGTATGGTCTGTGGAATAATATCGGGTGACAAGTCTTATTCAGATTCTTTTGTTAGATAATATGGCTAGCTGATGAGTTATGATTAGTTTTATTTTCTTGAATTTTTTCAAGTGTTTAATAATTTTTTGGTCATAATCGGTGAACTCTCATATGGTATGTAGTCTATTGTAAATGTATATTATGGGGAGTTCATGTAGAAGAAGTTGACATAAATATGCTGATCGACTGGTCAACAGGGTACCCATTCAACCAAAACTATTAGTGAGGTTAGTGGAACTGGGAGAAAGCCATGGGCACAAAAGGGTACTGGTCGAGCTAGGCATGGAACGTTGCGTGGACCCCAGGTAAATTATTGCACTTGAATTATTAGTTAATTTTTGAATTTCAATGCTACTGTGACATTTACATGTTTAGCAATGGAACTTAATGGTATTTATGAATGGAAAACAGTTCAGAGGTGGTGCTGTCATGCATGGTCCTAAACCTAGAAGTCATGCCATTAAGGTGAACAAGAAGGTGCGGCGTCTAGGGTTGAAGGTTGCACTGACTGCTCGAGCTGCAGAAGGGAAGGCAAGTCTCTCTCTCCCTCTCCCTCTCCCTCTCATGCCTTCGTAAAATTTCAATGTATTTTCAACCCTCGGTGCTTTTCAACTTATTCCAACCCAAGTACCCAAACTATGTATATTCCATATCACAGCCCATGTATTCTTTTTCTTCTTTTCTATAATATCAATATTTCATTTTCCCTGTGAAAATGGTAAGCTCTGCATAGTTGAAAATTATTTATTTTCTGTGTCCTATTAATCATTCACTTTGCAATACAGTTCTCAAAGTATCTGCTGATTGTCCATCTTGTCAACTTAGCAAATTCCAGTTGTTTAGTTTGTTGTTTGGGATCAGCAGAGTTGATGAAGAGTTGCTCTTTATTTATTTGTTGTTAAAGTTTTATGCTATGCAGTCACGGCAAGTGGAAAGCTTGCGCTTAGCTTTCCTCTGTCTAATTACTATTTGTGGGTTATGAGCTTTACAAGAGTTTAAAATTGACATAGTGGAGTTCTTTCTTGAATATGTACACTATTCATATGTTTTATGTTCTGTTAGCTTAAATGTGGTAATTTAAGCAGATATTATGTTCAATTTTTTTTTAAATTGTTACATTTATTTTGGTTGTCAAATCACAATTGTATTTTTTCCGCTTCTATGAGGATGTTTTATCATTCACTATTTCTTGGCCATAACTTCCGATATTGTCTGTTTTTTTGGGCATATATGGTTTTGATTTAAGTGATTCATGAAACCTAACTGGGGGAAATTGCTTAAATGAACAGCTTATGGTTTTCGAGGATTTGGAGATCCCCACGCATAAAACAAAACATATCG
The DNA here is from genome assembly GCA_035582765.1 of Acer negundo. Lineage (NCBI taxonomy): Eukaryota > Viridiplantae > Streptophyta > Magnoliopsida > Sapindales > Sapindaceae > Acer > Acer negundo. The sequence goes on along the minus strand of CM069232.1, from coordinate 24,877,083 downwards.
TGAACTGTTACAATCAAATGGAAAATACAAAGAAAGTCTTGCTAGTCGATGGTGGCCCCATAAATGAAAAGCTGAAGTTGGCTACACAAAATCTACATTATGTCAATGTACTGCCTTCAATTGTAAGTTGCACCTCTGATGCTTATCGAGTCCATTTTATGGTCAAAAGACGATGATTTGATATATATACATCAGTATGCATCTTTTGCTCATGTTACTTAGATTTCATTTGTGAATTTTAGAAATGATCCCTGCTTTCCTCTGAAATTTCAAATTATTGTGAATAACTTAAGTAAGAGACTCGGGACATTAATAGAATGACTGCTTTTGGCCCGCAACTCAACTCTCTTATTTGTCTTCAAAAGTATTTGAATGATTCAAAATTGTTAAAAACATTTCTTTTTTCAAGTTCCAATTTTGTATTTAGAATTATGCCTATCAATTATGTCTCCTCTGATTTTATTTTCACATGTTCAACATAGTTGCAATCCATGGTCTTGATTTGAAAATATCTCCTGTGCTCGAACCCATTATTATGGTAGATGTAAATAAGTCGCCTCCATCTCAAAGCTTACTTTCATATCATGCCTTTGCAGGGTTTGAATGTCTACAGTATCTTGCTGCACGATACATTGGTGATGACCCGTGATGCTGTGAACAAGATTGTCGAGAGAATGAACACCCCAATAAATCGTTGAATCAATATCGACAATTTTTACATACTTCACGCCTCAAGTATCGGTGCAGAATAGGAATCTCAATTTCATCGATCAAAACCCAAAGGAGAACCAAAATAATGTTTCTGTTGTTATTGTCAAAGATATGCAAATTCTTGGCCAGAAATCCACTTCATTGTATCAACTTTGTGCCTTTTGAGCTAGGAATTTTGTAGTTGAATTCTGGTGAAGCCCAAAACACCATGAACTTCCATAGATTTTACAAGGTTGTTGAAGACAATCATTTATGTGACCCAAATGCTTATCATTGTATGACATTATCAAAGATTTTTGGCTTTGAGAGTCTGACACTCTCACTTCACTTGCAATATTTTCTGCATACTCAATTACTGTGATCAAAGCCATTTCCTTGGAGATTAGCTACTGATAGGGTTGTCTTCATGTGTCGGTAAGTATAACGATGTTTTGAATTCGAACCAAATCGACCATCAACATCACAATATGTCCATCAAGGTCTCTAAGAATTTTTTCCATGACCAGGGTGGTTTTAAGTTTTAACACATCTGAGGAAAATTAAAATCCTCAACTGTGAATTTAAGGGGCTTCTTGGATGGTAAATAAATAAATAAAAAACAATAGTTTTTTTACACCAGACAAGGATATCAAGACGAGAAAATCTTGTATGGGACGGTCCCATATCCACGTCATTGGGACTCTCCCATTGAAGTTTTTCTCTACGGAGACAGCCTTCTGCTGCAGTCAAAACCCACGAGGCATTATTATATTGGATAAAAAGGAAGACAACAAGGAAGTAAAATCTAAGCCAAGATCAAGCTTGCCTAAATTGGAGAATGGAGAGTAAAAAGAGATAGATAAATAAATAAATAAATTTTGATTTGACCAAAAAAATAAATAAAAATTTATTATTAACCAGACATATAAAGAGATACTGTAACTCAAACTCATAATAAACTACAATAGTTACACACACCTCTTCTCCTCTTCTGTTCTGTCGCTCTCTCTCTCTCTTTCTCTCTCCCTCCAAGAGGAAGATTTAGGGTTTCTCTTCAACTCCCCCCAAATTGCAGGATTTTAAAACATTTACACTTCACACATTTCCACCACCATTTTAAAAAATCTGACATTTTCCCACCTCTCAAAATCTTCCCTAGTTTTTGTTGTTTTTAGAGAAAAACTAAGGTGAAAAGTTCTAGCTTTCATGGCCAAAACCAGACCAGGGATCATCACCAAGACCAAAACTGGCAAAAGAGACCTGGACTCTTACACTATCAGAGGCACCAACAAGCTTGTCAGAGGTCAGTGTCTCCTTCGAACTAGCTTTAATTTTTACTCGTGCATATCTTTTATTTGCATATATTTGTGCCTGAAAATGTCTTTTTTTCTGTTTTGGGTGGTCAAGATGTGATTTTTAGGTTGTTCAGCTTTTGGGTATTTTTCGTATGTTCGTTTTTGTGGTCCAAAATGTTGTCTTGATGGGTTAGAGATGAAAATGTGCTTGCTTTTCAGTCGGGGACTATGTTACATGTATATACGTGTTATATATATGTATTATAAGTTGAAAAATGTTTGCTTTTGATGATTAAACAGTGAATTTGTGAAGTTTTTGCAATTGGGTTTGTGTTATATAGATATATACAAATATGTTTATGTATAGGATGAGAAAAACCGTTTTAGTGGTTAAAGAGTGATTTTTTGGTGGGTTTTTTCAGCTGGGGATTGCGTATTGATGCGACCCTCAGACACTGGTAAGCCTCCATATGTGGCACGAATTGAGAAGATTGAATCTGATGCTCGAAGCAATGTCAAAGTCCGTGTCCGTTGGTATTATCGCCCTGAGGAATCACTTGGAGGAAGGAGACAATTCCATGGAGCAAAGGAGCTCTTTTTGTCGGACCACTATGATGTGCAGAGTGCTCACACTATTGAAGGGAAGTGTATAGTTCACTCTTTCAAGAACTACACTAAGCTTGAGAATGTTGGTGCTGAGGATTACTATTGTAGATTTGAGTACAAGGCTGCTACAGGGGGGTTTACACCGGATCGGGTTGCTGTGTGAGTTTTGTGGGTTTTCTTATTATTTTTTAACCAGGATGTGGTATTTTCTATTTTGGTTATAGCCGTTGATTGGTATTTTCTTATTTTGTTTTGAAGGTATTGCAAATGTGAGATGCCGTATAATCCAGATGATCTCATGGTACAATGTGAAGGGTGCAAGGACTGGTAATGCTATTTTGTTCGTTTTTTCTGCTAAATTTGAGTTAGACATCGATTTTTGGTGTTTCAGTTTTGTAATGGAATAATGGATGATAGGAAAGTGTAGACAGAAGAAACAAACAAAAATATGATCTATTAGAAAATAAAGACTCACAATTGCACTGCTAGACTGTTGAATTTTAATTGATTCTTTACATAGTCCGATTGCTTGATGGACCTGTGTTTGTTGAGAGAAACTTTGGTGTGGCAGGCGCGCCTACCATGTAGTGGCATTGGTATGGCATGTGATTGGATGAGCACACTGCATCCATGTGTGTGTGCGAGCCCCACCCTAGATTTTCTTGTGTTTATTTGGTCTTACGTCTGATTTTTGTTAGTCTAGATAGTGGATATATACAGTTGTTCGTTTATATACTGTGGTCATCATTTATGTAGGAGTGTGGAGTTTTATTTTATAACGACCTCCGAACAAAAAGTGATCAAATTCTGCAATCTATTGATGGTCAATTTGTGATGATCTTAAATATATAATTTATGTCTCATACATTATATGTATCTTATTCTTATTGTAGGTATCATCCTGCTTGTGTGGGCATGACAATTGAAGAAGCGAAAAAGCTTGAGCACTTCGTTTGTTCTGAATGTTCTTTGGACGACGATATCAAAAGATCCCAGAATGGTTTTCCTTCATCACCAGTTGCTGATGCCAAGGTGAGACTAATTGCTGGCAGTTTATCATAATTGAAGACACATAAGGTGTCTTTGTTTTCCTTTGAGTTTTTATTCTTATTTTTTTGCATAATACTTCATGTGGGCTGTTGTTTTAGTGTCATCTTGGAACTCCACAAAAGTAGTGGTTAGCAACTTTCAAAAATGCTCAAAAAGTGAGTTTTTCTGCAGCTGGTTCTTGGGATGTGATATTTTTTTTTTCCTGGTTCAGGAAAATTGTAATGTTCTATATTATAATTGCTTTTGTGACAGTAAAAAAATATTGCAATCAAGGCTAGAGATCTTAAAAATATTGGATTTTGTTTTTGATAATTTGAGCTTTTTCAGTGCTAATTATTGATCCCAGTCTAATGTGCTCTTTAAGATAAAAGGTTTTGTGATATACTGATATTGTCTAAATAGTGATATCAAGAAAAAATCTTGGGATCTAGGATCAGTTCCCAACTTTTGTGTAATCTATAGACCCAAGGTTCCTTCTTTGTGGCAGAAAAAACAAATCAAACAAAATATTAGGATCCAGTCCTGTTGAATGATTGCTATGGTTTTCTCTTTATATTTATATAATGTCTGTTGATTATCATTAGCTATTACTTCAGGTGGCATTCATTGGACATCTTACTTGAATTAAACGTAATTGTAGGACATATTGGTTTCAAATATGAGAGTCGAACTTCTGTCATCTATCTATCCATGGGAAATTGATCGAGTTTAGTGCAAATAATTATGTTTGTTGGAATGGTGCAGTGTAATTCTGTGCGTTCCTTTGATTATATATTTTTGTTCACTGTGACCATTATATGTAATGATGATTATAGTCAATCTTTTTGTGTACCATGCCTTTCCCATAATCAAATACTTGTTACTTCACAAAATTGTGTGAGAATCATTTTTTGGTGAGAGCATATGAGCATATTTTTCCCCTCAAACTATATGCAAGTGAAGTTTTAATTTACCATCACTAAAATAGCTTCTTTGTGAATAACATGTTTTCAATGTGGGTGAATTTGAAACGAGGACTTGCATACATACCATTACGTGGTAAAGGCTGATTTTATATCCTAACAAGGATATAAATTAAAGTATTTGGATGTTAAACCAATGATGACTGATCAATAAGTAATCAAGTGCTATAATCTACTACTAACATGTGAGTGAATGATAGAAAAAATCTGACGTGTCTTTGTTAATATATTGATAGATATTTATATGCAAGTTTGTACTGTGTGTATAATTGCTTGTAGCACGCTGGCTTACGGTTTACATGTATTTGAAGAAGACTAGAATAGTTTAGTTTAAAGATAAGCTACCAGAACTGCACTCTTGATTGCAGTTCTTAATTCTGAAACTAAAGCAGCCACGTGTAAATGATGTTGCGACTGTTATGCTCTATATCACTATCCTTATAAATCTGATCTTGCCGATGTTATCATTTTAATTGATTTGAAGCTGGGATACAGATTTAAGTTTTTTGATGCTAGTGCTGGTGATATGGGTGGGGCTTCGGGTTTCAAATGCGATATGTTCTTTGACTGTTCTTCCGATGTATCTTAATGCTTTCACAAATTTAGATTTTAAAATCTGATGGTTTACGTTTGGTCATTCGAATGCCATGCTCAATTCAACTTGAAGTTTTGACAAGTAGCTTTTATAAGAGTATGTACCCTGTATTATTTATTTGGTATAACATTTCTATTATGCAAGGAAGAGCTTAAAGTCTGATTTTTATTTGTTTTCTTCAGGTGGAGTCCAAGCGTCGGAAAAGATGAGTACATTTTTGGGGGGCATTGTAATGCGTGAAGGTGGCGCTACTCTCTAATCCTCCGTTTTAGTTTGTAGAATGTTGCTTGTGTGAGTTGTATAGTGCCGAAAGCTATGTTCGCGCTGTTTTGGTCAGACTGAGGCCTCTTGTTAGTATATTATGTGGTTTATTTTGAGACAAACTTGTACCTATTCTAGGTTTTTAGGAGATTGTTCTTTCTTTTCCGGGGAAGAATTCAAGTGTAGTTTTTTGTTCTTCTGACCAGTTAACGGTAAAAAAAAAAAAAAAAAATACCCATCATTTTGAGTTTCCAGTAGTTTTGTCAATTTGCATTCGCAGCGCTTCTAAATCCAAAGCATTCTTCCTTTAACTCTCGGATTATCACCTTTTATTATAAGGTGCTTCGACAATAATGTTATCAGGACAACTTTTAATCATTGAATTGCATTCATATAATTCGTTAGTTAACTCTCGTATTATCACATTTTATTATAAGGTGGTTTGACAATAATGTTATCAGGATGACTTATAGTCATTGGATTGCATTTATATAATTCGTTCATTTTCCGTATCTTCTTGCACTGGACATCAAGATTGTGAAGCAGGATCTAGCCAAAACAATTAGAAAAACAAGATTCATGCGTGTATTTTAAGGTTGTCTGTTTGGTGTGAATTGGCAAGAAAAACATTAACATATATTTTCTCCAGTCCAATCCAACCAGTTATATATGGAAATTAAGAAAAAGTGTATGTATTGGTCACTCAAATAGCAAACTTTATTCACATTAACAACGAGTGTTCACATTTAGATTCAGATATGATAAGATTGATTTTTCATTTTGGCATGCTATTCAATTCTCTTCAACAATGTATTTCTTCAATATATCAGGTTATCAACCTCTCTAAGAAAAACCACCATCTTCTCTTTTTTCTCTTTTTTTTTTTTTTAAAAAAAAAAAAAAAAAAAAAACCATGTCAAAGATTAATGATATTACATCAAAATATGCAGCAACAACAGCAACCCTTGTCATGATTTTCTCTGTGTTTAGTTTGATCATGATCTCTTCTTGTTTCGCTGAAAACCGAGAGATATATTTGGTTTTAATGGAAGGAGGAGTTCCTGTAGCGTTTCATGGAAGCAGCAACGTCTCTCCTTCTACTTTTGTTGATAGATCAAGAAGATCTTCCAATCTCAATAGGTAGTACTGTGTTTGTCAGGAAAATTTACAGTAAATGAGTACTAGTTTGATTTTTTGTTTTTGTTTTTTGTGAAAACTGATTAATAATTTTTTTTTTTCTTTTTGTTTTGCTGGTATGGATGGATATAATTATTAGTGATGTTTTAAAAGCACATGCAAAGAAGTTGGTGGATTCTCACGACCAAATTCTTCAAAGCACTTTAGAAACTGGAAACTACAAAAAACTTTACAGCTTTAAACACATTGTTAATGGTTTCGCGGTCCACACCACCCCATCTCAGGTCCTCTTTTATAATTAATTTCTTCTCATGTAGTCATGTGCAAACTCCGGGCATAATTTACTTCCGGGATCAATCAATTCTGTAGTACTACAGATTGATTATCAATCAATCCTGATCCTGGACATAAATTATGTTCAGATGTTTGCACCTGAAATTTTTTAAAAATATATATATATATATATATGTATATATATATGTATGTGTTCGGGATCAAGTGATAATCAGTTTCGTAACACTCCAAACTGATAAATAGTGGTCCTGAAAATAAATTATATACAGGAGTTTGCACCTGAGAATTTTTAATATATATCTGAAGTTGTAAACATTTTCACCGATTTCCAGGCAGAGAAACTCAAAAACAGTCCACAAATAAAGTTGGTGGAGAGAGATAGAGGAGCCAAGTTGATGACAACATATAGTCCTCAGTTTCTAGGGTTACCAGAACGTGTTTGGAAACAAGAAGAAACCGGAGGAGGTGGTGGAGGAGACCGACACAATAATGCTGCCGGTGAAGGGATTGTGATTGGTTTTGTTGATAGTGGAATCAATCCATTGCATCCAAGCTTTGTTTATGATCCTTTGAATCCTATGATCAAGAAGCCGAATAATAGTACTCCTTATTTTTCCGGTGCTTGTGAGACTGGTCCTCAGTTTCCGATGGGTTCTTGCAATGGAAAGATCATTTCTGCTAGGTTTTTCTCAGCTGGGGCTCAAGCTGTTGCTCCTCTTAATTCTTCTGTGGATTTTCTTTCACCTTTTGATGCAGTTGGACATGGCAGGTATATATGCAGGATAGCATCATTCTCATGCATGCGAGATCAATGATCATGAGATTGTCAATGATCCCGCACGAGAATTTCATGTGATATGTTACATTTGATAATTTACTTATATATTTAAGGTTTGTGTGATTTTTAAATGTTTTTTCGTTTGACTCTGTAACATTACAGAATCAAAAGTATACACAGAATTAACGTGTTAACTTGTAAATTGAATGCTTAGTTTATATATGTACAGACTTTATGCACATAAACTTTTTTTTTTTTTTTTAAATGTATATTTATCGGTTTGTGATTAATTTATATTGTATTTATGGTTTTTTCAGCCATGTGGCATCAACAGCGGCCGGAAATGCTGGTATTCCGGTGGTGGTGAACGGCTTCCATTACGGAGAAGCCAGCGGGATGGCGCCACGTGCTCGGTAGGTTATCATTGTTTATTAATTGATTCAAAAAAAATTATTGTCACTGTATATTAAACTTATGCAGGTCATGATCAGTTGAATATGATTGTACCTATTCATTAATTTTTTTTTTTTTTTTTTTTTTTTCAGTATTGCTGTTTATAAGGCTGTCTATCCAACAATTGGAACCATTACAGATGTAGTTGCAGCAATTGATCAAGTGCGTACCACTTATTGAATTATTATTTATTTTAAAAAATTGCTCGTAGATTTAACACCGGACTACCTGATCAACTTTAATATATTACTAAAATTTAACGATTATGTTTCTTATTCAAAATACAATTAATCAATTTCAAATTAAATCAGAAAAAAAAAAATTAAAATCATCTCAGCCTAATATATAATTATACATTCACTTAAACCAATATTTCATGTTAATTATGCATGCATGCAAATTATATATATATATATATATATGTTCAGTTTATTATGTTAATCAGTACCAAAAAAATCTATAATCTGAATTAGAGAGTTCAACATGTTAATTAATATGTTTTTATTTGGGGATCCTTCGGTCCTTCTCTAGTTACGGTCGATTACATAATATTGTTGAATTGGTTCATAATGTTACGAAACTAGTTAGATGTTCTCTGGTTCATAACTACTATAAGAATATAACACACGACTGCATGGATTGCATTTGCAGGCAACACATGATGGAGTTGATGTCTTGACACTTTCAGTTGGACCAGATGAGCCACCGAGCGATACCATCACTTTCCTGAGTGTTTTCGATGTTTTCTTGTTGTATGCAAGACGAGCCGGAGTTTTCGTGGTTCAAGCTGCTGGGAATCAAGGTCCAGCCGCCTCAACCGTGGTGTCTTACAGCCCTTGGGCCGTGTCTGCCGCAGCTTGCAGCACAGACAGAACTTACCCTAGTTCTCTCCACCTCGGAAATGGTCAAAACGTTGGAGGCGTTGGATTATCTGGTATATCTGTATGAATTTTTTTTTTGAGTTTTTCTAGTGCGGATATCTATACGAAAAAAAATCCCAGGATTACAAACTGTCCGCACTAGAGAAATTTCATAAATATTCAACCATGTATTCTGTATATATACTCTCACAATATTATTTTAATAATTTTATAAATTTTTTAATGAAATTAAAAATTATCTTTATATTTTAAAAAGATCTCATTATGGTCTACCAAAATTTTTTGTTTTTGTATTTCTAACTCCCTTGATTTTTATAAATCAACACAATTATTAATTACAATACGCTTGAAAGTGTTTTTCACACCATGCAAGAAAAAAAAATTAATTACAACCAATTTGTATCGTTACAGTTTCATTATTTTGAATACTTTTCCTTGACTAGACGTATGCATTGGAGAAATTTCAGTAATGCTTTTTCTTGCTCTTCAGGACCAACTTTGGGAAAAGGATTGATATTTTCCAAGCTAGTTCTGGCCAATGATGCACTCAAGCTAGGTGGTACTTTTCCAAGAACACCAGAGTATGTTGAAGAGTGTCAATTTCCTGAAGCATTTGATCCCAATATTGTGCATGGCAGTGTCATCATTTGCACTTTCTCTGCTGGCTTCTACAATGAAACTTCAACTCTCACTGCCATCATCAACACAGCAAGAACTCTACGATTCTTCGGTTTCCTTCTGATCGCAAATCCAGCTTATGGTGATTACATTGCTGAACCTATCCCCTTTGCTGTTCCTGGAATTATGATCCCAAAAGTCTCCAGTGCACAGGTATTATTATTATTATTATTATTATTGTTGCATTTGATGAGATTCTCGGTTTGGAACCAGAAATTCCAGTTTGGGAGGCCGGTATACAAAAACAAAAATTTTTAGGGGGGCCAAATTGAAATATTTTAAAAATTTTGTAACTATTTGTAATTTTTTTTAATGGAGGCAATGCCTCCCCCTGGAACTATCGGCCGTCAGATGCATCTAACGGTTTCCGTTAATTAGGTTGTTTTGAAGTACTATGAGCAACAAACAGTGAGGGATGAGAGAGGATTTGTGACCAAATTTGGTGCACAAGCTGCCATTGGAGAGGGTAGAGTTGCTTCATTTGAAGGCAGAGCACCCACTGTGAGCAGATTCTCTTCCAGAGGACCAGATTTCATTGACATTCACAGAACTCCTACTGATGTACTCAAACCTGATATTCTTGCACCAGGCCACCAAATTTGGGCAGCTTGGAGCCCTGTTAGTGCCTCAGAGCCAATACTTACAGGTTAGTAACAATAAATTCTAATTATTGATAATATAATAAAGTTTGGTAAAAATTATCAGAAACCTCGGTTGCCTTTACGTTTTTTTTTGTTTTTTTTTTTTTTTTTGAAATATTACAATGATTCGGGATTTTGGGAGAGGGACTAACTCGAAACCAAAACCTCAAGGTGTGAGGGGCAAACTACTGAACCAACCTCATCTTGTCTACTTATTGAATTCGATTATTGAAAGTTTTTTGATCAAACTTGGCTACTTATATGTGCTAGGACACAATTTTGCACTATTGTCTGGTACAAGCATGGCAACACCACACATTGTGGGGATAGGAGCTCTGATCAAACAATACAATCCGTCCTGGACTCCGTCAATGATAGCCTCCGCGATCACCACCACCGCCACCAAGTACGATAACTATGGAGACCTTATAATGGCGGAGGGATCTGATACGAGCTTGTACAACGGCACTCATTTCGATTTTGGCGCTGGCCTTGTCAATGCAACTCGTGCAATCGATCCAGGCCTGGTTCTGTCATCAGGTAATCTTCCTTCTATTTGTGAATTTTATTCAATCAGGTGAATGACAGTTTTGTATAACACGACACGTGATCCTGAAGCAGGATTCGATGACTACATCAATTTCTTGTGCTCTCTGCCCAATGTCGATCCCCGTACGATCAAAGCAGCCACCGGAGAATGGTGCAATCAGCCGCTCAGCCACCCGGCCAACCTAAACCTCCCTTCGGTGATGATATCAGCACTGGCAGGATCCCTAACATTGCGGCGAAGCTTCATGAATGTAGTGAACAAATCAGAGACATACCTGTGCTCAGTTATACCACCAAAAGGGACAGTAGTTGGCTTGTATCCACCTTGGTTCACAATAACTCCAAAGGGAACACAAGATTTGGACATACAAGTTAATGTGTCACAAGCTCTTGGACAATTCAGTTTTGGTGAAATTGTATTAACTGGGAGTTTAAATCATATTGTACGAATACCGTTATCAGTAAAACCCAATTTCATTCAACTATAAATGAAAAGTGAATAAATAAATCTTCAAAGAGCAAAGAAATTTCCATCTTTTATATATACTCATGTGAACATATGTTTTATTGACAAGCGAACAATTAAAGAATGAATACATGTTACAAATCGGCAAAAACAGGCCTCTCCTAAATCAAAAGAAATTAGTTTGTAGAGTACATACACTTTTTACATCTTGGGTATCGATAAACGCTCTGAAAGGCCTTGTTTGGACGTGTTTCGTTTGTCTAACTGCTTTTCTAACTCTCTGTTCAAATATTTTCCACTATATGGTGGAATTCTTCATGAAGATGACTGAAAGTCTCCACTTGTTTGGCCAAATGGTCGGCATCTTCCCTGCTCCATGGTATATTCAATAACCAGACACCAATGACGACAACTGACTCCCAGAGTCTGTCATAACGAATGCATCAGCAGCTGTACAGCCGATGAAATCCAGGGCCGTCCACACAAGAACAAAGATGAATAATAGTAAAAAGAACTCGAGAATCGTGAAATATTTGCAGTCTACTTAATTGAGAATGGTGATGCACCCTATTAGTAAATAAATTTTCAAGGAACTAAATGTGAGAGTTGAAATACAGAAGGGTTGATTTGGTTGTCTTTACTCGATAATGCTTTGTTGTTCTATATTTTGCACCTTCGTAGAAAATCACAATCCTGCATACGTCTCTATTGCTGTTTGAATATCTAAACTTCATCTCTATGAATTCATTCCACGAACCTAAATCACACAAGGGTATGTTTAATTATACGAGTGTCTTGAACTGTGAAGCAGCCAAACAACCAAAAAAGTAAAGAAAGAACTCAGGAACAAGCATAGACGTCTGTCCAAAATGGAGTTAATATAATGCTTCTGACAGCTTATACAAACCCTGCCAACTGCATGGAGAAAACTTATGCAAATAAAATATTAAATTTCCAGTGTTACCTGGGACGAAAAATTCTTGAACGGTTCAAGTTCAGCCGCTGAAAGCAAGTTCTCTTTGGTAACTAAATATGAATACAAGCTGTTCAAAGTAGACAATCTCGTCGACCCTCCGTATATCTGTGCTCCTGCCACAAAAATCCGTGTCTTACGGTTAAATCCAAGAGCAGCAAGCACAAGCACTGCTTCTTCAGGTGCCAAAGGATATAGGCCTTCAGTTCTGAGTTCTGCAGGAGAAGGTAGCCTGCAGCAAGTTAAATAATTTTCTTAGATAACATATTACAGTAGTAGACTCATAAATACTTTTTATTTGAACAATACTAGGAATGCTATACACACATTATGATATAACTGAGAACAACCCAAATTTACGAACAAGTCATATGTAGAAGATAAGGTTCTGATACAGTGAGGTTCTATGGATTTGCGGATGGCTCGGTATGACGGTGTTTCCATAGGAACACCTTTTGAAGATTACATAATTGGAAATTTTAGTCCTTTCATAACAAATATGGTTTATTACATATATTGTTAGATCAAGTACGTAATTGTCCATTTATATATCTGCATACGGTACTTGCGTAAACACATGTATATTAGTTAAAAGAGTAACAAATAAGTCGAACACATTAGTATTCAACAAAACTTGAGTTCATCATCATTGCTTGAAACCTTCAAATCCAATTACAACATATTGACGCTACAGTTCATCCTTGTTTTCGGTAGACTGCATGAAATGATAGCGAGGCTAGCATAATTTATAACTACTTCAGAATGAAAAATGCACATGCTTGATTGCTTGCAAGTGTAGAATGTAAATACATATGTGAAACAGCAACAAGAGCGAGAAGAAGCATACTTTGTCTTCTTCAGAAGTGCCGGTGCAGGAAAATGGATTTCACGATATGCTTCCAACTCTAGTCTTTCTTCTTCACCTCCACCAAATTCACACAGTGAATGAGCTACCATATCGATTTCAAACCTCAGGTGAAGAGCTAAATATTTTGAAGCTTTTGTTGAGCGAACCCCTTTTCCCTCCACGATTAAATCTGTATAGCTGAATTCGCTATGAAATTATCCAAATTAATGTCATTACTTTTCCATCTAGAGAAAACAATTTGAACTTTAAATCAGAAAATCATCCAAAAAGGACACAGGAAACACGATATGGCCCTACATGCCATAGAGCTCATCCAACACCAATAATGAAATTAAGCAGTTTAGTCTATATAATTCAATTACACGAGACATAAATCGCTGTTCACGTACCTCTGCCAAGGCATGGGAAGCCAAAGCCAACATCCTTCCATAAACACCATACTGTGACCTCATCATTTTACTGAACTTTATGAATTCTTTCTGCAAACATCAAAAGAATAAACAAAACAAAAATGAAACAAAATGTACTAAACAGAAACCAATATATCGCATTCATTGAACCACCAATACTTCTTTCCCGCAAACCTCTATCTTCGTTGCAAAATGTTTGGAACAGACATGACATAAAATTATAACTTATTTATGATTCGAAACTACAACATTTGGCATAGTACTTAACTACAACCTATTGCATTGTTGAAGTACAAGAAATTAACAGTGTTAATAGCAATGCAACAACACTATTATAATCAAATTAGGTCCGAAAACGAAATACTAAATTCCTTCTAACAAATAGCTCTAGCAAACCAATCGTTCATTTCTCACAATGAATTTGGCAACAAATAGCTACATACCTGAACTGTAATCTTAGATGAATGCGCAAAACATTCAATCTTTTCACCATGTTCTTGTAAACTCACATTCATAAACCAAATAACCAATTAAACAAAAAAAAAAGAAACCAATCAACAACCCCACCACAACCACCACTCTCTTCGTTTTCTTCTTCTGATACCAAACCTTCCCTCCTGTTCTCTTCACACTCTCCGATTCCTTCTTCGTGTATCCACCTTGGTTCACTATAGCTACAGAGGGAACACAAGATTTGGACATTCAATTTAACGTGTCACAAGCTCTAGGACAGTTCAGTTTGGGTGAAATTGTTTTAACTGGGAGTTAAATCATATTGTACGAATACCGTTATCAGTAAAACCAGTTTCATTCAACTGCAAATGATAAGTGATCAGAAGTAAATAAATCTTCGAAGAGCAAGGAAATTTCCATCTTTTATATATACTCTTGTAAACATATGTTTTATTGACAAGAGAAAAAAGAATGAATACTTGTTACAAATTCGCAAAAACAGGCCTCCTAAATCAAAGAAATCAATTTGTAGTGCACATACACTCTTTACATCTTGGATATCGATAAACGCTCCGAGCTTTAGGCCTTGTTTGGACGTGTTTTGTTTGTCTAACTGCTTTTCTAACTCTCTGTTCAAATATTTTCCACTCTATGGTGGAATTCTTCATGAAGATGGCAGAAAGTCTCCGCTTGTTTGGCCGAATGGTCGGCATCTTCCCTGCTCCGTGGTATATTCGATAACCAGACACCAATGACGACAACTGACTCCCAGAGTCTGTCATAGCGAATGCATCAGCAGCTGTACAGCCGATGAAATCCAGGGCCGCTAGCTGTACAAGAAATAAGTTTATCATATATAGCACACAAGAACGAAGATAAATAATAGTAAAAAAAAACTTAAGAATAGTGAAATTATTCGCTGATGCAGTATTTAATTGAGAATGGTAATGAACCCTATTAGTAAAGAAATTTTCAAGAACTAAATGTGAGAGTTGAAATGCAGAACGGCTGATTCAATTGTCTCTACTCGATAATGCTTTGTTGTTCTATATTTTGCACCTTAGTTGAAAATCACATTCCTGTATACATCTCTATTTCTGTTTACAGTATCTAAACTTCTTCTCTATGAACACCACGAACCTAAATCACATAAGAGCTTGTTTAATTATAACTGTGAAGCAGCCAAACAACGAAAAAAGTAAAGAAAGAACTCGGGAACAAGCATAGACGTCTGTTCAAAATGGAGTTAGCATACATATGCTTCCAATGTGTTACCTGGGACGAAAAGTTCTTGAATGGTTCAAGTTCAGCTGCTGAAAGCAAGTTCTCTTTGGTAACTAAATATGGATACAAGCTGTTCAGGGCAGACAATCTTGTTGAACCTCCATATATCTGTGCTCCAGCCACAAATATTCGTGTCTTACGCTTAAATCCAAGAGCAGCAAGCATAAGCACTGCTTCTTCAGGTGCCAAAGGACATAGGCCTTCAGTTCTGAGTTCTGCAGGAGAAGGTAGCCTGCAGCAAGTTAAATAATTTTCTTAGATAACATATTACAGTACTAGACTCACAAATACTTCTTATTTGAACAATACTAGGAATGCTTTGGACACTAGACCTCCACATTATGATATAACTGAGAACAACCAAAACATACAAACTAGTCATATGTAGAAGATAAGGTTCTGATATAGTGAGGTTCTATGGATTTGTGGATGGCTTGGTATGACGGTGTTTCCGTATGAACACCTTATAAAGATTACATAATTAGAAATTTTAGTCCTTTCATAACAAATATGGTCTATTACATATATTGTTAAATCAAGTACTATCTGCATAAGAAGGTACTTGCATAAATACATATATGTATTAGTTAAAAGAATATCAAATAAGTTGAACACGTTAGTATCCAACAAAACTTGATTTCATCATCATGCTTCAACCCTTCAAATCCAATTACAAAATATTACCGCAGAGTTCATCCATGTTTTTGGGAGACTGTATGATAACCAGTCTAACGTAATTTAACAAATAATAGTTATAACTGTACCTACTTCATAAAGAAAAATGCACATGCTTGCAAGTGTAGAATGTAGATACATATGTGAAACAGCAACAAGAGCGAGAAGAAGCATACTTTGTTGTCTTCTTCAGAAGTGTCAGTGCAGGAAAATGAATTTCACGATATGCTTCCAACTCTAGTCTCTCTTCTTCACCTCCACCAAATTCACACAGTGAATGAGCTACCATATCGATTTCAAACCTCAGGTGAAGAGCTAAATATTTTGAAGCTTTTGTTGAGCGAACCTTTTTTCCCTCTACGATTAAATCTGTATGTGGACCAACAAGATAACGATCCAATGGCCCAGGGTAAGCTGCATGCTTACGTAACCTTCGAAGGAGCAAAGCACCAGTTTCTTGTATTTTAGGTACAAACTGTAGTGCGTGAAAATTACATCTGCATCGAAGTCTCTAGATGAAGTACCCAGACAGTAGTAAGAGCAAAGTAAGAAAAAAGGGCAAAACACTACAATAGACTAAATTAGGAGACAAAAGCTAGAAATTTACCTGCAACTGAAAAGGTATTGGGTCAAAGGCCAGACGATTTGCAAATCCAAGAAAATGTACAACTCTATTTTTAAAAAGAATCGGTAGAATATATTTTAAATAAAAACTTGGCTTGGACTCCTTTGGCAAGTCTACGTCTGTCACCTGGAATAGCATTTTAACAACAATTATAAACAAACACGATGCTTATGTACTATTGCATTAATTTAAGGATTGTACAAAATTAGTTTGAACAAGGAACTCACAACACTACCAATCGCCTCCAAATCTAATGACTGCAGCTCATTTGGGAGTTCCTTCACTATCCGAATATCAGGGGCCAGGTGGTCAATAAAATGCTCCTCCCCATAGATATCACTGAATTGGCTATGAAATTATGCAAATTAATGTCATTACTTTTCCATCTAGAGCGAACAATTTGAACTTTAAATCAGAAATAATCCAAAAATGACACAGGAAACGCTTTATGACATTCAAAAGATACATGCATATGCTGCCTGTAATATCACCATTCAATTTGAACATAATCTCAGTATTTAATGCACGTGATCTACTTTGAAAGTACAACACCATGAAAATTAGATTCTATTGTAAGATGCCCTTAATGCTAGCACCATAAACAAAAAGGGGGGCCAAAAATTGTTTCATTGACCTATTAACTATGTCTCCCACCAACCAAATCTCAAGAAGGTAGATAATTATTTGAAAAGGGGTTTTATTTGGGGAGTGTATAAAGCTTGATCGATAAAGCATACATTGATACTGCAATAAACCATGTTATATTATTTGATCCAGAAAGTAAATGTAGCGATTTCAATTTGAAAATAGCATTAACCATATAGTAGAAAGAAACATGCAATCGAGTGACAAGTAACAGAAAGGAAGGATTGTGTTACCTCACATCTCTCCAGACACTACTGTACATAAATTTGGGAATGACAAGAGATGCATTAAGCAATCGTGCAACGACAACGGCATTGCAAATCTGAAAATGGTATAAACAAAAGTTATTACCTCTCCTGAAGTAAAGCTTGTCTATAAAATCAACAGATAAACATGATATATGGAACAATGATGAAAGCTGAAACTCGCTTTGCAGTGATACTTACAGCTACTCGCTGCTGGTTCATACCACCATTTGCAGTGACCATAATGTATCCATTGTTTCCACCTATTAATTACACAAAGGGCAATGTGAAAATGAGCTTGACCTAAGAGCCGTGTTCTTACTCCTCTTTGAAAAATACACATCACGTAATTGACATAAACATTAAGCACTCAGTCAGAGCAAGCTCTCACACACACACATACAGAGTCTCACCACTAGGATTCCAGTTACGTTGATCAGCACAAGGTCTCCAAACAGAAGCAGGAATTACCGGCTCTTTCCACAAGTCTTTTGGCTCACGTTTATTTTGTCCCTACATGCCATAGAGCGCACCCAACACCAGATGATGAAATTAAGCAGTTAAGTTTATAGAATTTAATTACACTACATAAATGGCTGTTCAAGTACCTCTGCTAAGGCATGGGCAGCTAAAGCCAACATCCTTCCGTAAACACCATATTGTGACCTCATCCTTTTACTTAACTTTTTGAATTCCTTCTGCAGAGTAAACAAAAGTACTCAACACAAACCAATATATCGCATCCATTGAACCACCAATACTTCTTTCCCGCAAACCTCTATCGTTGTTGCAAAATGTTTGGAACATACATGACATAAAATTGTAACTTATTTACGATTCGAAACTACATCATTTTGCATAGTACTTAACTACAACTTATTGCATTGTCGAAGTACAATAAATTAACACTGTTAATAGCAATTCAACACTATTAAAATCCAATTAGCTCCGAAAACGAATTACTAAATTCCTTCTAACAAATAGCTCTAGCAAATCAATCATTCATTTCTCACAATGAATTTGGCAACAAATAGCTACATACCTGAGCTGCAATCTTAGACGAATTCGCAAAAGAATCAATCTTTTCACCACCATCTTGTAAATTCACAATCATAAACCAATTAAAAATGAAGAAGAAACCAATCAACCCCACCACAAACACCATTCTCTTCGTTTTCTTCTTCTGATACCAAACCATACCTCCTCCTTTTCTCTTCAAACTCTTCGATTCCTTCTTCGTTTCCCAGAAGAACCCCATCAGTTTCTCTACATTGTTGTTCAATAACCGGCCAGACGAGCCCTGGTGGCTACCGGCGGTGGTGAGGGAGCCGGACGAGAAGCTGTTGGAGCTGCACCGATCCAATGTCTGCTTTTCATGTCCTTGGTCGGAACCAGATTCAAGTGGAAGATGATTCGAAGACATTAGTGTGTAAAAGGATCGGATTTTTACAAAAGAAGACACGAACACAAGTGTTGGGTTGTTTGGTTTTATAAGGACAAGAGGGAATCGAAGCGAGAAAGCGAGAAAATCGGAGGATTGGTTTGGTGGGTCGAGTTGGGTTGTTGTTAAAAATGGGAATTTATCGGCGGAGATGCTCCGGTGAGGAGTTTGTTGAACTTGACGGCTTTTAATGAAACTATACTGGCGGTTTTTTTGGTTAGTGAACAAGAAGAAAGAAGAGATTTTGTTTTTTGTTTTTTTATAGTGCGATTTGCCTAATAATGATTATAAAAATGTCAACTTGTTTTGTTTGCTTATAGATTCAAAAAGGAATTTCATTTTTTGGAATTCAAAACTAAATATAATGTAGAAGTTTCCCTGATCTCGATTTAAATTGTATAAGGTAAGGATCTTTTGAAAACTTAGATTAAATAATACATATGCAATCCGGATATATAATTATCTATGTTTGTATATAATCTGTATATCTATTGTATCTATGTTGGTAGTGTATAATGTTTGTTTTGCTATTACCCAATATGGATTAGTTGTAGGGGAAGAAGAAGTTTAGGTTTGGGGGAGCCAAATCACAAACATTTAAAATTAGTAAGGTTAAAATGTAAAATATATATTTGTTAGCATTTTTAAACTGTTATTTTATATAATAAAAGAAAAAATTGCAAGACGTAGCTCCACTAAGCTCCATCTGTTCTTTATATTTCAGGTAGCGTTCATTCACTAAAAAAAAAAAATATATATATATATATATTCTTATATTCAAAAGAAAACCCATATGTTTGATATTCATGAACTAGGTTAGTTAACTTAGTTTTGTAAAAACAATTTGTTACTAGTATTTAATGCGAATTTCATATACCAGCCATGACGATAATGTTTAATCTTGATATGTTCAAGTCCAACGGACTTCTAATCCGATGAGATTATCAATTCGAATCATATCCCTCTCCCGACTCCAAAGAAGAGCAGAAAAGAAAATGAAGTGTCAAAACTCAAAATAACAAACTAAGAAAGAGCCTACTTTAATCATATCACCAAACAGGTGGGACAAGCTGTTTCGATTCATTAAGGTTGTCAATGGCATCACATTTTCTTCCAGAATCTAACATGTTTGTCTTTATGGAATTCTGTCTTGTCTTTTCTCACTGAATCTAAAGTACATATATTTAACACACTCACTGGTTGGCAATGTCTACTAAAAACTAAAAAGCATGAAAATGAACTAATAACTTCTAGTTTATGCAAGGAAAGCATGAATTTTTTATGCATTTAAAGACTGGAGAACTCATTGTAACTCATACATTAACTTGATCGAAACGGTAAAAAAAGGAACCAAAAGGCTTTATTTTGCTGCCGGATGTCCTGAATTTGCATCGATACAAATTTAAAAATACAATAGACGGCAGCATTTCAAAGTAAATATACATACTTTAATTTACTGTAAGATAGAAAATTTGCAGTTGAATGTATATGGGGTATAATTACATGTTTTTTTTTCCCCGATCTAACCTTCACACCTTTTTACTCTTGATCTGTAAGTTCTTCGGTTTCTCCTGACCTTAGCATATGGTTGTATACGAAACCACAAGCTTGTATTTTGAGTTCAATGAGGTTGATACGTCTAAAATGACATATCGATAGCCTCATGCTCTGGGGTCCTATAAGAAAATCCTGATTCATCGCTGGAACGTCTTTTGACCACACTTGCCCTTTGCACTAACCGCACCAAAGCTTGCACAACTTCAGACATGGGAGGGCGGAACTCAGGTTCCGGCTATACATAAGTAAGGATGTAAATTAACAATTGTCAACAATGAGATAGTGTGTGATATCTAGTTGAATATCAGAAAAACATATGTAGTCTTCTTGGTGCCTGTAAAAAGTTAAAGATCGACTTTAATTCTGTCTTAGCGTTAACAAATGAAAGTTTTACCTGAACACAGAGAGCAATAATATCGGCAAAACGTGACAGGGACTTTGCTGGGTACATTCCGTTCAAAGCAGGGTCAACCATTTTCGCCAATGCATCTATATCATGTAGTTGGGGAGTAGCCCATCTCACAAGTGATTGTTCTGATCTTGGCCTTGAACTAAATGACAAGAGATAATACGAGGAAAATAAGAACATGACTGTAACGAACTTACGGAAATTGCATATGACAATTGAGTAATCTACAACAAGGTTTACCTGTCCAGCGGCTTCCGACCAGTCAGCAGCTCTAGCATCACCACCCCGAAACTGTATACATCACTTTTCACAGTGTATATTCCTGACAAGGCAAATTCAGGAGCGCTGTAACCAAATGCACCAATCATCTGTGTTGAAACCTGTCAAACATGAATAAAACAACAATTCTTAAGATAGCATATAACAAACAATTTACGAAAACAGACCCATGAAGTATGAAAATGTTATCCTATTTTAGTCAAATCACCTGTCGCTCTGTGTTTGGTGTTAGAGCAGCTAAGCCGCAATCTGATAAGTGGGGATTGAGCTCTTCATCGAGTAATATGTTTGCCGACTTGAAATTTCTATGTACAACAGACGGCAAGCATACTTCATGCAAGTACCTGATAGGCAGCAGAACTACATTTTAGAATGGACACGACGGTGAGGGGGGTAGAGAGAGAGAGAGAGAAAGAGAGAGAGAGAGAGAGAGAGAGAGAGAGAGAGAGAGAGAGAGAGAGAAGACTCGAAATGTCATACACATTTAACGTACTCTAAAGCTCGGGAAGTTCCAAGTGCCACCCTAACACGTGCATTCCAGGTCAGGTTCTTGCTGCTTTCATCAGCAAAGTGCAGCATATCATGCAGATTGCCATTTCCTATGTATTCATAAACCAGAAGACGCTGGCCATGTTCCGCACAATATCCAGCCAGTGTAACAATATTCGGGTGCCTTAATCGTGACATGTTAGAAATAGCTTCTAGAAAATTATCTTCCTCTTGTAATGACAGTGCCGCATTGTCGATCTTCTTAACAGACATTATCTAGTTCACAAATACAAAAAATTAAATCAATATTTTGATCATCTTTAAGGTGTGATCATGACCAAAGAAAACATCAAAGAATCATGATTCGATAGTATTGCCATGCTGCCGAAATGATAATGTCATAACTTAGGAAATAACATGACACCTGGAAATTTGATACATTAAATATTAATTGTACAAATGCAAAACAATATCTGCATAACATTGAATTATATTCTTCTCATGTTGGTATAGCATGATTAAGTTACCTTTCCATTCGAAAACTCTGCTCTGTACACACGACCAAGGGACCCTTCACCAATTAGAAATTCTTGACTAAAACTATTTGTTGCCGTTTGGAGAGAAGCAACGGTGTATGCAGTTGCAGTGATAGGTGACTTCACTTGCTTTATGGAGCCATTTTTCGACATCCTATCAACCACCAATTTTTCTACTGGTGGGGGTGTCAGATCAGTGACAGCAGCTGCACTTTTCACCCTCTGCTCTGAAATCTCTGTATTCACTGAGAAAAGAAAGCAGATTGCAACGATGAAACAATTGGGATCCTGGCAGTAGAGCTTCTAGCTCCAGATCATTAATGGCAATCATTCAAAGCAGAATAACATGAAGCAAGATAAAAAAAATAGACAAGGAAACCTACTGTTATTTCTGGTGACGGGAAGTCTTCCTGCAGAAGCTCTAGCACCACTTACCTTTCTTTTGTTTTTCCGAAAGCAAAAACACAGAACAAGTAGCACGAGGGCAACCACAAAAATAGCACCTAGAACTATGCCTACAATGGCTCCAACTGACAATCCCTTGCTGGAATTAGATGACGAATGACCATCCGGAGGCGTGTGTGATTCCGAACGAGAATGAGTACGATTATTACGAGATTTACCAGGTGGAGGTGATGTAAATGGGGGTGGTGGTGGAGCAGGACCGTTGTCGAAAGAATTCCCATCAGATCTATTATATTTTCAGGACAATTAAGTCGAGCATATGACAATGGTCAAAATTTCCACACAAAAAAAAAGGAGAAAAACTATCAGCATTAAAGAAACAAAATGAACGAAAGCTTACATAAAAGTTGGGAGTGAACTAAGCTCTCGGGGTATCCAACCATTGAAATGATTGTTTGCAACATTTCTGTAGGATATTTAGAGTGAAATAAGAATAGATGGGAAGATGATAACACAACTCCAATATACAAGTAGCAACTTACAGAATAGTCAAAGGCAAACCCGAAAGGACACTAAGAGTACCAGTTAATTGATTGTTCTGCATATAGCTGCCACAAATTCGGATATCGTAAGCACTCTATTAGGACTTCACAAATACATGTAGCTACTTTTCTCAAAGGAAAGGAAGGAGCAATTTACTCACAGTTTAGACATATTGGACAGTGAACTAAGCGAAGCGGGAAGATCTCCAGAAAGGTTGTTGAAAGATATATCCCTGCATTACGAAGCATGGTCACACAATGCACATTACACTTAATAACAACAACATTTTGCAGGGTACTGAAAACTGCAATGGGTCAAACTGTCAAAGGATACGTTTTGAGCATGAAGTATAAGTTTCCATGTACAAACACTATAATGATCCAAACTAACTTTGATGGTGAACATGTTATAGAAATCAAAACTAACAGATTAATAATGACAAAATCGTGTTGAAGTAAGATGTCTTACAAGGTTGAGAGGCTGACAAGATTACTAAAAACATCTCCAACTGACTGAGTGAGTGAATTACGGCTTACATTCCTAAACAACGTGTTACCAGTAGGTCAATCAAAGATGTTCTAATTTGCAACTAAATTACAAGATAGGTAAATCAAATTTAATAGCATTCATGGCAACCACTTACAAATAAGTGAGCGAACTCATGATAGAAATGGAATAAGGAAGATTCCCACTAAAGTTGTTGCTTGCAAGATTCCTACATCATAACATGAACATCGTACAACAATCAATACATCTTGCGTGTAATAAAGAGCATCAAAACAACAGAACCAATCAATAAAAGTTAAGACATTACAGGCTTGTAAGATTTGGCGGTAACTGATACGGGAGTGTGTCGTGGATGTTGTTGCCACTCACATCACTAGCAAAACAATAAATCAAATTAGCAAACTCATTAACCAACAATCAATCAAACCAGATACTATTTCACTAAACCAATTAAAACAAAACAAATAAGAAAGCAAGAATTTTCTCACAATTTTCTCAACGAGGTAAGCTGTGAAAGCAAGTATCCCATAGTTCCATTGAGCCCTAGCCTGGAAATATCACTGCTCCAAGAAAACAAAACAACCGATAAAACTCATCAATAATCACAAGCTTATTAAATCAGAGATAGAAATGAAAAGGGTACATTTGTTATGTTAATTCATACATGGAAACAACAGCTGATCCCTCACAAGTAACCCCTTTCCATGACTCTGTACATGGATCAACTCCATCACTTTTCCAATTAGTAAGCTGCGAAGGACTGTTCAGTGAAGTGTACACAACCTGAAGAGCTTGAACTGCAACAACAACCAAATTAAACCAACCCTTTATTTTCTTCACCGAAAAAAATCTATTGAAAGTGAAAAAATCAGATTTTTATCAATAAGAAAACAACGTTATACACACACAATGAAAAAAAAAAAAATCTTAACTTTATAATATTAACTTCATGCATTTGTTTTTGAAACCAAAAAGAACACAAAAGGATTCAACTTTGAACAAAACAAACAAAAACTCCACAAATTCAAAGCTCAGTCTATTCACATCTAAACCAGATAGTCAAAAATAAATAAATAAAACACACTAACTAACATCGCATTACCAAACCAATCACAATCACAATCACAATCCACAAACAACAACAAAAACGCTAAACATAACAAACTAAAAACAAAAATAATTTGTTTATAAAAAAAAAAAAACCCGATCAGGAGTTTGAAAGTGAATAATACCATCATTAGAATCAGTGGTGCAATGAACGAGAGAGAAAACAGAGAAGATCGAGACGAGCAAAAGACGAGTTATAGACAACGAAACAGAAAACCCAGCTCTCATTTTCATTTTCACAACAGCCATTGTTATTGGTAATGGTGGTGGTGGTGGTGGTAGTGGGTGTTCAAAAACGAGGTTCTGGTGAGGTGGGGTGCGTAGTAGAACAGTGTGTGCTCGCAGCAGAGGAAGAAGAAGAAGAAGAAGACGCAGATGGGTTTGGAGGCAGTTGAAGAGAAGTGAAAGACATCGCCATTAAAGAGAGTCCTCTCTCTCTCACACGGAGAAACAGAGAGATTCGAAGCTTATGCGAGTAATGAAGAGAGTGTTTTGTTTTGTTTTGTTTTTATTTTTTTAGTGTCGGCCAAATAAAAGTTAAAAACAAAAATGGAAATCTAAAAAATAAAATAAAATAAAATTATAAATGGAAGAAAATAAAAATTTCAGGTGTGTGGGGCCTACTTTCTTCGATCTTCTACACTCGATATCGCTTTTGTCTTTGTACATCTTGTCCATGATTTTGCCACGTCACTATTGAAGATGTGTTAATGGTGTATATATCTTTTTTTTTTTTTTATCTATCGGGACCGGAGGAGATCATACACTATAAGCACAACTAAGAATACTAGTGTCGGGACCAGAGGAGATCATACACTATAAGCACAACTAAGAATACTAGTCCCACTACCGGAAAGAAGATACAAATGGAAATATAACTCTCATCATTAGAGAAAGAGTTAGCTTCACGGAAATCGGAGACGACACCGACACCTTGGGAGTTAAAAGCCAATGGTGAGACTATAATATATATATATACATAGCAAGGTGTTGAACCTCGGCGGTGGAGCTTCCCAAGGGAGGGTCCAACCACCAAGGCAAGAGCCCTTGTGTGGTGTATATATCTATGTTGTATTTGATTAGAGAAAATATCTTCATTATAAGTTTTGATTGATTTTTATTTGAATTTTCAAGTAATATGAGAGTTATTTTGGATGTTGATAAATTATTTCAAAACTATTTTACATATCATTTACTTAAGTTTTCATAGTAAGATTTCATATTCGGTAACTAAAATCGTATCACCAGATATGATAATCATATTTAATATCTTAATTATAAGTTTTGATAGATTTTTATTTGAATTTTAAAGTAACATGAGAGTTATTTGGATGTGATAAATTATTTCAAATCTATTTTACATTTCATTTACTTAAGTTTTCATAGAAAGATTTCATATTCGGTAACTAAAATCGTATCACTAGATATGAGAATCATACTTGATTATTACAAAAATTTCTTCTTTATATGATACTTAAATGTTTTACAAAATAATAATAATAATAATAATAATAATAACATTTTCAATCTCTTAAAATAATAATAATAATAATAATTTCAATCTTTTGATCAAATTATAAGTAAAACAACAATACGATATTGAGGTGGAACACTTGATCCTCAGATAAACATCAAAAGTTAAATATAATTATCATTTAATCACTAAACTTATCTACGCATAATAATATCAAATATGTATATTGTGCTTAATTTTGATATATCTCAATAAACCTTTAATCCATTCGGTTAACTTTGAAAAAAAATGGTTAATATTTCACTAAATACATTTTACAAGTATATAATATTTGATGCAAATGGTCGATCTCCAAAAAAAAACCTTAGCCCGTTGGAATCAACTTTCAATCAAAAAGGTCAATAACGAAAACAAACATAAAAGATCCGAAATTAGCATGTTGAAAAGTCAAATATACCCTTAAAAGTGAACTATTATTACGGTGATACCATTTGATCCTCCACTTTTTGTGCCGGTATGGCATGAGGACAAGAAAAAGAGACCAAATCCAAGTCTGAGACCAAACTCAAAAGCAGACATTGCAGGTGAAGAGGGCAAACCTGGCAGACAAATTGGTACTTGAAATTTTTTTTGAAGAGAATATGTGAGAAAATGACTATAATGTCCTCTTGTGAAATCTGATTTTGGTGGGGACACATTTTTAACTTTGACTTTTGGAAGCAATCGATGACCTCTTTTTTTTTTTTTTTTTTTTCAAGTAGGTTGATGAAAACAAACAAAAATAAAAATAAAAAGAAAAAAAAAATTGTTTTTTGTTGTAAAATGTTTTTGCTTTTTTTTCTTTTTTCTTTTTTCTTTTTGATAGCAACCTCTTGAGTTGGTGAGTCATCATCAATTATCACAGCCTCACGTCCAAAAAGTTTGGCTATCATGATTTAATAGAAAAAAAAAAAAGAATGGTAATCCAAAAAAAGTGCAAAACGACATAATTTTATGGGTTAATATTAAAGACCTCCCCTCACCTTTGAAATATTATTGGATGTCTTGCTAAAAATGCTTTTATTTCAGAAACATTCCCTGTGGACTAACAAACAATGATTCAATTAATTGATTTTTGATGTTAAAAAGTCTATAATGTTCGTATTTAAGCTTCAATTATATTAATTGAACATTATACCTTCTGAATCTTACCAAATAAAGCATTGTTTGTTGGTCCACAAGAGGTGTTTATGAAATAAAAGCATTTTTATCTAGACATCCAATAATAGATCAAAGGTGAGAGGATGTTTTTAATATTAAACCGAAATTTATAGACCCGTTAATATTTTTAAAGACATTATATAGTTCAACATGAATTGTGTAAATGAAAATAATTTGTTGTGATTATTCACGAAAATGTAATTTAGCTTTTATTGTTAAGATTTAAGTTGTTTTTGAAATTATAGAGGCTTCTTGTATTTAATCTATTTGGGAATAATAATAATAATAATAATAATAATAATAATAATAATAAATCCATCATAATTTGAAAATTAGATAGTCAAAAGTACATAATAAAGAGGATGATAAAAAAAAAATGGTTGGAGTTCGATTGCCTTTTGATTGTGAGATTGTATATTCGAACCATTAACAAAACATAATTCGAGTGGTGTGGGATTTATTATTATTGGTTTTTTTATTTTTATATATAAAAAAAGGTAATAAAAAGGAGAGCTTAGAAAGAAAGTGACATTTTTTTTATCACATTAATATAACAAAGTTGAATAAATTAAAAAATAAAGAAAGACTTGTGATTTCTTCTAAATTTTATTCCTTTCCATGAATGCAAAAAAGGCAATGTTCTCTAAGTGATCTGTCTTAGATTCCTTCAACAGTGATTAAATAGTAATTAAATGGACCAACCCATGCATCTACCATACCTTCCATTCTTCCAATATTCCATTATGTATTCATTAATTACAATAATTAATTATTTTTAAATTATAATTAATATGTATAGTATACTAACTATGCATTTTTAAATACACTTTGATTTATCTCAATTGAATACAAATAAATAAGATAAATAAGTGTGTTAGTTCAACTCATTAGTTTCTTATGTTTATGTAAGAGATTTGGGAATCAGAATCACGAGATCTCCGTAGATCAATTTATAATGGTTTATGTTCTTAAAATAGATATAATATATTTTAGATTTAACGCACTAATCTTTCATCGTAATGAATTATAACAATTTATGTCTATTAAGTAGATATTATTTCTCTTAGATTGATTTGTGCTTCACGAATTTGCATGCAAAACATTATTCAGCTATGATTCAAAATGTGATTAATTAATTAAGAGAGATCAACATGTATGTATGTATAAATTCTTATACTTCACTCACTGACCTTGAAGATTTTCTATTCATAGTATCAGAGCTAGTTCCAATCTTCCGAATAGTCAGGTGCGGACTCAAGTGCTGGAATAAGATGTTAAAATAGGTTACTGTGGAGCTCGGTGGAGAAGGACGGTGGACTGTGGACATGGTGTATCAACAGTGGAAGCAACCCAGAAAATGAGCCAAAAAAATGGGCCCAAATGGCCATGGCTTGCATTGCAGGTATAGCGTCCCATCATTTGATCACATCCGTTAAATTATAGGTGATTGGTCACCAAACACGGGCCCACCTGTTCCTGTTGATCACGTTTTATCAAATTCTAATTAACTCACAACTCACAGCCTGTGACAGCAATTATGTTTTTATTTATTTATTTAAAGTATTATAAGTTACAAGTATTATAATAAGACTGTCGTAACCCATCAAGATAAAACAATATATAGTATGTGCGGTCCGAATAATTACTTTTATAAATCGGGAAAAAACTCATCTTGATGAGATTCGAACCCCTTATCACTAATATGGAAGGGAGGTGCACTACTATCTGCTAAGATGTGATGTTAAAGAGTCAAGATGTCACATTTAATACATAAACAAAAACAAAAATCTTGGAAAAAATACTAACACA
Source organism: Acer negundo (assembly GCA_035582765.1). NCBI lineage: Eukaryota > Viridiplantae > Streptophyta > Magnoliopsida > Sapindales > Sapindaceae > Acer > Acer negundo. The sequence continues at coordinate 24,847,813 of CM069232.1, read as the reverse complement.
ATTACACAACTCAAAATCTTATTCCATAGACAAGATTACATCGGTCCATTGATATATTTTCACACCCACACCATAAAGTTATGGGTCTGAGTCTCTCTTTATTTATAAATCTTGAATTATTATAATATATATATATATATATATATTTAAAACGATCACATTCAAAACCTATTAAGATTATACATTGCCGATATAGTCAAACTCTAAATCAGTCGAGATTATACATCGATGCATAGTCAAATATTTTGGTAGGTTTTTATTTTCAACTAACATCGGAACCAGATCAAGTCTGCTCGAATCTATCAAGACTTCACAAAACATTTTTTTTTTAATGAATAATATAAGACTTGAACTTAAATAACATAAATATAGTATATGTTTATGAATTACAACCACTCAATAAATGAATGTGAAGAGTATCGATATCAGAATCTATTAAAACCTATCGAAATTAAACACTACTAAGACAATGGAAATAGCTACTTCGACGATGCATGAAAGATCGCAAATATATATTTATTTTTGTACGAATAATGAGAGACTCAAGTACAAATAATGAAAGTATAGTACAATTATATGACCTCTCAAATAGATACAAATTTTTTTGGGAATTAATTGTTGGAATTTTGAATGAAATTCAGTAGTCATGTTATTTCATTTGAAAATTGTGTATCTTCATCGAGAGATGCAACTTTTCCTGAAAGATGTGTCTTTACCGAGAGACATATTTGAGTTTATAAGGTGAAATGAAATTCATATCAATACATAGGAGTTTTAAGAAGAATTTGATAGAAGTTCTTTTTCCTTGTTAGTTTGTTTGTATCATGGAGAGGAATGATACAAAGTTGGTTAAAGTTTTAAAATCTAGTGCTGGAAATTAGAATATATATAGTTATATTATGAGAAATAGTCATTTTAAGAACTTTAAGCATAAGAGAAAGGGTGGAATACTGTTATAGGACATTGCAACCATTTGCAAGCCTCTGCATACAATAATTAATTCAGTATTTTAGTTTTATTGTATTTGTTTTTTTATTTATTTTGTTGTTATTTTGTTGCAGTAATATTTTTACATTTAAATATCAATATATTCAAATTTGATGTACATTTTGTTATATAAAATTTATATTCAACACATACGGCTCTATGTCTTGGTGGCCTAAAGTTTTTCTAATACTCTCGCAACCAAAGTTCGAATCCTGTCCTAGGTGTGTATAAGGAGGTTTTCCATTTTCTCACCAGATATGTGGGTCTTGTCCCACCTTGGTGCGGGTGTACTCTTTCCACCGTGTTTGTAGACCCCATCTCATTGGTCTCTGTCATTGTTGATGTAATCGAATAAAAAAAAAAAAATCTATTCTTTTATATTTTCCATCACTGATTGTGGTGTCCCAACATTAATGACATTGATTCATGAGATTGGTATATAGTAAGTTTTTTTCAACGAGTTTTATTTATTTATTTTTATTTATTTATTTATTATTATTTTTTTATATATATCAACGAGTTTTCTTGACTCTGACTTCTTTTGTTTTGATGTGTATCATGATATAATTTGTAATTCAAAGAAAAACATTATTATATATTATTTATTTATTGAAGGTTCACGTTGTGAACTTGTTATAGTCAAAAGTGTGACTCTGAAAATGACTTGCAAAAAGTGGACGGAGATTTTGTTTCGATCCAAAGAATTATTTTTTTTAGAAGAGAAGTGTGTTATTATATATATATATACACACGTTCCCGTTCCTATCAGGAAGTCGTTATATAACTTTATTATGATATTGAATGTGAGCTACTCATTTTTAAAAGTAATTTGACAAGTACATACATACCAAATCAAATATATACACGTTCCCGTATGTCAAAACTTTAGTGTCTTCATTTATAAAAGTGATCAATGTCCTTATATAATTTTAATTATCTTATATAATTATATCAGGGTATCCTCATATGAAAATTATATATATATATATTTATATATACGGTTCCGTTCCTAGCAGGACATCCTTATATAACTTTATCAGGATATTGAATGTGAGCCACTCATTTATAAAAATGATTTGACAAGTGTATACATACCAAGTCAAAGTATGTAAAACGAGTGGCTCACATTCAATGTCTTTATATAATTCTATTAGGGCATCCTCATATGAAATTTTTTGAATATATATATAGTCTCGTTCCTATCAGTGCATCCCGATATAACTTTATTAGGATATTGAATGTGAGCTACTGATTTATAAGAGTGATTTGACAGGTGCATACATACCAAGTCAAAGTATGTAAAACGAGTGGTTCGTATTTAATGTCTTAATATAATCCTATCGGTGCGCACTGATAGGAAATTATATATATATACAGTGATGTATTTTATCGTGTATCACGATATAGCATGGGATATTGAGTTCGTTTATGATGATTTGACAAGTACATGTATAAAGTTAAAGTATGTAAAACGAGTGGCTTATATTCAATATCTTTATATAATCCTATCGGTGCGCACTGATAGAAATTTTTTTATATATATAGTCTCGTTCCTATTAGTGCATCATGATATAACTTTATCAGGATATTGAATGTGAACCATTCATTTATAACAGTGATTTGACAAGTGCATACATACTAAATCAAAGTATGTAAACGAATAACTCATATTCAATGTGTCCTTATATAATTCTATCAGTGCGCATCGATAAAGAAATTTTTCTATATATAACCACATATATTAAAGCAATTTGAAAGCTAAATTTTTTTTTTTACTAAAATAGAATCTCATTATTATAGAAAATTTAAGAAAATCGTATAATTATTATGTATTTGTTTGTTAAAAAAGTCTCACTAATATCATTTTTACAGTACGATTATACATAATTTTTTATGTGTTAAAATAATGACTTAAGCTGTTTTTTTTTTTTTAAAAAAAAAATTGATTCATTTCAATTTATTCATCATAAATCTAATTATTTTGATTGATTTTGATGATTTTTGCCAATTGAACTTATGTATTAATTGAAACCAACTTTATTTATATAATTATAGCTTGTGTTGTATACTGTTTATTTCTTAATATATATATATATATATATATATTTTGAAAGGAATATATATATATATATATATCTCTCAAATTTTCTCTTCCATGTATACAATTTATAGCACAAATGTCACCTTATCATTTTTTTAATTATCACCCACATCGGATTGTATGCACATGGTAAAAATTGATGATGAGACACTTATGCTATAAGTTGTACATCTATCGTAGAAAATATATATATATATTAGGTCTACTAAAATGACTACAAAGATATTAAATTACTAATAGAAGCGTTTAATTTAGCTCAAAAGAATCAAATGTTTCCACAATTCAGTAAGTCATTACATATATATATTTTAAATTATTATATTAAAGGATTGTTATTTTATTTCTTAATCAAGTTTAATGTTGACTAAATCAGAAACATCTTACTGGTTTAACAAGAAGTATCCAAAGAATATCAAATATCATTTATTTATTTATTTAGATCTAACAAGGTGATCAAGTAGAAAAGAGTGTTAAAGCAGCAGCAAGAAGGGTTATAAGAGGGAGCAACGAATTTCAATGTTCAGAAAACAACATGCTTGTTCAACAACGTGAAGTATCCAAGAATATCAAACTCATGTTTTAATCTTTTTTGAAATTTGATACCAACGATAAAGTTTAGTAGGAATCAGTCGATTTCAAACAATAACATGTTGGATTTAGATATCTATTTTTACGGTAGTATCGGGAGAATATGTAATACTTTTAATGAGTAAAAAAGAGTGTTGAAGCAGCAACAACGAGTGAGTAGAGGGAGCAAAGAATTTCAATGTTTCAATTTTTTTAATTTAATTTTTAATTTATTATAATAATAATAATAGATCGAAGAAAGCAAAGAATCTCACCAAATCCACTTTGTTTTTGTCATTTTCTTGAATTTTAAGTAAGATATTATGCATTAAGTCTATATGAATCGACAATTCCATGCCCACATGACCACTACGGCACTACCAACGCCACCTTTAATATTCTGACCTTAAAAAAAATTCATGGTCCAAATTAATTAAAACATATTTTAAATTAAAAATAGTGTACTAATTTAGAATTTATAGCACCCCATCAATAATATAATTGAACACAAAAAGAGGAATCAAATTTCATTGAACATTAACAAAATGATAGAACGGTTTTCTAAAGTTTATATTGTTGAAGAAGAAAAAAAAAGTTATGGGTTTTTTTTTTTTTTGTTTGAAGACGAACAATCCTGAATTTATTGAAAACTGAATAGTGATTGAAACCTAAATTTAAATGACATGTTTGTTTTTTATTTTTATTACCTCTGAATAGAATGTCAACTTGCTTGTTTTTTAAATATAAAATGGTTTAAAAACAAGTATTTTGACATTTATACCCTTGTTATTATTAACTGTTATGTATTTTCATTTTATATGATACAAACAACTAAATAAAAATAATTTAACAAATCTTAAACCATTTTTTTGTAATAATTGGAATATATTATTTATAATTAAGATATGATAAATAATTGTTTTTTTTTTTTAAAGATAAATAATGATTTAGAAATGGTTTTGATTTTTTTTTTTTTAAAAAGAATTGATAGTTCATCAATGATGTTGAAAGTTACAATGTAATTAATGATTTTGTTTTTTATTTTTTTAAAGATGTTTATCATAAGTAATAGGTTAAAAAAAATAAATTTGTATAATATTAAATTATGATGAATTGAAATTATGTTATCTTTGGTAGAATAATCTTAGAAGAAAATATATTAAATGCAATCCAATGATTTGAAATTAAGTTAAAAGACAATATTTCTTACTTTTTATTTTAAATTATTTTTTTAAGCATTTTTAAAATGTTTAATCACTTAAAGAAAAAAAAAGCAAAACAATTTAATAATTTTAATTCAGAACTATTGAGTTTTAACTTTAAAAAAAAAAAAAAAAAAAACAACCCCTTAATTATATTCATAGGCTACATAACCAAAAATGAAAGAGGTTTATTGTTTTTAGCCAGAATTAATATTTTGATTGTTTTTGTAAAATAATCCACTTTTGGGAAATTTTGTCCGATGTGTTTAATTCATTTGCTTGGTATGTTTAATACTTTTTGTCTGATATATTTAATATTTTTTGTCTGGTGTGTTTAATTCTTTTTTGCCCGGTGTGTTTAATTCGTTCAACAACATTCGTGTGTTTAATTCGTTTTATCCAATGTGTTTAATTTTTTTTTTAAATAACTTTTTTTCTCTATTTTTTTTCTTTTTCTTCTTCTTCTTCCTAGACCTCCGTCTTATTCTTCTTCTTCCTGGATGTGTTTAACTGTGTTTTTTGGTGTATTTAATTTGGTCTTACCTTGATGTGTTTAATTGGGTTGACATGGTATATTTAATTGAATTTACATCTGGTGTGTTTAATTGGGTTGATGTGGTGTGTTTAATTGGTTTACACCTTGTGTGTTTAATTAATCTGTTATAGTGTGTTTAATTGATTTACACTTTGTGCGTTTAGTGGAGTTGCCCTGGTGTATTTAATTAGTCTGGTGGGAATAATTAATTACAACTGGTGTGTTTAATTGATCAGTCATGGTGTGTTACTATGTTTAATCAGTGGCATGATGTATTTAATTGCAAAAAAAAAAGAAAAAAGAAAAAAAAAAAAAAACAAAACAAAAACAAAAACAAATCTAAAAAAATGCCTATGAATTTTTTTTAAAAAATTTGGAATTTTTAAACAAAATAAGATCTGGAAATTTTTTTTTAAATCTAGAAAAATTTTTAAATATTCAAATCCAACTAACACTCAAATCCAAACATTCACAACCACAATCATCTTTAAAATTAACAACTAACACTCAAAAACATGATTTTTTTTTTTAAAAAAAAAAATCTGTAAATAATTTTAAACAAAAACAAAATCTGAAAAAAAAAATTCAAAATTAAAAAAATTAAATTTTTTTTTAAAAAAATCTAGAAACCGAACCACCCTTAAACCCATATTGGAAAACCTAAACTTAAAAACAAACGAAATTTGAAAAATTTTGTTTAATTTTTTTTTTTTTTAATTTTTTTTAAAAACCTGGAAAAAACTTGAAAGAGAAAGAGAGGAGAGGAGAGGAGAGAAAGAGAAGAAGAAGAAGGAGAAAAGATCGGACGACCGATGATCGGAAAACCACCAAATTTGAAAATTTTTGTTTTTAAAAAAAATCTAGAAAAAAAAAAAAGAGAAAGAACAAGAGAAAAAGAAGGAGGAGGAGAAGGAGAAGAAGGCGAGAAAAGGAGAAAGAGAAAGAGGAAAAAAAAATTTCTAGTGAAAATGAGAGAGAAAAGAAGTTTTGAAAAAAAAATGGGGCAATTATATCTTTATAGTGGATTGATATATATATATATATATATATATATATATATATATATAAATAGAGTGAGTTTCTCATGAGGGATTCCTTATTTTAATTTCGGTATGGACCTTAATGAAATTACATCGATTTTTATAAATTTTGATCTGAATTTTTTTCTAGATGATAAGTTCATTGAAATCTGTATATGACTAAAATTTAAAAATTTTTGAAATACTAGAACTATTTTTCTTGAATTTTCTATATTTCTCCCATTTTTCTGATGCCTTCATATTTAACAAAATCATAAAAAAATAGTTCTAGTACTTGAAAAATTCTCAAATTTTATTCGTATGTAGATTTCATTGAATTTATCATTCATAAAAAAATTCAGATTAAAATTCATAAAAATTGATGTGATTTCCTCAAGATCCTTACCGAAATTAAAATAAAAAATCCCTTATGAGAGACTCACCCTATAAATATAAAGAGAGAGATACAAGAAGAATAGAGTATGATTCGAATTGAATAGTAAAAACATAATGAATATAAAGAAAAACAATAATAACACAATTCAATGTGGTCATGGGAGAATTTATTTTTGTACTTAAATTTGTATTTAAAATGATACTTATAAAGTTGGAGTCGATCACTTCGAGTATGACAATAATAAATTACAAGTAGGGTCATTCGTGACCGACTCACAAAAAGAAAAAATAAATAAATTGAACGTTATGAGAAGCAAAACCGTGTGGCCCAAACGAAAATATATGTGGAATTAAAATGTGGGATTTGAATTTTTGATGTGATGGTACCAAGCCCATTAATGTGATTTACATACACATGAAACTTGCAGAAACCTGACATGTTCAGGAGAAAATAAATTGCCCAAACTTGAAGAGGTATTTAAATGATATGCAAATGAAATTGACCAAACATCAACGAATATGTAAGTCTTTAATCTTTATCCATGCATATGGTTAGAGAATTTCGACAAAGAAGTTGAGGTTGGTTCAGTCGTATCCCCGTAAGTTTTTTAGAGAACAACAAGATTACATTGATGAGATAATTTTATTAGTCCGTTGACTAAACAACAAGATTAAAGATTAAAGATTTGGAAGAAAATGGACTAAACGAACATCAAAGAATGCAAATCTTTAATCATGCATGTGTATGCATTGTGTGGATGTCGATAATGTTAATGACACTCGAAAAATTTGAGATTGATTTAATGATAAGCTTTCTACAATTATATAAACGTTTTTACGATCACAAGTCACAACCTATGGTAGAGGGAGGGGCCCATACAGAACATGGCCTCTCTAGTCCCTTCCCTCATTAAAAAAAAATAAAAAATTATATATTTTCTTCTAAAGTTTGCAATTTATTCATTTTGACCCTTTTCAAATGTTTTGATTTTGTGTATCGGTAATCGGCTCTAGACAAACATTTCTTGCTTTGTCCCGAACTTTTAGTTAGGACTTCCATGAATTACTTCATAAATCTTTAAATTCTCTTTACTAAATAAACACGTTTTGAATAAGACGAGGTTGGTTCAATAGTAAAACCCTTCACACCCGTACCACAAGATTGCAGGTTTAAATCATCTCCCTCCCAAAAAAACCTCGATTTATATATCAGTGTAATATTTCAATAATAAATAAATAACACGTTTTGAACTCGTATATAAAAAAAACTATTTTTTTAAACCCAAAATGAACTATATCTACCATCGGCAATCGTATCTTAGTCGGAAAACGAAGAGTACAAAATCTCTCTTTACTCCCAATTTTTAATCATTTTGGGCCTCATGGGCCCAGAGGCGGGAAACAAAAACCGTTAAAAACAGAAAAAACAAAAACAAAAACCAAATCCGGTGCGTTTTGACTCTGACGGTCAAATTTCTCTCTCTGGCGCCGAGAAAATTCTGAACCTGTCGTTGGAAAAACGACGTAGTAACAGACAAAATCGAGAGCTCAACGTCCGTCTGGTGAACTCTGTAATGGAAAATTTTACGTTTATTTATCTATTTTTGTGTTAATAAGTAAAAGATGAACAAGAGAAGCTTAGCGATTCTTTTGCGAGCCAGAATGAGACCTAATAACAATTCAAGTAAATTCGCTCTCTCTCCTCTCACTGTAAGTACTTTGATGATTTCAAAAACTTTCACAATTTCTTTTTATTTGGTTCATGTGATTTGAGTTTTTAATTTTTAATTGCATAATCTGTTTTCGCTGTTTTATGTGATTTGGAAAGCAGAATGAAATGCAGTCAAATCCTCAATCGAACCAGTCCGGATCACGTGCGACGCAACGTGCTTCTCAGAATCGACAGAAACCGCAGAGGTTTTTGATTTTGTTTTTGTAAAATTTTGAATTTAATTTTGTATTGAGTTTTTTTTTTTTTTTTTGAATTATTATCTGTGTTTTTAGGGAATTTGAGCATGTGAGAGAATCGATGAGCTTGGCGATATCGATGAATAAAACAGAAGTTATAGATTCCGTGCTTAACGATTTTTCAGAGGTGAAATTGAAGTTGTGTGTAATGATTATTAATGAATGATTAAAATTGTGAAATTATATTGATTTTATGTTGTTAGAACTTACATAGAAATTGTAATGTAATGTAGGGTTATTTTAGTCTTTATTACGAAAATCGCCGGAGGTTGTTACTTGAATTAGCAAAAGAGTATGATCTTAATAGAACACAGGTCCGCGAATTGATTAAGCAGTATCTTGGAGGTGGGTTTTGTAAGTCCTGTTTGTTGTTTATAGTATTTTTGTTTTTAATTTTTTGAGTTTTGTGAAGTTGATTTAGTGTTTTAGAAGTTTTTAGTGTCAGGCGAGGAAGCTCAGTCACCTGGACCTGAAGATGAAGGTGTGTTAGCTTCTTTTTACCGAATTGAGCGAAACTTGAGACATGCTCTTAAGCCGAAGTATGAATCTCTTTTTGAGCGGCTCAATATGCATCCTGGAGGATTGAAGTTTTTGACAATTCTTCGAGCTGATATTTTATCCATTATCGCGTAAGGTTATGGTCCTTATTACGTAATTGATATAAACTTTTTGATTTCATAGTCATTTGGTTGAAGAGCGGTAGTTGCCACCCTGTATAGCATACTATTTGCATGTTGTAGAATTTTATCCTGTGCGTTTAAAATAGTTGAGATAGTTAACATAAATGATATGGATTAAAAGTTTCATGAATTGATTCTCTTTTAACATTACAGAGAGGAAAACATTGCATCTTTACGAGCATTGGATTCCTATCTAAAGGAGAAACTTGGTACTTGGCTTAGTCCTGCTGCCTTAGAGCTTCATCATATTACGTGGGATGATCCTGCTTCTTTGCTGGAGAAAATTGTGGCTTACGAAGTATGCTTCTCTTCCTTGTCTTGTGCTGTCATACATTTAGATTTCCAGAGTAGTATGTGTATTTTCTCAAAAGTATCTTCTTTGTAGGCTGTGCATCCCATCAGCAATCTTCTAGATCTGAAGAGAAGGCTTGGAGTTGGCCGTCGCTGTTTTGGGTATTTACATCCAGCCATACCTGGTAAGCAATATCTTTCTTTGCTTGTTGTTCTGGTGAATGATTCAGATAGTATTTATGAATGAAAACCAGTGGGAGTCAGAGTGTGAAAAACTTATACACTAAACTATTTGGCAGAAGCCTGTTTTTATAAGTGTACTATGAATTCTGCAAAAGATGATATTCTGTTGATAAAATTTGCTTCTGGACAATCTATGTATTTTGAACTTACATTAAATTTGATAACTTGGGGATTTAAGTACTTAAGTTTCAATATATATTATAAATAGAAGTGTTGTAGATCATTTTACTAATATGATTCATACCACACTATAAATTTCTCATTGAATTGTCATGGTCTTTCTCTTGGATGTAATCTGATTATTTCTGCTTAAAATTCTCCAGGAGAGCCCCTTATTTTTATTGAAGTTGCATTGTTGAAGAATGTGGCTGAGACAATACAGGTTAGTTTAATTTCTTCCTACCATAGTCTTCTTTTATTATTATAATTATTTTATAATATTGCTAACACTTTTCTTATCAACGGCAGGAAGTTCTATGGGATGATCCTCCCATACCTGAAAGTGAGGCAACCTGTGCACTATTTTACTCTATATCATCAACTCAGGTAATGTTAATTACTTGTTTAATCAGTTGGAGGAAAAAAAGAGGGTATAAAATACAATATATGTAGGTCAAAGAAACCTTGGGTTGAAGTTTACATGATTTGAGATATTATTACTGTGCAAATTGAGCAAAATTACTTGCATTATTAAGTATTTCTCAAATCTAGAGAATGCTAATCTTACTAGCATACAACTTACAGCTGCATTTTTGGGTGGCTACTTGAAATAATCTGTTTATTGAAGCCATTGATATATCTCCTTGATGTGTACAATGAAAATTCCATTTTGTTTTTGATGATATACTCTAAGGGCCATTGCTTTTGGTTTGTCTACATAGTTGTTCCTTTTCTGATAAAATATAAGATATATAAGCAAGAACCCATATTAAAAATTGGTTTAAATTAGTGTTTAGAATTTGATTTATGAGTAGATGATTGTCCTGTAAATGTTACTCTCTTCAAACTTATATTTATTTATTTGTGGTAGTAGTACTCAGCAGAATTTCAAACACCAATTTAAACCAAATTTTAAATAATTCTAAACACTGATTTAAACCAATTTTGTATATATTACTCTCTTGAATCCACACCTACATCTAACTGCATACTTCTGAACTTTGACAGCCTGGTTTGGCAGGGATCAACCTTGGAAAGTTTCTAATTAAACGTGTGATTACCCTGGTGAAAAGAGATATGCCACATATTTCTGTAAGTACTTCTGTAGTTATCCATATACATATTTGAAGAGACTGGAGACGCTTTAAACAATTTCATTATGATTAATCAGACTACTTCACGAGTTGAAGTCTGAAATTTTCATTTTTTGCTTACACAATTTATGGGGAATTACTTTGCCTACTTGTTTCAATACTTTCTTTTCCTTGACAAGTTTTGTTGTTTTACAGTTTACATAGACTTAAGCTGAATATGTTGCACATGCTATTAAGACAAAAATAAAGAAATGTGGTAATTTGTTGATCAAGTATTGCAGGTTGCGGTCTGTCACATATGTTTAATCATACGTCGAAAATCTTACTTCTGGCAGTACTTACTGACTTTTGATATATATCTTTCCCTCTGCAGACTTTTGCAACACTTAGCCCAATCCCAGGGTACATCCAATGGCTTCTATCAAAATTGGCATCTCAATCCAAGCTTGCTGGGGATGACAAGTCACAGTCATCAGCAGATACATCTGGTTCCACTTTCTGGGAAAACTTATTTGAACCGGAAGAAGAAAAAGCATTAATGGATATATCTGAGTAAGCATTATACTTACTTGAAATGGGTTTGAATTAAATAGAGTAAATTCCGCTTGGTCAAAAGAATAGATTAGATTTTGTTACTTTATGCGTGTGATCTTTCTTAAGTCTTAAAGAATTTATATTGACAAGTGACAACTGAGGTTGGGAGAAAACAGGAGTCCATGGAGCTTTTGCATTTCTAGTGAGCTTTTCAGTGCATTTTCAATCAATTATGTTTTTTATTGAGGCATTTTGGTGAGTTTTGCATTTCAATCTGGGTAGTATTAAAATAAATCTACGTGGCTTTTCTGCTTGAAAGACTTCTTTCGTCTCAATAACAGATTCTGAAATTATTATAGGATTTCTGAAACAAGATACATGACATACAAATGAATATGTACCTTGTGGAACTATATTAATAAGATGTACGTTAGGTTGCGTTACCAACAGATTTATAATTACATAAGCCTTCTTGATACAAACTGGTTCTTCGAGAGTCTAGGCACTGTGGGAATACATTGCTCTTCCCAATTTGACCAATAAATACTTTTGACAACTGATTGCCCACATTTCCGTCTCCCACATTATGTAATTAAAGGTTGCTTTGTTTTCCATGATAACAATTTTTCGTTGCAGGGAGTTTGCTGCTGGTAAAAATGGCATGGAAGTAATGTTGAACTTACTAACATCAACAAACCAAGAATGGAGCAAATCAGCTGAATTGCTTTCAGTTTTAAAAACCCCTCTATCACGACTATGTGCCAGGTACATTCTATTCCGATAATAATAGTCTGTGACACGAAGCTTTATTTAGTAGAATCAATCAATTAATTTATAGAATTAGTAAATGCTCTCGGTGAAGCTTTATTGAAGAGAATTCATAAATTAAATATAGATACCGGCCAGGATCAAACTTTTAATAGATGTTGCTCTTGAAGTATTAAATGATAGTGAAAATGGTTTAAATTACAATCTGTTCACTGGAATCCTGGTTCTGTGCAATTAGAAACACAGCATAGAAACAAAGTAAAATTAAATGGCCTCATATCAATCCGTTTTACACTGTTGTGTAAAAGCTTGCATTTTATGCTTTTGGTTGAAAGGATAATTCACCGATATTGATGTTCATTGTTTAGGTACCTTCTGCAAGAGAAAAAAAGAGGAAAAGCTCTAGATTCTGTTGCAAATTTTCACTTGCAAAATGGAGCGGTATGTATGTGGAATCACTATCATATTTTGGTTAAATGTATATATCTCTAGTGATCCGGAAATAAAATTTTAACTGTGAAAACTTTGCGATAGTTTATAAATCAAATAGGTGGGCACCGAGAGTTAGCATTTCTCAGAGTTGGAAATTTCGGTAAAATAAATTTAACAACTTTTTATTGCTTTTCTAATGTTCGATAGATGGTCGAAAGAATAAATTGGATGGCTGACAAATCAGAAAAAGGCCTTCATCAAAGTGCAGGCATCATGGTGAACTATGTGTACAGGTAATCTTTACTATTAAAAGCGCACCTTCTGTTTATCGATCATATCGCCATTGCTAAATCCTCTTGTAAGAATTTTCAACCTCGTTCGATGAAATAGTATTGAATGATGAATTGCAGGTTAGAAAATATCGAAGAATACTCTCAGTCATATTTTAGCAGCGGAAATATTCATGCATCAGATGAAATCCGTCGCTATGTTGAGGTACTTTTTTTTTTGTGAATGAAAGAAAAATAAAGTCCCTCTTTGCAACAACCCCTTTCGTTTTTTTTACATCTCTGATTTTGCTATGATTCACAGCCATTGAAGAAACCCGAAGCAACGGCGAATTAAGGATCATGGTCACATCTCATTTCTGGTTATCGAGAGTTTAGATTAACGGATCATTTTCATTCCATCTACAACTACTGCTTTGAAATCTTCTGGGGAAAATATGCTATTGCTACTTCAAAAAAGTTTCCACAATAGTAGATCACCCAACTATGATAGTGTAAAATCATAAGTCTATCAACAATAAAATGAAAACCTGAAACAGCATACAACTTCCACAGAACGTCAAATTTTCAGCACCCGATCGAGGCTACTACTATGATGAATTCGCTCTCCATCTTTGGAATTACGCTCTTGTTCGTCGATTACTATTGTCGTTATTATTTTTTTAACTCTGTAATTGAATTCCAGAAGTCTTGATTGTAATATTCATACTTAGCAGGAGTGTGCTGATTACTCACTCTCATGACTGGTTTCCAACACATAATCTCTCATAAGTCTCGTGTTAGAATCATCTACCATCTGCAACAACAACAACAACCAAAAAAAAAAAAAACCGAAAAAAAATCATACAACCCGAAGAACGAAAAACATCGAAAGAAAATCAAAATTCCTGACCTTGAGTGCCAACCGTTTCATATTATCCCACTCAAAATCATTTTTACAGTATGCAGATCGCACCTGCAATACAATGCCATAGTTTTTCCCTTCTTCAACACAAAATGCTCAATTTGAAAACAAAAACACAAGAACAAATGAAAAACAATACGAAGAACACTGACCTCTAAGATTCGTAGAGCTTCATGAGAACACAACATGGTAGTTCACATAAAAATTCAATCACTTGTCAGTCATATAATCAAAAAATCAACATTAAAATCAGTTTATTAGAGGAAATGTACATTTTTCGCGAACTATTTTTCATTCGAATGTTCATACTAGAGAAAATTCGAACCGGATTTATAGTCATACCTAGACCCTTGTGCCTGGGAGATTCTCGCATCAAATCGGCACAGAACTTGTCTCCATCATTCAAGGAGTTTTTGCTCAAAAAATCCATCAACTCTTCATATGCCTCTTTGTTATAGTCCTGTTCTGGAAAATGTAGCTGTTAACTCATGAAAAAATCATCCAAACATATACAAACTCCAAGTGGATTTTTTTTTATAAAAAATTTTAAATTTTTTTACTAAAAAAGACTTCAAGATGTGAACCTCAAGCTGAGAAGAGACAATCCTGACTGCAACATAATTGAAGAAATCATGGAGGTTCTTGGCTGCTTTGGCTTCTGGTGATGCTTCTCCAAATCCTTCATGAAACCATTAACAACACAATCTCATAATCAACATCAAAACACAAACATATTACACATAAACACATACTGTATACGTATCGATTAATTATATATATATACCCACCAGGGACATACATTTTCTGGCAATTCAAAGGAGTACTGGTTCGAGAGCTTGTATGCTTGCATGGCAGAGAAGGGAAATTTTTTTTGTTGATTTTTGAAGGGAAAAAAGTACAGGGATGAGAGAGTGGGAGAAGTGCTGCATATGTTTCCATTTTTTTTTTCTTGCTCTGCAAATTGCAACAATTATCAACTGAGTTTGTAATTGTAAGAAACTGTGGAGATAATTGGTGCTAACAACATATGCAGAAAAATATCTCGATGAGCAAGAGAGGTCCATATTACATGCATATGAGATATGACCGGAAGTGGAACCCACCATTTTGTGTGTGTATATCATCTATTGCAATAGAGGACTATATATTATGTACCAAAGGATGTTTCGGGTGTGAGATCTTATATGTTTTTTTCGTACAGGATTACCGGTTTATTACATGTGATAATCGGTTTGTAATTACCAAAAGGTGATTCCGTATGGAAAAACATGCAGGATCCCTCACTAATAATTTCTAATATATATCGTGGGAAGTAGGACCTTTTCCGATGAACACCCTTTTATATATTAATATAATGAACACTTTGGATGAAATTTCATATATTTTGATAAGACTTGTTATTTGTATGCATCATAAGAAAATTAAAATATACATCCGAGTAATTTTTCGGATTCAAATTTGTCTAATTCTCTTGTTTACATTAATAAGTTGCAAGAAAACTATTCTACTAGTCCGTTTGTTTTGGTTTAAAGAAAAAAAATTATTGTATTTATAAGAGAAACTACAAATAAACTTCGGAAAGGTGGATCTTCTACTTTGACGATACGAAATTTAAATAGTATGTCCTTTACGAACTACGATTATATTATTGAGATTGTGAGTTCGAGTGACATCTCCATCTCATAAATCCTGAATTAATTGTAATAATAAAAATAAAAATAAATAAATAAATAAAAACCGATCAAAGTGCTTGCCGCCACATATTGGCATATTGTTTGATTGATCTCTTATAACTACAAAGACTCACTCAAGTCAAAACTGTCAAAGATCGATTACTTGTCACATAAACCAATACCTTAATTTAATTCTCAATATATATTTCATAAAATTAAATAGTGAAAATCGGTTCAAAATTAAAAATATTCAAAGAATCAAAGAGATTGCATGACGACAAATGGTCACCCAAAGATGTATTTAACAAACAAACAAAAGAACAACAAACCCCATCAAAGAACCCTAGATACCAAACACCAAAACCAACAAAATTAATCTTCTTAATTAATTAATTATAATTAAAATACCCAATTAAATATTATCAATTAATTAATTAATCAATCAATCAATTTTTTTTTCTCTGATAACATCTCAAACTTCTCAAATTAACTACTCTCTCATCATCATCTCACACACAAAAATGATGATGATCATCATATTCTCATCAAAGAAACCAAATATTTTCTTCTTGGCTTTTCAAGTAGTTCTTCTTCTTCTTCTTCTTCCAATACTATTTCTTCAAGCACAAGCTAAATGCAAAACTGGTTGTGAAGTAGCCCTAGCGTCGTACTACGTATGGGAGGGTTCGAATCTCACCTATATTAGCAACATTTTTGGACAAGAAGTCTCTCAAATCCTTCTCTATAATCCGAATCATATCCCGAACCAGGATAGCGTCCAATTCGACACCCGGGTTAACGTACCTTTCTCATGTGATTGCTTGAATGGGGACTTCCTCGGTCACACCTTCACGTACTTGACACAGACCGGAGACACCTACGAGAGGATTGCTGGCACTGCCTTTGCCAATCTCACTACCGGGGACTGGCTTCAACGTGTCAACACGTTTGAGCCCACACAAATCCCCGACAACGTCTCCATCAATGTCACGGTGAACTGCTCCTGTGGCGATAGACAAGTGTCGAAAGAGTACGGGCTGTTCTCGACATACCCTCTTAGGCCCGGTGATAATTTGTCTGCCCTTGCTAATCAGTCCAGTGTTGCAGCTGAGTTGCTGGAGAAGTTCAACCCTGGCTCGAATTTTAGTGCCGGGGGTGGGATTGTTTATGTGCCGGCCAAAGGTACATATGTGTCCATTTATTTACAAAACTCGAAATGTCATTAAAAATGACAGAATATACGATTCATGTGATTGTTTTTAGAATTTTTTTTTTATTGTTATATATATAATATTTCCATTCTTAGAAAATCTTTAAGAAACCAGGTCTTGACAATTTGTAAAGCTTAGACAATTTATACTAGCTAGGGTTTATTTGATGATTTAGAGATTTTTAATTTTTTTATCTTGTGAGAAGGTCAAATAAACCCTAACCCTACTTTGATAATTTTCGTATTTAACAGTTGTTTTAATTTCTTTGGCCATTTATTAAACTAATTCAGAATAATCCTCTCAGCCTCCATATGTCACTAAGCGGTTGATCAATGATCACGTTATCTTTTCAAATGGTGGTTCATTTAAACCGATATACGATCGGTTGTCAGATTCTGTACGTTTTTTTCGTAAGAGATTCGATTTTATAATATTATAAAATTACTGAAAGACTTTTTAACGAGTTGGGATCCCGTATGAAATTAGTGTAATATTAGTTAAATAATTGTGACGCCTAGTTTATAATCAAGTTGATCACATTGGTGTGATTGGTGGTGTAATCTCTCAATTGTCCTTTTCTTATAATGGTGTGGAATATATGACTCAATTTGTGGTAATTAATTAACATCGCATTCCTACATCATGAGTATCAGAGTATGACATCTTTGTATATATATATATAGTCTAGTAATCAAATAATTATTGACATTCTCATCCTCGCATTGTATCATCATGTAAAAGTCTCCAAATTAACCTTATTTAATAGGGTTTTTATTAAATAAGGTTAATTATTTAAGGTAACTTTGATTTTTTGTTTTTGAAAACCGACCCTTCGAGTTCACAAACCTCAAAAGTTAAACCTTGTCTACTCGATTATAAGATTTGGGTTCGAGGCAAACCCTCAATTGGACTCGAGTCAAACCCTCGATTTTGATTCTGAGGGTTTGACTCGAGCCGCCCGACCTATTTGATACTTTTGATGGGTTTCGACTCATTTACTAATTAAAAAGTTGGGGTCAATAATCTTTAGAATAAAGTGGGGTTTTCTTAGTAAAACATGGCAGGAAAGCCAACCCAAAAAATGGACTCAAGCGAGCTTATATCTTCCATTATGGGCCGTGACACAGCCCATCTCAGAAACACACCAACCACTAACAACATTTTCGCGGCAGAAATTTCTTGTACCAGTAGTTGCAATCAAGAACACATTTTTCGACTTGTCTAATTTGCTAGAAAATTAGACAACTTGGAGCGAAAAGTAGCGATTTTGATGCTCATTTTCATGTGGGGAATTCAACTGGCGTGGATGGAAATGGAATCCAAGTGTAGAGTTACAATGTGGATTTAGATTTTGGAAGTAGAAGTGGGTTTGGTTTTTGTTCCCGGAAAAAGGTAAATTTGATGAATTGGAAATAGGGTTTTGTTTGGTTGCCAAGAAAATGTGATAAAAGGAAAAGGAATGTTAGTGTTTTAGTTGCCCATTTGTGTGCTTGATTTTGTTTGATTATTTGTACAATTCAATCGAGTAACTGTTTGATTTATGCATTATAGAGAAGTTTCTTGAATTTGAAATTTAGAGTAGATGATTGTTGAATTTCATTGATTGTGATGACTATTCTCAATTTCTCATGTGTCTTGAATTTGCAATTTAGAGTAGAGATGACTGTTGAATTTCATTGATCGTGATCACAATTCTCATACGTTATTTTTATTTTTCAATGTTGCAGATCAAAATGGAAACTTTCCTCCACTAAAGATAAGGTACGATATGACATGCCGCCTTTATATGCTCTCAAACTATGGTGAATTGTGTTTCAAGATGTCTAATAGTCGTCTCCCTTCATATATTTTTCTCTTTTTTGCAGCACAGGTGGTAAGCTCTTCTTTGTGTATTGCCCCGTACCGTTGATTCTTATCTCAAATTTTTATTGTGATGAGGTCAATCAGGAACCCTCCATTTTGGCATCAACTGAGTGTACATTGGCATATCTTTTCGAGCAGGAAAATCAAGCGGAGTTATCGCTGGCATATCTCTAGCAGGAGCTGCCGGGGCTCTATTTTTGGCAATTTTTGTATATGTCAAGTATTACAAAAGGAAAAAAGTTGTGGAGGCATCATTTATACCTGAAGCAACACTAGACCACCATGCTCCTCGCGCACCTGGTAATATTTCTGTTTGATGAATCACCTCCAATTATCTGTGTCTTGAACACTAGATTGTCGACAACGATTTTCCCAACTTGAAATATGTAGCTCTTCAATGTAGTTGTTAGCTTTAATATGCCTATGCTGTAGATTTAGGTACTGTGGTCAAAATCTCGGAATCAGCTGCTCTTGATGGTAGTTCTCATGGGCTCACTGGTATCACTGTGGACAAATCGGTGGAATTTTCATACGAAGAGCTTGCCAAGGCAACTGATGACTTTAGCTTCGCTAATAAGATTGGACAAGGTGGCTTTGGAGCTGTTTACTATGCAGAGCTAAGAGGCGAGGTTTGTATCTTTTTGTCAGTTCACATACCGGTCTTAACACATATGAGGATTCTTGTGACATTGACTGTTTATTTTCGTTTACGTATTATCATTCAGAGAGCTGCAATCAAGAAGATGGATATGCAAGCATCAAAAGAATTTCTTGCTGAACTGAAGGTTTTGACACATGTTCATCACTTGAACCTGGTAACATTCTTTTCCTTATCGTAGACTTGAATTGGTTGAAAAATGTTGGCTCACTTCAACTTAAATAATGAAGCTGATTCTTTACATTTTGATCTCGGTAGTTCTTTGAAGTGTAAACTGATCCATGGCTTATTCATGGAGACATGCCCTTAACCAGTCAAATAATTTGATACTTGTTAACTGAAAATTAGATGCATCGATCACTATATAAACAGAGGATTTTATGTCTTGTAATGTGATGTGCTTCTATGCGACAATGCAGGTGCGCTTAATAGGATATTGTGTCGAGGGTTCCTTGTTTTTGGTCTATGAGTTCATTGAGAATGGCAATCTAAGTCAACATTTACGTGGCACGGGTGAGAAAGATCATTCTTCTGCGCATTAGACATCCTATATACGTTTATGCTATCGATTCAATCTTATGGTCTTATATTATGTTTCTCTTTTCAGCGGGTGAACCGTTGCCATGGTTGACTAGGATGCAAATTGCCTTAGATTCAGCTAGAGGACTTGAATACATTCATGAACATACTGTTCCTGTCTACATCCATCGTGATATCAAATCCCCGAACATCTTAATAGACAAAAACTTCCGTGCAAAGGTTGAAAATGTGCCCACTCTTGTGTAGTAACAAACTCCGATTTTTATTAGTACTACTTTCTCTAACTGATTCTGCTTACAGGTTGCTGATTTTGGGTTAACTAAACTGACTGAATTCGGAAGTACTTCACTCCTCACACGCCTAGTGGGTACATTTGGATATATGCCTCCGGAGTAAGATTTTCATTTCCCTTATTTTGTGCACCAAATTTAATTCGTCCAAGCGAAAATTAATGATTAGCTAGACTGAGATCACTCACCATTCGTGTGCAGATATGCTCAATACGGTGATGTTTCCCCTAAAGTAGATGTGTATGCATTTGGAGTTGTTCTATATGAACTTATATCCGCCAAGGAAGCTGTTGTCAGGACAAATGAAACCGTCACAGAATCTAAAGGACTTGTTGCTTTGGTTGTTACGCTTGTGCTTGCAACTCTCTCTTTTACGAAATATACATCTCTGAAACTATTGTCTCTAGAACTTATAAGTTGTACATGTTAATTTTGTTGCAGTTCGAAGATGTCCTCAATCAGTCTGATCCTAATGAAGAACTTCGAAAACTTGTTGATCCTAGGCTTGGTGATAATTTCCCACTTGATTCAATCCGAAAGGTAGTACTAAATATCTGCAATATCAAACGTAAACTATACATAGACTCTAGTACTCTTGATACTAACAAGTGCACGCGCGCGCTGTGACATTGTTGTTTTTTGGTTGTAGATGGCTCAGCTTGCCAGAGCTTGCACACAAGAAAATCCTCAGCTGAGGCCAAGCATGAGATCAATTGTGGTTGCTCTCATGACACTATCATCTTCAAACGAGGATTGGGACGTCGGATCGTTCTACGAAAATCAAGCTCTTGTCAATCTAATGTCAGGAAGGTGACAATACATATATTTTGATGACCTGCAGATGCACACCCCATGAAGATGGAAATCTGATGTAACTTGCTTTGGATTGGATTTGTCTCTCAGATGTGAATACCTGTAACTAAATACCATATATAGGATGGTTCTTCTTTCTATATTAGTTCAATTCATTTTTTTTTTTTTTATAAAAATCATTTGAAGATTTTGATGTGTCACATTGTTCATGATCATAAACCTCCTATCAATCTGTTTATTTGTATATCAATTTCATGAAATATCCATTTTTTTTCCCTTTAGAGTTCCTTTTATGACGTTTTGTTGAATAAAAAAACTCTGAAGTGCCTATGTCAAAAGCACGCATGTCACACGGTACGATAGATATGATATGATTGGATTGAGAACATAATCATATAACAAATATTTGTTTTTATATGATCTTAATGTGGAGAATGTAATGTTAATGACATGTTTAATATGGGTCATCTTCTATCATAACTAAATTGAAAAAGGTTAAAAATTGGCATCATACTTAGTATTAATGTGTTAGATTGGTTTGCTCCTTATTTATTTATGAGCCCTTCTACATACAACCGGCCTTGCGGCACCGCCGGGGAACCGGGTTGGAAAAACACGTGGGTCCCACACTTTTTTCCAAACCGGTTCCTAGGCGGTGCCGCAAGGCCGATTGTCTATATATTTTCTCTTTATTTATAACTCAGAAATCCTCCGAACTAACAAGTGAACCCGGGTTGAGTTTGAAACTGAGACCCCCGTCAAACCTTACGATCTTTAGAAAACGAGAAATTACAGTCTTTGACCATATAGATACCCATGAGTGGATTCGAACCCCATATTTTATAGAAGCAAACAACAACCCGATTGGTAACCTAAAAAAATATATTAAATGGACGGCTTTAATTGCACGTGTGAGGACTTTGTCAAATAAATTGAACATCTCAATGCAAACACTATAAAATGAAAAACAAAAAAAATGAAGATGAAAATGGAAATGGACCAAAATTTTGCACATCTTGAAAATTCTCAAGTAGCTCTGAAAATGGAAAGTAAGCATTGAATATTACAATGGATTTAGTAGCTAAAAGGATTGATTGTGTGGTGTGGCCGTGTAGGTCTCGTTTTCATATTATTATAAGTTGAATTTTAACCTTTTAATAAGACTTTTTCTTTATGTTTGAAATTGAAGCTTATTATTAATACATTCAAATTATTATTATTCAATTATCTCAACCGACGCTATCGAGTTAGGAGTCTACTAGATCCGAAGAGACCAACCGCTGTAGATACCATCCAAATTCAACTATGAGATATAAGAGAAATGTTTTCTTGCATACACTTTATGATTTAACGGACAAATGTAATACCTGATATTAAATTCATAGGGCTGATAATGGGTTTTTTAACCAATTAAAATACAAAGCCAGTACCTTGGGTGTTGACTAATCAGCACCCAAATATTTTCCTTATAATTTTATAATAGGTGACTTTTCACAATAAATACAAGGTTCTTAAATTGATGATTGCTTTGAATTGAAGTATGGTCAAATGGTGCCAATTATCAACTATATGAAGGCATGGAATTATGGAGACATCACATGTCACCCTGAAATTTCTATCAAAATCAAAACTTTACAAATATTTAAAAATTCAAATCACATGATCCCATAACATTAATTTGTGTGATCTAGACTCAATCCTTGCCCATGCTAATTGGTCATTGAATATTAAAGAATTGGTGTTAATAAATGTACATACATATAGAGGTTTTCTTGATGGATTCTCTCATAGAGGTTTTATTCGTAAAAAAACAAAGATAAGATACATATCTCTTATGTTTTATGAGAGTAGATATTCTAACCAGACCGTTTGATATTCGGCGTAAATTTTGTTGTAAATTTTGTTTAACAAAAAAGAACTTTATTTATGCTCTCTTATTGGTGTTAATGCAAAATATATTGATAAAGAAAAAAAAAATCCCATGATGATCAAATAAGAGATGATGATTTTGAAGAATACTTATCAAAGGAAGAACAAATCTCATGATTAATGTAAGGGAGAATTACAATGATACCCCTTAATTGTATCATAATTTTAGCTAGATGAGTAAAAATAGTTTTTCTACACTCACATCCCCTAAACTTAACTTGGGATCGATTAACAACTAATGGTGTCAGGGCATGATGAGTGATGACCATTTAGCATTGTTTTTATTTTATAACAAATACAAATTTTTTTTTTAAAAAAAGAGTAGAAAAAAAAAATCAAAGAGAAAAAGGTGATTGTCGTAGTCTCTTCTTTTCCACCTACGTACCGCTGCAGAGACCATCACCGGTCTATCGTTGTGATGGGCTTTGTGGTTGTTCAACATGGTTTGATGAATTTAATTGATCATTAAATTTATTAATTATGTGATCAAGGTATGATATATATAGGTGTTGATTGTGTTTGGTTTTCTCGATAATTTTCATTCTAGATTTTCATTCTTCTTCTTTTTCATATTTCATATGCAATTTTGAAAAATTTTGATTAGTTGTATATGCAATAATTAATGTTTATGTTGTTGTTTCATTAGCATTAATATATGTTTGGTAAGAATTTTCTTGGATAAAATATGCAGACGGCATGGCACGGTGGTTGTTGAAGACGCCTCACGCCTCTCATGAGGAATGATTATATTATTAGCTAATAGCTGTTGTTCATCGTGAAGATCATCACAAAAAAAAGAAAAAAAGAAAAAAAAAAAAAGGTGGCCTCCAATTTTTTCTTTTTATCTTTCAATATTTTATATAATTTACTTCTTTTGCTTTTGTTAATATGCCTTTTTTTATCCGTTTTACTAAATATATAAATGCAATTTTAACTTTTCATTTTCAATTACATGACCCGATCGCGACATAAGATATTGGGGTTGTGACATAATTTTACCATGTGACACGATCCCAATAGAAGATACACTCTCTTGTAGAGAAAATCTTAAGTAGGACGGTTTTACCATATAAATTGGTGAGACCGTCCAATTAAATTGTATCAAATTATAAGACTTTTAAAATAATTTATGTTTTCAAGATATATTATATTAGACCATCTCCAATATATATGTCAATGTCAAAGCCAGTTTTGGTACGAAATATGGTAAAATGTTATATTTGTCACATCATTTTAGCATTATACTTCAATATAAAATTCTATTTGATATGCTACTTTTTATTTTTTAATTATTTAAAATTATAAAAGTCAATAAATACAACAAATATATTGAATTTTTTTTTTCTTTTAGAATTATTTTGATCTTAATTATTTGATATACTACGTTGAATCGCTTCGGAGCTTAATTTGTAATTTTACAAAATGATATTACAAAGTCAGCTTTGTATCGTTACAAGTACATTTCCCACTTCCCCCACATGAAAATGATGAAAAAGAAGAAAAAAAAAAAAAAAAAAAAGTACGAAATTCTCTAACGTCGTGGTAGTTATATATCAAATCCCTTTACCTAACTCTTAATTTTTCAGGACAAGACTCCATTGTTGTCAATTTGTCGAAAAGATCTTGTTAATTATTATTACATGACAATATGACATCAGTTTACATACCAAACAGTGTCCATTTTTGGATTTTTTATTAAAAAAAAAATAAAAAAATAAAAAAATGAAGAAAGAAAAAAGTCTCTGGTCGGTCCACAAGGACCACAACTCCACATCCACCTGTCTCCAATCCACCACACGCAGCCAACGCTTCTTCCACGCGTCACGCCCCCCATTCCCTCCGCTTCACACTCTCTCGGTTCTCTCGTTCAATTTAGAGCGCATTTTTACTCACCCATATTTTAATGGGTAAACATTTTCTCCCTTCCAGCACTTGACATATGTTTCGGGAGGAGGTGTTGTTAATTTTTAACAAAAACACCTTCTTTCTGGACACATGTTTTAACAAAAGCAGTCCCTCTCTGAACACATGTCAAGTGCTGGGAGGGAGATAATACTTATCTATAAAAAGTGTGGGTAAGCAAATTCATTCTCTTCGATTTATCCCCAACTACCCAATCAATTCCCACAGTGCACTCCACGCTCCTAAACCCCGCGTGCGACTTAAAAAAAAAAAAAGAAATCTCCAGAAAGTAGCCGTTGGAATTCCCACGTGGCAGCTTGCCGACGCTAAACGATTCGATTGTCTTATCAATTACGAAGTAAAATTAACAAATTAATCACTATTTATTGAAAAGAAAATCGGCTGTGCAGCAAAAACGACACCGGATTTGTAAAGCGAAACGTAAACAACAATAATCCCTCTGTCTCTTCACTCTGTCTCTCTCTCTCTCTCTCTCTATATATAGATATATATGTTTCTGTGAGAATTCTACTTTTTTTTTTTAATTTATAAAAATCCCTTTTTTTAAAAGCACTTTTGATTCTTGTTGTTAAAGTTGTCTTCTCTGGTTGTTCACTAGTCTGTATTTTTGTGTGTGGAGTTTCTCAGTGGTGGACGATAGCTTGCCGTGTTAGTTATCCTGGAAGACAGTTTCAAGAATGTTCTTAGCTTTCGTTGAGTTATCAAGCAATCCAAACACTCCTTGATTCAATTTCAGATCTCAATATCTCGATATCTGTCTCTGTCTCTGTCTCTGTTTCTGAGGAGGAGGAGGAGGAGGCGAAGGAGGAGCCGTACAGGTACGGCGAAGTCGTTTAGCACGGAGGAATCGAGAAAAATAAAAAGGTATGAGCTTTTTGTTTGTTTGATGGAATTTAGTTTGTTGTAGTGCAATTTCGTGTTGATTTTGAACTACTTCGATTGTGTTGTTTCTGATCAAAGTTTCTATAATTTTTTTAAGCTGTAGATTGATGTTTGTTAAATTTTAGCTCACCTGAGAGTGAAATAGGTTTGATTTCTATGAATTTTTAAGTTGTTGAACTGCTTCGATTGTGTAATTGACAACTGTAGAGAAATTTTTAAGTTATAGTGTAATTTTGTGTTGAAATTTGAGTTTTGTTTGATTCGTTTAAAAGATTTTGAACTGCTTCGATTGTATTGTTTCTGATCAAAGTTCTTTATTTAAGCTGTAGATTGATGTTTGTTAAATTTTAGCTCACCTGAGAGTGAAATAGGTTTGATTTCTATGAATTTTTAAGTTGTTGAACTGCTTCGATTGTGTAATTGACAACTGTAGAGAAATTTTTAAGTTATAGTGTAATTTTGTGTTGAAATTTGAGTTTTGTTTGATTCGTTTAAAAGATTTTGAACTGCTTCGATTGTATTGTTTCTGATCAAAGTTCTTTATTTAAGCTGTAGATTGATGTTTGTTAAATTTTAGCTCACCTGAGAGTGGAGTAGGTTGATTTCTATGAATTTTTTAGTTGTTGAACTGCTTTGATTGTGTAGTTGACAACTGTGTAGAGAAATTGTGAAGTTTCTTGTCCAAGTTTTGATTTTTAGCGATTTCTTTTTTTTTTTTTTTTTCTGCAGATTGATGTTTGTTAAATTTTAGCTTACCTGAGAGTGAAATTGTATGATTTGGTTAAAATTTTTATTAGGTTTTTATTTATTTATTTATTTATTTATATTTTTTTTAAACTACTTCGATTGTGTAGTTGATAACTGTGTAGAGAAATTGTGTAATTTCTTGTTGGAAGTTTCTATTTTTAGCAGATTTTTGTGCTGCAGATTGATAATAATTAAAGTTAATAGTTTGATTTAGTTAAGGTTTTGCTTAAATCTTAATGAATATTATTGTTATTAATACTGGTTTTACAGGAGAAGGGTGATTTTTTGAAAGATATAGATGGCTACGATTGCGGATATAGGGGTTTCGGCAGCTTTGAATCTTTTCGGTTCTTTTATTTTCCTTATAGCGTTTGCGTTTTTAAGGATTCAGCCCTTCAACGACAGGGTGTACTTTCCAAAATGGTATCTTAAGGGTTTAAGGGATAGTCCATCGCAAGCTGGAGCGTTTGTAAGGAAGTTTGTCAACGTGGACTTCAGATCGTATGTGAAGTTCTTGAATTGGATACCCGCGGCGTTGAAAATGCCAGAAACTGAGCTTATAGAGCATGCGGGGTTGGATTCTGCTGCCTACTTGCGGATATACTTGATAGGACTTAAGATTTTCATTCCTATAACGGTGCTTGCTTGGGTTGTTTTGGTACCGGTTAATTATACAAATGACACGTTACAGTTGGAGAGGCGATCGAATGTGACTTCAAGCGACATTGATATGCTTTCGATATCAAATATCCCGGAAAAATCACAAAGGTATGACACTCCTGTGAACTAATGACTTGTTTGTGAATCTCAGAACTATTAGAATGGTGGACTATGCGGTTATTTTGGATGACCAAAGAAAAAGAAAAAAAGAATGATGCGGTTATTTTGGATGACCAAAGAAAAAGAAAAAAAGAATGTTATCCAAACACTTCGTTACAATAATGAAGCTTATTCTTTGGCTGCAGGTTTTGGAGTCATATTGTTATGGCTTATGCCTTCACCTTTTGGACATGCTACGTGTTGCGAAAGGAGTATGAGAATGTTGCTACTATGCGATTGCAATTTCTTGCATCAGCAAAACGTCGTCCAGATCAATTTACGGTAAGATCGATTCTTATTCTCCTTACAATTGTTCAGATTTTGTGATTTTGTTTCCTCAAATAATTGTTGAGATTGTTCTATCTGTATTTGTTATAATCAATTGATATGATTTGTGAAATACTTTTCAGTTTTCACTTTGGATTTTCTAATTAGAAAAAATGTTCGAGGTATTCATCAAAGGTCATTTGATATGACAACTATTACTTTTAATACCAGGCTTCTAAACAAATTTTTTATATGGAATTAATTGTTCACAGGTCCTTGTGAGGAATGTTCCACCAGACCCGGATGAATCTGTTAGTGAGCTTGTGGAGCACTTCTTTTTGGTCAATCACCCAGATAACTACCTAACCAATCAGGTTGGTTTCCGTTGAATTGCATTATTTATATGAATATTTTTGGTCGAAATGTGTTGATAACTTGCTAAATGATGTCACAAGATCTAATTTGTGGTGAGAATCCATGAATCTGATGTCCTTGAAAGCATTTTGTTTAAATATGAAGAGTTTCTTTGTGCAATAATTTGCAAGCCCACCTTACTAAGATTCCATATTTTTTTGTATCTTCAAGGGATTGTATAAGCTCAGCTACACGGTGCTAGCAAAGTTTCAAAATGTCTTCTATTACAATTTGTTGGCCCTGTACTACACATTTTTTCAATTATAATTGTTCTGAAAATCGTTTTAACCCATTGGGAAAACTTTTTGTAGGTGGTAGTCAATGCAAACAAACTTGCCAAATTGGTCAAGCAGAAGAAGAAAAAGCAGAATTGGCTTGTCTACTACGAAGGTAAATATTCCAGAAATAATGCAACGAGGCCGTTCATGAAGGTAATTCTTCAATCTGGTGTTCATCATAATTTCAAGTTTGTTAATTTATAATTTTGTTTTTTTGACTCTGTATATTTTCCTTTACCAGACCGGTTTTCTTGGGCTTTGGGGAAAAAAAGTGGACGCAATTGACCATCACATAGCTGAAATTGAAAGGTTATCAAAAGAAGTGAGTACCCATCATGCACATATCAATATCTATTGTATTGCTTCTTAATATGTTGGATAATTGTTGAACATTTTAGATGAGACAAGCCAAGTTGCATTCGTCTCAAGCCTAATTGTGGTAGTTTGCTTTATGACTTTGAGCTTGAGCTCACTTAGGTTAGCTTGTGCAAATAATACTCGCCTCTGGTTTCTGTTTGTGTATAAATTCTACAAATATATAAGTAATTAGAAGAATGCCTCAGCTTGGAAAAATTTAATTGAATCATGAATAACATTTTCGTATCATATCAAGCCTTGCCGAGCTGTGCAACACTGTGTTTGTCCTTTTCGTTACTAGGAGTTGGTAAACTGCATTTTTTTTCCTTTTCGTTACTTCTGGTATTGATTTGGTAAATCTCTAGCCTCTTTAATTAAAAATGGTTTTTGCTTTTGTAAGAATAACAACGGATATGGGGTTTGGATATTTAACAATTATATGTCTCATTTTATATTTATGAGGGACAAGCCTTCATATTTTATATATAAAGCATTTCTGTCTTACCAACTTAAAGTTTTGTTAATAGGAAGGTCACTTGCAATTCCGTGACGTCTAAACTAAAGTCATAATTTTGGTGTCGTACAGATAGCTGAAGAGCGAGAAAGGGTTGTCACTGATCCTAAGGCTATCATGCCAGCAGCATTTGTTTCCTTCAAAACTAGATGGGGTGCAGCTGTTTGTGCACAAACTCAACAATCAAGAAATCCGACTATATGGTTGACGGATTGGGCTCCAGAGCCACGTGATGTATACTGGGACAACCTTGCAATTCCATATGTTTCACTCTCTGTTAGGAGGCTGATTATGGGTGTTTCGTTCTTTTTCCTTACCTTCTTTTTCATAATTCCCATTGCGTTTGTACAGACTCTTGCAAGCATTACAGGAATCGAGAAAAGAGCACCATTTCTGAAACCCATTATTGAAATGTAATCTTCTGTCCTCAAAGTCAAAAGTAATATTTAGGTTGCATTACTATAAATTACTAATGTTATTTTAACTTGTCATGCAGCAAAATTATTAAATCAATCGTCCAAGGTTTTCTACCTGGGATTGCGTTGAAGCTTTTTCTCATATTCCTCCCGTCAATATTGATGATTATGTCGAAATTTGAAGGCTTTACATCTATATCATCTCTAGAAAGAAGATCAGCTTCAAGATATTATATTTTCAATCTTGTGAATGTCTTCCTTGGGAGCATAATAACCGGAAGTGCATTTGATCAGCTAAATTCTTTTTTGAACCAATCGGCAAATGAGTATGTTAATCTCACTTGACTAATTATATTATCTTCTTTGTTTAGTATCACCTTCACTTTTAGTGATACAATTTTGTACTTTATGAGGAAAATGCATCGATTAAGCTTTATTTTCTTCTTACTTTTGGCAGCATTCCCAAAACAATTGGTGTAGCTATACCGAGCAAAGCAACTTTCTTCATAACTTATATAATGGTTGACGGATGGGCTGGTATAGCTGGAGAGATTTTAATGTTGAAACCACTTATTATGTACCACCTGAAGAATTTCTTCTTGGTGAAGACTGAAAAGGATAGGGAGGAGGCAATGGATGCAGGAAGTCTTGGTTTCAACACCGGAGAACCTCGTATACAGTTATATTTTCTGCTAGGCCTTGTATACTCTACAGTGACACCTCTTTTGCTTCCTTTCATATTAGTTTTCTTCGCGTTCGCATATGTTGTTTTCCGTCATCAGGTAAAGAGTCAATATCTTCTTTACAGAATATTCAATTTATATGGTGGTATATTTATGCATGGCCTTGTTAACCAAATTAGTAGAGCTCCTAAAACTCATGTCACTGGATTGATTTTTGCCATATGGCATTGTTATTTTCATAGATTCTCAAATAGTTTTCGCAAATTGATGGTAGATACTAGATACCAATGTGATTGTCGTTTTTAGAACATTCTTGTGTTATAAATTAGCAAACATTCCAATGTAGTTTATGTATGCTAACTTTTTCTTTCTGTAAAAATGTAGATCATAAATGTTTACAACCAAGAGTATGAGAGTGGAGCAGCGTTCTGGCCTGATGTTCATAAACGTATCCTAATTGCATTGATCATATCGCAATTGCTGCTCATGGGATTGATGAGTACAAAGGAAGCTGCTCAATCAACACCATTTCTCATTGCTCTTCCTGTACTCACAATATGGTTCTATTATTTCACCCAAGGCCGTTACGAACCTGCGTTCATTAGATATCCATTACAGGTTTGCTTCTGTTTATTACATATTGTGAATGAGATGCTTTCTTCGTGCAGTGGCTTTTCGTTTTTCATTTTTTTTGAGCTACTGTGGAATTTACTTGTATATGGTGTGGATTTCAGGAAGCAATGATGAAAGATACGCTAGAGCGCGCAAGGGAACCAAACCTTAACTTGAAAGGGTATCTCCAAAGTGCATACATTCATCCCGTCTTTAAGAGCGATGATGTTGATGATGATCATGATATGGCTTTTGCAAAGAAAGAAGATGAAGATGTATTAGTCCCCACAAAACGCCAATCCAGACGAAACACACCAGCTCCGAGCAAAATCAGTGGTGGATCCTCGCCATCATTGCCCGAGGCTGTTCAGGAACATCAAGAGCCATGATTTCGAACTACCAAGACTTAAATTATTTAACTTGCTTGTATACATTTGAGTGACCTGCATTGTATATCGAATGAGCAAGAATTGCAACATTTTTCTGTATAGACATGAGTGAGGAAAGAACGAAACGAGGCCAGTTGAAACTCAATCGGGTTTTTCAGAACTCCGGCTAGAAGCAAGTTATGGATTTTATGGGCGGTCATCGGTCAATCAATCGAAAGATACTTTTCAATGTTGAATGTAGATAAACTGAGAAATGTTTTAGACAAAAATTTGTGTGAATGAGAATGTTAAATTGTTAAAAGAGTTTGATATTTTTTTTAATTTGTTTGTACAATGACATATTCTTGACCACTGCAAATCTGCAATGCAATCAAATAAAATCTGGAGTTGGTGCCTTTCTCAGTTTTTTTTATGGCATTGCAGCTTTTTTAGTTACTTCTCAATTCTCATGGAAGATATCCACAGGAAATGAAACTATATAATTAGATAATCGTAAATCAAGAATTAGTTATGATTAACTATCATGACCAAAATGTAAATTATTATAGTGTGGTTGATATTTCAAAAAAAAAAAATTGTAAATTATTATCGTAAAATCATGTGAATATGAAGGATTTTATTTAGCAATTAACAAATGAGAAATTACAACCTTTATCATATGATATTTTAATGTGATGCATTTAATTATATTTGATTAGGGTCAAGTCAAATGTTTTGATTCGGTTTTGTAACCGAATCAAGTATGAATAAAACCATTATACTCCGACCCGCTTCGTTCGACCCTGATTTTATATAATTATTTTTTAAAACAAAACTAAATTCTTTTTTTTATTATTTTTTTTATTTTTACCTCCTTACCTAATTGTATTTTATTTTTAAATTTAAGGTTTATTAAATTTAAATGTTATATTCTATTAAATTTAAGTTTATATATAAATTTTAAGAGCAAATTGCATGAGGCACCTTACCACAACTAGGTTTTGGATACAAGGCATATTGATCCAATTCCGATCTAATCCGTTGTCATCCTCATGTCCTCATGTGCACCTCCCCTTTTAAATTAGTGTTGGGGGCTTGAGTTTCAATATACACATTTTAGAAACATGTGCGGGAAATTTTCTCCTTAGTATATTGAGATTAGATATCTCCCGATTGTGGGAATAACTTTCTAATGCCAATGCATTATTTAATGTAGAGATCTCGGTGTTGTGTTAATAATGTAGAGATCTCGGTGTTGTGTTAATAGATATTCAATGCCTATCTAGGATTATACATAATATAATACATAATATAATCATTACCAACCAAAAAGAGTAATGTTTTTTTTGCACCTACCACTCACCAGATATCCTATTAAAAACATATCTCAGTTGTTTTTTTCCATTTAAAATTTGTTCAACATAATGATGAAATAGGTTTCCAAAAAAAAAAATATATAAGATTATATATATACGAAATTTCTATGAGGATGCCCTGATAGAATTATATAAGGACATTGAATGTGAGCCACTCGTTTTACATACTTTGACTTGGTATGTATACACTTGTGAAATCACTTTTATAAATGAGTGGTTCATATTCAATATCCTCATAAAGTTATATAATTATACCATGATAAGAAAGGAATCTCATAAATATATATATATATATTTATATATATATAATCTAGAGAGACACATGGACAGATCCAGAGATAGTGACAGCTTTTCTGATTGAGAGATGAAGCAAGGAGAAGAGATAACTTATGGCAAAGGCGAAGGCAAAGACTTGATCAAAATGTCAACTTCAAAAGGTAAATAATTTCTCAAATTTTATATGTATTTATTTAGTCTATGTTTTAGTACAATATTTTTTTTTAACCTTCAAAAAAAAAAAGTACAATATTTTTGTTAATTTTATAATGTTTTGTCATTTAGTTAGGGAGAAAATCAAAATAGCCCCTAAAAACATTAGATCTATTGTTTTTAACCACGTATGATAGTTTAATCGTTGGTAATCACAGCCCCGGAGACGATAGCACCTAGGCGTGCACAACACTGGCGACGATATCGCTTGGGTTGTGCAAGCCAAAACTCACTCTCGTACATTATTGGAGACGGCGTTGCCTGGGCATACGTAACACCGGTGACGATGTCGCTTAGGTGCACTATCTAGATGTGTGCATCACAAGCGACGGTGCCACTTGGGTGCGATGTTTGGGTAGCGCACGCCCAGATGAAGTTGCCTGGGTGCACCGCCGGCGACAGCGCTGCCTAGACATATTTGACTGGGTGTATGCTATCAGTGGCGACATTTTATGATTTTCAAAAATAAAATAAACATGAAATGTTGGAACATGATTTACGTTTCATGTTTTCTTTTTCGGTAAAAAAATGTGAATTGCATTTGAAAAAAAAGGTGATAAATGCTTTTGGAGGGATATTTTGGCAATTGTCTGTTGTATATTTAAATGAAATTTTATAATATAGTTAGTTTATTAACTTATAAACCTTCCTATCGTGGTTAAAAACAAAATTTATATAAAATTGACGGTCTTTTGGTAATTCTCAAATTGGATTCATGGGCATGCTGTTTTTAAGTTGACTTTTGATTTATTTTATTTTATTATTATCTATATTTCTCATTGCTCTACATATAACACACATATCAATGATTAATATGAATCTTTATATCATTTATCAATTGATATTTCTGTGAACCGTTGATTTATATATACATACAGATTTTCTATTATCAGTTCATCCTAATAATAAATATATCAAGATGAAGAATTTGGATCATTAGATTTACATATTTTGACTCAAATTGTATGCGTTTGTCAAAACTTCTCCATAATCTATGGTTCACATTCTTCGTTATGATATATTTATTGTCATGACGAACTGACAATATAAAGACTGTATATATGTAGTCCCGATCTGATCAGTGCATCCTGATATAACTTTATCATGATATTGAATGTGAGCTACTAGTTTGACAAGTGCATACACACTTGAGTCAAAGTATGTAAAATTAGTGGCTCACATTCAATATCCTCACGAAGTTATATCAGAATGTACCGACTTGAAAATTTATATATATATATATATATTAATAATATTTGTCTATGTTTGTCACACATCTCATTTTATAACCTCTTAACCTATGTACCAATATATGCACATTTTAAGTAATTTATCTATATTGATACCTAAGATAAAAACATCTTATAAATATAAATCAAATTCTTCCCCGATGTTTGAACACGATTTAAATTTAAAACTTCTCGTATTGTCGTCCCACCTTTTCGTGTTTTAAATACAAACATTTGTCTTAGGTGTCACTAAATTAAGAATAAAAAAACCAATAAAAAAATAGACCGAAAGAATTCGAACTCCCTATTTGGGTATAAAATCAGACTATGAGAGAATCCTAACTTTTTATTGGAGGAAAAAATAAGACTATAAGAGAATCCGAACTCCCTATCGGAGGACCGGGACAAAACACCTTTATCCGTTTTCTGTAGTCAAATGTTATACGTACTTGGTCTTGGTCTTATACGGTATATGGTCTTTTTAGTCTTAGTCTTATACCGTACATCTGAGTCTATGGGGCCACTGATTACGTGACACGTGGAGAGAAAGTGATCAAAATGTACAGTCTTATACTGTATATGGTCTTTTTGGTCTTGGTCTTTTACCGTACATCTGAGTCTATGTGGGCCACTGATTGCGTGACAGGTGGATAGAATAATGATCAAAATGTGATTCATGTGGGTTCAAAAGGAAGGAACTTTTATCTCATTTGACAGACTCAGTTAGGTGGTCCCCATCTGATCTTCTCTCTCTCTCTCTAAGTTTTTATATATGTAAATATAAAAATTGAGTCTTTTACTCGCTATTCAAGATATTATATATTTCCATAAAATTTAATTAAAATTAAAATTAAATCTTAAACACATCTACAAAAAATAAAAAAAAACAAAAAAAAAAACAAGAGATTGAGTAAGATAATATCTATTAAGATTTAATAGTGAAATAATTATATAAAAAATAATAAAAAAAAAAAAAAAAAAAAAAACAATACCCTTCATGTTTGTTTTTAGGTTCATAATTCATTTTCTTTTCAAATAATTTTAATAAAGCTTTTTAATATAAACAACACTACCCTTTTATAGTATTGAACTTTATATAATAAGACTTGGAACTTTATATAATAAGACTTGGAACTTTAAATAGCAAGACCTTAAAAGCAAGTTTGAAAATCTTTAATTAAAATTCTTGAAATAGTATAAAACTTTTTGAACAAATAGATTTGTTTCCATTAATTTAAAGACATGCAATGCAACAATGTCTTTTCAATTTGAAGGCAAACACAAAGACATCCATTGATTGGCTTTGGTATTATCAACATTTCTCCATGTCCCTAGGTCTTCATTATCTTCAATTAATTAATAAATTTAATAAGAGTTTAGTTACTATACGATTCCCGAATAATTACATATTAACCGTTAATTATTGAATTTCAATTAAATGGTTTATAAAAATTAAGAATATTAACTATAGTTTAGCATTATAAAAATAAAATTAGAATTTATTCATGATAAAGATTGCGAAAATAAATACAGATTCTTTGACCGTAATAAATTAATATTTTCTATATATTCTAATGATATTTTAAGGATACCTAAGATATTTAGGATACTTTCATTAAAAAGTTTTAAAAATATATTCCTTAATTACTTGTTAAGATTGGACTAAAAAGATTTAATTGAAAACCCAAATCCCCACTCACTCCTCCTCTACCGGTTAGTCTCACACGTACAAAACCCATCACCACAACAATTTCCCCTTTCGATCCATCCATATATCTAAAGTCCTTTCCTTTTTTTTTTTTTTTATTCCTTTTCAATTCTTTTTATTATCTGAAAAAAAGAGGAAAAAAAAAAAAAAAAAGAAAGTCTCTGTTATATTTAGATATATTATATAAGACGTCGAAATCACACACTAGTTATAGAGAGAGATTCCCGAGACAAAAGATAGATTGTTTTTTGTTCAACTCCATTGGATTGGCGTTTTACAGATTACAATTTACATGTGTCAATCATCGTCTCCGAAAAGGGTTAGTCTCTCAATTCTGAATTCTGAATTGGATCGTCGTTGTGTTGTGTTTTTTGTTTCTGGATATTTTTTGTTTTCTTGATTGTTGTTGTGTTTCGATATGATCTTTGATTTTTGATGAGTGTTGTTAGTTTTTGTTTAGCTGGGTTGACTCTCGAGTCAACCCGCTTGTTGGGGTTTTTTTTTGTTCTTATTTGTTTGGTTTTTGATTGATACAGTGATGTGCATTGTTTGTTTAACATGTAATCTATCTGGGTTCTGTTTGATTCCCGGGAAAATTTTATAGGCAAAGAAATTGGTTTTGTGTGAGTCTGTGTTATTAATATTTTTATTGGCTGGTTTTTGGTGGCATGTGATTTGGCTGTGGAATTGAAGTTTTTACAGTTCTAAATTTGTTTACATGCAATCAAACAGATTATTTAAGTGGTTTGCTTGATAGACTTATTTTGTTTTTTTCTTTATTTGTTTGGTGTTTGATTGATTTAGTGATAATTGATGTGCATTGTTTGTTTGACATGTAATCTATCTGCTATCTGGGTTTTTTTTGGTTCCTGGGAAAATTTTCTAGGCCAAGAAATTGGTTTCGTTTGAGTCTACCAGTGATAATGTTTTTGGTGGCATGTAATTTGGTAGTGGGATTGAAGTTATTACAGTTCTAGCTTTGTTTTTATGCTATCAAACAGATTATTAAAGTGGTTGGTTTGATAGACATAGTTTGTTTTGTATATTTTCCAGGAGAAAATTGGGTTATAGATTTTTGATTGATGATTTGAAATAAAGAAGAATTATGTTGGCTTGATTTTGATAATGAAGGATGTAGACATTGTTGCTTATTAGAGATAATGATCTTTTTTTTTTTGTTTCATCTGCAGTGAAAATGGCTGCTATGATCGCGAAGCAAGAAGGGTTCGATGGTTACTCTGATGGTAAAATGCAGAGGCTACGTGGAGCCTCGAATGTGTCTAGGCTTGCATCAAAAAGTGGGGTTCAAGAAGCCTTGAGCTCTGATGAGCAAATAGCACACCAGAGCGTAAGAGAAAATCCGAGGTCATCACAATTGAGATTGGAGGCTTCGAGTAGAAAACGGCAGGTTGGATTCTCCAAGAATAAGAGAATTCCAAAGAAGCGCCGAAGTGCCTTATACAAGGACACCAGTTCTGAAGATGAAATGTTGGACGAGAAAACCAGTTTTGATGATGTAGACTCGGATGATTATGAACCGGATTCTGATGACGAAGCAATGGCTATAATAAGAATCAGAGAACGTAGGAGAAATAGAAGCCCAGCTGCTGCAATGGTCGAAAGAAGTCCAAGTAATGAAATTAAGAAAAAGGATCCTATGAATGATTCCTCATGTTCATCATCATCATCTTCTTCTTCAGACTCGTCCATTTCGGATATTAAAAACAGCAAACCTAGAAATTTAAAGGTGAAGTATCCCTCTTTTATGTGACCCTACTACAATTAGATATTATGTTTTGAATCATTTTTTTGTTGAAGAAAAGTTTTACTAACTGAAGAGTGTTTGGTTTCTTGCATGGAGCAGGCAAAAGAAATCAAAAGCTTCACATGTCACCAATGTACGAAGAGTGAGCGTAGAATAGTCGTCCCTTGTACCAAATGTAGATGCAAGACATACTGTACCTATTGTATCAAGCAATGGTAATTTTGTAGTTAAAATTACTTATTGTTTTCTTCATTTTATATTTCAATGTTTTAAAAAAGATGTAGTTATGATCTTTTCTGTTTCGGTGTATATTATTAGGTATCCTCAGATGTCTGAAGCTGATATAGCCGAGCAATGCCCATTTTGCCGTAGAAATTGCAACTGCAGACTGTGCTTGCATACTAGTGGGTTGATTGAGGTTTGTTTTTTATCTTCTTCACTTCTCTTTCAATAAATTATACGATGAGAGCTGAATCGAATCCTCTAATGGAAATACTCTGAGTTTCAGACATCGAAGAGGGACATTTCTGATCATGAAAAGGTTCAGCATCTACGTTACTTGATTGAGTTACTGCTTCCCTATTTAAAACAAATGAGTGAGGAACAAACTCAGGAGACACAGATTGAGGCCGCAATTCAAGGTTTTTAATTTTAATTTTCCAGCTTTGTGCATGAGTTCTTTGTTTAAAAAGCTTTTCTGGTGCTAATACAAGTTTTTTTTTGTGTAGGGGTGCTATTTTCAGAGGTTGACATATCAGCAACCCTCTGTGGTAATGATGAGCGTGTCTATTGGTAAGCCGGAAAGTAAAAGATATCAATCATTTGTATTATTCTGGAATATCTTACATTATAATAATTTCTTTTGGTCTTGAAACAGCAACCATTGTGCAACTTCGATTGTGGATCTTCACCGAAGCTGCCCTAACTGTAGATATGAACTCTGCCTCAATTGCTGCCAAGAACTTCGAGAGGGAAGCCTTTCTGGTCGTGCTGAACTGAAGTTTCGATATACCAACCGGGGCTACAATTACATGCATGGTGGAGATCCTGATCCTCTACCGGAATATTGTCTTTCTGGAGCTTGTGATGAGTTTATTGAGTCACCAGTTAGGTGGAATGCCAACAGTGATGGAAGTATTTCATGCCCCACCGTTGAAATGGGTGGTTGTGGTGAATCTCTGTTGGAGCTCAAGTCTATCCTTCCGGATAGTTGGATTTCAGATTTGGAAAAGGAGGCCAGAAATCTACTGGAACTTTTCGGAACTAAATTGCCAAATTTGAAGCACGGCTGCACTGAAAACACAGAGGAATTACGTGAATTAGCTTCTAGGGAAGGATCTAATGACAACTACTTGTATTGTCCAGATTCAACACAGATTCAGGAGGAAAAGCAGCTTTTGTGCTTTCAAAAGCACTGGGTTAAAGGCGAACCAGTTATAGTTCGGAATGTTCTTGAGAAGGTGGCTGGTTTGAGCTGGGAGCCAATGGTCATGTGGCGTGCATTATGTGAAAACTTGGATTCAACAGTCAGTTCTAACATGTCGGAAGTGAAGGCAATCGATTGCTTGGCTGGTTGTGAGGTGTGTCATTGTTTTGTTTCTGTCTCTTATAATAGTAAAATATATCAGTATGAGTCTTGGCTTTGATGGCTGTGTACGAAAGCTCGTTGTATATATATATTTTTCATGATTTCTTACTTATGTCAAAAACACAGGTGGAGATTAATACTCGCCAGTTTTTCCAAGGCTATATTGAAGGGAGAACATATGACAACTTCTGGCCTGAGATGCTCAAACTAAAGGATTGGCCCCCGTCTGACAAGTTTGAAGATCTTTTGCCTCGCCACTGTGACGAGTTTATAAGAGCTTTGCCATTTCAAGAATATAGTGATCCTAGGGCTGGTTTCCTGAACCTTGCAGTTAAGATTCCATCAGGTGTGTTAAAACCGGACTTGGGTCCAAAAACGTATATTGCATACGGGTTTGAAGAAGAGCTCGGAAGAGGGGATTCAGTAACAAAGCTTCACTGCGATATGTCTGATGCGGTAAACATTCAAAATTTGATTGATAAATCTTTATTTGAATATATAACCTTTGCTTTTTCCTATTTTCATCTTGTAATTCTTATGTGCAGGTGAATATTCTGACACATACAGCAGAAGTAGAGCTGACTGAAGAGCAGCATGCAGCAGTTGAAAGACTGAAAAATAAGCACTTTGCTCAGGATTTAGAAGAATTAGTCGGCAATGAACAAATTAGGATTTCTAGAGATGAGCAAGGAAGGTCTGCAGAAGAACTGAAAGAGGTCAAGGAGTCCGGTGCTATTTGGGACATTTTTAGGAGGGAAGATGTTCCAATGCTGGAGGAGTATCTTAGAAATCACTATAAGGAATTCAGGCACACCTATTGTTCACCAGTTGAACAGGTTACTTGTTAGATTTGAAACATCAGTTTATCATCTCATATATTCTCGTATATTTCTAACCGTTACTCTTCTTCGTGATTAGGTCATTCACCCAATTCATGACCAGTGCTTCTATTTAACTCCAGAGCACAAAAGGAAGCTGAAAGAAGAATACGGTTAGTACACAAGAAGAAAATGAGCTTCTATTATATCGAATCGAATTCCATTAACTTTGCAATTCACCATGTTTGTTGTACAAAAAAATCTTATAGGAATCGAGCCCTGGACATTTGAACAAAAACTGGGAGATGCTGTATTCATTCCTGCTGGATGCCCGCATCAAGTTAGGAACCGCAAGGTAAGAATTTCCTGAAAATTCGTTTATTTATTCTTCGTTTTCAAAGAAAGTTGGTCTTGCCATGCCACTCACCAATCTTTGATCTACATATCCAGTCTTGTACAAAGGTGGCTGTGGACTTTGTCTCTCCTGAAAACATCCAAGAATGCCTTAGACTAACCAAGGAGTTCAGACTTCTTCCGAAGAACCATCGTGCCAGAGAAGACAAACTCGAAGTAAACATCTTTCTCTTTTCATTCATGATATATATGCATCTTAGTTTCTTATCCTAATCCTTCTCTTTTCCTTGTGTCTTGAACAGATCAAGAAAATGATACTGTATGCAGTTGAGCAAACCGTTCGAGATTTAAAGGATTTGGCGCCATCCGTCTTCAAGTGAAATACCTGTCGATAGCAACTCCGGTCTCGCCATGGGAGGAAACTGATCAACACCTCTTAACTACTGGTTTTAGGCCTTTTTTAGCGATAGTTTCCATTTTGTTGGCCTGTTAAGCTGATATTGCCATTGTCTACTGTCACTTTTTTGCCAGGGTTTTAGATTTTACTTTATTAAGGCAGCCAGCTTAATTGAAATTTTGGGATAACTATAATATAGTTGGTATCTAATATATAAAATATATTTAGTCTCTCTCTCTCTCTCTCTCACATGGTTGAAAAACTAGTATCGGTAAATAGTGTTCATCCTCTGGCAACATCCCAAGTTCTAATCACCATATAAAAATAAAAATTATTAGAAGAGAATTGTACTGGTCATCTTGAGCATTTTGTGTCAAATCATGTCATGAGTCGACCTAGGGTCATGTCACCTAGGGCATGACTCGCCTAATGAATAATATGATTTGTTAAAATTATACGTAAATTATGAAATGATCTGATGAATGATAGTAATTATAAAATGAATATAGGACAAGAGACGATGAATATAGGACAAGAGACGATGTGATGGATAATGCGGTAGTTACAAATGAGGTGATACAAGCCTAATGTTCTCAGAATAGTAACATGTGAATTGATTATACCTAATGTTCTTGTATATTATGTAAATCATGAGATGATACGGTAAATGATATAATAGTTAAAATTCGATAAATGATATAATACTTGAAAGATAATATAACACAATGTATAATGTGATAGATGATACGGTACTTTAACACAATATAAATCATGAGATTATATAATAAATTAGTTAAAAGATAAAATGATGCAATGTAAATAATGAGATAATGCAATAAATGATACGATAATATAGCGTCATGATACAGTAGTTAAAAGATATAGATAATGTAGTAACGGGATAAAGTTGACTCGATGGTAAGTTCTTTAGTTGTGGGTTTGAGTCGTACCCTCTCCTATAATCCTGAAATATTGTAATAGTTCAAAAATAATAATACGAGTAATGTTAGGCTTCCCAAATTCTTTCATAAATGGTGATGGTACGTGAGATATCAACATCTTGTAAATCAAAAGATTACGTGGTGAATGATGTAATGTTGACACCTCACCTGTCAACACCATTTGAGAAAAAATTTAAGAATTTTTTTGGGAAACCTAATATTACTATAATAATAATAATATGAAGGCATGTAAATCATGAGATGATATGATAAACTAAGGACAATTTAACGAATTCCACAATATGAGATTGATCTAATGATAAATCCCTTACCCATACGCCATGAGTTCATGGGTTTAAGTCTCCCTCCTTAAAAACCCCAAATTTATATAATATTTCAAATATGTATATATATACGGTTCCGTTCTGGTCAGTGTATACTGATGTAACTACATCAGTACCAATATCAATGCATACGAACCACTGATTATAGAAAAGTTTTGACAATATATACAATTTGAATCAAAATATGCAAATCTAATGATCCACATCCAACGCAATGATATACAGCGCACTGACTTGAACATATATATATATATATATAACAAATTCCAAGAGTTCAAGTCACACTATAATTAATGTGTTCCTTAATAAGGATTCATTCATTTCATTTTATGTGACTATTATTACAAGATGTATATTGATAGGGTGAAAACATAGTCAACTTCAACGTTAAAGTGGTTTCCAAATAAAAAAGTTGTTCCTAAAATTTATTTCTTAATAGTCAAGTCCTGAAAACCTAGATCAAACTATTTGATTTGTATAAGGAGAAGTGAATAAAATTTACTCTCAATAAATCTTTTTTTTTTTTTCTTTTACTCTCTTCCATCTATATGATATTTGACTCAAAAAAACATACCTGAATAAGATGATGTCTACGATTTGTCTCGATTTAGGAGAGGATAGCTTCACATAATTCAAGAAAAATAACTTCAGCAATGGCACTTCAATTAAACTAATATATGAAATAGTTTTTAAATATCTTTCAAAAGAATATCTTGATGGTAAAAAAAAATAACAAAAAAATATTTTGAGTTCGTCTTCCTCTTCAAATCTCGAATTATTATAATATTAAAGAAATGAAAAATATTGTATTTGAATGATAAAACAAGCATCAACAAATAATTTCTATTTTTTTTTTTAATATGAAATCAATTACAAAAAAATTGGATCACCATAAAAAAATAAAAAATAAAAAATAAAAAATAAAAACCTCTTATCTTTTTACTTTTTATTATTAATAAATTTTCTTGTACCGTCGAGATTCAGAAAAGTACAACCTTTTAGATTTCTCATAATACTAATAAAAAACAAAAACAAAAACAAAAAACCCTTTACCTTCTTTGATGGATAAACAAGAGAAGCATGGCATTGACTTGTTTTGATGAACAAAAGAGTATCTTATAGAGAAAAGAAGATTTCTCCTCTTGTGTTTAAAAAAGAAGAAGAGAAGTTCCTTTATAGTAGGTTCATTCACTAGGGTTTCATTGTAACTCATGAAATGACACAAGTAACCCTCACTCTTTTGAGTTATCACTTTTCTATACTTTATCCCAATTAAATAGTAGTGACTATTTGTATTGGGTTGTGTAACAAATGATTTAATTGATTTGATATTATCTTAATGTTAATAATAAATTAATGATATCTTTTAAAAATAAATTAATGATATGATAAGTTAAATGTTTTAGATTTTTTTTTTTTTTTTTTTTAATAATGAGAACTAAAAAAATTGCATATTTGCAAGTCCACTCTTAGGGCAGTTAGTAAATGTTTAATTAATTATATATATTTTTTTAATGTAAAGTTAACTGTAATTTTAAAACTATTGTATAGTTGAAAAGTAATATACATATGTTCGATAATTTTAATAAAAAAATATTGAGATTAGTTCCAATGATTAAAATAGATACGATTTTAAAACTTTACTTTATTTATTTTTCATTAATTATATAAATCAAATCAATATTTAAGTATAATATTTAAATCAGAAAAAAAAATTCCATAAGAACAATAATGATATTTTAAAAGATTTTATAAAACATATCAATATTTAAATAGAATATTTTATTTTATAATGAAATAAGGTATAAATGGTTTAGCTTGATTTTATAAGGATAATAATGATATTTTAAGAGATTTATTAAATGCTGAAATATATTATTCCATAATTACCTTCAAAAAGAAAAAGCAACCCCTCACCCGCTCTTTAAAATCACGGCCAAAATTTGTTAGATTATCAATTAATCATTTTGATGGTTTAACTAAATATCATTTTATATCAAAATTAAAAAAATAAATTGATTTTCACTTTTCAAAAATAATACCATTTTATCACGAGATTTAAGTTTCACTAGTAACTATTAGAATGCGGAAACACAACTACTCAATCATAAAAGTTGCACTATAGTTGGAGCGATTGATTTCACTAGATGCTAAGTGCTAACAGACCCATAAAGTGTTAGAATAAAAATAAATAATAATAATAAAAAGCTGCATAAT
Organism: Acer negundo; assembly: GCA_035582765.1. NCBI lineage: Eukaryota > Viridiplantae > Streptophyta > Magnoliopsida > Sapindales > Sapindaceae > Acer > Acer negundo. Next base: position 24,803,163 of record CM069232.1, on the reverse strand, counting down.
TCATCTTTACTGGTTAAGTGTGAGGAATCCTTTTATTTGTTTGTGAAAGTTGTTATTGGAACAGTGTGTTATACTATTTGATCTCAATAAATTCAAGTGCACCTAGGGTTGGCAAAATGTATAGGGTCTAATATCAATTGCTATTAATTTTTTTTTTTTTTACTTAGATTGTTTTTTTCATCGGCATTCCGGAGGAAGAAATATATGCTACAATAGATGAGGAAGAGTCATTAGTTCCGTTTGATTTATTATTATTATTTTTAATTGGATATGGGTTGTAAAAATTAATATTTAGAGATGTGTTGTTATCAATAGATTTATTGAAGAATATTTGAGTTTATTGTTTTAATTGGATATAGGTTGTAAAAAATTAGAATTTTAATGGGCTTGTAAAAATTATCAACTTTTTGATTGAATTGGATATTTATATTTATTTGATTTGGGTAAAAAAAATATAGGCCCAAAATATCGGGGTCAAAAATTTGAGTCAAAATAAATATAAAACGGGTCATGGGTAGGTTGATAAAAACCCGGAAGATAAGCGAGTCAGGTCCAGATCTGAACTAGCTACTTATTTAGTGGTTCCGGGTCGGGTCTAGACCCATTTATTTTGTGTGGACATTTTATGGATCTGAGTCTGGGTTGGATTTGGATCCATATTTTGCCATCCATAAGCACACCCTAGTCACCCTTAACTCGACCTATAGTATCCTTAAAAAAGCATTACTATTAAAATTATCGAAGGGTTTTTCCACACATTACGATTTAATAGTAAATTATAAAATGAATATGAGTATCAAACCCTATCATATAAGTAGAGATGTACATTTTTTCCTGAGGTCCCAATTCTCCGCGTCCCTATCCCCATCTGGAGATATATATATATATATATATATATATATATATATTTTTAAGAAATGGGAGGAGGGGGTGGGAATTTGGAGATGGGGATGGGGGGACCCCTCCACATCCCCGTTTCCTCATTTTTCCCACAATTATATAGAAATGGGGTTGGGGATGGGGATGGGTCCCCCCATCCCCATTTCCCTATTTATCCCAAACATATATATTATAATATATATTTTAAATAATTTTTTTATTATTTGAAAACCCTAACTCCCTAAGTATATATACACGTTTTATATAAGAATGAACTAATTAATTTTATTTTGTATTTGTAATAGAATGTTTGTTTTTTTTAATTTAATTTGTAGATTTTTGTCAAATGGAGAAATGAGAGAACGAGGGAAACATAGAAACGGAGAAAAATGGGGAATTGAGGATGAAGATGAATATAGGTCCCTCTAAAATTCTCCATCCCTATTTTCCTCAAATGGGGAAATTTTGTGTGTGTGTGTGTGTGTGTGGGGACCAACATCCATCGTCATTCCTAAATGTGTCTCTCCGTATTGAGAGAATGTTTTAAATAATTTATATAAACCTGCATTGAAATCGATGTTTATTTCTTTATTTACAACATCAAAAAAGCCAATTAAACCAATCAAGTAAATATCAATACATTGATTGAAATATTTCCAATATTTCGTATATATTTCGGAGGGTCGATCTAAAAAATATTCTTGAATTCCCAATATTTTTATGATATTCTTAAAAATTTATTTCCCAATTTTTTAATTTACTTTAGGGAAACACTATATAGCACGGATATAGATACAAGGATATGATACGTTACGATACGAGGATACAGTAAATCTCTAAAAATTAGGACACTGATACGACATGATACATCGATTAAAATAATATACATTTATATTTTAAAAATAATAATATATTAAAACATATTTGATAATTCATTCAAAATATATTCGGAATTCAAATAAAACATGTCATATAAATCATAACATAAACAAAATCCTGTGATAAGTGATACCGGTTAAAGCTTTTTCGGTTTGAAGTTGGTTCTTCTTCTTCCACCTCTTCTCTTATTCTTCTTTTTTTATTCTTTCCGCGCTTCAACTTTCAACCCAAAGCGGATTGAAATTGAAAATGAGCCCTAAATCCCTAATATGATATATTTCCTTACAAATTTCATTTTGACCTAAATTTTTTGAGATTATAATTTGACCAATTTTATATTAAAATAATTATAATATTACCCAGAACGTATCCCGCTATATCCTTATTGTGTCCCCCTTATCCTTTGGTTAAATTTGTGAAAAAGTCAACGTATATACTATTTGATATGTCGGATAGGTATTTTAGAATATCCAGAGAGTGTTCGAACCGGATACGAATTGGATATGAGTTAAGTCCACCAAATGAAGTATCCGTGCTTCTTAGCCCTTGGAAACATAAGAGACGAATCTGTTAAACCGTCAACCACATTATCTGAACTATTCACAGCTCAACACAATTACATTTAAGAGAAAATCTTCGATGAACGGTCTTATTGACATGACAATGAGATCTTCTAATAGAAATGTAGGTTTTAAAGTTTTAAAATATATTTTGTTGTTATCGATAAAAATACTATAGTTCTATTGGTATTGATACACTTCTATTGAAGGTCTTACCACATATCTATGAGATACTCCCACCGAAGATTTTCTTCTGAACTACTCTCGTTCAAGTTCTGCTTCAGTCCACCACAACTGTTCCTCCCTTGCTCTTCACTCACTCACTCTCAATCTCATACCCCAGAAAAATGAACACATAACACATTCAAATCCAGCTACTTCTTCCTCAGTCCTTTTCTTATCGAAACCATCAAGTTCTTTCACTCCCACAAAGATTTCACCATAAAAAGTTCTCAACTTTTACTATAAAGAGAACCAGTTTGTTCAGTTATGGTGGTAGTAGGAGCAAATTTAGGTGCTTAGTGAAAGACGTTTAGGAGCAAAAACAAAAGCAGCAGCAACAAGTGGTGAAGAGGGCGTATCCGCTTCACGAAATTGAGCCAAAATGGCAGACTTTTTGGGAAAAGAATCGAACTTTTAGAACCCCAGATGAAATTGATACCTCCAAACCCAAGTTCTATGTTCTTGACGTGTTCCTATGTCCCAGGTCTCTCTCTCTCTTTCTCTCTCTATCTCTGTATATATATCTGTGTCTGTGGTAAAAGGTGAAAGCAATTTAGGGTAGAAACGTGAGGATTCAATTTTGATTGTTGATGATGAATTGGTTGTTATATATGTTTATGTTATTAAAATTTATGAACTGGGGTTGTTTGAATTTTGTTGTAAGTTGGTTGTGTTTATGTTTAAGTTCGGCTTACATTTTGCTGGTTGAGTTGTTGTAATGTAATGTGTTGATTGATGATGCTAGATTTTAGTTTGCTGGGTTTACTGTTGCATTTTCGTAGTCGAATTTGCTTTTCTAGCGAGGCTTGATTGGATTTTGTTTGTGGATTTGAAGGTTGTTGCAGTGGAGCTGGGTTACATGTAGGCCATCCACTCGGATACACTGCCACAGATATTCTTGCAAGGTTACAATATTCAACTTCCAAAGCTATAGACATGTCGATGAGCCTGGTTGGAGAGTGAGTTGGGCATGGTCAGCTGATGAAGTAATATGGAGCATGGTAGGAGCCGGGCTACTGAGCAAGGCAACTGCTCTGCCTTCCAAGCCAGAGTCCCACTCCCTCATTGTTGCGCAAAGAGGCCTGTCATTGTCGATCTTTTGCCCGGAGCACCTTACAATCAACAGACCAAGAATTGTTGGTGGTGTCGTAGGATCCTTCCGAATCTTCAACTTTCCAGATGAATGTTGGTGGTGTCGTAAATTAGACAGGTTTCACTATGCCTGTAAATTTCAGTATTGGTGTTCCAGGTTATACCTGTGGGGATCCATTTGAGGTCTCTCCAAGCAGGTTTTCTACAGATAAAGGCCGTCGATGGACACAAGCTCTTAGTAAGAAACCTTATTACCACATTAATCTTTACATTATTTCTTGCACCAACACTGTCTAATTATCTAAATCTTAAATTTTTTTTTTTTGTATGGACATGGAATGTGACATGTATGTACTCTCAATTCATAGCATCAGAAAATCCGAAGTGCTGTGTTTCATTGTCTGCATTCTACAATGATACAAAAATAATCCAAAGTGCATTGTTTGTTTGACATGTAATCTATCTGGGTTCTGTTTGGTACCCGGGAAAATTTCTTGACCGGGGAAATTTTCTAGGCCAAGAAATTGGTTTCATTTGAGTCTTCCAGTGATGATGTTTTTGTTGGCATGTAATTTGGCAGTTGAATTGAAGTTATTACAGTTCTACCTTTGCTTTTATGCTATCAAACAAATTATTAAAGTGGTTGGTTTGATAGACATAGTTTGTTTTGTATATTTTCGAGGAGAAAATTGGGTTATAGATTTTTGATATTGAAATAAAGAAGAATTATGTTGGCTTGATTTTGATAATGTAGGATGTAGACATTGTTGCTTATTATAGATAATGATTATTTTTGTGTTTCATCTGCAGTGAAAATGGCTGCTATGATCGCGAAGCAAGAAGGTTTCGATGGTTACTCTGATGGCAAAATTCAGAGGCTATGTGGAGCCTCGAATGTGTCTAGGCTTGCGTCAAAAAGTGGGGTTTGAGAAGCCTTGAACTCTGATGATACAAAGCAAATAGCACACCAGAGCGTAAGAGAAAATCTAAGGTCATCCCAATTGAGATTGGAGGATTCGAGTAGAAAATGGCTGGGTGGATTCTCCAAGAATAAGAGAATTCCAAAGAAGCGCCGAAGTGCCTTAAACAAGGACACCAGTTCCGAAGATGATGTGTTGGACAAGAAAACCAGGTTTGATGATGTAGATTCGGAGGAGTATGAACCGGATTCTGATGACGAAGAAATGGCTCTAATAAGAATCACAGAACGCAGGAGAAATAGATTCAGTGATCTGACAGAAAGCCTCTGTCTGATCTCTTGAGTGATTGGCTTTGGAAGGCTTTTTGGTGGGTCCTCACAAAGTTCCGATCCGTCTTAGGTTGAATTTTTGTCCAATCATTTTCCACTACATCATCACGCCAAGGGTATTACTGTCTTTTAAACAAAAAGGTATTACTGTCTTTTTGGTTGTTTTCCACCACAATTACATGAAACTTTTTTAAACTACTTGGGGGGATTGTGAATCAAACAAGTAGAATTCCATATTCTAATAAACAGAGCACTGAAAATGTGAAATGTTAAATTTGGTTTGAATTTGAACTCAGAGAGGATTCAATTTTCAATAATTGAGTTACTTAGGATGTGTAGATTAACTAGATACAAATTGCTTTTGCTACACTATAATACACATACTTATGTAACCTTGCATTTTGATTCAGACATTCAAAAGTGGTTGATTTGTTGTCTTCTACATTCTAATCATTTAGAATCTAAAACTAAGTGGTTTGATTTTAGTTTACAGTTTCTATATTCAACTTCCAAAGATACAGACATGTCGATGAGCCTGGTTGGAGAGTGAGTTGGGTATGGTCAGCAGATGAAGTAATATGGAGCATGGTGGGAGCCGAGGCCACGGAGCAAGGCAACTGCTCTGCCTTCCAAGCAAGAGTCCCACTCCCTCATTGTTGCAAAAAGAGGCCTGTCAGTGTTGATCTTTTGACCGGTGCCCCTTACAATCAACAGACCAAGAATTGTTGCCAGGGTGGTGTTCTAATTTCCATGTCACAGGATCCTTCCAAATCTGCTTCAACTTTCCAGATGAATGTTGGTGCTGTCGTAAATTACACAGGTTTCGCGAAGCCGGTAAATTTCAGTCTTGGTGTTCCATGTTATACCTTTGGGGATTCATTTGAGGTCCCTCCCCTCCCCAAGCAGGTTTTCTAGAGATAAAGGCCGTCGATAGACACAAGCTCTTGGTAAGCAACCTTAATTACCACATGATTAACATTTCCATCATTTCTTGCACCAACACTGTCTAATTATCTAAATCTTAATTTGATTTTTTGTAGGGACATGGAATGTGACATGTACGTACTCTCAATTCATAGCCTCACAAAATCCAAAGGTCTGCGTTTCATTGTCTGCATTCTACAATGATACAATTATTCCCTGCCCTAGATGTTCCTGCCAGTGTCAAGATGATCCCACTGCAAATTGCTTAAAGTTGAACCCTTTTAACTTCTCTTAGGGTCTTCCTCTGGTCTGACTGATTTTTTTTCACTCATTATCACATGAGGAACCACCACAAGGTATAGAGAAACACCTTCTTTGTTGCAACAAAAGGATGATCCAAATGAGGAACCACCACAAGCACTCATCTGTTTGGAGCATATGTGTCCGATAAGGGTTCATTGGCATGTGAAGTAAAGCTACAAAGAGTATTGGAGAGTGAAGATCACAGTGACAAATCTGAACGTGATGAGAAATTATTCTCAATGGAACATGGTGGTGCTTCACCCTAACTTGCAGAGTAAGTTTCATCTTCAATTACAAGCCACTTAACCAATATGATGTTTACACAAGTAATAGTATTGATATAGAGATCATAATAATAGTATCTTGAGTGCAATTGGGTTACTACTATTAACTAGCACTGATAGTGATTGCATTGCATTGGTTCAACTAGAATAAGTTGCTAGCTTTCAATCATTAAATTTGCTTCAACTAGAATCTGCAGAACTTCATTTGGATACCCTATACAAATTAGTTAACATTGTTATACAATTTCATTTCCTAATCAAACCCAATTAACAGAGCAATATTGTACTAATGTGTATTCAATAAAAAATACAAAAAGAAATGTTGGTGAAGACTTTTACGGGATGATTTATGTTTTAAACGTTGCTTAGTTTTCTTGTGTTGCTGGTGTGGCTTTCTTGTAGTTGTTTGTTTATCAAGAAAATTTAAATAAAAAAGTCCCAACCTGTCCATTCCTTCTCTGCTTTGGTGGAGATGACTGGGATGCTAGCGTTACCAGAGGGTTGTATAGCAGCCATGATCTCCTTCACCACTCCTCGCGACGCCCGCCGCTTGGCTTGTGTGTCAACCACATTCAGATCCGCTGCCGATTCCGGCGTCGTTTGGAACTGCTTCCTAGGTACTGAATACCTGTCTACCATCTCCAGTTTGTCGAAGAAGGGGCTCTACCACCTCCTCACCGGCACAATCTCATTCACAATGGCAGAATGGTAATTTCAAAATTTTAAGGTTTTGTGTTTGTATGTTATGTGTAGCTTACCTCGTGTTCGCTGAAAATCTTATATCTTGCGTAGATGATAACCCGGCAGAAGTCGTTGTCGGACTTGCTGGGAGTAATAATGGCCAAAATCAATCTATTTATCTTCATTGGGTACACTGAGACGAAGACGATGACGACTTTATCCTGAAAAAGAGAGAAGATGGGTGGTTGGAAGCAAGTAATAATGGCCAAAATCGAACTATTTATCTTCATCGGGTGCATCAAGACGGAGACGATGATGGTTTCTTCCCAAAAAAGAGAGCAGATGGGTGGTTGGAAAGTGAATTGGGTGAATTTTTCTATGGGGGTGATACAAAGGGTGAATTGTCAATGACTATTTAAACTTGTTGGAAGGATTGCCTTCTTATCCAAGGGATCGAGATCAGACCCAAAAAAGAGTAAATAAATAACCAGAAGGAGGTTGAGTTGGGGGAGTTTTTCTATAGAAGCTTGTGTGCAAATTGATGTTAGCATATTTTACTAATTGCTTTATTGTTTATGGATGAAGTTTTCAATTAACTTAATTTGCAAATGTTGACAAACAAATTCAATATTAGAAATCACATTCCCCATGGGAATTTATTTAGAGTTGCAATTTTTTTTCTTTTTTTTTCTTTCTTGAATTTATTTGATGTTAGGATGTGTATAGAAGGAATGGAGCATAGGATTTGATGGTTCAAGAAACATGAAGGAACATAAATCGTGTAAACTCTTCTGAAGGAAGAAGTAAAACAACGACAATAACTGAAACAGAAAACGCTAAAACAACGACAATAACTGAAACAGAAAACGCTGGATTCTGAAACTATTGCATTGAAAATCTCATCTTAACATATATATTTACAACCAAACTTCACTTTGATTATTATCGGAATTTTTTATGAACATTTTTGCTACAAAAAAGCATAATCAAGCATCAAGCAAGTTTGCAACCACAAAAAGCTTGGTCACTTGATAAAAAAAAGAGCATATTTCTACCAATTCAGCCAGGAATCTCATATTCATTTAGCAAACCGAAAAACAAAAATTACAGCTTCTAACAGTCAAATTGAAGGCTTCGTTCTGCTAAAGGAATGAAGACATTCGAGTGAGGGGATTTATCAGCGGCAGCAAAGCCTCACTTAATGCTGCTTTAGGTGCTCACAGAGGTTGATGACTGAAGACTCCAAAACGGATTCAATAAGATTTCACACCAATTCTTCTGTTGCTGACCTGGCTAGTGTTCTTGTTTTGTTTCTAGTGAAGGGATTACTTTAAAAAAGAAAAAGAAAAAGAAAAAACAAACTATATATATCATCTTAAAATACATATCAGTTTTCATTTATGTAATATTACAATCAGTTAATATATATAAAAATTATAATCAGTAACGAAACAAAAAAACCTGTTTTACGATTTAAGAGCATGTCTTTTTAGTAATTAATTTTCTGTGACGAGTTGTTGATGTAATTAATCCAAATCTTCTTGATCAATTTGCAAACAAAAATAGTTTACATCTTCAGACAACAAAAGCTGGATGAGGCTCAATTTATTCAACAATGAAAACACATGGAAGAGAGAAAAAAAGAAGCTCATAATGTTAATTACATTCGGTTTCTATGTCGTCCCCTCTTTCTCTCAATTATTTTCAATGGCATCCCAAAAATCTTGACAAACCATTCATATTTCTTTGTGCAGAAAATGTGTCCAAGAACCACTCCAACTACTAGGCCACTTACATATCCTATCGCAACTACTTTCCAACCAAATGTAAATGGAGATTCCGATCCCTCATTGTCTTCTTTCTGTGGAAGCTCAGAATTTCCGTATTTTCTTGACAAAGGTGGTCCACACAATCCTGGGTTCCCTTCATAGTAGCTGTTATTGAATGTATCGAATTGTGCACCATGTGGTATAGGTCCTGAGAAATTATTATATGACACATTGAAGAAGGCCAGGGTTGTGATTTTAACCAGTTGTGAAGGAATCTCTCCTGAGAGGTTGTTATTTGAAAGGTCCAGAGATTCTAATACTGTCAAGTTGCCCAGTGACAATGGAATGCTGCCAACAAGATTATTGTTGGAAAGGTTAAGATATCGAAGTCCCTGTAAAATGGAAATGGAAGCTGGAATTTCTCCTTCAAATCTGTTGTTGGACAGGGAAATGCTAACAAGCTTATTTGGGATCTTCACATATTCTAGTTTTATCCCTTTGTTCATCATTGTTAATGAGTAATCATAGACGCCACCATCGGATGGAGTCTTCATCATATATGCTAGTTGAATTGCATTAACATCTTTCATGGCATTCCAACAAGCAAAGTATTTGGATGGAAGTTTACCGGTAAATCTGTTGTCAGAGAGATCAATAATCTGCAACTTAGGAAACTCAAAATCAGACTTAGGCTCCTCTATTGCACCGTTGAGTTTGTTTGATTGCAAGTTGAGCACCACCAAATTTGGAAGATTTCCAGTCCAAGATGGGAAAGTATCAATGATCTTGTTATTTCCGAGATCCAAAAATTCTAGCATGGTACAATTGGCCAATGATCTTGGAATTTTTCCTCCAAACATATTGTTGCTTAAATCAATCATCCTCAACCTTGTCCCATTCATGAAGCTTTGAGGAATGCTCCCACGGAATTTGTTGTTTTGAAGGTTTAACATTGATAGCCTATAACTGAAATTGCCCAAACATTGTGGAAGTTTGCCGCTGAAGCTGTTATTAGATAAATCAAGAGCTTGAAGAGAATTCAGTTTGCATATCCATGGTGAAAGTTCCCCTGACAGATTGTTGTTGGAAACTAGGTAATAAGCTGGAATGGTAGGTATTGGTGAAATAGGGAGTGGGCCTTGCAACTTATTGAAACTAAGGTCCAAATAGTTTAGACTTGTCCATGGAAGAAAAACAGGCTGTTGGTCAAACCCAGTCAAAAGATTGTGAGAAAGGTTCAAGTATTGTAAACTGTTTACACTTATGTTTAAGAACCATCCAGGGATTTGGCCAGATATATTATTAGAGGAAAGGTCCAGCTCATCCAACTGATCTTGGTAACGCAGAAAATCTGGAAAGCTCCTAAGGTTGCATGAACCCAATACTAAAATACTGAATTTATGAGAGCTGCTTGTATTAACAGTGAAGTTGGTGAGCAATGATAAAGGTTTGATGAGAGATATAGTGATGTTAAATTTTCCAATCGAAGAAACATTTGCAACTCTATTGTGCCACTCAAATTATTTGAATCAAGTTCAAGAATTCTGAGATTGTTGAGTAAAAAGATAGAGCTAGGAATTGAACCTTGTAATTTATTACTTGAAAGATCCAAGAATTCCAATTGGGTTAGGTTGCTAATTTGAGACGGAATGTGACCGGACAGTTGATTAGATGACAAATCTAGCATTAAAAGCTGGTTCAAGTTCATGAGACTTAAGGGAATTGTTCCTGAAAAATAAATAAATAGATAAATAAAAATAAAAAGCAGTGCCAATGTAAGATAATGATTCTTTTAAAAAAGTATATGAATGAAAATCTTTATAGGGAATTTAGTGCTTGTTATTAGATAAGTCTTTTTGTGCAGAAAGAGAACTCGGTGTTATTAGAGAGAAGTCAGAGGTTTTGATGAGAGAAGGCTTTTATACTTAGGTTTTTACTGATTCCCTAAAATGGCACCGTTTAGGCTTTACTTGAAGTAGTGTGGGTCAGCTCTATCATAATTAGTAAGAGTAAGAGTCGATTATGAAAGAATTTAAATCCATTTCAAACTCTAATTTCTCTCTTCTCTCTATCTTATTCTCTTCAATCTGCCCAGAAACCTTCAAATCAATAGCTTACTCAATTAAAAAAAAATATTAACACAACAGGCTGCCGGTTCAAGGATTTTTCCTGATATATTGTTAGCATGCATGAACCCAAACTTAATCTTTCAAATTTATGAGAGCTGGTATTAACAGTGAAGTTGGTGAGCAATGATTAACGGTTTGATGAGATATCTAATGCACTTCAAACTTTTTAGTGTTTATAATATCATTGATTAGTGATGGGCTAAATGTGGATTTTGTCAAGCCTAAGCCGATCACAATTATGAAGTTGGGTAACACGAAAGAGCCCAGGAAAAACACCAAGTTCCAAACGCACAACTGTATTAAAAACACCCGTGCAAGTGAAAGAGAATTGTTTCAAAAAAAAAAGAAAAAAAAGAATCAAGTTTCATTGCAAAGGGAATCATAAAAGGGAATTTGATTCTTCGGATGAGATGGGAGACTTAATTTCTGATTTATATATGGGATCTACGTAATTTGATTCCCAATAGTTTTTAGTTTGTAATCACAAGACTTATAGTTCATATTTGTCATTCAAAGCTGCCAAAAGACTTTATATGGGTTAGGGTATAGAACACCGTGTAGAAAATATTGTGATTGTAATTTGAAAATAGAAAATACAGCTATTGGTTATTCATGTCATATGACATGTTGAACTGGAGCTTGGAAATATACTCCCAACTAGCCGAATCATTTTTCAATAAATGGTCAGAGATTTCTCACCAGAATTACATCTTACTTTCATACAACACGTTTTTGCATGATAATTACAGTACACTTGACATGAGACTTTGAGAGTAATTACATGAAGCATGATGTATTTGAACATACTAATTACAATTAATATCAGTCGTTTTAATCATGTATTTGAACATTCTCATGTGAAGTGGAATTCCTGTAGTTAAACCGTAATCCAACATATTGAAGTTTCTTATTTTAAAATCGAATAGATTCTGTGGTTATATAAGCGAGCCTCTAACAATATGTTTACAGGTGGGCAGAATTAAGTAGTGAAACAACAGTTGAATGAATTGGCTAGTCTAACATTTGATGGGAAAAGGAGAAAAAAGAGGTAGCTTGAGATATTTTACGGAGATGATGGGTTTGACAATCATGCATATTTGAAGTGGAATCTTTCCCTAGAGAGTCTATCATAATTAGTAAAAAGTCTATTGTAGGGAATTATTACCGATTATGAAAGAATTTTACATCCATTTCAAACTCTAATTTCTCTATTCTCTCTATCTGATCTACTTACTCTCTTTCTATTCTATTTTCTTCTTCTGTTCTCTTCAATCTGGTATTAACAGTGAAGTTGGTGAGCAATGATAAACGGTTTGATGAGATATCTAATGCACTTCTAACTTTTTAGTCTAAGAAACATTTGCAACTCTATTGTGCCACTCAAAATTATTTAAATAAAAGTAAAGACTTTCGAGATTGTTGAGTTCAAAGATAGAGTTAGGAATCGTACGTACCTTGCAATTCATTCCTTGAAAGATCCAAGAATTCCAATTGGGTTAGGTTGCTAAGTCTCAAGTTCATAAGACTTAAGGAAATCTCACCACCGATGTTGATGTTGGAAAGGCCCAAATGAGTGAGTTTGGTATTCTTACTGATCCAAGACAATAAAGAACTTGGGATTGAAAAATTATTGTTAGAAAGGTCCAAATAGGTGAGCTGGGTAAGATTACTAAGTGAAGAAGCTGGATCTTGGCCCGATAAATTGCTGATGTCCGAAAGGCTCAAATGAGTGAGTTTGGTATTCTTACTGATCCAAGACAATAAAGAACTTGGGAATGAAAAATTATTTTGAGAAAGATCCAAATAGGTGAGCTGGGTAAGATTACTAAGTGAAGAAGCTAGATCTTGGCTTGATAAATTGCAACTCCTCATAACCAAGTGGGCGAGATTTGTAAGGTTATCGAGTGAAGATAAAATTGTTCCTGAAAAAAGAACAGTAATAATTTTTTAAAAAGTATGTGAATGTTCTTTAAAGGGAATTTACTTTGCAATTTGCAATTTCGAGATAATAATACCTCAGAAGAAATATTTGTTACGATGGAACTTCACCAAATAAATTGCATCCGTGGATAATGATTCTTTTAAATGTAAGATAATGATTCTTTTTTAAAAAGTATGTGAATGAAAATCGTTATAGTAAATTTACTTGGAAATTTGCAACATCTAGAGAATAATCACTCGAAGAAGAAATATTTGTCGATCGCAATGGAACTTGACCGAATGAATAAATTGCATCTGTAGGTATCCAAATCTTTTAAAAGAAGAAAAAAAAATTAATGGAAGTAGGCAACTCACCCTCAAAATCGTTACCAGATAATTCCAAATACACCAGATTTGTAAGGTTACCGAGTGAAGACGGAATGGTTCCCGAAAGAAAGATCAAATAAGGATTCACAATTGTTTTTTCATAAAAGGTATAGGCATGTAACTGGAAAATGTTTATAAGAAATTATTACTAAGTGAAGAAGGATCTTGGTTCAAGCTGAATGAAAAGGTACGTGAATGAAAAATATTCTTTATAAGGAATTTACTTGGTAATTTGCAACTTCTGATATATTAATGACTCAAAAAGGATAAATATTTGTCAAGATGGTTCTCGTAGATATCCAATTTTTTCGAAGTAGCAAGCCTTTAAATGTAAGTAGATTACTAGATAAGTATAAATGGACAAGATTGTTAGGATTATCAAGCAAAAACAGCATGGCTCCCAAAAGATAGATTAGATAATAATTAAACTTTTTTTATTTAAATGGTAAAGGTATGAAACTTGAAAATCTCTCTTCTTTTTTTAAAAAAGAAATAGATTAGATAATTTGAGGTATGCAAGACACAAAAATTCAAGAAAAGATAAATTTGTCAAGATGCGAGGTAGTGAAGAAGAAATTTCAACATGACTAAGATCAAGCACTTTCAGGTCAGTTACTTCTCAACTATTCTTTATAGAATTGGCTATTGGAGCTGCAACGGATTTTGGTAGCTGGAAATAAAGGGAAGTTTTAAAATTTCTTAAGGCATTTGAACTAACGAGTAAAAGAAGATAAATTGCATCAATTGAGTTTTTATTTAACCTAACAAGTCAAAAAAGATAAATTGCATCCCACTAAGTTTTTCAAACAAACAAAAGTTTAAATGGAAGTAAGCAACTCACCCCAAAGATTGTTACCGGATAAGTCCAAATGAACGAGATTCTTAAGGTTACCAAGTGAAGACAAGATGGTTCCTGCAAGATAGAATAGATATTTCCTCACGAAGGGTTATATTTGTCAAGGTGGAACTAATTGCATTCATAGATATCCAATTTTTTAGAAGACACATGATTTTAAATGGAAGTACAGATGGACAAGATTGTTTAGGTTACCAAGGGAAGATATAATGGTTCTTGAAAGATAAATTAGATAGTAATTCAAGATATGTATATATATATATTTAAGTATAGGTACGAAACATGAAAATATTTATAATGAATTTACCTTTCAATTTGCAGTTGGCAAGAGACAAAAAATTTAGGGAAGATAAATCTGTCAGAAGATTTAGAACATGAGGTAGTGAAGAAGAGATATTTACTCCACCAAGATCAAGCACTCTCAAGTTGGTTAACTTCTGAACTAGACTTTCTAGACCAGGCTGATGGAGCTCCAACGAATTTCGGTCTAGATCAAGGGACTCCAACTTGGAGAGCTCTAATATTTCCGATGGTATTTGACCAGAAAATGCAGACCAAGAGAGGTTTAGATGTGACAAGTAGGAAAGGTTCTTAATTTCAGAAGGGATTTTAGAGTGATTGAAGTAATTATCAGCGAGGCTAAGCCATTGAAGATGGACAAGGTTGAAGAGGGTGTTGGTTGAGTTGATGAAACCATAGAGACAGCTACTATTGAGGTCAAGCTTGATCACATAACCAGTGTCCTCATTGCACTCCACACCGTCCCATGAACAGCAGTCACTCATGTCTTCTTCCAAACTCCAGTGTGCAGTCTTGGAATAAGCAGAGAGATCTCCAGAAGCATACTTATCAATGGAAAAGCTTTCCTTGAACCGCAACAAAGCAGAACGTTCACTGTCATGGCAAAGTGGTTGCCTAGAAGAAGCAGGATGAAAAAGGAAGAGCAGAAAAGAAAAGTATAAAAATACGAAGAAACTCATGATTTTGCTCTCAAAGACAAGCAAGGTAAGATAGGAGAGGATTGATTCTGCTGTGGTTGGCAATCACGGAAGAGGATTTGAGTTGGATTTATAGGCATCAATAATTAGTTTATACTGTTGAGGAATGCTTAACACAAGTCGTCTTGACTTGTGATGTTATGACTTATGAGTCTGAACTCTGCACAAACAATAATTTAGGGAAAGCTTAACACAAGCTTTTATTTTAGAGGAAATTACACACACACCCTTGAGCTTTGGGGTTAAGACACCTAGATGAAATGGATGACTAATCTGTTAAGTTGACTAAGTCTGACCTTTGAAAGGTCTAAAATACCCTTATATAAAAATTTAAAGTACAAATAAAAATAAAAATAAATAAATAATTAACTAAAGTAAAAATTTATATATATATATGAAGAAAAAAAAAAAAAAAGTGGAGACCACTGACGACCACCATCGCAGATTCGCAGATCCAAAACAATGAAAAAAAAGTCCTCATTTAATGCAATATCACCCAAACCACACACCAGATCCAACTTAATTCAAACTCATTTCAAATGTAAAATCTCCACACCACTTCAAAACATATCATTTCACAAACCCATCATTTCAAAAAATAAAAATAAATAATAATTACAAAACTATCAAAGCAATGTGGTGGAAAGGAGTCGGCGTCGTACCGGCGTCCTTCGCTGGATTTGGTTGAAGGAGGCGTTGCCTCTTAGAGAGGAGTGGGATGCATCTGCGGCTCTGCCATGCCTTCTCGATCTGATTTTTGTTGTGTTTTACTTTTAACTTTTTTTCTTTTCTTTTTTTATCTGTAATTGAAGTTTTTGAAATGACAATTGACAAAACTACCCCTTGCTGTTAGATTTTAAACGGAGGTATGTTAACAATATTAAACAACAAATTCAATGAATTAAATACTTGTCATCTATATATAATTCAAATCAATCCTGCAAATAAATAATTCCTTGTTCAGGATTAGCAGTAATAGCAACAGAATTTTATTTATATTGAAAATCAAAAATTGTGGTGGGTTAAATATTGTTAGATATTATATCAAATTGAAAGATAGAACTTTGTATTACATGTGCATGTTTTCTTGACAATTGTGGTGGGTTGACAATCATAAATTCATAATATCATAGAAATTCATTTTATAATTTAAATATTATGTTATAGCATCTTTTCCATATATATATATATATATATATATATATATCTCAAAATTTCTATGAGGCCACCTAAAATATTTCAGAATTTTTAGAATTTTGTTTGGAAGAAAGTATGTGAATTATTTGTTGATTTTTTTTTTATAAGAAATAATTTTTATTTTCTTATTGTTAAGCATTTAAGCCATATGAAAAAAAAAAAAATTGATTTAACTTATTAAACATGTGTTTTAAGTTTATGAATAGTATCTAATTTAATTTAAATGAGAAAGTGAGAAACTGATTATGAGTTGAACTTGACATGTGGGGTTCAACATTTGAGCTAGGGATGGGCATTGGGGACTCCCCCATCCCTATTTCCAAACCACCCGCCTCCTCTTCATTTCCCCATTAATGGGGATGGGGGAGTTTGGGGGGAGGTATCCCCATCCCCATCCCCACTTCCTAGTTTTTCCCGTTTTCTACTAATCATAATTCATAAGTTCACAACCCCTATCTTCATTTCCCCATTAATGGGGATGGGGGAGTTTGGGGGGAGGTATCCCCATCCTCACTTTCCAGTTTTTCCCGTTTTCCGTTAATCATAATTCATAAGCTCACAACACTAATTTGATCATGTGAAGTTTGTTTATATTAGTGAGGAACTGCAAATCCGATTAATAAAAATAGAAAAATCATTACAAGTGTCGAATTACATGCATGTAGTAATAAATTAAATTACATTTTTCTAAGATAAATACTAAATATCATGATGTATAATGCATGTATCAGGTGGAATTTACTTTTTATCAAGCTATATTTAGGTCATCTGATCATGTTGTGTGCATAAATGTTTCTAATACTTGTGATAATTAGTACATCAATTCATAAAAATTTCTAAGAAGATTAGTAAAAGAAGAAAAATATTGATCATTTTGACAATTACATGCATTTAATTATGTTCGAAATTTCAAACTTGAAATGTGGGTTAGAAAATGTTGCTTGGCTCTTTAATTTTGCTCATGGATGTGAGAGATGAGGCAATCATATCCACAATCTAGGCAACACTCCGAAAGAGAGCAATAATAATGAACATATGGAGTTATGCTACCAACCGCACATTTTCCTTCAGTTTCAAAGACAGGCTTATAAGAAGACGACATGCAAGTCAATTGAAAATGGTTCGTCATGCTAGCTAGTTAGAGGATCTCCAAGAGTCTCTCTCTTAAAATGGGTTCCTTCCAAAGACGCCCCTCACAGTAACCTTTTTTCAGAATACAGCTTTCAACATTTCAGATTTTAAAATTGAAACCAAAAATATTGTTTTTATTTTCATTTTTCTTTTCAAAAAACAGTAAACGAAAACGCTTACAAAACACACCCTAAGTGTTCAATCATTCGAGTTCCAGTCTTGTTCCCATGAGTGACGAATTTGCTAACAAAGCAGTGGTTTTGGTACATGTCTAAAAAATATAGTTTCCATTAGCGTAATTCAAGTTTGTTTAACATGACCATTAAAGAATAAACAAACTATATATCATCTTAAAATACATATCAATCTAGAATTGGTCTGTCATCGTGATACTGATAAAATCAAGTGTTGGCAAACAATAACCAAAACACATTACAAGAGATTTTTCAGATAATTTTTCTAGAAGACATCATCACCTCATAGAGCATTATTCAAGATAACAGTCCTAACACCGGTAAGTACATGTGCTTTGAATAAACACTAAAAAGTTGTTGCTCTTACAATTAATTACAGAGAGATTCATTGATGTACAAGCGCTTTAATAGGCAGATACTTCAACTTATTATTAATATCATAAATTGAGTGAGTTTATTTTCAAAATTAATATCATTGTACGTCCAACAATTAGCTCGTCAAGTCTTCTGTTCAGTGCGGAAATTTGTTAAGTTATTCTCACTTTTACAGACAAAGACCTGCCCGAGTAATATGAGGAATTTTCAACGATGATCGCTTGCTTTTAACTGTTTATTTTTAATTTTGTCAGAGTAGGTGGAAGACTTGTGACTTGGGTCTTTTAAGTCTGCTCATAGAAGTGAGAGATAGGGCAATTATATCCATATTCCAAATAAGACATTTGAAAGAGACCAATAATAGTAGGACCATATTAATAGACTTTAAATTGAGGTCATATTTGAATTGGAAGACTTATCAACATCATTTTATGGCAGTGGGTCGTTACAATTCGAACCCGACATTCTCAAGCCAATAGTCTAACGGTCTAGACCCACTAAATAGATATTTTCCACTTTGGATTTCATATACAGGTTATTCATCTTTACGGATTTGCTTTGGATTATAGGTTTCACGCAAGTGTTCTACATCAGATTTCATATACACATTATTCATCTATACATATTTTCTTTAGATTATAGGTTTCAAGCAAGTGTCCTGCATCATATATCGCCCAAAATGTAAAATCTCCACACCACTTCAAAACCTGTAAATTCATCCACCAAATCACAAACCCATAATTTCAAAAAATAAAAATAAATAATAATTACAAAACAATCAAAGCACTATGGTGGAAAGGAGTCAGCGTCTTACCGGCGTCCTTCACTGGATTTGGTTGAAGGAGGCATTGCCTCTTAGAGAGGGGTGGGATGCATCTGCGGCTCTGCCATACCTTTTCTGATTTTTGTTGTGTTTTACATTTTTTCTTTTCTTTTTTTCTGTAATTGAAGTTTTTGAAATGACAATCGACAAAACTAACCCTTTGCTGTTAGATTTTAAACGGAGGTATGTTAACAATATTAAACAACAAATTCAATGAATTAAAAACTTGTCATCTATATATATAATTCAAATCAATCCTTCAAGAAAAAATAAAAATAAAAACTATGCAAAGAAATAATTCCATGTTCAGGATTAGCACTGATAGCAACAGAATTTTATTTATATTGAAAATCAAAAATTGTGGTGGGTTAAATATTGTTTGATATTATATCAAATTGAAAGATAAAACATGTATTACATGTGCATGTTTTCTTGACAATTGTGGTGGGTTGACAATCATAAATTCATAATATCATAGAAATTCATTTTATAATTTAAATATCATGTTCTCACTTCTTTTCCGAATATATATATATATATCTCGAAATTTCTGCGATGCCACCTAAAATATTTTAGAATTTTGTTTGGAAGAAAGTATGTGAACTATTTGTTGATTTTTTGTTATAAGAAATAATTTTTAAGCATTTAAGCATTATGAAATAAAATTTGATTTAACTTATTAAACATGTGTTTCAAGTTTATGTGAATAGTATCTAATTTAATTTAAAGGAGAGAGTGAGAAACTGGCTGTGAGATGAACTTGACATGTGAGTTCAACATTTGAGCTAGGGATGGCCATTGGGAAAATGGGGATGGATATAGGTCTCCACATTCCTATCCCTATTTCCAAACCCCTTCCCCCTTCTTCATTTCCCCATTTGAGAATAATTGAGATGGGGGAGTTTGGGGGGAGGTATCCCCTTCCCCACTTCCCGGTTTTTCCCGTTTTCCTCATTTCCCTCTCGTTTCTCCGTTTTCCCATTTAACCTTGTTTGATTAAAGATTACATATTATAAAAAATAAAAAAAATTTGAAAAAAAATCCCTGGTTTATATTATGCAATACAAATACAAATAAAAATCATTACAAATTCAAATAAAAACTAATCATAATTCATAAGTTCACAACACTAATTTGATCATGTGAAGTTTATTTATAGTTAGGGTTTAAATTGGGAAATCGAGGAAATGAGAAAATAAGAAAAATAAGAAATATTAAAATTTTCAGGAAAAATGAGCAAATGGGATGGGGAACCTGCCCCCATCCCCATCCCCGTACCATTTCAAAAAAAAAATCAGAGAAAATGAGAAAATGGTGGGTTGACAATCATAAATTCATAATATCATAGAAATTCATTTTATAATTTAGATATTATGTTCTCACTTCTTTTCCGAATATATATATATATATATCTCAAAATTTCTGTGAGGCCACCTAAAATATTTTAGAATTTTGTTTGGAAGAAAGTATGTGAATTATTTGTTGATTTTTTTTATAAGAAATAATTTCTATTTTCTTATCTTTAAGAATTTAAGCAATATGAAATAAAATTTGATTTAACTTAGTAAACATGTGTTTCAAGTTCATGAATAGTATCTAATTTAATTTAAAGAAGAAAGTGAAGAACTGGCTGTGAGTTGAGCTTCAACATTTGAGGAATGTTGCTTAACACAAGTAGTCTTGACTTGAGATGTTATGAGTCACAAACAATAATTTAGTCAAGAGCTATGACAGTTTGACTTGTCGACAGCTTTCATTTAGAGGAAATTACACACACTTTGAAGTTTGGGGTTAAGACATCTAGATGAAATAGATTGCTTATTCTACACTAACACCCTCTTATTTAACATTATACGACTAATTTGTTAAGTTGACTAAGTTTGAAGGTCCAAAATATCCTTATATAAAAAATTAAAAGTATAAATAAAAATAAAATAAATAATTAACTAAAGTAAAAAAAAAAAAAAATTAAGAAAAATACAAGTGGAGACCACTGACCAGATCCAAAACAATGAAAAAAAAAAAAAAACTCTTCATTTACTGCAATATTACCCAAACCACACACCAGATCCAAAACAATGCCAATGCCCAAATTAATTCGAACTCATTTCAAATGTAAAATCTCCGCACCACTTCAAAACCTATAAATTCATCCATCAAATCACAAACCCATCATTTCAAAAAATAAAAATAAATAATAATTACAAAACATCAAAGCACTATATGTGGTTACTTTAACTTTTTTCTTTTCTTTTTTTTTTTCTATAATTGAAGTTTTTGAAATGGCAATTGACCCCTTGCTGTTAGATTTTAAACGAAGGTATGTTAACAATATTAAACAACAAATTCAATGAATTTTTTTTTTTTTTGAAACAAACAAATTCAGTGAATTAAAAATTTGTCATCTATATATAATTCAAATCAATCCTTCAAGAAAAATAAAATAAAAACTATGGAAATAAATAATTCCTTGTTCAGGATTAGCAGTAATTAATAGCAACAGAATTTTATTTATATTGAAAATCACAAATTCTTCAAACACTTAAATATGGTAACAAAAAAAAAAAAAAAAAAACCCCATAAAACTATATACATAAACATAAATAAGATTAAATATTGTTTGATATAATATCAAATTGAAAGATAAAACATGTATTACATATGCATATTTTCTTGACAATTGCGGTGGGTTGACAATCATAAATTCATAATATCATAGAAATTCATTTTATAATTTAAATATTACGTTCTCACTTATTTTTCGAATATATATATCTTGAAATTTCTGCAAGGCCTCCTAAAATATTTAAGAATTTTGTTTGGAAGAAAGTATGTGAATTATTTGTTGATTTTTTTTTTATAAGAAATAATTTCTATTTTCTTATAGTTAAGCATTTAAGCAATATGAAATAAAATTTGATTTAACTTATTAAATATGTGTTTCAAGTTCATGAATAGTATCTAATTTAATTTGAAGAAGAAAATGAGAAACTGGCCTATGAGTTGAACTTGATAAGTGGGGTACAACATTTGAGCTAGGACCACTGCCCCACCCACCTATTGAACTTGACATGTGGGGTACAACATTTGCGGCCCCCACCCCCACCCATTGAACTTGACATGTGGGGTACAACATTTGCGGCCCCCACCCCCCCGCAAATCATTTCGGGGAGTTTGGGGGAAGGTATCCCCATCCCCACTCCCACAACCCCTCTCTTCATTTATCGGGAAGTTTGTGGGGAGGTATCCCCATCCACACTTCCCAGTTTTTCCTGCTTTCCACTAATCATAATTCATAAGTTCACAACACTAATTTGATCATGTGAAGTTTATTTATATTAGTGAGGAACTATAAATCTGATTAATAAAAATAGAAAAATCATTACAACTGTCGAATTACATGCACGTAGTAATAAATTAAATTACATTTTTCTAAGATAAATACTAAATTAATCATGATGTATAATGCATGTATCAGATGGAATTTACTTTTTATCAAACTATATTTAGGTCATCTAATCGTGTTGTGTGCGGAAATGTTTCTAATACTTGTGAGAATTAGTACATCAATTCATGAAAATTTCTAAGAAGATTAGTAAAAGAAGAAAAATATTGATCATTTTGACAATTACATGCATTTAATTATGTTTGAAATTTCAAACTTGAAATGTGGGTTAGAAAATGTTGCTTGACTCTTTAATTTTGATCATGGATGTGAAAGATGGGGCAATCATATCCACATTCACTCTGTAAGAGAGCAACAATAGTGAAACATATATAGACGTTTGAGGTCATATATGCATTGAAAAATGAATGACATATCAATATCATATTTTAGAGATAATCTTGCATGAGACCACTGTAAAACCGTCGTAAGCGCGTTCTTATAGTGCAAGTGGAAGGATATTTTTGTCTATTGGAGTCCAACCCTTGGCTCTTGTTGCTTTAGATCATTTATGAGATTCTCCAAAGACTTATAAAATGGTCATCTAGGAAATGTCTTCTCAATAGCAAACAAAACTTAATTTTTCTCACAAATTGTCCTGCTCTGTGGAATTTCCAAAGCAATTGGAATTTATTAGAAGCTGTCATGCATGCATGAATGGTGCAAAGCAATTACAATTAGTATAGATTGATAATGTTTCCAGGAAATATCTATTCCCTTTCATGATGTCCAATGCTCACAAGATTGTATTGTCCTATTGTGCAGATATATATATATATCTCAAAATTTCTGCGAGGCCACCTAAAATATTTTAGAATTTTGTTTGGAAGAAAGTATGTGAATTATTTGTTGATTTTTTTAAAAAAGAAATAATTTCCATTTTCTTATTGTTAAGCATTTAAGCAATATGAAATAAAATTTGATTTAACTTATTAAACATGTGTTTCAAGTTCGTGAATAGTATCTAATTTAATTTGAAGAAGAAAGTGGCTATGAGTTGAACTTGACATGTGGAGACATGTGGGGTACAACATTTATCCCCATCCCCACTCCCAACTTTTCCCATTTTCCACTAGTCATAATTCATAAGTTCACAACCCCTCTCTTTATTTCCCCATTAATGGGGATTGGGAAGTTTGGAGGGAGGTATCCCGACCCCCACTTCCCAGTTTTTCCCATTTTCCACTAATCATAATTCATAACTTCACAATACTAATTTGATCATGTGAAGTTTATTTATATTAGTCAGGAATTGTAAATCTGATTAATATAAATAGAAAAGTCATAATAAATTAAATTACATTTTTCTAAGATAAATACTAAATTAATCATGATGTATAATGCATGTATCAGATGAAATTTACTTTTTATCAAGCTATATTTAGGTCATCTAATCGTGGTGTGTGGAAATGTTTTTAATACTTGTGATAATTAGTACATCAGTTCATGAAAATTTCTAAGAAGATTAGTAAAAGAAGAAAAATATTGATCATTTTGACAATTACATACATTTAATTCTATTTGAAATTTCAAACTTGAAATGTGGGTTAGAAAATGTTGTTTGGCTCTTTAATTTTGATCATGGATGTGAAAGATGGGGCAATCATATCCACATTCACTCTGTAAGAGAGCAACAATAGTGGAACATATATAGACGTTTGAGGTCATATATGCATTGAAAAATGAATGACATATCAATATCATATTTTAGAGATAATCTTGCATGAGACCACTGTAAAACCGTCGTAAGCGCACTCTTATAGTGCAAGTGGAAGGATATTTTTGTCTATTGGAGTCCAACCCTTGGCTCTTGTGGCTTTAGATCATTTATGAGATTCTCCAAAGACTTATAAAATGGTCATCTAGGAAATGTCTTCTCAATAGCAAATAAAATTTCATTTTTCTTACAAATTGTCCTGCTCTGTGGAATTTCCAAAGCAATTGGAATTTATTAGAAGCTGTCATGCATGCATGAGTGGTGCAAAGCAATTACAATTAGTATAGAGTGATGATGTTTCCAGGAAATATCTATTCCCTTTCATGATGTCCAATGCTCACAAGATTGTATTGTCCTATTGTGCAGATATATATATATATATCTCAAAATTTCTGCGAGGCCACCTAAAATATTTTAGAATTTTGTTTGGAAGAAAGTATATGAATTATTTGTTGATTTTTTTAAAAAGAAATAATTTCCATTTTCTTATTGTTAAGCATTTAAGCAATATGAAATAAAATTTGATTTAACTTATTAAACATGTGTTTCAAGTTTGTGAATAGTATCTAATTTAATTTGAAGAAGAAAGTGAGAAACTGGCTATGAGTTGAACTTGACATGTGGAGACATGTGGGGTACAACATTTATCCCCATCCCCACTCCCAACTTTTCCCATTTTCCACTAGTCATAATTCATAAGTTCACAACCCCTCTCTTCATTTCCCCATTAATGGGGATTGGGAAGTTTGGGGGGAGGTATCCCGACCCCCACTTCCCAGTTTTTCCCATTTTCCACTAATCATAATTCATAACTTCACAATACTAATTTGATCATGTGAAGTTTATTTATATTAGTGAGGAATTGTAACTCTGATTAATATAAATAGAAAAGTCATAATAAATTAAATTACATTTTTCTAAGATAAATACTAAATTAATCATGATGTATAATGCATGTATCAGATGAAATTTACTTTTTATCAAGCTATATTTAGGTCATCTAATCGTGGTGCGTGGAAATGTTTTTAATACTTGTGATAATTAGTACATCAGTTCAAGAAAATTTCTAAGAATATTAGTAAAAGAAGAAAAATATTGATCATTTTGACAATTACATGCATTTAATTCTGCTTGAAATTTCAAACTTGAAATGTGGGTTAGAAAATGTTGCTTGGCTCTTTTATTCTGCTCATGGATATGAGAGATGGGGCAATCATATCCACATTCACTTTGAAAGAGAGCAATAATAGTGGAACATATATAGACGTTTGAGGTCATATATGTATTGGAAAATGAATGACATATCAATATCATATTTTAGAGATAATCTTGCGTGGGACCACTGTAAAACCGTCGTAAGCGCGCTCTTATAGTGCAAGTGGAAGGATATTTTTATCTATTGGAGTCCAACCCTTGGCTCTTGTGGCTTTGGATAATTTATGAGATTCTCCAAAGACTTATAAAATGACCATCTAAGAGATGTCTTCTCAATAGTAAACAAGACTTTATTTTCCTCACAAATTGTCTTGTTCTGTGGAATTTCTATAGCAATTGGAATTTATTAGAAGCTGTCATGCATGCATGAGTGGTGTAAAGCAATTACAATTAGTATAGATTGATAATGTTTCCAGGAAATATCTATTCCCCTTCATGATGTCCAATGCTCACAAGATTGAATTGTCCTGTTAAGCAGAAATTCAAATAGATTATAAGTCTGTCTTTGAAACCTACTTTTAGAAGATAAATATCCAATGCTCACAAGCACAAACATCGAGCAGTCATGTTCTTTTTAACACTTAACACTAAACATTAGGACAAATCACAAATAAACAAGAAAATGCAAAATATGAAAGTGAAGAAACAAAGAGAAATTAGGAATTATGCTACCAACCCCATATTTCCCTTCAGTTTCAAAGACAGGCTTATAAGAAGACAACATGCAAGTCAACTGAAGATGGTTCGTCATGCTAGCTAGTTAGAGCATCTCCAAGAGTCTCCCTTAGAGACCCTCTTATTTAGGGTTCGAAAATTATATAGCACCTTTTTGGGTGGTATTTTAAGATTTTACTCTTTTAATAAGTTAAGTTTAAAAGACACATAAATTGGGTTCCTTCCAAAAACGCTTCAAGTTTGTTTAACATGAGCATTCAAGAATAAACAAACTATAAATCATCTTAAAATACATATCAATCTAGAATTGGCCCGTCATCGTGATACTAATAAAATCAAGTGTTGGCAAACAATAACCAAAACACATTACAAGAGATTTTTCAGATAATTTTTTGTAGAAGCCATCATCGCCTCATAGAGCATTATTCAAGATAACAGTCATAACACTGATAAGTACATGTGCTTTGAATAAACACTAAAAAGTTGTTGCTCTTACAATTAATTACAAAGAGATTCATTGATGTACATGCGCTTTTATAGGCAGATACTTCAAATTATTATTAATATCATAAATTGAGTGAGTTTAATTTAAAAATTAATATCATTGTCCATGTCAATTAGCTCGTTAGGTCTTCTATTCAATGCAGAAAATTTTAAGTTATTCTCACTTTCATAGACAAAGACCTGTCCGAGTAATATGAGGACTTTTCAACGATGATCGCATGCTTTTAACTGTTTATTTTTAATTTTGTCAGAGTAGGTGGAAGATTTGTGACTTGGGTCTTTTGAGTCTGCTCATAGAAGTGAGAAAGGGCAATTATATCCACGTTCCAAACAAGACCATTGAAAGAGACCAACATTAGTAGGACCATATTAATAGACTTTAAATTGAGGTCATATTTGAATCGGAAGACTTATCAATATCATTTTATGGCAGTGGGTTGTTACAATTCGAACTAGACATTCTCGAGCCAATAGTCTAACAGTCTAGACCATTAAATAAATATTTTTCCGCTTTAAATTTCATATACACGTTATTCATTTTTACGGATTTGTTTTGGATTATAGGTTTCATACAAGTGTCCTGCATCATATATGGCCCAAAACAGTTCTATTTACCAAAGGGTATCAAGCATTAAGGGGGGAGATTGTTACATCTTATATCGTTAGCGACTGAATTCAAAATTTATATATAAGTCTCGGTTTCTCTTAACTAAATAGACATGAAGAGGAAGTTAAGTGCTCAAACAAATACAGTATTGTATTCATGAGTGACTATTGGATAACAAAGCAATATGTGATTTTGGTATGTGTCTCAAAAATATAATTTCCATCTGTGTAATTCATGTTTCTTTAACATTAACATTCAAGAATAAACAAACTATATATCATGTTAAATACATATCAATTTAGAATTGGTCTGATATCAACGTACTAATAAAATCAAGTAGTACGTGTTGGCAAACAATAATCAAAACAAATTACGAGAGATTATAAAAAATTTCAAATAATTTTTCTTGAATCCCTAATTGCCTCATAGAGCATTCAAGATAGCACTGATAAGTACATGCGCTTTGAATAAACACTCAAAAGTTATTGCTCTTACAATTATTATTATTATTATTATTAATTATTATATTATTACATAAATTTGGGGTTTTTAGGGAGGGTGAGGATTCGAACTCCCAATCTCGTGGTGCAAGTGAGGTTTACTACCGGACTAACATCATCTCATCTGCTCTTTTAATTAATTGCAGAGAGATTCATATATGGACGGTCCCGTTCCTATCAGGACATCCTTATATATTTATCAGGATATTGAATGTGAGTCACTCATTTATAAAAGTGATTTGATAAGTGCATACACACCAAGTCAAAGTATGTTAAACGAGTGGCTCACATTCAATGTCCTTATATAATTCTATCAGGGTATCCTTATAGGAAAATTTCCGTATATATGGGACCATATATATAGACTTTAATTGGAGGTCATATTTGAATTGGAAAATGAATTTACTAATCATGATTAGATCTAGATATTCTAATTTCCGTATAGTGTTTAAGATTACACATACTGTATTAGTGAGAGAAGTGACTTAGAAAATAGCAATGTTATTGGGTTATATATGTAAATAGATTATTATCAAGCTAATAATATAAGGCCTTTTGGGTGAAAACCTACAACAAAATAGAGTGAGTTTATTTTCAAAATTAATATATTAGTCGTGCCATGTGCAAAGAATAAAAATAAAAATAATTAAGTTATTCTACCTGTCACCAACAAAGACTTGAGACTTGTCAGAGTAATGAAGAACTTTCAACAATGATGTAAGTATTTTGATCCTCTGCTGAATCGATTTTCTCTTGATCTAAAACACCTAAAAATAATACATTTCATATAAAGATCAGCTTAACAGAAGATCTAAATTCACGATGTATATGATCAAAACTACTTATTCCGGGCCTTTGGCGGGCGAAGTTGATTTTTATTTTATTTTTATACTTTTTATACTTTTTAAAAAATGACTTCTTTTATTTTTATAATATTAGAGCATTTAAATTTTTATTTTATTTTTATACTTTTTATACTTTTTAAAAAATGACTTCTTTTATTTTTATAATATTAGAGCATTTAAAAAGACACTCACAAAGAATTGTAAATCTGATTAATTAAAAGAAAAAAAATAGGTACAAGTCTCTAATTACATGCTCACTTGTAGTACTAATGTATTAGGTGAAATTTACTCCAAGTTAAGCTCTTTTAAGTCTTCTAATCTTGTCATGTGCAAAAAGGTTTAGGTCGGAGACTTGTAATAGTCGGTTCATCGATTCATGTCATAAATTTCTAAGAAGACTATTCAAAGAAGAAAAATATCGATCCTTTTGTCAATTACATGCATTTATGTAATTGATCAAAGCAGATATAATCTGAAGGATGAAAGCATCAATTATTAATTAAACTTGTCATATGGGTTAGGAAATATTGCGTGGCTTTTGAGTCTAGTATGCTCATGGATGTGAGAGATGGGGTAATCATATACACATTCTAAGCAAAACTTCTTAAGTGTTTTAGACATCGGTGGTGAGGGGTTTAAGTCACATCATACATATTTTACGAGTATGTATGAGGAGTTTTCTCCTTGTTTGTTGGAGTAGATATTTGGATTGTACATATATTGTCTAATCTTAGCAAGTCATGACAGTCTTATTGAAGTAGTTGTAAAACTTTAAAAAAAAAAATGGCAGTGAGCCATTACAATTAGGACAAGGCATTCTCAAGCCAACGATGTAACAATCCAGGCCCGTCAAGTATATATTGTTTGCTTTAAACTTCACACTCGTGTCTTTTACTCTCACAAAATTTCTTTGGATTATAGGCTTCGCGCAAATGTCATTCACTCAGGGCCTAAAACGTGTAGTGAGATTGTCACATCTCACATAGCTTTCGAGTGAGTTCCAGGCCTTGGTCTCTATTAATTAAGTAGCGACGTGTTGGGCCATGGGGAAGTTAAGCGCTTAATCAAAATCATATGTATCAAATTTGAAGAAGTTCTGAGACAGTCACAACATATGCACTTTTATAAGGAGTTAGTGAGGGAAATTTAAAGGAAAATCACAAGTCCCACCATATTTCAATGCACAATGTGATTTTATGCATGCAAAATGTTTGCATAGAACTACTAGAAATACTGTCATTTATCTATGTATCAAATTCGGGATAATTCAAAGACAGACAAAAAATCTACAATTTTATAAAGGGCTAATAAGAGAAATTTGGAGGTAAATTACGAGTCACGTATTTAAATTCAAAATGGAATTTTACCTAAAATTATTATTTTTAGAACTACTAGAATTACTTTATTCTATCTAATAAGTATCAAAATTTAGAAAATTTTGAAAGTCTCTAAACCTGCATTTTTTCAAGGGGTTAGTAAGAGAGATTTATGCAAAAATTACGACACATATGTTACAAAGCAGAATGCGGTTTTAATAATTTTATTGGAATAAGCAAAGGCATCATCAAAAGCAAACTTATCGATAAAAAGGCTTTCCTTGAATCGTAATAAAACAGAATGTTCATCTTCATGACAAAGTGGTTGCCAAGAAGTAGTACGCTGAAAAAAGAAGAGCATAAGAAACCATGAGTACAAGAATGTGAAGAAACTCAGGATGACCCCATGATTGATCTAATCATGTACACAATGTTCATCTTCCTTTGCAATTTGAAGGACGAAAGCTTGATCAATATTGTCAAGCTTGTTTTAGACTTTTTATTTACTTATCAATATTATATGTTTTTTCTTGTCAACAAAAAAAATATATATGTTCTTCAATTTCACAGAACCCCTATTTTTTTTACAAACAAATTTTTTTTTTTTTTTTATAATATATATATCATTTAATACCTATCTATTTCCACATCACTTGGAACATGACACAAATCTTGAATCTCTACAACTCTCTTAAACAAAAAGTGGTTCTCTAATTAAAAAAGTAATAATCTTAAAATAGATTTTTAACGAAAAATGGAGTTTGATTTTGAAAAAACAAAGAAGAGAAAAGAAGTAGGAAAGAGAAAAAATAGTAAGAGAATTAAAGGTAACAACAAAATTAAAAATAATAATAAAGTTGATTAAATAATATAATAATAGTCATAGGTGGTGCGTATTTACAAAAATACAATACAATATAATTAAAGAAAGAGTATTTTTGGTATTATACGAGGTTTATTTACAAATTAGAGATTTTTTTTAAATTGTGATAGGTATAATTACGAAAGAGGTGTAGATACAGTTTTTGAGGGATTCTATTATCTGCTATTTATAAAATTGATAAGAAACAAAGGTCCAAAATCCAAAAAATTCAATTGACAACCCTACACAAGACTGCGTAAATGCTGACCTGGCAAGTTACAAATTTGGGGTTTGGGCCTGGACCGATAGTTCTCCACTGGACTCGGCCCATAATTAAACTGGGTTTCAATGGCCCACCCAACATGCAAGTTATAAAGTAAAGAGAAAAGTATTAACTAATTAAGACAGACGAAGGAGAACCCAAAGAACAGCCAACAGAAAACAAAGTTGAGTTGGAAAAATCATGTGAAAAATTAAAAGGGTTTCTTTTGCTGGTACGTAATTACTTGTTAATCAACTTATTTTCACCTTTAACTATCTCATTTGTTGTCAAGTTCGAATTTTTATGGGTATTTGTTTTCAGATATTCTTCAATTCGTTATTTTTATTCTGTAACTCGAAACAAAATATGGTTGCAGGTGGGTGTTTTTGCAACACCACATTTTCAAAAACAGAGTACTTTAAAGCAGTACTTTACTGGTACTTTTCATTTGTTCAATTTTCATTTTTTACCAGGGTTTTGTTTTTCACTATCTGATGCAATTTTCTATTTATCGTTCTCTGATATGATCTGGGCATATTTTGTTTTTACTTGGTTTTTCACTTTGTGATGATTCATGGTCAGTCCTCTGCTTTAGAATTGAGATGCATTACCGATCCTAAAGCTAAAATCACTTTTTCTTACTCTAATTATATTTGCTATGAATTGGGTGTGAGTTATTTTGTTTAAATTATGGTGGATTGAAGTCAATTGTTTATACTGTGAATAGTGATATTTAGTTGAAGCTAGTCAAAAATTGAATTTACTTGATTGATTTAGATTTCTCCATATCTGTCTACAAGATTGTACATGGAGACAAAAACTCATCATTAGGCATAGCTGGAACGGTCTATCGCATTCGCGCCATGTTTCGTTGCCTCTTCCAATCCACCACCAAGTGTACTCTCTCAACAGTCACCGCCTCACCTATCACAACACACAACGCCATTGAAATCCCAATAGAAGCATCAATTTACCACCACAAAACAGCAGCTTCCCTTCACTCCAGTTTCGACGTATTAGAACATTTGGTTTCCACCTATCGTGATTCTCGTTGCTTGAAAGATGCTAAACTGTTCCATTTGCAGACTTTGAAACTGGGTTTCCATTACGATACGTTTTTATGCAATACCCTTGTCAATATCTATGTTAGAGCTGGTGATTTGGTGTCGGCTAATAAGTTGTTCGATGAAATGCCCGATAGAAACTCGGTCTCATGGGCTGCCTTGATTTCAGGGTATACGCAAAATGGGATGTTTAGTGAGGCTTGTGGGATGTTTAGAGAAATGATGTGCTCGGGTTTTTTCCCGAACCATTACGCTATAGGTAGTGTTCTTCGAGCTTGCCAGGAGTTTGGACCGAGTGGGCTTAAACTTGGGATGCAAATTCATGGTTTGATTTTGAAATCAAAGCATGCATTCGATGTTTTGGCATGTAATGTAGTGATATCCATGTATGGGAGATGTTCGGCATATAGTGATTGTGCTCGTCGTGTTTTTGAGGATATAGAGAGTAAGAATTTGATATCATGGAATTCTATCATTTCAATTTATTCACAAAGAGGAGATGCAGTTTCTGCATTTCAACTTTTGTCGAGCATGCAAAGGGAAGGTTCGGGATATAGTTTTAGACCTAATGAGTATACGTTTGGGAGCTTGATAACTGCTGCTTGTTCTTGTGTTGATTCGGGTTTGTGTTTGCTTGAGCAGCTTCTAACTAGGGTTAAGAAATCTGGACTTGTATCAGATTTATATGTGGGCAGTTCTTTGGTAAATGGGTTTGCAAGGTTTGGGTGTTTTGACTATGCCAGGAAGATTTTTGAGCAGATGAGTCAGAGGAATGTGGTTTCCATGAATGGTTTGATGGTTGGATTAGTGAGGAAGAAGCATGGGGAAGAAGCAACTGAGGTTTTTGTGGAAATGAGAAACATGGTTGAATTGAATGCTGATTCGTATGTTATTCTGTTGAGTGCTTTTGCAGAATTTGCTTCATTGGAGAAAGGGAGAAGAATGGGTAAAGAAGTTCATGGATATGTAATCCGAAGTGGGTTAATTGACAAGAAGGTCGCTGTTGGAAATGGGCTTATTAATATGTATGCAAAATTTGGTGCTATTGATGATTCTAGGTCAGTATTTAGATTGATGGTTGAAAAAGATTCTGTCTCATGGAATACCATAATATCTGGTCTTGACCAGAATGAGTATTTTGAAGATGCTACCAAGAGCTTCTATGAAATGCAAAGAGCTGGAATTGTACCTTCCAATTATACACTGATTAGTACTTTGAGTTCATGTGCAAGCTTGGGTTGGATTATGTTGGGACAGCAAGTACACGGTGAAGCTTTCAAATTGGGACTTGATTTGGATGTTTCAGTTTCAAATGCTCTTCTTGCTTTGTATGCTGATACTGGATGTCTCGCTCTATGCCTGAAGTTTCTCCTTAATGCCAGAAAACGATCAAGTTTCATGGAATACTGTCATTGGGGCATTATCTGTTTCAGAGGCCACAATTTCTGAAGCTGTAAAATATTATTTGAACATGATGCGAGCTGGATGGAATCCTAACAGAGTAACCTTCATAAATATACTTGCAGCTGTGTCGTCTCTTTCGCTTTGCAAAGTGGGCCAACAGATACATGCTCAAGTGATTAAGTATCATATTGCAGGTGACACTACTATTGAGAATGCGCTATTGGCATGCTATGGAAAGTGTGGAGAGATGGATGAATGTGAGAAAATCTTTTCTAGAATGTCTGATAGAAAGGATGATGTTAGTTGGAATTCGATGATTTCTGGGTATATACATAATGAGCTTTTGCTAAAGGCCATGGATTTGGTTTGGTTTATGATACAGAGGGGCCAGAGATTGGATCACTTCACCTTTGCCACTGTTCTTAGTGCTTGTGCTTCTGTTGCAACATTAGAGCGTGGCATGGAAGTTCATGCATCTGCACTACGAGCTTGTTTAGAATCAGATGTTGTGGTTGGCAGTGCACTTGTTGACATGTACTCAAAATGTGGAAGGATAGACTATGCTTTAAGGTTTTTTGATATGATGCCTATAAGGAATGTATATTCTTGGAATTCAGTGATATCAGGGTATGCACGTCATGGGCATGGAGACAAAGCTTTAAGGCTGTTCTCACGAATGAAGCTAGATGGTCCGCCACCAGATCATGTAACTTTTGTTGGGGTCTTGTCCGCTTGTAGCCATGCGGGGATTGTTGATGAAGGGTTTAAACATTTCAAATCCATGAGTCAAGTATATGGATTGGCTCCTCGGATGGAACACTTTTCATGTATAGTGGATCTTCTTGGACGGGCTGGTGAGCTGGTGAACTTGATAAGATTGAAGACTTTATCAGCAAGATGCCAATCAAACCTAATATTCTTATTTGGAGGACTGTTTTAGGGGCCTGTGGCCGAGCAAATGGTCGCAAAACAGAGTTAGGCAGGAAGGCTGCTGATATGTTATTTGAGATGGAACCCCAAAATGCCGTGAACTATGTGCTTCTTGCTAACATGTATGCTTCTGGGGGCAAATGGGAAGATGTGGCAAGGGCTAGAAAGTTGATGAGAGAGGCAGAAGTGAAGAAAGAAGCCGGTTGTAGTTGGGTCACCATGAAGGATGGTGTCCATGTATTTGCGGCTGGTGACAAATCACACCCTGAGAAAGACTTAGTTTACGAAAAACTTAAAGAACTTAACCAAAAGATGAGGGATGCTGGATATGTGCCACAGACCAAGTATGCACTATACGATCTTGATCAAGAGAATAAGGAAGAACTCCTGGGCTATCACAGTGAGAGGCTTGCAGTTGCTTTTGTTCTCACTCGAAATTCAGGATTACCTATCAGGATAATGAAAAATCTTCGCGTCTGTGTTGATTGCCACTTTGCCTTCAAATTTATATCGAAGATTGTAGGTCGACAGATAGTACTACGAGATTCTAACAGATTTCATCACTTTGATGATGGTAAATGTTCATGTGGGGATTACTGGTAGTTGATTGATCAAATATCATCCGAGGCTTTGAGTATAGTTAGAACATATCAAGTTTCAGTGGGATTCTTCAACATTGGTGTCATCAGAGGCCATATGCAAATTGGTCCATAGAAAGAGAAAAGGCTTGGTCATGGGTGATCCTTCCTCTTCATTATAATGAGGTTTTAGTTGTCTTTGTTTAGAGAGGTCTCATTTATGTATTCGAGAATGACTCGAACCTGCAATTTCATTGATGCGGATGTCATTGATGCGGATGTGAGCAGCTTACCGCTGAGCTACATCAACTCCCGTCTACCGATTTGTACTTGAATGTTATAATTCTCGCAGGCTGCGAAACCACTGCAAAAAAATGAAATAAAGGGACTTGGAAATCTATTTCAACTTACTAAATGAAAATGAGTCTTCGTTCCAAAGTACATTTGAGTCATTAAAGCTCAATGTTGGTACAAATGAATCGGTTGAGTTCGAATTTGATTTGGACTGATATGATATTTAGTTGAACCTAGTCAAAATTTGAATTTGCTTTATTGATTTAGATTTCTCCATATAAAGTTGAATATTAAATTTATCCTAATTCTGATTTTGATTGTTGATTTTATGTCATTCAACTCTTTACATGATTTGGGTTAGTTTGATTTTACTTTTCTTTACTTCCTTTTTTTTTTTCCTGTGATTTGAATTAAATGGTTGAAGAAAACATGACAATTATTGTTCATATATGCATAAGAAGGCTTATATTTTTCGGTTTCGTTCGGTTCTCATTTTGTACTCTTTTTTGTGTATTTTCAGTTGATGTAATTTTTCTTCTAAAAGATTTTATTGTGTTTAGAATGTTATTGAATGTCTTTATCTTTATCTTAATGTAGACTTCAATTGGTTGAAGGTTTATGTTTGATGTTGTTTTAGTTTGTAGAAAAATAAACTCCAATGAGGTTAGGTAAACTTTCATTTGTGAAGAAGTCCGTGTTTCTTTTGTTTCGGACAATGAATCTAAGAATTTTGATTCTGAATCTGAACACTTTTCTTTTTTTACTTTCTTTCAGCAATCAAGGGGAGCATTAGGGTTTGGAAGTTAGAACATTTTTTGCATTTCTTTTCTGAAAAATGTCAACGTAATTTGCATTTTTTGCATTTTTTGCATTGCAAAAACGTAAACGGTGATTCTTGCATACCATTTGTGTTTACATTTGATTTATAGTGGCATTGTGGTCGCCTTCCCAGTACCAACCATCCTCTAATTTTTCCAGCAGTTCCTAAGATGTCAGAACTAGAACACATGGACTCCTTGAGAAAAGATCTCCATATTCGGGGCATTGAACCACAAACACATGTTGCAGGGATGGAAATTCAATAGTACAATTCCAGAGTAGAAGCTTTCAGGCTTGGTAAACGATCAAGTACCAAATAATTTTGCTCCGGAGAATGACAAAAAAAATATATATATATATATATATTGAGAGAGAGAGAGAGCAGTTGTTAGGTGCGGGATCCCTTACAAATTTTTCGTGCACGGGATCATTGATTTCAACCGGTTGGAATCAGTGTGGTTGGAATTAGTAATTCTGCATAAATTTTTTTTTATCCAAGATTCTGCACTTGATAATTCCTATATATATATATATATATATATATTTGTAGACTTAATAGCACTAGACCCCCCTGAAATGTACGTGAAATTGCAAATTGCCATCTAAATGTTTTTTTTGGACAGTAAATCTCTCGAACTTTCCTTTTCTTTACACCACCCTTATAGAGATGCGCCCTCCTTAGGGGGCAATAAAATAAGATGGTGCAAAGAAAAGAAGAATTCGAGGGGTTTACCGTCGAAAAAAAACATTTAGGGGGCAATTTACAATTTTGTGTACACTTCAGGGAGGTCCAGTGCTATTAAATTATATATATATATATATATATATATATATAGTAGAGTAAAACTAATAGAAGCAGAAAATGGTTAGGACTGTAAATTGCACTGTAAATCCTCATCAACTATGCGGATTAGTGGATGGAATGTAATCGTGTCTTCACTATCCTCAATTAACAAACTCGACTTTGGAGGAATGTAGTGATTTGAAGTTTCTCTTTTCGTATTTTGTGGTTAAAAGTCTTGTGCAACTACAAAACTTGAGATACGGAATTGTAAGTTGCTTGAAGGACTAATCAACACGGTTAAAAGAATTAAGAAAAGATGGAAGAATGATTATGATGGTTTTCCTTCAACTAATCAACCTACAGCTCTAAGGTCTTCCAAAACTCGCACAATTCGGCTCCGGAAATTCAGTTGAATTCCCTTCCTTGACTCAACTATCCGTGGAGGACTGTCCAGATTTTAAGACTATGAACTGTCAGGATGACAGTCATGATCATCTCTTCAACGGAAAGAATTTAGTAGAAATTCTATGTTTTATAACATTACTCATTCCTCACCTAGCAAATAATCGAACTTTCAAACCATAGCCTAATATGACTTGCTCATTCATCTTGAAATGTCCTAACTTCTAGTGGCTGCCACTACGAATAGGTTTTTTTTATTTATTTATTTATTTATTTATTTTTTCCTTTCCTTTTAAATAATAATAATTGACTTTCAATTTATTTGATTCATTTGGCAATGGTAAACCTGTAAACAGTATTGTCCAACACGAGTTATCTGTTTTAAAAAAAAATTTAGTTAGATTTATTTATTTATTTTCTTATTTATTAAGCTATAATGAAGATTTTCAAAATTTTATTTTAATTAAGATCGAATAAATTTTGCATTCATTTTTTAAATTGAGATGTGTAGATATAGAATGATTGTCATTCTACTTAAATAAGTACAAGAATATGATTGTCGTTCTTAATAATAATATTGGAAATATGTTATCTTTGGGAGTAGAGGCGGAACAATGAGAGTGCTGCCCGGGCAGCCCTCTTGAAAAATATATATAAATATATATATATATATATATATATATATAAAATTTTAATTATAAAAACAACCCCTAAGGTTTGATAATATTATGTAAATATGATGTGATTGTTTACATTTAGTAAAATGTAAATATTTTGTTGTTCAAAGTAAATGGTAAAAATACACATAGTATTATGGCTTTTAATATTATAGAATTAAGTCATTTGTAAGTTTAAATAATATTTTTTTTTGCACTACAAGCTTAAATAATTGTTTATGCATAATTTCTATAATTTATTTTTTATTATTTAGTAGTCCATTATTGGTGTCATCTTATTATTAAAAATTTAAATAAATAATATCATCAAAAATCATATAAAAAGTTTGTTATTCTTAATCAATGACTTGTATGTCTTGTACTGACTTTATTATATCAATGTTCATGGAGGAGTTTTTTCTACATTGCACACTGAATTTAATAAATTTAGTTGAGAGTTTGTAAGCAATTAATTAAACATTAGAAAATATTGACTAAATAAAAGTAGATAAATCCAACTACCGATAGCTATAAATGAGTTGTATTTAAAACATTGGTGTGTAATGAGCAAAAAAAAAAAAAAAAAAAGACTATTTATACATATAATTTAGCCCAGACAACAAATATTTCTTGGATACACCCCTATTTGGGAGGGTAATTTTTAGAAGGAAATATTGTAAATGTAATACAGTGATATAGAATTGAGTGAAAAACCATGATTTTTTACTTTTATTTTATTTTGATTTTTGATTTTTTGTTTTTTTTTTTTTGTTTTTTTTTTTTGTTTGTTTGTATTTTTAAGTTGTTTACCACGTAATAAATGAACAAAACAACTCAATAGAATCGATTGACTTGTTAAGTGCAAAAAAGAAAGGACCCCTAACTCTTCTAAGTTCTCAACACCTAACAATTGGAAAGTCATCGATCCTTTGTCATAATTTATGGGTCAGTTTTTAATGTTTGGTTTTGAAATTTTAAATATATTAGTTTTCGTTTCTTATTAAAAAAAATTAATACATTTTCATAGTTCAATTGGGTTATTGAATAGCAAACATTTGAAATTGGATGTACAGTTTTACTTTTACCAATTTTTTTCAGTTTATTCAATGCATATTCATGGAGCACACATCTATTCATTTTATATATATATATATTTTATGTTTTTAACATTTTCAATTTCAGATGTGGACAAATGAAGCTCAAGCTGAGACTGTTCTATATGGATTAATTTGGTGCTGTTTCAGGTATTTACCAGGCAATTTTCAGAATATTAATTCACATCTCTTTTGAGCTGTACAAATAATCCTTTCATCTACTGCAACGTATGTCCTTGAATTGCTAAAAATTCGTGCATATTGCAATTATGCTTGTTTCAGGATCCTTTACTATGTTGATCTTTTTCCTGATCTAAAACACTTGAGAATATGACTTTGTATTTAAATGAAATAAAAATATAAATAAATAAATAAATAACAGTAATTGATTATACGTGTCAACAGATTTGTACAATTTGATCTCAATAAATTCAAGAACACCCTAGTCACCCTAACTCGACTTTTAGTATCCTTAAAAAGGCATTACCATCAAAATTATTGGGAAGGGATTTCCCCACTAGAGATACACATTTTTTCCCGGGGCTCTAATTCCTCGTGTCCCCATCCCCATTTGAGGATTTTTTTTTTTGGGAAGATATGGAGGGGGGGGGGTTGCGAGGATGGGGATGGGGACCCCTCCCCATCCCCACTTCCCCAAATATATATATAAATATAATTATAATATATATTTTTAATTTGTTTGTTTATTCTTTGAAAACTCTAACTCCCTAAGTATATATATACACATTTTATATAAAATGCACTAATGAATTTTATTTTGCATTTGTAATGGAATGTTTGTTTTTTTTAATTTAATTTGTAAATTTTAGTCAAATTAGAAAATGGGAGAACGGGGGGAGTGGAGAAATGGAGAAAAATGGGAAAAATGAGGGATTGAGGATGAGGATGGATATATGTTCTTCCAAAATTCCCCATCCCCATTTTTTCCAAATTGGGAAATGAGTAGGGGATAGGGGAAGGGTATGGGAAGTGGGGATGGGGGGACTTATATCCATCCCCATTTCCTAAACGTGCATCTTTATTCCCCATACATTACAATTTAATGGTAAATAATAAAATGCATATGAGAATCAAACTGTATCATATAAGTAAAGGAAGAATAGTATAGCCAAACCAAGAGAAAATGTTCCAAATATCGAAATATGAAGATATTTTAAATATTTTTAGTATTATTTAATAAATTTCAACTTAGATACATAAACCTGCATTGAAATCGATGTTTATTTCTTTATTTACAACATAAAAAAAGCCAATTAAACCAATCAAGTAAATTTTGATACATTGATCGAAATATTTCCAATATTTTCTATATCTTGGAGGGTCAATCCAAAAAATATTATTTTCATTTACTTTAGGGAAACATAAGAGACAAATCAGTTTAACCGCCAACACAACCACATTATCTGAACTATTCGCAGTTCAACACAATTACATTATCTGAACTACTCTCATTCAACTTCTGCTTCAGTCTACCACAACTGTTCCTCCCTTGCTCTTCACTCACTCTCTCTCAATCTCATGCCCCAGAAAAATGAACACACAACACATTCAAATCCAGCTACTTCTTCCTCAGTCCTTTTCTTCTCGAAACCATCCAATTCTCTCACCCCCACAAAGACTTCACCATAAAAAGTTCACAACTTTTACTATAAAGAGAACCAGTTTGTTCAGCTATGGTGGCAGTGGTTGTAGTAGGAGCAAATTTAGGTGCTCAGTGAAAGACGTTGAGGAGCAAAAACAAAAGCAGCAGCAACAAGTGGTGAAGAGGGCCTATCCGTTTCACGAAATTGAGCCAAAATGGCAGACTTTTTGGGAAAATAATCGAACTTTTAGAACCCCAGATGAAATTGACACCTCCAAACCCAAGTTCTATGTTCTTGACATGTTCCCATATCCCAGGTCTCTCTCTATCTCTCTCTATCTTTCTCTATCTCTATATCTCTGTGTGTATATTTGTGTCTGTGGTGAAAGGCGAAAGCAATTTAGGGTAGAAATGTGAGGATTCAATTTCCATTGATGATGATGAATTGGTTGCTGTATAAGTTTATGTTGTTAAAATTTATGAACTGGGGTTGTTTGAATATTGTTGTAAGTTGGTTGTGTTTATGTTTAAGTTCGGTTTACGGGTTTTGTTGGTTAAGTTGTTGGAATGTGATGCTAGATTTTAGTTGCTGGGTTTACTGCTCCAAATTTTTTGTAGTTGAATTTGCTGTTCTCGTGAGGCTTGATTGGGTTTTGTTTGTGGTTTTGATGGTGTTGCAGTGGAGCTGGGTTACATGTAGGCCATCCACTAGGATACACTGCCACAGATATTCTTGCAAGGTTAAAACGTATGCAAGGTTACAATGTTTTGCACCCAATGGGATGGGATGCATTTGGATTGCCTGCTGAGCAATATGCTATTGAGGTTTGCTTTACGATCTTGATATTATATGGTTTAAATCCTTGTGTAATATCATGATAGCTATTCTTTTGTTGATTTCTTGCATAATGAACAGACGGGGACTCATCCAAAAATCACTACATTGAGGAACATTAATCGCTTCCGCACCCAGGTCTTGTACTTTCCCTGTTGTTCATTAGAAATTGATTAAGTAAAAGATATGGCTAGTTATTGTATGCCGTGAATCACTGATTAAGTGATTAGAGAAATCATGAGGTTTTGTTACACATTGCAATTTCACTCATGGTTCCACTTTTCAACTTACTGCAAGAATTTATTCCATGTCTTGAACTATTGGAGTTCAACTTGAACTAAAACTTTGAACATCTGTTGACCAGTGTGTTTCTATGGTTCCAATTCAATCTTCAAAACTCTGTATG
Organism: Acer negundo; assembly: GCA_035582765.1. Lineage (NCBI taxonomy): Eukaryota > Viridiplantae > Streptophyta > Magnoliopsida > Sapindales > Sapindaceae > Acer > Acer negundo. The sequence goes on along the minus strand of CM069232.1, from coordinate 24,761,494 downwards.
CTTGTATGCAACATTTTGGTTAAGTTTTCATTCAGTTTCGTGTGAGAAATGGATTTGTGTAGCTGTACTTTGATCTTGATGGTGAACATTCATTTTGTAGCTTGTTGTTCATTAAAAAAAAAGAAAAAGAAAAGAAGAATTTTGACCCTTCCTTTAAGGACTGTAGCTCTCTTAATCTCTAGAGAGCTATGAAACGCAATTCTGTTATGGTGGCAGAAAGCTTCCTATAGATGGCCAGTGGCCATTACTCGTCCACATTGTAAAAATTCTTTACGAATGGAGTGTACCTACTGGTAGACTTGGAGGGATTGTAGGCAGGCATTACTTCTAAAACTAGAAATCAATTGTATAATAATGGCTTTAATGACTCATCCCTGTTGCTCGTACTATTTGGTGGTTGTTATGAATTTTTTTTAATGATATCCCATTCACTTTGCAGCTTAAATCATTGGGCTTCTCATATGATTGGGACCGTGAAATCTCCACAATAGAACCGGATTTTTATAAATGGACCCAATGGATCTTTCTTCAGCTACTAAAGAGAGGATTGGCATATCAGGTTTAGAATTATGTTTCACTATTTCTTACGTCAGTTTTGACTAATAACCTGACATGATGGTTCATGTAATTTTGATTTAGGCTGAAGTTCCAGTCAACTGGTGTCCTGTTCTTGGCACTGTCTTAGCCAATGAGGAAGTGGTGGATGGCGTGAGTGAGCGTGGGGGCCATCCAGTTATAAGAAAGGTATGCTAATTTGATGGTTTGTAATGTTATGTAATTCTTGTTTCCAAGTTATGGTAATTTTTCTCTTGTTTCTATTGTTTGAATGATTTTATAATTTTACAGTGTCGTTGTTTATTACCAAGCAGCCAATGAGGCAGTGGATACTCAAGATTACGGAATATGCTGATCGCCTTCTTGAAGATTTAGATGATGTTGATTGGCCTGAAAGTTTAAAGGAAATGCAAAGGAACTGGATAGGGAAGTCAGAAGGGGCCCAGATGGAATTTCCCATACTTGACAGTGATGGTCAGGAGAGGGATGTAAAGATTACTATTTATACCACCAGGCCCGATACCATATTTGGAGCAACGTAAGCTTCATAGACTTTGTGTTTGTTTTCTGTAGTTAATTAACTTCATGCATTTGTTGTACTGCAAGTTCCCGTTAATATTTTCCCTGGATTAAGATTTATTCTTATCGGTTGTTGTATGCAGATATTTAGTTTTGGCACCTGAGCATATCTTGTTGCCATCATTAGTATCCAAAGAACAGAGCAAACGTGTACGTTCCTCTAATTCCCTACGCATTTTTCTCTATAAGGTTTTCTGAACATAGATAATTAGAAGAAGATGATTCATGGGCACAGGTGGAGGAATACAAAGACATTGCCTTAAGAAAGAGTGAACTCAAGAGGACTGAGCTTCAGAAGGAAAAAACTGGGGTCTTCAGTGGTGGTTATGCAAGAAATCCTGTAAATGGAGAAGCAATCCCAATATGGGTTGCAGATTATGTCTTGGGAAGGTGCGTATTCTGTTATCTATTACGTAGATTCCATGTAACTGTTTATCGGTCAGCATACAATAGCTAAACATGTCAACTGTTCCAATTTTTCTATTGTTGAATCACTGATGAATGCTTGTAGAGATTCATCAATATGAGGGAAGTATGTTAACTTTGTAATCAGTTCAGTTATGGAACAGGAGCAATTATGGCTGTGCCTGCCCATGACAGTCGTGACCAGGAGTTTGCTTTGAACTATGATATTCCAATACTTCCGGTTGTGAAGCAAGATGATGAAAGTTGCAGTGAAGGCACTATTATAAATTCATCAAACGTGACAACAGGGCTTGATATCAATGGATTGTCTTGCAAGGAAGCTGCTTCTAAAGTTATCGAGTGGGCTGAGGAAACTGGAAACGGAAAGAAAAAGGTTATTTTCTCAGTTGATCTGAACCGTAAAATTGCAGGAAGTTTTGATGGTGGGTTAGTACGCTTCTTTGATACTTTTATGTTAATTTGCATTCGCTTGCCCATTTTCAGGTGAACTACAAGTTGAGGGATTGGCTTTTTGCTCGGCAACGTTATTGGGGAGAACCTATCCCTGTCATTTTCTTGGATGGCACTAGCGAGAGTGTTCCACTCAATGAAACTGAATTGCCCCTTACCCTACCCGAGTTGGATGATTTCACTCCCACTGGGACAGGGGAGCCACCACTATCAAAAGCGAAGTCTTGGGTATGTTTTCTTTTTCTTAGTTCCCACTTTTCCAAATTTTGTACTCTGGTTGTGTTGGTTGGTGTCCTTTACATTGTGTAACTTTTCTATTGTTACGTTGATAAGCAAGAATTGGCTATTATAGGATCTCCGTTTTCTCTTCTTTCTGTTAACATGGGGGTCATGAACACCTGTCTGAGTTGTCTTGCATTTCAACTTTTCTAAGTTTATGTGTCAAGGCAAACTGTTATATTTATTAGCTCCATGATCATATCTCCAGATATAATCTTCTTAATGTCTTTTGATTGTAATAGTAAAGTGACTAGTGCCGACCCTATGCTGGTCTTTCAGAATTCTAAATAAACTAGCTATTGTTAACATTAGTTCTGATTCAGTCTCTTCTCATTTCTTTTGTACTCCCTCTCTCCTTTTTCTCTCTCTCTTTATTTCTATTAGCAATACAACTAACATTGCCTCGTACACTTCTTTGGTTTACTTTCAGGTTGAAACCACTGATCCTTCATCTGGAAAACCCGCTATAAGAGAGACAAGCACCATGCCACAATGGGCTGGTTCTTGCTGGTAATTCTTTTTCACTCTCATTAGTAAATTTTTTATCAGTCCACATCTCTCTATTAGGTGCTTTTCTCATTGTTTTCCTTCTCTGGCAGAAATTTCGATCTGTTTGACTTCTGTTTTAAATAATTTTTCCATCTAAAAACCACCATTTTAATGATGCCAAAATGAATTTTCTATTTTTATCGACATGGTTTAAGTCATATAGCAATTGGAATATGCACATTTAGTCCAATTTCTCATATTTGATTCAGTATTAGTATTTTTTTTTTCTTTTCTGAATTCTCTCCCAATCATTTTCAGGTACTATCTGAGATTTATGGACCCAAAAAATTCCAATGAATTAGTTGATAAGACAAAAGAAAGGTAAGACCTACTTTGTCCAACTCAAAATATTTCCCTTAATGTTTAATAAAAACTAATTTGTTTTGCATTTTTTTCGATTAAATGTTTGTTATGGTTTCCGAGCTTCTGAAAACAGATTTTACCTGCAGGTACTGGGGCCCGGTTGACGTGTATGTTGGAGGTGCTGAGCATGCAGTTCTTCACTTACTTTATTCGAGATTCTGGCACAAGGTTTGAGCGTGTCTATGAATGATGTAGTTTTCGTCAATTGGTCTACCTATAAGAAAAAAATTTCTTCACTTGTTGAAGGAGATACTTTGGAATCAAATAAAAGGTTCATTTTATTATTTATATTGGCACATTACTCGTTTGCATTCTGATTTTCAGGTTCTATATGATATCGGTGTCGTGTCAACCAAAGAGCCCTTCAAATGTGTTATAAACCAGGGGCTTATCCTTGGGGAAGTAAGAATAGCTACTTCTACGATGTGTTTGTAATACATCGGCTTTGGATTTCTTCTGATGTTTCCATTCACAGGTTCAATATACGGCATGTAAAGATGCCGATGGAAACTATGTATCTGCTGACTTGACTGAAATGTCGGGTGAATATCATCGGGAAAGCATTCCTGAGGAGAAAGTATGTTCTTTTCCATTTATCGATATATTTTCTTTTCCGTACCTGTATGAGCTGCTGGGGATATATCGCTGTTAGTTTTGGATTTCATCTGGTTGATTTTTTACGAATTCACATTTTTCTAATCAAGGTTATCAAATCTGGGGACTCTTTTGTGCTGAAAGACGATCCAAACATTCGTTTAATTTCTCGTGCCCACAAAATGAGTAAAAGTAGGGGCAATGTTGTGAATCCTGACGATGTTGTCTCAGAGTATGGCGCTGATTCTCTTCGCTTATATGAGATGTTCATGGGGCCATTTAGGTAATGTTTTCTTTTTATTACGTAACGGCTGATATCACTTGATTTAATTATCAACGGTAAATACAAACGAAGGTGTTGTCTTTCTTATGTAAACGTAATGTTGCTAATGCTTTCCAGGGACTTTAAAACATGGAACACTAGTGGTATTGAAGGCGTCCATCGATTTTTAGGAAGAACTTGGCGGCTGATCGTTGGTTCCCCTTTACCTGATGGTACATTCAACGATGGAAGTGTGGTAACTGATGAAAAACCGACTCTGGAGCAGCTGCGTTCCCTGCATAAATGCATAGCAAAGGTATCTCAAATTTTACATACTCTATCTTCCCGTTCTTTGTCTATATGTTGCTTTCAATCTATATAGTGGCTGTAGTGTGAAGATAGAATGGAAATTGTGAAACGGTGTTTCATCATCCAATTGAAAAGTTGATTTTATGATGCAGGTGACGGAGGAAATTGAAGGAACACGGTTCAACACCGGTATTTCTGCAATGATGGAGTTCATTAATGCCGCATACAAGGTTTTATCTTCTAAACTCCACTCCTGCTCTTTTGCTCCGACTCCTTCCTTTGTTCAAAAATTTTCAATCTCACGCTCTTGCTAATTACGAGTCTCCTGATGTTTTCCCTCTCCGTGTCACAGTGGGATAAACATCCAAGAACTGCTATCGAACCATTCGTTTTGTTGCTCTCACCATACGCACCTCATATGGCTGAGGAGCTATGGTTCCGCATTGGACACTCAAATTCATTGGCGCACGAGTCCTTTCCTAAGGTAAAAAATCTCTCTTCTTGGTATTCTCGACAGATTTTAAAATACTACTACATAATCGTTGAGTGGTAATCTCTACTCATTTTCTTTCATTTGTTTATATAATTGCAGGCAAATCCTGATTACTTGAAGGACACCACCATAGTCCTCCCAATTCAAATCAATGGCAAGACAAGAGGTACCATTCAGGTCGAAGAAGGATGTTCCGAGGAGGAAGCTTTCAGATTAGCTTCTCTGGATGAAAAACTTTCCAAATTTCTAGACGGGACATCAATCAAAAAACGAATCTATGTTCCAGGAAAGATCTTGAATGTAATATTAGACCGTCAAAATGTCAAGGCAGGTGCCAGATAGTTCTTTTCACATCACGTCCGCATTGTTGTCAGCAAGCTACATTGTACCGATCAATTCAATAGAATGCATACACATATGCTTTTCCAGCTGGTTTCTTCACCGGAAACATTCTATTGCAGAAAAAGGGACAATTACCGGCTACAAATGTGAGTTCACTGGATAACTGTTTGCCTCGGAAGGAGTTTCTTGCTTCGATGCCAGCATCCCCGTTTCGAGGAAGTTCATCATCCCATTACTTGATGTTTGTAATTGTAGCATATTCAAATGACTTTCTTAGATACCAATAATACACATTTGCTTCATCAACAATTTTGTGTCCATATAACTTCGAAATAACATATCAATACACTTTTTACACATTCTTTATAGGTTACACTAGGACAGAATCTGTAATTGTACGGTCATTGGATTTCAATCAAATGGTTTATTTCTTACGGATTGTCCATGCTAGAGAATTTCGTATCTCCATCCTCGCATGAAGTCAACTCGTGATGTGTCCGGTCACATCACTAAGTCACGGAAATGGATCGAACTTGAATGCAGCTGGATGGTTTTGTTCTTTTGAAAGTTGAGTTTCGCCTTAGAATTGGTTCCTGATTGGTGTAAAATTATTCAATTTTATTCACTTTTATATCTAAAATCTATATTTTGAACTTGATTCTTCTCTGTTATGAACAGATGATCAAGATGATTGCAAGTGATCAAAATCAAGACAAATTGAATGAATGACTTGTTTATTGAAAGCAATTGTGTCTGGCATTCTATAGCCTTACAGAATCCTAACTGAATGAGTAAAAACAGCCCATTATAGCTCAACTAATGCTACGTGGTACATTAAACAAAGAAATTGTCAACTAAACAATAACAACTCTAATATTAAGAGATTTATTCTAACAGAAATATACCAAACAGAAATCCTAAACATAAGGCACTTCTTATCATTCCCTCCCTTAAACTGACTGCTGTGTAAGCAATTAGTTTACTCTAGGCATCATACACACTCCCAATTGATCTCGAAGCTTCAGAAATGCCTCCAACTTAAGTGGTTTAGTCATCAAATCTGCCACTTGATCTTGAGAACCACAATGCATAAGCTTAACAACTCCATCTCGAGTTAAATCACGCAGAAAATGGAACCGCACATTAATGTGCTTACTGCGTCCATGCGTAACAGGGTTTTTTTTTTAGAGCTTAATGGTTGAGTTGTTATCACACATCACAGTAGTGCAACCATCTTGTGCATGACTTAACTTCTCTAGAATCCTTCTCATCCACACTACTTAGCAAGCACAGGCTGCAGCTGCCACAAACTCGGCTTCAGTTGTTGAAAGAGTGACTATAGGCTGTTTCTTTGAAGACCAAGAAACTGCTCCTCCATTTAGTATAAAAACATAGCCAGATGTGCTCTTTCTATCCTCTAAGTCTCCTGCATAATCACTGTCAGTGAATGCAACCAACTCTTTGTTCCTACTTTTCTTGTAAAATATTCCATAATCAATAATGCCCTTCAAGTATCTCAGTGCTCTCTTTGCAGCCTGCAAATGAAGTTCTGTTGGTCTGACCATCAACTTGCTTATAAAGCTCACAACAAATATCATATTTGGCCTTGTAGCAGTGATATACATAAGACTGCCTACTATTTGCTTATAGTAGGTCTCATCAATTCTGTCACCTTCTCCATTTTCCCAATTTTGAAACCAGGAACAATAGGATTCATCACTGCATTACTTTCTCCCATTCCAAAACATCTTGGAACCTCTTGTGCATATTTTCTTTGACAGACATAAATCCCATCATCCTTCTGTAACACTTCTATACCTAAGAAAAACCTCATCTTTCCCAGATCAGTCATATCAAATACCTTCATCATTGACTCCTTAAACTCTAACATCATTTGCTCATCATCACCAGTAAAATCAAGTCATCGACATAAATGCTAACAATTAAAATTTTACTTCTACTGCTTTGCTTGACAAACAAGGTTTGCTCACTGATGCACCTCTGGAACCCTTCATGAGTAAAATGAGCCTCAATGCGACTAAACCAAGCTCGAGGAGCTTGTTTTAGTCCATATAAGGCCTTATATAGCTTGTAAACCTTGTGTTCACTTTCCTTCTGCTCATAGCCTCTTGGTTGCTCCACAAACACATCCTCACTTAATTCTCCATGGAGAAAAGCAGATTCAACATCGAGTTGATAGATAAGCCAACTTTTCTGTGCAGCTAGAGCAATGATCATGCGTACAATGTCTATCCTTGCAACTGGGGCAAATACCTCTGTGTAGTCCACACCATGTTGTTGAGCATAACCCTTTGCAACTAGCTGGGCCTTGAACTTATCCACCTTACCAAACTCATTAAGCTTAGTCTTATATATCCATTTCACTCCAATCTTTTTAGCTCCAGCTGGTAATTCAGTCAAACTCCATGTCTCATTTTTCTCAATTGACCTTATTTCAGCATCCATAGCTTGCCTCCACTTGGAACTCTTCACTGCCTCTTCATAGCTTAGTGGATCAGCAGGAGCTACAAGTGCCATATTCAACTCATTTTCTTCCTCTGACCAGAGACATAGTCTCTCATCCAAACAGGAGCATGTATCTATCTTCTCTCATTCGAATTGACATCGTCTTCACTTGTTGTATCTGAGGAAGCATTTCCTGAGCCTTCAGTATCATTCTCACTTGTCTCATTACCTTCACTACCATTTGCTTCATCTTCATTAGTGCCACTCTCTTCTTCTCCCCATTCCAAATCCATTAGTAACTGCTCCATGTAGCTCGTATCCCTGTCCCATTGTTTCTCTTCTTCAAAAATTACATCATTGCTAACCACAACTCTCTTTGCAACAGGATCATACAACCTGTAACCTTTGGATTCTTCACTCACACCTAGCAGTACACAACATAAACTCTTGTTTTCCAATTTGGTTCTTATTGCATCAGGCACATGGACATGTGCCACACATCCAAACACTTTAAAATGTTCAACTCAAGGCTTCACTCCAATCCATGCTTCTTCTGGAGTCATGTCTTTAACTGCAAGAGTGGGACACCTATTCAACACATACATAGTCCAATTCACTGCCTCATGCCAGAAGGTTTTAGGAATCTTCTTGTCTGAAAGCATGGACCTTACCAAGTTCATTACTGTCCTATTCTTCCTCTCAGCCACTCCATTTTGCTGAGTAGTGTAGGTTGTGGTGAGCTGCTTCTTAATTCCATTTTGCTTACAAAACTCATTGAATTCCATAGAGTTGAATTCACCACCTCTATCAGTTCTTAAACACTTAATAAACTGGCCAGTTTCTTTTTCAACAAGCTTCTTAAAATACTTGAAAGACTGGAAAGCTTCTGATTTTTCTATCAAAAAATAAACCCATGCTTTTCTGCTATAGTCATCAATAAAGCACAAGTAATACCTTTTCTTGCTGTTTGAGATTGGTGTGATTGGGCCACAGATGTCAGCATGAATGAGCTGTAGCCTCTGAGATGCTTTCCACTGGCTCTTCTTTGGGATGGGATCTCTGTGCTGCTTACCAACTACACAAGCAGTACACATTGTAGTTGGTGTAGGTAGTTGTGGTAATCCTCGAACCATTTTCTTGTATTGCAAGGTTCTTAGTCCTTTATGACTAAGATGGACATACCTGCAATGCCATAGATGTGAAAGGTCTTGTGCAGGTGCATGGAAACATGAAGCTTCTTTGACTTGAGCCCTTGCCAACAGTACAAACATTCTATTGGCTGTCATCCTGGTTTGAATAATCAAACCTCTCACAGGATGATAGATCTTGCACATCCTTGTTTAGATAAGGATAGTTAAACCTTTTTCCTGTAAGTCTCCTACACTAATAAGATTATTCTTCAATTCAGGTACATAAAACACATCTGTGACAACACGATGAAAGTCATCCAAATACAACTTGACATTTTCCCTTCCCGAGCACTATCATCCTTATGTTGTTTCCAAGTTTCACCAGCTGCCTAAACCCCTCATTCAGCTCACAGAATATAGCCTTGTCTCCACACATATGATTTGAGCACCCAGAATCCAAAAACCATGCATCCTCACGCCTAGCTTCATTCAACTCCACATGAGACATCAACAATATCTCTTATTCCTCTTCCAATTCAACATAATTTGCCTCCTTATTCAAAGTAGGACATTCATATTGGAAGTGGCCAAGCTTATAGCACCGATAACACTCCACAGTGGTTTTGTTGAAGGCTTGTCGCCCTCTGCCTCTTCCCCCTCCTCTAAAACCACTTCTGCCTCGGCCTCTATCTCCAAACCTATTTTCAGATGACACTTTTAGGGCTTGTTCTTCCCCACTACTTTTCTGGAACTTTTGTTCATGTATAATCAATGAGCTTTGCAACTCATCAATTGAGAGCACATCAATGTCCTTGGATTCTTCGATTGAACAGACTATGTAATTGAATCTGTCAGTCAAAGATCTATAGATCTTTTCCACAATTGTTGCATCTTGTATCTGTTCCCCATAAATCCTCATTTTATTGGCAACAATCATAACTCTAGCAAAGTACTCAGTGATGTTCTGACCTGTTTTCATCTCGAGGGTCTCAAACTTCTTCCTCAGCGCTTGAAGAATCGAACGCTTCACTCTTGCATTCACCTCGTATTTCCTCTTCATCGAATCCCAGATCTGCTTCGAGGTTTTCTTCTCTAGGATGGTTTCCAGAATAGTCATGTCAACTGCCTGAAACAGGTAATTCTTCACTTTCAAGTCCTTAAGCTTCAATTCCTCGAGTCTCTTTCGCTGTGCTTCAGTCATAGCTACTCCTGCCTGCTCCACATAACCTCTCAACCAAGCTCCAAAATTTCTTGGATCTCAAGAAATTCTCCATCAGCATACTCCAATGATCATAGTGACCATCAAAACGTGGTATGGATGGTTGGATGAAATTGCTATTGCCTTCGTCATTGCCGTCGTTCGCCATCTCTCTCTCTTACTCTCCTGTGTTTGCAAGTCACTCGAAAGACTGCGACTTTCCTTTTTCTCAGGCCCAGTGGGAGCTCTGATATCAATTTGTTATGAACAGATGATCAAGATGATTGCAAGTGATCAAAATCAAGACAAATTGAATGAATGACTTGTTTATTGAAAGCAACCGTGTGTCTGGCATTCTATAGCCTTACAGAATCCTAACTGAATGAGTAAAAACAACCCACTATAGCTCAACTAATGCTACGTGGTACATGAAACAAAAAAATTGTCAACTAAACAATAACAACTCTAATATTAAGAGATTTATTCTAACAGAAATATACCAAACAGAAATCCTAAAAATAAGGCACTTCTCATCATTCTCTGTGTCTCTCTCCTTTGCTCCAAAAAAAATCAGTTGAAACCTTAAAAATTGCTCTCTATCTGTATGTGATAATGCGTGATGAAAATGTTGAAAAAAACAAAAACAGAGAAAATAGGCATAACCTCATTTGCTTCAACACTAAGCTTCGCTCGTTCTTCTTCTTCAAGCTTCAACAACTCTGATTTACGCAAACCCACCACACAGCAACTCTTAAAACAATGAAGAAAAAAAAACATCACTTTAAAAATACCCAGAAACCAAAACGAAGAATCACAACAAAAACAGTATATAAAAAGCATCTTTATCCGATCCATCGTCACCGGAATCAACCTTTGTTTGCTTTATCATTCGGGTCTGATTCAAATCTTCTATACGAACCCGATTCGTCTGAGTCAATGATCCGATTCATCAGACATGTTTAAATAAGTCCTGACGTGTCTCGACACGTCATCGAATATATGTTGACGTGGCCGAGCATGTCATCAAATGGTTGGTGAATAAACAGTGACGTGCACACAGATCATTAAATAAGTGTTGACATGTAAGTAATGACGTGGCCAATACATTATTAAATACATGATGATATGGCCATGCACGTCATCAAATGGTTGCTGAATAAGCAGTGACGTGCACACTTATATATCAGTAATAAGTGTTGGTGTATAATTAATGATGTGGTTGACACATCATCAAATATGTGTCGATGTGGCCGGGCACGTCATCAAATGGTTGCTGAATAAGCACTGACGTGCACACTAACATCAATAATTTCTGCAAAAAAAAAAAAAAAAAAAAAAAATCTTTGAAAGCTCCTATTTCTCTCTCTGTTGACAATTTCCGTATCTGGAAGCACAAACTCGACTACATTCTGAAATTAGCTTCTCTTGAAGAAAAACTCTTCAAGTATCTCTATCTAGATTGGAAATCGATCAAAAGGAGAATCTCCATTCCTCGAGAAGATGTTTAGCACGCGAGAATGTCAAGGCATGTCCAGTAGTTCTTCGGGAATCGTCTCCAGTTTAAAGACACAACTGTGAGTCCACAATGTAACGCATCATCTACTGTTTTGTTGGAATATGCGATACCATCCACCGCTAAAAATACTTCACCATAAAAAGTTCAAAACTTTGACTATAAAGAGAACCAGTTTGTTCAGTTATGGTGACAGTGGTTGTAGCAGGAGCAAATTTAGGTGCTTAGTGAGGGATGTTGAGAAGCAAAAACAACATCAGCAGCAACAAATGGTAAAGAGGGCCTATCCGTTTCACGAAATTGAGCCAAAATGGCAGAGTTTTTGGGAAAAGAATCCGACTTTTAGAACGCCCAGATGAAATTGACTCGAACTTCTATCCATCTATCTATCTAAATTTGTGTCTGTGGTGAAAGGTGAGGGCAATTAAGTGTAGAAATGTGAGGATTCAATTTTGATTTTTTGATGATAAATTGGTTGCTGTATATGTTATGTTGTTTGAATTTTGTTGTAAGTTGATTGTGTTTGTGTTTTAAGTTCGGTTTACAGGTTTTGTTGGTTGAGTTGTTGGAATGTGATTCTAGATTTTAGTTGCTGGGCTTACTGCTCCATTTTTTTTAGTCGAATTCGCATTTCTCATGAGACTTGATTATGGTTTTGTTTGTGGAGCTGATACACTGCCACAGATATTCTTGCAAGGTTACAATGTTTTTCATCCAATGGGATGGGATGGGATGGGATGCATTTGGATTGCCTGCTGAGCAATACGCGATTGAGGTTTGCTTTCGTGATATTATATGGTTTACATCCTTGTGTAATATCATGATAGTTATTATTCTTTTACATCCAAGTAAAAGATATGGCTAGTTCTTGTATGTGGTGAATCACTGATTAGAGAAAATCATGTGTTTTCGTTATACATTGCAATTTCTCATGTAGTTCCACTTTTCAACTTACAGCAAGAATTTATTTCATGTCTAGAACTATTGGAGTTCAACTTGAACTAAAACTTTGAACATCTGTTGGCCTGTGTGTTTGTATAGTTCAAGTTCATTCTTCAAAACTCTGTATGCAACATTTTGGTTGAGTCTTCATTCAGTTTTGTGTGAGAAATGGATTTTGTACTTTGGTCTTGACTGTGAACATTCATTTTGTAGCTTGTGGTTCATTAAAAAAAGAATGAATTTTGACCTTTCCTTCAAGGACCGTAGCTCTCTTAATCTTCGGAGAGCTATGAAATGCAATCCCGTTAGGGTGGCAGAAAGCTTCCTATAGGTGGCCAGTAGCCTTCACTCGCCCACATTGTAAAAATTCTTTACGAGTGGAGTGTACCTACCGGTAGACTTGGAGGGATTGTGGGCAGGCATTACTACTAAAACTCTAGAAAGGCCTCATCTTTGTTGCTCAAACTTGATTGTAGCTGGATGGTTTTGATTCTTTTGAAAATTCAGTTTCACCTTAGAATTGGTTCCTGATTCGTGTTAAATTAATCAACTCTATTCACTTTTACATCTAAAATCTACATTTTGAACTCGATGCTTCTCTGTGTTTCTCTTCTTTGCTCCAAAAATATCCGCAGATATATATGAAAAAATGCATGATCACTTTGAAAGTACCCAGAAACCAAAACCGAAGAATCACAACAAAAACAGTTAAAAAAGAAAAAGCGACTTTATCAGAATTGAACAACCACATTTGATTGGCATTATCATGTATGTTAATAAAAATGGTAATTAGTTTAATGTTATATGGTTTAATAAGGCTTGGTCATTATCAGTTTCGTTAATCAACTCATGTATTTCAGCATAAATTCATTTTGTGATTGCAAACTATTTGATAGCTTTGAGAATGCTTAATCCTCTGTTTTTTATTTCATCATTTTCCCAGATATTTTGTGCCAGTTTGGAGATTTTGCTCATGAAGAGTCTCATTATGCTTCTCCTTTCATGTTACAGTAAAATTCCACAAACAGTTGTTGGACCATTTGTTTTGTTGCTCTCTCCATATGCAACCTTACATGGCTGAAGACTTGGGACACACGAATTCTTTAGATGTATTTGAGAAGAAACAGTTGTTGTATTTTTATATAGTATAATGGGTATTTTCATGAAATATGTACGATATTTGATATTTACGTGAAATATTGGTATGTTACAGTAAAGTGAAAAATTGATGATATTTTCTAATGCTTTTTATCTACATTTTTGTATGTATTTTTAATTTGACGTGATATATTTCTATGATACGAAAATTTAGCAATGAATGGACATAAAATAGAATTTTTTAAATCATGAGAATAAACAGATAATTGAATTAAAACAATTACATAAATAATCAAAGACTAGATAAGAAATAGTAGATAGTAAATATGCATATAAAATGTATTCGAAATAAAACATAAAATCTTGTCTCAACGGTTACAGAATTAAGAACATAATAAACAAAAGGTTAAAACTAATAGCTTTTCATTAAGCTAAACTAATTAACTAAATTAAGTACTACTTCTCTCTCTCGATACTTAAATTTTTTAGAAAATAACACACCAATTGCTAAGATGATTGGCAAAACACTCACCAACAGCACAAGCCAATGCAACAATATGGTTTAAGGTAGCAAAAGACTTGCCCCTCCGAACAATTCAATGGTTGATCATATGATATATAATTACCTGATTCCAACCATGCATAATTAATAAGATATATGATCTTTCTTATTAGTTATTAGCTAGCTAGTGATTAGTTAATATGTTTTTAAAATCAAAGAGCAAAATGAAACTTAAATTAATGATCATATACTAAAAATAAAATGGAAGAAACATATACCTCAGTCCCTGCTGCACCTATAACAGTTGGAGAAGAAATCATTTGAGAGACTTCGTCCACTCCTACTAATATGGCCAACGGGAAATTTGGTGATACTATCTCATTAGCTATGCTTCTATTGTCCGCTTCAATGTAGATATGGCCAGACCGGTTGTAGTACAATTGAAAGCCACCATCGACAGATGTTTGAGTTGACCAATAAGCATAATTAGTCATCCCCAACGGGAAATCTTCTGTTGTGTACATGACGACATTCCCATCAGTTTCTAGTGTGAACATGAATCTTCCACTCGAATAATTCGTATCTGAGACACTAGCAACGAGTTTGCTGCCTTGATTCATTGTTTGTGTTGGTAGAATTGTATCTGTTGGATGATCAAAACTCTCCCACAAATTGGAAGAATCATGGCTTGCCAGCACAAAGTTTCCGGTATCAAGCATGGCAGCATAGGCAACTCCATTGCTGTGTGCCTTTCGGGTTTCTGAGAATCAATTGGCCATCTTTAGTAAGTTCCACTTTGGATCCTTCTTTCACAAGTATATCTCTTTTGGCTGACCGGACAATGGTCTTTTCAGGGTATTTTATCAAACCAGATAGCTAGCAAGAATCCATGTCTTCCAATATTTTGGAAACCAAAAGCAAATTCACCGGAGGGAGACTTCCAGGAAGGGCCATATGGCCCATATTTATGTTTTGATGCAGTCAGGGATGACCCCAAAGAAATGTTGCTATAAGCTTGATGAGCTGTGGAAATTGCCAGCAACTCCAGCATCAACAAAAAAAGTGCACATAGAATCACAAGAGCCATATATGACTTTGATTTTCAGGAAAATCAGACAATTATAATCCTGAAAACCTGTACAAAGGTTGTAGATGAAATTTTTTTGTCTACTTTTTGATGGGAAAGTTGCAGTTTTCTTGCAAAGATGGTCAATATTTTTAATATGTCCCTACCGATCTGCAACCATGACTAAGAAATTATATGTCCTTCATTGTATTTGTCAGTTGCCACTGTTGTTATTCTGCCGTCCAGAATAAATTTTTTACAAAATGTACAAATGTAAAACTTTTACTGCGTCTTCGCTTCTGATCCTAAGTGATCATTTAAGGTATGTTCGGTAATGTTTTTAGTTTTTTCAATTTTCACTTGAAAACAACGTATTGATTTTCATATTTTCATATTAAGTAAAAATATTATAATGAGTCTGCGGTGTAATTGTTTTAAGAATATTATGAGAGTAAAGTGTATAGTTAAATTAATTTAAATTAAGTTAAGATTAATTAAATTTTGTTTTTTAAAAAATTATGATGAAAAATATCTTGTATTAATATTAAGAAAAATATATTTATTTTTAAAAAATAATAATAAATACAATCAATTTAATAGGTTTTATATGGGACTTACCCAACCGAAACAAATAGAAAACAAAAGTTGGAAACATCAAAATGTTATTTCCATTTTTTGTTCAATAAAAATGAAAAACATATTTTCTATTTTTATTATTTTCTTCTAAAAATATGTTTGACAAAACACGTTTTCACTGTTTTTGTTTTAAAAAAATAAAAAATGTGTTTGAAAATTGTTAACGGACAAGTCCTTCAGTATTGTAGGATCTTATACATAAACTAATTCTTCCGTGAATTTGATTCGATCCCAATTTTTTTTTTTTTTTAACTATAATTTCTGACAATAACACTTCCTTTTTAATATATACTAGGTTTGGTTATACGTGCAAGGCACGTGTTTTAATATATATATAATTATAATATTGATATTATAATATTTGATTAGAAATTAATTTTGATATAATATAAAAAAAAATTAAAAATTTATTGTTTTTAGTATTGTTAGGGTTACATGCCCTATTTGATGCGCAAGATTGGATTGGACTATTTCATAGGATTGAATTGGATTGAGATGAGACTATGATTAGATGTGATTGAATTAGACTGAACTGAACTAAATTATTACTATGTTGTGTTTGGAGAAACATGAGACTGGACTGAATTAATATCGTGTTTTGTTTGGTGAAACATGAGATTTGACTAAATATAATAATTTTTTTTGAAAGGAAAATGTAATAATATTTTTAATTTGATAATATTTTGAATAATAAATTATTGAAATATTTTTATGAAAAAAAAAAATCTTTTAGTTTATATATTATTAAAGTACTAATATCCAAAAACATTTTTAAAATTTGCATTATTTTTAAATAAATTTAAATATTTTTCAATTCTATAATTTTTTTATTTAATAATATATATTTTAAAAAAATATATATAGGTGAGATTACGGTGGACCCAACAGATTTAGATTCTTCAATCTCGTTAGGTTGAATTATGATTGAAATAATCTCAATCTCTAATAATCGAATGAAAATTGAATAATAAATTCTTAAAATAATTATTTTGATGAAATAACTATTTTAATCTATATATTATTAAATTAATAACATTAAAATAATTTTTAAATAAAATTACAAATTTACATTGATTTTAAATAAATTCAAAATTTATAATTGATTTATTATTAAATTAATAAAAAAAAAAACCTAAAAGAAAAATTAATTATAAATAGAAGAAGTCATGCACAATGCAGGACTAACAAACCCACCTATCGTGCAGGACTAATAATAAACCCACCAAACCAAATAGGTGGGTTTATTTGTCTTGTGTTTTGCGGTAGTAATTCACTAAAATGGAGCCCAAAATTGATATTTAGTGACTAATTTTTTATGACAATGTAATAAATGGTCACTGAATATCACTTTCGGCAACCATAATAAGATATTAGTCCCAAACATGTATTTGATGGAATCAAATTTTTTTTTTTCTACCGGTTTTTTAGGATTTAGTCACTGAATAACTCATTTGTCAACAATGTCTAATTTCGTTGTAAAAATATATATTCAGTAGTAGACTTTCAATGACTATATCATAAATGATTGCAGAATGTTATTTTCTATGACCATTGTAACATGGTAGTGACAAGAAAGATAAATCATAGATCAAATTCATTTCTCTACTAATTGTTTTGTGATTTGTGACTAAAGATATAGTCAAGGAAAATTGTGTTTGGTGACTATGCCCAATTTAGTCATGAATTTCGTGATTAAATTTTTGGCGCCTACATTTCCCTCAAAAGGCATATTGTTTTAGACTAGTGTTTATTTTTAGTAACTATAATTTCATTTGAGCAATAATTCTTTTAGTGACTTTTATTTTTAGTTCACAAAACCAAAAATAATTTCGAGTGATATTCTTTTCCTCCAAATTATACTTTGCAACACCAACCATATTGAATTAATAACTACATATTTAGTCGTACAAAGAGTTGCACTATAAAAAAATGTCTATTACCGGCGAACTATTTTCGACAGTAACAATTGCTGTCGTCAATTCATCCTTTTCTGATAGGTAATTAAAATTTTACTGAAATGAGTTTAAATTATTAATTAATAAAAATTATTAATTTTTCACTAAAATGTTGATTATAAAAAATAATCAATAGGTTTTTCAAAAAAAAATATATAATAACAATCAATATATTAATATGCATTTCTATTGAAGATGAAGTTAGAAGAAAAATGGTAAAAAAAAAAGTCTAATGAGAGTGAATAATACAACATTAAAAAAGAAATTCGATCCAAATGAAGATTAAAGGGAAAATGGAGAGAGAGAGAGAAAGAGAGAGAGAGAGAGAAGAAAAGGTAAAGAAGGGTAATAATGTAATTGGATGGTTATTTAGTGAAAAGAAATTAATATGAAAGGTTAGAAACAATAATTTTATAGGAGAAGGTTAAAAATAATAATGAATAGTTTAAATTGATAGTTTTTGGTAATTTCCACTAGTGGTGGCCATGGTTCGGTTTCGGTTCGGTTTCGGTTCCGTGACCACCCAAAACCGAAACCGAAACCGAAACCGTAACCGTAACCGAAAAAACCGGTTTGGTACATGGTTTCTAACCGCCGGTTTTACGGTTTTGGTTTCAGTTTCGGTTTGAAAACTGGTGGTTTTGGGTTCGATTTTGGTTTTTCAAAAAAAGTGCCACGTGGCAGCTTCTGATTAGTCGATTTTTTTTTAATTTTAATTTTTTTTTAAAAAAACCGCCGGTTTAACCTTCGGTTTTTGGCGGTTTTTGGAAGTACCCAAACCGAAACCGTAACCGGTTTCCGACCGGTTTTGAAACAGCAGTTTCCGGTTTCGGTTTCGGTTTTTGGGGCGGTTTTTGGAAGTACCATTTCGGTTAAACCGCGGGTAAAACCATCGGTTTAACCGAAACCATGGTCATCTCTAATTTCCACTGTATTATAATTAGAAGCTTCATTCGTATTTGAGAGCTTCTTTTTACAATCAAATTTTTTCTTTTTACACTTATTTTCTAAAGACACTACATTCTCAAAATTTAAATTTTTAAAAATTCTAAAGACACTTCTTTTTGTTCCAAGATTATCATTTTTATCTTTTGACACTTCTATTCTAAAGACACTCTATTTAAAATAGATAAATTTATAAAGACACTCCATTTTATTGTAATAAAAGTTAGGATGAATCATCATATTACATATTAAACACTATCTTCTAAATTTTTAATTACCATATTAAACTCTTTATCCTCCAAAACATATCTCTAATTTTCTACCTCCATTCCAGTTTTATTTTTTTATTTTTTATTTTTTTTATAAAAAAACTTATAAAAAAACTTGATTTTTAGGAACCGTATATATGTATATATTAAAAAAAAAAAAACTCAAAAAAAATAATATATATATATATATATATATTGTTTTTATTTCTTTTATAAATCATAGAAATTATGAGTTTAATCGAATCTAGTTGCAACAAATCAAATTTTCATATATCTTTTTTTTTTTTTTTTGAAATTGACTTTTTAATATGTATACACACACACACACACACACACACACACATATATATATATATATATATATATTGCTAGTAAAAAACAAAAAAAAATCATAAGTTTTTTTTTTAAAAACTATTAATCGAGAAAAGTATGGAGATATGATTTTTTTTTTAAAAAAATGGAGAGAGAGAGAGAGAGAGAGAGAGAGAGAGAGAGAGAGAAAGAGTAATTAGGAGAGAATGTTTAATATGATAATAACAGATTTATGATAGAGTGTTTAATATGATAATAACAGATTTAGGAGAGAGATTTTAATACATAATTTTTAATCTAATAATTTAGGAAAGAGAATTTATTTTTTTAATAATTTAATTATTTTGTAGTGTCTTTAGAATTTTTTTTTTTTTTTTTGTTTTGTAATTTTAGTTTAAGTTAAAATAGTCATTAATTAAAAAAAAATTAAATTGGAATGTAAATAGATAATTTGTGGATTGTAAGGAGAAACTCTCTTTGTGTTTAGAAAAAGAATTCAAGAGAAAAAATTATATACATCAATTTAACTTCGACAATGTAGAAAAGGGCTAAGAGAGCGAACATCATTGTAAACGGTTTTTAATTTTATTTAATTACAATTTGACGAGAAACAATTATTGCACAAAAGAAAACTTTTTTCTTTTTGTTAAATGTTGACTAAGTCGTAGTTCAATCTAACAGTTAATAGTTTAGAAACTGAAATTATCATATTAGTGTAATATCTAGAAAAACAGGTCAAACTGTTCCCAAGTAGTTAGCCCCGATTATTATGGATTTGAAATGTTGGTGAGATCATAATTAAAGTTGATCCAAGCCCAAAACTAAATTTAGTGTGGGTGAGATTGTAATTTCTATGTATTTGATGAATTGAAGATGAATAAGAAATAGTACAAGGGTAGAAATGTAATTTTCCAAAAAGGTGGATGACTTAAAACACATGAGAGACATGTGTAAAGTGCCCAAAAAAAAAAAAAAAAAAAAAAAAAAGGGACTTGATCCCTATCCAAGTCCACTCGTTGGACAAAGGAGAAACAAAAATTCAAAGATGATAAAAAGAAAGAAAGAAGAGAGAGAAGGAAGAACCGAGAAAGAGGAAAGAAGAAGAGAAATGGAAAACAGTAGAGAGAGACTCGGTGAGGAAAAGAACGGAGAAAGAAGAGAGAGAAAGGAGAGAGTTGTGTTTGGAGTTCTAGAGTCTCTGTCCAGATTTCTTCTGGGGACATTTGGGAGGTCAATTTGTGCTCCGATAAAGCCCAAATTTGGTGACTTGATCCCTATCCAAGTCCACTCGTTGGACAAAGGAGAAACAAAAATTCAAAGATGATAAAAAGAAAGAAAGAAGAGAGAGAAGGAAGAACCGAGAAAGAGGAAAGAAGAAGAGAAATGGAAAACAGTAGAGAGAGACTCGGTGAGGAAAAGAACGGAGAAAGAAGAGAGAGAAAGGAGAGAGTTGTGTTTGGAGTTCTAGAGTCTCTGTCCAGATTTCTTCTGGGGACATTTGGGAGGTCAATTTGTGCTCCGATAAAGCCCAAATTTGGTGATCATGTTCTACTCTTGTAGTTCTTGATTCTAGACGGTGGAGATTTCTATTGGAGTTCCCTGTGGAGAGATATATGGCTCCGATCAGAGCTGGGCAGAAGCTTGGTAAAAACATTGGTTGGAAGATATTAGTACTGGGTAAATTTTTCTCTTTTCAAGGATTTCTTAGATATGTTAGATTGATTTTATGAATCATTTATGAGAATAAGCATGTATAGGATTGATTAATATTCATTTCATAGTTCATGATCCTTAGCATGATTTTAATTAGATTTTCGAATCATTAAAGAGATATTTGGAGATCCCCTGTTTTTACTAGACCAGCCAGATTTCGTAAAACTGTTTTGGGTTGGTTATTCATGTGGGAAAATTATGGGAATTTATATGAAGGTAGATTTATATGTCTAGTATCATTCTGTAAAGTTTCATGATTTTTATGTGTATAAATATTGTTATAATTTTCGGAATAGACAAAGGTCGGATCTCATTCTCTGCTGGACATGTTTGGGAAAAAGGGGAAAAGAATGAATATTTTCATATTCAAATGATCATGGATTTAATTAATAATTTACTATAGTATGTCCTATATGTCTAGATCATCCATGTCAAATTTCGTAATATGTGGAGTTGTAGATAATTAATTAAAAATCGTAGACCAGAGGGTGGTCATTTGTGATTATTAGCTGGAAATTAAATTTCTAAGTTTGGTTTAATATATGTGAAGCTCATGTTGATTTTAATGGCTGTGATTATGAGATTATGACAGTGAATCAAATGTAATATTTTATAGGTTTGAATGATTCTTGAATTTCTAAAGCTAGAGCTGATTTGTACGTGTATGAGGTAAGTAAATTCATCTATAATGTGTTATATTTTCCAAAAAGTATATGTATATATATATATATATATATATAGACTCATCAACGTTTTCAAACATTTACGTGGAAAGTGAGTAAATTCATCTATGGAATGTTTGAGTTTCAAATTATCAAACTACTGTTTTTAGTATCCTTACCGTTTTATACTCTATCGTATTTTGTTAAGGATTTCACTGATTTTAAGAAAGATTGTTTTTGTAAGTATTTCATATCAAGTGTCTTTGAATTAAGTTCTTTACTTATTTTGAATACAAATTGATTATTGTTATTTATACTGAAAATGTTATACTGAGAATTCTATTGTTATATTTACCGACATGTTTTACAAAATACTACTGGTGTATTATATGTGAATGTATAAAATTATTTTGGCTCATCGTTCCGTAGTTACCGTTATTGTTACTGGCCCAACTGGGATTCTGTGTGCACACATACTGTTATTGCCGCGTCACACGGGTACTTGTGACATACTGTTGTCGCGTCACTCGGGTTAATTGTGACATACTGTTGCCGCGTCACTCGGGTTAATTGTGACACTATGGGACATGAGTTAACTGATATATTGATTATACTGTTTATACTGAAAATCTATATGCTTACTGTTTTATAAAAAGACTACCGTTTATACTGTAAAGTTATGTGCTTATCGTCTTATAAAAAGAATACCGTTTTTACCGTAAAGTTATATGCTTAGTGTTTTATAAAAAGAATACTGTTTATACTGTAAAAACATTGTTTACTATTTTATAAAGTGAATATCCGATTTCGGTGTTTTAAACTATGAGTATTAGATGATCTTTTGATTTATATTGTTATACCGTTTTACGAAATACTTTATGATTTAAGAACATGAACGGATATGATTTTAAATATTGCTTCAACCATTTTATCAATATTTTTCGAAAGGTTTATGAGAAGGTTTTGAACGCAATGGTTTTACAAAGGTTATTTATTTTACATGTTATGCATGAATTTATTTACTGAGTTGATGGCTCACTCCTCGTCACCATCATTTTGCAGAATAGTACCGGTTTTGGGAGATGGGTATTTAGAGTCACCATCATTTTGCAGAATAGTACCGGTTTTTGGGAGATGGGTATTTAGAGTCCGGGGAATTGCTTCAATATTGGATTTGATCTCTAAAGCCTATTTTCTTGTATTATGTTACTTGGAGAACATTGTTAGTTTTCCCCTTTGGTTGTAAGGATTGAATTTTATTAAAAGGTTACATTGGAGGTTACATGTAAATTATTCAGGATTAAATCCTCTCTTTTGGGAATGTATAATATTTATAGTTTGTAAGTTTAGAAGATTTTTCAGAATTTTGATCGAGTATCATCCTAATTCGTTGGGTCTCGGATTTGGAGTTCAAAATTTTTTTATCACTATTTGAGCCTGAATTTGTAAGAAAATCACCACTTTAATAACTTAAGTTTAAAAGACATATATTATGATGAACGGATAAAAATGCCCCTCATAGTAATCTTCTTCACCATTTTGGTTTTTTTTTTTTTTTTTTAATCCTTTCAAAATCCTCCATCAATGGATGACGGTGGACCATGAACACGAGTTCGTCGCCGTCGATGACCGCGACCAAACACAATAACAACTTTTTTTATGTCCGAGCCTTTGTTAGTTACATCTGAGATACAAATCCTCTTGTTAATTGCTTTTAAAAAAAAAAAAAAAATTAAAAACCCTCTTTTGTAAACCTTAAGCTGATTGTGTGGAAAAAAAATTATTGTTAAAAGCCTCGGAGTACAGATGAAAAGGCTAAGAGACTCAAAAATTAACAAAAAAAAAAAATGGTTGTTGAAAAGACACGGAGAAGAAAGGAAAAGGCTCGGAGAAGAAAAGAAAATGTTCGGAGAAGAAAAGAAAAGGTTCGGAGAAGAAGAGAAAAGGTTCGGAGAAGAAAGGAAAAGGCACGGAGAAGAAATGAAAATGCACGAAGAAGAAAGGAAAAGGCTCGGAGAAGAAAAGAAAAGGTTTGGAGAAGGTTCGGAGAAGAAATGAAAAGACACGGAGAAGAAAGGAAAAGGCACGGAGAAGAAAGGAAAAGGCTCAAAGAAGAAAGGAAAAGACATGGAGAAAAAAGGAAAAGGCACTGAGAGCTCAGAGAAGAAAGGAAAAGGCACGGAGATAAAAGGAAAAGGCATGGAGAAGAAATGAAAATGCTCGGAGAGCCTTTTCAATTGTTCCCCGAGCCTTTTCAGTTAGTGTCCGAGCCTTTTCCTTTCTTCTCCGTGCCTTTTTCTTTCTTCTCCGTGCCTTTTCCTTTCTTCTTCATGCCTTTTCAATTAAATTCAAAATTCACACAACTAGCTTAAGATTTACAAAAGACTTATAAAATAAACGTAAAGGCTCGGAAAAGAAATAAAAAGACACGGACACTAACTGAAAAGGATTGGAGAAGAAAGGAAAAAGCTCGGACACTAACTGAAAAGGCTCGGGGCACAATTGAAAAGGCTCGAGCCTTTTCAATTATTTTCCGAGCCTTTTCCTTTCTTCTCCGAGCCTTTTTCTTTCTTCTTTGTGCCTTTTCCTTTCTTCTCCGTGCTTTTTCAATTAAATTCAAAATTCACACAACTAGCTTAAAGTTTACAAAATACTTATAGAATAAATGAAAAGGCTCTGAGAACTTGGGTTTTAAATTGAAAAAAAGCTGAGTCCGACCCCTGAATGCGTCTGCGTAGAGCCACAAATTGATTATACAATGAAGTTGTATTAATAATGTTAAGATGTTCAACCTCCATTGGAGGTCTATTATAGAGGAAGATGAAAGATGAAAGGATAAAATATCAGAAAACGTCAAAATAAGAAAGAGAATGTGTAAAGTAAGGGCCATTTTGGTAGTTCACCATAATAGGTGTCTTTTAAACTTAATTTATTAAAGCAGTGACTTTGTCACCAAATCAGTTCAAAAAAGTGACATTTTCCACTAATTCTACCCCAAATTTGGGGGTGTTACAATTAGTGTGCACCTAAGAGAAAAAAACTCTATTTATATATATATACACACACATTTAAAGATGAATGAGCTCGATTTTGAAACCGATAACTCTTATTTCGAAGAGGAGTCCCGTCAAGCATTATAAAAATGGCATGAAACAGTGAATAAAGTAATACTGTCAAATGGAATAGTTTGAACTGTTAAATGATGAAGGATCTGGAGGAGTAGAAACTTGGACGACTCCTTCAAGCATTTGAGTTACTTTCTTCATTGAAGGTCTTAGTGAGGGATCCTCTTGAATGCACCAGATTGCAATCATCAC
This sequence comes from Acer negundo, assembly GCA_035582765.1. NCBI lineage: Eukaryota > Viridiplantae > Streptophyta > Magnoliopsida > Sapindales > Sapindaceae > Acer > Acer negundo. The sequence continues at coordinate 24,736,569 of CM069232.1, read as the reverse complement.
ATATTTCTTGACCCTCTTCAAATCATGTAGAGCCTCCTCATCATTTTCCACCAATAGATGGAGTGTTTCATCTCTATAGCAATCGTACGCCCAATCAGCCAGTATCATCTGATTTTCATCCTCCATGTTTTGTTCAAAGTTCTTCCGGCAGCAAATGAGCTCTAACAACAATATACCGAAACTGTAAACGTCCACTTTGACAGTAATAGGCTGGTTTGTGAACCATTCAGGGGCTACATACCCCTTGGTTCCCCTGATTGCAGTGGTGGTTCGGGTTTGGTCTGCCATTAACATTTTTGCCAACCCGAAATCAGAAATTCTTGCTGTGAGAGAATCGTCTAGGAGGATGTTTTGAGGTTTGATATCACAATGAATGATCTGAGTGGTGCATTCTTCATGCAAGTAGAATAGTCCTCTTGCAATACCGAAAACAATCTGCCTTCTTTGGTACCAATTAGGCCTTGATTTTCTGAATAGGAAGTTTGCTAACGAGCCATTGCTTATTAATTCGTAAACCAGAAGCCGGTGTTTCTCCTCACTGCAGAATCCTACAAGTTTGACAAGATTCTTGTGATTTGTCTGGCCGATTGTACTAATTTCTGCTCTGAATTCCTTCTCTCCTTCTCTCACCATGTTTTCCAATTTCTTAACTGCGACAAACTTCGGGTTTTCAAATGACAGAATTCCCTTATAAACTGTTGCAAAAGCACCCCTACCAAGTTCTTCCTTGAACCCGTTGGTCGCCTTTTCTAACTCATTGTAGGGGAAACTTTGAAGGTTCATGCCTGGCATGACTGGGTGCATTTGATTCCTTTTTTTAACGCTGTAACCGAAGCAGAAAACAAGAAGAAAAGTTCCTACCAGCAGGACTATGTTGAGAAACACAGAGCTGCTTAATAGCAAAGAACCAACGATAACCAAAGTGAAACGATTTTTCTTTTCTTCAGGCTTCAATGTAGAATCATCTTTCCTTATCTTAATCAGAGCTATTCCGCTATCACTGGGATCAAATTTCCCATTCGAGAGAGGAATTTTCTTCTTCCAACATTCTCCCTTTCTGAAAATGGCAACAGCACAAAAACAATCACCCAAGCAAGCCCACCTGCACCAATCCTCACTCACCCCTTGAAAATGTTCATAATCAGAAAGCGGCCAATCTGTGTATTGCATCTCATCAAACATGAAAAGGTCTACCTCTAGTGATGGATCACTACAATTTTGTGAAACAAAGTTCTGCTTGCATCCCTTCTTGAAATCATTCGGATCCAAGAATGTATAACCTCGCGGGCAGTGGCATGTTGGTCGCTGATCTCCAAATCTGCAATAGCTATTGAATCCACAAGCTCCACTTCCTGTTGCTTCAGTAATAATCTTACAAATATTTGGAGGTTTGAAGGATAGAGTGGACCACTGCATACCCCATCTTTCGATGCTTGAACTGGTGTTCTTCGGGTAGACATAATGCCTTAAAACTCCATCATGTTCAAGGATTGCTCTTTGGTAGAAGTCTTGCTCTGAACCACCATTTGATGATAGCATATAAATAATGCTTTCATTCCTTGCAATAAGGTAAATGTTACCAGATTGGTTGAATATCAGCTGAAAACCACTGTCTGCAGTTTCGGTTGACCAGTAATCTGAATTTGCAGATTCCAAAGGGAAAGCTATGGTGTACAGAACTAGATTCCCATTAGACCGGAGGGCAAGCTCAAATCTTCCACTTGAATAATTTTTGTCGGAGTATCGAGCTGTTAGTTTGCTGCCCCAGTTCAAAATCTGTGTGGGTAGTATCGTGTCAGTCGGGTGAACAAAACTGTCCCATAAACAAGGATATTCTCGACCTGCCAGCACAAAGTTGCCAGCATCAAGCATTGCTCCGTATGCAGCTGCTGCGCCAGTAGTATCAGGTTTCCATATCTGATTGCCTATTGGATCAGCGAGCGTTAACCAGCCATCTCCAGTAAGCTGAAGTTTTGATCCTCTTTGTACAGGATTCTTTGTCTTGGCTGACCATACAATGGTTTTTTCAGGTATTTTGTTGAAATAGATGGCTAATAAGAAAATCCCTTTGTCTATCTGTTGGAAACCAAAAGCAAATTCACCAGATGGTGAATTCCATGAAGACTCATCCCCTGCAGTGAGGGATTCACCCAATGATATGTTTTTGTGTGGTTGAGAATGAGCAGTGCTGAAATGTGGTATCAGTAGAAGAAGCAGAATGCTGAGGAAATGTACTAGGGGAAAAGCCATAGTATCAAAAATATTTTCCTTTTTACCTTAAAATGCTCAAAGCAACATGAAGTACAATAGAAATTATGATTTGATGAGATGGGAGTTTTCTTACATAAAGAAAACTGAGTCTACTTATTTGACTAATTACTTCTTGGTTAGAAATTACCGATTTTTCCCATTCTAGGAATCAATTTAAATCATGAAAAAAATGACTTTTTTTTAGTAGAAACTAGAAAGTACTGATTTTTCTTGTAAGAGGAATCGGTTATATCATGTATAGAACAATATATCAAAATTTGACAAGGTTTAATGGTTTTTCTCTCACACCTATACCATGAGGTTGTGGGTTCGAGTCATGTCCCTTTTCCTAAACCCCGAATTATTATGGGTTCGAGTAACGTAGATGGAAGGGCTGTATAAATTGACCTGGGAGTGTGCTGACAAAAGGTAATGTAGCAAACTTCTATGAGCATATTTTTCTAGTCAACTATGCCGTCTACCAAGACTTTTCTATGATGCTTTTCCCTAAAGGAGAGGTTTATGTTCACTTAGAAACTTCAAAGCTTTTCTTCTTTCTTTGAGGAGAGAGATTTGAATTTGAGACTAAGTTGAGACGTGTGGTTAGCACTAGACTGTGCCAGCGACCTCTGTCTTGACTTGATGGTTTAAAAAGTCTTAATTTCCTGAAGTGTGTCCTACTTTGAATTATTGAACCATGATTTTAGTCTAAGTTGCTACATAACGGTCTATGATAACTGTGTGACTCTTAGATGCCTGGCAAAAGAGTGAAGACAGCTGAGAAACTTCAATGAAATTTTCTAAATAAAAGATGAGGCACTGAGTGTACGTAATCAAGCAAAATAGTGCCACAATATTCAGCAGGATCATTAGCCAACAATCAATTCTACCTTAACATGGAGCTTTCACATTGATTTGATGATACATTGTAAGGATAATGATCTGAAATTTTTAAAATTTAATCTAATTTACTGCTTTTCAGCGATTCTAGCAAGTTTTCTTTTCCTGATTTTGATTAGAGCCTTGCTATACTCTCCCATTTGACAGTAGCAGTGGAAAGAAACTTACATTCAGAAGAAGCTGATCTATATAATTAAGAGTTGGCATTTAAATCTTGTCTTGCCATGGCCAAATTTTAAAATTTTCATGTCTTATACTAAAATAGAAAAATCTTACAACTTAAAGCAACTTTCATGCTTAAAAAAGTTCATTATAAGAATTAAGAACTTCAAAGTTCAACACAACAGACAAGAAATTTGAGCCCAAAGGATTCCAAGTCAAGTTCCCTCATAACCTCGCCAACACTTGCTTCTTAGATGAAATCCCTTTATTCAATCTTGTCTCTTCAATCTTCAATCTTCATCACCAACATTCATTTCACTGACAGATTTTTAGGGTTTGCCTCTGTTGTACTGTTAACTGTTTCCTCACCTGGTTTTAATGGATGGATTTTCTAGTTTAAATGAAATTATTTACAATTTTAGCAGGTTGTACGACTATTTGTTTCCATTTTCCGATCAACTTTGTATAGATAGTAAGCAGCTTTGATTGTTGTTATTGAATTTGACCACTAACATGAAATCCATTTTATTTTATTTTTTGAGAGAAACAGAGTTGAGTGAACCCAATTGAAGGCATTTGAATCAACAATGGGCTTTGCTTTAATTTCAGGTAATTAATTCACTTTAAAAACTTATTTACTTGGTTTCTTGCTTTCTTGTTTGTTAATACTTAATAGACTGTCTTATATATTTGTGGATTTGTGTTTTGATTGAGGTTGCATGATGTTCTGATAGGGCTTAGAAAAACATTTTATTATCATCTTACACAACTGTAAACAACAAGGATGGATACACCAGTTTAACAGTGAAATTTAAGGGCAGATTAAGACACACTAACACTGGTACTGGTACCGAGTACGGACTGAAATCTGAATAGCGATGAACATGGTGGAACGGGTACCTGGACAACTCCTTCAAGCATCTGTGTAACCTTCCTCATAGTAGGCTGAACACAAGGATCTTCTTGAATGCACCAAATGGCAACCATCACAAACCTTTCAACCATATTCATGTCGCCTATGGCCTCTGGGTCGTTTTCCATCAGAGCACCTAATTTTCTTTCCTGATAGCAGTCACAAGCCCAATCTGTTAGAATTGCTTTCTCCACTGTGCTGCTGTCTTTATCTACGCTTCTACGAAGAGATATGATCTCCAGAAGCAGCACACCGAAACTGTACACATCAACCTTTAGGGTGATTGGTGTGTTCCTAAACCATTCAGGAGCTACATATCCTGTTGTTCCTCTGATGGCAGTACTAGTATGACTCTGATCCATCGTCAAAAGTTTTGCCAATCCAAAGTCAAATATCCGAGCAGTTAAGGCATCATCGAGTATGTTTTGAGGCTTTATATCACAATGTATGATCTGAGTGCAGCACTCTTCATGAAGATACAAGAGCCCTCTCGCAATCCCCATGGCAATTTGGGCCCTCATATTCCAATTTGGTTTGGAGTCTCCAAAAAGGAAACTACCCAAGGTGCCCTTACACATGAACTCATAGACTAGAAGTCGATTTTCTCCCTCGTCGCAGAATCCAACAAGTCGAACCAGATTCTTGCGATGTATCTGGCCAATCACATTCACTTCAGCTTTGAATTCCTTCTCACTATCTCGAAATATTCTGTCTAACTTCTTCACTGCAATAGGACTATCAGAATCAGTTTTCATGAACCCTTTGTAAACAGTGCCAAAGGCTCCCCTTCCCAGTTCTTCCTTGAACCCATGAGTGATATCATCAAGCTCCTTGTACGTAAAGCAATGCAAATTCATATGTGAAACACTTTCAACTTGATGAGGCCTCGTGAGCTTTTTATGATTAACCGCAAGAAAACCTAGACAACTTGCAGTAACTAATGTGAAGTTGATAAACACAGAGCTGCCTGGGAGTACAGATCCAACCAGAATGAATATGCCCTCTTTCTTCTTTTTTGTTTCTCGGGCTTTCTTGATTTTGATGAAAGCTGTCCCATTATCAGGAGGGTCCTTTCTCCCATACGAGAGCGGCAATTTCTTCTTCCAGCAGGTATTAACTCTAAACACGGCTGAACCACACAGACAGTCATGTAAGCAAGAAGAAACGCACTCCTCTCTACTAGAAGGCTGGAGTTCTTCATAATCAGATGTTGGCCAATCGGTGTTCTCAAGCTCTTCAACATAATATAGATCTCCTCCATCTTTCAGCCCATCTTCTTCGTAACCTTGAATGAAATCTGATTTACAGCGTCCATAAACATCATTTGGATCAAGTAAAGAAAACCCTTTTTGGCATTCACAGATTGGTCTTTGGCCTTCACTGAGAGTACAGATGCTGTTATGTCCACAAGTTCCACTGCCTAATCCTTTTCGAATATCATTGTTCACATAAATGTCATCTGGCATAGTATGAATGGCTGACCAGACACCATTGCCAATGCTATTTTTGGGGTGAGAATACAGAATAAAAACACCATCAAAATTGAGTGTTGCTCTGTGATAATTTTCTTTAGCAGAAACTATCACTTCTGGTATGATATCGACCCTCTGGCTGTTTTGTCTCAAAACATACAAGTAACCAGACCCATCAAAGACTACTCGGGTACCAGCATTCGATCTGTTAAGATCAAATGTGTTACTCCAAAAATAGGCATCATAAGCTAAGCCACTTGGCAAGTTTATGGTATTAAGCACAGCATTTCCATCCTGAAGCAAACGGAATTGGAACCTTCCTTGGGAGAAATCAGTCTCTGTTCTTCTAGAAGAAACCACTCCACCCCTTTCCATGATCTGTGTAGGAAGCAAGGTATCGGTAGGATGATCGAAGCTCTGCCATAACTTTTCTGAATTTGTATCTACAATCAGAAAGTTGACGGTATCATAAATAAAGCCAGCAGCAGCTTGATGCATACCGATATCAGATTTCCATATCTCTGTGCCATCAGGATCATCAAGTGCCAAGCCACGATCAGCTGTAAGTTGTATTTTTGATCCTCTCGGGACTGGTTTGTCAGAAAATGCATACCAGACTACGGTTTTGCTTGGTGTCTTTTAATACCATATAGCTGGCAAGAAGAGATCCTTATTGTCAAGTTGGTGAAACCCAAAAGCAAAATCCATGGAAGGAGAAAGCCATGATTCTGACTTTTCTCCTGCAGTGAGGAATTTACCCACACTTACAGTTCCATTTTGGGAAGTGGCTAAACATGGAAGCAGAAGCATGAAAAGAAGACAATAAACATTATTTCTAAAACAAACACCCTAAAAATTAATGAATTAATGAATATCCTCTTGGACACTCAGAGACTGGCCTCCTCTCTCCATTGAGTCTGCAGACACTGTTGTATCCACAAGTTCCACTACTTGTGGAAACAAAACTTGCACTGCAGATATTATCCGGTAAGGACCAAAAAGCTGTCCAGCCTTCATTTCCACTGGAATTTTTGGGATGCTGATACTAGATAAAAACCCCATCAAAATTCATGGTTGCTCTGTGATAAAAGTTCGAAGCTGAGGTTTCGACTCTTTGAGTTAGAGTATCAAATGTTGAGATGACTTAGAGGTACATACTCACATGTTGAGATGGTAGATTATCACAAAGGAAATTTAGCAGCCACCAAAAGGATCAAAGACTGACTTTTCAACCAAAAACATCATTAAAGAAGATGAGAGCAAAGTCCATTGAAAATTCAATGCAATAAATATTAATTGGACCAAATTACTTCCAAACTAGTTTAAGTACAGAAACAGCTGTAAAGACAATATTGTAAATAAAGGGTTTACAATTGCAGTTTCATTCTATCAAAATCTGAATCTAAACTTTCCCTTATATTCATAGAAAATGAAAGACACAAAGCAATTTGCAGAACTGAAATAGATGGTGAGATTGTCACAATTCACAAATGAAAATTAACATAAACTATCTAAACCAAATGTCAAGACTCAGATAACTAATCTGGGGATGGATTTGGAGGAACAGCAACTTCAACAACTCCTTCAAGCATCTGTGTCACTTTTCTCATTGTGGGTCTGAGAGATGGATCCTCTTGAATACACCAAATAGCAACCATCAAAAACCTCTCCACCTCTCTTACTGCAGATAAGGCTTCCATGTCACCTTCAACCAAAACATCCAATTTCCCACTTCTGTAGCAATCAAATGCCCAGTCTGTAAGGATTTCATAGTTCTCTCCACCCATTTCGACATCGATACTTTTCCTACAAGAAATTATCTCAAGCAACAACACACCATAGCTATACACATCCACCTTTGCAGTGATTGGTTTGTTCCTGAACCATTCAGGTGCAACATACCCTTTTGTTCCTCTTATATTAGTCTTCGTTTGGCTCTGATTCATCATCAAAAGCTTTGCCAATCCGAAGTCAGAGATCTGAGCATTATAGTTTTCATCAAGCAATACATTCTGAGGCTTTATGTCACAATGGACGATCTGTGTACTGCATTCCTCGTGCAGGTACAAAAGTCCTCTCGCAATCCCAAATGCAATCTTACTTCTCTGATTCCAGTTAGGCTTTTCGTTACTGAAAAGGAAATTCGCTAATGTTCCATTACTCAAGAACTCATAGACTAACAATCTATGTTGTCCTTCTTCACAGAATCCTATCAAACGAACCAGATTCTTATGATGAGTCAATCCGATGACTATAACTTCATTTTTGAATTCCTTCTCTCCATCTTGAAAGACTCTATCTAGTTTCTTGACTGCGACAGTATGAATTGAACTCATTTGAATCAACCCTTTGTAAACAACACCGAAAGACCCTCTTCCCACTTCTTCCTTGAAGTTATCTGTAGCTTCTGCAAGCTCCTTGTAAGTAAAACAACGCAAATTTGTTTCCATGGTGCTTTCACCTTGGCGAACTCTTACAAATTTCTTTTTGTAAATGAAGAAAAAACCAAAACCAAATGCACCAACAAGTATAAAGTTTATGAACACAGAGCTACCTAAGAGCAGTGATGCTGTGAGAGACATAAGATTTCCTTCCTTATCTGCGTCAGCCGGATGATGAGGAACTGAAGGAGGAACATCACCTTTTCTATATTTGATGAAAGCCTTGGCATTAAGCGTGTTGTCTACTCTACCATTAGAGAGTGGTAGCTTCTTCTTCCAGCAACCCTTTCTAGAAATGGCAACAGCACATAGACAGTCTTGCAAACAAGAATTTCTGCATTCCACTTCGTTGTAACCCTCGTAAAACTCATAGTCAGAAGTAGGCCAATCGATATCATTAATCTCAAAAAAGTCATACAGATCTTCGATGGAATTCTGCGTTTCTTCGTTGCAACTCAGCTCAAAATCTGGTTTGCAGCTTCCATACACATCATTCTTATCAATTAAAGAATACCCTTTTGGGCAATTACACTTTGGCCTTTGGTCGTTCAGGCTGCAGATATTGTTAAATCCACAAGCACCACTACCCAGCCCTCCACTAATACCAACACATATGTCATCTGGCATAGTATAAATGGCTGACCAGACACCATTGCCAATGCTATTTTTGGGGTGAGAATACAGAATAAAAACACCATCAAAATTGAGTGTTGCTCTGTAATAATTTTCTTTAGCAGAAACTATCACTCCTGGTGTGATATCGACCCTCCGGCTGTTTTGTCTCAAAACATACAAGTAACCAGACCCATCAAACACTACTCGGGTACCAGCATTCGATATGTTAAGATCAAATGTGTTACTCCAAAAATAGGCATCATAAGCTAAGCCACTTGGCAAGTTTATGGTATTAAGCACAGCATTTCCATCCTCAAGCAAACGGAATTGGAACCTTCCTTGGGAGAAATCAGTCTCTGTTCTTCTAGAAGAAACCACTCCACCCCTTTCCATGATCTGTGTAGGAAGCAAGGTATCGGTAGGATGATCGAAGCTCTGCCATAACTTTTCTGAATTTGTATCTACAATAAGAAAGTTGCCGGTATCATAAATAAAGCCAGCATCAGCTTGATGCATACCGATATCAGATTTCCATATCTCTGTGCCATCAGGATCATCAAGTGCCAAGCCACGATCAGCTGTAAGTTGTATTTTTGATCCTCTCGGGACTGGTTTGTCAGATAATGCATACCAGACTACGGTTTTGCTTGGTATCTTGTAATACCATATAGCTAGCAAGAAGAGATCCTTATTGTCAAGTTGGTGAAACCCAAAAGCAAAATCCATGGAAGGAGAAAGCCATGATTCTGACTTTTCTCCTGCAGTAAGGAATTTACCCACACTTACGGTTCCATTTTGGGAAGTTGCTAAACATGGAAGCAGAAGCATGAAAAGAAGACAATAAACATTATTGGAAACCATAACTGAAATTATCATATGAAGAAAACAAAAAATCTTATTTAAACTGAAGAGAAGGTGTTGAATATTCAAAGCTTGGGGACCTGAAATTGATTCCTGTGTGACAAGTCAAGATTCATGGGACCACAGCAATTAAAGTTATATTGAAGAAGAACCACAAATAATTGGAAAAATATCTAGAAATGAGAAAGTTGTAACTTGTAAGAAAAACCAAGCAACAAAGACTAATGCAATATTTTAGAATTACATTCTTCATGTAACTTACATTCAGCTTTCAGGAATAAATGAATCATGTGTGATGACTTGTTTTCGTGGAAAATTCTGAATGAATACCAATTTGAAAGGGTGATTTTACTATATTATTTACTCTGGTTTCATTTTTAATTTTTAAGTCTTCTGCACAATTCCACATTGAATAAAACTTGGTATGCAGCATTGACATTAAAATGGTTGAACAGGGTCCGAGGGTTGACTGACTTCAACTGGTCCAGCAAACGGAGAAAAGTTCAAAGTAAACGCTGCATCAAAGTTCAACCAGTCCTGAAAGTTCTTTTCAACTGAATTAGGTAATATTGAAAGCTAAACCCTCGAATTTTGATTTTTGCAATTGGAAATATTATAGTCATCAATGTTGGGTGTTCTGATCACATCACATCGTAACCTGTAAGAGATCTCACCCAAATTTCTTGAACAGGAATTCTAACTTTCATACTAGTAGAGACATTTGCTATATACTTGAACGTTATACATTGATCCTTCAAATTTCTGAAAAACCTATCAACAATGCTGCATGTAACATTAACAAACACAGACTTCTAATTACAGGATTAGCAGTTTATTCACCTAGAGGGAGAAAGACATAGCGAAGAACATTACAGCTGACAGAAACTAGAAAGGCTGGATTCAATTTATGGCGTTGACGGAACAAGCACTTCAACAACTCCTTCAAGCATCTGAGTAACCTTCCTCATGGTTGGTCGAAGAGATGGATCTTCTTGAATACACCAAATGGCAACCATCACAAATCTCGTCATCTTCTTCATATCATTCAAGGCCTCTTTGTCAAATTCCACTAGAGCATTTAATACTCCTTCACAGTAAAAAAAAAAAGCATCTTTATCAGAATTGGACAACCACATTTGATTGGCATTTTCATGTATGTTAATAAAAATGGTAATTAGTTTAATGTTGTATGGTTTAATAAGGCTCGGTCATTATCAGTTTCGTTAATCAACTCATGTAGTTCAGCATAAAATTCGCTTTGTGATTGCAAACTATTTGATGGCTTTGAGAATGCTGAATCCTCTGTTTTTTTTTTTTCACCAATTTTATTTGCCCAGATATGTTTGTGCCAGTTTGGAGATTTTTCTCATTAAGAGTCTAATGGCGTTACTCTTTTCATGTTACATGTTACAGTAAAATTTAACAAACCGGTTATTGAACCATTTGTTCTGTTGCTCTCTCCATATGCAACCTTACATGGCTGAAGACTTGGGACACACGAATTCTTAGACACACGAAGTCCTGTCCTGAGGTAAAAGTTCTTTCTTTAGATGTATTTGTGAAGAAACTCTAAACTATCAGCCTTTTTAAGGATCTTCATTTTTTTGTTCTGCTTTGTAGATTGCAACTCTAACTAGTTGAGTGCACCGATAAATGCTGTTTAGAGCTTGTTCATAAGAGCTGCCTTGATGCGTAATACACTGAAAACATTTCAATTTAATCTCTTCAGATTATGCATCTCTTGTAATAAAAAAAAACATGTGAAAGTATCCCAAAAATGATAACCAAAATTTGTGTTCTATTTATCTCTAATCATCTTGAAATTGATATCATGCATAACATGAACTTGTGTCGGTTTGACTTGTTGCAGAGTGGTAATCACTATTCACTAATTTTCTTTGTTTGTTCTAATAATTTCAGACAAATTCTACCAAATTAGGTTTCTTTGGATGAAAAACTCTTGAAGTATCTTGGTTGGAAATCAATCAAAAGAAGAATCTACATTCCTCAAGAATACGTAAGATGTTGACTACGCGATAATGTCAAGGCATGTCCGGTAGTTCTCCGGGCATTGTCTCCTGTTCAAAGACACAAATGTGAGTTCACAATAGAAGTGGCCATGGTTTCGGTTAAACCGACGGTTTTGCCCGCGGTTTAACTGAAACCGTACTTCTAAAAACCGTCCCAAAACCGAAACCGAAACCGGAACCGGCGGTTTCAAAACCGGTCGGAAACCGGTTGAACCGGTTACGGTTTCGGTTAATTTAAAAAAAATTCATGGCTAGTTGGCTTCTCTATAACAGTATAACCCGACACATCATTAAATACGTGATGATGTGACCGGACACGTTATCACATGGTTGCTGAAAAAGCACTGACGTGCTCACTAACATCATTAATTTCTGAAATTTTTTTTTTTTTTTTTTTAAATTAAAATAAAAAACTCATCTTTGAAAGCTCCCATTTTTCTCTCTGTAAAAACCCTAAAAATTGGTGCAGACGAAGAGGAATAAAGAAGGAAGATGAGTCAATCTCACAAATTGGTATATCCAGAACTCAAAACGAAGTGTTGTATTAGCAACAGCGTTGACAATTTCCGTATCTGGAAGCACAAACTCGACTACATTCTGAAATTAGCTTCTCTTGAAGAAAAACTCTTCAAGTATCTATCTAGATTGGAAATCGATCAAAAGAAGAATCTACGTTCCTCGAGAAGATGTTTAGTACGCGAGAATGTCAAGGTATGTCGTATCCAGTTAACAATGTAACACATTCATCTACTGTTTTGTTGGAATGTGCGATACCATCAGGTTCTCTCACACCTACAAAGACTTCACCATAAAAAAGTTCAAAACTTTTACTATAAAGAGAACCAGTTTGTTCAGTTATGGTGGCAGTGCTTGTTGTATTAGGAGCAAAGTTAGGTGCTCAGTGAGGGATGTTGAGGAGCAAAAACAACATCAGCAGCAACAAATGATGAAGAGGGCCTATCCGTTTCACGAAATTGAGCCAAAATGGTAGACGTTTTGGGAAAAGAATCCAACTTTTAGAACCACCAGATGAAATTGACACCTCAAACCCAAGTTCTATGTTCTTGAAATGTTCCCATATCCCAGGTATATCTCTCTGTATGTATATTTGTGTCTGTGAGGATTCAATTTTGATTGTTGATGATGAATTGGTTGCTATGTTGTTAAAATTTATGAACTGGGGTTGTTTCAATTTTGTTGCAAGTTGTTTGTTTTTGTGCTTAAGCTTGGTTTACAGGTTTTTTGTTGTGGTTTTGTTGGTTGAGTTGTAATGTAATTTGTTGATTGATGATGCTAGATTCCTTTTTTTATTTTTTTTTATTTTTTTTTTTTTATAGTCGAATTCACATTTCTCATGAGGCTTGATTATGGTTTTGTTTGTGGATTTGATGGCTGTTGCAGTGGAGCTGGTCAGCTGGGTTACATGTAGGCCATCCACTCGGATACACTACCACGGATATTCTTGCAAGGTTACAATGTTTTGCATCAAATGGGATGGGATGCATTTGGATTGCCTGCTGAGCAATACGTGATTGAGGTTTGCTTTACGTGATATTATATGGTTTACATCCTTGTGTAATATCATGATAGTTATTATTCTTTTCTTGATTATTTTTGTAATGAACAACAGACGGGGACTCATCCAAAAATCACTACACTGGAGCATTACTTGCTTCTGCACCCAGGTCATGTACTTTCCCTGTTGTTCATTAGAAATTGATTAAGTAAAAGATATGGCTAGTTCTTGTATGTCGTGAATCACTGATTAGAGAAATCATGAGTTTTCGTTATACATTGCAATTTCTCATGTGGTTCCACTTTTCAACTTACAGCAAGAATTTATTTCATGTCTAGAACTATTGGAGTTCAACTTGAACTAAAACTTTGAGCATCTGTTGACCTGTGTGTTTGTATGGTTCAAATTCAATCTTCAAAACTCTGTATGCAACATTTTGGTTGAGTCTACATTCGGTTTTGTGTGAGAAATGGATTTGTACTTTGATCTTGATGGTGAACGTCCATTTTGTAGCTTGTGGTTCATTAAAAAAAGAACGAATTTTGAAGGCCTGTAGCTCTCTTAATCTTTGGAGAGCTATGAAATGCAATCCCGTTAGGGTGGCGGAAAGCTTCCTATAGGTGGCCAGTAGCCTTTACTTGCCCACATTGTAAAAATTCTTTACGAGTGGAGTGTATCTACTGGTAGACTTAGAGGAATTGTGGGCAGGCATTACCACTAAAAACTAGAAAGGCCTCATCTTTGTTGCTCAAACTTGATTGCAGCTGGATGGTTTTGATTCTTTTGAAAATTCAGTTTCACCTTAGAATTGGTTCCTAATTCGTGTTAAATTAATCAACTTTATTCACTTTTACATCAAAAATCTACATTTTGAACTTGATTCTTCTAAAAATCTGTAGAAACCTTAAAAATTTCTCTCTATCTGTATTTTCGGAAAATGTGTGATCACTTTTTAAGTACCCAAATACCAAAACCGAAGAATCACAACCAAAACAGTAAAAAAAAAGCGACAACCACATTTGATTGGCATTTTCATGTATGTTAGTAAAAATGGTAATTAGTTTAATGTTGTATGGTTTAATAAGGCTCGGTCATTATCAGTTTCGTTAATCAACTCATGTAGTTCAGCATAAAATTCGCTTTGTGATTGCAAACTATTTGATGGCTTTGAGAATGCTGAATCCTCTGTTTTTTTTTTTTCACCAATTTTATTTGCCCAGATATGTTTGTGCCAGTTTGGAGATTTTTCTCATTAAGAGTCTAATGGCGTTACTCTTTTCATGTTACATGTTACAGTAAAATTTAACAAACCGGTTATTGAACCATTTGTTCTGTTGCTCTCTCCATATGCAACCTTACATGGCTGAAGACTTGGGACACACGAATTCTTAGACACACGAAGTCCTGTCCTGAGGTAAAAGTTCTTTCTTTAGATGTATTTGTGAAGAAACTCTAGACTATCAGCCTTTTTAAGGATCTTCATTTTTTTGTTCTGCTTAGTAGATTGCAACTCTAACTAGTTGAGTGCACCGATAAAATGCTGTTTAGAGCTTGTTCATAAGAGCTGCCTTGATGCGTAATACACTGAAAACGTTTCAATTTAATCTCTTCAGATTATGCATCTCTTGTAATAAAAAAAAAACATGTGAAAGTATCCCAAAAATGATAACCAAAATTTGTGTTCTATTTATCTCTAATCATCTTGAAATTGATATCATGCATAACATGAACTTGTGTCGGTTTGACTTGTTGCAGAGTGGTAATCACTATTCACTAATTTTCTTTGTTTGTTCTAATAATTTCAGACAAATTCTACCAAATTAGGTTTCTTTGGATGAAAAACTCTTGAAGTATCTTGGTTGGAAATCAATCAAAAGAAGAATCTACATTCCTCAAGAATACGTAAGATGTTGACTACGCGAGAATGTCAAGGCATGTCCAGTAGTTCTCTGGGCATTGTCTCCCGTTCAAAGACACAAATGTGAGTTAACAATAGAAGTGGTCATGGTTTCGGTTAAACCGACGGTTTTGCCCGCGGTTTAACTGAAATCGTACTTCCAAAAGCCGCCTCAAAATCGAAACCGGAACCGGCGGTTTCAAAACCGGTCGGAAACCGGTTGAACCGGTTACGGTTTCGGTTAATTTAAAAAAAAATTTAAAAAAAAAATCCGACTAATCAGAAGTTGACACAGTGACATTTTTTTTGAATTTTTTATTTGAAAAACCGAAACCGAACCCAAAACCGTCGGTTTTTAAACCGAAACCGTAAAACCGTCGGTTAGAAACCGTGTACAAAACCGGTTTTCCGGTTACGGTTTCGGTTTTGGATGGCCACGGAACCGAAACCGAACCGTGGCCACCACTAGTTCACAATGTACACAGATCATCAGCTAGTCATCTTCACTATGATTCAATGGAACCAAAATATCAAGAAAAATATATATATATATATATATATATATATATATGTGTGAACACATTCATCTACCGTTTTGTTGTATGTGCTATGCAATGAAATTTTCTCGTGTTAAATGATAATTGATAGCAATGTGAATGTGCCAACATTTTCCACCCAACAAGGAACCTTTGACCATCATTTCAATTTTTGTTGCTTTCATAGTCATAGTTTTTCTTTGTTGGTCACCTCTCTCTTTCTCTCTCTCATATCAACTATGTAGCACGGGTACGGGATACGGATATAACATGATATAGGGATACGGTAAATCTTTAAAAATTAGGATACGGATACGGAAGAATACGTCAATTAAAATAATATATATTTATATTTTAAAAATAATAATAATGTATGAAAACATATTTGATAATTCATTCAAAATAAAAACATATTTAGAATCCAAATAAAACATGTCACAGAAGTCGAATATATTACAAAATCTAAATAAAATATAGTCACATTAATCTTAATATATTACAAAATCCAAATGATACATAAAAATAAAAAATGAAAAAAATAATAAAAAAATAAAAACTCATAAAACATATTTTAAATTTTTAATTAACTTTATTATTATCATTTATATTGTTAAAGGATCTAAATAATTCGGCTTCTAACTCTGGTTCATCAAGAGAAAGGTTTATAATCTCAAGTATCCCGTATTCTCCATGTCAATAGAATCAGAACCAAATTTTTTTTATAATTTTATTTTGACCTCTAAAATTTTGAAATTGTAATTTGACCCTATTTTATACTAAAATAACTATAATATTACCTCAAACGTATCATCCAAGTATCCTCAAATCTAGAAACCATGAACATCACTCGAATCACTTAACCCACACTTGTAACATCTAATTAATACGAGTTAATTTATCTAATATAAACGAATAAAACATTAATCAATCCGACGAAAGTCGAGATCATTCGGTGGTAAGTCTCTCTCATGATCACCCTCATATATTAGTAAGAACCACACCCATTCATTAACATATTGAGTTTCAAATAATGTATCGAAATCTCAAATTTGTACTTCAAAAAAAAAAAAATGTTGATCAATCTATGAATCTGTAAAATCATAATCATTTTGACTATCATCATTCATCACAACAACCAGAAACTCTCCCATTACGCCACGTCATCAAAATCAAGCCTTTCCTTTGAATTCTTCTGCACTCCTCCACATCACCAACTTTCAAGTCCACACGTCAAGACTCATGAGTCATGGCCCACCCATCAAAAACGCCACCGTTTCAACTCTCTTCTCACTTTCTCAGCTCTCTCACAAGTCACACTTCAATTCAAAACCCCCCAAAAAAAACCACCCTCCAGATTCTCTCTTCCTTCTCTGCCGTTTTTTTTTAATTTTTTTAAAATTTTTTTTTTATTTTCTAAATTTCTCTTAAAAAAAACATTTTTTTATTCCATTTTAGTTGTATAAATACAGTGTGTTTTTTATTTTATTTTTTGGTTATGAATCTGGAGGAAGAAGAAGTATGAATATGACAAAGAAAGCTGGACCAATAGCGGCGCGCCACGTGATCTGGTCCGGCCGGAAGCTAGCGATCGTCATCTGCATCGCGCTCTCACTCGTCGCGATTTTCCGTTTCCAGCTCAAATACGACGAGTCGTATGCGGCACCTGTATATCGCCCGAGATTTCGAGTTTCTCACGATATTTTCAACGGCCGTCCTAAGATCGCCTTCCTCTTCCTGACTCGCCGTGACCTCCCTCTCGACTTCCTCTGGGGAAGCTTCTTCGAGGTTCGATAAAATAAAAAATAAAAAAATAAAAAATAAAAACCTCTTTTTTCTTCAATTTTTGTTTGTTTTGTGGATTTTTTTTTTTTTTTTTTTTGAGCTCTGTGGTGCTTTGGTTGCAGAATGCTGACGTGGGGAATTTCTCGATATATGTACACTCGTCACCGGGTTTTGTGTTGGATGAGTCAACGTCGAGGTCAAAATTCTTCTACGGTCGCCAACTCAGTAATAGCATTCAGGTCATCATCTTCATCATAAAGCTCTCATGAATCCTTTTTTTTTTTCCTTCAAATTTGAGAAAATTAAAAAGAAAAAAAAAAAGACTGACCTAACAGAACTAGCCGAAATCAAAATTTCGCGGGTTCGGTTGATCAGCTAAAAAAGCAGAATTTGAAAAAAAAAATTTGAATTTTTGTAAAAATTTTTATATAGTGACATGACATGCTAATATAGTAGCATTAAAGCTCAGGAGCTCAGGTTAATGGTACTATTTGTTTTTGAATTAATCATTGATTGCAGACAAAAAAAAAAGGAAAATTTTCTATTTTTGTTGATATAAATTTGCTAGCGGAATAGGAATTGTAATGGATGGATGCTGATTTCTTGTGAGTGAAGTGTGTGTGATTGTGTCACAGGTGGTATGGGGAGAATCCAGTATGATTGCAGCGGAGAGGTTGTTACTTGAAGCTGCTTTAGAAGATCCTGCAAATCGAAGATTTGTTCTGCTCTCCGACAGGTTGTTGTTGGTCATCACTTTTGGTGTTGAAGACAATTTGATTTGATATTGGCTTATATTCATGTTTTTCTTTTTTATCTGTATTGCAGTTGTGTACCCTTGCATAACTTTAGCTATATATACAACTATCTGATGGCTTCTCCAAGGAGTTTCGTGGACAGGTAGATGGAGAGCTTTGATCCTTGAGGTGCCAAGCACTTATTTTTTTCGTATATAGTTCAATATAAATGGAATTTTACATCTGGATCAGTATCATTTAGAACTATAGAAATTCCTTTTTTTTTTTTTAAAAAGATATATATATTTTGTGTTTGTTTGTAGCTTTGTTGATGGAAAGGAACACCGCTACAATCCCAAAATGTCTCCTATTATACCGAAGGACAGATGGCGAAAGGGATCACAGGTTATTAATTTCATTCCTTGTTTTGAATCTAGTGTAGAGGAAGAGGAATGCTTTAGAACTTATACTGATTTCAAATGTCCTGTGGAAATTAAATGGAATATTGTTTTGTTTGGATTTTAACGATGCAAACCACTGTCTTGCATGGTTCACACTAGTAAAAAGGAAATTATCCTCGATTATAATGAGATCACTTTGCAGAATCTAGAACTATAATATTTATGGTATTGGCACTAGTTTTTGTGATGGTTTGGTACTTAAATAGAAGAATAAACCTCACCGAGATGATTCCATTTCTCTTGAGCTCATAATGACTCCTTGGTAACTTGTAATAGATATACCAACCAGTTATACCTTTTAAGCCAAAAAGCTATAATCTGATATAGAAATGTTATCCATCCAGGTTAATGAACTCTGATTTCTATAAATGGTTTCTTGACTTTCATAGAGAGCTTCAGCTAGTAAATTCATTGCATTAAAAGTTGCTCAGCTAGGTTCAGAATGTTGGTGATAAGAGTTTTAGGTTCAGAATTTTATGGAAATGCTATTTATTCTCTTTTCTTGGCCTCAAGAGGAAATTTTTTCTTTCAAAAATGAAATGAGCCTTGCTCTTCAGGACAAGTTGCTAAAATATCATCACTGTCATTATTATTATTATTATTATTATTTCTTTAAAGAGAAAATGCATCTGTACTACTACTTATGCATATTCATGCTTCGATTAATCTGTTGCAGTGGATTTCCTTAATTCGAAGTCATGCAGAAGTAATTGTGGATGATGAGATCATTTTTTCAGTCTTTAAGACACTTTGTAAGGTATGCAACTTGCATTTTCTGTCCCAATCTTGACAAAGAAATATTAACTACTGCTTTCACCTAATTGTCACTGTTCAACTTTCATGCTATGTGGCACTGGCAACTGATATTATTGGTTAGCTCAGTCTCGTTGCCGATCAACTAATTATTGTCAATTCCCCGTCACTGGTTACAATACAGCAAATGTCATTATTAAAACTAAATATTTTTGTTAGCCGGGACAGTATTCTAGAGTGCATAATTTATATAATTTTGTGGATCATACAAGGACTTATTCACGTCACTTTTTGCAGCGACGCCCACCTCTAGATACCAGCAAGGGAAAGCTGAATCTTGTAAGTGTTATTCACTCCCAATTATATTGTGAACCTGTAGCTTCACATGCCAGTCTTTACTATGTTTATCATATTTGTATTTTTCTGTCTTTAGTACTTATCTCAAAGCATAATAGAAGCATGAATGTTTTAACAATTTCTTGCTGAAGTCCATAAAGCAAAGGCTAAATGCTTGCATGTGATCTTTTGTGTGGTGGTTGTTTCTTTGGAACTAGAATGTTGTTTAATATTGGGAGACTTCCTTAGAAAAATTCCAAAAGCGTTGTGATCCATAATCTTTCTCATTCAAGCAATTGACGAGTTCTTCTGATTCGCGTGTAAATTCTAATTGCAGAAACAGCAAAAGCAGCACAATTGTATTCCAGACGAACACTATGTGCAGACACTCTTCGCTGTAAGCAATTATTCATTTCATCTTCCCTTCCACTCATAATGTTCTCAGTATATTGTGGTGGTTCTTGGTATTATTTTCTTGCAATGGCACACCTCTTTACGATTTTGTTCTCTCTAGTGTATCTTTAGTCTAATTGGTGTATCTTTATATTCTCTTGTTAGATGAGTGGGATTGAACATGAACTTGACCGTCGAACATTGACCTATACCCAGTGGAACCTGTCTGCAACAAAGATGGAGAACAAAGGTTGGCATCCTATGACATTCGGCTATGCAAATGCAGGTCCTCAACAAATCAAGGAAATCAAGGTTATTGTCTTACCCCGTTTCTCCTGTTGGTTTTTTTCTTTTAAAAGACCTTACTGGTTTTGTTCTTGTTTTGATCTACTGAGCAGAGTATCAACCATATATACTATGAGACAGAGTTCCGGACAGAGTGGTGTCGTACTAATTCGACATCTGTCCCGTGCTTTCTATTTGCGAGGAAGTTTTCTCGTGGAGCTTCCATGCGCCTATTGAGTGAGGGGGTGGTCGGTCCCTTTGATGCTGCTGCAGTATTAGGCACACCTCCCTGATCTGTGATGACTTCTTACAACACCTCTAACTCTCAACTGACCCACTTCAAATTACGATTTGGTTTGGGCAGTTGGCTGAATCCTTTTTTACCAATGTAACACTTGATACACATACACACCAATCAAACAAGCAGGTTATAACTGTTTTCGATAACGAGACAACCAAAAGAGAGACAGACGGCAACTAGTTTTTAGAGACAATAATCAGAAGAAGAAGAAGAAGAAGAAGAAGAAACATCGCTCGAGTTGAACCACTCATCGCTGCTAGCTAGCATACAGAGATTGATTTTACTCTAGAGTTAAATCTAATTATATGTTGTAACACATTGATCCTTCACATTCTTTTTGAGGGAGTAGAAAGATATGCCGCAATATTGTAGTCACAGTCTTTGTAATGTTTGTTTTACAATATTCTTACTGGATGCAACAGGAAATTTATCTGATATAATCTTATGCAATTTCGAATTTCAATGATGAGTTCGAATAAATTTCATTCATCTTTCGAGAATTTGGCTAAAGAATCTATGATGCATAACTGTATTGAAAGAATTTTTATTAAATTTTTGGATCTTTGACGTAAGAGAACGCTCAAGTTTACTCATTTACTCTGTTGCATATACTCCTAACCTCACCCTCTGCATCACAGATAACATTTGTTGAAGACAATCTAACAAATGCAGAGGAGAAAACTTGGAAAAAGTGGTTCTGATCAAGAGCAAACTGATTGACGACAGATGCAGTTCGAGGATCCCTGTAGATGCCGGAGTCGATTCCGAACAACCCGTTTCCGGCTGTAACATCTCTGTAGTAGCGGTTATCAAAAATGAATGGTGTCATGTCATTGGGCACCACTGTGAGATTTGTTAGAGGAGTTCTAGTAGGGCATTCAAGTCTCAGCAGAAGTTCAAAGCTGTGGTTTATTATCTGGGAATCTGGATGTGGATCATACAATCTGTCAACTATGTTTCTGCAATGTCCAACACCAAGTGTGTGTGCACCTGTGACAAGAATTACAGTGTAAGAAAACGCATTCGAATAAAAGCTTTGGTCCGGTGATATGATAATAAGAAACATATATGCATGTGGGGGGTCTCGAACGCTATATCAATAATATAAAGTTTTCGAACACCCGAAGCCCCTATATATTATTACCCAAAATAGCAACTGATTCCTGCAGGTTCATTCCTTTTGACATGAAAATGTGAAGAAATTCATCAACAGAGATTCCTGAAGAAGGAAGATGGATGTCAGCTTGTTGGTGATTACTTGTCCTGGAATCTTTCCTTCCAAGAGGTATCTGAATTTCAGGTCCTCCTGAAAATGCCACTGATTCCCTGGCAACCAAAGCTATGATATCTGCACAAGAAACTTGCCCTGGACACTCAGCTTCCAGTGCAGTCTTTATTTGCTGAATCTTTTCTTGTTTTCGGATACCGAAATTCTTGGTGGAAACTATTTCAGAGCCTTCATAATCAAGCAGAATCGATGCATCACAACCCTGCATGAAAAAATAACCAAACTTCAATACACATTCAATGTCTAGATGCAATATAATGCATGTAAAGTTATATGTGAACACTATCGTTGAGTTTTACGATACAAATTTTTGTTAAGAATTTTGTTTTTACGAACATCTGCAATAGAGAATTTTCGACAGAGAAAATGTGTAATTACCTGGACTTGGCAGTCATGAAACAAGAGCCTAAGAAAAGCAGCAGGTGATGAAGGATCTATGAAAAGAATGGTTGAAACTTGTTCCTTGACAATGGCTTCCAAGTTTGGACATGAATGTTTGTAGTAGTCATAATCAAGTTGATAATGATCAGCTTCACTTACTCCAATTGTTGATGAGGAGACACCCACCATCAATGCTGCTAAAAGAAGCCAAAAGACATTACAATTTTCCATTCTGTCTGTCCTTTTTCTCACACTTTTATACAATTGGAGCATATATATATATATCAGTGCACTAGTGGCTGTTGCACCCATTATCATCATGACTTTTTCAGCGCGATCACATCAAATCACATGTGATCACATGCAATTCAAATGCAATCATATTAAAATTTATCTTTGTTTTAGTACGATCACATATAACTTATATACGATAACATTATATATATATATGGGATCACATGCAACTCACATACAACAATATACCGTTGTAAATACATACATACAGACTACATGTGTATAACAGTAAGCAACTACTTTAATAAATGACAAGTACTGGTGTGAAGATAAGGCAGGCCAGGCCATTACTTGAGTTGGAACTTGGAATTTAATGGTCGACAGAAACCTATAGGACCACATGAACCAGAAACCCTGTTAATTATTTATTTAGAGCTATGCTAAGGCCAACAATGTCTAGAACAAATTTTCACAAATTATTTGTATTGAATTTTACTAAACATGTAAGTAATCTACGCTAATTTTTAACGACGGGTACAGTTATATCTCTAACGACAAGGGGTCTCGTTGTACTGGTCGCTAGAAGTATTTTTTTTTTGTTTACAGCTTATTGAATGAATGCCACAAATTAGTTGGTTGTTGAGAAAATTGTAGGTAGATTAGATCAAGGCCATCATCAAGTCTTGTGTCCACAAAAACATTTTTATAATATCAATTGGATGTAACAACAGTTAGTTAGATGCATCTGGTGTTTGATGAGTTGTTATCAATTGTCGAAATTAAACACAATAGCTTTTTCTTGTCTTTTTCGACCAACTAACTGTAGTTTCATAAGGATCTTGTCTTTATGTTGTATGCAGAGAGGAAGATGAGCATGGAAAGGGAAATGATAAGTAATAGAGACTGTAAACAAATAAAATTAAGCTGCCTTGAAACAACCGGGAAGCGTCTATATTGGTATATGATCAATAGTTTAACAGAAAAATTATGTACCTGTGCAAATTCATTGAAGAATGAAACCAAAGTTTGCAAGGAAAACCAGGCCATGAACATGTATGTGCAAGTGAACCCCATAACTTGATTGACAAATCCATAATCGTAAACTTATCTTCCAGCTACAGCATCGAACTTTTGTCAAGATTTCAACAAACCCACCAAGATTTCAATGAGAGCGGTAATCTGTCAAACTGCTGTAGTCCCAGGCAAGTTGATGACACTCTGTGAAGATATCAAGCCATGGCGTTAGTAATAGTTCAGTATCAATGTTTCGCTAATACAATTCTGTCTGCAAGCATGCGTACGCAGGCATACTAATTGCTTATGATTTCCATTCATAATCAGAGCCCGAAGTTCCATATGTCCATTGACATAACAAGCATCAATGAATATTCCAATCATATACTGATATACATAGGCCAAGTTGTAGTCTTATCTTTGGATGCATCATTCAGTTGATTGATGATGGAATTGATGTCCTTTTTTCGGTTTTTTCCTCATTTCTCCAGTCAAAGTTTTCAGCATAAATACTATTTCTTCAAACTGGGGATGTGAACTATGATCCATAAAAAACGTTGTGATCACCCCGTGTAGTTCAATAAAACTCCAGCCGGGAACTTTTCTCAGGCCAAGAGACCTCATTAGTTTCCATGCCTCACCCACACTATTCCATTTATCCAGTGAAGCATAGCAGTGTGTTAGTTGAACATAGTTTCCAGCATTTTCAGGCCTCAACACGAGAACACCTTTGGCAATAATATCACCAAGTTCTGTGTTATCACTTGCCCGACAAGCATCGAGTAGTATACCTAATACATCTACTGATGGTTCCGAGAAATTCCTCTTATAGAAGTCATATGCCTCGTCTACCCTTCTGGCTCTACAAAGAATATCAATGACACAAGCACGATGTTCAAGTTTAGGTTCAATCCCAAAATCTCTAGTCATTGATTGGAATATGCTCAAACCCTGATGAACAAGCCCGTTGTGACTACAAGCAGAGAGAACTGCAAGGAAAATCACATGGTTTGGTTCAAACCCGGTGTCCAGAAACTCCAAATACATCCTCAAAGCAATCTCCCCTTTGCCATGTGAACCGTATCCAGATATAATCGTGCTCCATGATACCAAATCGCGCTGTGACATTCCATCGAAACACTTCTGAGCAGCATGTAAGTCGCCACATTTACAGTACATGTCAACTAGAGCTGTATCAACCAAGATACATGGTCTTAGACAATTCCTAATCACAAAGTTGTGTATCCACTTCCCCTGGTGAAGTGCCCCAGTGGATGCGCAGGCTTGAAGAAGGGAGATAACAGATACCGAGTTAGGTCTTTGAAGGGTCATAATCCTCTCATTGAATAGAAACAAGGCCTTTGATAAATGGCCGTTTTGAGCATATCCAGTAATTATTGCATTCCAAGAAACCAAATCCCTTTCGCCCATCCTATCAAAAACGGCACAACTTTGCTCTAATCGACCACATTTTGCATACATGGTAACAAGAGAGTTTTGAGCCGGGATGTCCAATGTCATTCCTTGCCTTATTATGTATCCATGAATCGAGGTCCCTAAATCGAAGGAACCCAGTTGTGCACAAGCTGCAAGAACACTAGTTATAGTGGCGGCAGATGGCTCCACCCTTGATTTCAACATCTCACAGAACACAAACAATGCCTTATCTGCACAATCATTCTGGACAAGCCCAGATATCATCACGGTCCACAGAACCACATCCTTATCTTGTATCCTTTTGAAAATCTGAAAGGCAACATCAGCATTCCCACACTTCAAATACATAAGTACAACTGACGTTAAAACATGTACGTCCAAGTTAAATCCAGATATTACAATCTGTCCATGCACCAGCTTTGCCAATTGAAGATCACTCTCCATTGCATTTGCAGACACCAGACACCCAAATGTTTGCTGGTCAGGTTCTACACCTTCAATTCTCATCCTATACAAAAGCTGCAATATTTCTCTAACATTACCAACCTGAGCATACCCCGAAATCAAAGAATTCCACGAAATCAAATCCCATTTATCCATCGATTCAAATAATTCCCGCGCATCCTTAACACTCCCACATTTACCATACACATTAATCATGGAATTAACCAAAGCTACATCGATTGCGAAACCATACAAAATCACACAACAATGCAAACACTGCACACGTTTAAGCTCCAAAACCCCACACATCATCCCTAACAAAGTCACCACACTCGGCTCAACCCCATTGAATCTCATCTCATTAAACATATTAAACGACATGTTGACATCCCCAGCACGCGAATAGCACCCAATGATTGCAGTCCAAGGAACCACGTCTCTCTCAGGCATCAAGTCGAAAACTTGGCGTGCATATTTCGTGTGACCGAGTTTCGCATAGAAGTTGATCAGAGAAGATGAAATATAAGGATCCGAACACAACCCATTAACGATAATGTGTTGGTGCAGTGAAATGCCAAGCGAAAAGTGGTTCAGAGAAGTGAAAGATTTCAGGACGGTAGTGAAAATGTGAGTGTCTGGTGAGGTTGCGTTGGTCATGAACATGGAGGAATATGTTAAAAGGACTTGAGAATTTGAATTTTGTGACGAGAAGCGGTTTGTGAGAGAATTGAAAGACTTTAATTTGAGCTTGTTCATAGTTCAAGCTTTGGTTTCAATCACTGAACTGGTCTCAAGTTTGGTGTTTTTGCAAACTGTTTGGTTCATGTGGTTCCTTTTTTGCCATTTGTGAGGCCTTTGAAGGCTCTGGTTTTGGTGTCATTCATTTATTGAAATGTGACTATACAAACCCAAATCATATAAACATCATCAACATATTTGTGAAATCAAGTGTTTTTTTATTAGCAAAGGCCAAGGAGTATTATTGATCTATACTGTTAATTGGTACATCAAAAGATGAATAAATGTTTCGACACAATGGAATTAAGCTCGGATTTAATTTTTCTTTGGATATTCCCTTGCTCCGAATATCGTGGATCCGATTCTGACGTTGGTGCTGCCCATTTCAATCTACAGAAACCAGCAAAGTTTGTCAATAGCTGCATTAACTCTTGAGTAAGCATTTTGAATCATCAACGAAAACATAAAAGAATAGCTCAGCCGATGCAACGCGTTCTGGACAAAAATCAGATAACTTCTATTTGTTTTCTTTTAAATACTTATTTTAAGGCACACAGTAAATCTTAAATAATTTCATTTTCAAGACAATGGAAGATTTTGTAACTAACGTAAAAAGCAGGGTAGTCCTTACAGCTAGCTCAAAGTCACCGGACATGCCCATTGATAGCTCACATTGCTCTTCAGGTATTCCAAGTGCCTCGCAGATCTCACTTCTGCACTTTGCTAAGGTCTGATTACACGACACAAATTTATATCAGACATCCGACAGAGCAGAAAGCGCATTAAATGAATGAAAAAAGGAGATGAAAATAGAATCAGCCAATCACCTTGAAGTTCTCCGGGGTTGATGTATAATCCGGCATCCCTATTGTCATTAAGCCACAGAACTCAAGGTTTGGGCACTCTTGACTAACATGCTTAGCAAGTTCTACACATCCTGAGGGTTCAACACCGTATTTTGCTGCAAAATAGCAGAGATCAAACAACAAATCAGAACTGTTATTAAATAGCCGAAGAAAGAAAAAAGAGCACTAAATCTTGTGAATAGCCACAAATTTGAAATGACATACATTCTTCTCCACTGGTATTCACTTGGACATAGATCTTCAGAGGCTTTCTTCCAATGCTTGCAACCATACGATCAAGACGATCTGCAATCTGAAGAACAGAATAAAGTGTAGCGAAAAAAAGAAGGAAAACAAAATAGCACTCTTCGTTATGTCTTTTGCTATGCACTTAAGTCTTTAAAACTTAAACAAAAGAGTGAATAAAGAAAAAACCATGAAATTATTAGCTTTTGTCGAGACCTCACGACATCAAAGTTAAATTACCAGGAAAAAATATTTACCTTCTTGTCATCTACACTTTCCACAGTCGCAAGGTTGGGCACACCGGCTGCACAACAAAACAGATGATTCATAAATCAGATCGTCATATCTGTATTTTCTTTCTCTAAACCAACAAGAGAAAATATACGACAGACAAGACAAGTTACGCCTCACAACAGCTGCAACACTTCTTAATAATTAAGTCACCTTCCTAAACAAGAAGAAAAATCTAATGATTTACATTCAAATGAAGTGGGAAAAAGTTGCGAAAGAGAGAGCAAGCAGACTTTTCTATAACCTAATAACAGCAAATTTTCTCAAAAATTTGGCATGAAACTCGAAACCAAGACATACATTGGAACGACCAAAAGGGAGGAGTAATATTCAATCCAAACAAACACGAAAAATACTAATCTTAACTACTAGTTTCAATTACAAGAACCGACAAATTCGCTTCCATCTCTCTAATTGCACACAATTTACTCAACAGAGATTATCCAACTAGTTAATATTCTGACAAATTGTTAAAAATTCCTTCTTTTTCGCGATATTAGCTGCTCAAATGCCATGTCAAATGTAGAAAAAGAAGTGAGAGAGAGCAAGCGGACTTTTCTATAACTTAATAACAGCAAATTATCTAAAAAATTCGGCAGGAAACTTGAAACTCTAACATGCATTGTAAACACCAAAAGGGAGGAGTAAATTCAATCCAAACTAACGAAAAATCCTAATCGTAATTCGTAACTACTGGTTTCGATTACAAGGACGGATAAATTTGCTTCCATCTCTCTAATTGCATACAATTTACTCAACAGAGAATAATCAACTGGTTACATTTCTGACAAATTGTTAAAAATCCATTTTCTTTCACGATATCAGCTGCCCAAATTCCATGTCAAATGTGGAAAAAGTTTGTCAATCCTGATAGTAACTACTGATTTCAATTACAAGCACGGATAAACTTGCTTCCATCTCTCTAATTGCACACAATTTACTCAACAGAGAATAACCAACTTGTTACATTTCTGAAAAACAGTTAAAAATTCATTCTTTTTCGAGAAAACAGCTGCTCAAATGCCATGTCAAATGTGGAAAAACTAAAAAGCTTGTCAATCAACTAAATTATGATTGTGAAATCGAATGAGAAAAAAAAAAAGGAGCTCAGTATTATTACCCAGTAAAGGTTTCACTTTATTGCTCTGTAAATTCCCAATAAAACTCCATTCAATATCCTCTGGAAGCTGCACTTTCAAAACCAACCACACACGATCAAAAATTCTCCATAAAAAAGGACAACACAACATCAAAGTTTACATTTTTATATATAATAATGAAATTTTTATTGAAAATAGAAAAAAAGGGGGTTACCTGAGGAGCTTTCTCGACGATTTCCTGGACGTAATTTTCTCCGAAAGATCGGTGGCCGGCGTCGTAGACTTGGCGGATGAGAGAGACTGGTTTGGTCTTGCTGACAGCGACGATTCGGATCCGGTCAGACGCACGACCCGACCTCTCGGCAGCTTGGTGGACTCTCTGGATGACGGAACAGAGCGCCGCCGCTGCGACGCCGTCTGTGACGGCGGAGGAAGCTGCCATGGTTTTCTGTTCCTTCTTCTCTTCTTTCTGGTTCCAGATTCTTCACTCAACTACTCGAACCGCTCGTTTTCAGTGTCAAAACGGTGCGTTTTTTTTTAATTTATAATTTGATGAATAATTATATTATATTATTCAATTTTTTTTTATATTTATAATTTTGTGAAATCTTGTCTACTTCATTGTACATATTATATACATTATTGGAAATATAGAGAAAAAAACTATCAATTTATTATATTCCGATTCAGTAATATCAATCAAATCGATAATTTATTTAGTCCATAAACAAATAATTGAATGAAAAGAAAATTGTATATATTATTAATGTTGAATTCTATACTTGATGATCCATCTAAAAACCTCTAATGCTAGAGCAATTAAAGCTAAAATTGCTAGTACTCCAACATAAACCCATTTCCATTTTTCAGCATGGTTTTGATGGGTAGCTCCTTGGAATATATTTGCTATGATTAGAGCAATCAATGCATACCCCATAATTTGATGGTATATCTCCCAACATTTGCGGAATTCGTCTTTTATCTTCGGGTATACGAAAACTGCTAACATCTAAGTAATACGAAAAAAGTAATATTCGATCAATCGATACAGATAAAATCGAATGGTACTAGTTTAGGGGTTCTTTAAACGGATTAGTAGACATACTTGTACGGTTGAGAATATGAAAACGAGGATGCCAAGGATGCGATGTGTTTTGAGAGTGTATTGCTTGGAAGAGTTTCCAAGCCACAATCCAATGCCCCAACCAAGTGTACCAAGAAGATATCCTGAACTTTGACACAAAATATGAAGAGGGTACCATTCATCATATAATTCCAATGGGAATTTTCTCAAGTATCTTGCAATAATCGCTCCGACCGGCAAGAGAGTCCCCCATCCTATGATGTTTAGAATCCCATGAGCCTATTGAAAACGACATTTTCACGTTATCAAAACATAAAATTCATACGTGTCGATTTTATTAAATTAATCAGGATATACATACATAGTGTACATAGAACTTACGTTTCTAATCAGATGATGTTTGTGACGCCCGAGCAGGGTCTGTCCCTTCCATGGTCTTAGATTTGCTGTTGCAACTCCAGTGTCAGTGCTTTCAAGAGAAGTTGTGTCAACTTTTCTTGTCATTTTCATGAGAGAAACAGCCTCCTGATGATCATCATGATCATGAGTATTGAGTGATGATGATGATGATGATGAGACAGCAATAATAACAGATGGGAGAGGCAAGATCAAACTGATGAGGATTATAAGACAATAATGATCATGACAAGTCATGATATGTCTTATAATTTCAGAGTAAAAACAATGTCAATTCTATTCCAGTGTGATCCAACAGTTGATTTATAATTGCTTTATAGTTACAGAGGAAAAAAAAAAAAAAAGAGAAATGTGATTGTGATATTGAACTTTTCAGGAGGTTTATGATTCTACAGAAACCTAGACTAGCTAGTTTTCATAGTGATTCTAAAACCCAAAAATTATTTTCTAACAACTTTTAAAGAATATGAATTATGTTAAGGGCACACGTTAATTGATCATGAAACGTGTTTTCAGGAGGCGTAGTTCAGCTGGTAGATGGTTCAGAGAGCGTAATTCAACTGGTAGATGGACAAGTTCTTGAGTAAATAACTTTCAATTCAACTGCTCAAATCCTATTAATGATAAAAGCTATAAAAAAAATATATATATACATAATCTAAATAAGTCGAGGTGATATTAACGTAAGGTTACGTAAGGTGTAATCTAAATGTTGACATGAGCCTTTAAAAAGATATATATATATATATATATATTGACAAGAGAATATGTGCTTTTCTTATCAAACTAATTAACTGGGGAATCTTGTCTGGCTCTGGCTTTTTTTTTTGGGTCAAATAGTCTGTCTTGCTTTGATGGTATTATATTTGTAGGATCAGATATTGTTCTGATTATCTTTAGCTCTTTTCTTTTTCTTAATTACTGGACCTGCAGCTTTTTTTTTTCCTCTCCCTTTTGATAATTATAATATGATTTAATTAATCAATAATTAATGTGCCATAATTTGTGTGCTATTCACACTAGATCTTAATTAATTATAAGTCATGTATAGGTTGATTGATGTAAAATTTGGATCATTTTCGGGACCATCAATGTTTTTATTCTAAACCCAATGAAAGAAAATTTTCATTAAATATAATTATATAAATCAAACCTCTCATATTGATGTGTGTGATATTCAAAGCCAAAATGTAATATAATTACCCAAAAAAAAAAAAAAAAAAGATCTTCTTCATACATCTACAAACTAGTAATTACAAATGCATTTTTATTATGTTTCTTCTTATAATTTTGTTTTCGGATTATTATTTTTTTAAGTCGGTCGAATCCGGAGTTTGTGGAATCTAGCGAAATCAACCGTTATAACTCTATAAAAGTAATTTAGAAAGTAAGTCTCATTACAGAGGAGGATCTCTCCACACTTTGTGATTTTATAGATAAAGATGAGACTCGAAACCCTATTACGAATACAAAAGTGTCTAACCATTCGAACTATAAGTGAATGTGATCTACATGAATTTAGTAAAAATCGAATTCAATGTTTCATTTCCCACTCTTAAATTTTCTATTTCCTTCCGTCAACACACTAGCTAGCAAGCCAATTGAAACCCCCATTCAAGGAGTACTGGTGATTTGGGTACCAAGATCCTAGCCATGATTCATTAATGTCTATTACACTTTACAGTTGAGATACAGAATCCATTGTGGAGAAGGAGAACCCAACTTTTCTTCACTTCTAATCAATTGATATTTCTTCTTAAAATTATAGAAATTCAGTGATTTCTAAGCAGTCTATTGAATTAAGACCACACAAACAAAAAGCATATTATAACTTGTACATTAATTCAAATTTTCCATTACAATTAGTCAACTCTCTCCAATGCCAACAATTCCCTATATATATTTAACCAAAATCTCCAATTAAAAATCAAATCCCCATATCAATAATATTATTGATCAACTCTTCATGAAGATGCTAACACTAACACTCCTCTTTGCACTAACAATGGCATTTTTGTCAGCCGTAAGCCCGAACGTCGTTGTTTACGACAAAAACTCGAATTCGCGAAGCGAGCTGGCAATGGGCCAGGAGGAATCAATGACTACTACTACTACTTCTTTGAGAGGGGCGAGCCGGTTGCTAGCGCAGCAAAACTTGATAGCGAACATGACATGTGACAAGTTCCCACGTGTTTGCCGGCAGGTGAAGAGAAGCCCGCCAGTGCCGGATTGCTGCAAGAAGAAATGTGTTAATGTGAATACCGATCGACTCAACTGTGGAATGTGTGGCTACAAGTGCAAGTATACTGAAATATGTTGCAAAGGCAAGTGTGTGAATACTTCGTTTGATAAATCAAATTGTGGTGGGTGCAACAAGAAGTGCAAAAAAGGAGAGTTTTGTGTTTATGGAATGTGCAATTATGCATGAAATTTCATAGTTTCATTGACACAATTTGTTAAACTTATATCAATTATTATTATTATTATTATTATGTATAAAAAAAAAAAAATTAATATGCAATAGTACTTCAAAGAATATTTACATTTGTTTGTTTCGTTTCGAATTTCAGTAAGGTAATATCATACAAAATAAGTTTTAATAAGACTGACATACTACGCATTTTCAATAAAATCATGCATTTGTGTATGAAATATTGTCCAACTGTTATTGATAACATCACGTGCACTTTCTTGAAATTTATGGGGCCAAATTAAATCTAATTCCAATGTGGTTTGAGCAACTAATAAGACAACAAATAATTAGTGTTCATCGGTCCTAAGCTTTCAAAAATATATATATATAATTTTTAAATAATACATTAAGTATATGTCGATCTTTTATTTATAATTTACCAAAATCAAACAATATAAGTTAGATAACTGCTTAAACAAACAATAAAGAGACTCTTTAAATTTATTTGACGTTAATTAACCTTTTTTGTCGAGATCAAGACAGAGGTGGAGCCGTGGAGGTGGAGTTACACAAACAATTCAATTAAAAGTTGGTGTTGTGTATTGATTTTATCAAATTATTATATATATATCAATATATCAATTGAGGACTCATACCTAGAATATTATTGGTTTAAATCAGTGTCATTTACCACCGACGTCCCACCACGTTGAGCAATGGTACTTTATCAGCAATCCAGCAAGTGAAATTCAATGTCCATTGATTCCATCCAATGCATTAATTTCCTTGATCCTTGGAATAACCTCCTAGTACATATGTAGCTAGGTCAAACCACAACATGTTACTTATCAATTATAGGCAAGTTAAATAGCATCAAAATTGTTGCTTCATCTAGCAAAATGCAATCAAACAATTAATACATGAATTACTTCCTGCTCCTAATTTTTTTCTTTATTTCTTTCTCTATATATATATATAACATGGGGGTGTATTAGAGGTGTTAAATGGGTTGAGCACGGCAGTCAAGTTGAGGGGTAGGATTGCATTCAATCCTCGTAGTCGGATGGGTCGGGTTTGACTATCAAATCCAATGAATCCAATGGGTTAGACTTGAGAGCAGAGTCGGGTTTTAAAGAATGAAAATCAAATTAAAGCTTGACGGGTATGGTAAGCCTGCTATAAACAAGGCTAATGGACAGGGGATGACCTTATAAAATAATTTAATGTTTGGTTCATACCCAACCTTCAAATCCAATTGGGCTTTAAAGTCAAGGTCCAGTCCGATCCATTTGACACTTATATAAATATATATATCGTAATTTTCTGGTACAGAAATTTTCATATGCGATCGTAGATAATTACAGGTAGATTACTACCAATATTTATTGGAATACTATAATCCAATAGCTACCGGTAGATATCGATGATTCCGTACGGGATTTTTCACACTTGAAAATTTTCAATATCTATTTATTTACCTATCTACAATCTGAACGCGGGGAATACAAACATGATCATCAAAACATAGATTTATGAGAGAGAGAGTGTGCAAAATCGTAACTGTTGATCCAAAAATCAACCATAATTTGCGGAATTTGCTTTGGATCTTGTCAAAGGCTGCATTAATGCAGGATAGCCAAACCTTGGCCGAAGCTGCAATAATATTCTAACTTGTACAAAAGGTAATTAACATTAATTATTAATAAAAAATGAAAAGTCAAAACATATACAATACAACAGAGAGACGTGAAGGCAAGATTCAAGAAGCTGCCTGCTGTATATGTATCTTCGAGAGAATTAATAAAAGTGCTTATGTACATATCAAAAAATAAAAGTGCGTTTTTAACTGATTTCAAACCAAATTCAAGAGGAAAAACATTGAAAAGAAAGCTAGCCGATGTATGTTTTCAATAAAGTTTCCCGTTAAAAAAAGAAAAGAAAAAAAAGTATGTTTTCTTTTTATTGAATTATTTGAACAAAGAATACAAAACAAACTATAACATTGAGACCGAATCAAAGGTGGACCTATTGAGATAAAACAATATTAGAATCGTTCGGATCTGACTTTTCATTGAATTATTAAGATTTATATATATATTTCCACTATATATATTATAGGGCTAATTACACAAACGTCCCTTGAGTTTAGGTATAATTGTATGTATATGGACTTTTTATCCATAATTGCACAAACATCTCCTATAATTAGTTGACTTTATTAAATCTAACCATTGACCACAATTTTAACCAAAAAATGACTAAAGTGCCCCTAGTTACCTATTTTATAATTAATTAATTATATATATATACTTTTTTTTGACAATTTATATATATACTTAAAAAATAATTATATATATACTTAAAAAAATAATTATATATATACTTAAAAAATAATTATTATATAATACTTAATTAATTAATTTTAAAAAATGGATTATAAAAATTATTAAATAAATAAATAAAGTATTGTATATAATTATTATTTTAAGTATATATATAAAAATTGTCAATATATATAATTAATAATAAAATAGGTAACTAGGGGCACTTTAGTCATTTTTTGGTTAAAATTGTGGTCAAAAGTTAGATTTAATGAAGTCAACTAATTATAGGGGATGTTTGTACAATTAAGAGTAAAAATTCCTATACATACAATTATGTCTAAACCCAGGGGATGTTTGTGCAATTAGTCTATATATTATATATATACACCATTTACGGTGTCGATGACTCGAACCTGAGAAATCGTAGAACTTAATGTGTGCTTTTTATTTTTTGAAATATTGAATTAATAAGTTAAAAAAAAATTGATTAATTGATGATAAACTGATGGATTGATACCTCACATTATTCTCCACATTCTGTATGAGTCAAGTTTTCTAATAAGGAAATTACATATGCATTTTCAATGAGTAACTTGAAATATAATTGATTCTTATATGTATATATATATATATATAAATATAATGAGTCTCTCATAAGAGATCCCTTATTTTAATTTCGGTAATGACCACCATGAAATCACATCGATTTAAATGAATTTTGATCTGATTTTTTTTTTTTTTTTTTGATGATAAGTTCATTAAAATTTATTTATGAATAAAATTTTAAAAAATTTCAAATACTAAAACTATTTATCCCAATTATTTAAAATATGAAGGTTTCGGAAAAATGTACGAAATATTGGCAATTCAAGAAAAATAGTTTTAATGCTTGAAAAATTCTCAAATTTATATATATATATATATATATATATATATATTCGAGGAATTATTTCTTATATATTTTGGTTCTTCTCCTTTTTCCCAATTTAGTTTTTGACATGTGATTGATCAAATTGAGCCTAACTTCCATTGATTTACTTGATAAAGTGAAGACCTTCATTTATGGAAAAAAAAAAAAAAATCTTGTTCATTTTTTTCTCCATTTAATTTCTATAAATACCTTCTCATTATACAACATTTTCTTCAACCAAGCATTGCATTAATTCTTCATAATAAAAAAAAAAAAACAAAATTTCTGTGTATATCTCTCATACAATGGAGTACTCATCTAAAACCCTAATTATCATATTCATTGCAACATTGTTAATGGTATTTGCCATTTCAGCGTATTCCAATGAAACTCCCTTGCCCGAAAGTGAGGATCATCCCTACTCGAATAATAACATTCTCCGTCGCTTCCTTGCAGATGATCCCCGAGCTTCTGCTACGGTGGCTTGTGACAAGTACCCTAGAGTCTGTCGTGCCAAGGGAAGCTCCGGGCCGAATTGCTGCAACAAGAAATGTGTGGACGTGTCGACCGACAAACTCAACTGCGGTAAATGTGGCAGCAAGTGCAACTACTCACAAATGTGTTGCCAAGGCAAGTGTGTGAACACCTCAGTCAATGCGAAACATTGTGGCAACTGCAACAACTCTTGCAAGAAGGGAAGTTCTTGTGCTTATGGGATGTGCAGCTATGCTAATTAATTATTAGTTAATTTTCGAGTTCGAATGTTTGCGTAAATCTTTAAAATAAGCGATTTGTTTTTTTTATCAACCGTTAGATTATGTTCATGCACGGAGATTTAATATCTGAATAAAACTAAAATACAGATGCTGTCCGTCATAGAACACTAAGGTTTATAATAAGAATTTTATTGCTGCACCAATAAGGCAAGCCAATAAAGCCATGCATGGCTATTTTATTGTTGAGGATTATCATAGTAATTAATTGATTTATGTTATAATATTTATGTCACTATTTTATTAATAAATTATTGTTTTATGTTCTCATAAAATTTCACGCGGCTTTGACTTGTGTTATACTGTTATACAGAGGAAATAGGGGTACAGAGCAATTTTAAATTTTGACTTATACAACTATCACACTTTAATAACTCTTGCTTTAACGGCACCAAAAATAGAATTTGGATAAAAATACCCCTCAGCTTCTTTTCGAGGAAATAGGGGGGGTATATAGCAATTTTTAAATTTTGACTTGTACAACTATCACACTTTAATAACTCTTGTTTTAATGGCACCAAAAATGGAATTTGGACAAAAATACCCCTCAACTTCTTTTCTTTTCTCTTGTGTGTCCTTCACCTTCTTCTTCCTTTTTTCCAAACCTCCATTGATGGAGCTTCAATGGAGGTGCCACCGCCAACCGGCGAGTTGACCGGCAAAACCACCTGAAAAACGTTCGTCAAGTGTCAATCATTGTAACTGAAGTGTTCGTTTTCATTTTCGAGTTGTGTAGAGAGAGAAACGAAGCCAAACCCAAACCGTCACAAATCTTCATCGTCCGATCTATGACTATCCATCCCGAATCAGAGGAAATCAATGGCTCTAACGAACTCAGCATCGTTTGATCTTCCAGATCCAACTATCTCCAGAGTCAACCGGCGTCGTCGTCGGATCGTCACTGTCACCATTGATAGAGGTCGAACAGAATAAGTCCCGAACAAACTTGAATTAAGTCTCGAAACGCATAAATAAGTCTCGAAATCGCTTAAATAAGTCTCGAAAACGCAAATAAGTCTCGAATTTTCAAGAAAAAAAAAATTAAAAAGGAAAGGAGTAAATGGGTATTTTGGTCTCATCACCTATTTTGGTGCTATTAAAACAAGACTTATTAAAGTGGTGCTATTTGCACCAGCCTTCCTCCAAAAAGTGCTATTTAATTTTTGGACCCCTGTTATATATTTACTCTTGATCTAAAAAAAATAAATAAAAATAAATCAATCTCTGTTCATGTTAATCATATCATATTCATTTAAATCAAGTTATAAATCTTGATTGGACCCAGAAAAATATTAACATTTTGATCACCAAATAGTTTTCTAACTAATACAAAAAATAAATTTATTGATGATTCGATTTATTTTTAAGTGAAGTGTATTCACATCCATAGAAATTATCCTTTGAAGGGTTTCAAATTTACTATATTACAAAAAATCATCAGTAAATTTAAAATTCTTTGAAATTAAGGTTCGTTGTTTTTAAAAGTCAGTGCATATTAAATATTAGACTTAGCGGTAAGACTGCCCATTGAATTATTGACGAATTGCAGATATGCCTCTTAAATTTTTAAAATGGTCACTAAAAACCCTTGAACTCTCCCCTATATAAGGGTGATGTAAAGAAAATGAAAGTTCATTAATTCAAGAGGTTTAATAACCATTTTAAGAATTCAGGGGGTATATTTACAATTCATGAACAATTTAGGGGATAATCATACTATTAAGTCTAAATATTAATTAAAGAGAAAACGACGACGTCCACCAGATCCTTGGTCCCGAAGCTGGATTTACGTTTTTTAGTTAATGTTTAATTATGGTCAACTCTAGGGATGAGATAATAAAATAGAATAACAAAAGCCAAATAGAAAAGAAAAGAAAAACTACAAGTCAAACTATATATTGAGTGCTTTTATAACGGTTTTCTATGAAGTAATAATAACAAGAGAAATAATTGGGAAAAAAAGAAGAAGATTTTTGTGACTTTTTGTCTGAAAAAATTGAACAAGAAGAATATAATATAGTGTGAACTTAAAAATTAAAATGATGGGATCATTACGGAGCCGTGCGGTGAGCATAAAGCGAACAATTCTTTTACCTTTTATTAAAGATTATCGTGTGTTTACCACTTATGACGGTATACATTAATTTTTGGAGAGGTATTCTAAAAGAATGCCCTAAAAAAAATGGTGGTATCACCTACAAAATAAAGAAAAATAAATTAAAAGCCTGTAATTATTATTAACCCCCGCCGACCAATTCTGTTAGATGAACTATTACAATAAGACTGTCGGGATTAATTGTCAAGATCAAACCATACATGTACTATTCGGATATCTACTCGAACAACAGGAGATAACTATTCCCTATAATCTGGGAAAACAACTCTTCACATATACTTGTAAAATATGGATGGCGGGATTTGAACCCTTCACCGGTATTTATATGGAAGAAAAGTGCACTACTAACTCTACTAAGGTGATGTTCTGTTTTATTATAACTTGAACTTTCATTGAATGAGTGTACGGCTATTATTGGATCAAAAGCCGATCATGTGCTTGCTCGATATCCTTTTATAACATGACAAAGCAAAATAAAGTAATGTTATAAAAGAAAGAGCCCAAATTATTTTCTTTTTTAGGATCGTACGTCATGACTATGAAATTATTATTTACGGAGATTGATATATGTGGTCATAGTTACACATGTGCTATATATACATATCTGATTTGGGATATGTTCTCTTATTTTGTACCTAATTTAGATTATAATATTTCTCCGAAAGCCTAACTTTTGTTTACTTATTAATTCAATTTTCTCTGCTCTCTGAATTGGACCACTCCACTAACAGAACACACGGTTTGAATCAAACCCATGCAAATTGATCAATTAAACAGCCTCCATTTTTTGCTATAAATACATCTACGAACCCCTCCATTTCTTCTACAAATTCAAAAACATTCATTCTTTTCCCAACACATAAACTCACCGATATGAAGTCCCTTCAAATTTTATTTCTTGTGCTAGGAATAATGCTCTTGGCTATCACCAATGCTGCTCTTTCTGCGTCGACACCGTCTTCGGATGACGACAATCGAGAAACATTGACTTATGATGATGATGAGACTCTAACAACTTCGCTCCGTGGAGCAAGCCGATTTCTCGCTTCGAGAAGAACTAGGGTTAATGCAGCAACAGCTACATGCGACAAGTACCCTAGGGTTTGTCGTGCCAAAGGGAGCGCAGGGAGGGATTGCTGCAAGAAGAAGTGTGTGAATGTGAGCACAGACAAGCTCAACTGTGGCAAGTGCGGGAGGAAATGCAAGTACTCGGAGATTTGCTGCAAAGGTGAGTGTGTGAATCCAATGTACAGCAAGAAGCATTGTGGAGGTTGCAACAGCAAGTGTGGCAAGAAAGGGAGCTATTGTGTGTATGGGATGTGCAGCTATGCCTAGAAATTGGTGGCTGATTTCAAGCTATATAGTCTTGGGGGAATGCAAAAATTAGTATAGCAATATTTGATTTGTACGTTCATCAACTAGCTAGCTAGTTCTGCTGGGGTTTGCCAGTAGAGTTTGATTATTCTTTCAATTAATTCATGTGTACGTATCAAATGTGGCTCTTTCAGTTGGGTAATATCCTAGATCCTTTAGTCGGGCAATGTCTTAGATTCAAGTCTCTATACTGCTGGTGGTGGTATATGAAAATAATTCATGTGTAGTTTGTGATATATATGTATTCATGATGAATATATTATTCTTAATTTGTTGATTATAGTTACACATTATAAAGGTTTTCGATTGGTACAAGTAATTTAAAGAGGGATTGACTAATTTCGTTGCAATAACTATAATCAATTGAATATATTGATGATTATATATATATATATATATATATATATATTATTATTTTTGTTTGAAGTATTACATCAGAACAATCTCTATCTCGTGTGTTAAATTACTAAGTAAATACAGTATTTGTACGGAGCATGTACAATAATTCAGGAGCTTTTTGCAGTCATGAAACACCCTTGCCTCTAATTATAAGATTAACAACTCTTTATTTATTTATTTTTATTTAATTTGTTAGGCAGCTCACTATTTACAATTGTTTCAAACTCTACCTCCAAATTGGTATACAGAGGAAATAGGGGTATGTAGCACTTTTTAAATTTTAATTTGTATAACTATCACACTTTAATAACTCTTGTTTTAATAACACCAAATATAGAATTTGGAAAAAAAATACCCCCCAGCTTCTTTTATTTTCTCTTATGTGTCCTTCACCTTCATCTTCCTATTTCCAAAACCTCCATTGATGGAGCTTCAATGGAGGTGCCACCACCGACCGGTGAGTTGACCGGCAAAACCACCAAGAAAACGTTTGTCGAGTGTCAATCATTGTAACTGAAGTGTTCATTTTCATTTTTGAGTTGTGTAGAGAGAGAAATGAAGCGAAACCCAGACCATCGCGAATCTTCATCGTCCGATCTATGACGATCCGTCGTGAATCTGACAAAACCGATGGTGTCAACGAATTCGGCATCGTTCGATCTTCTAAATCCAACTATCTCCGAAGTCAACCGACGTCGTCGTCGGATCATCACTGCCACCATTGATGGAGGTCGAACATAATAAGTTCCAAACAAACTTGAATTAAGTCTCGAAACTCATGAATAAGTCTCGAAAAATGCATGAATAAGTCTTGAAAATCATGAATAAGTCTCGAAATTGTAAATAAGTCTTGAATTTTCGAGAGAAAAAAAAAAGGGAAAAGAGTAAGTGGGGGTATTTTGGTCTCACCACCTATTTTGGTTTTATTAAAACATGACTTATTAAAGTGGTGCTATTTGCATAAGCCCTCCCCCAAAAAGTGCTATTTAATTTTTGAACCCATTGGTATAATCGACTACTTTTTTTTTTTTTTGCCAATCATTATATTCAAGGAACTAAATATCAAAAGATGCACCAATATCCATATTTTGGAGGGATCGATTGATCGGAACGATTTATACATTTTTTGAGGTCCCCATTTCCTATCGTTTGTTCTCGTTTTCGAGCTTTTTTGTGAATATAATATGTTTTGTGAGTCTTGTGCAGGTTCATTTTGTTTTGGGGAGTCTACACACAATAATGAAGATTTTCCGGGCAAATACGGGACTTTTGGGTTAAAAGAGCTTTTTTCGATTTTCATTAAAGCGTACCGCGTCAGGCAAAAATGTGTATAGCGACCTGTACCGCGTTATTGAAAACCTGATCCACTGCCAAGTTTCGTCAAACAAGTCGTTAAAGTGTATAGCGAGACGAATAGCGAAAGTTCCCAAGTAAATTTCTTCGGACGACTCTTTGAAGCGTATAGCGAGACGAATAGCGAAAGTTCCCAAGTGAATTTCGTCGAACGACTCGTTAAAGCATATAGCGACCTGTACCCCAACCTGCACTAGATTTGTGATTTTTAGCCAAATTTTGAAGGGTAATCTCGTCATTTCACACCCCATTCTTGCCCTAACCCCTTCCCACTATAAATATCCAATTTTCTCACCTTTCTTAAATAATCTCTAACAATCCCTAAGATCCAAAAAGCTCACACATCTCTCTCATCCTCTTTCACGCCAACTCCATCTCCTTCATCTTCTTCATTTTCTTCACATAATAAAGAGAGAACCCAAGCTCTCATATATACCTCCACAACACCATAATACACTTCATCCATCCATCTTAGGCTAGATTACAATGAAATATGAGCTAAATTCGAGCTAGGGAGTTAGGAGCTTCTTTGGAGGGTTTGTCTTCAAAGGTTGTCTTATTTCTACTCATTTCTTTGTATTTCTTATGTCTTTGACGTGTAACCCCAATTTAGGGAATATTGTAAACCCTCGCATGTGCTATATATATGTATTTTGTTCATAAATTCATTTGGGTTTTGTTTTGCTCTTTGATTTATGTATGTTTAATCTCTTATTGTGAAATTTATGTTTGTGGAGGTTAGAAATTGATATGCATGCATGATTGGGATTAGGAGTAGAGTAATTTAATGTAAGAGTAATGTAATTTAACTTCCCATGATTGTTTGTATGTTAATGGATGAGCAAAATATCATTTATTGAATGATTTGAGTGTTAGGGATTTTATCCCCAAAGAGTAGAAAATGCTAGTTTATGCATTTAGTTGCTAAGTTGGCTTTGGTTCACATTCTTGTACTTAATAGGTCTTTTTAAGACACATTTGCCCATCCTTGGCCAGAATGGGTGATAAATTTATTTAGGAAAAATTCTCAAGTCAAGAGGAGAACCCTTAATTCATTTGAATGTTTTTAATGTTTAACATTTGCATTTATGCACATTAGTGCTAGGTGAACTTGTTTCTCATTTTTAGCCATCCTAGGGAGATTAATAAACCGAATCCGCATCTAGAGTAAAGACCATTGAATTCCTCTTGTGATCGTGTAGTTATAGGGGTATTTCATTGCTTAATGCTTTCACTCGGTTAGCCACCTTGTGAATGATATTTAGGATGTGTGTTATATATCGTGTTGTGTCGTATTGACATGCTCAGCGTGATATTCTCTACATTTGACCAGAAAGATGAGAGATAACTAGGCTAGCGTGTAGAGCTCGTGTGTGTGTCCCACAGTCCTTACCACAGTCCTTAATGAATTCAAACATTTA
Organism: Acer negundo; assembly: GCA_035582765.1. Taxonomy (NCBI): domain Eukaryota; kingdom Viridiplantae; phylum Streptophyta; class Magnoliopsida; order Sapindales; family Sapindaceae; genus Acer; species Acer negundo. Next base: position 24,693,329 of record CM069232.1, on the reverse strand, counting down.
TGCATGAATGTAATATTTATGTTGCTCGAGAGAACGTAAAGATTAATTAAGGGGACACGAGCATATAACATTATTGTTATACGGGTATCTCGTATTCTTAATGCTTTCACTTGGTTGCCATCCCGTATTTGGTTAGCCTCGTGGATGAATTATTGGTTGTAGTATGGCCCATGCGGTTGCGCATTACATGCCCAACGAAATAACCAATGTATTTGACCGGAAAGTTGAGAGATCACTAGGTCAGTATACATTGCTCTTATTTGTGTCCCACGGTACTTAATGAATCCATATGTATGTGTGGATGTGATTTCTAAGACTCGAGAGAGATTAGAGATTAGTTAAGGGGACACGAGTCTATTATATACTTGCACATTGAGGGACTAAGTGAGTCTAGTCCGTAATTATGAGGATTGTTACGGTTGAATCGTTTCCCTAGTGTAACCACATTTCATGTCATCTCTCCATTCCATCATATCTTTGTAAATATTATGTTATGTAATTTATATTTTATTTATATTATTATTTACACTTTTCCGAACCTGCAACATACGAGTCCGCTCGACGTGTTGTAATAATAGCTAAAACCAGTAACGGTCGATGAATTCCACCTCCCTGCGGAACGATACCCTCATTTGCCGTTGTGCTAGTCTCTGTGACTCGCGTGCTAGCGAGGTCGAACTTAATTGTTCATCTTTTTTTGACCGACACTGCAACGATGTGTCGTCATCGATATCGAAATAGACAAATATCCAATATCCGATAGAATATACGGCCGATTTCAAAATATTCACAAAAATATCCCGATATTTCCGAAATTTTATGAATTTCACCTTCAAAATCCATGGATATTTTGCAAATTATTAATAAAAAAAAATTAATCTTAAACACTTAAATTATTATTCAAATAATACATATTTAAATTTATTTTAGAAGAAGCATTACCAAATTTATAAAAATTTCTAAAACAATAGTCAATAATATAATTATTGAAGTAGAATTGAACAAAGAGTAAATGTGTAAAACATGTCCAGCTATCTTTTGCTAAAGTTGAAAACAATCTGGAAAGAAAAAAAATACCGATAATTATGGATGGAAACGATGTTTCATCATTGTGTACAATAGCAGTTCGTATACTGTCATAAGCAGCATCATCTTCTGCTTGCAAAAGAAATTGGTTCACATTTGTTTTAATCCACATAAAACAAAGAAACCGCCTTGTGACCATTTTAAGCTTGAACAACTTGTTTATTGTTATTATAATATTAAGTTGAAACTTATGGATATGATAGCTAAAAAAAAATTTAAAAAAAATGAAACTGATTTTATGGACCTACTTCATGTAGCAGAAGACGATAATGAGAATCATATTTTAGACTGAGTTAGACATGTTTACTTGGATAATGAGAAAAGGAAAATCTTGATCCACATATTACTTCTCATGCTCAAGACATGAAAATAAATGTTGAACGAGTAATTAGATAACAAGTTGGTGTAAATCGTGGAGTTACTGTTAGTATATTTTCTGATGACCATCATACTTTGATGGAAATAGTGGAGGAAAATATGACGGAAATGATGGGGATGGTGGGGATGAGGGAAGAGGTTGGGATGTTCGTGCAAGAGGTTGGTATACTGGTGCAACGGTTTGAGATGCTAGTGCGGTAAGTTAGGATGTTGGTGCATTTAATTTTGTTCAAAATCATGTTAGAAAAAAATGAGGAATGAGTTAAATTGATAAAGATTCTTTAACTATGACTCCTCCATAATGAGTATAGATAGAGAAAATCATATTATACTGTTATATATGTACTCTTCATCTTAAAAAAAAGATCATCTCTGTTCATTTTAATCAAATTTTGAATCTTGATTGGACTAAGAAAAATATTAACATTTTGATCACCAAATAGTGTTCTAATTAATACAAAAAATAAATTCATTAATTATTCGATTTATTTTTTGAAGCGAAGTGTATTCATATCCATAGAAATTATCCTTTGAAAGGTTTCAAATCTACTATATTAAAAAAAAAAAAAAAAAAACCATCAGCGAATTTAAAATTCATTGAAATTAAGGTTCGTATTTTTTTAAAAGTCAGCGCATATTAATTAAATTGAACACGACGACGTCCACCAAACCCTTGATCCCCAAGCTGGATTTACATTTTTTAGTTAATGTTTAATTATGGTCAACTCTAGGGATGAGATAATAAAATATATTAACAAAAGTCAAATAGAAAAGAAACGAAAAAATAAAAGTCAAACTATATATTGAGTGCTTTTATAACGGTTTTCTATAATGTAATAATAACAAGAGAAAGAATTGGGAAAAAAAAAAAAAAAAGAGAGAGAGAGAAGATTTTTGTGACTTTTTGTCTGAAAAAATTGAACAAGAAGAATATAACATAGTGTGAACTTAAAATGGTGGGATCACATACAAAATAAAGAAAATTAACTTAAATAAATATTGCTTAAGCCGGTAATTAACCCCCACCGACCAGTTCTGTTAGTAATACTTTTAAGAGTATCTTCTTTTCTTTTCTTTTTTCTAAAGAATTGATTTAATAGAAAACATTTCATTTAGTATATATACTTGAAAATTGAAATATGTCTTTACTTAATATTTGTTTTTAGTAGAGAAAATAAAAACAGAAACTAATATGACAATATCACATATGTTTTAATTTATAACTGAGATCGAGTACTACTAGCGCTGTTTAAATAAGTAATTACTGACATTGGAAAATAAAAGTCTCTACGGCACTTGCTTGTTTATTATAACTTGAACTCCAACACCAATACAGAATGAGAGGTGCTTGATTACTACTCAATCAAAAACAGATCGTGTGTTTACTTTATTTGATAACTTTTTATTACGTTACAAATTAAAATAAGTAACGTTATAAAGGAAAATCTCGAATTATTTTCTTTTATAGGACCGTCATAAATATGAAATTATTATATACCGAGATTGTATATATAGTCATAGTTACACATGTGCTATACATATCTAATTTGGGTGTATGTTCCTTAATTTTGTACCTAATTTAGATTATATTATTTCTCCAAAAGCCTAACTTTTGTTTACTTATTAATTCAATTTTCTTTGCTCTCTGAATTGGACCACTTCACTAAGAGTACACAGAGTTTGAACAAAATCCATGCAAATTGATCACGTACATACTTTAATTTCATTTAATTAAATCAATTAAACAGCCTCCATTATTTTTCACTATAAATACCTCCACAACCCCTCCATTTCTTCTTCACATTCAAAAGCATTCATTCTTCAACACTAATTGATCACAATGAAGTCCCTTCAAGTAATATTATTTCTTGTGCTAGCAATAATGCTCTTGGCTATCACCACCACTGCTCTTTCCACGGCAACACTATCTGCCAACGACGATCAAGAACCATCATTGGCTTATCACGATGATGATCATGACGATGATGATACTCTAACAACTTCCCTCCGCAGTGCAAGTCGTTTTCTTGCTTCGAGAAGAACTAGGGTTATTGCAGTGAAGGCGACATGCAACAAGTACCCTAGGGTTTGTCGCACCAAGGGAAGCCCGGGAAGGGATTGCTGCAAGAAGAAGTGTGTGAATGTGGATACAGACAGGCTCAACTGTGGCAAGTGTGGTAGGAAATGCAAGTACTCACAGATTTGCTGCAAAGGTGAGTGTGTGAATCCAATGTACAACAGAAAGCATTGTGGGGGTTGCAACAACAAGTGTGGCAAGAAAGGGAGCTATTGTGTGTATGGGATGTGCAGCTATGCCTAGAAATAATTGGTGGCTGATTTCAAGCTAAATATTCTTGAAATTTGTATAGTGTAGCAAAATTTGATTTGTTCATCAGCTAGCCAGATAGTTCTGGTGGGGTTTGCTAGTAGAGTTTGATTATTCCTTCAATTAATTCATGTGTACTTATACCGCAGTCTGATGTGGCTTCTTCGGTTTGGAAATGTCACAGATTCAAGTTGTCGCATCACAGGCGGTGGTATATATAAAAAAAAAAAAAAAAATCCATGTGTAGGTGTGTGTGATATATGTGTATTCATGATGAATATATTATACTTAATTTGTTGATTAGTTACAAATGATAAAGGTTGTCGATTGGTCCAAGTAATTTAAAGAGGGATTTACTAATTTCTTTGCAAGAACTATAATCAATTGAGTATATTGTTGATTATATATATATATATATATATATTGAAGTATTACAACCAGTAAAATAGGACTAGCCCATACCCCACTTGGTTACAGGCCTACAAGACTTGGCCCAGTATATTGATTATATGTATATATATATATATATATATATATTTAAATTACTAAGTAAATACATTATTCTAATTTGTAATTCGGTGCATGTACAATAATTCGAGGGCTTTTTGCAGTCATGATACACCCTTGCCTCTAATACTAAGAATAACAACTCTTTAATTTTTTAATTTTTTTCATTTAATTTGTTAGGCAGCTCACTATTTACAATTCTTTCAAACTCTACCTACAAATCGGTATAATCGACTACTTTTTTTTTCCTTTTTTATTTGCTGATCAGTATATTGAAGAAAATATTATATGGGATTAAATTAAATTAATTAACTAGCTAGGACTTGGTCTCTAAGATAAAATGTTAGAAATGCTTAAAGGCTTATATGGGAAATAGTAGTAGTACTATTCAATGGATATGTATGGATGTGGTTGGTTGGTTGGAGAGAAGAATTAATGTTCTTATAACTAAGGAAGATAAAAGAATTATATATAATATATAATATAACTAAGGAAGGTAAGGGCGCGCTTAGTAAACCTATCAATGTCTTATATTCAAGTCATTGTCACCGTAAGTGGTATCATTAAAAAAAAAAAAAATTCATAAAAATCGATATGATTTCATACTATATATATATATATATATATATATATATAACAAAGATAACTTAGTGGTATCATTAAAAAAAAAATCATAAAATTCTGTTGGTAAATTATGAAAAAAAAATTTCATAAAAATCAATTTGATTTTATAATATATATATATATATATATAGTGAAGATAAAACATATATAATATATATGTATATATATATATATATATATAACAAGAAGATAACTTCCATTTAAAAAAAGATTTAGTAAATCTCACTGCAGATTATTTCATAATTTCTTTCTAAAATTAACCACTCACATGCTTCTTAAAATTACTACAAATTCAACTCAAATTATTACATAATCAATTTTAAAACTTTTATCAAATATTTTTTCATACAAAAATTGTTAAATAATCTGAACATTAATTCTTCTCTCCAACTAACCGACCACATCCATATATATATATATCCATTGCCTATATAGTAGTACTAAGACTTCCACAAAAGAATCATAAGATACTTTTTAGTTTCTCTCTCTATATTCTCTTATGATTTCTATGCATCTAAAAGACATTCATCCCCTATACCTAGAATTTTAATTTTGTAAGTCAACTAATTAATCAACCCACACACACCATATAGCTCGTGCAACCACGTTTTATTTCTATGTCACCCCAAAAAAATCCTATCAAATTAATTAGAACCCTTAATCGTGTCCACCACCACTACAACCTTCTCATTTTCTATATATAATCAATCACGACATATGTCTCACATCCAAATCCATGGCCTCCTACAACACTAATAATCTCTTGTTACTTTCATGTCTCTTGGCGAATTTCATTTCGGTCCTCCATGCATTGTCCCTGGAGGGCTATAATGCACCCACATCACCGAAGAAAATACTCATGAACGTTGTAGATTCGTGTTGGAGGACCAACGCCAACTGGGCTAAAAACAGGCAGGCGCTGGCGAATTGCGCTGTGGGGTTTGGGAAAGGTGCCACGGGAGGCAAATACGGGGGAATTTACACAGTCACAGACCTTAGTGATGACCCCGTAAACCCTAAACCAGGCATGCTAAGGTATGGTGTCATTCAAAGCAAGCCACTTTGGATAGTTTTCGCTAAGGACATGGTTATTACACTAAAAAATGAGCTTATAGTGAATAGTTTCAAGACCATAGATGGGAGAGGAGTCAAAGTAGAAATTGCAAATGGACCGTGCATTACTATACAAGGTGTTAGTCATGTTATTATACATGGAATCAGCATTCATGACTGCAAGCCCTCGAAAAGCGGACTTGTCCGGAGCAGCCCCACGCACGTAGGGCACCGTAATGGCGCCGACGGAGATGCCATTGCCATCTTTGCTTCTTCAAATATTTGGATTGATCATTGCTCTCTTGCCCGTTGCACTGATGGCCTTATTGATGTCATTCATGCTTCGACTGCCGTCACGATTTCGAACAATTACTTCACACAACATGATAAGGTAGGCAAAAATAAATTAATTATATTTTGTGTATACGTATACATATATACAAGTGTTTAATTAAGGTTCTAATAAAGTTGTATTGATTTAAATTACAGGTGATGTTGCTTGGACACAATGATCAATACACTGCTGACAAAGTCATGAAAGTTACAATAGCATTCAATCGTTTTGGAGAAGGTCTAACTGAGAGGATGCCAAGGTAATTACTATTTATATAAGGAGAAAAATTATATCATTAATTAAATTTCATTCGTCTTTCCTAATCAGGTTTTGCCTAATTATAGATAAATTTACGCAGAGACCTTTCTTATATTAAACGGAATTTTATGCATATTTATATACAGGGTGAGGATAGGCTATGCTCATGTTGCCAACAATAGATACGACCACTGGAGGATGTATGCAATTGGTGGAAGTGCCAATCCAACCATTTTAAGTGAAGGCAACTACTTCCTAGCTGCAAATTCTATTTCTAAACAGGTTTGTTTTTTAAATTATTACAAGAACTTACACAATAATATTTGAATAATAATTCTAATCTACATACATACGTATGTCAGTTCAATGTCCATTGAGCGAGTACTATGAACATCTGACGATTGAGAATTCCATATACAATATATTTAACATTTTTAATTATTTGGTGTACGTAACGAACACAGGTTACGAAAAGAGAGACTAATGGTGGTTGGAAAAACTGGAAATGGAGGACTTCAAAGGATGTGTTCTTGAATGGAGCTTATTTTGTTCCATCTGGGTATGGAAGCTGTGCACCAAACTACTCAGGCACACAGTCATTTCCGGTTGCACCAGGAGCTTTGGTTCCTGCTTTAACAGCTAATGCAGGTCCTCTAAGATGTGTTGTGGGGAAACCATGTTGATGATCAATTGATCATCATATCGATCATATCATATGATCATTTTAATTAAAAACATTAAAAAAAAAAAAACAAATAACAAAAAACAAAAATTTACCTACATGAATCGTGAATGTAAACCTGCATGTTTGATCACTCTTAATTTTTCTTGTAATGATCTTGATCTCTTCAATTATCATTTTCTCTATTTTGTTGGTTCTGGGAAAGTGCTTATTAGCTCTATTTTAATCCTCTGAATCACTTCTTTTGAGTTAATATTGCAGAGGAGTATTATTGATCCTCTTGTAGCTAGCATAATTAAATATGTAACATAACTGTAGTTCGATGACTCAAATTTAGGATATTAGCGGATTGAATGATCGTCGTGTACCAAAAAATCGCATTGGCAGTGATCTTCAAAGAGAATAGTTATAGTACAAAATTAAAAGTAATGTATTCAAAGAATAATTATAATGAAAAGCAAAAGAAAGAAAAACTAAATAGCAGTGTCACTGTTGCAATTCATTCACTTTAGTTGATATTATTTATTGTTTTTAGAAAAGCCTATTCTCATTGCTTTGAACCCCACATGTCACTGGTGCTTTAGCTCTCACTTTTCTCAGATACCAAACACCAACTCCAACTCCTACTGCTCCAGCTGCTGCTACTCCAGTTACTGTCCCTGGAAATATAATATTAAACAAAAGATCAAATTTCACAAATCTTTGAAATTTTGTACACAAAAAATAAATAAATTCATCAAATATTATGTCTCATCACCTGCAATCACTCCTGCCTTTCCATGCTTGGAAATCTCATGATCTGCAAAATTATATATAATAACCTATTATTAGTTTTTGACCTAGATAACTGCAAACGGTAATTGGGCCGGGATGGGATTTAAATCAGAACGTCCTGAATCGGCGTACCTTTACAAGAAGTGGTGACATTTCCCTTCGGACACAAACACATGAAATTCTGAGTTGCTGTATCAAACCCACAAGTTCCACCTCCCTTTGTCATGTCCTGGCACTGCAAGCACCGTGTAGTCACTGGAATATCGAAATCTACTCGGATACCGTACTCCGCCACCTGATCATAAGGAGGACTAGTCCCTGTATTTCTCCAGTAAATACTAGTATAAGAAGCACAGTACTTGAGCATCAACCTCAATGACTCGGTAGCTTTTGGATAATACGAACAACAAGAACTTGTATGCAAACCAGAACCGCATTCCGGCAGATGCCGACAGAGATAACTAGAGCTGTCACATGACGAGTCACATCGGTCCGGGAACCGCTCACAGAAGATGGGTTTGGGCTCTATGATGACGTTTTCTTCGCTGCAATTGAAGAAGAGATAGTCGTTTTGAGAGGAGAGTGAGAAATGAGTGCTTGTATCGAGACTGAAGGGTCTCGTTGGACGAAAGTTGTCGCCGTCCTGACAATTCCACATGAAGGGGTCGGTTAGGAGAATGTGAGGGTCTGTGTAGCTTATGCTCCGGACAGGGTATCGACCGGAAGGTGTCCGGAGATCAAGCTTTCCGTAGTCGGAGCAGACGAGCATGTGCCTGTAGTAAGAGCTGCCACAACCATCGTCAATGCCGAATGGGTAGTTGATTGGAATGCCACCACAGGAGTCTCGACAGAGGTTGCTTGCATGAATTGTTGTTGTTGTTGTTGTGAGGTTGATCATTACAAGTACAATAATCAAGAAACATAAAGATGATGATGATGAAGATGAAGATGAAGAAGATTTGTTGGTGAAGAAAGAATCCATTAGAGAGATGGTGAGAGGATTATTAGTTAACTGGTTGCAATGTATAGTGAATTTTGTATGGTGACTTCTAAGGGAAAAGATCATCAAAAGCACTGAGAAGAGTAAAGCGGATTATTTAATAATTATGAGGTGTGAGATTTACGTATTTATTTTTCACTTAGGAATTAGGATCGATTATGTAATATTATTATGCAATATTACAAAGTCGATCGATATTATATGAAATAATATGTGAAAATCCTACATCCGAAACCTACTTACGGATTGTTGATGAAAAATATGCTTATAAATTAATTAAAGAATCTTGAGAGTCTGTTCCCTTTTTTTTCAAGACTTTAATTCTCTTTTTCTTTAGTGTTCTTTTTACATGTTGTTTTCACTTTTGTTTTTGGCTTGGATAGCTTTTGCTTTATACTACATGGTTTTAATTAGAAGACTGTGGAGAAGAGCATATAAGTAATGATTGAAGGGAATGTGGATTCTTCGTTTAGTTGTACAACTTATTTTATTCAATTAAAAAATATATATTGAGGTTAAATTAATTTCAAGTAGATCAAGTGTAGAGGACTTTGATGTTTTTTACCGATTTGATATTTTTCTTTTGATGCCTAATTATTTATTTTTATTTTTTTCGAATTATAATAAATTTGGGAGCTGCTGTGAGAGAGGATGGGAAATAACCCATACTAACAAATTTCATTCATATGCCTAATCATTGAAACCGTCCCAATGAGATTGCATCATTCATTTCGAGAATATAAATATATATTATTAAATTATAATTTGGTGCAATCTTATTGGACGGTCTCACCAAACAGGGCCGTCTCTAGACATTTTGAGGCCCTAACGATTTTGTGATATTAACAAAAATTGGGACCCTATATAAAATTATTAACATTAACATAAAAAAAAATTAAATAAATAATTTTTCATTTACCAAATATAATGTAATCCACATAAATTATAATAAAAAAGATTTTATTCTATCTAAAAACATAAAAACAAAACATTGTTTACATTTCTATTTTTCTTGCTTTCTCAAGTGCCAATTTACTAATTATACTACTACCATTAAGATTACTAATTAGACTCTCTTTATAAAATAATAATAATAATAATAATAATAATAATAAATAAATAAATAAATTGGACTCAAACAATTTTGACTAAGATGATGTCAAACTAAGTCTAATATATTAGAATTTAATTGGGCTTTGATATTTATTTTTATTAAATTGAACTAAATATAGATAATTGGGTCTTATTAAAATAAATGTTTGAGATAGGGTCCTTCTTAAACTTAAATAGATCAGATATGATGACCTAATTTTATAAAAGATGAAAAAGTAGATTAGACCATTTAGGATTCCTAATTTTATAAAAGATAAAGAAGTAAATTGGACTTTTTGGGACCCTAGTAAAATACCGGGTTTGCTGTCCTATGGGCCGGTCTTGTCACCAAATGGCAATCAAAACGTCAAATTAAAGATTTTCTCTTATTTGGGAGCGAAAATATATTTGGTCCCTAAGGTTCTATAGACACATGTCACACATTTTCTTGTAGTGCATCGCTCCTAATTCAATGTCTAACATTATACAAGCCACAAGTCCAATTCTTAATCTGATGGCCCAATTTGGGCCTATTTACAGGCCTTCAGACCCAATCACAGGGTTCAAAAATAGCCTAAACTGGACTAAGTCCCTAAATGCATCCTCACAGTTTCTTAAAACTCCCACCAGTGTAAATGCTTGAGCCAGCTAACCTTATTTGCATAGTTTTTGGAGTTCATATACTAAAAATTGTCAAAGCTATAGCTGACATAGAAAGTTGAAAACAAATTTGATATGGGATTTTGATTTAAAAATTAAAAGTTCAAACCCATCAAAATACATAATGTGTTGAATTCCAATTAATTTTATTAACTTGTTCAACCCCTAATCTGATATAATTAATACTAAAAATAATAAATTGTCTACTATTCCTCATCATAACCCATTTAAATAAAGATGGACGGTTAAGGTTTCCATTTCAAGTTAAAATCCGCTCCTTGACAATTTAGGTTAGCAACAACTTTGGGTCTTAATTTGAGTACCACATAAATACAAAAACATCAATAAATAGCCTTTTTTTTTTTTTTTAAGAAGAAGAAGTTTACCACAAAATCTTTACAAAAATTTTCTTAGTCAAAGAGTACATTTTAAGTTGTAAAAACCTTTGAAATTTGACCGAAATTAAACAAAACCCTATAAACAATCCGGTCAATCCGGTCGATAGCTAAAGCTCTTCCATAGGGTTACTTTTTTACTTAATGTCAAAACAATATGGTTGTGACAATATGAGATTGATCATGGGGTATGTATCTCACACATACACCAATTTAATTGTGTGCTCAAGTTATGTCCCTCTTTTCCAAACCTCGAATTAATTGTAATAATTAAAACAATACTGTTTTTTTCGATTTTGAACAAATCTCACGGTAGTTTTAGAAATTTTCTCTATTAAAAAAGTATTTATTTCTTTTTATGAGGTTAGACTAAACCAATTTAAATTTGTGACTTAAAATGTTGATTTCAACATCCTAACCACCTAGTGGTGGACCCTGAAATTTTAACGAGATAGGGCACTTGAACAAAGTAACAATTATATATATAAAAAATTATTGAAAATTTAAAATCATAATAAAATGAGTTTTTCTTTCATATAAGGAGAAATTTATGGTATAATAAAGTTTAGATAAAATAAAACAAATAGAACATTTACTCAAGATGAACTAAATAATCTTACATTAAAAAATAAATAAAAACAAGAAACGCAATATTACAAAAATAAATAATAACAAAAAAAAAAAAACAACACAAATAATGAAAAATTACAATATTTATTCTAAAATAAAAAAATTACAATCTAATTTTATAATAAGAATTGATTAATAATATTACTAAACATGTTTTTGAATTTTTTATTCTTCTAATTATTGATTCTAAATAAATTAAAATTATAAAATAAATAAAGATACTAAGGATAAAATAAAATGAATCATAATAATATATGGATTATTTTAATAAAATAAATTAAAATTTAGATTTTAGGGTTTATTAATTGGATATGTTAATTATATCATTTAAAAATTATTAGAAATAAGAAAAGTTCAAAATAGTAATAGATGTTTTAATGTAAAATAAAATTGAATTAAGTAACATAAATTGAGAGTAGTGAAAAAGTTTACAAAAATTTGTGAAAGAAATTGAAAAAGAGTGTAAAATAAAAAATACATTAAAAAAATAAGACTTAATAGCACTGGACCCCCTGAAGTGTACGCGAATTTGCAATATGCTCCATGAAGTTTTTTTTTTCGACGGTGCTTTTAATTCAAAAGTTGTGCTTTTAATTCAAAAGTTATAAATGCATTCAAATCTCAACCATTGGATTAAAAGCACATGAGTAGTTGAGATGTTGAAGTCAAAATTTTAAGTCATAAATTTAAGTTAATTTATCTTGATATTTTTTTTTACTAAACTCTTGAAAAAAAAAAGTTTGAGCGGAGTGACTTTGTAAACTCTAAAACGTTTCAAATCCGAATATCGCATGATGACCATCACGTCTGACCTGATGTTATGTTAAAAAGTAGTGATTTTATAAACTATGTAACGTTTCAAAATTGAATTTCGAACTATCGCGTCACACCTGATCAGTGATCACTTGATAGTTATGAGCATACAGCACAATCTTTAGCTGTGGTTGCTTACTAATTGGTATGTAAAGATACTAAAAAAAAACATTGATCAAAATTCGTGGAAAAGTTTGGAAAAGCAAAAGCTTTTCCACACAATTTCTTCGGTCTTTGAAAGGTGAATACTAATACTATGAATTTGGTCATGATGATCCAACCAAACATGTTGATGGCAGACCCATCCCAAGAAACTTTTCTTTAAAGTCATTAGATTTGCCAAATTGTCCGTGGAAACTGTCTTCAGTTTTGACCACCAAAACTCCCGAAATAATTTGTAATTAATAATAAATTAAACAAACAAAGACGTGAGCAAACCTATCAGTCATCTCAACTTCTTAAATTAATTAAATTTTCAAACTTATCCAATGCTTTTGGGATCTGCTGCTTACTATCTAATATTGTATAAACAATTCAAAAAACTTTTAGAAATAAAAGTAGCAGAATCCTATTTGATAAATATACAAAATTTTGAGTTAGAATGATCTTAATCTTAGCCACGTTCGAAACTTGAATTTTCAGTCGTTAGATCCGTCTTTATCATGGAAAAAATTATTCAGACTTTTAACTATTATTCTTAGCTGGTATCTAGTTTTTATCTTGAATGAGTATCCAATTCAAACTCTATGACACAATAATCTGAAAAGAAATTAAACATCATTTTCAATTAGTATCAAATCAAGATAACGAAAATGACTTTAATTACTTAATCTTAAGCATATCCCAAGCTAATAAGTCTTTACTACTAGTTTTTTCTTTAAAACAAAATATGATATCAAACGGGATAGGGATCTACAAGGATCTGTCAAAGATTAAACATTACATAAACTGCTTGAAAATATACTCCATCCTATAACAATCTGCCCTATAACCAGAAGATGTTTATTATTATAGCAACCATATATTAAGATTAAGCATTACATTAGCGGTTTCGAAATCATCTCCCGTAACATAGAGATTTCTACTCCTATAAACACGGGGAGATTCTTCCCACAAATAATTGAGCATAGTGGGATTTGATCCCTTCAACATCTAGTGTTAGTCTTTTTTTTTTTTCTACTCTTTGCTGCTTAAAAATATTAACAATTACTCAACAGTTATGATTAAGTCATCAAAATCAAATCAACCCCAAAAATAAATCAAAACATCTCTTTGTTTGTTATAAAGGCACACCAAACTCTTACCTTAATTTTGTAAAATAATTACTAATTGTATAAATATCAACAACTCCTAAATTAATTATAAAAAATAAAAATAAAAATAAATAAAATAAAAAATAAAAAAAACCCATTTACTATATGAGAAAATCCAAGTTGCTATACATCATTGAATCATTAAAAACAAGCATGTAGCGTCAAAAGCAGGTATTTTTTCAGTCTTAAAATATTTTTATAAATTAATACAACCATAAAGTGGACTAAAAACCAGATGATCAAGTTTGTTGTTTTCTTGACAATGAAAGATATTGGGGACATGCGTTTGAAGCTTTTGTCAACAAGTATGGCCATATCTCTCTCTCTCTCTCTATATATATATATATAAGTCAATATGTTCTTATATAACTCTATTAGTACGTTGGATGTAGACTATTAGATAAATATGCTTTGACTCAAAGTGTATGCACTTGTCAAAACTTCTCTATAATTTATGGTTTATATACAACACATTGATATATGCTTTGACTCAAAGTGTATGCACTTGTCAAAACTTCTCTATAATCTATGGTTTATATACAACACATTGATGGAGTTATATCAAGACGTAATGAAGAGAAAAGAACTATATATATATATATATGACAGCCATGGCTTTTTCCCTATCGTCTGTCGGTCTGTCTATGTATTTAAAAGTGGTTTAAGTCATTGTGTTATAATATAACTTCATCAGTACGTTGGATGTGGACCATTAGATTTACATGCTTTGACTTAAAGTGTATGAATTTCTGGTGAAGTTATATCAGGACGAATTGAGGAGAAAAGAAATATATATATATATATATATATATATATGACAACCATTGCTTTTTTCCTATTGTCTGTCGGTCTGTGTATGTATTTAAAAGTGGTTTTGGACTTTGAAATTTTTAGAGAAATACTTTTGAACTCACATAAAAATAAAGCAAAGATGTGGAACTGTGGAAAGTGATAAGAAAAAGAAAAAGAAAAAGAAAAAGAAAAAGAAGATCAATCAAGGTAGAAGAATCCATTTTCTAGTGTATGTTCCAAAGTTGTATTGCTAGTTTAAATATCTCATATTAACTTAAATGATGTGCACCTTTCATTCGGTAGATATTTGGTATCAGCAAGTTCGGAAAAAACTTGGACCCACATGAAAATATGAATTAATGCATTTCAGACATTTGAACCAAACGATGATTAATTAGGGTAAAAATAAAAATCATTTTCTATAAGTTCTGCTGTCCCCGTATCATCTTGTTTTAGATATCTCACAACGAAGAGATCTATTTTACTTTGGGTCATATGCTACTATACAAGAATAGTAATTATACATGTTTGTTTAATATATATACACATTAGATTTTAATTGATATAAATGTTTGTTTAATATAAATATATACACGTTAGTTCTCTTATATTAGTTAAATTCTTTTATTTATACATAAACAAAATATGAATTCGTTTACTATATTTGACCACTTAAAATTCAAAACCGAAATTGTTAAAGTTCCTTAATACCAGTTAAATCTGTTTACTTCTACGAAAACAAAATATGAATTCGTTTACTACATCTAACGGTTGAGAATTCAAAATAGAGTCGATATTAAAATAGGGATCATAAATGGTTGTGTTATAGTGTGAAAAGTATATTCAAATTGCTTGAGTGTATAATTAATCAACCACCACACACCAAATTTCTACGTCATGAAAGGTGAGCCACGTGGGTAGTATTACAATGGTCAACATGAATCTCAGTCAACTCTGTCGTTGGTTTTGATTTCATTTTATGTTTGGTTTGAAATTTTTTTATTTTTTTATTGTTTAATATTATAATATTTAATCAAGAGGTGGGAAATTAATGAGAGTAATGTATTGACATTTTGTCAGTATCCAAGGTACTGACTTTGTTTTTTGATTGGTTAAAAAAACTATTTAAAGTACCTGATATCAAATTTATAAGATTGGTATTGGTTTTTTCAACCAATCAAAACATAAAATCAGTATCTTAGGTATTGACCAGTCAACACCACGGTATTTTACTTTTTATATTTTATTTTTAATTAAATGCTCCTTCGATGCACTCTCTTGGCTGCTTCTCCAACCACACACACAACAATACACAGATTTTCCTCAAAATATCCCTCCTTGATCTCTTAATTAATATTTTTTTTACAAGATAATTACTATTATATATACATTTCTTAATTATAAACACATCCCAATATTGATTTGATGATATGTCATCATCATCATTAATTGCAATACTTAATTTTCACTCAGAGAAACCATTTTTTTTAAAAAACAATAATATCCTCCCATTAATGCAAGAAAAATGTAATTTAATTAAAGTATAGTCTAATATATTTTTTTACAATAATACTAAACATTCCACCTACAATCCCACTATTTTCATCCCAACACATGTGACAGCAGATGTGTCACTTGTGAATGGACACACATTAATTGATATTTATCTCTCTTACCCATGTATTTACTCATCAATTAATATTTGTCTACTCACCAAGTGACACTCCAGTTGCCACGTGTGTTGAGATGAAAATGGTGGGATTGTATGTGAGATGTATAGCATTAC
This sequence comes from Acer negundo, assembly GCA_035582765.1. Classification (NCBI taxonomy): domain Eukaryota; kingdom Viridiplantae; phylum Streptophyta; class Magnoliopsida; order Sapindales; family Sapindaceae; genus Acer; species Acer negundo. Next base: position 24,676,826 of record CM069232.1, on the reverse strand, counting down.
TGATTTTTTTTATCACCTAAAATCAAGTAGTATATATATAACAATATATGTAAATTGTTAAATCTATCCATTCAAGTTTATATAATACCTTCTTGTTTTTTTTCTTTTTAACGGCAAGCTTTATTCGAGAGCCAAGTAAGGTGAAAACAAACGGACTACAATCCGAGAGGCCAGCAGTCCAAAACAATGCCCTTAGACACAAAGCAAAAACAGAGCAAAACCACCCAAAACATGACAGAAACAAAAAGCAACTCGAAGAGAACAAAAGCACAACCCAAACTAAAACAAACCAAACACTGGGAGCACAACCGAAAACAACCAGAAAACACAACACACAGACACACCCTACACACCGATAGCAAAACCCCCCAATTGAAAAAGTCACAACTCATGGAAGAGCCCCTCTTAGCAAGCAAAAAAAAAAAAAAAAAAAGACACACTAATTAATATTGCAAGGCCGAAACCCCTCCAGCTTACCAAATCTACCAACATTGCACCTCTTAACAATCTCCTCAACTATATCATTTTCTCTTCCATTAAAATCATAGCCTAAGACAACTCCGACTTTGATGAAATTTATGATCAGCCACCAAACTTTTCACTAGCATACGAAATCTATTGTCATTTTTGACATCCCTTCTAGCAATTAGCTTTTAAATCTCATGCTTTCTACCATTAAAATCAACACCAAGGGCCAAACCTCTCTAAAACACCTTCACAATCTCATCCTCAAGGTTCCACACCTCCTTATCCTTCTCTCCAAGCTTCTGATGCAGCCTTGATTCGCCAACCATCCCCATCCTCTCTACTGATTGAACTTTCTCTTCAACACTAATGCTCATAGTTTTCATGTTGTGGATCCTCATCAAGTTAGAATTTGCCCTCTATCTTCTTTTCTTCGATATGCTTGAAGAAGCTACTGCTAAATTACGGACCAACTCTCTGCCTAAAAAACACCCATCTATGCTCCTCTTTTTACTATTCCAATTTACCACTGGAGAGTCTGACGAGCCAAATAACTCACTTACAACTAGAAGAGGTTCAGATAGACCTCTCAAGTTGCCCCTTTTAAGAGTTAAAGAATTGCCTAACATCCCTTTCGAAGAACCTAAAGTTGGTCCAACATCAGTAATTACACCAACCTTGAAATCCAACTTAACATTTTCAGATCGGCTTCTCAACTTTGTCTCTTTTGAACCCTCACATGGCCTAAAAAAAGTTTTTATCTCTTTTCACCTTATTAGAGTTTTCACCCCCTAAAACTTGAGCTTTGAAAAACGTTCCCTCCTTACAATCTGAATCAGGCAAATAATTGCTAGTCCTAACGTCACATGGCAAGCTAGTCATATTTTTAGGATTAAGCTTAATAAGGGAAATGTTGACTCTCACTTTTCTCATAACTTTTGAACCTTTCCTTATCTTCCAAAATCACTGCCCTACTGTTAGGATTCTTTGGTCCAAATCTCAACCAAAGAGATGCACTCTAACACCTTCACTAGCCTTATCGGACTTCATTTGAAATTTGTCTCCAAAAAGGAAATCTCTTTTTTGTTTCCACCAATAGATCACATTTTTCCATAACTGAAAAAACATCTTCACCATCCATTAAAGCCATTGTAGATAGCCCTAAGAACCCTTCCAACCATGGCCTTATCACCTAAAAATATTCTCCTCCACCATTACAAAGAACTCACTCTCACTTTCCACGACACTGATCTTGTTTGGAATTTGGTAGCCAAAAGGAATCAAAACCAAAACCTTACCTTTGTCTAATCTGTTCCTTTGTTTAGTGTCACCTTCTACAACCACTGGCTCTCTTATAATCTCTCCAAGTTTGAAGAAAAAAGTTTCATTCCAACAGTTCAAAAGAACTCCTAAGAAATTAATCCACACCAGTCTTGACTTGGCTATGTCCAAAGGTGACCATTTCCCCATCGAAATGAAGCAATCATCCCAATAAAAACGATTTTTGATGAACCTTGAGCACTCTTGATTAGTATTAAAGCCCCACGGAACTTTCATGTCACTCAAATACGACGAGGAAAACAATAATCCTCTGCTGGACAATCGACGGTTCACACTTGAGATGTTCATGAATTCACTCATAGTGCCTACTGCACATTTTGAAATCCAACACTCATCAGCTTGATTTCTTTCCTATACTAGTTTATTCATCTCCTTCGACTTTCCTATTGTCCATTTTGAACTCTAGCTTTCTTCAACTTGAGACCTTTCACCCACCTACAGATTCTCCACTCTCTCCCTATCCTCTCTACCGTCCTAAATCTTCATCCGATGGCCTTTAACCACAGCAGCGAAGGAACGACCTTTTTCAACCTTAACTCCCTTTTCATGAAGCCTCGAGCTATACCCATTCAACCCATTAGTCCACCGATTGCTCCATCCATACTTAGCAACATTCACCCTAACCTTCCACCCATTGATGATCCTCCCATACGTCATTCCAACCACTCTTATAACTTCATCCATTGTAGCAAACCGAAAAAAGACAAAAATGCTTCTTCTTAAAAACACATCTCTAACCAACCCATAAGGTTTAATAAATCCCTATAAACTCACTAAATCTATTTTAGAATCAAGGTTGTCTACAAAGATTGAGAACAGCCCTTCCCTAAAATATCTCATGCATTGGAGCATTTTTTCCAAGGCTAGCTTTTATGAGCATTGATATATTAGAAAAAAGGTTCCTTTTGCAACTCTTCCAATGTCATGCACAGAAATAATGTACTGATTTTTTAATCTTGCAAAATTTCTATTATTTGATATACCTTGTTGTTATTATATGGTTTAATAACGTTATTGAATAGTTAATATTTAATTTATTAATTTAAGTCTAATATATCAAAATTTATAAATTATTTATAATAAAATGATAGGATAAGAAAAATAAAACTAGCTAGGTTGTGCATAGTAACATAAATTAATGATAACTACATTGAAATATATCAAATCCCACTCACATCATATTTACTATTATTGTGATGCTCTTACCGTATCTATGACGTAATATCTAGAAAAAGAAGAAGAAAAAACAAACAAAACAATGTGATCAAGAACCCAATATTAAAGGGATGAAGATGCATTAAAATTTACAACAAAGAAGAAGCTGTGATATAGCTAATAATAAATACAAATATAGCAGCAATGGAAGACCAAAAAAAGTCATGAAATTGGACAGCAAAAAAAAACATGGGGTGTCGTTGATGTTTGAAAGAGTTGATAATGATGACGAGAGGAGCTTAAATAAATAAATAATAAAATAAACATTTGATTAAAAGCTTGTAATTTGTTACCTGCATCAGTTGACTGCAGCCAATTATAAACAATTTCCCATTCATATTTTTTGGACTTGGAAGCAATAATGTTTTGACCTATCAACCAAATACATTACATCACTCTACATATTCTATAAAAAATTTCTATATATGGTTTTCCTTATTTGTATTATTTTTTATTTTTTATTTATTTTTGTGGGATCGGGTGTATGCTTGCTTAATCCAGGTCAATTAGTCAAGTAGGTTTGGAATTTGGATGAAGAAGACGCACATCTAGCTAGCAAGCTCATTTTTTTGGACCAAATGTGTATTTTGGTTCACATTGAGCTTGTTATTGGAATTGAGATGGAGATGTAACAAATAATAAAGTTTTAAGGATACACGTTAAGAATCCAAAAGGTTTTTAACAGCAAAAATAATAGTTTATATTTATTCTTTCAATAATGTATTAGTGTACACAATTTAATTTGTCTTTAAAGATTGAATATAAAGATATATTCAGTTTTTCAATCATTATCTCAACACAATTCAACTTTGTTTATAAAATGTGTCCAGCAAACTAATTAATGAGTTTAAACATCTAGATAAAAGAAACCCTTATTTTACGTTAATAAATGACTAATTAATCGTGTGGGATGGTATGTTAACGTGTTGAATCTTGACTTTTATTTAAATCTGACTATCAATAGATTAAAGACTTACGATTCAAATATTTACTCTATAAATACTGAGATAAAAACTCTTCAATAAAAAATGAATATAATAGGATTCGAATCTCCCTCTACTACAAAAATATATATCATATTTATATAATCATATTCATATTATATTATGAATATGACATATTTACACAAGATGTATGCCACTTGAGGTAAAAAGTTTCATGACTAACACATGAATTCACACAAAATTCCCAATACGTAAAAGTATGTCATGGTTTTATTTTACTTTTACATATTTCAAGACGGTGTCGGCATTGAAGTTTACATTGACTAATTTCCAGCCGGTGATTTCAGTCTTTTTTTTCAATGCACACGTTTGGAGATATAATGATTCTTTTTTTTCTTTAGGTTTTACATTTTTCCATCTTATAGGTACCCCCTACCCATTACTTTGAATAACTTGAAAATAAAATTATTAATATAGTTTTTGCATTAATAAATAGAGAAAAAAAATGAACCGGCTTTCCCAGAGTTGTACATAAAACAAATAGAGAAAAAACAATATATCCAGATTTGTTTCAAAGAAAGTCTTCAAAAATCCATTGTGTACACCACGTTGAACACATGTTGTTTTGAATTAACTTGTTGAATATGATCAAGAAAATAAAATTTTTCTTGTAATAATATCAAACCCTTTTTTTCAAATGAATTTGAAAGGAATCTAATTTGGGAATATTACCTGTTATTCTCTTCAATTTTTCTTACTTTGGGCGCCGTCCATTTGAACAAAATACTTTTCGTTTTTTATTTTCTTAGGATTCCAAGTCATACCCAAGAAGTTTAATAGGATGAAGAAGTGAGGAAATTGGATAATACATTCATTGCCGTACGCCATCATACTATATCAATAGTAAAAAATTTGATTTTAAGTCCGATGAAATCAGGTACGGGATCCCATCTATTTTTACTTATGAAATTTGACTTTGTAACATTATAGACTTTATAACTTTAAAAAGCCAACTGGTTAAGTCTGATGATTGATCAAACGTGGAATATTGTACGTTTTTCTGTGCAATATTTGATCTTATAATGAAACAAAGTCTGAATAGCGAAAAAATGTGTGGGATCTCGGATCTTATAATTATATATATATATATATATATATATGATTTTTAAATTTGTCAAATTTGGACAGACGTGGTTCCCATCCTAATTTCTAAACGATGAAATACGTTCTAAAGTTTGATGTTGAAATTTTTGAAAGAAAATTAATGTTGTTTTGTTAATTGGTCAAGGTGAGTGAAAGAAAGAAGTTAATATATAGATGGAAAATGTTTGTTTTTCTAAGTTTTGATGTGATTCAAGTCAGTACGTACCTTTTGTTGTCAAATTTGATTGGGTAATCTTTTTTTTTCAAAAGAAACCAATAAATGTTATTAAAGAAGTTAAAGCGAAAGATTGTCACAAGATGTTGAAAAAATGTGTGCTTTGAAAAGAATCAAAAGTAATTGAATCAAATTTTACATTTAAATTAAGAAAACAATTTGCACACCCACTTTGCTTTTGAGAGTGTGTATATATATATATATATATATATTTGTTTTCATTATGTTTTGTTAGCTTTTTTCCAAATTTAGATGGCTTAGACTACAGTCTAATACAATCAAACCTAACCACACCACGGACAGTCTATAGCAATTATATATGTTTGTAAAGTAGCATTACGTATAATAATTCTCTAATCAAAACAATCCCAAAACGTTTTGTTTTGTAATATTATATATTTGCAACATTATAAGAGGGTAATTTTGAGTTTCGAGTTTTTTTCGAGGAATGTCCTAACTAGAAAATGACAATATATACAAAATATATTTTTGATTTTTCTATAATTCATATCACTTGTACTAACATGAAATGAAATTGTGAAAATCTCTTATGATAGTAAATTATTTTTGAAAAGATTATAATTAAATTATAGAAGTTTGTATAATAAGATCTAAACTCAAATATGCAGGCAATACTTACAAAAATAATAAAAATAAAAATAAAATTATACATAAAAGAAAAAGATGGGAAGTCCAAAAAGTCAAAGCAAGTGACTCGGTCTCATGGGTAAACAGTCAACAAAGTTCCCGGGGGCGGAGATCCAAAACGTGTCTCTTTCTCTTTCTTACTCATGTCATGGTGTGGGGCCCAGAAGCGACTTGGTTACTCCCTATCCCGGTCTTCAGTCACCAGAAAGAGCCGGGCCGTCAAATTCGTTGACTTTTCTTTTTCCTCTTTTTTTTGCCCCAAAATCTTTTTGTTTTTTTTTTATTTATTTTTTTTAATCCTTTTTTCCTCACGTGGAACGCGCCGCACCATTCGGCCCATTCGGGGCGGTGAGATTTATTTATTTATTTCTTCTTCAATTAATCAATTTATTTTTTTATTTTTTTTATTTGTGAACTAGTCAAAATCTTTCTTGACGAAATGTAGACGAAACCTCTCTTTTCTCTTTCTCTCTCTAAGGATTTTCAACACTTCAACCTTTCTCTATTTTTTTAAATATATGGATCCGGATAACCCGAACTAATAATTTATTAATGAATTCATTTTGTAAATCGAACAATTTTGAATTTTAATTACTAGAAAATTAAATTCCCCTTATAGATAATGTTTAAGGGCACATATTAAGACATAAAAAGAAAGTCAACTACAATATTTATTGCATTGTTAATATTATCCATTGTAAATTGCTAATCAAGCGTGATTTGATGGAAAGTATAATTATCCAATAAGTAAATTTACTGAAAGTAAACATCATATATACTGTCAAAATATCTACTTATACTATATCAAAGAGTATTTGTCGAGATCAAAATATTTACTCGTACAATATCTAGAGTATTTGTTGTAATCCGAACATTTACTTTTACGATATCGAAAAATATCTATCAAGATCAAATAATATATATACAGTTCTCTTATTTACCTCTCCTCGTAATACTGATAGTAAAACTACACGTGTAACTCGAATATCTAAACAAACAATAACCAAAGAAAAAAACTTCCTATACATTCTTGTTAAAGGAATTGGGATTCAAACAATCAAAACCTCACCGGCCACCACAGTCAATTTCTTAAAGTCATTAGAAAATAACGAGCTTAATTGAAATGGGTGTTAGTGAGTGTAACCCACCCAATTGTTGACCCGATTAATTCTCTCTCTCTCTCTACCACTAGGTGATAGTGGGACCAGTGCCAGTTGGCAATCTGACGCACCATCTGACGTAAACACATGGGAAAGAAGGAAAAATATATAAAATAATCCCAAATATTTCTCACAGAATCCAAATCTATCCATCTAATCAAACTTTTTTCTTGTTGTTGGTCTTCGTCCAAACCCTTTTTATAGCCGAGCCCATTGCAGCGGTTGAAGACTTCACAGACTTCTTCTTCCTCTCTCTCTCTCTCTCTCTCTCTCTCTCTCCTCTCTCTTCACTTCCTCTTCAAAACACCTCTATCTTTCACTTTCTCTCTCTAAAGCTTTAAGTTTCTTAAAGAAAGCAAAAACATTTATGGACAGAGGATGGGGTGCACTCGCTCTCGATTCTGATCACAACCCATTAAGTTTCTTCTCTCCCAAGTCTTTCTCTTCCAGGTTTAAGCCCGCTAACAGTAACGTTAACGGCGCCGGTCGTGACTTGATGGTGGGTGGTGGTGACCGGTCCTCTTCTTCCCCATCTTTCAGGATGTTCCAGGCTGCGCCTCCCTCGCCTCCGTCCGATCACGGTGGTGATAATAATGATAATGACAAGCGGGTGGCGGTTGATGAGGTAGACTTTTTCTCCGATCGTCATCAGAAGACGACGACCAATAGTGTTAATATCAAGAAGGAGAATTCTCATGAAGAAGCTTTGAATGTAAATGTAAATAACTCTACTTTAATTATTATTATTATTATTTATTTTTATCAGTTAATTATTTATTTAGGAATTATCGTTCATGCGGGATCACTGATTCCGACATAGTAAATTTTTTTTGGAACAGTGATCGAAAACTTCTTCTGGGTTTTCACACCTGATAACTGCAAGTTATTTATTATATTTAACTTTTTATTTTTATTTTTATATATAGATTGGATTGCACCTTCACACTGCTAACACCGGAAGTGATCAATCAACGGTGGATGATGGGGTTTCATCTGACATGGAAGATAAGAGAGGCAAGACTAGTACTACTGAGGTGAGAAAATTAATAAATTTTCCCTAGAAAGTGATTAATTTTTCGGCAAAATAAATATATTAAAGGTTTTTTTTTTTTTTCATTAGTTGGCACAATTGCAAGCGGGGCTACAACAAATGAATTCAGAGAATCAGAAGTTGAGAGAAATGTTGAGTCAAGTGACAAGCAATTACCATGCTTTACAAATGCACCTTGTAGCTCTAATGCAACAGCAACAGCAAAATCAGGTAATTAATTAATTAATTAATCACTGAATGATATATAAGTACTTTTAATTAACACATAAGTGCTTTTATTGATCTAATTGACTGACTTTTGTTTTTGATATTATTATTATGAAGATTGTTGAAGGAGGAAAATTATCCGATGACAAGAAGCCTGAATTAATGGTGCCTAGACAGTTCTTGGATCTAGGCCCATCTGCTGCCGCAGCGGCGGAGGTCGATCATGAAGTATCGAATAATATTTCGTCATCTGAAGAGAGAACTCAATCCGGAACTCCTCCGAATAAAACTGAGATTGTTTCATTGGATCAGGAAAATTCTAGTTTCAGAGATGGAAAGAGAATTAATAGAGAAGAGAGTCCGGAATCTGAAACTCAAGGTGCTAACTGGGGTCCAAACAAGGCACAGAAATTAAGCAATTCTACGGCCGCGGTGGCACCTACTAAAAGTATCGATCAATCCTCCGCGGAAGCAACTATGAGAAAAGCTCGTGTTTCGGTTCGTGCTCGATCGGAAGCTCCCATGGTAATTGAGTTAACAATCAAAAACTATTTGAGTTCCAAATGTGTTTTTTTTTTTTTTTTTTTTGGAGTAACATTCATGTATGATTCCGTATCTGATAATTTTCGTTTTTATATATACAGATCACCGATGGATGCCAATGGCGCAAGTATGGACAGAAAATGGCGAAAGGAAACCCGTGTCCACGGGCTTATTATCGGTGCACCATGGCGGTAGGCTGCCCAGTTCGTAAACAGGTTCAACGTTGTGCCGATGACAGGACAATTCTAATAACAACCTACGAAGGGAATCACAACCATCCTCTTCCGCCAGCCGCCATGGCGATGGCATCGACCACCACGGCTGCCGCAAGCATGCTACTTTCCGGGTCAATGTCAAGCGCTGATGGGATAATGAACCCTAATTTACTAGCCAGAGCAATTCTTCCTTGTTCATCAAGCATGGCAACTATCTCAGCTTCAGCTCCATTTCCAACGGTCACATTAGACCTCACTCACTCACCGAACCCTCTACAGTTCCAGCAAAGACAACCACAGACCCAATTCCAGGTCCCGTTTGGTGGCGGCGTTAGCGGCGGCAGTCCCGTGTCGACGAGTCAACAATTGCCTCAGGTTTTTGGTCAAACACTCTACAATCAGTCAAAGTTCTCTGGTCTTCAATTGTCACAAGACATCATGGGACCTATTTCACATCAATTGGGTGGTCACCAATTTACACCACCTCCTCCTCCGTCGTTGCACCCACCGCAATCTTCCTCATTTGCTGACACCGTCAGTGCCGCAACCGCCGCCATCACCGCAGATCCCAACTTCACCGCTGCTCTCGCCGCCGCCATCACCTCCATTATTGGTGGTGCAAATAACCCTTACAACAACAACAACTCCAACAACACAACAAACACTAGCAACAAAATCGGCAGCTTCTCAGGAAACTAGAGACAGATCATAGGCTGCACTTTTTGTTTTGTTTTTTTTTTTCCATCAGTATAATTTTAATTTCTTTTTTCTTTTTTCTTTTTCGGGATGAGAATGAGATTACTTGTTAATAATTTTTTTTTAAAAAAATCTTAATTATTGTGAGGATGGTTAGCAGTAACACAAATTTCATTCTTTCTTGTTAATTGTTTCATCATATGAATAATTTATTTCAATTTTTTTCCTTCCATAATTACCGTATTTTAACATTTATTAGAACCTTTTGAATTTCTTATAGTCTGTACTCTGTATTCTTAATATAATACGCACCATAAATTCTTATGGCCTAGTATTATCTACAACTGTCCTCTAAACTTGATTTTTTGACTCGTCATGAATGACGATGACTCGTGATATTATTCGATTGAAGGAGAGCCTTTTACCACCCAATCATGTTAGGTGGTGGCGTGTTATCCACACTACTGTATAAGACTTTTTAGAGTTTACAAATCAATCAGTCTTGATAAACAATGAAATGAATCGAAGAAGATAGAATTCAAAGTATGCTAAAGTAAGACAAACCGAACAAAATCATAAAATCCAATCCGTTGATTTCTAATTGGTCAAGAATATACGGCTATTACTATTTGACACGTAAACTATTTGATGATGTGGACGTGTTCCTCATGTTAATGTTAACTTGTAAGACTTAGTAGAGACTTCTAGGAAACTACTAATCTACTTACGTATGTTGTTTGGTCAAGTTCTGTGGTGGTCCAATTCGTGCAATTTAAACCGGTGTCGGGTGGTGAGAGAAAGTAATTTACTATAATTTAGTGAGTAGCTTCGAGGATCGTGTGATGAGATGGGGACGTGGACGTGGGGTTATTTTATTGGACAAAGTCAGATACGTTTTATTTTTATTGACTTTCAATGCAGTGTTTTTATTTTTTGGATTGATTGATTTGATTGACAACGATGACGTCATCATTCATGAAACAGCCATTCATAATTATACAGCGTGGAACTTGGTGGGTCACTCGTACCGTACTTATATAGTTATATATCCACCGTACAATCTCACTTCTACATGGATTTTATCGAGGGATTATCATGGTTTTATGGGCACATGGTTGCACGTGATTTACATGAATGAATAAATGGACTTTGCATGATTTTTCAATCTTTTTTTTTTTTTTGTTCTTTCCTGTGGGCTGAAGCTAATCAATGGTGTGTACAAGAAATTCAACGATAAAGATTATAAGTAAATTATAAATATAGGTTTTGGTAGAAAATCCTGAGAGTACAAAATTTTGAATTTCCTATTAAGATATTAGAAATATTTTAAGAAATTTTGGATACCGATCCCCAAATGAATAAATATCGAAGATATTTGACCAAAATATAGATATTTACTTCCTTAGATTTAGCTAACTTAAACAGGTACATATTGACTTATATTCATGCAGCTATAAATTATCTTTAACAAGATCGATTTCAAATTTTGAAATCTATAAAGAGCATTTATGAATAACAAAAGGAGTAAGTAACATGTGTAAAAATCTATTTGAATCGCTATTCAAATATATTATATGGGATTAGATTATTAGAAGTAAATATCAATTTCTTTTAAAAGTCGGTTGTCAAAATTTTTGAAAATAAAAAATATCAGAAATATCACTAATATCTTTAAAATACCGGGTATATTCAAATATATTTTCAATATCAATCCTCTAAATGGATAATATCAAAAATATTTCGGTCAAAAACGATATTTATTTGAACTTAGCTAACTTACATCATGTCGGTATATGTTGAAATATATTTATGTAACTATATATTATCTTTGACAAGAGCTCAAAATATTGAAATCCATGGAAAGCATTTATGCATCACAGGAAGGGTAAGTAGCCGCTTAATAAATGATTTTGGTTGTTTTGAAGATAGAATGAACCAGTTGGTCTTATCTTGGCTATTCTATCACATGACATATGTGTGTTTGTTTGAAGATTTGAGTTGAAAATTTAAAGTTAAAAAGCCATGCATGCATGAATTCATACTTTAGAATTTTGACTTTTGTTAGGAGAAAAAGAAAGAAGCAGCCATTATATTCCAACTTGCATTTTAATCCTTTTAATTTGGATGGTAGATATAACATTAAGATAAGGAAATGGAGTGGACAATATGTTTACATGCTTGTGATATTTATATGCTTGAATTTTTATACTTTTTAAAGGCCCATTTGAGATGTTGATGGGCTGCAACTTAGCTGAGTATTTCAATATGTTTAGGCCAAACTAACTCCACCTATTAAGTGTCCGTTTAGGAGAGTTTACTTATTAGCTAATAGAGTTTTTTTAATTAAAAAAACTCTTTTCAATTTTTTTTTAGTATTGTTTAGTTGTCACTCGGTAGAGCTTTTAGATGATTAAAAAAGTTGTTTTACGTTTACTTGGAGAAGCCTAAATTTAAAGCTTTTCCAAGCAGATCTTTTGGAGTTTTTTTTATAATAAAACTAAAATCTCCAATATAACCCTATAATTTAAAATTTGCTAGAGTATTTTGATCATTCTATCATTAAAAAAGCTCTCTTTCAATTGACAATCAAACGACCAACGACTTTTATTTAAAAGTTTTGTCTCTAAAAGATTTACTTTTAAAAGATCTAATTGAGAAGCTCTCCCAAACGTATTCTAAATCTAACACCAATAGGGTCATAAATCTATAGGGATCGGCCGAAATCAACCACTACAAGCATGACTCGGAATGTGGCCACCACTACAGCCTATAGGGGAGGGGGTCATGGGCTTGATGGGCCTGAACCTAGTTGGGCATTTGAATCTCAAACTAGCCCAATCTTAGCTAGCTTTTCCCTTTCTTTCTCTTTTAATATGTAATATGTTTTGTGAATATATAATTTGAGATTTGAAGGAAGGAGACATGATTTGAATTTACAATCTCATTGACGGGAATTTGAGATATTTACAGTAGAGTCTCCTCAACTTCCACCACCGATATTTTCCTTCCAACTTCTGTAAGAACCGTCACCAATAATTTCCTTTAGCACCCCTATTATTTGTCACCCATTTTTAAACCATTCAATAATGGGAAAAAAGTTTAAATGTGACTTATCAAACACCCTACGGTTGCTTTTCATGTTGAAATTGAATTAATGGGGTTAGCAAATAGTCATGGGTGGTCACACTCAACCATGAAAAAAAATCTGTTTGAAGTTAATTGGTGTGGCCATTTTGGTTGTGTTGGTAGCAATTTGCTTTCTTGCACTCAAAACCTCTGTTTGCTTTGATTGAGCTTTCTTGCATATTACATAATATATTAATTGAGTTGAGCTTGCTTCTTGGCAATATCTTCCTTTCAAAACCTTCCCTCCACTTGTCATGAAGAATATCATTTATACGAAGAAATTTTGATAAATGGGACAAAACAAACAAGAAAGTGTTTTGCAGGCGGAAAAAAGTTTAATTTAATGGTATGTCATTCACACCTATAACATTAAGAACGCGTTCACTAATCATAAATGAAATGAAAGAGAATAAACTTCCATGTAAAAGGTAATTAGGAAAGGGAACTTGATTCCCAACTAATTTTATTAAACAGCGTAATTATAAACCAGTAATTAATTTCTCTTTTTCCCCATTAAGACTTTTGATTAGTAAACGAGTATGAAGTTATGTATTCGAGCTATATACTTTTCATTACACATGATCCGTCACACTAAAAACTCAAGGTTCACAATAATAATAATAATAAAAAACACACAAGAAGTGAAAAGACATTCTTCAAATGAAAGTAATTGTAAACTAGTGATTAAGTTCTCTTTCCCATGTTAGGATTTTTGATTAGTAAACGCATTATAAAGTTGTTGATTCAAACCGTGTACTCTTCTTCAAACCCCAAATTTTGTAACGTTACGGTACTCATGATCCATCACACTAAAACGTAAAAACTCAAGGTGTTCACACTAAAAAACACACGAAAAGTGAGAAAACATTCTTCAAATGACACTAAAAACCCAAAAAAAAGGCTTTAAACCGTGTTAAGCTAGTACGCTACCAAAAAAAAAATGCAAAACTTTCCATAAAATCACTATAGTCACTATCCAACCAACCCATCAAAACCCACCACTACAACGCATCCCCACCACACCATCTCGTGTCCACCCCTTTAATCATCGTACATCCAAATCTAACGGCCATGGATGTCTTCATACTACACATAATCTCATGATAATCGTCTTTTTTCCTTTGAGTGGCGATATTTACATTCTTCAAAATTTATATATACACCCCAAATTAGTATATTTTACAAATCTCAATATTACCCTTAAATAAAACTATTTAAATGATTAATATAAATATAACTCGTGCATCATATTAATTAAATATATATATTTTAGATATTTTAATAAATATTATAATTAGTTACACATAAAAAAAATTACTTCTTTTGATTAAATTACTATTTGTTTATTAATTAAGATTTAAATAGTGATAATTTTAAATTATAAATATTAAGTAACTATTATATATAAAAAATTATTAAGTACATTGAAGTTAATTAAAAATAAACTAATATAAAAAAAAAAAAAAAATTGAAGCCTGTAACATAATAACAAGTTTGAGCGAGTCTTCAAGACAAGATGATAACCCATTGAAAACGGATTTAATAAATGCCATAATCATTGATGAAAAAACCTTTGGTAGAACTAGAACATTCCTTCCAAAGAGAGAATAAAAGAAAGGAAAATACAAGTAAAAGAAAATAAAAAAGAAGAAAAAGCTCCAATGCCCTACGCATCCATGTCCAGGTTTTGGATTATAGGAGGATGTGCGGGCTCAATACTTTTTGTTTTTTCAATTTCATTTAATTAATTTATAATATATATTTTTTTTTCCTAAAAATTAAGATAAATGACATTTTTTTTTAAAGATAAAGGGCATATTTGATAATACATTGGGTATGTTTACGATTTATAACATTTTTTAAATTTTAATAGAATCTATATACAAAAGTGGTGCACATACGATTTTTAGGGGGTACAAATATCAACTCTTTTTTACCTTTTGCTACATTTGGATTTCGGAGTCCAGCCCATTCCACCAAAACGAGCATATCGTGAGAACCCCCTGAATCGACGGTTAAACTTGATGCAGATCCAACGGCTGAGATTTAAAATAAAACACAAATGCCAACTTAGCAGATTTTGGTGGGCCCCCTCAGGTGAAAGCTTTATAAATTAGTTCGCTCTCGCTTCTCTTCTCTCATATTTTCATTCTCTCTTTCGCTTCAAGTCTCAGTATCTGCAATTTCAGTGAGCAATCTCTTTATTTTTATTTTCTTGAATTCCCAGTTTCAATACTTTTATCGCTGTCTCTCTGATTGTTGTTGTCGTTTTTCATTTCAATGGTGCTTTTATTTATTTAATTAATTAATTTATTTTTTTTACGTATTTGATCGTCTCTGTTTGCATGTCAAGGTTCTGTGAAGTTAAATTTATCGTTTTCATTTCATTTTCATTTTTTTGCTTTCTCTGATCTTGAATTTTGAATTTGTATGATGTTAAAGGTGAAAATGGGTTCTTCTGTGAAGTGAAACTTATAAACTTGTAATGTTTTTGGTTTATGTTTTCTCTGCTCTCACATGGGTTGCTTGTTTAGAAGAATAAAGTTTGAATTTTTAATTTTTAATTTTCATTCTTTTTGCTTTTTCTGAGCTTGAACTTTGAATGTGTATGATGTTATAGTTGAAAATGGATTATGTGAAGTGAAATTTATCAACTTTTAATGTTTTTTGTTTATGTTTTCTCTGCTCTTACATGGGTTGTTAGTTTAGAAGAATAAAGTTTGAATTTTTAATATTCAATTCTTTTTTTCTTGCTTTCTCTGAGCTTGAATTTTGAATGTGTATGATGTTATAGGTGAAAATGGGTACCGAAACCAAAGTGTTGTTATTGTTTCTATGGACCCTTTTGTTTGCTTTGGTGGCGGCTGCTGCTGGGTCTGAATCAGATGATGGAATCATCAGGATTGTTTTAAAGAAGATGAAAATGGATGAAAACAACCGGATTGCTGCCCAGCTTGAGTCCATAAAAGGAGATTCTTTGAATGGTTTTGTGAAGAAGTATCATCGTTTCCGCAATAGTAATAGTCTTGAAGACAATGGAGATATTGACATTGTTGGGTTGAAGAACTACATGGATGTTCAGTACTATGGTGAGATTGGTATCGGTACTCCGCCACAGAAATTCACTGTCATCTTTGATACTGGTAGCTCCAATTTGTGGGTGCCTTCCTCCCAATGCTATTTCTCGGTGAGATTTTTCGTACATTGGTGACTGTTTGACTGTTTACAATTTGTTTGATATTATAATTGGTTGGATTTTTGGTGATTTATGATGATTTTCGGTTAATTTGTTTTCTCTGTTATTGCTCTAGCCTGCTTGTTTCATTCATTCCAAGTACAAATCAAGCCAATCAAGCACCTACAAGAAGAACGGTTCGTTTTCTGTATCGAAACTCTAAGAGGGTTCTCGAATTTGTTCTTGAATTGTACACCGATCAACTTTATATTCTAAGAATTGTATTTTATCATCCATGACACAGGTGAATCTGCTGCTATTCAGTATGGTTCTGGTTCTATCTCTGGCTTCTTTAGTTATGACAGTGTTAAAGTTGGTGACCTGGTTGTGAAAGATCAGGTAAATTTAGGCTTCTTCTGTGTGCTATACGCGCATAAAGTCTGCTAGTTTGTTAGAGTATCGAGTAGTTGATATGTTTTTATTTTTTATTTTTTATTTTTATAAATCTTCAGGAATTTATTGAGGCAACCAGTGAGCCCGGTATGACATTTTTGGCGGCCAAGTTTGATGGTATATTAGGACTTGGGTTTCAAGAGATTTCAGTTGGAAATGCGGTTCCAGTCTGGTATGTGCGTGAGCGTGTGTTTGCATTGTCAATGGCATTTGTTGATTTCTAAAAATGTTTTTCATATAATAGTGTTCCATGTTTCTGATAATGCATGTGTGCCACTTACAGGTACAACATGGTTAAACAAGGTCTTATTATGGACCCGGTATTTTCGTTTTGGCTTAACCGCAACCAAAAGGAAGCTGAAGGTGGTGAAATCGTGTTTGGTGGGCTCGATCTGAAACATTTCAAGGGCCAGCACACATACGTCCCTGTGACCCGGAAAGGGTACTGGCAGGTTAGTCATTGGAAATTTTAAATTTTTAGCATTTTTGATCAATGTTTGATATATGTTTCTTAAACATGTTCTCATTCGTTTCGTTTTATTTTGTGTTTGATAGTTTGACATGGGTGATGTTCTCATTAATGGAAAACCAACTGGTATGTTCTTTTTAAGAACTACAGTCCTCGGCAAGAAGATTTCAATATATTCTACTACTTTTGTTCTGATTCAAGCATACTCTTTTCCAGGATATTGTGCTGCTGGTTGTAAAGCGATTGCAGATTCCGGGACTTCTTTGCTGACAGGTCCAACGGTATGAATAAATGCTTCAAATTCTGTCACATTTGGATGAAATTTACAGAAGTATGAGAGTTTTTAAAATTCCAAAAGTGATAAAACAAGACTAGAAGACGAATACCCGAATTTTTACTTCTTGCTTGATTTCTCAGTCATGTAATTGGATGATGGTTTGTCACTGAATGAAAAATCTCTCTCTATTTGCAGACTGTAATTGCCATGATAAATCAGGCCATTGGAGCCTCAGGAGTTGTTAACAAGGAGTGCAAGGCGGTTGTTGAACAATATGGACCAACCATATTGGATCTACTTATAAATGAGGTAGATACTTGATTTTATTATATCGATCCATTGGCTATAGATATCGTTGGATGCATAAATTCATGTCTTGCTGTGTCAGGCAAATCCGAAGAAGATCTGCTCTCTGATGGGATTGTGCACCTTTGATGGATGTCGAGGTGTTAGGTCAGGCCTTCATTATTCTAATTTACATTGCTGTCATCGATGTGTTTCGGGAAAAACTTCTAGTGCTATATTTGTCGTTGTTGTCATAATATATAACGTTTTTGTGCAGTATGGGCATTGAGAGTGTGGTGGATAAGAGCAATGTCAAGTTCTCTGCTATTATTCGTGATGCTATGTGCACTGCTTGTGAGATGGCTGTTGTATGGGCGGAAAACCAATTGCAGCAGAATCAGACTCAAGAACGTATTATGAACTACCTCGATGAGGTGAGATACGACAAGATATTAGTTCCGTATTTTATTGGGGCAACACTTCTTATGATGATTACATCCATTACTCTATTTTGCAGCTCTGTGACCGAATGCCAAATCCATTGGAACAATCATCTGTCGATTGTGGACGTATTTCTTCCATGCCTCCTATTTCCTTCACTATTGGTGGCAGAATTTTTAAACTCACTCCACAGGAGGTATGATGCCATTGCAACATTTTCTCTTGTTATGTTAATGTGAACAAATTTCAACAAATTTAGGCAAATCAAGATAAAAATCGCTACTACGCTTTGACTTTCTTTTCGTTCAATTCCTCATTCTTTTCTTTCCGGTTGGTATGTTCAGTACATTCTCAAGGTGGGTGAGGGTTCTGAAGCTGAGTGCATTAGTGGTTTCACCGCCGTGGACATTCCTCCTCCTAGCGGACCTCTCTGGTAATCCTATCCCATCTCATTTAATCTTTCCTCGTCGTGCTCTTAGGTCTATCAGTTCAGTTCTCAAAATTGGTCTTTTGTTGTAAATGCAGGATCTTGGGAGATATCTTCATGGGCCGTTACCACACTGTGTTCGATTTCGGAAAACTGAGAGTTGGCTTTGCAGACGCAGCGTAAAAACAGTCGGAAAAACTCGTCGTCTCGGGGGTCTCTCCTTTTATATCATCCATATTTTTTCTGCTATTAAGTTATGTAATGCTTGTAAAGATAAATGGAGTAGAGAGTGGAGTTGTACATATAAATACATGAAGGTGTTGACCCCAACAAAAATCAATTACATATTTGCTTGCTTGTTTATAAAGTATAAAAGCAACTGTTTGCTTCAGGTTTTGGCTTGAAAAATGTGTTTTTTTTTTTTTGTTGTTCTTGCTAATTTGCTATTCTTTGCTTAATGCACATGTCAAATGGGCCGGTGGTTCGAGCCTGGCACTCAAATTAAGGGTCTGGTCTGACTCGACTTTTGGGGGTTGTGAGTCCATAGGATCGAGCCTGAACGTAGAGTCGGACTCAAAGAAAGTTAAAGTCCGGCAGGCTACCCAAGCCCACATGGACAAACCGGCCTTGAATAGAATTTATGGATAAGGCTGGACTACTTGGTTATCAAGCCCGATTCGTTCGGTCCGACCTTTTATTTAATTATTTTTTATTACGGTATTTATCTATCTACCTATTTAGACCAGATATTTTTTTGAAACTTTTGTCATTAGTAGGATTCGAGCCGTTGATTTGTGAGTTATTTACCTAAACCCTAATTCATCAATCTACCAACTAAGTTACGCCGTTAGGGGCTCGTGAATCTATAACTTATAGAATAATAATAAATTTATTGTATACATTTTGAAGATACACATGATAATAATTGAAGGGTCGGTGCTTCTGAGGTAAGGGATTGGTTGGTTGGATGAGTTAGTTAAGTTTTCTCAAAACAGTTATGACACCCACCACAGAGGATGACCTTTTAAAAGACTTAAACCGAAAGCTGAAGCATGAAAAAAGCCAAAAGCATTGGCGACTGGTTGGCAATTGATTCGGTTTTGCTTGAAAGGGACCTCTTCCATCTTCTCTAGCTGTATAGTCTAAATCATAAAAGAGTATTCAACAAGTCATTCTCTACCGCATATTTCACATTTTATTACTTTATTCGAATTGTGTGTGACGAAGAAAAAGAATTTGAATAGACCAATAATTATATTTCAGATTCATATTTGAATATATCAACAAAATCGATTGTAATCCCTATTAAAACTTGTTAAAATCCAAAAATACTATCTATAATTAATAAAACACAAAAATAGAAGCCGAAATGATTGAATTTGGATGATTCTAACGATATATTATAGGGCAAAATCCGACATCATTTGCCCTTTTACGGGCTTGCTTCCAGAAGTGATCTACATCATGTCTTATTGATAAGGTAATCTATTAGAGTTATCGTTGTAATCTTTCCTTACAGTTTAAGTTTTTTAATCTATCTATTACTAATATGTTGGACGTCTATCCGAGAATTTTTTTGATACGATAGAGCATAAGTGAATGATAAGATAGAAATTATCAAGACCAAGAAAAGGGTTGGTATGAGAATGTGAGTTGGAGGGAGGTAGGTTGTTACTTGGTTGGTTGGTTTATTTTGGTGCTTCTAACTTTACATGCCTTCCACAACTAAATTCCTCATGTCCACTTCTAAGATATGCTTTGCTTTTTTGGATGTTGTTACAACTAACCAATGTAATGCCACCACTTCTTTTCTATTGTCTTCTTTGTTTTGTTTTTTTTTTTTTTTGTTTTGTTTTGTTTTTTCCTTGTAAACTTCACCTACAATCCAAGAAAACCCAAGTATTTGATAATCGAGGTTCTTGTCTTTGATTGGTTCTTTCTTTGTTAAAATATAAGCATTGAAAGTGCTTTGGACATCACTAAAAAAGTACTTTTTTTTTTTTTTTTTTTTTTTTTAATGCGGCGTGTAAAGGAATTACGTGATAAAAAGATTAAAAAGGAAGAGTCTAGCTTTAGGATATAGTCACTCAACCCCATCTGATATTAAAGATTAATTGATGACTTAATTGACTCTATATGTAGTAGATACAAATGAATTGATCACTTCTCAATCTTTCAAGTTCAAAGTATCACCTTAATTAAATCCTTACCACTTGATTATCTTAATTAATTAAACCTTCCCAAAAAAAAGTCAAACACTCCTTAAACCATAAGTTTTTTTTTGTGAAATCTTTAAATGGAGGGTCTGATAGTACTTATCGAAATCAAACACTGAATCAAAAGATATCTAACTTCCACAATATAGAAAGAAACTCTTTAAATATGCTTAAAAAACGTACATAGTGAGACTCAAACCTCTCTCAATATATCTATTCACCTGTCCTTTGCAGTGATGTGTAAATCTTTTTTTGATGCTATTTATATAACAACCTATCTAGATTATGTATTTTTTTTAAATTTATCATTGATAGGATTTAAACCACTGATTTAAAAATTATTTACTAAAGTCTCAAGTTAATGGTGTATGCCTCCGAGATTACGATATGAATCTTGGAATATCCTATTCCAGATTCCCCAATTCATTGTATTCTATGCTTTTTCCGTTACTGAAAGAGAAAATGAGATGTCCTTCATGAGCACGTGCCGCCACATGTAAGAGTATATAAATATATAATTAATGATCAAGATAAGCTACCTCTCCGCCGCCCCCATCGGCTAAAACTTTTCCATCACTCTCCTTCCACCACGTGGAGCTCTCACCTTTAGAGAGAAAAACAGTAGGAGAGAGAAACGGCGGCCGTCCATAGGCCAAGAGATAAAAAAGAATTACAAAAAGACAACTTTTTGTCTTTAAAAAAACACAGCTTCTTTGCATTAAATCCAAGCAAACCAAACAACAAACATAAAGCCTGCATTCTTCAATATATATATATATACACACACAAACACTGGAACACCGAACACACACACCAAACTTGACAGACACAACAAACCAGACTTGTATTGTTTTTCGACACCCTTTTGAGAGCTTTGAAGAATGGGATGGACTCGAGGACGAACCATCGGCCGTGGCTCGACGGCTGTCGTCTCGATTGCCACGGATAACGGGTCGGGTCAGGTGTTTGCAGTCAAGTCAACTCAGCTCTCTGATTCTGAATTTCTTCAAAGGGAACAGAGAATTCTCTGCACATTGACGTCTCCTCACATTGTAGCTTACAAAGGGTGTGGAATTTCGTCGGAAAACGGCGGGTCTGTGTACAATATATTCCTGGAATACGCCAGCGGCGGAACGGTGGCGGACGAAATTCGCGAGCGCGGCGGAGGCGGCGGACTTGACGATGGAATTGTCCGGTCGTACACTCGCGCGATGCTGTTGGGGCTGGAGTACCTTCACTGCAATGGAGTGGCGCATTGCGACATCAAGAGTCAAAACGTTTTGGTCGCCGGAAATGGCGCGAAAATCGCGGACTTTGGTTGCGCGAAGCGGGTCGGTGATGACGTGTCGAGTGATGATTGGGCGCCGCAAATCATGGGTACGCCGCTGTACATGGCGCCGGAGGTGGCCCGTGGTGAGGAACAGTCGTTTCCTGCTGACGTGTGGGCTCTTGGGTGTACTGTCATCGAGATGGCCACCGGACGGCCGCCATGGGTCGGGTTATCCAACCCGGTTACCGCCTTATACCGGATCGGGTTCTCGGGCGATGCACCGGAGATTCCTAAATTTTTTTCAAAGCAAGCTAAGGATTTTGTAGCTAAGTGTTTGATAAAAGACCCCAGAGAGAGATGGTCAGCTAGTGAACTACTTAAACACGAATTCATCAACGAACCCGGTTCGTTTTCAAGAGAGATTGATGATTATATTTCGAAAACTCCGACAAGCGTGTTGAATCAAGGCTTCTGGAATTCGATGGAGGACGGAGTTTTGGAGACGACATGGAATTCAAGGCATGAGGAGAATCGTTCAAGTTGTTCGAGTTCTCCATTGGAGAGAATTCGACAATTGAGTGGAGAGAACTCAAAAAACTCAATGCTCAATTGGGCATTTGACGAAACTTGGGTGACGGTTAGGACCGATGGCAGCGAAGAAGAGCGAGGACTGCCTCCGTCCAATATAAACCACGACCACAACCATAACCGCGACATGTTATGGGCCGGTGAAGTGAGAAGAGCTAGTGACTTGAATAGTCCTCAAGAGTCCATAAAAATTAGTGAGATAAATACTTGTAACATTAGCAGTGTAAGCAATGGCAGCAGTATTCATGATATCAAAAGCTTAGTGATAACATTGGCATGTAAATGTGCTAATCATTTAATGTGTAGAGATCTTATATTCTCAAGGAATAATAAAAATTTGGTTTCTAATTTTACAATCACAGCTCTTGAACTTTTCTTTTTTGATAGACCACTTGCAATGGCAACGACTCAAACCTGTAATATTGTCGCACTGAATAAGCGCTCGTGCTATTGAGTCGCAACGGACATGACTTTCTTCAAAAACCTATAAAACAAACCAAAAATATAACCAAACCAATTGCAAAATCACTTTCCCAAGCATTGTCCATATTCAACAGTTGAATTTTTATATTGGACAAAATATATCTTTGAGTATGTTGGGCCTAAATCCATCCAAAAGGCCCATAATGTTGGCTTAATAGGCCAAGTAACCCATTAACATTTCACAAAATAGCTAAAAAAAAATGTTTTGTATTCTACACTACCAAATTATGGTTGCTCACTTGCTCACTAAATTTTTTGCTAACGTCCGGTGAGCAGCATGCACTGGTATTTGGGTTTGTCCGTCTCGTCGTCCGGTGAGTAATAAGGCCCGCCCACCGGAATTAAGGCCGACCGTGGACGACCACCGTCGACCGCTAAGCATTTAGTTGCTCATTGGAATCGTTGTGGATGACATAGTAGTAATGTCCGGTGAGCATTAAGGCTAACCACTAGAATTGGGGGAACGATAGTCTCGTGTGCCCTCCTTGTACGACCTAAATTCGATCTCCACCGGATCTCCATGGATCCAACCTCTCATCGATAGACACCGATTAAAAAAAAAAAATGCCTATGATTTTCACTTTACTGTTTCTCCAAATCAAATATTTGATTTTTTATTTTTTTCTTTTCTAGTTTCACCTTTAAATTTGTCCAAAAATGCTGTTGTTCAATACTATTTTGTCCAGTGGTGCTGTGCAAATGGATAAAATTTTCTTGGGGGCTCATGGACCAGTAACCATTTTATTAAATTAATTTGTATTTGTGTTATTTTAATTTTTTGTGCTGATACGTAAAATATGATTAATGGTTGACTAACGAATATGCCGATTTGATGTACTTTTGAAAATTGAGGGCCCGCTGATAGCATAAAAGTAAACTTATTTTAAAAACTATTATTTCGTCAAATATTAGGGACTAATTTGTAACTCCATCTAAAACATTCTTTAATAGGCAATATGTTGGCACATATGGGTCGGTCGACAGAACGTCATCAAAATGCCAGTTTCATTTTGTACCATGCCGTTTCCATTTTTGTTTGCCAAATATTTAACATTGTAAATAAAGTAACTAACTAAAAAATTATGATAAGTATAATATCAATTAATTTGGGATCGGGTATTTCTTTGAAAGCTTTCATCGTTGGTATAATTCGAGTCGCTGATTTGAGAGTTAAAAAATTATAATAATTATATACACTTGAATAATTAATTTTGATAGTTCCTTATGAAAAATGTGATATGTTACATAAGTAGAACATCGATCAAGTTTGGCTCTAAGTTTGGCTCATCTAAAGTAGATTCTTTTCTTTTTTTTAGACGGAATCCGGAACTATATAAATAAAAAAGAAGAGAACAAAGAGTAGTATAGGTCAAACCAGCTACAAAAACACCGAGAGTAAATCCCCAACCAGAAAAGTGATGTAGGCCACATAAGAAAACAAAAACATCAAGAAATATGAAAAGACTCCCGATCTATGCAGTCAACACAGATCTCTGAAAATCTGCCTTGTAGAATCATTTCCAATTCCACGATAATTACAATATAAGACACTAATCATCAGAAACCCTCCAAAACATCTAAAGTAGATTCTAAACATTACAAGTTTACGAATTAATAAAAATCTGAACATAAAATCTTCAAAAAGAATCATACAAGTTTCTCCCCTTTTTGTCATGGAAATTTGGAATAGATAAAAGGTACGTAGAAGTATTAAACAATGCCTAATTTGTTCATCATCACCTCTTGGATTTAGGACCGGGGATAATTATTGTTCTTCCTTCTTATATCCGATCACATTCTCCCTAGAAGAACTTCCATAGCTCAGAACTAGAAACATAACGATAATTATTAAAAATAATTTAAAATACTTTATAAACCCATGAATGGCCGACTCCATTCTAAATAATTCAAAAAAAAAAAAAAAAAATCCACAAAAATTAGCAAATAAAAGTGAATGTTGAAATTAGAAGGATGATTCAATAAGAAACTATTTAGTTCTATTACCTTTTTTTTTTTTTTTTTTTTTAATATCTCTCATTCCAACAAAATTTTTGTAGTTGATTTTTCTAGAAATATAAACACACAAAAATATCAAGAGTAAGCACTAACAAAGATTAATCTTAAAAAAAAAAAAAGTGAAATAAAAATATCAAGAGTAAACACTAACATAGATTAATCTTAAAAAAAAAAAGTGAAATAAAAATATCTAGAATAAGCACTAACAAAGATTAATTTTTTTAATTACAAAAATATCAAGAGTAAGCACTAACAAAGATTAATCTAAAAAAAAAAAAGTGAAACGAATCTTGAAAAACCTTTTTATGTTTTTGTTTTTTTTCTTTGTCCCCGTAGAAGCAGCTAGTATTTCCTCGAGTTTTGATAGATACATGAATATGAAAACATAGTTGTAATAGTTTAGTATTATTATATTAGATGGATATATAAAAGATTGTGAGGGAGATCATCTAATTTTCAAATGTGTCTCGATGTTAAGAGTGTTTTTTCAGTTTAGTAATATTTCGGTTCGTGATTTTTTCCCCTCTTCACGTTTGTGGTGTGTCCTCAGCTGTTTCTGCTTCTCTTCTCAATACAAGAAATAAGAAACCCTTTTTTTTTTTTTTTTTTTTTTAGCAGTTTCTTTGATTCTTGATCTGAATAATTTTTCAAAAGCTTCTCTTCCATAAAAACAAATAGAGCAAATTACATCAAAATCCCCGATGTTTTGTTTTTTACATGCATAAACAATTTTTTGTTCATTAATTGATATTGACTTCCCTACCGTTAGTCAAAATCTGTTAAGTCTAAACATCTACTATGTCAAGGTGTAAAATGACTCAATTACACATAATTAGACATCAAAGTATGTTCTAATTACGTTTTTGACCTTGGAAAATGACAAAAATATTATGAAAGGTAGATTGGTCTGCATGAGTGAGATGGAATGAATTATTTTAATGGAGTGAAATACCCTTATGATATTTTTAATTTTCTTAGGTTTCAGGTTTCAGGCCTCAACCAGGCGAGAAGGGTGAGTGAGTCGCTTGGGTAGGTGATGTTTATTAGAAAGTACTCACACATTTGTTAGAAAGGCCTCAGCCTAATAACTATTGCTTCATGAACTTTGCCCAGGGGTGAAACCATATATATATATATATTTTTTTTTCTGGGTAAATTATGAACAATTTCATATATATGAAAAATTATACTATATAATAAAAAAAAAATTATTTTGATAGCGAATCTTGATGATACGAGAGAATTTTTATTAGTTAAAATAAAAAAGTAAACTTAGTCAGAGAACATAACGGGTTTTACCCTCAAATACATATTCTAACTAAGAAAAACACAATAAAATAAAAAGGAAATATGGATTAATGCATGCAATGTATATACAACAAGATCCTACTTAAATTTTGACTTTTGAGGCTTCAAAGAGACAAAAACATCTATTACTGAATCCGAGTTAATTGTAAAAACAAGTTCTCTTTCAAGATAAACAAGCATACAATTCTCAAGAAATTCATCATCCATCTTTTTGTGCAAATACGTTTTGACAAGTTTCATAGCCGAAAATAAAACTTAATTTTAGATTAATTTTACAACATAAACTTTAAAATAAAAATAAAAATAAAACTTACAGTTTTCTCATACCGACGTCTGTATACCTCCACAAATTCAAAAGCTATGAAAACTCATAAAATTGAAATTCTTGGAGACTTGGAGATTAATTTATATGGTAAATCTATTACTTTTTGTGTGTTGTTAAGGGGTTAAAATTTCCCAATTTGATTCTTGAGTCAGTAAAAGGTTAACATTTATCAATTTAATCGTTCACTTGGTTAGGAAAATACAGTAGGCTTTAATGAGTTTGATACATGTTTTTTAAGTTATTGAGTTGTTATTAAGATAAAGAAAAATATTTTAAGTTAAGTCAGAATCGAAATTGAACTGGGATATACTTAGAATTAATTGGAGTGTATTTAAAACTATTAAAAGAACTTAAAAAAGAAAAGAAAAAAAAAGAAACTAGTTTATCGTCACTGACTTTGCCTATCTTTTCAACTATATGTAATATCGTTATAGAACCAGTTCTACTATTTTATATACCTAAACATCTAGTTTCGTAACGTTCACGTTATACAACTTTAGAACAGACCTGACCCATAAAAAGTTCTTCCCCAAGAATTGTTTTTGTACCAAAAGTAATGAACGGCAGATGTGCTTACAAAATTCCTACTTAACACGTACGTGCAGGCATCTTGTTCTAAGTTTATTCTTAATTAATGATGGTCTATGCTTAAAGTCAATTTTTTTTTCTCACCTACAAACCGTGCAAATGCCTCTCATTCGATCGAATTTCAGCCCCCACTTTCAATGGTCATTTTTCTACGTGCTTTTTCTGGAAATTAATCAAAACCATGTGAATGATCATCAGTTTTCGATCTACGTCAAAAAGTGTTACCAAATGAAGGGAACCGAAAAAGGGTTGCAGTGTTGCACATTCATCTAGAGGGTCCTTCTCTAATCGGTGATCGATCGACCTTTAAATGAAATGTCAGTGCTGAAGTTACGTAATATGGTGGAATCCGAACAAAAATTCGGCACTGATTTGACTAATAAATTATTATCAATCTGGATATGGATATGTTATATTCTACGAGTAAGAACAAATAACATGTTGCAACATCACTAAGCTATATAGGTACTAGAGTACAAAAAAAAAAAAAAAAAAAAAAAAAAAATTTAAAGGAGAACAAATATGTATAACTATGAAGTGGAATCCACAACAACCTAACTTGAAATTTGGTAAACCAAAGAAAAAAAAGATATAAAAATTCTTTTCTTATCAGCCAATATCCAACTTTTTATTAAAACCAAAATCCAACGATAGGGGAAAAGCATCAAAGAAAACTTAAGGAATCCCAACTAGATTAGCACCTCAAAATAAATCAAATGCCACGCCTATGACCTCTCAAGAGGAAAAAAATATTCAAGAAAATATATACAAATAAAAATATATATATATACCCAAAAATCATCTAAAGCAATAAAAAGGCAATAGAGATAAATCTCTAAAAAGAATTACAAAAAGACCGAGAAGTAAACCACCATGTATCCTGAGCAAAGGAAAGACTATGAGAGACTAAACTATTTGCAACTTGGTTACTTTCTCGATAAATATGGGAAATAAAGATTTCCATCAAAGAAAGATAAACTAAGCAACACCTCCGATATCCAACTTATTAGGCTAATATACATTATGAATGCGTTTATTAATCATGAATCATAATAAGGGAAAGAAAACTTTAGTCCTGTTTCCTAATTTGTGTTTATTAAAATCAGTTGAAAATCAAATTATGTGGACCACACACACAAATCAATAATTGTTTCTACCGGAAAAGAAACTTCAGTCCCCCTCCAACCTAAGGAATCAAGTTCCTTTTTTCGATTCTCTTTCCCATGAAACTTGATTCCATTTCATTTCATTCCCGAACTTCAAGAGTCAATACCATTGCTTTATCTCTTTCTCTTTTGCTTATATAACACCATCCGTTTAATTATTCTTTTTATTTTGCATGGTAATCCAGTGAATTACTTGGAGAAACATTGATCAGAACCACTGGATTCAATTTGGCATGAGCTAGCTTTTCCTGGAGCCATGCATTATCCTATCAATCTCAATAACCTAATAAAACTAGCAAGATTGGATGGAAAATGCATGAAGATCATTAACTATATATCTCTAAGAATAAAGTTATATAAAGTTTTCCCAAGTCAACTAAAGAATTTTTAAAAATTGTGGTTCATGACCAGAACTTTTCTCTCCTTATATATAAGCTCCCACTAGGCCACTAACGTTACATGAAATGCTAATCATCTTATAAACTTGCACTAATGGAATGTAAATCCCGTCTTGATCATCATATAGCAATTGATGTTGCTTCAAACAACGAAAAATTGGACCAATCAATGATAATAATCGATGATGACGATGTTTCGAAGCCATGTCCATCATCACAGTCACAGTCACAGCAGCACTCTTCAACTAGGCTTCACGCTGGCTATTTCAGAATAAGCCTTCCACAGTTTTTCACCTTCTATGGTGGCTTGCTGTCATAACTCAAGCCTCGCTCTCTCCTGTCCTGATTTTTTTTTTATTTTTATTTTTATTTTTATTTATTTTTTTTAAGAATCAACCTTACCCATAAAAAGTTCTTCCCCCAAGAATTGGTTTTGTACCAAAAATATATGAAGGGCAGATGTGCTTGCTCTAGCTCAAGTTGAGTACCTCATTTTAAGGCTTGTAAATCAAAATCTGACTGGAGAGAGCTTTACAAAATTCCTATTTTTTTTTTTGGCAATATCTATTAATCCGGGATCAGGTATTTTTCTTGGAAGCTTTCGATATCGGTAGGATTCGAACCGCTAACCTGGAAGTCATTTGTCTAACTCCAAGCTCGTCCATCTATTAGTTGAGCTATGCCCTTATTGGCTACAGAATTCCTACTTAGAACACGCAAGAATCTTGTTCTAATTGTTTATTCCCAAATGATGGTATATGTTAAAAGTTAGATTTTTCTCACCTATAAAACCATGGAAATGCCTATCATTCGATCGAATTTCAGTCCTACTTTCATTGGTCATTTTTCTGGAAATTAATCTAAACTATGTAAAAGATCAGTTTTCAATGTCAAAAAGTGTTACGTACACACAAATGAAGGGAACCAAAAAAGTATTGTACATGACATCTAGAGGGTCTTTCTCTAATTAAGTCAGTCTTGAAATAAAATTTCAGCATTGAACTTCTACCATGTTTAACTAATTTTGATTTTAAAAAGTCATGATTAGAGAATTATTATCCGAGGAGATATGTTATATTCTACGAGTCAGAACAAAGGAATCATTTTGCAAGATCAAATATATATAAACATTAAGTGGAATCCACAGCAACCTAACTTGAAATTTTGGAAACCAAGAAAACATGAAAAATCTTTTCTTAGTCAGTCATTATCCGACTTATTTGGTCAATACCATTGCTTTATCTCTTTATCTTTTGCTTAATTATCTAACACCATCCAATATTCAATTATTCTTTTTGGCTCTTTTATTTCTTTTGCGTGGGAATTCAGTGAAGAACTTGAAGAAACATTGATTAGGACCACTGGGTTTAATTAATTTAGAGCCATGCACTGTTAATAATATAGTGAAAATATTATTTTGTGTCGGCTTCCCCTTGAAACATTATCAATCTTCATAACCTAATAAAACTATAGCAAGATTGGATGGAAAATGAATGCAGATCACTAACTAAATATCTCTCCCTTCCCATACGAAATCCCCAATAGCTACTCATGTTAATCCAATAGATACCGGTAGCCAGGGGCGCACCTAAGATTTTTTAATAGGATTGGCTAAAACAAAAGTATTAATCTTATGCTACCTCTAACACTCTAACACTACTGCTACTGCTCCAACTCAACTGATTATTGTTGATTAAATAATATAAAATTAATTAATTTTTTATTTTATTTTTACAAAAAGCTGACCGAGGCTACAGCCCCGGTCAGCCCCCTCTACCGTCAACCCCTGTCGGTAGCTATTTGAAATTTCATATGGAAAATTTCACACCTAATAGTTACTATAAAGTTATATATTCTACATTTTGTTGAAATTTAGAGGACATTTTTTTTTTTTTGGATAATAAATTTAGAGGATTTGATATACTCAAATGGTGATATTTTTAGGATCTTCAACAGTAAACTAATTGTCAAATCATGTGCGACTTTATATATATATATATTCGGAAATTTTCCTATGAGGATGCACCGATAGAATTATATAAGGATATTGAATGTGAGCCACTCGTTTTACATACTTTGACTTGGTATGTATGCACTTGTCAAATCATTTTTATAAATGAGTGACTTATATTCGATATCATAATAAAGTTATATAAGGATACCCTGATAGGAACGAGACTGTATATCTATATATCTATATAAAAGAAGACAAAAGAAGACCATGAGTCTTCCATCTTTGATCAGCTCCTAAAAGCATCGATAGTTTAACAACAAAATGACAAATTATAATAGCTGGGATCGCACTTTTGCTTCCGATCCTTGATCATTATTTATTGATTTGTCTCATTTAATTTGCCAAACGGTTTCTGAATATGATTTGTCTCACACACACCTGTCTTACATCAATTTAATATCAGAATCAGAACGTCTCATACTTAACCGTTTGAGTTGATGATTAACTTTCATATAATTCCGGATAAGAAGATGACACAACATTAATTAGTGTTAATTCTCTCAAGTCAACAAAAGAATTTAAAAAAAAATTGTTGTTCATCACCACTTTTCTCTCCTTATATAAGTACCCGGCCACTAATGTTACATGAAATGCTAATCATCTTATAAACTTAAACTAATGGGAGTTGATGAATGCAAATCCCCACTTGATCATCAGATAGAAATTGATGTTGCTTCCAACAATGAAAAATTCGACCAATCGATAATTATCGATGACCATGTTTCAAAGCCATGTCCACATCAATCTTCTTCCATCTTAACCAGGCTTCATGCAGGCTATTTCAGAATAAGCATCTCACTTGGTTGCCAAGCTTTACTATGGAAGATTTTGAGTGAGTCCAAGAGAGACTCACAAGCTGGTGTGCTTCCTTCCACAGTTTTTCACCTTCTATGGTGGCTTGCCATCATAACTCAAGCCTCGCTCTCTCTTCTCTATGTACTCAAATGTTTCCATCACTTCCACATGGTGAAAGCAGAGTTCTTGCATCATGTAGGAGTCAACTACTTGTATGCCCCTTGGATTTCATTCCTTCTCTTGCTTCAATCATCTCCGGTGATCCTTTCGAATAGTGTTTTGTATCTGGTTCTCTGTTGGGTATTTTCCATTCCTGTCATCTTCCTTGATATAAAGATTTATGGACAGTGGTTCACAACAGAGAAGCGGTTTCTGTACATATTTGCAAACCCGACAAGCCAGATATCAGTCATAGCTAACTTTGTGGTTGCACAAGCAGCGGCAAAAATGGGATGGAAAGAGACTGCAGTTTGCATGTTCTCTCTCGGTATGGTTCACTATTTAGTACTCTTCATTACCCTTTATCAGCGGCTATCAGGCAGCAACCGGTTTCCTTCCATACTGAGGCCGGCGTTCTTCTTGTTCATCGCAGCACCAAGCATGGGCAGCTTAGCTTGGAACTCCATTTCAGGAGCTTTTGATACCACATCCAAGATGCTTTTCTTCTTGTCTCTCTTCTTCTTCACATCTCTGGTAAATCAATTTCACATCAAAAACTAGAACACTTTCTACACAAAACCAAAATTTAAACAAACATTTTAACTAATTGTCTCTCTGTCTGATTTGCTATAACAGGCTTGTAGACCGGTTCTTTTCAAGAAATCAATGAGGAAATTCAATGTGGCATGGTGGGCTTACTCGTTTTCTATGACGTTCCTTGCTCTAGCCTCGGCTGGATATGCACAAGAGGTGAAAGGTACTCGTGCAGCTGCTGGATTGATGCTTGTGTTATCGGCACTCTCTGTTCTAGTTTTCCTTGGCTTGATGATGCTCACAACAACCAAAACCCATAAGCTCTTGTATGAAGATGATCCTATAATGAATTTTGTTAATAATTCGAAATCGAAAAGTTCTGCTGCAAAATGAGAGGAATTATGCAGCTATGGTTAAATATAATCACAACCCATCAAAGATAGTTGTACAAATCGGCAGTAAAAGAATTTTCTGTAATCAAGCATTATAATGTATTACAATTTGTCAGGGAAAGATTTAGCCATTCTATAATTTACTTAATTGAACACAAAGAAAAACAATCTACTTTTTCTTCCTGTTTTACTTTTGCCTGAAATTTTTCTCCGAAAATAAAAAAAACAACATTTCACACGTGACAAATGTAACCGAAAAAACCACCATCGAACTCCAAGACAAAGAGTATGAAAAACGAATGGGAAACAGGAAAGTATTTGTCAAAAGCTGTTAGATTTCTTATGTATTCTTCTTGCTCTTTGAACGTGACGCTCTCCAGTCCAAAGACTGTAACGAACTTCGGAGGTTTTGGTTCTCCTCGAGCAAACGGTCATACTCAAGAAGGAATCCTTCAGATTGCTTCCTTAAAGCAACTGCACTGACTTCTGCAACATTGACTTCTTTCTTCTTTGTCTCAATTTCTTTTTCCAGTTTCTTAGATTTTTCCAGCAGTGTTGTGACCTCTTCTTCCAAGACTTTGATTTCCTCTGATGAACCGGCAGCTTTTCCATCCTCCAAACTTCGAGTTTGCTTCTGTACAGCCTCCATGCTCTTCCTTAGTATGCGGAGTTCTCTAATATAATGATGTAGCCTGTCTATCATTAGTGCGAGGAAAAGCGATGCTCCTGCAAATAATTATTCCATGTTTAATACCAATTCAAGGGGAAAAAATAAAGTTAACAGCAACTGCAAATTCAAACAGAAATGAAAAGCCAAATCTTAAACATGAAAACTCGAGTTCATAACAAAAGAAAACAAGGATTGACCGACAACTAAATGGGTTCTTTCACTTGAATGCCTTATCTTACAAAAGGAAATATGATGGCTCCAAGGAAGGAATGCGATGCATAGTAGTACTCTTACGTAGAATTTCTTTTTCTTCTTTAGGTAGGAGTACTCTTACGATCAATTAGTGAGGATATCCATTGGAATAACAGAAAGGAAGCAATCAGATTCCAACAAGATAATACATCATCAAACGGGGTTTTTCTCTTCTCGTTTTAAAATAAAGAAAAAGATTGTGATAACAGTACAGAATCCATCCTACATTTTAATGCAATCTTCAATCTTGTATAAATAGAATTACAAAACACGTCCCAATATACAAGTAGACAGAAAGTGCCATTCTAACACACATTCAATGTAACAAAATTTTGCAATCACCAACCTATATACCAAAATGGTCAACTTCATATTTCGAATCAACTCAACATGGGGAAGAAAAGAGGATAAACGGAACAACTGGGCTGCTAAATTGAATAACTCCATTCGTAAGTTAAAAAAACGGTGGAAAAGATGTTCCACCATATGTACAGGTCAACAAGTCCCACAACAATCAATGTCATCGCGATATTCTTAGATAGGCTAGGATGCATGTCTTTATGTTTTGCAACTCTAAAGAGAACAAAGGGATACTTTTAATGATGTATAAATTCAGAAGTGGGTTTCTTTGGTTGTATCGTAGCAGTGAGAAGTAAATATCAGATTCAGGGCACATGTTTATAGTCAAGACGACTCTTATATTAATGTATACACATAACTATTTCACTGTAAAGAGAACCACTATGTCAATCCAAAATGATACACAATACACAAACGGAAATCCGGCATAGTCAGGTCTGAATGTCATCGGCCAATGTGAATTCTGATGCTTTAGATAGGCTAGACAAATGTTTACCTCATTGATCACACCAGTTTTAGGCCTAAAAATCAGTTTTCTTATAGTTGAAATTCCCATTGTAGCGATAAACCGATGAAACAGTATAAGCTTTGCACTAACAAGCACAAGAGCTTGTATTCAATGAAACCAAATCAATGAAGACCTAAACTTTAATTTCTAATGATGCAGAAATATGATAAATTCACAACAATGACAACTGATATTAATGTCCTCAAAACAGAACAAGATTCAAAATGATTTCAATTTCATTGTAACAAAATTCACAGTATCATCGTCGACAATCCAATCAAGACCAATCAAAGAAGCAAAATCCAAACACAACCCACATCCTAAAACACCAAATCAATAACATTCCAATCACAAATCATAAATCATCCAATAATTGGAGGAATTGAGATTTACCCATCAGAGTGGCTTCAAGGAGGTGCTTGGCCATCAAAACCTGGTCCGTTGGATTGACCAGACCCTCATCGATCCAACGCTTCTGGATATTCAACACACTGTAGACACTCGAACCCAACACCACAGACATCGTTCCCGCCACCGTCTTCACCACCACCGGCCCGCGGCCGCGCTTGACCCGGTCAATCCCCATGATCACTAGCTTCCTCAAAGGGGTCTTGAACAACAACACCATTATCAATACCATCTCTGAAAATATCACCACAAACAATACCTGCTGCATTTTTTTTTCTCTTCTCTTATTCCTCTTTTGGATCACAAAACTTTCAAAAAAATAAAAATCTAAACTTTTTAACTTTTTTCAAGTGGGTGTGAGTCAATTTGTATTTCCAATTTCTAAATGCTTTTGTATTATTGATTGGCTGAGAAAAATATCGATAAGGACTAAAATTTATACAATTCTATTACTTAGAGAGAAAAAAAAAAAAAAAAAAAAAAAAAAAAACACGAAAACTTCAGCGAAAAGAAACAAATTTCTAGATTGGGTAATTGAAAAAAATATAAAAATGGGAATTCTTATATGAGTCTCGGGATCGTGACAATGTGATCAGTGTGTTTAGACTTGAGAGAAGAAAAAAAATGTTGAAGAACAGAGGAAGGAGACAGGGGTGTGTGTGCGGGGTTGTATTTCTTTGGTTTTAAAAGTATTTGGGTTGTTTTAAATTAATAGGTTATTTGAGAGTTTATATGCAATTACTATATAATTACTAAAGACTTTTAGTAAACACAATAATCAGTGTAATAATCAGTGTCACAAATCAGGATTGCATAATCTATATTTTGAATGATGAAATCATTAATTATATAGTAAATATACCAGTAATAATTCTAAAAATTAAATCATTAGTTAATAAAATTTTATTTTGGAAGTTATCACTTCTATAATGATAAAAAATTATTAAATAGTGAAATATAATAATATAAGTAAATAAAAGAATAATTTTTTATTAATTATAAAATTTAACCTCTTTACTTCAATTAACTAAAGAAATCAAAATAAAAAAATTCGGGCACATATACACTTTTCTAAAGCGGTGTGTAACTCAATTTTTACTCAATTTTTCTCTATTAGGTACACAATATAGGCATATTTATAACATACTAATATACATCATCACACTTTTACCATGTTTATTATTTATAATTGAAATTATGTTATTTACATGGTAAAAGTGTGATAACTAAAGTTATGTTGTTTCAATGGTAAAAGTGTGGTGATGCATATTAGTATGCTATAAATATATCTATATTGTGTATCTATGAGAGAAAAACTGGTGTGTAGCTTGTTTTCCACAATTGTGGTGAGAGTTTGAGTACCACTATACTCATTTTTTTTTCTTACAAGTATTTTCTTATGATGTTGTAAGGGTAGATATCTTTTAGCTATGAGGTAGATGGTCCAGATAGTAGATATCCGGACCGTGTATGTAATGCTTGATATCCATAGGTCTTGATAGATCTATGATCCATTCGGTGTCATATATATATATATTTTATTTTTTTAAAATAGAACCAAATAGTTAGGTGAAATATACAAGGCCTCTTGCCTTGATGGTTGGAACCTCTCAAGTGTGGTTCCACCACCCAGGTTCAATAGCTTGGGATGTATATAATTATTATTGTCCCACCTTTGGCTTTAATTCCCAAAGTGTGGGTAGCCCTCTTTCCAGTTAGCTGTAAGAGTTTTCAGTTATATCCTATTCCCTGATGGCGGGAGTTGGGTGAAATTGCCATTATATATCACCATGTGGTAGCTTAAACTAATGGTACATATGTTTCCTACAATGGTGGCTTAAAACTCAAAAGTAGCTGAAATTGGGGAATTATTAGGTGGTGGCAAGTGATCTCCCGCTGTATAAATTTCTCATCTCAACCAAAAGTAAAAGTAACAAAAAATAATTATAATATTATATTGTAGCAGAAAAGTTATTTAGGTGACTTGTATGACATCAATAGATAATATTGGATTGATATGAGAAAAGTTATGTCGGTGACTTGTAACCAGGTCCATTATCAACTCCACCGGTTGCCATTGCCAAGATAAGAAGCACTTCTGCTTTATTGCTTTTGCTTTTTATTAGACATGTTACCACAAAGTATGTGTACGTTATAAACATTTATATAAATAAATAAGCAAAGAAGTAGAAAAGGAGAGGATGGTGATAGATTAATACACGTATATCATTGTTACTTTGGCAACACAAAACATAATGCAGATATTGATTACATAAAATTATATATATATATATATATATATCTACGGTCTCGTTCACATCAGTACGTACTGATATAATTACATTAATATAAATGTATGTGGACCACTGATTATGGAGAAGTATTGACAAGTACATACACTTTGAGTTGAAGTATGTAAATCTAATGGTCTACATCTAACGCACTGATGAAGTTATTTCAGTACGTACTGACTTAAAAAAAATATATATATATCATCATAGAGTTAGATGTATCTAGATTTTGGACCTAATCAGGTATAGAAATATTCGATTTTGTAACTTTATAATGTTATAGAGTTTGGTTTTCATAAAAAAAATATACGGAATCACACACGTGATGATTGTTGTATTATGTTTTGTGTTTTTTTACTAATTACTTGTCAAGTTATCCCAAATTTTCACTTTGTTGGTATTGCAAATTCTGTGGTGGATCATCCCTTCTCATTTTTCACTACTCATAAATAGACAAATTCGGGGAAAAAAAAAAAACAAATATAAGTGGAACTGCGTACTACCGTATTTTTACATTAATTAAAGACAGTAAAGTCATCATAATTTTTACATAAATAAATTAAAGACATGCCAAGAGTAGGTGGAACTAACCGATTTTTTCAAGGAGATCGAATTATCATGAATTATTTTCCCTCTTGCCTTGACCATATTTCTGACCAAGTCAATATAAAATATATATAAATTCTCAATAAATAAATCTTGTATTGGTTAATTAGAAAAATACATGTTGAATTTTGACTAGGAGTTGTTTAGAATAGTTGTGACTTGTGTATATAAACCAAAATAGCTGATTTACTCATTTTTGTATGGATTTTGGAAGTAATTAACTTGCTAATAATTTCATATGTAGAGGAGAGTTGTAGCCATATAAGAATCATCAAGACTGAAAATGTTTATTTCAAGAAAAAAAAAAAAAAAAGATTCACAATGTTAATTTCAGTTTTGAATAATAATAAAATACACATGTTAACCAAGTCTATACAAACCAGTGGTCTAAAAGAGTCATCTTAGTATAGAAATATATTCTCTCATATATATATATATATATATATATATATGGATTGTAAGTACTGCATATTATTTTGTTCATACCAATCAACAAGCAATCAGTGTAGTTTTTTTTTTTTTTTTTTTTTTTAACGTACAAGAAATATGAAAAATTAATCGTTAAACTGTGGTGAATTATTTTGTGAAGAAAACACATACGTACGTTTATATCAGAGAATAACTAACACGATAATGTGCAATCATCTCTTGAGCCAGTAATTTGTAATTCTATACATGTGAGCAGTTCCAATTCATCACCCGATAACATTTGCATTCCATGCATGGAATAATAATGGATGCTCTCAATTTCAAATTGTGCCTGATGTGGCTCAATAGTTTATGATAAGTGGATAATATTTCTGCTTGTTTCTTGATCAAAGAATGAAGTAAACATGGATGATATGAAATTTTTCATATTTTGAGAGACCGATATTAAATATATCTTTGAATTAATATTCTCTATATTTTAAGGATATTTCCATATATTTAGAACCCAATTCATAAAAACCGATATTTATTACTTCCTTGTGATCATGATCATGACAACTCATACTAATTAATTGATGCCCATATACTTAATATTTGCAGTAAATAAAGTTCAAGATCACTTCCATATGTGATCAGCAATTAATCACATACAATTAATATATATTACAAAGAGTAGATGAGTTGTGTACGTTATACGTTTCATCTTCATTAGTACTACAAAGCGAGCTTGCATGTGAAAATGTGATGATTACCACTCCACTGGTTTGACTCACCACAACTGAAGTTTAATTCTAGTACGTCAATGGAGGACACTACTAGCTAGCTAATTGTATGATCATTCTTGTGATCATAAGTTTATTGACTTATATCCAAATTAATTGTCACAAAAATACGACAACCCAAAGCAATAATCAAACACCAAGTGCAAGTGTGCAACCGTCCTAGGCCTTTATTATTATTATTATTATTTTTTATATATTAAAGTTAATATATATTATTGGGTTTTGGATACATAAGTTTGGGCTGTTGTGAGTTGTTACAGTTTATAGAAAAAAGAATTGTGACTTTAAAGAGCCCAATTCATTTAAATTTTTTTTTTTTGAAAAGCATTTTTTTTAATTATATATATAATATATATTTAAAAAAAAGAGTGACAATATTTACACCCTTAAAAAATTGTATGTGCACCCTTTTAGTATGTACACCCCGTTATAAAATTTTAAAATATGAAATTTTGTAAGTACATCTCTCATATTACCGAATATGCCCTTTCTTTAAATTTTTAAAAAGTATTATAAATAAAATAATTATAAAACAAATAATTGATATATATCGATATTTCCTTGATCCTTCATGTGGATCAAATATCAATTTCAGACCCTCATTGGATCAAGGTTTCAGGCCCTCTCTCTCTCCCCGTCTGGTATATCATCATCATCATCATCATCTTTTTATGTTGTTTCTTTGAAAGATTTATGGTCATTAATGGTACTTTTATTATATGTCGGTCACCAAACACGTTTTATTCCAATAATTCTAATATGAACTCTTGTTGAGCTTGGGAGAAAAAAAAGGTGTTCGGTTTTTTGACATTGTTTCTATGCTAAAACTTTATTTTGGAAATTTTAATCGATGGTACCTTTTGAATTTGGGAAGAGTCGCACTCCTCCAGATGCATTCTTCATTTATTTAGAAGATTATTGACATTTATGATTTGTGTTTTATTTAATTTGATTTTTTTTAGTTAAAAATCGGAAAAGGTAAAATAGTTTGATTTTTTTAGTTAAAAATTGGAAATAGTAAAATTGTTTGATTCTTTTTAATACTTTCGGTAATTTTTATTTTATTATTATTATATTTTTGAATTAAAATATTAATAATTTATTTTAAGGGTAATGTTATAATTTTGAAAATATATATATTTGGAGGTATATATACGGTTTTAGAGGAGTACAAATATCGTCACTCATTATGACTTTGAAGGGTCCAAATTTTTTTTATTATATAATCATATGTATAGAATATATTAAAAAATTGTATGGCCCATTTTGTAAAAATACCTTATTCCATTTTTAACATGTCGTGGGGTCTATGTTTTTCATTTTTTCCATTTTCTTTTTGAACCCCCAAAATGTCAGGATCGGTCCTGCCATGGGGTAGCTTAAGCTAATGGTAAATATGTTTCATAAAATGGTTGGCTCAAAAGTAGCTCAAATTGAGGAATTATTAAGTGGTGGCAACTGGCAAGTGATCTCCCACTGTATAAATTTCTCATCTGAACCAAAAATAAAAGTAACAAAAAGCAAGTATAATATTGTAGCACAAGTTAGAGTAATTATTTATTCTTGTATGACATCAATAGATAATGTTGGTTAATTATAATCGGGTCCATTATCAACTCCACCGGTTACCAAGATAAAAAGCACTTCTGCTTTTTTGCTTTTGCTTTTTATTAGACATGATACTACAAAATATATGTTATAAACATTTACATAAATAAATAAGTAAAGAAGTAAAAAAGGAGAGGATGGTGATAGATTAATACATGTATATCATTATTACTGTGGCAACACAAAACATAATGCGGATATCGATTACATAAAAATTTATATATATATATATATATATCATAGAATTGGATGTATCTATGATTCTAGACCTGATCGGGTATATGAATATTCGATTTTGTAACTTTATAAATTAACTTTATAATGCTACAGAGTTAGGTTTTCATACGAAAAATATACAGAATCACAAACCTAAAGATTGTCGTACTATGCCTTCTTTTTTATTTTTTATTTTTTTATTTTTTTAAAACTAATTACTTGTCAAGCTATCCCCGATTTTTACTTTGTTGGTATTGCAAATTCTGTGATGGATCAACCCTTGTCATTTTTAACTTATCATATATAGACAAATTCAGGAAAAAAAAAAAAAGAGACACAAATGGCAAATATAAGTGGAACTACGTACTATCATATTTTTACATTAATTAAAGACAGTAAAGTCATCATAATTTTTACATAAATAAATTAAAGACATGCCAAGAGCAGGTGGAACTACTACTATTTTTTCAAGGAGAATTATCATGAATTATTTTCCCTCTTGTATTGACCATATTTCTGACCAAGTCAATATAAAATATATAAAACTGGTTCTTGTATTGGTTTATTTGAAAAATAAATGTTGAATTTTGACTAGGAGTTGTTTAGAATAGTTGTGACTTGTGTATGTAAACCAAACAAAATAGCCGTATAAGAATTATGGAAGTAATTTACTTCCTAATAATTTCATGAATTTGTAGGCTTGTAGCCATATAAGAATCATCAAGACTCACAATGTTTATTTCAAAAAAAAAAAAAAAAGACTCACAATGTTAATGACAGTTTTGAATAATAATAATAATAATAATAAAAACACATGTTAACCAAGTCAATACAATATATTTTCTGAAAATGTCATCTTAATATAGAAATTCTCTCATAGAGATATGGATTGTAAGTACATGATTTTTTTACCAATAAGAGTACGTACTGCATGTTAATTTGTTCATCCAAATCAACAAGAAATCAGTGTGTAGAGTCTTTGTTTTTTTTTTTTTTTTCGAAAACGTACAAGAAATAACCTCCTCCTATTGATGTATTCATAAATGAAAGTTCCAAGTGTAAATACATTGATACATGAAAGATTAGTTTTCGAATTTACCAATTTCATCCAGTACAGAAACGACGATTGAGTTACGTCTTTGGAAGCAGAAACGACCCAATCTTGGCACCGCGGCATTGAAAGGGGCCGTAGACGGTGGCGTTGAAGAAGAGAGGAGAAGATTGGTAGGTGCTGTTTCTTGTGAAGTTATTGTCTGAGCAGCGCCAGTAAAGATAAAGGTATTTTGGATCGGCTGCACCAGTGAAAGTTAACATAGAACTTCAATGAAGTCACCGATTTGCTTCCAACGTGTTGCCAGGGAAGGCAAGGAGGTAGAGTTGTTTTGCCAAGTTGTAATTTTGGGTTCGAGATTGTTCATTTCTACAGCGTCCCAGCAGGGAAACCAACGCAACCTTCACCAAAACCTCAGCCGCCAACATCACAAGAAGGATTAGTAATAGTATCTCCTCCGCCGGCTACCAATACCGCACCCCAGAAAGGTATGGTATTCAAAGCTTGATTCATTACTTTTTAACATAAAACTCTGCCATATTTTCTCCTCGTGTAGTTCCTTTATTACTTTTTGCAATACTTGTCTTCTTTATCCGGATTGTTTCAGAGAATCAGTAGCTAAGTGAAACAAATTTCTGTTTGAAAAAGTTCATGTTTACTTTTGAATAAGAGTAAACCAAATTGAAATAAGAAAAGAAGACCATTTATGCTTAACTTTATTGACCAAGTACATGCTGCTGTCTGGAACTTGTTTTCCTGATATTGGTGTTGTCAATGAAAAATCACAAATTTTCCAAATGGTACTTTGTGTCTTACTAAGTGAAAAATACACAACTTTATGTTTAAATTAATCGGTGTGGTGAGGTATTCTCGAAACCATGTTATTTTTTAAATTAAGTTTCTCCAAGTGAGCTCATTAACAAGAAAAAAATGAGTGGAGAAGATTCAAACATCAATTTGCTACATTGATGGAACACTTCATTACTATTTAACGAGGGCATAGCTCAGTGATTGAAGCAGCATCAACAGACCATGGCTTGGACTTATCCGAAATATGCATGTTCAGCTTGGTTCTATTACCAATGAAAAATGCAGGTTGTTGAGGTAAGGGAGGAGAAACAGAGTAACTATTAAGCATGCGAACTACGGTTGCCATTGTTGGTCTCATGGCTGGATCTTCTTGGACGCATAGTAAACCCATATGGATGCATCTCAGGACTTCATCCCTTGAGTAGGTATCTGTCAAATTTGAATCCAATAGCTGCATTGGTGTCTCATCTCTCCAAAGTTCCCAAGCCTACAAGAATTCATCAAGTTATAATCAAAAAGATGCAATTATAACTAAAGAGTATCTGCAAAAGACTCTTCAAATAAGATATTTGTTAAAGTCAAACGAGTCACATCAGTATATTTAACTCCAACGGACTCTTTAAATGAGATTCTTCAAATAAGATTTTGTTTCTCACTCTTCAATTATTATTATATTATTTTTTTATATCATGTCATCATTAATATTTGATATTTATATCTTTTTTATCTTTTTAATTAAATTCAATTAATATATAATAAGTTTTAATTTATAAATTTTATCATCATAAAAATTATATCATTAGAAAGGTTTCATCTAGATCTTTAAAATGAGACTAATATTGAATATTTAATAATAACATATTATTATTTTTAACTTAAAAAAATGGAGGGTAATTATATTTGTTGGAGAGAGGAATTTGAATGCTTTTA
Source organism: Acer negundo (assembly GCA_035582765.1). Lineage (NCBI taxonomy): Eukaryota > Viridiplantae > Streptophyta > Magnoliopsida > Sapindales > Sapindaceae > Acer > Acer negundo. The sequence goes on along the minus strand of CM069232.1, from coordinate 24,633,137 downwards.
TTAAAATAATATAAATATATTTTTAATTGAAGACTCTTTTGGAAGGGTTCCTCTTTTTTCACTTATCAAATTGCCATATAGACATTTGAAGCGTGAAAATAGAAGAGTCTTCCAAAGATACCCTTACTCTTTCTCATTACTATTTATTCTAACTTACATAGCTTAAGAGGTTCCCAACACTATCTGTTTTATAGAAACTGCTATTCTTCTTGCCAGTTATAATTTCAAGAACTAGAACACCAAAACTATATACATCGGACTTCACCGAAAACTGTCCTTGCATAGCATATTCCGGAGCCATGTATCCACTAAGGAACAATAAAGAAATTTTAAAATTAGTACAAAACCAGCAACTTGATTGGTATAGAAACAATAAAGAATTTTGGAAATTAATCTAATGATTTTATAAGAATAAATTGTAGTCCTATAATCATGATGAAAGCAGAGGGTATTCACTATTACACAAGTTCATCAAATCCAGATTATGCAAAAAGGAGTAACAGTGATCAAAACTTACTATGTCCCCACAATTCTGTTTGTATTTCCTTGAGTTTGATCAACTCCAACTATCCTTGCCATGCCAAAATCTGCAATTTTTGGGATCATTTCCCCATCTAACAATACATTGCTAGCTTTAAGATCACGGTGAATAATTCTAAGTCGAGAATCCTCATGAAGATAAAGAATTCCTCGAACAATTCCTCCAATTATCTTATATCTTGTATGCCAATCCAGTTGTCGTTGCTTTTCAGGGTCTATGTGCACACCAAAATCAAAATTTAAATTTAAATTTAAATTAAGGAATGAAATTCAAATGCACGAGAATGTATATAGATGATCGATACCATATAAAAAGTAGTCAAGGCTTTTGTTGGGCACAAATTCGTAAACAAGTATCTTCTCTTCTCCCTCCAAGCAAAATCCTTGTAGCTTAACCAAATTTCTGTGCTGAAGCTTGGCAACCACTACAACCTCATTCTTGAATTCTTCTACACCTTGTCCGGATCTTTTTGATAACCTCTTCACTGCTATCTCTTGTCCATTAGGAAGTACACCCTGAGAATATATACAAACGAATCATTAGAACATTTGTTACATCAACTTTCTGATGTCCTGCATCAGTAGGTTTTTTGACCCGCTAAGAGATGATTGTACATATTAATATTATACCTTGTAAACCTCACCAAATCCACCTGCACCCAACTTGTTATCGGTCAAGAATTTGTTTGTGGCTACTTGGATTGTCTCAAAATCAAATAGCAATGCCTCTGCAGTTAAAATGTCATTTCCAGCTACACAACCAAACAGTTAATTACAGTCTTGAAGAACATTGCTAAGAGTATCTCCCAAGATTTTGATAGAATAAAAGTGAATTCGTATGGTTTAGCATAAGTATAACAGCAGCAACATTTTAGTGGAGTTCTCTCACAAACTTCAACTGAAAGGTTTTTGATGACTTATGAAATCATCATAACCATTTGAATATCTGATATTCATCCCAAAAGTAACGACAATGGGACATAAAAAAATTGTTCAGATTTAATAACAAAACAGTTCTAAAAATTTACCAAATTCTTCCTGTGCTGTATAGTACTTCTTTCTTGCTCTCCTGGTCAGGAAGCAGTATCCCGCCAGAAAAAACACTGCAGCGACAGTAATTGGAGCAACAACGGCGATAATTTTTGATGAGGAGATTCGGCTTTTTCCTGAGATTAAAAAAAAACAGTATGTATCATATTTGATATGGTAAATTCTGTTGGGGTATGAAGACTAAATCAGTAATGTTGCACTCCGTTGACAAATCTATCGAGCTAACAAATTGTTAGTTTCCAGAATTATCAAGGAGCGGTTTCCTGTTTTATTTTGGTGGGACAGTTTTACCCAGAGTTTTAGTATTTAATCCCTTCTATGCTTAGAGTTTCAGAATGAATACTGACACTGAATCGGAGAGAGAGAGAGAGAGAGAGGGGTTCGCCATTCAGGATTCAATTTTAGAGATAAACTTTGCTTTGAAATATCCATCAAATGATACTTAAATGGTGATCAGTACAGAAACTAGAAACCAGTTTTACCTTCATTGACAATACAACCACAAATGACTTTGAAAAGATATATTACTTAGCATATCCTACCCTCTAATTGAAAGTTAACTTAAAATAATATAAAGAAATTGAAAGTATTAGACACTGAACTTTACCTTTCGGTCTTGTTACAGGTAACAGTGTCAAGTTTTCGTTGTAAAAAGGGTACAATTCGTACCGGCAATTACAGCTTGGAAACAATATCGCTGCTCCTGTAGCTCTGGTTTCCAAACTTGAGATAGCGTCTTCGAGACAGTTAGAACAATCATTATTCGACATGTCCTCCGTGCACTGTACAAGACCATACAGTGGTTGAGTGGTTGTAAAATTTCCCTTTCTGGTTGCGAACTTATTGGTATCATTCACGGCCAAAGATGTTGCCTCTTTCAGAAGACTCGATACTAGCTTCTGGAACCGGTTTGTCTCTACCGTGACGTTAGTTGGGTTATAGTTCACTTGACTGGGATTTCGAACTGGGTTATAGATAATAGAAACATTTGAGTAATGTAAATAGCACTCGTCATACCATACTATAGCTTCATTTTGAGTGGGACAACGTTGAGTTATATCTGTGGATGCAAAAGCGACACAGTCCTGGCAGGTGGTGGTATTGACATCGCCTCGACATTGAAAAAGGCCGTAGACTATGTTGGGGTCTAGCCCTTCGGTTGTTCTGTAGAATCTTTTGTCGTAGCCGCTTTTGGTGTAGCGGAGAAGAGAAGAGAGGAGAAGATTGAGGTTGGATTGGTAAGTGCTGTTTCTGGTGAAGCTTTTTTCTGAGCAAAAATGTTTAACGTATGTTGGGTCAGCTGCGCTGGTGAAAGTGAACAGAGAGCTTGAAAGAGAGAGCAGACACACAAAGATGATGAAGAACTGAATAGAGGACATTTTGATTATCAGATTTTGTTACAGACTAGCTTGAAGAATTTAGAGTTCATCATCAAAAAAACATGACTTCTGGTGAAGTTTTTTTTTTTTTTTTTTTGATCGGTCCTCTGTTTTTAGCTAGTGGTGTTTAGCTCGTTTTCCACGATTGTGGTGAGAGTTTGAGTTCCACTGCACATCATTTTTTTTACAAGTACATACGGAAAGTTTTCGCTTGATATCGAAAGGGTAGATATCTTTCAAGTGCGAGGATAGATGGTTCGGGTAGTAGATTTCCGGACCGTGCATATAATGCTTAATATATTTTTTAAATAGAACCAAATAATTAGGTGAAATTGCCATTATATATCACCATGTGGTAGCTTAAGCTAATGGTACATATGTTACATAAAACGGTGGCTCAAAAGTATAGCTGAAATTGGGGAATTATTAGGTGGTGGCAAGTGATCTCCCACCGTATAAATTTCTCATCTCAACCAAAAGTAAAGGTAGCAAAAAATTAATATAATATTATATTGTATTACAAGTTAAAAGTAATTATTTATTCTTGTATAGTTGTATGCAGTGCTGGTCAGGTCTCCAGGTGAATATTTAAAACGGGATCCTTTGTTCAATCTTGCACCTAAATCTTATGAAATCCCATACTTAATAATATATATATATATATATATATATTATTTTTTGAGAAAATTTACAAAAGCATAATCAAAGTAATTTTTATCAAATTTATATCACGATACATAGAAAAAACAAAACTGAAAAAAAAAAAGTTACCAGTATATAGATCTGCATGACAGTTTCCGCTCACAGAAATAGTGCGTATAAATAAGAAGAAATGAACTTGCTTAGAAAATAAAAAAGGAGGAGACCTCCTCTTTTTTATTTTATTTTATTTTAATTTTTTTATAATTAAAAATAAATAAATAAAAAAAAGGGTATATTTGGTAATGTTTGAGGTGTGTTTGCAAAATACAATTTTTAAAAAACTCTTAATGATGTGTACATGTACATACAAATTTTCAGGGGTACAAATAGAGCTACTCATTTATTTTTAATAATTCTGATAAAAATCCATACAATCTTTATTTAAAAAGTTGATTTTCATATCTTTTTTCTTATTTAGGGTCCAAATTTAATATAATTATATAAGGTTTGAAAATTAACAATAAATCTGGATCCTTTTTATATCATTTATTTATCAAAGTCTAAAAATATGAATACTAAACACAAAAAATAAATATAAAAATAAAAATAGACCCTTTTAGGCTTTTTTTATTTTTTCTGGGCTTTGGTTGGGCACCCCTAGTTACCTCAGGGCCGGCACCGGTTGTACGACACCAGTAGATAATATTGGTTTGATATGAGAAAAGTTACATAGGTGATTTGTAACCAGGTTAATTATCAACTCCACCGGTTGCCAAGGTAAAAAGCACTTCTGCTTTTTTGCTTTTGCTTTTTATTAGGGGAAAAAAATTATTTTCTACCCTGTAGTTTGTCATATTAGATAGATTATCCACTCTAGTTTCTTTAATAGTCAGTCTATCCCCTGAAACGTAAAATATTAGGCAATTTGCCCCTTACCGCTATGTTTTTTGTTAAAAAACACTTTGACCGTTAAAAAAAAAAATCCTAACATTAAAAAGATATCTTTACCCTCAAATAGTAAAGATGATAATAATGTTAATAATAATAATAATAATTTAAATACCCTATACTTTTTTTCACCATTATCATTTAATTTTTTATTCATTTTTAAATATCCCTAAATATCAATTGTTCATTTGTAATAATTTAAATATCTCTTGCTATGAAAGTTTAGGAGGTAAGGTGAAAGGATATTTATGGATATTTAATTTTAAAAATAAAAGATGATTTAAATGATAATGGCTAAAAAAAGTATAGTGTATTTAAATTATTATTATTATTTTATTATTATCATTATTATCATTATTATTATCATTATTATTATTTAATTTTTTATTTTTGTTTTTGACATTATTAATACCCTTGCTATTGTAAATGGAAAAAGTGATATTTTGGAGATATTTAAATAAAAAGGATCATTGTAATGATAATTCGCCTTAAATAATTTAAATATTCATATGAGATTTATATTTAGGGATATTTAAATAAAACAGATAATTTAAATAATTGTTAAATTAATTTAATTTTTTCATTTCTCTATTTATTTAATTTTCTTTATCAACTATTATTTAACCATTATTTAAATTTTAAATTTTAAATTTTTATTTTTAAAATTTGATTTTTAAAATTTGGTCAAGGGTATTTAAATCATATTATTATATTTTTCTGGTTTAATACAATTATGTATATAATAAAAGGAACTTAGTGTAATTTACCATGACAGAAAAATGGATGATATTACTATTCTGTCACCTATTGTCAATTTATAAAAGTTCAGGGGATTTAATCCCTATAAAAAAAAAAAAAAAAAAAAAATTAGGGGGCAAACATACGAATTTGGATATAGTCCAGAAGAGATCCGTGTCAATTACTCATAAATTAAAGACGTGCCAAGAGTAGGTGGAATTACTACGATTTTTTTCAAGGAGAATTACCATGAATTATTTTCCCTCTTGTATATATATATATTTTTTGAACTGCTAAGTCATTATATTAAGGAAAAAAAAAAAAAAGGAGGCCACGCACACAAGAGTCAAAGGCCACGCACCAAAACAATCCAACGCTAAAATACAAAACAGAGCAACAGCGGGGAAACAAGAAAACAGGGGAATGAAACAAGAGAAAGAATCAACTGTCCACACGTAAAAAACCACCCGGACCCCTTATTTTCCCTCTTGTATTGACCATATTTCTGACCAAGTCAATTTAAAATATATAAATTCTCAATATATAAATCTTGTTCTTGTGTTGGTTAATTAGAAAAATACATGTTGAATTTTAACAACGAGTTGTTTAGAATAGTTGTGACCTGTGTATATATAAATTATAAACCAGACAAAATAGCTGATTTAGCTCATTTTTGTACGGATTAATTATGGAAGTAATTAACTTCCTAATAATTTCATGAATTTGTAGGCTTGTCATCAAGACTCACAATGTTTATTTCAAAAAAAAAAGACTCACAATGTTAATGTCAGTTTTGAATAATAACCAAGTCAATACAAGATGTTTTCTTGGTTTGAAAGAGTCATCTTAAAATATATAAAATATATAAATTCTCAATATATAAATCTTGTATTGGTTAATTAGAAAAATACATGTTGAATTTTGACTAGGAGTTGTTTAGAATAGTTGACTTGTGTATATAAATTATAAACCAAACAAAATAGCTAATTTAGCTCATTTTTGTATGGATTATGGAAGTAATTAACCTGCTAATAATTTCATATGTAAGAATCATCAAGACTCACAATGTTTATTTCCAAAAAAAAAAAAAAAAAAAACTCACAATGTTAATTTCAGTTTTGAATAATAATAATAATAATAATAACAATAAAAACACATGTTAACCAGGTCAATACAAGATGTTTTCTTAGTCTGAAAGAGTCATATTGAAATTCTTTCACAGAGCGATAAAGATATAGATTATAAGTACATAATTTTTATTTTTGTTTTTATTATTATTATTTTTTTTTACCAATAAGAGTACCTATCACATGTTAATTTGTTCATACAAATCAACACGAAATCGGTGTAGAGTCTTTTTTTTTTTTTTTTCTAAACAGTATAAAAATATATGAAAAACTAATTGTTAAATTGCAGTTAATTATTTTGTGAAAAATACACATATGTACGTTTATATAAGAGAATAACTAACACATTAATGTGCAATCATCTCTTGAGCCAGTAATTTGGAATTCTATATATGTGAGCAGTTCCAATTCATCAGCCGATAACATTTGCATTCCATGCATGGAATAATGGATGCTCTCAATTTCAAATTTTGCCTGTTGTGGCTCTATAGTTGATGATAAGTGGATATTTCTGCTTGTTTCTTTGATCAAAGAAGTACTTAATATTTCTGCTTGTTTCTTTGATCAAAGAAGTAAACATGGATGATATGAAAATTTTCGTATTTTGGGATACCGATATCAAGTATATCTTTGAATTAATATTCTCTATATTTTGAGGATATTTCCGTATATTTAGAACCTAATGCACAGAAAAAGATATTTATTACTTCATTGTGATCTTGATGACAATTCATACTAATTAATTGATGCCCATATACTTAATATTTGCAATAAATAAAGTTCAAGATCACTTCCATATAAGATCAGCAATTAACCGCATACAATTAATATATATAAGGATAATGTTAGACATCTAACATTTTTATCCATCATTTACATCCAACTGTTGATGTGTCAATTGGTGAGTAGATATACATTAATAATGATGTATCTATGTATCCACTCACCAATCGACATATCAACAGTTGGATATAAATAATAAACAAAAGTGTTGGATGTTTACCATTATCCTATATATATTGCAAAGAATAGATGAGTTGTGTACGTTACACGTTTCATCTTTATTAGTACTACAAAGTGAGCTTGCATGTGAATATGTGATGATTACCACTCCACTGGTTTGAGTCACCACAACAGATATTATTATTATTATTATATTATTATTATTATTATTATTATTTATTTATTATTATTATTTTTTTGAAATAGCAAACAGAAGTGGAGGACACTCCTAGCTAGCTAATTGTATGATCATTCTTGTGATCATAAGTTGAATAACTTATATCCAAATTAATTGTTAAGAAAATACGACAACCTAAAACAATAATCAAAACGTATGAAAGAAAAAAAAAAAACAATAAATTAAGAGATATGTACACAAGATTTATGTAGTTCAACGTAAGTTTACAAGTATGGAGCACACCAACAATAAACTTCCACTATCAAATTGGTGTTTACATTAGTGGAGCACTCTCTCTCTATTAATCGTCAACTTCTTTTCTCTCTTGTATATTCTAAAACCCTAGAATTACAAGAGTATATATATTTAGCTCGACCACCAATACATCAACGTAACGTAATAATATTATGAATTCAAGCTTCACAACCCAACATTAACAGCTTTAATTTTAATTAATCAAAGAATGAATTGAATGATTGGATGGTTTTTGATTATGAATATTGAACAAAAGTTTTTTTTAATAGTATATACAACAATGTACAGAAAATTGAATTAAGCATCAATAGAGCTTGCTTGCAAACTCTTCTTCATCAGAGCTTGAAGAAGAAGCTGCTGATGCTGCAAGATGTCTGAGTTCTGATAAACTCCTTCCCAGTTGTAGAGCCACTTTGTTTGAAAAACTTCTCCATTTTCTCTTCTCTAAACATCTCTCTCATTGACATTTGACTCTATAGTCTCTTGCATGAGCTTGAAGAAACCAGCATTGCTCCTATACATCTCAAACACCATCCCCACTTGCCCACCGTGCTCGAACGTGTTGACAACACTGGCCATAGCTCCACAGATCACTCCAACCATCACAGCCAGTGAACCATTAGTAGTACCAACAAAAGCAGAACCAATAGCTGCAATGCCAGTCAGAATAGGACCCGAAATCGCCAACATTTTGTTCAATTTCAATGCCTTTTCACCCAATTTCATGTAATCATCCATGTCTTTAGTCTTCAAAACCCCAACAATGTTCCTCATTTCTTCCTTCAACTTCAATTTCAATGCCTTTTCACCCAAGTGTTTCAGCACTTTTATAAAAGTTAATCAAAATTCTGTGGAAAATTATCAGACTCACATTTCAATGCATAAGGCGATTTTAAACGAAAATTTTATATGGAAAATCTTCTTGAAATACTACAACCTTTCCCCTCTTCAAACTCATAATTATTGTAATATTTCTTATAAAAAAATAAAAATAAAAATAAAAAACTCACAAAGGTTAAAAATATGTAATAAATGATGTTCATCATCCTACATGTAATGATATGTATGGCATTTTATTAATTACACGCAGATGCCTACTACCTGGTTACCCTTGAATGCTTACTAGTCAATTGTGCTATTGTTCTATTTGAGTGCTAAATATGCAAACATTTGCCGAGACTTGCCTTCTCCGATCTCCATCCTATTAAATTAAAACGACTTTGATTCTTCTCCAATCTCCATCCTATTAAATTTGAGAGGTTGTATGATTTTCCTTTCTGGTTGCGAATTTTTTGGGATCATTCACGGCCTGAGTTGTTGCTTCTTTCAGAAGACTTAACACTAGCTTCTGAAACCGGTTTGGTTCTACCGTAACGTTAAATTGGTTATAGTACTTGATACTGGGATTTCGATCAGGGAAATAGATAATAGAAACATTTGAGTAACGTAAGTAGCACAAGTCATACCAAACTAAAGCTTCATTTTGAGTGGGACAATGTTGAGTTACATCTTTGGATGCAAAAGCGACACAGTCCTGGCAGGTGGTGGTATTGACATCGCCTCGACATTGAAAAAGGCCGTAGACTTTGTTGGGGTCTAGCCCTTCGGTTGTTCTGTAGAATCCATAGCCGCTTTTGGTGTAGCGGGGAACAGAAGAGAGGATAAGATTGAGGTTGGATTGGTAAGTGCTGTTTCTGGAGAAGTCTTTTTCTGAGCAAAAATGAGAAACGCATGTTGGGTCAGCTGCACTGGTGAAAGTGAACAGAGAGCTTGAAAGAGAGAGCAGACACACAAGGATCATGAAGAACTGAATAGAGGACATTTTGATTATCAGATTTTGTTGCAGACTAGCTTGAAGAATTTAGAGTTCATCATAGTTCTGGTAGATATCTTTCAGCTGTAAGGGTAGATGGTTCAGGTAGTAAATATCCTGGACCATGTATGTAATGCTTGATATCCATAGGTCTCGATAGATCTATGATCCGTTCAGTGTCATATATATTTTTAGATAGAACCAAATAATTAAGTGAAATTGCCATTATATATCACCGTGTGGTAGCTTAAGCTAATGGTGCATATGTTTCATAAAATGGGAATTATTAGGTGGTGGCAAGTGATCTCCTACGGTATAAATTTCTCATCTCAACAAAGTAAAAGTAACAAAAAATAAAGAGTAATGTTAGGCTTTCCACATGAGGTATCAACATCTTATAAATCATGAGATTATATGGTGAGTGATGTGATGTTGCACCTTACGTGCCAACACCATTCGGGAAGGAATTTGTGAAATTTTTTGAAAAATCTAACGTTACTCAAAAATAAATATAAATATTTGTGTTTCCCGGTTGCTTGTATTACTTTTGTGTTCTTATTAGTCCATTCAAACAAGGTATAGGTATGAATTTGTGATTGTTTTGGTTTTACCTACAAAATGTTCAACAAAATTACCAAATGAACTCAAGAAGGCTGTTGTCGCATGCGTTTGCAGATGAGGCAAATAGTTTCTTAAGACTATAGGAACAAAAATAAATGGTGAAGATTCAAACATCAATTTACTGGGGGCCCGGAGACTTGGACTTCTCCATCTTCTCAAATCATTAGAAAAGGACAGGTATCCCAGTTGCGTTGTATCCAGGAAAGTGAGGTGAAAACTACATTGATGGAGACAGAACTGTAAGAATGTTGCCATCAAAGAGTTCTATGTGGTCAATAATTCATCCCTATACTAGATTTAATTATTTCTTCGGTCCGAGACACGGTTTTCATACCACTGTCCTATGTGGTTTGCTTCTTTCTTTAATTTTTCAGATTACTGAAATTTAATGCCTGAATATGTTTGCTTCTTTCTTTCTTTTGTACGTGTATGGAATTGTTTTGGAATTTATGTGATTTGTTTTTATAGTAACTACCGGATTCAAAAACTTAAACGGTAAACAAAAGCCCAACTAAGTTCCCTATAAAACCCTTAACGTCTTATGAACTAAACCAAAATGTTTTTTTTTTTTTTTTTTTTTTTAAGTGCATAAAATGTAGTTTGGGCAAGGTTTCAACTTTGGATTTTGAGAGAAAGAAAGGAAAATAAAAGTACGGGCTGTCAACGCACACCTGCTGTTTTTTTATTTTTTTTTTATTTTTTTATTTTTTTATTTTTTATTTTTTTCATATTTCTGCACAGTAACTTATATTTACATGTGTTTTCTCAAATAATAAGTAACTTACGCATAGACATCAAAATGCTATGGTATCTAGGCTTATTACATGACAAAATAACAAAGAAAAGTAATAATAAAAGTCAAGTAAAAACAGGGCAGCAACATAACATCATAAGTGATATTATGTATCAGTTTGGGATTAAATCCAACTTCAAATGGAGAACTAATCCTTATTATGTAAGCAACATTTTTTTGGCACATGTACAAACTAATAAGAAAGTATTTGAATCCAGAAAACCTGACCACTAAAGGATCACAAACCCTAATCAACTCTACAAATCACAAATACACTTGATACAACACTCAAACTCTTTGCAGAGGGTATTCGAACCCTCAATATGCTATACACACACACTCAACCAATCAAGCCTTTCCATCTAAGCACCGAAATCGTGACATCATCATGTAGATCTTTTTACGGTAGATCTTTTAGAAATAGAGCTTTTAAATGAAAGTCGTTGGTCATCTAGTTACCAATTAAAAAAGAGTTTTTTTAATAATAGAATTACCAAAATACTTTAACAAATATTAAAATATAGGGTTATATCGGAGATTTTAATGTTATTAAAAAAAAAACCTAAAATATTTATTTGGAAAAGCTTTAAATTTGGGCTTTTCCAAGTAGACGTAAAACATCTTTTTTTAATTATCCAAAAACTTTATTGAGTAACAACCGAATGATACAAAAAAAATTGAAAATAGCTTTTTTTAATTAAAGAAGCTCTTTTAGTCGGTAGACAAGCTCTTCTAAATGGACACTTAATCAAATAATAAGCTAAACGGCACTGTATTCAAGTAGAGGAAAGAGGTTAGACCAAGCTGTAGATCAGAGAACTTGGGCTTCATTGGGTTTCTGGTTTGGGTCTCCAAAGTACTTCATGATGGGCTAACAACATCAACATATACAAACTAATAAGAAATAATGTATTTTGGCACATACCCAGAATTCCAGCCGCAACAACTACTCTTTGGAGCTGGCGATGCTGAGCTTCTTTTGTTGCGGCTGTGGATGGCCAAAGGAAATCCTCTTCTCTGGTGCGGGAAGCTTCTTTTACAGTTTAGGTATGATAGTTTTGTTTTTCAAAGAACAAAATTTACAAATTTGAGATTTGAGGGAGTGGCGAGATTAGACTTTACATGCACACACCGTAGTGGAGGGGGTCTTCATCTTCTGCGATTTATGCAGAGTTCAATCATCACAAGAACATTGTTCTGGGTCAATCTGTGACTGCATTTTGATTTGTGTATGTCTTTCAACACTTTTGGATCTTCAAATTACTCCATTCTAAGTTTCCAACCAAAAAGTTTCCTTCTTTTATTGAATATTTTTCAAATTTCTTCAAAATCAGAAATTTATGAACTAGAAATAAGTATGAAATTAAGTTTCATAGCTGCATTTCTCTTTGTGAACTAGATTCCATCCAAACTTTGTAGTGTATATGCATTTAATTTGTTACAATTTTAGTTTCACAGGAATGGAAAAAATGGGATTGAAGGGACAGCTTCAAATGTAATAGATCCTACTTTGAGAGATGAGATGATGAAACGCATACTCATTGGGTTGCTATGTGTTCAGTTTTTGAGAATCTCACTATCCCGGAAACCTAGTTTTTTTATGCAGAATTCAGTCATTCTTGAGACATCATCATCCCAATAGCATTATTCTGCGTCAAAAAAATCAGTGCAACTCAAACTTGAAGCTGTCCCATTGTCACAAAATGATGTTTCGATCACTGAACTTCATCCTCCATAGCATTTGATTTTAGGGTTGATGATGCCATGATGGTAAGTTTTTCAATATGTTAGTGCTGAAATTCATCATTTTCAGCTCTAATGTGTTTGAATTTTGTATTGTTGTACAAATACTTGTTATTAGGATTCACAGCTATCTTAAGGATTGAGAAGCCAAAAGAAAAGTAGTTATACCAATTTCATTTTATATAAAGAGTTGTTAAAGAAAAGTAGCTTTACACATTAACACTAAATACACAGTACAAAGCATATTCAGACCAAAAATTCATCAAGTGATCATATTCATTTGGTAGGACTTGATAATGAAGAAGGAGGTTGGTGTATAAAAAAACCATATTTTTGCTTCATTTCATATAGAATTCTTGACATTGTAGCAATATATGTAGTCATCAGCACAGCTACTCTCTGAAAGGACACTCCTCCAAGCCTTGAATTTGTAAAAGACAAAATTTATAAGAATGAGCAGGCTAAGAATATATATACCATGAGTGGAACTGTGAGGATGCTTGATGAGAAAGAAATTATAGATCCAATTCTTCTCAAGTCTGTGATTAAAGAAAATTCTATCAGAAATTCTGATACTTTGTCATGGAATTTGAGCTACCAAGATCGTTCTTTGGCAAGGAATGCAGCGACTGCCTATCCAAAGCCAATGGAGTTTGCTCCTAACGTGTTGCCAGGGAAGGCAAGGAGGTAGAGTTGTTTCGCCAAGTTGTAATTTTAGGTGCGAGATTGTTCATTTCTACAGCGACCCTGCAGGGAATGCACCAATGCCAACGCAACCTTCACCAAAACCTCAATTGTCAACATCACAAGAAGGATTCGTAATAGTATCTCCTCCTCCACCGGCTACCAATAAGGCACCCCAGAAAGGTATCTTATTCAATGCTTGATTCATTACTTTTGAACATAAAACTTTACCATATTTGGTGGATTTTAATTAAGTTCTAATCAAATTGTATTTCTAACATTGGAGGAAAGTAGAATAGAAAATCCGGAACTTTTCTCCTCGTAGTTCCTTTGTTACTTTTGCAATACTTGTCTTCTTTGCCAAGCTTGTTTTAGAGAATCAGTAGCTAAGTGAAACAAATTTCTGTTTGAAAAAGTTCATGTTTACTTTTGAATAAGAGTAAACCAAATTGAAATAAGAAAAGAAGACCATTTATGCTTAACTTATTGACCAAGTTCATGTTGCTGTCTGGAACTTGTTCTCCTGATATTGGCGTTGTCAATGAAAAATCACAAATTTTCCAAATGGTACTTGTGTGTCTTACTAAGTGAAAAATACACAACTTTATGTTTAAATTAATTGGTGCGGTTTGGTAGTCTCAAAACCAAGTTATTTTTTTACAATAATTTTCTCCAAGTGAGCTCCTTTACAAGAAAAAAAATGAGTGGAGAAGATTCAAACATCAATTTGCTACATTGATGGAACACCTCATTATTATTTAACGAGGGCATAGCTCAGTGATTGAAGCAGCATTAACGGACCATGGCTTGGACTTATCCGAAATATGCATTTTCAGCTCTGTTCTATTACCAAAGATATATGCAGGTTGTTGGGGTAAGGGAGGTGAAACAGAGTAACTATTAAGCATGCGAACTACGGTTGCCATTGTTGGTCTCAAGACTGGATCTTCCTGGACGCATAGTAAACCCATATGGATGCATCTCAGGACTTCATCTCTTGAGTAAGAATCAGTCAAATTTGAATCCAATAGTTGCATTGGTGTCTCATCTCTCCAATGTTCCCAAGCCTGCAAGAATTCATCAAGTTATAATAAAAAAGTTCCAATTCTAACTCCTCTCTTTCTCTTTACTATTTATTCCAACTTACATAGCTCAAGAGGTTTTCAATGCTGTCTGATCGATGGAAACTGTTATTCTTCTAACCAGTTATAATCTCAAGAACTAGAACACCAAAACTATACACATCGGATTTTACAGAAAATTGTCCTTGCATAGGATATTCTGGAGCCATATATCCACTAAGGAACAATAAACAATTTTTAAAATCAGTACCAAACCAGCAACTAATCATGATGAAAGTAAAGAGGGTAATCACTATTACACAGCATCTAGGATGCAAAACCGAACCATCAAATCCAGATTATGCTAAAATAAGTAATAGTGATCAAAACTTACTATGTCCCCACAATTTTGTTCGTATTTCCTTGAGTTTGATCAACTCCAAATATCCTGGCCATGCCAAAATCTGCAATTTTTGGGTTCATATCCCCATCTAACAGTACGTTGCTAGCTTTAAGATTACGGTGAATAATTCTAAATCGATAATCCTCACGAAGATAAAGAATTCCTCGAGTAATTCCTCCAATTATCTTGTATCTTGTATGCCAATCAAGTTGTCGTTGCTTTTCAAGATCTGTGCACACACCAAAATCAAAACTAAAATTGAAATTAAGGAATGGAATTCAAATGCTCGAGAATCTATTTAGATGATTGATACCATATAAGAAGTAGTCAAGGCTTTTGCTGGGAACAAATTCATAGACAAGTATCTTCTCTTCTCCCTCCAAGCAAAATCCCTGTAGCCTAACCAGATTTCTGTGCTGAAGCTTGGCAACCACTACAACCTCATTCTTGAATTCTTCTACACCTTGTCCGGAACTTTTTGATAACCTCTTCACTGCTATCTCTTGTCCATTAGGAAGTACACCCTGAGAGTATATACAAACGAATCATTAGAACATTTGTTACATCAACTTTCTGATGTCCTGCATCAGTAAGTTTTTTGAACCGCTAAGAGATGATTGTACATATAAATATTTTACCTTGTAAACCTCACCAAATCCACCTGCACCCAACTTGTTATCGGTCAAGAATCTGTTTGTGGCTACTTGGATTGTCCCAAAATCAAATTGTAATGCCCCTGCAGTTAAAATGTCATTTCCAGCTACACAACCAAACAGTAAATTACAGTCTTGAACAACATTGCTAAGGGTATCTCCCAAGATTTTGATACAATAAAGGACTAATTGCACAAACCTCCCCTGAGTTTAGGTTTAATTATAGCTAGATGGACCTTTTGCTCGAAATTACACAAACTTCCCCTGTCATAAGTTGACTTCCGTTAAACTTAAATATTGACCAAAATTTTAGAGTTAAATGACTTGAATGCCCCCATTTGTATTATTTTATTACCTAAAATAAATATTTAAACAAATATTATCTAATATATAATAAAAACTTATTTATTTATTTTTTAAAAAGATAGGGATAATGTTGTTATCTTTTTTAATATATTTATCACTCATTTTTCAGTGCAGAAAAAAAAAATGGCGAACTTTTCTTTTTTTGTTGACATCTATCACCACCTCTTTTCAACTAAAGAGAAAATCATCATCATCCGAGTTTTTTTATTTTTATTTTTTCTAGATTCAACACCCATTTTCAACAAAAGAAAAATAATCATTCACAGTTGAGCTTATTAATTTTAGTTTTTGAGATTCATCATCCATTCAAAAAAAAAAAAAAAAGGTCCATTAAGGATTTTTATGAAAAATGGATGATAAATATCGAAACAAAAATAACAACATTATCCTCATAATTTTTATTAAATTTTTAAAATTTTATTATATATTAGATAATATTTGTTTAATTATTTTTTTATGTAATAAAATAATTCAAATGGGGGCATTCAAGTCATTTAACCCTAATTTTTTTGTCAATTATTAAGTTTAACGGAAGTCAACTTATGGTAGGGGAAGCTTCTGTAATTTCAAATAAAAGGTCCATCAAACTGTAATTAGACCAAAATGCAGGGTCAGTTTGTGCAATTAGTCCTAGAATAAAAGTGAATTCGTATGGTTTAGCATAACAGCAGGAACATTTTAGTGGAGTTCTCTCACAAACTTCAGCTGAATGGTTTTTGATGATTTATAAAATCATCATAACCATCTGATATTCATCCCAAAAGTAGTGACAATGGGACATAAAAACATTGTTCAGATTTAATAACAAAATAGTTTTCAAAATTTACCAAATTCTTCCCCTGCGGTATTGTACTTCTTTCTTGCTCTCCTGGTCAGGAAGCAGTATCCCGCCAGAAAAAACACTGCTGCAACAGTAATCGGAGCAACAATGGCGATAATTTTTGATGAGGAGATTCGGCTTTTTCCTGAGACTGAAAAAACAGTATGTTTCATATTTGATATGGTAAATTCTGTTGGGGTGCAAAGACTAAATCAGTAATATTGCTCTACGTTGACACATCTATCTATAGAGTTAACAAAGTTTTAGTTTCCAGAATTATTAAGGATTGGTTTACTGTTTTATTTTGGAGGGACAGTTTTACCCACACACAGAATGAATACTGACAACTGAATTAGAGAGAGAGAGAGAGAGAGAGAGAGAGAGAGAGAGAGAGCTTCGCCATTCAGGATTCAATGTAAGAGATAAACTTTGCTTTGAAATATCCATCAAATGTTACTTAAATGGTGATCAGTACAGAAACTAGAAACCAGTTTTACCTTCATTGACCATACACCCACAAATGACTTTGAAAAGATATATTACTTAGCATATCCTACCCTCTAATTGAAAGTTAACTTAAAATAATATAAAGAAATTGAAAGTATTAGACACTGAACTTAACCTGGAGGCGACGTTGTCAAGTTTCCGCTGTAAAAAGGGTACAATTCGTACCGGCAATTACAACTTGGAAGCAATATCCTTCCTCCTATCATTGTGGTTTTCAAACGTGAGATAGCTTCTAGAAGACAATTAGAACATTCAGCATTCGACACGTCCTCCGCACACTGTACAAGACCATACAGTGGTTGAGAGGTTGTGGAATTTCCCGTTATGGTTGCAAACTTCTTGGGAGCATTCGCGGCCTGAGTTTCAGCAGACTCAACACTAGCTCTTGAAACCGGCTTGGTTCTATTGTGACTTCATTTATATTATACAAAACGGTATCGGGGCTTCGTGTGGAGGCATGGAAGATAGAAACATTTGAGAAACGTAAATAGCACTCGTCATACCATACTAAAGCTTAATTTTGAGCGGGACAAAGTTTAGTTACATCTATGGATGCAAAAGCCAGACAGTCCTGGCAGGTGGTGATGGTGACATCACCTCGGCATTGAAAAAGGCCATAGACCATGTTGGGGTCTTTCCCTTTGGTGGTTCTGTCGAATCCATAGCTGCTGTTGGCATAGGGGGAAAGAGGAAAGAGGAGAAGGTCGAGGTTGGATTGGTAAGTGCTGTTTCTTATGAAGCTCTTTTCTGAGCAAAAATGATAAAGGTAACTTGGGTCGGCTGCGCTGGTGAAAGTGAGCAGAGAGCTTGAAAGACAAAGCAGACACACAAAGATCACGCAGAACTGAAAAGAGGGCATTTAGATTATCAGATTTTGTTGCAGACTAGCTTGAAGAATTTGGAGTTGATCATCATAAAAACATGATTTCTGGTGAAGTTTTTTTTTTTTTGATTAGTTGATCGGTCCTCTGTTTTTAGCTTAAGTGGTGTGTAGCTAGTTTTCCACAATTGTGGTGAGAGTTTGACTTCCACTGTACATCATTTTTTTTTACAAGTATATACGGAAAGTTTTCTCTCGATATTGTAATGGTAGATATCTTTCAATTGTGAAGGTAGATGGTTTGGGTAGTAGATATCTAGACCGTATATACTATACTTGATATTCATAGGTCTCGATAAATCTATGATCCGTTCAGTGTTATATATATATATATATATATATATAAATAGAACAAATAATTAGTTGAAATTGCCATTAAATATCACCATGTGGCAGCTTAAGCTAATGGTACATATGTTTCATAAAATGGTGGCTCAAAAGTATAGCTGAAATTGGGGAATTATGATCTCCCACCGTATAAATTTCTCATCTCAACCAAAAGTAAAAGTAACAAAAAATAAATATAATATTATATTGGAGCACAAGTTAAGAGTAAATTTATTCTTGTATAGTTCAATAGTTGTATGACATCAATAGATATAATATTGGTTTCAGGATCGGTCATGAGATTTTGGAGGCCCGAGGCAAATTATAAAAATGAAGCGCCTGACTTTCCAACCAATTCAACTGTTCTATAAACGAATTACTTAAAATTGTTTGAATTCTTGAGATTTCGTGTTTGGATTTCATATAAAAAGAGCTTTCAAGAACCCTATAATTGATTTTAAATTATTTTTTCGAATGTCTAATATGCAATTTGATCTATTGTATATGTGGTAAGTATAATAATTGTGTCTCTTTGGTGGGCCTTTTTTATATATATATAAAACATATTTAAAAGATCGTCTTTAATTGATAATGTGATATATGGGCTGTTTTTTTAAAAAATTGTACATAGATCTCCAGACTTATTTTCAAATTGAAATACACAACATTTACTTTAGAACTGAAATTTAGGGCTTTAGACGGTTGACTCGTGGACCTATCCCTAGGGCCGGCACTGAATTTGGTTTGATATGAGAAAAGTTATATAGGTGACTTGTAACCAGGTTCATTATCAACTCCACCAGTTGCCAATATAAAAAAGCACTACTGTTTTCTTGCTTTTGCTTTTTATTAGGGGAAAGAATCATTCCGCCGCCCCACCCCCAAAGTTTATCATATTAGATAGATTTTTCACTCTGGTTTCATTAATAGGCAATCTATCTCTTAGAATGTAAAATATTAGGCAATTACCGGTTACCGTTATATTTTCTGTGTAATAATAAATAAATAAAAACCTAACATTAAAAAGACATATTTACCCTTAAATAGTATAGGCTAATTTTTTCTATTTAATTGTGAATAAATGGATTCAAAAAGAAAATTTTAATCAAAAAAATATTTTTACTTAAATTGATCTAAGATGGATGGTGGAGATTAAAAGATATTTTATATATCAAAAAATAAAACAAAAAGGAAAAAAAAATAAACAAATAAACAAATAAACAAAAAGAAAAAAAAAATGGTGGAGATCAAATCTCAATATGGTGGGTTCTGGGCTTTCAAAGGAATTACAACCTCTCTTCTTTACATTGGTTGCCGGAAACATAGGTGAAGCTTGACCGCCTTTAATGCTGCCACTGTTTCTCAATCTTCTACTGAGAGAAGTAGACAGAGAGATTTGAGAGGAGTCTCTGGCACGGTCGGGGCTGCGAATGGATTTGGAGGAGATTTTCATGGAGGAAGAAAAAGAGAGACGCAAAGTGAAACAAATGAAGAGCTCGCTTGTTGTGCTACCACCACCACTACTTGTCCAGCGATGTGGGGGTCTGTCTGTGTCCATTTCCTCTGTTTTTTTTGTTTTCTATCGTTCGATCTTTTTTACTAGGTTGTTTTTTTGGCCATTAACGGAGAGAGATTATTATTTTTATTTTTTTGGTAAAGAAAAGAACCTGAGAGTGATAATGAATGGTGGGGGCTTTGTTGTGGTTTGTAGAGGTACAGTGACATGCAGTTGGAGAGAGAGAGAGAGAGATAGGATGGTCATTTTCCCCCAAGGGCCTTAAATCCCCGCTCCTCTATCCCCATTTGGAGGAAATTTTTTATGGAGGGTCGGGTAGGACCTCTCTCCATCCCTATTTCCCCCAAATATTATATATAATATATTAATATATTTTTCTTTTTATTTTTTTAATATTTTTATTCTTACTAACTATATATATTTCTTTATTATGTAATTTTTGTATTGGATGTCATTTTGTATTTGAATTTAATGGATTGTGCGTTTTTTCATTATGTAATTTTTACTGATACAGGAAAATTGGGGAATGGGAAAACGGAAAAAAAATAGAGAAAAATGGGAAAATAGGGATGGGGATGGGGATGGGGATGGGGGTGGGGGAACCTCCCCCAAAACTACCCTATCCCCATTTTCCCCAAAGGGAGGGAGAGACCTATATCCATTCTCATTTCCCCATTAACCATCCTTAGAGAGGTTACAATTCCTTTGAAAACCTAGAACCCACCATATTGAGATCTGATCTCCACCATATATTTTTTTTCTTTTTGTTTTTTTATTTTTTATTTTTTATTTTTTCCTTTTCTTTTTAATATGTTAATTATCTTTTAAACTCCACCGTCAATCTTTGAGATGGATGGTGGAGATTCATTTAAGTTAAAATATATTATTTTATTAAAATTTTCTTTTCAAATCCATTTATTCATAACTAAACAGAAAATAAAAATAAATGCTGAGATGGACAGTTGAGATCTATCTTTTTTTTTTTTTTTTTTCCATTAGCCTTTACTATTTAAGGGTAAAGATGTATTTTTAATGTTAGGGTTTGTTTTTTTAACGGTCAAAGTGTTTTTTTAACAAGAAACATAACGGTAAGGGGGAAATTGCCTAATATTTTACGTTCCAGGGGATAGACGGGCTATTAATGAAATTAGAGGGGACAATATATCTAACATGGCAAACTTAAGGGGGGAAAATGATTCTTTCAAAAAAAAAAAAAAAAGACACAAATGACAAATATAAGTGGAACTCCGTACTACCATATTTTTACATAAATAAATTAAAGACAGTAAAGTCATCATAATTTTTACATAAATAAATTAAAGACATGCCAAGAGTAGGTGGAACTACTACGATTTTTTCAAGGAAATTATCATGAATTATTTTCCCTCTTGCATTGACCATATTTCTGACCAAGTCAATATAAAAAATATATAAATTCTCCATATATAAATCTTTTATTGGTTAATTAGAAAAATACATGTTGAATTTTGACTAGGAGTTGTTTAGAATAGTTGTGACTTGTGTATATAAACCAAACAAAATAGCTGATTTGCTCATTTTTGTATTGATTATGGAACTTGCTAATAATTTCATATGTAAGAATCATCAAGACTCACAATTTTATTTCAAAATATTAAAAAAAAAAGACTCACAATTTTATTTCAAAATATTAAAAAAAAAAGACTCACAATGTTAATCAGTTTTCAATAATAATAATTAAAAAAAAAATTTAAAAAAAACACATGTTAACCAAGTCAATACAAGATGTTTTTTTCGTTTGAAAGGGTCATCTTAATTAGTCGATACATAATTTTTTTACCAACAAAAGTACTACATGTTAAGTTGTTCATACAAATCAACAAGAATTCAGTGTAGAGTCTTTTTTTTTTATTGAAAAATGCACAAGAGATATGAAAAACTAATCGTTAAATTGCGGTAAATTATTTCGTGAAAAAAAACACATATACGTATGTTTATATCGGATAATAACTAACACGTTAATGTGCAATCATCTCTTGAGCCAGTAATTTGGAATTCTATATATGTGAGCAGTTCCAATTCATCACCCGATAACATTTGCATTCCATGCATGGAATAATGATGGATACTCTCAATTTCAAATTGTGCCTGATGTGGCTCTATAGTTGATGATAAGTGGATATTTCTGCTTGTTTCTTTGATCAAAGAAGTACTTAATATTTCTGCTTGTACCTTGTGATCATGATCATGACAACTCATACTAATTAATTGATACTAATTAATTGTTGGCCATTTACTTAATATTTGCAATAAATAAAATTCAAGATCACTTCCATATATGATCAGCAATTAAGCAAATACAATTAATATATATTACAAAGAGTAGATGAGTTGTGTACGTTCTTCATTAGTACTACAAAGTGAGCGTGCATGTGAATATGTGATGATTACCACTCCACTGGTTTGAGTCACGTACCACAACAGTACAGATACGTCAATGGAGGACACTCCTAGCTAGCTAATTGTATGATCATTCTTGTGATCATAAGTTGATTAACTTATATCCAAATTAATTGTTACGAAAATACGGCAACCTAAAGCAATAATCAAAACACACAAAAGGAAAAAAATAATAAAGAGACAAGATTTACGTGGTTCAACGTAAATTTACATGTATGGAGCGTAACAACACGGCAATACAAAACTTCCACCATCAAATTGGTGTTTATATTAGTGGGGCACTCTCTCTCTATTAATCGTCAACTTCTTTTCTCTCTCATATACTATAAAACCCTAGAATTATAAGAGTATATATATTCAACTCGACCACCAATGCATCAGCGTAATGTAATAATATTATGAATTCAGGCTTCACAACCCAACATTAACAACTATAATTCTGATTAAGCAAAGAATGAACTGAATGATTGGATGGTTTTTGATTATGAATATTGAACAAAAGTTTTTGCTAATAGTATTTACAACAATATGTACAGAAAATTGAATTAAGCATCAAAAGAGCTTGCTTGCAAACTCTTCTTCATCAGAGCTTGAAGAAGAAGCTGCTGATGCTGCAAGATGTCTGAGTTCTGATAAACTCCTTCCCAGTTGCAGAGCCACCTTTGTTTGAAAAACTTGTCCATTTTCTCTTCTCTCAACATCCCTCTCATTGACATTTGACTCTATAGTCTCTTGCATGAGCTTAAAGAAACCAGCATTGCTCCTATACATCTCAAACACCATCCCAATTTGTCCACCGTGCTCGAACGTGTTGACAACACTAGCTATGGCTCCACACTTCACTCCAACCATCACAGCCAGTGAACCATTAGTAGTACCTACAAAAGCAGATCCAATAGCTGCAATGCCAGTCAGAATAGGACCCGAAATTGCCAACATTTTGTTCAATTTCAATGCCTTTTCACCCAATTTCATGTAATCATCCATGTCTTTAGTCTTCAAAACCCCAACAATGTTCCTCATTTCCTCCTCCAACTTCAAATTCCACCCATTATTATTATCATTCCCTCTCCTTTTCGACAACCGCATAATTTTTTGATCAGGCCACCACACTGCAGGCTCAACAACATTAGGGAACTTCTCAATCATCTTGTCACCAAGCAAAGGAAGCGGGAATGCTTTATCGAGAGCCGAAACTCTCTCCGTGGCCTCGTTCACATCACAAACGGTAGGGCTGCTGCTTCCGAGAGCTACAACTGTTTGAAGCTCCCTATGAAGCTGCTTGAACAATCTACTAGCATTCCTCTGCTTCTCAGCCAGTTGAGATGGCTGAATTACGTTCATCGCCGCCAACATCGCCGTGACTGATGCATATAGGACTGCAGAGGAGAGCTTGAGAGCCAAAAGGGTTCCTCCATTCGCAGCTATCGCTGCCATTCCTGTCATCATAGCAGCAGAGAGAGTCATTGCATTGATGGAATTCAAAAGCAAATTGTTCCAATTGTTTCTCTGCTCTCCAATGTTTCTATGCATCTCCACTCTATCTGCCACAGCTTCCATTACCGCATAAAACTTTGCAGCCACCTCCGGATCATGATCATGATCAGAAGAAGCAACATTTTCGGTGAACAATATTCTTCTTCCACCACTAGACATCGATGAATACTCTTGATGTTTTGAAAGAGCAATGAGAGGATTGAAATTTATCTTCTTTGGTGCATTGATTGTAGCATTAACTCTTCCTCTACCTCTACTAAAACACAATGATGATGATGATGATGATGATGAAAACATAATAATGCTTGAAGCTTGAATTATTGCCATATCACAATTTTCTTTCTTCTAGCTGGGTTCTGTTTAATGATGCTTTTGGCTACTTTTCTCAATGATTTTAGGCTTTAGAGAGAGTGAAGTGAATTGGGGTTCGAGTTTGAGATTTCATTTTGATGGGTGTTTATTTATATATTCAGAATCTGATGGTAGTAGAAATGGTCTAATTGTTGAAATTCATGGTTTCTAAAAACTAGACCTTTTTAATTGTTTTTGCTCTTGATTGATTCTTATTGGGGCTTCATGTATTGACTTTCAACAGCCATTAACGTGTAAAAAAAACTACTCTTGAAACAGCCCGACCAGTCTCGGGAAAAAAATCAGTTTTGTCCCCTACTCTTCTACTATGTACATGTCATTGAAGATAAAAACAATATTTGCTTCTTTTTTTTTTTTTTTTTTTTTTTCAATGATAATTCTCTGTGGGGAATTTAGAAATTATTTTAGTACTTACAAAGTTTCAACAGATCTTGCAAAAACTTCCTCCCAATCTAATGCTCCCTTAAGATAATTAACCAATGTATATTTCAATGATACTATGGTATTTGTAAAGTTTGCAAAGTTCAAAGAAGCCGATGCATATTTTACCAAGTAATAATTATTAAGTGTGAAATCCCGCATAAAAAACGTATGGTATTCCGATTTGTAACGTTACAAAGTTACAGAATGACTTCATTATGTTGCTGAGTTTAAAGCTAGCATGAAAAAGCATGCGGGGTCCTCACATGTCCAATCTTCTTCTACCAAGACATTTTTCACAAGTTGTAATTCTATTTGGCTGCTTGCAATTGCAAAGATGGCAGCCAAGCAAGCCATGTCAACTGTGAAGTTTGGCCACTGCCCACCAGTGACTAGACTACAACCACAATCAGTGATGAGAATCAAAAAGCATCATCAAATGATCCATTACTTGTTCCAGTTAGATCAATTACAAGGGCCAAAAGAATCAAAGAAACATTTAATGAGGGTTGATTCTGAGTTCCTGAAGTCCAAGTTCGGCCCATATGAAGACCAAATCCGGGCTGAACTTCGTGGGCCTCTACAGAGAGCATATGAATTCGGATCGTCTATTATAATATGTTTTCAGAAAGCCCATAACGATATCTACATATGTTATGAAGACTCCATCCTCCAAAACAGATCACAACAGGCCCAAATTCGGCCATCTATTTTGTTACGCGTGAGGAACAAGTTAGGGTTTGGACGAGTCTAAATTTTAGGATATTTTCTGTTTTATTTATTTTCCAAATAAAGAATCGATTTGTTTTCCAATTGAAGGACTGATTTTGTTTTTCAAATGAAGCTTTCCAAATAAGGAGCAAATCAACTAGTTGTTAGTTTTAGTCTTTATTTATTTTCTAAATTTGTTTGCATTTATTTTCCTGATTGTAAGACATTAATTGTCGAATATTTTATTTCCTTTATCTTTCTTCTTAGGGTTTAGATATTTTTAGTATTTAAGAGACTCATTGATGTATTATTAAAAAGACTTTGGAATGAAATAATTATTTGAGAAAACGTTTTCTCTTTGGTTTTTTATTGAACTATGAACTTATCAAGGGTTATACCTTGTGGCGTTTAAACCCTGATTTATCACTCACCTTCTTCTCTTCTTGAGTGTGGCGTCTACAATCTTCTTAATACCGTTGGTCCTTATCTCTTTATAGATAACGGGTCACGGTCCTTTATTTTCTTTGTTTTCATAAACTTGAATTAGAAAACGATCCTTCTTTACCATATATTGGTTCGGGTCTCACTACTCTTGGTGATGTTCATATCAAACAAGCTCAAGCACAACCAAGAACAAGTCTTTTGAAGGCTAATTGGTCAGAGCACATGCTAATGGTCACATGTAATGTAATATTCAACCATCAACTTAGGCTGCACATTCAAATGTTGATCAAGATCATCGAAAGTTGGTCATTGTAAGCAACATAGTCGATGATCTTCCATATATATAATATTCCGCGAGTTTATTGACTAACAGGGTGTAGAGTCTGACAATAATCACAGTTCTTGAAACATAGCAAAGGTAGAACAAGATCATCAAATCACTATTTTGTCAATCAACAATTCTTTTATATGTTCAAAGATGAACGGAAAAGAAATCAAGGGTATGGACATGTTCAGCAGACTAAGATGAGAACAATTTAATGAAGAAATCTAGCTATTTTATTAATTTTTCAGCATTCGGAAAGAAGTGAACACACTAGTTTCATAATTGATCGAGAGATATCATGAGCTACATAAAATGAGAACATAAGCTAAATTATTGATGGTTTGAGACATATTGATGCTTAGCTTTCGCTCATTTAGCTTTCGGCAATACCATGGTCCTTGCTCGTAAATTGAGAAATATTCCCCTGAGATAAAATAGTGACAAGACTATTATCTCTGTAATATATTTTCGAAAAAAGTATCAACATGAGATCGGAGAAACATTAATAAGAGATACGTACCAACACATTGCAACAGCGCTGTGGAAAATGACACGGAACTGCAGAGGCACATACTGGTGATTTATCCAACCCACAACCGGCCAGAACTGCATTTTCATACATTGAAGATTTAAGATATAAAGGGGATGCATGTTGTTCGTGTACAATAATCACAATAATTCATTAAGGGAACGATGGCATTACCGTCCATGCTGTGTACTGCACCGATGGATAATCCTTCTTGATTTTAGTTTTCACTTGCATCCAAGGTCTTCCTGCATTTCAAACTTCAGTTAAACTATAAGCATCGGTTTACTTAGTTGTCGATACAGAATATACGTGGTATCAACATACCCTCAATCACCATCCCATAGTAAACCATGAAAAACAAGTTGTTCCAAGGAGAAGATGTCAAATTTTCTAGCACCACCTGAAACAACATAATTTAGCAGTTTCAGAATAATATCTGATTTGAAGTTGAATAATCAATATTGAAATTATTTCATTATTTTCATTTGATTTTTACAGCTTCTGAAGCTGGAAAGGGTTGTAAGTTACCTTCTTGGCAACGGTTTTCGTATCCTTCTTTCCCTTGAATATTTTATCAAGTATTATGTGCAGGAAGTGTCCAAATGGTCCTAGATAAGCAACTCCAAAAAGCTGCATTTTTTGAGAAATCAAAGAAAATGTTTCATTAATAAGAAGAATGTACAAAGTCAACGAGCTCCTGGGAAGAACTCATCACCGATACAAGTTGAGCTGAATAATTTTTAGTTTAGCCAGGATACGCATGCATACAAATCGACACATCAGCAGTGATACTCACTGAACCTATTTATTTCTCTTGGCCGATCCCTTTTGCATATCATGATATAAATACTTCCGAACAAGGCAAAAAGAGGATTAATAGATACTTGTGAAACCAAATTTCTAAACTAAAACAATCTTTAAAAGAGGTTTGATTGAGATTTGAAGTTATGATACAACTGAAACTCCAGGAAAAATTGCATAAATTCTTTTAGTGACCAAAGTGCATATTCTTTTCTGCAACAATCAAGTCCAACAGAGTCTAGTGGTGTTATTGTTTCCCAGAATGATATGTTCAAATCCTAAAAAACCATGTAATTCAGGCAGGATTGAATGTGTCAAAAGCTAATCATATACTCCATATATCGGACTCAATTACCCATATCTCCAGCTCCATCTAGCAAGGTTAACAACCGTTCACTCAAAATTGAATCATTCCACAAAAATATGAAGTCCATTGACTACAAAACCCAAATGCTAGGAAAAGCAGCCAATTTGACAGCAAGTATAGAACAGCATGTATTCAGGGCTTGAAATAATCACAGCGCATTACAGAACCAAAAGCAACAGTAAAAACAAATTGCCCTTGCTATCACCTTGATCTTGGCAATATATAGTCATTATTATTTACTATCCTCCCGGTAAATTTTTCTGCATTGCAAAAGTTTGTGAGTTTCAAATGTTGATTTCAATTTCCAAAAGAATTTGTGTATGAGGTGTATATATACATAGCGCTCTACAGAGAATTATAGATGACTGGTCATTAATATTTCAAAAATTCATCATCCAATTCATTCTCGTTCCCGAAAGCACATATATGATTCATATAAGTTCCAACAAGTGAAACATTTGCTAATGACTTGACAATCTATCCTCAAAGATTCATTTACCTAAGCGTCATAATTCGCATAGGAAACAACAGAAATCAGTTGCCAAACCAAGATAATAATCGACCGATTATAATTGTAGAGAACATCAAAAGCACTGCTCTACGAACTATAACTGGAAAGCCAGGGCCTTCCCATAGAGTGAGTCAAGTAATGGATAAGTTAGAAGGGGGAGAGGGGCGGTTTGGTCAAGAAGAACACAAATTACCAAGGGCGGAAACATCAATCAGGGGTACCAAAACCGTGGATACAATAGGTTTAATCAGGTAAGTTCAAGCAAAAACAATCAATGGGGGAGTTCTAATAACAACCCACCAAACCACTTTAATTTCCAAGCACCCCCTAACCAACCAAAGGACAAATCCCTAGAGAAGATAGTGAGCATAGTTATCAAAACGATTGGGATAGGGTCAGAAGCTCTAAAGAATACCTTACATGCGTCCAACCAAAGGATGACCGCTTACATGCAATCAAATGATTAGAGGGTGAATAGTCATGGGGCGTCATTGAAGAAGATGCAAACTCAGTTAGCACAAATCTTCAATGCATTGGTCAAGAACAAGGGTATGGCATTAAGCACTGACCAGCACATCAACGTGTTAGAGGTAGTCGAGTTGAGAGTTGAAGGGGTGATAGAAGAAGAAACTATCCCAAACCAAGATAAGATTCTAGACACTTCCAGTGAAGAGAATGTGAAGAGTGCGGTGGAGGTCACACATAATGAAGATAGGAGAAGTGGCAAAGACTTTCCAATTAAGCTTTCGGACCCCGGAAGTTACGTAATAGAGGTGATAATTGAAAACTCACCTAGGATGGGAGCAGTGCTTGATATGGGGGCTAGCATCAATATGATGCCATTAGGGGTATACAAACAAAAAAGAAGAAATGAAACTCAGTATGCTAATGTCTTAGGACAGAGTACTACCACTGATGAGCTAAGTTCGGGCTCTACGAATCAATGCAATAAGAGGATGCTAAATGCTCTAATATTTCAATTGACAACAATCATGTATATATCCAATATCCATAACTAGCTTCAACTAATTTTTAACAAAAATCAAAATAAGAGAAAAAAAAAAAAAAAAAAAAACGCACCACTTTAAGAAGCAACCGCCGCAACTGAAGTTTCTGTATACCAGAGAGCTTCTGGGAAACTATGTCACTGATTGCTGACAAAACCCCAGCAGTTATTGCCTGCACAATAGAATTTTCAAGTCCCAATTTAAATCTTTTAAGTCAACAGAACAAAAAAAAAAAAAAAAAAAGAAAGAAAACCAATCCATTAAACATGACAACAAAAGTTATAAAAATTCAAGCTTTGATTTTTCTCTCACTTTCTCAGCCACCAAACAAACAGATTATTCAAAAATAACGAAAACCCATCACAGAAGAGAAATCAAACAGCAAAAAATAGAGAGAAAAATATGACCTTTGTTCTCAATGGGTGTTGCTGGAGCTGTAACAAGTATTGTTGTAACCCTCTCTTTGCAACTGATCCCATTCTTTCACAAATTTCTTCTTATATTTCTTCTTATTCTTCTTCTTCTATCAATCAATCGATCAATCACAAAGGCTATTCTTTGTAAAAAGTTGTTGCTTTTACAGGCTACTGAGATTCTACTAACATCACCGGTGACCGGTAGAAGTTAATTGGTCCTCTGTGTATTGAGCACTCACTCAGGTTTTAATAAAAATATCTACCTAGTCGAGATTTTAGACAACTTTTGGTTGTTGTGTCGTGTCACGTGTGTGTGTGTGGGACCATGTTGGACCAAGGCACCAAGCTTGATTGATTGTCCAAAGATTTAGAAGAGTAAATAAACATTTATGGAATCGTGATTCTTCGCATATTCGCATTTATTATTATTATTTTTCTAAACTTACAAGGAGAAAGGGTTATGTTATATCTGTCGAAATTAAGAGCTACCGGCGTGGTTCGGATAAAATAATAGGTTAATATTAAAACCCCTCCAAACTCACCTGACATTTGAACTATTATTGTATATATAATTATAAATATTTTTATTTTAAAAACCTTATATATGAACTAATAACGTTAGCATTTCGTTTGTATTGATTGGTTTGACGTTAAAATGTCTAAAATGTTTTATTTAAGCTTTACCATCATACTTTTACTAGATAAATTAATAAAATGATATAAAATACGGGAACGTTAATTTATGAAAGAGAAGTTATTTTACGGACAATTTTATCCCTTAAAATAACGAAATTACAAAATGAACCGAAAACATTAAAAATAAACCAGAATGTGCATTTATTTAGCTCTTTTTTTTTTTGTTTTTAAATCCAAACAAATACTCATTTTTAATGTTTTTGGTTCATTTATAATTTTGTTATTTTCAGGGATAAAATTATCCACAAAATAAATTATCCTTTGCAAGTCCCGCATTTTGTATCATTTTATTAATTTATTTAGTAAAAGTATAAAGGTATAATAGTAAATTCATACAATTGAAGTTTAGATAGGAACATTTTAGACTTTTTAATAGTCAAATTTAGTCAGCACAAACAGAATACTAACAGTGCTAGTTCATAGAGGAAGTTTCTAAAATAAAAGCATTTGTAAATATACACCCAATAATAGTTCAAAGGTGAGGGGATGTTTTTAAAATTAACCATAAGATAATTACTTAACAAAAATCTCTTCACATTTACGGTTTTATAAGTAAAATGAAACTTAAAATCCATCACCGTAGGAGAGAGACAGGTTTAACGTTTACCGCCACTCAATTAAGATAAAATTAAGTATTTCGTACAAATTTTTTATTTTTGTTTAAATTTAACTATCGGCAACCGACAAGATCAAAAAATACATAAACACTTTATTTAGAGTTGATGTGCAATATATAAAATCGTTAGAACACAAGAAAACTCGATTAAACAATAGAATAGTCCAAGTCCTATATGGTTTTGATATTGTCTTTTATTTCAAATTATTATGGTTTAATTAACTATATACTAATTTTTGCCTTCTCTTTATTCTTATGGATTATAATTGTTAATTAGATTCCGATTGACAAATCACGCTACTTTTATATTTTAAAAATATTACAAACTAAATCTTATTAATTAAGCTATTTAATACTCTTTAGTTTAATAGTTTGACAAGGTATTCCTTAAGACTACATCAAAGTTATTACATTTTGTTTATCATAAGTAGATATCGACATTGTCTGAATGAACACTCTTTACCAACCATGTCCGATGGATTCGGCAGTGATATCAAATTTGTTACATATTTTACCATTATCTTTACAACAAACTTTATATAGTAATGGGATAAAATAAAAAATAAAAAAGTGTTTTCTTTTATTTATAATGTTTGAAATTTTCAGAGTTGACAATTTGATATATGTGACTACAGTGGTCGCTATGATTATGGATTGGTCCTATATGGTTTTGATATTGTCTTTTATTTCAAATTATTATGGTTTAATTAACTATATACTAATTTTTGCCTTCTCTTTATTCTTATGGATTATAATTGTTAATTAGATTCCGATTGACAAATCACACTACTTTTATATTTTAAAAAAATTACAAACTAAATCTTATTAATTAAGCTATTTAATACTCTTTAGTTTAATAGTTTGACAAGGTATTCCTTAAGACTACATCAAAGTTATTACATTTTGTTTATCATAAGTAGATATCGACATTGTCTGAATGAACACTCTTTACCAACCATGTCCAATGGATTTGGCGGTGATATCAAATTTGTTACATATTTTACCATTATCTTTACAACAAACTTTATACAGTAATGGGATAAAATAAAAAATAAAAAAGTGTTTTCTTTTATTTATAATGTTTGACATTTTCAGAGTTGACAATTTGATATGTGTGACTACAGTGGTCGCTATGATTATGGATTGTGTCGGGTCTATTTTTGTTGTTGATGCAAACTGGACCTTTTTTTTCATGACTTGATCAGAGTCAATTGAATTTAATTAACTCTATATTATTGATTTAATTTAAGGATATTTCACAAGAAGAATTTTCATTATTATTATTATTATTTATGTATTCTAAATTTGTAAATTCAAAATGGATGCATTAACAAGGTACATATACCCTTGGTTAAATTGTGTACACCTATATATCGGAGACAAAATGATTTTATTTTTTTATCGGCCTCTCAATTATCTGTTATTAGATTCATCTATTTCAGCTTATTTAAAGTCTTTTAACTTAATCAATAGCTCACAAGTCACGTTATAATCTTAAAAGTCCTAGAACAAAGCAATAGGAGAAAGACTCTAAGTGGAAGTGTGAGAAGTTTTCACTAGAAATATAACCACTATGTCAACCTTAAAATAACAATCCTTCAAGGCTTGAATCCAAGGGGGAGACACAACTCGAACTTAACCTCAATGGTATCTGTAACAGTCTAGGCCCACCAAGTAGATATTGTCCACTTTGGGCTTCACGCACGCAATATTGTCCACTTTGGGCTTCACGCACGCATCCTTCACCCTCACGGATTTGCTTTGGATTATAGGCTTCACGCAAGCATCCTTCACCCATGGCCCAAAACGCGTCTACTTAGTTAGGAGAGACCAAGGCTTATATACAAACTATGGACCTCACTCCCTAGCGATATGGGATGTGACAGTATCAGTATAAGGGATATATTATTAAGGCAACCTCATATCTTCGTGATGTGTCGCTCTGAATACCCGACAAATTGTGATACCCAGCATTAATGAACAACAATAATATAACACAACTGCAGTATCATTTAGCACCTTCGTGTTTTAATTTTATCAAACAAAATAATAAATTTATAATACTTAATATATACATCACACTTTATATCCAAAATATATTTAAATTTATTATAGGTAAGAATGAAGAAACCAAAAAAAGTATACAGTAAAGTTAGCAGTAATTGTTTGGAAGTAGATTTATACATCTTCTCTACATATTATTGTACATGATTCTCTACAAAGAATTTATTTCGAAAAGAATCTAATAAGAATGAAAGAATGATTATATATGAACAAAAACCTAATTATTTTCAGAAAAGTTTGCTTGCAAATTCTTCATTTTGTGTTCCTTCAAAGCAAGAATAGCTTGATTTTCTTGCAAGATCTCTTAGTTCTGACAGGCTTCTCCCCAACTTCAAAGCCACTTTCATTTCAAACATTTCTCCATTTTCTCTCTTCTCCACTTCACTTTCATCAAGTGTTGATTCAATGGATTCCTCCAAAAGTTTAAAGAAACCACCACAGTATCTATACATCTCCAACACCATACCCACTTGCACACCATGCTCAAAACTGTTGACCACGGTAGCCAATGCTCCAGCAGCCGCCGCCAACAAAGGAAACCCCAAAAACGAGCCAACAGCAGCTATGCCGGTGAGTAATGGGCCTGAAATTGCTAGAAACTTGTTAGTCTTCAAAACCAAGTTGCCTAATCTCCCATAATCTTCTCTGTCTTTAGTTTTCAAGACTTTAACAATCTCTCTCATTTCCATTTCCATCTCTTCACTCCATCCATTACTCTGATTTGTACTTTCAAGGCGGCCATCTCTGTTTTTTCTTTGGTGATGTTGTCTAGATGGCCACCAGGTGGCTGTCTCGAACGTTTTCGGAAACTTTTCGATCATTTTACTGCCCAACAATGGAAGTGGGTATGCTTTATCAAGAGCTAAAACTTTCTCCATCGCTTCTTCAACATCTTCTTCACATGGAACCCTAACAGTAATTACAGTTTCGATTTCTCTTTGTAACTGCTTGAACAGTCTCACTGCATTTCGTTGCTCTTCAGCGAGCTGTGAAGGTTGGATTTTGTTCACAATCACCATCATTCCCGTAGCCGCAGAGAACAATAAAGTAGACGACAACTTCAAACCCAAATGGGAATCGCCGGTGGCTGCAACGCCAGCCATGGTGGCGGCGGTGAGAGTGATCATGTTGATAGAATTCAAGAGAAGCGTGTTCCAGTTGTTCCGTTGCTCTCCAATGTTGTCATGCATCTCCACTCTATCACAAACAGCCTCCAAGATGGCGTAAAGACGTTGTGTCGTCATGTTGCATTCTTCATTGTGATCTTGTTGTTGATGAATTGTGGTGGTAGGAACAACATTCTTTTCAATTGGGATTGGATTCGTGATCAATCCACCGTTTGGGATTATTTTTGGAGTAAACAAGCCGATTTTAGGAAGTTTTGGTACCGAAATAGCACCAGTAATAACCTTACGTTGCGAAGAACAAGAAGAAGAAGAAAACAAGAGACAACTTGTAGCTTGTAAGGAAGCCATTAGAAGGGTGTTTAAGATTTTGTTTGTATTTCTTTAATTTTCTTTGAATGTTTTGATAAGATGATATGAGATGAGAGTAGAGAGAAACAATGGCGTTGTATTTATAGAGTAACCAACTAACTATAACTGAAAAAGAGAAGAGGTCGTTTGTTTATTTGTTTAAAAATTTGGACCAAAGACTCGGCCCATTTTCTGACCTGTTCGCAATTAATAAAATTCAAAATTTTAATTTCTCCGAAGTTCAAGTTCTAGTCAAGATTTCCTACCATGACCTCTGTCTTTCATTTTTGTTTTAGCCTCCGCGGCCTTTGCTAAAAAACTTTAGTGCACCATAACGTACGGTATATCTTTCGTTCGAATTTCATATGTATTGGACTTTGACTTAATAACAAACTCTGAATGAAAGATGCACAAGCAGTCGGGCACCGATACATTGTCAATTGGGAGAAATCTTCATTATACACTCGATCATTGAAGATGAGACATGTGACTATTTTTCTGTTATATATCTTATCCTTATCGTAACCAGATTCTATAATACATTCGATCATTGAAGATAAGACATATGACTATTTTTTTATTATATATCTTATCCTTATCGTAACCAGATGCACTACTTAGCTGTGTACCGATCAAGATTTTCTATGTTACTTGGGTCATTGGGTGGCTGGGTCTAAGTCTAACGCACATGCTAGGTCGACGTAGGAAAACTTGTTACTCTCGCAAAACTTTGATTGCATGGATCCTTGCGTCTTATACAATTTATCTCTCTATTGCATGGACCCTTGCGTCATTACAATTAATTTCTCTATTTTAGTTTTGATTATTATTTAATTGAGAATAATATAGTGTTATGTGTACGAACAAAATCAAAGTACAAGTTATAATATTTATGAGTAGGACAAATTGAGAGAGGACTAGAAATCGGGGATAAATAGGGACATTGATATGTTGATTGTAAATATAATTTAGAAATTTGGTGAAAATATAGAAAATATAAAAAATATTCTAAAAATATCAAGTTTTTTCAAAATATGGAAAGCATTGAAGATATATATGAAATATTATCTATAATAATTATTTCTTTGGTTATATAATAATTAAATGTGTCAATATTGTCACCCATAAAATTTATTAGTAAATTTATATTTTATTAAAAATTTTGATCATAAAAATATTTCAACAAAAATTTATTAATAAAGACAAATTATTTTAATTAAAAATAAATCATATTATGTACCCTCATTAATTACACGTATATCTTCAATTATACATCTTTAATAAAAAAAATATATATAAATAAATAACTTATGATATATCGTAATTTTTATGATAAACCTTAATTAAACTCTAATTTTATTTCAAGTATCAAACTTTCTCATCATCACATAATTATCATATAACAAAGTAATTAAAAAAGAATTTTTAGATGACTTTGATTAGACAAAGATATATATTTCTTTACTTTTGTTTGTCTTTCTTTTATGTCTAGTTTTTTTATTTTTTTATTTTTTTTAAAGATAGATGTAAATATCAATGAGTTTATATATATATATATATATATATATATATTATTTAAGATAGTTATATATATAAGAGAATTCAAGATTGAAAATCTTTTGACCCCATATATAATCCAATTGTACATCTTCCCTTTCATAAAGCTCTTGAGACATTTCCAAAAGTAAATTTAACCATTATTAGAAAAAGATTTGATTTCAAAAATAATATGTGTATATATATTATGAATTGGGTGTGTTAATAATTTAATTAAGAGAATTTACAAATAAAATGTATTAAAATGAATATATATTCATTTCAAAAAGGAGACTATTGGAGTAATTCAAAAAAATAATAATAATAAAGAGACTATTGGCATTAGGATAAGTGTTTATAGTAATATTTATTTTTAAAATTTTAGACATAGGTGTATTAATTAGTTTTATGGGTGACAATATCCATACCTAATAACTAAATATAATTAGATGTAATTATTGGACTCTGAGCGAGATTGGACTCTAAGCAGCTCCCACAAACGGGGAGAGGCCACCCACATACAAGTGGGACAACACCCACACTCATAGTGAGAAAATTGATATATATATATATATATATATCTATGCATGTATGGCCACTTGAATCTTAGTAGAGAGGTTTCCATTTAGAGAGCTACACCACATTGGTAAGTGGCCAAATGGGTAATTTGTCAAAATTGATTTGTAATAAGTTTAACATAAAAAGTTACAATTCCTTGTAGTAATAAGTTTGATATGACAAGTGTGATTTGATGGTAACAAGTAAGGGTATTCATGCAACCCAATGTTTCAAATTTGAGTTGCCCCTGTATATGGTATATATATTAAAAAAACAAAAACTTTTGTGCGCAAGGTAACCCATATATGTAGATTGACTCTGATATCTGCTCACACAATCAAAATATACTTAATTACTTTCACAACACCATTAAGTAATCAGTATTTAGACATAGTAGAACCTTAACTCCTATCACAAATGTTGTAGGAGAGAGGTGTACTTATTTAACCAAGGGTGAATATACCTTGTTAATGCATATATATATATATATATATATATATATGAATTACAAATTTAGGATACGTAAATAATAATAAATCCTACAAATCGAGAAATAAAACCAATAAGATAGAACGAAATTGACTCTGATCAAGTCATGAAAAAAAAAAGTCCAGGTTGCATCAATAACATAAATAGACCCAACAGATGCCTAGCAGCCAATGGTAGGTCACTTCCCAACTATAAATTTTTTTTATCAAAGAAAATGTTTAACCTAGTCAAACGTTGAAAAAAAAAAAAAGCTTTATCTGTTATCCGATAATTATTTACCGTAATAAGTTACAACTATATCCCACCTAAATTACTATGGTTCATTATATGAAGCATTTCCATTCTCAATCAAAACAGATCCCTTAATTTTAATTTTTTTTAGGTGAAAGTTAAATCTCTTTACCTTGGTGCCTTGGTGGCAGGAGAATGCACGATTTCTACCGACCCACCATAGTTCAAGGCTTCAAGCTTTAATAACTTTATTTGTCTCACCATTGTTCTTTGTCCATAAAATCATAAGAGACCTCTTCCAGTATTGGGAGTTGACCTCTTCAATTATGGAAGTAGACATTGACATTAGGATCATGATTATATAGTGTTAGATATCAATAGATCCTAAAATTCCCGATACATATTTCAAAAAAAAAAAAAAAATTATTAGGTGAAATTATATATAAATAAATAAATATAGAGAGAGAGAATCTAATCTAATATCATTAATAGTTATAAAAAAAAAATCTAATATCATCATCTCTAAGCTGTATTAGGTAATAATATAATATTTGACAATTTGATGTATTTTATGATTCTATGTCTAGTGTTATTATTATTATTATTATTTGAAGTATTACAACTATTATAATCGGGTTGTGGGCGGTCTGAATAACTATTTCCATAGGGGTTTTTACAATTTGGTCCCAACTTAATTGGGAAACATCATTTTTTTACTCCTTAATTCAAATTTCATCAATTTGATCCTTATATAATTGAAAATCAATCAAATTAATCCTACCGTTAGTCAAAACCGACAGTAGGACTAATTATTTTCTCAATTAAGTTGGGACCAAATTGTAAAAACCTCATTTCCATAAATCCGGAGAAAATTCCCTACACATATTTATAAAAATGCATATGATAAGACTTGAACCCCTCACCATCACTATGGAAATGAGATGCACTACCATTTCCGCTAAGAGATGACGTGCTTCTATGTCTAGTATTATAATTGAACATTTGGTCAACTTTAATTATTTTATATTTTTTTTGAAATTCATTGTGCAACTTTTTTCAAAACATAAAAATGCTACAAGAATAATCGCGACTAATGTTTGGATACAGATAATATTATAAATCAAGTATTAATTTTCTATAATTATTATTTTATTTAATTTATCTAGATATGGTTTTTGGTTTCTTTCTTGTACATTAAATTGCATAAAAAATAATTCGCCTGTGATGTATCTTATCTAATCGAATTTCTCTCAATATACATTTGGGATTTCTTTAATAACTATATTCATTTTCAAGAACCATAACTTTGAGATTTAAATAATAACTATAAATTTGACAAAACTATACATTTATGGTTTCGATAATAATTAATATTTTGGAATAAGCATAGATGAGGGGTTTCAATAATGATAGTTAATTTTGTCAAATTAATGATTATTTCAAATATATGGCTTTTCAAAATCAATGGTTTTTATCAACACGTACTGTAATTGTATATTTTTGACAAATAAAATTCTATTATCTAAACACATAAATAGTCGTTCTATCAAATTTTGGAGTATTATTGAACCCAAAATGTATTCTTATTCCATAATAATTATTATTATTGAAACCCAAATATATAGATTTGCTTAATTAATTGCTATTATTGAAACCCTAAATGGGTTTTTCTGTCAAACTAAATATTATTATTGAAACCTTAAATGTATGGTATGGTCCTTCAAATTAAATACCATTATACATTTTCGGTACTAGCAAATAATTCGAAAAAAAAAAAAAACCACACATTTGAGGTTTCAATTATAATATTTAATTTGACAATAAGACCCATTTAGGGTTTCGATAATAACAATTAATTAGAAAAAAAAAAAAACAACACATTTGAGGTATATATTGAAAATAGCCACTAATTTGATAAACGTATACATTTAGGGATTCGATAATAGTTATTAATTTATCAAAACTATACATTATAAATTTAAGATTTCTTTAAGAACTATTAATTTTTAAAGACCCGACATATACCTAGGCACCTAGCAGCCAATGGGTGATCACCTTGCCAACTATGAATTTTCTTTATCATAGAAAATATATAACCTAGTCAAACATTCGAAGGAAAAAAAAAAAAAAAAACTTTATTTGTTATTCGATTATTATTATTATTATTATTATTATTATTATTATTATTATTATTATTATTTATTTTTTATGGATATCCGATTATTATTTACTGTCACAAGTTACAACCATATCCCACCTAAATTACTATTATGCTCGATCCATATGAAGCACATTTCCATTCTCAATCAAAACAAATCTATTAACTTTAACAAAGCCTCTTCTTGTTAAAAGTAGTTGCTTTTGCAGGCTACTAAGATGCCACTGATCACATCACCAGTAAAACTACGTACTGCTCGAAGTTGGTAGTAGATAAAAAAATCTTCCTAGCTAGTAGATAATAGATAATTCAATCAGACAACTTTTGGTTGTGTCGTGTGTGTGTGTGTTTGTACGTGGGACCATATTGGACCAAGCTGCTGGATGGATTGTCCAAGTCCAATGATTAAGAAGATCGAGTAGTAATTAATCATTTATGTAATCGTGATTCTTATTTATTATTATTATTATTATTTTCTAAACTGGACAGTGAAATCCGAAGGAGGTAGGTTTACAACCACTCTGATAAGGAAGCATGCATGCTAGTGGCGCTGATATTCTAAACCCCGAAACAGAGTATCAGAGTGTGCCTCAACTCATCTGGTCTCACCTAAGCAAGTGATGATCAACAAATCAGTGAAGAAGAAAATGCGTTGGTTTTTATAAAGGGAAGAAAAAAAAAATTACTTTGTTCGAACAGTAAAAAAAAAAAAAAACCAAAGAATCTTTTTTTATATATATTATCTTTTTTTTTTAATATATTTATCTTATCTTTAATATATTTTTTCAACATCTAAATCTAACCATTGCATGAAAAAAAATGGTTAGTGCAATGGTTAGATTTGAATGTCCTAAGATTTATTTCGTTGCACACTAAGAAGAATATTATATGATCAACTGCTATTGAAACTCACAAAAGTGAATGAAAAAATGCATACGACTTTACTCAGAAGTCAGAATGGATGTCCAATTATATAAATTCTTCAGAACACAAGAGAACTCAAAGTACAAACCATGGGATAGTCCAAATCGTAGATGGATTAGTTTGATATTGTCTTTTATTTCAAATTATTCTGGTTTAATTAGCTATTTATTCTTATGGAGTTATGGATTATAATTGTTAATTAGATCCCGATTGAAAATTTTTTTTTTTTTTTCTTAAGAAAATATTACAATAATTACAAACAAAATCCCTCCCACCCAATTGAGTTGGAGTTAAATTGTATATGACGCAATGGTCCATGCAATCAAAGTTTTGCAAGAGCAACAAGTTACCCTACCGGCCTACCTACATAGCATGTGTGTTAGACTTAGACCAAGCCACCCTGGTAATTATAATGTATTGTATTCACCGTCCATCTTTCGTTCAGATTTCGCTATAAAAATCAAAGTCCGATGTATAAAAAATTTGAACAAAAGATACACCGAACATTATGATACATTAAAGTTTTTAAAATTCGAACGGAAGATACACCGTACATTCTGATACACTCAAGGATTTTTAAGGCAAATTAAAGGCAGCGGAGGCTTAAACAATAGAAGTCACGAGAGGAAATCTTGACTACTTGTGCTTGAAGAAATGTTGAATTTTATTAATAGCGAACGGGTCAGAAAATGGGCCAAGTCTCGGTCAACATTTTCAAACAAATAAATAAACAAACGACCACTTCTCTTATCGGTTATTGTTGGTTACTATAAATACAACGCCATTGTTTCACTCTATATATTCATTCTCATATTCTCAAAACCTTCAAAGAAAATTAAAGATATACAGAACCAAATTTTAACACCATTTTAATGGCTTCCTTACAAGCTTCAAGTTGTCTCCTGTTTTCTTCTTCTTCTTCTTCTTGTTCTTCGAGACGTAGAGTTATTACTGGTGCTATTTCAGTACCAAAACTTCCTAAAATCAGTTTATTTAATCCAAAAATAACCCCGAGTAGAGAATTATTGGGATTGATGAATCAAATCCCGATTGAAAAGATTGTTGTTCCTAGCACGACAATTCAACAACATGATCGCGACGAAGAATGCAACAGAACGGCAGAACTTTACACGATCTTGGAGGCCGTTTGTGATAGAGTA
Organism: Acer negundo; assembly: GCA_035582765.1. Taxonomy (NCBI): domain Eukaryota; kingdom Viridiplantae; phylum Streptophyta; class Magnoliopsida; order Sapindales; family Sapindaceae; genus Acer; species Acer negundo. The sequence continues at coordinate 24,591,345 of CM069232.1, read as the reverse complement.
GAGATGCATAACAACCTCGGAGAGCAACGCAACAACTGGAACACGCTTCTCTTGAACTCTATCAACATGATCACTCTCACCGCCACCGCCATGTCTGGCTTCGCAGACACTGGCGGCGAAGGTGCTTCTCTTCTGGCTTTGAAGTTGTCGTCTGCTTTGTTGTTCTCCGCGGCTACGGGGATGATGGTAATGGTGAACAAGATCCAACCTTCACAGCTAGCTGAAGAGCAACGAAATGCAGTGAAGTTGTTCAAGCAGTTGCAGAGAGAAATAGAAACTGTAATTGCTCTTAGGGTTCCATGTGAAGAAGATGTTGAAGAAGCAATCGAGAAAGTTTTGGCGCTTGATAAAGCATACCCACTTCCATTGTTGGGCGGTAAAATGATCGAGAAGTTTCCGAAGTCGTTCGAGCCTGCTGTCTGGTGGCCATCGAGACACCTCCAAAGAAAAAACACTAACAAAAATGGTGAAACTACAAGGCAGGGTAATGGATGGAATGTTGAGATGGAAATGGAAATGAGAGAGATTGTTAAAGTCTTGAAAACTAAAGATAGAGAAGATTATGAGAGATTAGGCAACTTGGTTTTGAAGATTAACAAGTTTCTAGCAATTTCAGGCCCATTACTCGCCGGCATTGCTGCTGTTGGGTCGTTTTCTGGGTCTCCTTCATTGGCGGCGGCTGCCGGCGCATTGGCCGCCGTGGTAAACAATTTCGAGCATGGTGTGCAAGTGGGTATGGTGTTTGAGATGTACAGAAACTGTGGTGGTTTCTTTAAACTTTTGGAGGAATCCATTGAATCAACACTTGATCAAAGTGAAGTGGATAAGAGAGAAAATGGAGAAATGTTTGAAATGAAAGTGGCTTTGAAGTTGGGGAGAAGCTTGTCGGAACTCAGAGATCTTGCAAGAAAATCAAGCTATTCTAGCATTGAAGGAACACAAAATGAAGAATTTGCAAGCAAACTTTTCTGAAAATAAATTAGGTTTTTGTTCATATATAACCATTCTTTCATTCTTATTAGATTCTTTTTTAAACAAACTCTTTGTAGATATTCATGTACAATATATATAGAGAAGATGTATAAATCCAGTTCCTGTAAAACAATTTCTGCTAAGTTTACTGTATACATTTTTTAGTTTCTTGATTATAATAAATTTAAATTTATTTTGGATATATAAGTGGTGTATTATATATCTAAAGTGTGATTTATATTACAACATACATATATTAATTAGTATTATAAATTTATTATTTAATTTGTTTGATAAAATTTAAACACAAAGGTGCAGAATCATATTAGAGTTGTGTTAAAATTTATCATCTTTAATAAAAAATCGTTTCTTTAGAAGAAAATTATCTCGTCAAGAACTTATCTTTTTCGTTTTGTCTGCTAGACTCTGAATATCTGCGGGCACAACTAAAAGATATTTCACTTTCACAAATCGCAACACACCAGAGAAATCAATATCTATATAGTGAAACTTGAAAACAAATTTGCGGATGTACGTACGTACTTACGTACGTTGTTAATGCATCCATATTGAAATACAAATTTAGAATAGGTAAATATATCAAGTCAAGAAAAAAAGGGTAACACTTCTGTGGTCTTCTGTTCGAGGGAGTCAAACGAGGTTGCTGATAGCCTGGCGAAAAAGAGGTCTGCGTTGGATGAGGAGATGGTTGTGTGGAGTGTGTCTTAGTTTTCTTTTTTCTTGCCCTGTCTTGCTGGGTTTGTCTGCCCTGTTCTGGAGGGCTGCTTCTTGTTTTTATCTTGGCCTTTTATGTATATATGCATGCATGGATGCATTCTCTGACGGGACCATCATGCAACTTTTTCAAATATAAGAATGTAGCATGAATAATTGCTAATTTGTGACCAATGTTAAATATAAATATTCTTATAAATTAAGTATTACTTTTTCTAGAATTATTAACCTTTAGAAGAAGTATATATATTTTTACTTTTTTTATAAAATTAAAAAAAATCATAATTATTAATTATTAATTATATGTGGAAATTTTAATTTTTCTAGACAAGATTTTTGGTGTTTTTCTCTGTGCATTAAATTGCATAAAAAATAAAATTAAAAAATTAAAAAAAATTGGTGTGTAATCAAATTTCATCCGCTAGAATAACAGAAAAAAACTAAAGTTTTTTATTTTGAAAATAGAATAAAGAAAGAAGATAGCGAGCAACTCATCAATTTGACATTAAAAATAAATTCAAGTTGAACTCATCAATTTGATGCAGTATCATGTGAATTGGTGGTGACTCAATGTGATGTACCCTATTGAATGCATAATTTCATACCTTTTTTTTTTTATATAATGTATATAGGGTGACTTTAAATAATTTTATATTGTTACACAAAATCGAGTCTCCAAAAAATGTACAGAATCCTGCACCTAAAGAGTCCTCTAACCATATATTTCATAGCCTGAAAACTATAGCAGTCAAGCAAATAACCATTCAAGCAAAGTGTATTAAGTACATATAGCATGTTAGACTCGGAGACTATTTTTGTGCTGATCTAAAAAACTTAAAAGATAATAAATTGTATTAAATATAATGAAAGTGGAAAAATAAAAATAAAAAATAAAAAATCTCAACTATTAATTACTATATCTACGTAGAGGATCTCAATTGATTAGACTCCGGACTTTTTTGAATTGAGACCGAAGTGGATAATTATTAATGGGAGGAATTCTTGATTTGAACGGTTGAAAGGAAAAATTTTGTGAAGGGTAGCGAACTGGTCAGTTGAGAAAATGAACCGAGTCAAGCCGTGTCATCCAGTCAACATTTTCATAAAAAATATATATTTTTCAGTTATAGTTGGTTACTATAAATACATACCACCCATCATTTTTCTTTCAATATCAAAACCTTCAAAAACACAAAAAATCACAACTTATAAACAGTGATACTTCAACACCATTCATGGCATCTTTACAAGCTTCAAATCTCATGTTCTCTTCTTCTTCGTGTTGTTTTTCTTCACGATGTAGAGTTATTACTGGTGCTATTTCGGTACCAAAACGTCCCAAAATTGACTTATTTACTCCAAAAATAATCCCAAGCAGAGAATTATTCAGATTGACAAATCCAATCCCGATTGAAAAGATTATTGTTCCTACCACCACAATTCATCACCAACATGATCGCAACGAAGAACACAACATCTCGACACAACGTCTTTACGCGATCTTGGAGGCTGTTTGAGATCGGGTGGAGATGCATAACAACATCGGAGAGCAACGCAACAACTGGAACACGCTTCTCTTGAACTCTATCAACATGATCACTCTCACCGCCGCCACCATGTCTGGCTTCGCAGCCACCGGCGGGGAAGGTGATTCTCTTCTGGCTTTAAAGTTGTCGTCTGCTTTGTTGTTCTCCGTGGCTACGGGGATGATGGTGATGGTGAACAAGATCCAACCTTCACAGCTCGCAGAAGAGCAAAGAAATGCAGTGAGATTGTTCAAACAGTTACAGAGAGAAATAGAAACTGTGATTGCTCTTAGGGTTCCATGTGAAGAAGATGTTGAGGAAGCAATCGAGAAAGTTTTGGCGCTTGATAGAGCATTCCCGCTTCCATTGTTGGGCGGTAAAATGATCGAGAAGCTTCCAAAATCGTTTGAGCCTGCTGTTTGGTGGCCATCGAGACACCTCCAAAGAAAAAACACTAACAAAAATGGTGAAACTACAAGGCAGGGTAATGGATGGAATGTTGAGATGGAAATGGAAATGAGAGAGATTGTTAAAGTCTTGAAAACTAAAGATAGAGAAGATTATGAGAGATTAGGCAACTTGGTTTTGAAGATTAACAAGTTTCTAGCAATTTCAGGCCCATTACTCGCCGGCATTGCTGCTGTTGGGTCGTTTTCGGGGTCTCCTTCATTGGCGGCGGCTACCGGTGCATTGGCCGCCGTGGTCAACAGTTTTGAGCATGGTGGGCAAGTGGGTATGGTGTTGGAGATGTACAGAAACTGTGGTGGTTTCTTTAAACTTTTGGAGGAATCTATTGAATCGACACTTGATCAAAGTGAAGTGGAGAAGAGAGAAAATGGAGAAATGTTTGAAATGAAAGTGGCTTTGAAGTTGGGGAGAAGTTTGTCTGAACTCAGAGATCTTGCAAGAAAATCAAGCTATTCTTGCATTGAAAGAACACAATATGAAGAATTTGCAAGCAAACTTTTCTGAGATTAATTAGGTTTTAGTTCGTATATAATCATTCTTTCATTCTTATTAGATTCTTTTCGAAACAAATTCTTTGTAGAGAATCATGTAATATATAGACAGAAGATGTAAATCTCATTTTTTGATTTATTGATTATATAAATTTAAATATAAGTTAAATTGAAGTTCATTTCGTAATAAATTCAATGAAAAAACAGAAAAGTAACTAACACGTTTGTGTTATTATCGGTTAAAGGCTGTTAAACGATTTTAAAAACATAAGGTGTTACATAAGGTTGGAAATGAAGTTATAACTTTTCTATAAGCAATTTATAATCTAAATTGAAAAGAGTTTCATCCAAAAATTAACCAAAAATAATAAAACTTATAAGTTTTAGTAAATGTTGATTATTGCGGGTTACACTCGGTTAAACGATTTTGAAAAGCTGAGAAATTATATAAAGGTTGGAGATAAAGTTTGAAAAATACTATAAACAATTTATAAGCTAATTAAATTGAAGTTCGTTTCTTCCTAAATTCAACGAAAAAGCAGAAAACTTATATGTTTAAGCTATTGTCATTTAGTTTTGGTTAGCATCAATTAAAGATGGTTAAACGATTTCAAAAACCTAAAAGGTTATATAAAGACGTAAATGGAGTTATAACTTTGCTATAGGCAATTTATAATCTAAATCAAAAAGAGTTTCATCCAAAAAAATTGACCAAAAATCAGAAAACTTAAAAGTTTTAGTAAATATGGTGGTTGGCCATTTGTCGACTTCCCTTCTGTCCAGTTGCTACTTAATGAAAACTCGGAAACCAAGATGACGACATCAGGGTAGTGACATTTTTTGTCATTAGCAATCACAAAAAAATATATATAACTTCTTACACTTCAACTTTTTCAAACGGAATGGGAGGTATCATTTAGTGCAAAAGAAGTTTAGTTTAATTAATTTTGAGACCATCAACCCATATTAGTTTAGAGGTTCGTCAAAATCAAGTACTAACTACCATGAACTTACATAGAGAAATCGGTATTTAACCTACCATGAACTTAGTAGGAGAGGTGTAAACATTATAACCGAGTCATGGTTTTTTTTTTTTTTTTTTTTTGGAAAGTATAACCGAGTCATTGTGTTAATGCAGCTATTTTGACTTGATAAAGTTATGAAAAAAAGGTACCAATAACATAAATAGACCCGACACATCACACATTCACACGTGCAGGTTGTACCAACCAGTCGAGTCACTTCCCAACTATGAACTTTTCTTATCATAGAAAATGTTTAAACTGGTCAAATAGTACACAAAAACTTTATTTGTAAATTGTAATCCGATTAATATTTACAGTTACAAGTTATAACTATGAACTATATCCAACCTAAATTACGATGCTCCAGTACATGAAGCATTTTCATTCTCAATCAAAATAGATCTCTTGACTTTAGTAAATTAGTAGGTGAAATTATATATATATATATATATTTACACATCAGTAATTTAATATCACTATCATTATATCTAAGTTGTATTAGATAATAATATAATATTTGACAATTTGATGTATTTCATGATTCTGTCTTTTTTTTTTTTTTTGGAAAGAGATTCTAATATTCTATCTCTACTAAATTATAATTGAGTGGGCAATTTGATATATATATATATATATATATATATGCATAGACTGTTTCTTTGATGGGACCCCATGCAATTTTTCCAAAACAAAAAATATGCAGCAACAATAATTACGAGTTATTTACAACTAGCAGCATCTTTGATGTAAGAATACTTTGTGAAAAAAAGAGATGTTTTCAGTTATTTACAATTAAGAACATCTTCAATGCAAGAATACAATGTAGGATTAATAGACATTCTATTAATAAATCTTTCTCTCATGCAGTCATACATATTCAACCTTAAGCTGACATGGTAAAAAAAAAAATCATTGTCAAGTGTTAATATTACCGTCTACTTTCAAACGGTCTATTAAATAACTATTTTTTCGGTTGACTTAGTAAATATTTAAAATTGAAATTGATTTTTCATCTATTTTTGCCTTTTTGGTAAGAAAATAAAATAAAAAATAAAACAGGAAAAAAAGTGTTTTAAACAGGAGTATTGGAGACCAATTTTGAGTTGATTGTCTATCAAGTCTATTTTTATGCCACATAGGAAGCAAGTCTCTTCCAATTTTACATAAGAGAGGCTCTAATGTTGGATACAAATAATATTATTAATCAAGTATTAATTTTCTATATATTATTTGTGAAAACTTTAATTTAATTTATCTCAACAAGATTTCCGGTTTCTTTATTTGCGCATTAAATTGCATAAAAAATTATTTGGCTTTTGATGTATCTTATTTAATAAAATTTCTCTCGATAGAGTGAAAGAAAAAACAAAACTAATTAAAGTTGTATACTTTGATATTTGAATAAAGAAAGAAGATACAAATCTAGCAATTCATAAAATATTTGACATTAAAAATAAATTGAAGTTGAACATTGCATGTTAAAATTTGATTAATCTATCGACTCCTCGTCACCGTATATATATATATATATATATAAAGTTTAATTAATCTAGATGCTCATAGGTCAGTGTGAATTTCTTTCTTTATAGATATTTACGTATGTAAGTAGATTTGAGATTCTAAACGTTTTTTTATACGGAATTCTTATTCTATAATGTTACAGACTCAAATTTCGTATTAATAAAAAACAAGTAAAATTGAGCACCAACCAAATCAATTTTCTACTTAATATAAATTTTGTGGATGTAGGATTCTATATATATTTTCAAATAGAATCTCAATTCTATAACATTATATACATGAATTATGTACGAATAAACGTACAGGATTTCACGTATATTCGGTCGTCTAATATATTTCGTAGACCAAAAACTCTCTTCAAACAAATAACCCAGTCAAGCAAAGTTTACAAGTACGTATAGCATGTTAGACTAAGGGAAGACATATTTGAAGTGATAATTAATGGGGAGGAATTCTTGAATATTGATTTATTAAAAGCGAACTGGTCAGACTCAGAAAATGAACCGAGTCAAAACGTGTCATTAGTCAACATTTTTAAAAATATTTATATTTTTCAGTTATAGTTGGTTAGTATAAATACCCACCCATCGTTTCTCTTTCAAAATCAAATCTTCAAAAACAGAGAAAAAAAAAAAAATCACAGCTCAAACACCATTCATGGCTTCTTTACAAGCTTCAAATCTCATATTTTCTTCTTCTTCTTCTTCTTCTTCTTCTTCTTCTTCATTGTGTTGTTCTTCACGTAGATTCAATAATGTTATAAGTGCAGCTATTTCTGTCCCAAAACTTCCAAAAATCAGCTTCTCTACTCCAAAAATGATCCCAAGCAGAGAATTATATGGATTGACGAATCCAATACCAATTGAAACGATTGTTGTTCCTATTCAAAAACATGATCGCAACGAAGAATGCAACGTAAAGGCACAACTTTACGCGATCTTGGAGGCTGTTTGTGATAGAGTAGAGATGCATAACAACATCGGAGAGCAACGCAACAACTGGAACACGCTTCTCTTGAACTCTATCAACATGATCACTCTCACCGCCGCCACAATGGCTGGCGTCGCAGCCACCGGCGATTCCCATTTGGGTTTGAAGTTGTCGTCGACTTTATTGTTCTCTGCAGTTACGGGGATGATGGTTATGGTGAACAAAATCCAACCTTCACAGCTAGCTGAAGAGCAACGAAATGCAGTGAGACTGTTCAAACAGTTACAGAGAGAAATAGAAACTGTAATTGCTCTTAGGGTTCCATGTGAAGACGATGTTAAAGAAGCAATGGAGAAAGTTTTAGCTCTTGATAAAGCATACCCACTTCCATTATTGGGCAATAAAATGATCGAAAAGTTTCCGAAAACGTTCGAGACTGCTGTCTGGTGGCCACCGAGACAACACCTCCAAAGAAAAAACAGAAAACAGAGTAATGGATGGAGTGAAGAGATGGAAATGGAAATGAGAGAGATTGTTAAAGTCTTGAAAACTAAAGACAGAGAAGATTATGAGAGATTAGGCAACTTGGTTTTGAAGATTAACAAGTTTCTAGCAATTTCAGGCCCATTGCTCGCCGGCATTGCTGCTGTTGGGTCGTTTTCGGGGTCTCCTTCATTGGCGGCGGCTACCGGTGCATTGGCCGCCGTGGTCAACAGTTTTGAGCATGGTGGGCAAGTGGGTATGGTGTTGGAGATGTACAGAAACTGTGGTGGTTTCTTTAAACTTTTGGAGGAATCTATTGAATCGACACTTGATCAAAGTGAAGTGGAGAAGAGAGAAAATGGAGAAATGTTTGAAATGAAAGTGGCTTTGAAGTTGGGGAGAAGTTTGTCGGAACTCAGAGATCTTGCAAGAAAATCAAGCTATTCTTTCATTGAAGGAACACAATACGAAGAATTTGCAAGCAAACTTTTCTAAGATAAATTAGGTTTTAGTTCGTATATAATCATTCTTTCATTCTTATTAGATTCTTTTCGAAACAAATTCTTTGTAGAGAATCATGTAATATATAGACAGAAGATGTAAATCTCAATTTTTGATTTATTGATTATATAAATTTAAATATAAGCTAAATCGAAGTACATTTCGTAATAAATTCAACCAAAACAAAAAAAACAAAAAAAATAGCTAACACGTTTGTGTTATTGTCAGTCAGGGGCTGTTAAACAATTTCAAAATTATAAGGTGTTAAATGTCTATTTGAGAGAACTTGTCTATTGGTTAATAGAGTTTTTTTAATTAAAACAGCTCTATTCAATTTTTTTTGTATCGTTTGGTTGTCACTCAGTAAAATTTTTAGATAATTAAAAAAGCTATTTTACGTCTACTTGGAGAAACCCAAATTTAAAACTTTTCCAAGTAGATCTTTTAGAATTTTTTTAATAAAACTAAAATCTCCAATATAACTCTATAATTTAATATTTGCTAAAGTATTTTAGTCCTTCTATCATTAAAAAAGCTCTATTTTAATTAACAACTAAACGACCAACGACTTTTATTTAAAAGTTCTACCTTTAAAAGATCTACTTCTAAAAGATCTACTTGAGAAACCCTCCCAAACATATTCTAAATATGGTTGGAAATGAAGTTATAACTTTTCTATAAGCGATTTATAATCTAAATTTCATCCAAAAATTAACCAAAAATAATAAAACTTATAAGTTTTAGTAAATGTCGATTATTGCCAGTTACAATAAGAAGTTATATAAAGGTTGGAGATTGAGTTTGAATAATACTATAAACAATTTATAAGCTAAATTTAGGGTCTGTGAGGTTGCAATCCATTCGACTTCCCTTCTGTTGAGGTTGCTACTTAATGAAAACCTTGAAACTAAGGTGACGACATCAGGGTAGTGACATTTTTTTTTGTAATTAACAATCACAAACAAAAATATATATACCAAGTCAAGGCTTGAACCTTGATGGTTGAAGTCTCCCAAGGGATGCTCCACCACCAAGGTTCAAGCTTTATCTTGGTATGTATATATATAATTTGTCTTACCTTAGCTATTAAATCTCAAGTGTGGGTGTTCTTTTTCTGTTCTATTGGAAGCAACCCTCTCTTCTGTTGTGAGAGTTGTAATCCATTTATACCCTCTTCCCAATAGTAGGAGTATTTTTTCGAACTATGCTAGTAGAGTCTAATCTCACCATGTCCCGACGGTTGTTGTAATTCAAATATATATATAATACTTCTTACACTTCAACTTTTCCAAGCGGAATGGGAGATATCATTTAGTACAAAAGAAGTTTAGTTTCATTAATTTTGAAACCATCAACCTATATTAAATTAGAGTATTGTCAAAATCAAGTACTTAGTGCGGGGTTACCAGATTTGGATATCTGCTTATATAATTTACGGAAAATATATTTACATTCATAACATTATAGAGAAATCGGTATTTATGTATGGTGTACATTATAACCGAGAGTTGTGTTAATTAATGCAGCCATTTTGACTTGACAAAGTTATGAAAAAGAAGTCCAGGTTGTACCAATAACTTAAATGGACCCGACTTATCACAATTCACACGGATTGAGATCACCTATCATCTTATTTTTGTTCGGCTTTTAATAATCTACCGACATAAGATGGGTAGGGGATCTCAGTCCGATTCACACATGCCTAGCAGCCAGTCGGGTCACTTCCCAACTATGAACTTTTCTTATCATAGAAAATGTTTAAACTTCCCAATTATTTGGCTTGTGATGTATCTTATTTAATCAAATTTCTCTCGATAGAGTGAAGGAAAAAATAAAACTAATTAAAGTTGTATATTTTGATATTTGAATAAAGAAAGAAGATACAAATCTAGCAACTCATAAAATATTTGAAATTAAAAATAAATTGAAGTTGAACATTGCATGTTAAAATTTGATTAATCTGGATATAATATATATAAAAAGTTTAATTAATCTAGATGCACATAGCTCATTGTGAATGTCTTTCTTTATAGATATTTACATATGTAAGTAGATTTGAGATTCTGAACGTTTTTTTATACGGAATTCTTATTCTATAATGTTACAGACTCGAATTTCGTATTTAAAAAAATATATATAAAATTGCGCACTAACCAAATCAATTTTCTACTTACATAAATTTTATGGACGTAAGATTCTATATATTTTTTGGAATAGAATCTTAATTCTATAACATTATATACATGAATCATGTACGAATAAACGAACAGGATTTCACACATATTCGGTCGTCTAATATATTTGGTAGACCAAAAACTCTCTTCAAACAAATAACCCATTCAAGCAAAGTTTACAAGTACGTATAGCATGTTAGACTAAGGGAAGACATATTTGAAGTGATAATTAATGGGGAGGAATTCTTGAATATTGATTTATTAAAAGCGAACCGGTCAGAATCAGAAAATGAACCGAGTCAAAACGTGTCATTAGTCAACATTTTTAAAAATATTTATATTTTTCAGTTATAGTTGGTTAATATAAATACCCACCCATCGTTTCTCTTTCAATATCAAATCTTCAAAAACAGAGAAAAAAAATCACAACTTAAACACCATTCATGGCTTCTTTACAAGCTTCAAATCTCATATTTTTTTCTTCTTCTTCTTCTTCTTCTTCTTCTTCATTGTGTTGTTCTTCACGTAGATTCCATAATGTTATAAGTGCAGCTATTTCTGTCCCAAAACTTCCAAAAATCAGCTTCTCTACTTCAAAAATGATCCCAAAAAGAGAATTATATGGATTGACTAATCCAATCCCAATTGAAAAGATTGTTGTTCCTATTCAAAAACATGATCGCAACGAAGAATGCAACGTAAAGGCACAACTTTACGCAATCTTGGAGGCTGTTTGTGATAGAGTAGAGATGCATAACAACATCGGAGAGCAACGCAACAACTGGAACGCCCTTCTCTTGAACTCTATCAACATGATCACTCTCACCGCCGCCACAATGGCTGGCGTCGCAGCCACCGGCGATTCCCATTTGGGTTTGAAGTTGTCGTCGACTTTATTGTTCTCTGCGGTTACGGGGATGATGGTTATGGTGAACAAAATCCAACCTTCACAGCTAGCTGAAGAGCAACGAAATGCAGTGAGACTGTTCAAGCAGTTACAGAGAGAAATAGAAACTGTAATTGCTCTTAGGGTTCCATGCGAAGAAGATGTTAAAGAAGCAATGGAGAAAGTTTTAGCTCTTGATAAAGCATACCCACTTCCATTATTGGGCAATAAAATGATCGAAAAGTTTCCGAAAACGTTCGAGGCTGCTGTCTGGTGGCCATCGAGACAACACCTCCAAAGAAAAAACAGAGGTGGTCGCCGTGAAAGTAGAAAACAGAGTAATGGATGGAGTGAAGAGATGGAAATGGAAATGAGAGAGATTGTTAAAGTCTTGAAAACTAAAGACGGAGAAGATTATGAGAGATTAGGCAACTTGGTTTTGAAGATTAACAAGTTTCTAGCAATTTCAGGTCCATTACTCACCGGCGTTGCTGCCGTTGGTTCGTTTTCGGGGTATCCTTCATTGGCGGCGGCTGCCGGAGCATTGGCCGCCGTGGTCAACAGTTTTGAGCATGGTGGGCAAGTGGGTATGGTGTTGGAGATGTATAGAAACTGTGGTGGTTTCTTTAAACTTTTGGAGGAATCCATTGAATCAACACTTGATCAAAGTGAAGTGGAGAAGAGAGAAAATGGAGAAATGTTTGAAATGAAAGTGGCTTTGAAGTTGGGGAGAAGCCTGTCAGAGCTCAGAGATCTTGCAAGAAAATCAAGATATTCTTGCATTGAAGGAACTCAAAATGAAGAATTTGCAAGCAAACTTTTCTGAGATTAATTTAGTTTTAAGAGTACATATTGTAAATCCCAAATTCTTTAATTCTTTCAAAACAAATTCTTTTGTACAATCATGTAATATAGAGAAAAGATGTAAATCCCATTTCTACTTTATTAATATCTAACGATTCTCTTATTCATATCTTGAATCTCATTCATTAAACGTGATTTACCTTTTACCTTAAAACACATTAACGTAATTATTGTTGGGTTGTGAAGTATAAATTCGTGATATTGCACTACGCTGATGAGTCGGTGATCGAGAGAGAAAAGAGAATATTGAAAGCTGAATTGGGTAAAAGTTGAGAACTAATACAGTGATAATGTAGAATTATACTGAAATGGGTAAAATCTGGTATCTTTATTTTTCTTTACTTTTGTAGTCTTGTGTGATTGTTTAATTGTATTTTGGTTTATTTTGTTGGATTTTCAAGCAAAATACTATGTAGTAGGACTAGACAAAAGAAGAAAGGGTCTGCATTGGAGGGCTTTGATTTTGGATTATCAAGAAAATGTTGACTTTTGACATACTCAATTGGTGATCATCATCATTGTTTTTTGCTTTTATTACCTACTACCAATGGACCTTCACTTTGACAATCTATAACAAACATTTTTACAAATAGTTTATTTCATGAATCCTAATAAGAAAATGAGAAGTCAATTATCGATTCATGATTACTTTGTTTACTAAAATCAGTTGGGAATCAAATTACGTTCCTACCAAAAAAAGAACATGATTTCTCCTTCCCACCTAAAGACTCAAGTACCCTCTCCCGATTCTCTTTCTCATAAAACTTGATTCATTTTCATTTCATTTCATTCTTAAATAGTAAGCGTAAAATTGGTAGTCTAATGTCTATCACTATTGAATATTGATTCATGATAACACATCCTGTTTTCAATTTTCATTCGATGTAATGAATTTTCTTCTTCCATATCTATTCTAAATTCCCTTCAAGCAAGTAAAGTTGAATTATTGTTAAAATTCAAGAATTATAAGAAGATGCATGCAAGCAAGAACGTCTTGCAAATACAGGAAAATTGTATTCTGCATCAGCCAGTGTTTCAATAAACATGTAAAAAACAGGAACAATTAGAGAAATCCGGGGGTTGAAGGAGCAAACATGATCTAAGTTGGCTTGTAATATTTTGTAGGCACGAACGGCATTTTCGTGATAGTTCCATCGTAGGCCTTTCCTCGTATCTCAATCTTAACCTTGGTGCCCGTTTTGTGGGTTCCGGATTTCACATATCCCATGGATATATTCTTCTTGAGGCAAGGGCTGAAACCACCACTGGTGATTTCTCCGATGGAATTCCCTTTGTCATCCTGAACCTTACTGTGGGATCGGGCAGGTGGACCTGAAGAGATGAATCCCACACGCCTGATTGGTGGACCTTCCGCGAGTTGTTTGAGTATTTTCTCAGCACCTAGAAAGCCACCTTCTGCCCTTCTCCTCTTTCCTATGGCCCATGTAAGTCCTGCCTCTACAGGTGAGACGTGCTGTTCCATGTCGTTGCCATATAGACACAGGCCAGCCTCAAGTCGAAGACTGTCTCGAGCTCCAAGACCTGTCAACCTTATCTTCCCTTCGGATTTCTCCAGAATTGCTTTGGCAAGATCAACTGCATTCTCTGAAGGGACTGAGATTTCAAATCCATCTTCACCAGTGTACCTGACAATCTCGGAAGGGAATCAAAACGAATCAACAAGTCAGCGAAACCACAGAAGAAAGAACTCAAAATGTAAACCGTGCAAAATTAACAAAGCATAGGCTAAACTGAAAAGCATTTGACAAATTCAATATGCTCAATCACTGCTCCAGTCATTTTCTCAATACCCTGTCCTGGTGAGAAAGCAGGTGGCACCATTGATATCCAAAATGCGGAACTCGCCAAAGTATAGCTTGCTCAAATCATCTTTTGTCAGGTGTTGAAGAACTGGGGCAGCAAGAGGGCCCTGCAATGGAGAAATCAATGAGACTTCTAAGAGATGTTGTCAAAGGGGTGTTTTACAAGTTGAAAAAACACCGATCATCAACCTATTTGTAACTTGTGCTTCATTTCAATAATTGTAGCAAGTAGCAACTCTAATTGAAAATTGTATCAGCAAATGCCATGTAAATCAAGTTAAACCGAAGATTTGTATTGCTTTATGCATCATCATTTGTAGTTTGGCACTTCCAAAGCATGATGCAATTCAAATGCCAATGTTTGCAGAGATAAATTCAGTGAGAGACCAAACATTGCAAGAGAACATGATGCAATTCAAATGCCAAATTTGTAGTTTGGCACTTACAAAGCATGATGCAATTCAAATGCCAATGTTTGCAGAGATAAATAAAGCAAGAAATTCACTCATACACACCATAGATCCAATCCCGAAAACTAAAGTAACTAAATTTGACAAATTCAGTGAGAGACCAAACATTGCAAGAAAACAAAAACGAAATCAAAGGAAAGCGAAAAAGCAATGTCAGTGCAATGATGATTAACCTGGAGAGCAAGAAGAGATCTCTCATCATGAATGTGCCAAGAGACATCCCCACCTTTTGATGTGAAACTCTTCATATGACTCTCGATGTGGGCCAGATCCTTATCCCTACACCCGGCATTCACAACAAGGTATAAGCAATCATCCTTCACCTTTGTGATGACCGAATCATCAATCGCCCCTCCCTTCTCGTTCGTAAAGACTGTAAGAGT